>CM035836.1:454860896-456165271 GCA_020510985.1 Pholidichthys leucotaenia
TTGGATCAAAATTTCCTTCCGATCGAGATGGGTGGGTTATGCCAATTATTGATCCGATTGGTGTTCATATAAACACTTATTCCGAAGTTTGGGTAGAAAATATGTTTACTGCGCATGTCTGTACGTCAGCCACACGTCGACGTAACATATTTCCGCCTTTACAGCAGCTAGCGGAAGAAATGGTGGTGGGAGTAAAACAGAACTGGTCAGTATCATCCTGCTGCGTCCTGTTCATCATATGCAGAAGTATGTACTGCTGGACTTATAGCTTCGTTACGGAGACCAGCAGAAGCAAAAGTAAAAATAACACAATACAGGTCAATTTCAAAAAGAGAAAGACACACAAAGCAGGTTTGTTTACATCGGAAGTTGCTTCTTCTACTATTTCTGGAATGTCAGACAATTCTGCATATGTCAAAATGATTTAGTCCGTTCAAACATGTGAAGCATGTAAACGCATGTCATAAGCAGATCAACTTTTTCAGGATCCATGTCAACAGTAAAGTTCTGATCTGAAATGTAATCAGATTGAAGAAATTTTGCACATGTAAACATGGCTACTGACAGGGAGGCAGGTGTCAGTCAGTGAGCTCAGCAGCGCCCCCTGTGGCAATGTTCCCTTCTCACACCCTGCTCTGTTTCTCCCACAGGATGAAGAGAATGGAAATGCGACCGGTAAAGGTGAGTTGTTCAGTTTTTTCTTTTCAGTTGCTTATAGTTTGCTGACGTTGAGGCCAGGGGTGTGAAACCAACAGCTTTTAGAGGTAATATTCAGCTGCTCTCTTTGAAAAAAACATCTTTCAAATTTACAATATATATATATACAGTACATGTACACTACCGTTCAAAAGTTTGGGGTCACCCAGACAATTATTTTGTGTTTTCCATGAAAAGTCACACTTATTTACCACCATGAGTTGTAAAATGAATAGAAAATATAGTCAAGATATTGACAAGGTTAGAAATAATGATTTGTATTTGAAATAATAATTTTTTCCTTCAAACTTTAAGTTGCACTTAAATTGCAAATGTATGGTATTAGGGGAATTGCTCTGAAATGGGTTACAAGTTATCTATCTGAGAGACAACAATTTGTGGAAATGGGAGAATATCTGTCTGGGTGTATGGGAATTGCCTGTGGGGTCCCCCAAGGGTCAGTATTGGGCCCCAAATTATTTAACATATATATAAATGATATATTCCAAGTTTCTAAATTATTAAAAATAATATTGTTTGCTGATGATACTAATTTATTTTATTCTGGAAATAATTATAATCAACTAATCCATACTCTAAATAATGAATTAAATAAGCTAAAAAAATGGATGGATTGTAATAAACTATCACTAAATATAGATAAAACTAAGGTAATGATATTTGGTAATTGTAAAAATAAAGAAGATATACACATTCATATAGATAATGTAGTTATTGAAAAAGTTAAGGAGATCAAGTTTTTGGGTGTAGTACTGGATGATAAAATTAGTTGGAAACCACATGTCAGATACATACAAAATAAAGTTGCAAAAAATATTGCAATTATAAATAAAATTAAGCAGGTCCTAGATTATAAATCACTTCATATTTTGTATTGTTCATTAGTACTTCCATACTTGACTTATTGTATAGAAGTTTGGGGTAACAGTTATAAAAGTAAACTTAATTCATTGTTAATATTACAAAAAAGGGCAGTCCGTGTTATACACAAAGTTGGGTACCTCGAACATACTAATTTATTGTTTTTACATTCGAAGTTATTGAAATTATGGGATCTGGTTCATTATTACACAGCACAATTAATGTTTAAAGTTAGTAAAAACCTCTTGCCACACAATATACAGAATCTATTCAGGGAGAGAGAAGGGAAATATAATTTACGGGGGAATACAAAATTTAAAATTCACTTAGTAAGATCTACACGGAAGAGTTTTTGTGTGTCTGTGTGTGGGGTAAAATTGTGGAATGGGTTGGGGGAGAAACACAGGCAATGTCCCAACATCCATATATTTAAATCAACATATAAAGAAATGATTTTTGAGCAGTATGAGAATGAAGGGCAGTGATGTTACATTGTGTCTTCAGTGAGGGAAGGTTGTTGTGTGTTATGGTGATTGTGAAGGTGATGGTGTTGTTTGTGTTTGCATTGAACATGCCAGAATTGTATGTTTATTGTTGTTGTAATATTGTTGGATATGGACTGTCATTGTTGTGTCATTTTTGTTGTATAAATTGACTATGGGTGTATTATGGTGAATGTGGTTGTGGGATAATGATGATTATGAGTAATACTGTAATTTGTTTGGTGTGGAGAAGGGGTGGGACTGTATAAGTGTTGGCTTCTTCCCACTCCTTTTGAACATTTTATTTTGGTTTGTTTTTTTGTTGTGTTTTGAACTCTCTTTTTTTTCTTTCTTTAACAATGTTCAAATAAAAATCAATCAATCAATCAAAACTTTGCTTTCATCAAAGAATCCTCCATTTGCAGCAATTACAGCATTGCAGACCTAACATGATTGCACAAGGGTTTTCTAATCATCCATTAGCCTTCTGATGCAATGAGCAAACACATTGTACCATTAGAACACTGGAGTGATAGTTGCTGGAAATGGGCCTCTATACACCTATGTAGATATTGCACCAAAAACCAGACATTTGCAGCTAGAATAGTCATTTACCACATTAGCAATGTATAGAGTGTATTTCTGATTAGTTTAAAGTTATCTTCATTGAAAAAAAGTGCTTTTCTTTCAAAAAAAAGGAAATTTCTAAGTGACCCCAAACTTTTGAACGGTACTATATATACTCTGTGTATATATGTATACACATATATACACAGAGTATATATATACATACAGTATACTGTATATATATACAGTATATATATATGTGTGTGTGTGTGTGTGTGTGTGTACACGTAATACTGTTGATTTACAGCAAATTAATAGAAAACAAGAAAGAATAATGTGAGAAACATGGCAAATTTACAAGCAAACCTGCAAGACAAACCAAAAAACTGTCAGTTTATGAGTAGTGGAATATTTAAGAGAAAAACCTCACAAAGAAAGATAACAAATTTATTGTATTAATAACAAGGCATGGTTTTTGAGGGACTGATCACAAAGTTACAAGGAAACAAACATTAAACAAGTTTATGTAAAAGTTGCATATTTGAGAGGATAGACAGTCAAATTACTAAAAAAATAGTTCAGTTATTTAAACTTGAATTCAAAACTCAAATATGTTTACATCACTGTTCAGTTGATTTTGTCCAAAAATTCCTCAAAAGGACTCTCTCCACAGTTGAAGTTGCTGATCTGTAGTTCAATTCAATTCAATTCAATTCAACTTTATTTATATAGCGCCATTTCACAACAAGTCATCTCATAGCACTGATCAGGTATTTAATATGGGTGTACGTCATACTGTATAATGAAGTCCATCACTGCCACTTCTTGTGTCTCATTAGAATCTACTGTATCGTCGTGTTCAGGGGATAAACATGTGAGAATGTTTGTTTTCACATGTAGGTGGAGCTGATTCACCGCTGTGGGCTTTGCTCATATTTTTAGTCCTGCTGGGTTCTAACTGTGTTTCTGCAGGCTGCCAGCACCCTCGCTTGGAGCCCATGGACACCATCTTTGTGAAGAGTGTCAAAGAAAATGGCCCTGCCCAACAAGCTGGCCTGTGTACAGGTAAAACACACACAGCATGAATAATGTGACCGAGGACTCACTACTGGAAAGTTAACAGACAGTAGTGAGTAACTTGAAGAATGTGCATACATATAACATATTAGATAAATCAAATCTCGATCAATCCTGAAAGTAGTGGCATTACAGTAACGTGTTACAAAGTAAAGCGTTACTGTAATAGCGCTACTTTTGCAGCAATGTGCTGTATAACGGAATTAATGTTTAAAAATTCAGTAATTTGTTACAGTTACTGAAATTTGATCAAACGCGTTACTCGTTTTATTAATATGGATAGATATTTTTAGTGCAAATAAATGAATATACAAACTGACCCTATGTACTGAAGCTGACGCAGCCATCAGTCGATGTGACCTGTTGCAGAGAGCCTTAATTAGTCTTAAGACTAATTAAGGCTTAAGCATCTTAAATACTGAACGGAGGAAAAGCTGAAGCTACTTTGTTTTTGTGGAAATAGA
Organism: Pholidichthys leucotaenia; assembly: GCA_020510985.1. Taxonomy (NCBI): domain Eukaryota; kingdom Metazoa; phylum Chordata; class Actinopteri; order Cichliformes; family Pholidichthyidae; genus Pholidichthys; species Pholidichthys leucotaenia. Next base: position 454,865,065 of record CM035836.1, read on the forward strand.
TTATTTTTCCTTTGTCGCGGTTAAAGACAAATCCGTGATGGTGGGTTGCAAACTAGTTGCTGGTTGAGACGTACGGCAATCTTCAGCTCTGACAAAGCTAGTGCTATGCTATGCTAACAACACCGTGAAGTGGATCTACTGTATTCTGAACAGCCACAGCTGGATGTAAAGTGGAAATACTCTTGTCTCAACACCCACGGATGGATTTCAAGCATAGGTATTCATCTGGACAGTTTGTGATTCAGCAAGAATTAAACTGACTGATTGCCAGATACGTCGTTCCAGACTGAAGACGTGATAACACTTTCCATCAGACAGCTGGACTGTAATCCACTGAAATTAAAATGCATTTACTTGCTACCTCGATAAAGATTATTCAAAAATGGACTTTCATCTCCAAAAAGAATTTGAGGGACTGGATTATGTCTCTGTCACAGCAGACATTTGGACTGTGGATAATGGTCATTTTCTTTGGATCACTGCACATCGGATTATATCTGTAATCATTCATGTAAGATAAACATGGACAGCTTTATGCAGTGTTGCCAACTCTTACTCCAAAATGAGGAAATTACTGGCAATATCATGTTGATTTCTCCAGATTTTTCCCACAATAAGAGCTCTCAAGGCAGGATAAAGCAGACTGAACATGTTCTAAAAGCTCTGTCTGAAACAGTCTGTTTTCACCCTGACATTAATAAGCCTATAATGTAATCCATTAATTAAATTATTTTGCTATGTGTGCAAGATGTCCCACCCATGGAATGTTTTACATTGGCTGGACACTGGTTAAAATGGTAAGGGATTTAAATCTAGAGCTGTAAATCAGGCATGTGTCTGTTAGGATATTACCAATTTTCGCCAAAGTTTTAGAAAAAAAACTGTTGCTACACAGTTATTGGAGTATATGGAGTCTAACAGTTACTTACATCCCCTCTCTGGCTTCTGACCAAATTATTCAGCTGAGAGTGCTAACTCCTATTTGACTGAACAAATTAAAAACAAAAAAAAAGTCAATAGATCAAGGTCAGGTTGTGGGAGCCATTTTACTGGACCTAAAAAAACAAACAAAAAACTTTTGATGCAGTGAATCATTACATTTTAGTTACAAGAAAATACTTAGATCAATTTTTCTAATCTGGCCAGGCAGTGTTTTCGTCTCATCTGTGTGACAGACAGCAATGTGTAATGGTGAATAATGGAAGATCTTCTTTCTTAGCCTCTTAAAATTCTAATTTTCCACCCACAGAACGTTTCACATTGGCTGAAAAATGGCAGTAATTCTAAGGGGTTAAGTATGCATTTAAAAATAACGTGAAAGTTACTTTTCTAAGTAACGAGTTACTTTAATCATGCAGTAATTGGTAAAGTAACTCAGTTACTTTTGAAAAGAAGTAACTACTAACTGTAATTAGTTACTATTTTTTAGTAATGCTCAACACTGGAGATGATACTGCAAGTAAATAAGCTAAAATAACGTCTAAGAATGACGTATATGGTCAAGTGTTGTAGATGAACAAGGAATCCAGTGGAGAAGAATAGAATTTATAGAAAAAAACAATCAAAACCAGCCAGATCAACAGTCAAGCTAATGTCACGTGGCCTGTCGGTCACCTGCTTCCCACCGAGATGAGCTCCTAATGCAGTTACTGACCAACACCAACCACCTCACCAAGCTAATAACAAAATAAGCCAAAATGATGCCAGATATATTATTGACTGTGGATTGGTGAGCCAGGTAGAAACAAGGATGTCTATTAGAGTCACCGAAATGTAAGGAAAATAATATAAACCATGCGAGGTAAGCCAACTCCCTAGTACCACTGTTAGCTCTTAAACAAACACCTTTCTACATGACAGACAGCTCGGTTGGCCAGTAATAGAGCAGCAGGCAGGTATCAGGCTCGTGACGTTTACTTCTTAGTGACGTACAGGAACAAACACAGGAGAGAGAAAACAGCCTCTTGGAGAAAAAAATGATATAAAAGAAATGTGTGCGTGCGTGTATGTATGTGTGCACATGTGTGTGTTTAAGAGAAGTGTTTTGATATTTTTTTGGTAATCACATGACCAATAGTCACATTCCAGAAGGTTAAAACCTACAAAAACACAATTTTTCAATCAGTGACCCCTTTAACATCCTCAGGGACATACAGATGTAGTTTTGAATTTTAAAAAATTTATTTGTTGGTCTAATGCAACATTAGTTTTTTAGGTTGTCCATTAATATTACTGAACCAGTAATCGGACTGGGTAAAGGTTTTTTGAATGATTTGCATATAGTAGTTGGGGGAGGGTGTCAATCACGATACTTTGTGGTGGTGATACTGTATTGATTCAGAAACACTAGTATCATGACACTTAAGAATTATTAATAAATGTTGCAAACACAAACGTGCCTATTTAAGTACAAGAGTAATAAAAAACAATTGACTCTTCACTGTTTGAATGAGTTAGCACAGCAAAAGAGAGACAAGACAGAGATTGGGATGGGAAATCGCAATATATGATATTGTGATACTCAGCATGTCGCAAGATTGTGATAGTATTGCATTGTGGCCCAAGTATTGTGATAGTATAGTATCGTACAGCCTCTGGTGATTCCCACCCCTAGAAGTTAATATGTACTGTATGTAACGATAAGAAATCATGTTGGAAGATACATAATAATAGAACTAAAAGTAGGGACTTCGGGGTATGGCAGGGTAGGAGGAGGCAACACAGGGAAACGTGCTCACGATATTTAGGTTATAAATAGCCTAAAGAAACACGAATTTCTAAAAATTTAATTACATGGAGTTATAAGCGTAAGGGCTTCAAGATGCCGAAAGTAAAAAATATTAAAAAATCTACACAGTGTGAATCACACGAGGAAGACGGAGATGAGCAGATCTCAGCCGCTAACAACACCATGGAGGATAATGACATGCCAACAGGTGTGTCAGATCAAGCTAGCAGCGCGAGCTTGGACCTGATATTGAAAGAACTGCGTGACTTCAGAAAAGATAATAAAGCTCAGCTGGCAGCTATTAAAGAAGAAATGAATTAAACAAACAAGAGACTAGAAGAAGCGGAAGAAAGGATTTTGGAAGCAGAAACTGGACTACAGACTAATGAGGAGGCCCTGGCTGAGATGCTCAAACTCCATATTCAAACGGACGTTAAACTCACGGACCGAGAGGGGCGATCCCGGAGAGACAATATCAGACTATATGGAGTGAAAGAGGGGTCTGAAGATGATTCTCCATCAATGGTTGCTTTTGTGGAAAGCTTATTAAGGGAGAATCTGGAATTTTCCAACCCCGCGGAATTACGAGTGGAAAGAGCGCATCGCGCACTGACGCTGAAACCTTCGCCAAATGCAACACCACGATCAATTGTCATCAAAATGGCCAATTCCAGGATAAAAGAAGAAACTCTGAAACTGACCTGGCAGAAACATGGATTTGAATACCTTGGGAAGAAGGTTAATTTGGACCACGATTACGCACCTGAGATTATGAAGAGGCGGAGGGAGTACGCTGAAATAAAGTTGGTACTTAAAGAGATGAAAATCCGGTTTCAAACCCCTTTCCCAGCGAAAATTAGAGTTTTTTTAGCCAGATGGAACTATGGTATATGACTCAGCCGAGGAGGCGACCGCTGATACGGAGAAGAGGGGATTCCCGGTGACTGTTGTCAGACGCCCGGAGACTCTCCTGGAACAGATCCAGCAGCTAACATGGCGCACAGAAAAGAGGACGAGAGGTCGAGCGACTGGAGAACGCACCAGGGACTTCAAAGAAAAATTACAAGCATTCAGACGACAAGAGCAAGAATGACTTAAAGAGCGACACAGAGAGACTGAGATTGAATGGAAATATGGATGGTGAGCTTACCATTTATAATAAACTGCCAAGACAGAATAAGCTATGAACAATCTATGTAAGAATAGATTAAAATCTTGCGCAAAAACATACATACAGTTTGGCGATAGAATTTTCATAATCGGATGTTTTTCCTGTGCTGTATGAAGATGACATTGGCCAATTGGCAGAAGAAGGCCCTCTTTCACAAATACATGAGAGAGGCTTTCCTTCGAGGTTCCCTAAGTATAGGGGCTAAATTAGGGTCATATTTAAGACCCCACGGATGGAAATCAACAGTTTAGTTGTTTATATGTTTTTTTTTTGGATGAGTTTTTGTTTGGAGTTCTTTTGCTGCAGGTTTGGGCAGCCTTATTGTTCATGTTTTTGTACATTTAGGGAGAGTTCTATTTTTTATATATATATAGGTTCTGCTATGTTAATGATATCAGAACAATCGAAAAATGATTAGTAGCAAGATAAAAATGATCTCCTTCAATGTTAACGGCATGTTGAGCCCAATTAAACGTAGCAGAATCTTAACCAAAATGAAGAAAGAACAAGCACAGATAATATATTTACAGGAAACTCACTTGGACAATAAGAAACATGACAAATTAAAAAGAATGGGCTTTACTGGTGTTTTTTCTTCCTCATACAAAGTGGGACGAAGGAGAAGAGCTGCTGTCCTTCTCTCAGGTAAATTACACTTTGAAAAAGAATTTGAGATAAGTGATAAGGAGGGCCGTTTTATTTTAGTAAGGGGAAAGATAGAGGCAAATTCAGTTACGTTATTAAATATATATGCACCTCCTGGAAGTGATTTTCACTTCTTCAGGAGAATCATTGATATAACAACTGAGACAGTAGGCCTCCTAATTTGTGGAGGAGACCTCAATATACATTTACAGCCAAATCTGGATACCTCCAATGGTAAAGCATCTGACAGACTGCCTTTAATTAAGAAAATTAATACACTATTTGAAGAGGTGGGTCTAATTGATATTTGGAGAGCTCTGCATCCAAATAGAAGAGATTACACTTATTATTCCTCACCTCACTCACTATACACAAGAATAGACTATTTTATAACATTTGGAAAAGACAAAGATAAAATAAATACCTGTCAAATTGGGACAATAGACTTAAGTGATCATGCTCCTATATACTGTACCTATCTGTAGATCTCCATCTACAACAAAAAATTATAAATTGGAAGCTAAATTCAAGCCTGCTCAATGATTCGTACTTTAAAGAGCAAGTAAAAAAAGAGATACTTTTTTTTATCTAGAGAGTAATGTTAATGGTACTGTGTCCCCTTCAATTCTATGGGATGCATTAAAGGCTGTTCTAAGAGGGAAAATTATAGCAATATCCTCCTATAAGAAGAAAATGAGAAATAAAAAACTAGAGGAACTCAAAAATAAATTAAAAGAATTAGAGAAAAAAACATAAAATATCAATGGATCAGGATAAACTGGAGGAAATCAAAAAAATTAGAAATGAAATTAATGAATTGACTACTAATGAAGTTAAGAAAAAATTGTTTCTTAAACAGAGATATTATGAAAGTGGATCAAAATCAATGAAAGTTTTAGCTTGGAAACTTAAAAAGAAAATAGCACTGAATACAATTCATAAAATTAAAGATCCAAATACTAAAAAGATAAAAAGTAAATTAAATGAAATCCAGGGGGCTTTTGAAGTATTTTATAAGATTTTGTATTCTAAAACCACAACATGTAGTACTACTGACATAAACTCTTTTTTGGACTGTTTGGATTTACCAGTATTAAACGACGAACAAAGCAAAATAATGATCGAGGATATCACAGAAAAGGAATTACAGTTAGCAATAAGTAAACTTAAATTAAACAAATCACCAGGATCAGATGGGTCCACTGCAGAGTGGTATAAGGAGCTTAAAGAAGAACTGATTCCGGTGTTACTATCCACATTCAATTGGGTTTTAAAGAAGGCACAAACACCACCTAGTTGGAATGAAGCAACAATTTCTGCTATACCAAAAGAAAACAAGGACAAATTAGAATGTGGATCCTATAGGCCAATATCGGTTCTTAATATTGATTATAGGCTGTTTACTGCCATCATGGCTAGAAGATTAGAAAAGTCCATATCACATTTGATACACAACGATCAGACAGGCTTTATCCGAGAGCGTCAAACACAAGACAATATACGCCGAACTCTCCATATTATCAATCATATACAAAGAAATAATATCGCAGCAATGGTAATTAGTATTGATGCAGAAAAGGCCTTTGATTCTGTGGACTGGAGTTTTCTTAATCAAGTTTTATATGGATTTGGCTTACATGAAAAAATTATTAAAACAATACAGGCATTATATAATAAACCCACTGCAAGAATTAAAGTTAATGGCTGTTTGTCGAATAGTTTTAACCTAGAAAGAGGGTCTAGACAGGGTTGTGCATGTTCATCGTTATTATTTGCATTATGTTTGGAACCATTTGCCCAGTATATTAGACAGAACAAAGGAATACAAGGCATTAATATAAATGGGAAGGAGCATAAATTGGCCTGTTACGCAGATGATATTTTGTTCTACCTGGGGCAACCAACAGATTCCCTACCTAAACTTATGGAATCATTCAACTATTTTAGTCAATTATCAGGATACAAAATTAACATAAGTAAAACACAGTTGCTTAAATACAATTATAATCCGCCAGAAGAAATCAAAAATAATTTTCAACTAGTTTGGCAAACAGAATTCTTAAAGTACTTGGAAGTCATAATACCAAAAGACCTCTCTGACCTACTAGAACACAATTATTCACCAACACAAAGAAAAATCAAAGAGGACATCGCTAGATGAAATCTAATTCCATATTTAAACCTAAATTCAAGAATTGAGTCAATTAAAATGAATATACTTGTAGAAGAGCTTGGAAGAACGAGGCGATGTGATATATAAACCAAAGTTTATTATCAGCTCCTCTAACAAGTCTCATCCTAGTGCAGCAGCAGAAGAAGGAAAAAGAGACCGAACACTTTCGGCTCTATGAACTTATACTTGCACATAACAAAAGACATGCAAATCCAAAGCTGACATCCCTCCTTATCTTAATCCCCCCATTGTCTTCGTACTCCTCCTCATGGCCCTGGGGGGTCAGGGCAGCTCCTCCGGTCTCCACCGCAGTGCCTGGGAAACTCTTTGATCCTCACTGGCGGTTGAGATCTCTTTGTCCTGTTCTGAGGTGTGAAGTCGCCTTACATATGTAATCACCAAACATTCTCACATGCTTCAACATATGTAGGTTATGGAATATATGATAAATATAGACCACAGCCGCCCCCCCCCCAAACGACTAAGAAAAGGACAATAGAAAAATTCACAGTTTAAGATAATTATTATGACATACTAACTGCTACACCTCTTGCCACAGAAGAAACTTTCTAGCAGCCATGCCCCTAAGAGAGTTCCGTGGTAATCATAACAGCATAGTAAAATCACAAGTCAGTCCTAAACTGTTACAGCACAATTAGTGAACAACTGTTGAGTAGTTTGTATCAGTCTCTGTGCCGTCTGGGTTTTAATCTTCTCCCGAAACTGCTGTGGGTCCGCTTGGGCGTCCTGCTGGGACCTTCCTGTAAGGAATCTGCAGCTTGGGGAGGAGAGTGATTATTTGTTCCCTGCAGGGGGGCTGAGTCTTTTCTCTTGGGGGGTCTACCCCTCCGAGGTGCTCTCGCCAACCGTGCAGGCTCGTCTTTCAACAAGAAGGCAGGTTTAAGTCTGTCAATGCTGACTGTTTCTTTTCTATCCCCAAAATCAAGCACAAAGTGTTTATCACCAGGTTCCAGCACTCTGAATGGCCCATCGTATGGTGGGCGGAAAGTTGGTTTTAAAGCTTCATGCTTAACAAAAATGAATTCAGCGTTCTTTAAAGCCTGAGGGACAAAAACCTGTGGAAAAGAGTGATGAGCCGGACCGGGGAGAGAGTCCGGTCCGCTGCTGCCTAAAAACCTCGCGGCTGGAAGATGCCCTGGCTCTGGGTTCTCTGGTAAAAATTCACCTGGGAGCCTGAGAGGTTGTGCAAAAACTAATTCTGCTGGAGAGGCGTCTAGATCCTCTTTCGGTGCAGCACGCAACCCCAATAAAACCCAGGGAAGTTTATTTACCCAATTTGTATCCGTTAGTGAGGCTCTGAGGGCGGCCTTTAAAGATCTGTGAAAACGCTCGCATAACCCATTAGCCTGAGGGTGATAAGCGGTGGTGCGGTGAATTGTTGCCCCTAAGCTGCTGGACATGGCTGACCAAAGCTCCGAGACAAATTGAGGCTCCCTATCGGACGTGATGTCCGATGGGACGCCGAAACGTGCCACCCAGTTTGTCAAAAAAACGCGAGCGACTTCCTCCGCTGTGGTTGACGCCAGAGGGACTGCCTCTGGCCAGCGTGTGGTGCGGTCTATCATTGTTAACAGGTGTGTGAAACCTTGGGAGGAAGGTAGTGGTCCCACGAGGTCGACATGAACGTGGTCGAACCTTCTAGCAGGGATTGGAAAAGGCTCCAGAGGGGCTTTTGTGTGTTTGTGTATTTTGGCGCGCTGACAAGAAATGCAAGTTTTTGCCCATTCTTTTACGTTTTTGTGCAGGCCAGGCCACACAAACTTTTCGGCGACCATTTTAACCGAGGCGCGCACACCTGGGTGTGCGAGGGAGTGAATTGAGTCGAAAATACGGCGGCGCCATGTAGCTGGGACTAACGGGCGAGGTCGGCCGGTTGAGATATCGCATATTAGGGGGGGCACGCCGTCGCGTAAACCCCTTTCCTCCAGCCTTAACCCTGTTGGTCCAGACAAGAGTGCGCGCACGTCCGCGTCACTACTTTGTTCCTCTGCCATGGCTGCATAATCTATCCCTGCATGGATTGGGGCCGCGTATGTGTCCGCGTTGGTGAAGAGTTCCGCGGCTGAGGTAGTATAATCTGTCTCCTCGCGCTCTGACGATGTCACAGCGCGAGAGAGGCAGTCTGCTACCACGTTAAGTTTGCCTGCCACATGTCGAATGTCTGTGGTGAACTCTGAAATCGCAGCCAGCTGTCTTTGTTGCCTGCCTGACCACGGTTTGGAAATTTTAGCCATAGCAAAGGTGAGCGGTTTTTGGTCTACAAAAGCCATGAAACTCCGCCCTTCTAACCAGAACTGGAAGTGGCGGATGGATAAATGAAGCGCTAGCAGCTCCCTGTCAAAAGTGCTGTATTTACGCTCGGTTTGGTTTAGCGATTTGCTGAAGAATGCCAAAGGTTGCCAGATTCCGCTGACATGTTGTTCTACAACTGCCCCTATAGCTAGGTCCGAAGCGTCTGTGGTTAGCGCAATGCGGGCCGAGGGATCGGGGTGAACCAACAATGTGGCATTAGCTAGGGCGCTTTTTACTTCCACGAAGGCGCGTTCGCGCTCCGGGGTCCATTCGACCGCGTTGGAAGCTTTTTGTTTTCTGAGTGCGTCATATAGGGGCTGCAAGAGCTGAGCTGCGTGGGGGAGGAAACGGTTGTAAAAATTAACCATGCCCAAAAATTCCTGCAGCGATTTGACCGTTTGTGGCCGTGGGAAACTTTTTATCGCGTGAACTTTGTCTGGAAGTGGGACTGCCCCCTTCGGAGAAACTCTGTGTCCTAAAAAATCAATTTGTGACATGCCGAATTTGCATTTGGCTGGATTGATTATTAACCCGTGCTCTTCTAGCCTCTGAAAAACCATAGTGAGATGCCGCTCGTGTTCTTCCTCAGACGGGCTGGCTACCAGCATATCGTCGAGGTAGACGAAAACAAAAGGGAGGTCGCGTAATACTGCGTCCATCATCCGCTGAAAGGTTTGAGCCGCGCCTTTGAGGCCGAAAGGCATTCGCAAAAATTCAAAAAGGCTGAAAGGGGTTATTACAGCTGTTTTAGGAATGTCCTCTGCTCGAACCGGGACTTGATGATAACCGCGGACCAGGTCTATTTTTGAAAAATGTGCGCACCCGCCAGATGCAGTGAAAAATCCTGAATGTGAGGAATTGGGTAGCGGTCATGCGCTGTCGCATTGTTTAATCTGCGGTAATCGCCGCACGGTCTCCAAGAACCGTCGGATTTCGGAACCATGTGAAGTGGTGAGGCCCAGGGGCTTTTCGAGCGTCTAATAATGCCTAATTTTTCAAGGGTGGTAAACTCGTCCCGAGCTATGGCGAGCTTGGCCACGTCTAAGCGCCAAGCTTTGGCAAATACGGGTGGGCCCGTTGTGGGAATAAAATGTTCAACCCCGTGTTTAGCCACTGTGGCTGAGAATTTGGGAATTGTGAGTGCTGGAAATTGGGTGAGGAGTTGATCAAACTTACCTCCTGCTGTGGTGACGCTAGCCTGCACGGGTGGTGGAGAAAGTCGAGCTGAGCAGGGAATAGAAGCAAAGGACAGTGCATTAACCAAGCGTCTGTTCGCTAGATCAACTAATAACCCATGTGCACACAAAAAATCTGCGCCCAACAAGTTAAAACTCACCGCCGCTACAACAAATGTCCATCTGTAGTTGCGGCCGTGGATGCAGAGGTGCAGGCTCTTTTCGCCAAAAGTGTCGATGGTGGAGCCGTTGGCTGCCACCGCTCCATTGCCCCGGGGGCCCATGGCCCGGTCTGCTTGGGAGGGCATGACAAAACTTAGTTGAGCTCCCGTGTCGATAAGGAACCGCTTGCTGGTGTGTCCGTTCGTCACATATAAAAGCTTGCTTTTTTCGCCGAGAAGCGCCGCTGTTAACGGCTCTCGGCTTCGGCGTTTTCCGGAAATTGTGAATTTGCAGGGGGGAACACATTTGTAAGCCTTCTCGGCGAAGCGGTGGTGGTAATAACAAACGTCGCTCCGTCTGTTGCGTCCTGGCCGTGTCGCTGTCACCGCGGGCTGATTCTGCTCGGTGATTTGTGGCTCCTCGTGGCTCCGGACATCAGCGTTGAGGTCTGCGGATGCTACTGTGGGTGTCTGCTCCTTGCAGGCGTTGACGAGCCGTTGAGCTTCGTGAGCTAGCGTGCGGAAGTCTTGCTGGGTGCTGCATCGCATGTTGGCCAGCGTCCCTCTCATGTGTGGCGGCAGCGTACTGAGGAATATGAAATGGAAGAGGAAGTTGTCATTGTCCTCTTCTTTAAGTTGCAGCAAGTCCTCCATGAGGGCCTTGGGTCTGCCTCCTCTGTGGCCGTAAACCGCCAGGATCCTCTCGGCTCTCTCCTCGGCTGAGGGGACGTAATTTGCCACGATGGTCGCTTTCAGCTCTTCATATTTGTCCTGGGCCGGCGGCCGTTGGATTATGCTCCGCGCACATCTCGAAGTGGCGGCGTTGAGTTTGGCGACGATGTGATAGAACTTTGTATCGTCAGCCGTGATGCCCGCAAGTATAAACTGGGCTTCAGCTTGCAGAAACCACGAGGCGGGGTCTTCCTGCCAGAAGTCCGGCAGGTTGACGGTGACGGCGTTTGTGTAGACCGTCACTGCTGTGTCCGCAGGGTGAGAGTGCCTTGCTTCGGCTCTCTCCGCGGCGCTGGTGCTTGGTTGAGCCCACTCTATCACTTCTGCCGTGGGGGAACGTCGTCCATCTGTTCCCCTGTCTGCATGGGCGCCGGCGTCTGCCTGGGTCGCCACAGATGAGTCGATCGCGGGGGAACGCCTCTGGTCCATACTCGCGTCAGGGTCACCAGTGTAGAAGAGCTTGGAAGAACGAGGCGATGTGATATATAAACCAAAGTTTATTATCAGCTCCTCTAACAAGTCTCATCCTAGTGCAGCAGCAGAAGAAGGAAAAAGAGACCGAACACTTTCGGCTCTATGAACTTATACTTGCACATAACAAAAGACATGCAAATCCAAAGCTGACATCCCTCCTTATCTTAATCCCCCCATTGTCTTCGTACTCTTCCTCATGGCCCTGGGGGGTCAGGGCAGCTCCTCCGGTCTCCACCGCAGTACCTGGGAAACTCTTTGATCCTCACTGGCGGTTGAGATCTCTTTGTCCTGTTCTGAGGTGTGAAGTCGCCTTACATATGTAATCACCAAACATTCTCACATGCTTCAACATATGTAGGTTATGGAATATATGATAAATATAGACCACAATACTCCCCAAATTATTATACTGTGACGTTTGCAGGGTTCACACAAAGACAATGGAGCAGATGGCTGTGATCAACCTGATTTATTTTTCACACACCCCAACCCCCAACCTGCCTCTGTGCTACAGAGTGGAGGGGAGGTCATTCTCACAGACCCCTGTTTCAATCATGGTTACACACACAGATACATCTTGCCCTAATCCTGCTAAACACTGCTGGGTCATCATAATGCAGTTATAATGACACAGCAGTATAACTCAGAAATAACACATTTAACACACACATAACGTTTTCATCTGGCAAAGCATGCTGGGAAATTCACTTAACATGGCCCCAACGTTACACTGCCCCCCCCCCTGGACTGGTTTCTGTCCCCAGAAAAATTAAAGTCCAATTTAAAAGTCCAATACAAACTCATCCAGATGTCGGGGCGGTCTTCAGCGCCGGCGGCCAACACGTACAGGCCCCCTAGTGTCCATCTGGGTCTCGGTCGGGGTATCGGGCCGGGATGGAAGCTCCGGTTCGTCCACCAGCGGTGCAGATGGCCGATACGGGGCGAGACGGTCACGATGAAGGACCACAACCCGGTCCCTTTTTCTAAGCATCACCCTGTACACCACATCTGACAGTCTCTCCAGGACCACGCATGGCCCCGACCACTGGCTCGCCAGCTTCGGTGATCGTCCTCTCTTCCTCTCAGGGCAGAAAACCCAGACTCGATCTCCCGGTGCAAAGTCCCTCCCCTGACAGCGGGAGTCGTACGCTCGCTTCTGCCGACCCCCTGCCGCTGCCAGGGCCTCTCGAGCCAGCTCGTGCACCGTGTGGAGACGTTCTTTCAAACAAAAAAAATAATCCAATCCGGGTCTTCCCTCCACCTCCGGCTCAGGGGGGCAACCGAATACCAAATCCACCGGTGTGCGCAGCTCGCGTCCAAACATGAGCGCCGCAGGGGTGCACCGGGTAGATTCCTGAGCTGCCGTCCGGTACGCCCACAAAACAAAAGGCAGGTGCAGGTCCCAGTCTCGCTGTCGCTGGTCCACTAGGATAGCGAGTTGGGTGGTGAGGGTCCGGTTGAATCGTTCGACCAGGCCGTCGCTCTGTGGATGCAGTGGGGTGGTCCGGGTCTTCCGGATGCCCAGCCGTTTGCAGACCTCTCCGAAGACCTCCGCCTCGAAGTTCCGACCCTGATCGCTGTGCAGCTCCTCCGGTGCGCCAAACCGACAGAACATTTCATCCACCAGCTTTGATGCCGTCGTAGCGGCGCTCTGATCCGGGACCGCGTACGCCTCTGGCCACTTAGTGAAATAATCCATCGCGACCAGCACGTAGCGGTTCCCCCGGTCCGTGGTCGGGAAAGGGCCCAGGATGTCCACTCCCACTCGCTCCATTGGTGCTCCCACCCGGTACTGCTGCAGGGGAGCGTGGGATCGCTGAGTTGGTCCCTTCTGAGCTGTGCATGTGTCGCAGCGATGAACGTGGAGCTCCACGTCCTGATGACAACCGGGCCAGTAGAACCGGGCCGAAGGCGCTGCAGCGTCTTTGTCACTCCGAAGTGGCCCGCTCCTACCGCCCCATGAACCAGCTGGAGTACTTTGGGCCGGAGTCGACGAGGAACTAGCAGTTGCCAGACGTGCCGCTGCCCAGCTGGAGTGTGCCACTGTCGATACACCACGCCCTCGTAGCAGCGGAGGTTGGCCCACTGGGAGTGCAGGGCCTTAGTCTCTGGGTCCAGCGGTGACACAACCTCCCAGGCGGGCCGCTGTCCTGCGTCCAGCCACTGCCGAACCCACGAAATGACCGGGTCTCTGTCCTGCTCGCTCTGCAGCTGCTGCGTGCCAAGAACTTCTGTGACGTCATCGCTGGGGAGAACTGCCTGATCATCTGAGGAGGGGTTGTGCATCGCTGCGTTATTCCTGCTCGCAGCGGCTCGGAGAGCGGCAGCCCGTGGGGCGGTTTGGTCCCGATCTTCAGCCCGTTGGCAGTGACGACACTCCTCTGTCGCGCAGGGGCGCCGAGACAGCGCGTCAGCGTTGGCATGGAGGCGGCCTGCCCGATGCACAATCTGGAAATTATAATCCTGCAGTGCCTCCAGCCACCTCGCCAACTGTCCATCCGGTTCTTTGAAATTTAACAACCAGGTCAGGGAAGCGTGGTCCGTCCTGAGCTGGAACCTCCCACCGTACACATACGGGCGGAAGTGTCGCAGTCCTTGAATGACAGCCAGCAGCTCTCTGCGAGTCACACAGTAATTTCTCTCAGCTCTGCTGAGAGTGCGGCTGAAGTAAGCGACTGCCTGCTCTCCATGCTCTCCCTCCTGGGATAGCACCGCCCCGATGCCCTGGTTGGTGGCGTCCGTGTCCACGATGAAAGGGCGGTTCGGGTCGGGATACTGCAGGATGGGGGCTCTGATGAGCGCTGCGCGAAGCTGGGAGAAAGCAGCAGCACAGCTGTCACTCCACTGGAACGTGCGTCCTTTCTGCGTCAGCTGATGCAGCGGGCTGGCGATGGTGGCGAAGTCTTTCACAAACCTCCTATAATAGGAGGCCAATCCAAGAAAACTCCTCAGTTCTCCAACGTTCCGCGGCACTGGCCAGTCTCTCACTGTTGCCACTTTTTCCGGGTCGGTGGCGACCCCCGCTACGCTGACGATGTGGCCCAAAAAGGTGGTCTCCCGCCGGAACAGGTGGCATTTCTTAGGGTGTAACCGTAGCCCCGCCTGTTGGATGGCTCCCAGCACCTCTCGGAGATTTGACAGGGCGCTGTCAAAATCAGCTGCATGCACCAGCAGATCATCCAGGTAAACAACGCAGCGACTCCGGGGCACGTGAGCCAGCACTCGCTCCATCAAGCGCTCAAAGGTGGCCGGAGCGTTGCAGAGTCCAAACGGCATCACTTTAAACTGGTACAGTCCCTGCCCGATGGAGAAGGCTGTTTTCTGGCGGGCCTCAGGTGACAGCTCTACCTGCCAATAGCCGCTGCGTAGATCCAGCGAGCTGAACCAGCTGGAGCCGGCGATGTGGTCCAGTGCGTCATCGATGCGGGGCAGGGGGTAGGAATCTTTCCTGGTGGCGTCGTTCAGGCGTCGGTAATCCACACAGAACCGCCACGACCCGTCCTTCTTCTTGACCAGCACCACCGGCGCCGCCCAGGGGCTGCTGGAGGGCTCAATGACATCTGCCTCCAGCATTTCTCGCACTTTTTGTTCCGCCGCTGCCCGCCTTGAAAAGGGCAGCCGGCGTGGGTGGAGTCGAATCGGCCTGGCCTCACCGGTGTCGATCTCGTGCTGCACCAACCCGGTCCGGCCGCATTCCTCATCCTTCGCGGCGAAAACACCCATAAAACAGTCCAATAGCTCCCGCAGCTGGCGTCCCTGTTCCGGGTCCAGCCCGCTGCAGCTCCGCTGAAATAATTCCTCCACCGCCTGCTGCGTCTCTGCTGACACGTTGACCCCTCCCCTTGCTGTCCTTGTGTGCGTTCGTGCTCCCTCTGTCCGTGCTGGTGATGTCATCATGTCCAGTCCTCGCGGTGGCCTGCCTGGTCCGGTTTGTCTTGGCGATCCCTCGATCGCGCAGGCCCCCGTGTTCCTTCCCTGGGTTCTGCTGTGGAGCGTGATGGTCCGGTTTCCCAGCTGGAGGGACGGTCCCGCGGTGTCGATCTTGGCGTTCCAGGCTGTGAGCAGGTCTAGTCCAATAATACAGGGGTCTTGGATGTCAGCCAGCCAGAACGGGTGTCTTATGTTCTGACCGACCACCCCCACCACCAAAACTCTCCGCCCCCCCAGTCTGGCGCGCTCACCGGTAGCCGTGGTGACGCAGCGCTTGGTGGGTTCCCACCCCCATGGGGCCGTCTTGTTTGTGCCCGGCAGCACACCGGGTCGAACCAGGGAGATTGTAGAGCCGGTGTCAATCAGGGCCCGGATCGACGTCTTCCCCAAGCTGCACTGTAGATAGATCCCTGGAGAGTGTCCAATTCGGCCCACGCGTGGTGCCGGCTCCTCGGGGGAAACATCTGCGGGAGGCGGCCTGTTCCCGTTCACGCCACCTCGCTCTAGTTTAACGCCGGCGAGGGGCGTTCTTCTCCGGGGACGTGCCGCCGTGGTCTGCCGTAATTCCTCCTCTTCCTCCTCGCTCTCCATCGTTGCCTGGAAGGTTCTCTGTCTGTGCGTTGGCGCTTCAACTGTGTGATTCATCAGCGGCTCCACCCGCTCTGCTTCTGCCACTGCAGTCTCCCAGTCGCTCGCGGCGTGGATCCGTACGTGGCTCTGGAGCTGGGCCGGGCGGAGACCTTGGATGAAGCTCCGGAGGGCGAGCTTCTCTACCGCCTCCGGTGCGAAATCCGGGTAGCTGCGCCGGGTTAGCAGCCGTATGTCTGCAGCATAGGTTCCTAGGCTTTCCTGGTTGCTTCTACGGCGGCGGGTCAGCTGTTCCTGGGCGTGCTCAGCGTCCACCATTCTCCCAAATCGTCTCTGGAGCGCCCCTTGTAGCGCTGGCCAGCTGTAGCGCTCCTCAGGCAGGAGATCAGAAAGCGTGCAGAGAGCTCTCCCTTCCAAGGCCAGCGCGACTTGCACGGCGGTTTCCTCTGGTGACCAGCCGTTCAGCGCAGCGGCCAGCTCGACCTGGGTCAGGTAGTCATCCAACGTGGCCTCGCCGTTGAAGCGGGGAATCTTGGCCCGCTGCCTAACAGATGGGATGGCCGCCTCCTGATCGATCGTCACTCTCGATCGCCGTGGGATCGCCAGCCCGTCCTGTCCTGAAAAGGGCGGAATGCGGGGCTGGTTTGCTCTGCTCTGCCCGCTCTGTCTTGAAAAAGACAGAAGGCGGGGTGCGCTGGCCCTGTCAGGTCCGCCGCCGCTTTGTTCGTCCCGGCTCCTGGCTCCCGGGGGTGGTGTCTCGGTCCCATCGTCCATCATCAGCTGAGCAATGAACTGCTCCAGCTGCTGGATCTCCATTCTGATCCTGGCATCCATCTGCTCCATCCCACTCCTGACACCAGTGTGACGTTTGCAGGGTTCACACAAAGACAATGGAGCAGATGGCTGTGATCAACCTGATTTATTTTTCACACACCCCAACCCCCAACCTGCCTCTGTGCTACAGAGTGGAGGGGAGGTCATTCTCACAGACCCCTGTTTCAATCATGGTTACACACACAGATACATCTTGCCCTAATCCTGCTAAACACTGCTGGGTCATCATAATGCAGTTATAATGACACAGCAGTATAACTCAGAAATAACACATTTAACACACACATAACGTTTTCATCTGGCAAAGCATGCTGGGAAATTCACTTAACATGGCCCCAACGTTACAATACTTATTTCAAACCTTGCCAATAGAGATAAGTGGAAAACAATTTAATGATTGGGACAAAATGCTATCCAGGTACGTATGGCAAGGTAAGAAACCTAGAATCTGATTTAAAACCCTACAATTGTAAAAACAAAAAGGGGGTGGGGCCTTCCTTCTTTGAGAGACTATTATTGGGCAGCACAACTTAGACCCATAATTTGCTGGTGTAATCCATCATATATTGCCCAGTGGAAGAGTATTGAAGAGGGAATGACCCCCACTCCTATACAAGCGACAATAGCTGATGGTAACCTACAAGACATTATCAAGAACACATAAAATCCATGGGTTAAGTGGACTCTAAAAATCTGGAAAAGAGTAATATCAAAATATAATTTAGAAGAGAATATAGTAATTCTAAAGTGGTGCGCATATGACTCACATTTCACTCCAAGTAAGTCAGACACAAGATTTAAAGTTTGGGCAAATAGAGGGATAACAGCCATATGTAAGATAATGAAAGATGACACACTACTTAGCTTTCAAACACTTAAAGGGAAGTATCAGTTGGAATCGCAAGACTTCTATCGCTACTTGCAGATGAGACACTTTGTCAGTAACAGGTTAAAATGTATAGCAGAATTATGTAAACCATTGCTAAATTTATTTAAAAGGGCATATAATTCAAATAAAGATAAAAGCTTAATTTCAAGTTTATATAAAGGTCTTATAAACCTGAAAAGACACTCGACCCTATATGTTAAAACAAAATGGGAAACAGAGGGAGGAATAGAAATATCGGAAGAGGAATGGACATTAATATGGCCATATCAATGGAAATGTAGTAATTCACAGAGCTGGGGGGAGTTTGGCTGGAAAAGCCTAATAAGATACTTCATCACACCTTCCCAGAAGGCTCAGTATAAAGCTGTTGGCAGCTCCCTAAGCTGTTGGAGAAAATGTGGTAGTGCAAATGCAAATCATTATCATATATTTTGGCTCTGTCATGTTATTCAAAATAATTGGAAGGAAATTCATAAAGCTATACAAGATATTTTTGGATGTCAGTTACCTCTGGAAAGCAAAACTATTCTTCGGGCTTATGCCCGCAGAGTGGTTAGAGGGACAAATATTTATTATGTATTTTACTGACTGCAAGCAGAAAGGCAATTACAAAAAATGGCTTTCACAGGAGAGTCCATCTCTTGATATGTGGATGGACATTACAAAGGACATTTATAAGATGGAGAAAATAACAGCTTGTGTCAATTACAAAAAAAAGATTTGTTTATGTCACAATGGGGAAAAATGGACTAAATATGTAACACCACTCTGGCCGGACTTTCAATTTGCAGAATTGATATAGCAGACTTTGTTAATATATACACAAGTGTGTGTACATTAACAGTCACTCCCTATATGCAGATGTTCATGCTGACCCACCTTTTTTTTTTTCTCTTTTTGCTTTTTCTTTTTCCTTCTTATTTCTGGGGGGAGGGGGGATGAGGGGAAAGAAAAAAAAGAAAAAAGAATGTGAAAAACAGCTTTTGTGCTCCACAACCACTTGATGTCTTCTTCTCGTACATTTTCTTTTTAGATATGATTTGGCAGTGTATACAGTTTGCATTTTTGCATTTTTTTTCTTTGTTTTGTGGCACAACTTATTCTTTATTTGTATGGAATCATTTTAATTGAGTCATTGTTTAAACTGTTTATTGCCCTTGAAAAAATGAATTAAAAAAAAGAACTAAAAGTAGAATTGAAAATGCTGCTCTACGCTTGTGTGTGTTCTCCAGGGGACAGACTGGTGAAGGTGAACAGGGAGAGCATTCTGGGAAAAACTTACTCTCAGGTCATCGCGCTCATCCAAAACAGGTAGGAGGCTGCTGTTTGAAAATTGTCAAATTTTAAATTAGATGTCTCTGTCTGGGGGTTTTGTTCATATCTTGTGTTTTTTTAATACTTTTCAGTGGAAATATTCTGGAGCTTTCTATTATGCCAAAAGATGAAGATGTGTTGCAGTTGGTAAGTGTGAGTATTATCTTTTCTTCTATTTTCTCTTCTTCCCTTCTTTTCACCCTCTTAATGTGTGAAGTGAGTTAGCTAGGCCATCCGAGAAACAGCAGGGATGACATATTCAGCCACTCATTAATAGTGATTGTGTAGAGGATGCCTTCACAAACGAGACTGAGTTTATTTCTCAGGTGAGGTTTATTCAGCGTTTACATCCTCTAACAAGAAGTGTATCTCAGCAAAAGAGAGAGAACAATCTTTTCTCACAGTTCTTATACCCCCAGAGACACAAAACCCCCAACCTCAAATATCACACCTTCAACCCACAGTCCTTCAGTAAACACACATAGCCTCTGAGGCTCATTGGCGTCTCTATTGTCTCTTCCGCCTCCTGCTCCTGCAGGGCTCCTGCTGGGACATTCTCTCTGGCCACTTCACACCTCCCGAAGTCTCTGCCGGGTCATGTCCTTTTGGACGTTTGAAGTCTCCAGGGTATGCACCGTCATGCCCACTAAATACCTGTGAGGGAAAATGCGTACCATACATGCATGCCATATATGCGCCCTAAATGTGCGCCATATAACCCCCCCCAAACGTCTAAATAAGGACAAGTTACCCCTCAAATGCATAGAGTCATGACATATCACACAGAACGAGAAAAAAATTGGCACAACAGATCATACATCCAACTGTTTGGGCTTCAGCTTCCTGCCATATCTGCTGTGAGCAGGTCTCGGTCTGCCTGTGGCTGTCTCTTGCATCTGTGGATCAGAGTCTTTAGCACATCGTTGTGAAAGCTTAGCAGAGTGTCTCCCCGCGGCCTACCGCGGCGGGGGGCCCTGGCCAACTGTACCTGTTCATCAGCTAACACAAAAGCAGGTTTGAGTCTGTTAATGCAGACTAAGTCCCTCCTGTCTCCCAAATCGAGCAAAAAATGCTTTTCCCCGGTTTCTAACACTCTGAACGGTCCATCATAAGGTGGTCTTAAACCTACCCTCTGTGCGTCGTGTCTAACAAAGACGAATTCTGCATTCTTTAAGGCTTTAGGCACAAAAACGTGTGGGAAACTGTGATGAACTGGGCCAGGGAGGGTGTTTGATCTCGCGTCGCTCTGCAGCAGCTGAGCGGGTGGGCGATCTGGTGCGGGGTTCTCAGGAAGGAATTCTCCCGGTAACCGGAGAGGTTGGGCGAAGACAAGTTCGGCCGGAGAGGCCTGCAAATCTTCCTTAGGTGCTGAACGCAACCCTAATAAAACCCATGGAAGCTTATCAACCCAATTTGTGTCCGTGAGAGCCGCTCTGAGGGCTGCTTTCAATGACCGGTGAAAGCGTTCGCACAAACCGTTGGCCTGGGGGTTATACGCAGTTGTGCGATGAATTTTCACTCCCAGGCTGAGTGCCATGGACGACCAGAGCTCGGAAACAAATTGGGGTCCTCTGTCAGACGTTATGTCTGATGGGACTCCAAAGCGCGCGACCCAAGCCATTAAAAAAGCGCGCGCAACGTCTGCTGCTGTGGTTGACGCCAGGGGAATCGCCTCTGGCCAGCGCGTAGTGCGGTCCACCATAGTTAGAAGGTGTGTGAACCCCTGTGACAGCGGGAGGGGTCCCACCAAGTCGACATGCACGTGGTCGAAGCGTTTGGCTGGGATGTGAAAAGGTTCTAGAGGGGCCCGCGTGTGCTTGTGTACCTTTGCTCTTTGACACGCTGTGCAGGCTGCAGCCCATTCTTTGACCTGTTAAGCAGCCCCGGCCAAACAAACTTCTCTCCCACCATTATGATCGAAGCGCGGATGCCCGGATGTGCCAGCGAATGTATTAAGTCAAAAACACGGCGACGCCACGCAGCCGGGACCACGGGGCGGGGGTGCCCCGTGGAGATATCGCAGATTAGGGGGGGCATACCTCTTTGATGCACCCTGTGTTCCAGCCTTAGCCCTGTTGGCCCAGACTGGAGCGCGCGCACGTCCGCATCGTTAACCTGCTCGGCGGCCATGGCTGCATAATCTAACCCAACGCAGACCGGGGCTGTGAGCGCTTCCGCGCCGCAAGCCTGGCCTGAGTCTACAGCCGCCGAGTCTGCCCCCTGGGGGCCTGGCAGTGCAACTGCGCGCGAGAGACAATCTGCTACTACATTGTGTTTACCCGCCACGTGTTGAATGTCGGTGGTAAACTCCGAAATTGCGGCCAGCTGTCTCTGTTGTCGGCCCGACCAAGGCTCTGAAATTTTAGCCATTGCAAAAGTTAATGGTTTATGGTCTACAAACGCGGTGAAACGGCGCCCTTCCAACCAGAACTGGAAGTGGCGGATGGCCAAATGCAGGGCTAAAAGCTCCCTATCAAACGCGCTGTATTTACGCTCGTTATCGCGCAATGTTTTGCTGAAAAACGCAAGTGGTTGCCAGCTCCCTGCTACCAGTTGCTCGACAACCGCCCCCACTGCCACGTCGGAAGCGTCCGTGGTTAGCGCCATGCGAGGTGCTGGCACCGGGTGTGCCAATAACGCAGCGTTCGCGAGGGCCGATTTGACCTGGGAGAAAGCGCGCTCCCTGTCCGGGGACCACTCGACCTTAGCTGTAGGTTTTTGTTTCTTTAATGCCGCGTACAATGGGTGCATGAGCCGTGCCGCGTTGGGGAGGAAACAGTTATAAAAATTGACCATCCCCAAAAATTCTTGCAGTGCCTTAACTGTCTGCGGTTGTGGGAAATCCGTTATCACGCGCACTTTATCCGGCAGCGGGACCGCGCCCTCTGGAGACACGCGGTGTCCCAAAAAACTGATTTGCGCTACCCCGAATTGGCATTTCGCTGGGTTAATGATCAGCCCGTGCTCTGTCAGCCTCTGAAAAACGGCTGTGAGGTGGCGGTCGTGCTCGGCTTCGGATGCGCTGGCTACCAAAATATCATCCAAATAAGCGAACACGAAAGGGAGGCCGCGCAGCACTGCATCCATCATGCGCTGGAACGTCTGCGCGGCGCCTTTGAGGTCGAAAGGCATGCGCAAAAACTCGAAAAGCCCGAAAGGGGTTATAACTGCTGTTTTGGGTATGTCTTGCGCACGGACTGGAACTTGGTGATAACCGCGCACCAAATCTATTTTGGAAAAGATGCACGCCCCCGCCAAATGTGCCGAAAAATCCTGGATGTGCGGAATCGGGTAGCGGTCGTGTGCTGAAGCATTATTTAATCTGCGGAAATCACTGCAAGGGCGCCACGAGCCGTCAGCCTTGGGCACCATGTGCAGGGGTGACGACCAAGAGCTGTTTGAGCGCCTAACAATGCCCAGTTTTTCCAAGTTGGCGAATTCCTCGCGCGCGATGGCCAGTTTAGCTGGGTCCAAGCGCCGAGCTTTTGCAAAAACAGGGGGGCCAGAGGTAGTTATGAAATGCTCGACCCCGTGTTTGGCAACTGACGCTGAAAATGTTGGGACCGTGAGTGTTGGGAACTGGTTGAGTAATGCATGAAACTTGCCACCTGCAGCTGTGACATTGGGATGTGCAGAAGGCAGGGCCACCCGAGCTGTGCAGGAGATAGAGTAGAAAGACAGTGCATTTACGTCTATTAGCAAGATCAACTAACAAACTGTTTGAGCATAAAAAGTCAGCACCTAGCATGTTGTTGTTAACTGCAGCTACAACGAAGGTCCACTCAAAGGTGCGCCCGTGGAGGGACAGGAGGAGCGTCTTCTCCCCATAGGTTTTGATCATGGAGCCGTTTGCCGCTAACACCAGGGGTCCGCTGGCAGGCGTCAGCGTGTCTGCGTAGACAGGCTTGACAAAACTTAGCTGGGAGCCTGTGTCCACCAGGAATTCTTTCCCTGAATTCGCGTCTGTCACGAAAAGCAGCTTGTTCTTCGTGCCGAGAGTCGCAGCTGCTACCAGCTCTCGGTCTTGGCATTTCCCCTGGCGCTGGTACCGGCACGGTGGGACGCATCTGCGCGCTCTCTCGGCGAAGCGGCGATGGTAGGAACAGAGGGTGTTGTCAGCTCCGCTTCTCCTGGCCTCTGCCGCTGCTGACGTCAGTGGATCCGGTGCCGCAGCCTCTGGTCCCCCCTCGTCTCGCGGGGGTGCGTTCAGCTCTGCCGCTGCCCTCGTGGCTGCGTGCCGTCCATGGGCGTCGACGAGCCGCTGCGCCTCCTGGCCCAGCTCGTGGTAGTCCCGGTTGTTGAGTGGCTGCGAGCTAGCCAGGGTGACTCTCACTGCTGGCGGTAGCGTTCTGAGGAAGAGGTGGGCAAAGATAAAGCTGTCGTCATCCTCGCCTCTCAGGCTCATCATCTTTGCCATCAGATCTGCCGGCCTGTCCACTTCCCCTTCTGTCAGCGCCAGGAGCTTCTCTGCTCGCTCCCCCAGCGAGGGAGTGAAGGCTCGAATGAGGGCGGCTTTCAGTGCGCCATACTTGTCGTCTCGAGGTGGGTGGTTGGTCAGGCTCTCCACCCGCTGCACTGTGAGGCTGTCCAGCTTCGCGACAACATGGTAGAACCTCGTTGCGTCCGCTGAGATTCCCCGAAGGTGGAACTGCGCCTCCACAGTGGTAAACCAGGAGCGCGGGTTATGTTGCCAGAAATCGGGCAGCTGTAGGGTGGTAGCTGTGTTAACCCGGTTGGCTCCTGCAGAGTCCGGTGCGGAAAGCTCGCCGTCACCGGCCATGGTTTGTCGTAGGTCACCAGTGTAGAGGATGCCTTCACAAACGAGACTGAGTTTATTTCTCAGGTGAGGTTTATTCAGCGTTTACATCCTCTAACAAGAAGTGTATCTCAGCAAAAGAGAGAGAACAATCTTTTCTCACAGTTCTTATACCCCCAGAGACACAAAACCCCCAACCTCAAATATCACACCTTCAACCCACAGTCCTTCAGTAAACACACATAGCCTCAGAGGCTCATTGGCGTCTCTATTGTCTCTTCCGCCTCGGGGGCTCCTGCTGGGACATTCTCTCTGGCCACTTCACACCTCCCGAAGTCTCTGCCGGGTCATGTCCTTTTGGACGTTTGAAGTCTCCAGGGTATGCACCGTCATGCCCACTAAATACCTGTGAGGGAAAATGCGTACCATACATGCATGCCATATATGCGCCCTAAATGTGCGCCATAATTGTCTTTTTACTGCCTTATTTTTACTTGATAATTTGAATGTGTTTTGAATAGATGAATAGTGCAGTCCTTTTACTGAGCTGGAAAATTTGGTTGTATGTTGCATACAATGACAATAAAGGAATTCCATCCATCCATCCATCTTCTACCGCTTAATCCTTTCGGGTCGCGGGGGGGCTGGAGCCTATCCCAGCATCTTTTGGGCGAGAGGCAGGGTACACCCTGGACAGATCGCCAGTCCATCGCAGACAATAAAGGAATTCTAATTTTAATTTAATACAAATGATATTAATGAAAATCTGTATATTTCATGAAACAAATGCTAATAAAAGGCTCCTGTTGGTTATTGTAAATTGTCTAAAAATTCAAATGAACAAAAATAGAACTGAAAATGGCATAAATGTAAGCTGCAATACTACATTTTTGTATTTATTTTAAGTTGTATCAGTTCTTTTAGGTTGTTTTTCTACAGGCAGAAACTATGAAAATCCATTTTCTCCTCTTATCTGTAAATTAGTTTAAGTTTAATGTTTATTTGAAAGGGACATTGTATATACTAATGAACATTAATACAAATATAAGTATGCCAGATTTAGCAATACTGCTAATTTGCATCTGTAGTCCCCCGGCGGGTCACAAAAACACACAAACAAAACAATCATATACAAGAAGAACATCTGCAATAAACTGTACAAAGTGGATATGCTAAAGTGCAAGAGTTAAAGTGCTACAAAACAAAACATTCAAATGTCACAAGAGTGAAGTACTGTGTATGCCTACACACACACATACCCAAGCACCTCACAGCAACAACAAACAACAGCAACAAGAAAGAGGCGGGGCATATGTGTGTGACGCACAGGCACATACTGTATATGCAGTGGTGTGAAAAAGTGTTTACCCCCTTCCTGATTTTTCATTTTTTTGTATGTTTGTCACACTTGAATGTTTCAGATCATCCAACAAATTTAAATGTTAAACAAAGATAACACAAGTAAACACAAAATGCAGTTTTTAAATGAAGGTGTTTATTATTAAGGGTAAAAAAAAAATCCAAACCTACATGGGCCTGTGTGGAAAAGGATCCCCAAGACTTTTGGGAAAATACTCTGTGGACTGATGAGACAAAAGTTGAACTTTTTGGAAGGTGTGTGTCCCATTACATCTGGCGTAAAAGTAACACAGCATTTCAGAAAAGGAACATCATACCAACAGTAAAATATGGTTGTGGTAGTGTGATGGTCTGGGGCTGTTTTGCTGCTTCAGGACCTGGAAGACTTACTGTGGTAAATGGAACCATGAATTCTGCTGTCTACCAAAAAATCCTGAAGGAGAATGTCTGGCCATCTGTTCGTGACCTCAAGCTGAAGCACACTTGGGTTCTGCAGCAGGACAGTGATCCAAAACACAGCAGCAAGTCCACCTCTGAATGGCTTAAGAAAAACAAAATGAAGACTTTGGAGTGGCCTAGTCAAAGTCCTGACCTGAATCCTATTGAGATGCTGTGGGATGACCTTAAAAAGGTGGTCCATGCTCGAAAACCTTTCAATGTGGCTGAATTACAACAATTCTTCAAAGATGAGTGGGCCAAAATTCCTCCACAGCGCTGTAAAAGACTCATTGCCAGTTATCGCAAATGCCTGATTGCAGTTGTTGCTGCTAAGGGTGGCCCAACCAGTTATTAGGTTTAGGGGGTAATCACTTTTTCATACAGGGCCATGAAGGCTTGGATTTTTTTTCCCCTCAATAATAAACACCTTCATTTAAAAACTGCATTTTGTGTTTACTTGTGTTATCTCTGTCTAACATTTAAATTTGTTTGATGATCTGAAACACGTACCAACATTGAAAGGAGTCAGTTGAGGTGGTATGGGCATCTGATTAGGATGCCTCCTGGACGCCTCCCACTTGAGGTGTTTCAGGCACGTCCCACTGGGAGGAGACCCCGGGGCAGACCCAGGACTCGGTGGAGAGACTATGTCTCCCAGCTAGTCTGGGAACGCCTTGGTATCCCCTCTGAAGAGCTGGAGCAGGTGGCTGGGGAGAGGGAAGTCTGGGCTTCTCTGCTTGAACTGCTGCCTCCGCGACCCGGACCTCCGGAAAAGCGGTAGAAGATGGATGGATGGATGGATGGATCTGAAACACTTGTGACAAACATATAAAAAAAATGAGAACTCAGGAAGGGGCAAACACTTTTTCACAGTACTGTATATGCACATGCCGCAGAGCAACCACTAGTTATGGGTACAGTTTTGGTTGTTTAAAAGCCAATTTTTACAATGAGTCTCCCACATAGATGAAGAAGAAGAAGCCATCTCTCTTGTCATTCAGTCCATACAGCCAATCATGTACAGTAGAACAAAATTATGTTTCTCCTATCGACAATGTTAATCACATGTAGAATCAGAGGGGTCGCTGCCATGCAAGGCGCAGCCACAAACTTCTCTTTCCCCATTCTGTTACGCTGAGCACCAAGCTAGAAGGTGGGAAGTACCGCTTTTATATGGTCTTTGGTATGACCCCGGCCGGGATTTGAACCCCCAACCTCCCGGTTATGGGGTGGATGCTCTACTGTATCAACTAGGCCACCACTCCAGTGGCTTAGACTTTTCTTGTTGGTAAGAATAAAAATATAATTTTAGTAACCCTCAGTCTGTCATACAAAATAAGTGAATTGTTCAAAGTGCCATCAAGTGTTCCTTAAAGACACTGTATGGAAGTTTTGGAAACCTGGGGCCTCATGCACAAAGACTTGCGTGGATTTCCTACTGAAAGATGGCGTACATTTAAATCAAGAAAATGCTGTAAGCAAAAAAAAAAAAAAAAATCCAGATGTATGAAACAGTGCATATGCAGGAATCCAAGCACATTTCCTTTGTATATACCAATCTACTTGAAATTGAATGCACATGAGGAAATACCAGACTCCTCCCTTGACACACCTCCATTTGAATATGCAATTACATGCAAATAGATATGCAAATAGTCATATACAAGCACTGCATGTTTGAGTCTCCTGTATCCACGATCAAAAATAATGGATCTAATGGAATTTCACGGACTGTGAGTTGGAGGCACTCTTGAATGAGGTAGAGGCATGTAAAACTGTTTTGTTTGGCACGCTGTCCTCCGGCATTAGTGCCGGATACGGGAAATTCAATAGCCTGCTCACGTCCCTATAACATCAGTTTATGGTTTTCCTTTATTCAGACAGGGATGAGAAGGAGATGTTTATTTTAACTTTGACATGTTTTGACTGACGTCTGCAGTCATCCTAAGAAGTGTCAGCTGATCGCTGTGATTTGTGACCAGCTGGGTGGATCAGCTGGTTGAATTAAAGAAAAACAGTAATGAAAAATAAGACAATATGAACCCATTTAGTGGGTAGCCACAGTCACCTGTCAGTTGAAAGCAGATCATATTAGACTCGACAAGTACATATTTTATGTCCAACATGCAAATATCATCCTTTTTAGTTATATGCAACTTTGCATGGATTACACACACTACTACTGTAAATAAATGAAATGCGCCGGGAAAAGGGTGAGACTGTTGCATTCAAACTTTACGTATGTGTTTATTGACATGACTACTGTACACACAGAGGCAATTGGGAGCTTGGTAGAATGCTGTGAAACTGTAGTTTAATCAGCAACAAAAGGAAATCACTTACTCCAACCACTGACTTGTAATGAAGCCTTGAAGACAGGGTGATACAGTGCATCCAGAAAGTATTCACAGCGCTTCACTTTTTCCACGTTATGTTACAACCTTATTGCAAAATGGATTAAATTCATTTTTTTCCTCAAAATTCTACATACAGTACCCCATAAAAACAATGGGAATTGTTTTTTTTAGCTTTTTGCAAATTTATTAAAAATAAAAACTAAGAAATCACATGTACATAAGTATTCACAGCCTTTGCCATGAAGCTTAAAATTGAGCTCAGGTGCATCCTGTTTCCACTGATCATCCTTGAGATGTTTCTACAGCTTAATTGGAGTCCACCTGTAGTAAATTTAGTTAATTGGACATGATTTGGAAAGGTGCACATCTGTCTATATAAGGTCTCACAGTTGACAGTGCATGTCAGAGCACAAACCAAGCATGAAGTGAAAGGAATTGTCTGCAGACCTCCAAGACAGGATTGTCTTGAGGCACAAATCTGGGAAAGAGTACAGAAAAATTTCTGCTGCTTTGAAGGTCCCAATGAGCACAGTGGCCTCTATCATCCGTAAATGGGAAAAGTTCGGAACCACCAGGGCTCTTCTTAGAGCTGTCTGGCCGTCTAAACTGAGCGATTGGGGGAGAAGGGCCTTAGTCAGGGAGGTGACCAAGAACCCAATAGTCACTCTGTCAGAGCTTCAGCGTTCCTCTGTGGAGAGAGGAGAACCTTCCAGAAGGACAACCATCTCTGCAGCAATCCACTAATCAGGCCTGTATGGTAGAGTGGCCAGAAGGATGCCACTCCTTAGTAAAAGGCACATGGCAGCCTACCTGGAGTTTGCCAAAAGGCACCTGAAGCACTCTCAGTCCATGAAAAGCAAATTCTCTGATACAAAGATTGAATCATTTGGCGTGAATGACAGGCATCTTGTTTGGAGGAAACCAGGCACTGCTCATCACCAGGCCAATACCATCCCTACAGTGAAGTGTGGTGGTGGTAGCGTCATGCTGTGGGGATGTTTTTCTGCGGCAGGAATTGGGAGACTAGTCAGGATAGAGGGAAAGATGAATGCAGCAATGTACAGAGACATCCTGGATGAAATCCTGCTCCAGAGCGCTCTTGACTTCAGACTGGGGTGACGGTTCATCTTTTAGCAGGACAACGACCCTAAGCACACAGTCAAGATATCAAAGGGGTGGCTTCAGGACAACTCTGTGAATGCCCTTGAGTGGCCCAGCCAGAGCCCAGTCTTAAATCCAATTGAACATCACTGGAGAGATCTGAAATTGGCTGTGCACCGATGCTTCCAATCCAACCTGATGGAGCTTGAGAGGTGCCGCAAAGAGGAATGGGCGAAATTGCCCAAAGATAGGTGTGTCAAGCTTGTGGCATCATATTCAAAAAGACTTGAGGCTGTAGTTGCTGCCAAAGGTGCATCAACAAAGTACTGAGCAAAGGCTGTGAATACTTATGTACATGTGATTTCTTAGTTCTTGTCATGAATTGCCTTCCGGGCAATGAATGGAGACCCAGGTGCTGAACTGTGAGTTGCCAAACGTTTAATGAAAACCCAAAGTCCAAACAATGCATGAACAAAAACTTACAAATTAGGAGATGCAGGAAGACAGGCAGCATGGATGTGGGATTCATGTCTGGATTAGATTCGGACGCAGCGCTGATTAGAGGCACCGCTGCCCTTAAATAGGTCAGGAGGAATTGATTACAAATGAGGACAGGTGTGGGAAACCAGAGTGAGGAGTAATCAATACAAAATAATGACAGCTGGGTCAAACCGCGAGCTGAACTAGAACCAGAAGGAAATACAGAACCTTGTCAAAACAAAGTACAAACCAGGATGAATAATCAGACAAGATACAAAACCAGATACAAACCAAATACTACTAAATACCCAAGTTACAAAAGTGAGACTGAAAGTGAAGGTAAGGATGGACTCATGTCTAAACACAGTATGACTAAATTGAAATACAAGATGATACGGAAATGCATAAAATAACTAGAAAAGCACTCGGAGAGCGCAGACCTCCGCCAAGCGGCACAGTTCCCCCCATACAGTGTTTGTGTGTACGTTTTCAGATTCCCTGAGCATGAAAAGATATGAGTAGCAATTGGATTCACAATGATTATTTGTTTATTTGACATGGACAGTGCAACAAACAGACAATTAATGAATGACAATCAATGTGATAGTGATAGGATTAGTGGTTCAGTAGTGTAAAATGGGGCTATAAGGGACGGCGGGTTAATAAGGGACACTTTTGTGGGAAATGTTTTAAATGTAATTCTGCTTTTTTTATTTTGAGCAGGACGCTGAGTTGTGTTGTTATTGTCAAATATCCATGAATCCTTCATCAAATCTAGGCGGAAGCAAAATTAAAAAAGCAGAATTACATTTAGAAAAGTGTCCCATATTACCCCGCTGTCCCTTATAGCCCCGTTTTACGGTTGTAAAAGCATTGCCTCCTTGGCGGAGGTAATAAACTGAAGTGTTGGTGTGTCCATCTCCTCCACTGACGGATGCAGATTGGTTAGACAGGTTGCCGTGGGTTTTATATTATATTGGGGTTGCGGTCCGCGGCAAAACAGAATTTAGAGTCTTCCCCAGCAGAGAGGTCGTTTTTACGCAGCGCCTATAGCTGGGCGGGGAATTTGTGGCAAATAATGGGGCGGCGGACAGGTGTCCGTGTCAGGTTTTGCAGCGTGGCGCAAAAGCAGTCACGCTGGCGGGCCCAGGGCAGCAGTGTTTTCCGCGTGCTTTTGTGCCTAAAACGTTGAAGAACGCGGAGTTTGTGTTGGTCAGACACGACGACCAGCGCAATGTGCGCAGCGCCTATGGCTGGCACAGGCACGCTGGGGATCCGAGGCCAGCAGTGTTTTCCGCATACTTTTGTGGCTAAAACGTTGAAGAAGGCGGAGTTTGTGTTGGTCAGACACGACGCCCAGCGGCCTCCATTGCGCCTGCGCACATGTTGAAAATGGCCCTATGTCACAGTGTTGAAAAATGCTTTAAAAAAATTCCTGTATCCAGACGGTGAACCGGATCACCCCCAAAATTTAATCAGTTCTTCCTTGTACCATTTCCAACAACGCCTGAAAGTTTCATGCAAATCCGTCCAAGACTTTTTGAGTTATCTTGCTAACCAACAGACAAATAGACAAACACACAAACCCTGGCAAAAACATAACCTCCTCCTGGCCTTTTCGGCCTGGCGGAGGTAAATATACATGACTAACCAAACTGAGATACAATAACTGGAAAACTCAAAGGGCAAACTGATATAATGAAATACAAAATAAACCCGAGATAAGGAAAATACAGAAATTAGTCCGGAATAACTGAAGGCATGAGCACGGTTCTTGCTCAGCGTCATGACAGTTTTTTTATTTTTCATAAATTTGAAAAAATGTAAAAAAAAAAACTTGTTTCACGTTGTAATTATGGGGTGTTGTGTGTAGAATTTTAAGGAAAAAATTAATTTAATCCATTCTAAAATAAGGTTGTAACATAAAATGTGGAAAAAGTGAAGTGCTGTGAATACTTAATGGATGCACTGTATTTGGGGGTGCACAGGCTCGTTGCGCATGAGGTGGATTATTTAGGACAATTACATGAATTTACTCACCAAGAAGACACCCATCCACACAGTGCCAGCTTGTAGTTTGTTCCCAGCAATGCTGTTCATTAGAATCATTTGGAAAACCAGCTCTCACTGCAAATTGCACCTTGATGTTGGCCTGTTCAACTGCATTGTATGGGAATATGATGTACCTGGGTGACAGCCAGATAATGCCATCCCACACAGCTGGTATAACTCGGCTCGGTCGACTGTGAAATTCCCAATTGGTCTGCCAGCTCCCTCTGGAATGCCTGTGTTGCCAGGAACCCCAGTGTTGTCAGCACCTGCACTGGGACAGGCAGCGCACAGCTTCTCACTGTGTCGCGCTCCAAGAGCGGCCGTAGCTCTGAGCAGTTCTACAAGTACTGCCCATGGAAACCTAAACCGGCTGACAAGCCAGTCATCATCCTGAGCCAGAAAATCTTCTTTGTCTGTCCTTTCTCTTCTCACTGCACGATTTGCAATATCCTCTAATATTGCTAACGCCATTGTTGTTAGAGGCATTTTATGCACTTCTTTGTGCTTGCTTTTATATCCACTCATCTAATTGCGCACTCTTGGATGTTTGTTCATCATGTGTCTCTGGTGTGTAGAATAATTCTCATGTCATTATCAGTCTCCCAACATCACCTCTAAGTGTCGCCAACGGACCAATATCAGTAGAAATATACATATGCCAGCCATGAAGTTGGCGTGGGGCAGCACATATTTCCACGGCCATTTTATTCTTGACACATCTGAAATTTTCCGTGGAAAAGGACGTACGCCATGTTTTTGTGCATAAGTACCCTTTGTGCATGAGGTCCCTGGTTTTAGTGATCTGCCATCCTCCTCAGAAATGGAGTAAATGGGACTGCAGTTCACTTAGTGGCCACAAGATGTCACTAAATCCTGAGTTTCCAAAAGTTCAGTTGAAATACATCTGCAGTGGTCGTTTAGAGCAGTGTTTTTCAACCTTTTTGAGCCATCGCAAAATCCTGTGGCATACTACAAGCCAAAAATGTTATAAAATGTGGATTTGCTCCGGACGACACAAATACACAATAATTCGTGCCCGTGCGAGTTGGATTTTGTTCCTTTCAGGCCAAAAAAATCACTTGATACTTGGTTGCGATAGCCAATCAGCATTGATATTCCATCGTTACCAGGAAAATAAATTCGTTGAAAATGAGACCGCTACTTACCAGAGACAGACGCACTTCCGCAAAGGGGTGCTTTTCATGGCAGACATGATTTTCTTGGCAAAACACCGACGAAGCTCTGTGGCATTTTGTGTCCACCACTTTTTTGGTACTGGGAGCAGCCGACGTTGGGATGTGGTTTCTGGAGGGGATGGAGGCATTTTCCCAGCTGATCAGAATCAGAATCAGAATCAGCTTTATTGCCAAGTATATTTACAAGTAAACACACAAGGAATTTGACTTGACATTGGGCGCGCACGTTAGGCGCATCCAATGACACGGCAGCCATAAAGGCGCCTGTCTGATGTGCCCCTCCAGATGGTGTTGTGGGTCTGACTATAGCAGCATTTTTACCGGGGTGGCGGGGTTCCACGGCAGGTGCAGAGTGTTGTGGGGGTGGCCCCACAAGACAAAAAAAAAAAGAAGATGAAGAGGAAGAATTATTGCATTCATACTGCCCCCCACTGACATGGAAAAGCCACTGCAGGCACCGATGCACAACAAAGGCAGATTATTTGCAATTTTTTGGACCAATTAAGTGAAATTAGACAATTTCCCACTGTACCTCAGATTATCGCTTATGGCACCCCCGGTTGAAAAACACTGCTGTAGAGATGTCAGTGTAATGCTACATGCATTGCTGCTGATGTAACTAGATGAAATATAATCATGATCAGTGTCAATGTAGTAGGTAGCACTGACTGAGTACAGAACTTCACCAAAAAATAAACAATATTCAGCCCAAAATCAAAATTCAGCTCCTATAGCTGGCTCACAGGTTATATTAACAGAGTTAACTATGGAGTTGATATCTAAAGGGAAAAAATACATATAGATTTCAAATTTCCCACACCTGGAGGATCATTTTAGGGCCAATACACCAGCATTAATAGGTGCAAAAATCTCATCTCCATATTAAAAGTTGTCATTTATTATAGTGTCTGTGTGTTGCAGAGATTACTGCTCTCTGTAATATGTATATAACAACTTTGTGGTTAAAGTATGAAAGAGTGAGACAGCTTTAATGTATACTTCACTTTGTGATTGGAAATTGTGTATGTATTACTTCTGTTACACATGCAAGCAATCCTATTTACAACATTCACATAAATAGGGAGATGTACATGTAGAAGAGTGAAATAAGAATTCAAATAGGCAATACTGAATATCCTCAGAAGTATCAAATTAACTTGCATCCCACTGTCAGTTGTATAGTTCAGAAGTATTACTGCCTGATGCATCAGCCTCTCTCTGCCCTCTTTCCCCTCTTTTTTTTTTCTTTTTACCACCTCTGCATTCTTTGACTTTCTCTCCTTCCCCTCCTTCCTCAGGCGTACTCCCAGGATGCCTACCTAAAAGGTAATGAGCCATACTCAGGAGAAGCCCAGAACCTCCCTGAGCCACCACCCCTCTGTTACCCCTCCACCAAGCCCAGCTCTGCTGCACAACCGCCAAGCCACAACCTCCACAGCCCCCTTGACAACTGGCAGTGCCGACCCACCCCCAGCACTGTGCCCCTGGACAACCGCCCCTCTGCTGTAGCTTCTACTCCCACCTCCGGCTGGTCTGGGGGTCCCGAGGATTCCACCAGCCACTCTGCCCCATCGGGCCGGCACCGGGGCCGCTCCTCATCTGCCATCAACGTACTGGACTTTCACTTCGCCAACCACAATGCTGCCATTGCCTCTGCAACTCTTCCTCCGCCACGGAGGGCCCGGGCTCACGCCGACGCCCTGTGCCACCAGGCTCTGTCAGATTGGTACTACAGCCAGGCGGAGGCGGCAGAGAGCATGTCCCCCCGCCATCGCAGCATATCTCAGGACCGATTAGCCGAGCTGGGGCTGGGGTTGGCGCTTGGTCCCAGACCCGCCGCCACCTCCACGACGTCTGCAGAGCAGCACAGAAGGGAAACTCTCTTGCACCACCACCAAAAGGCGGCCACCGCTTCCCACGAGTCCTACTGGCTCGGGCGCTGGGGTGGTGTGTCAGGACCAGGAAGCAGGTCGTGTTCGGAGAGCCTGCTGGCTGCCTACGCTGAGTACGAGCACAACTACGGGCGCTCCGTGGAAACACTAGCACAAGCCTCGGCTCTGGTCGCACCACGTCACGAGCACACACCACAAAGCTCCCACCCGGCTAAACTTGGCGAGCACAAACCCTCAGGAGGACATCAGCACCAAACCACAGTCACAGCTCCCGCCACACACACCTCCATGGCGCCTTCCAGTGACAGGCAGTCAGGTCAGCAGGTAGCAGAGCCCCAGACAAGGCGAGCAAAAGAGGAAGAGCTGGTCGGCTACAGAAGCTACAGCCCTTCCTTCTCCCACAAAGCTGTCCACCTCCTACAACAAGCACACTCCTTCAGAGAGCCCGGCTACCACGGCCCTCACCTCAACTGGAGCCCCGGCAGCCAGAGCAGCCCCATAGACAGTGACAGTAGAATAGCGCCCCGGCCGCAGTCTACCCCCGCCCTGTCCGCGTCTGAAGAAGAGAGGGTCCGTCTAGGTGAGGACAGAGAAGTCATCTCCCCCATATCCCTGCATCAAGCAGTTGTCCTGAGGCAGAAGCCACCTGCTGTCCGCCGGGCCCCAGCTCAAGCTCTGCGGCTTGCACACTACTCCACACCAGTGGAGTCGCCAGAGCCTCCTGGTTTAACGCCGTCACCTAGAACCGCCTCCCCTGTCCCCACGGGAACCAGCTCCAGCCGGAGGGCGAATGGTAGCTTGGCACAGCACGCGTTTGACTCCCTCTCCTCTATTCCCTTCATAGGTTAGTGACCTTTTCTCTGTAGCAGCTGACTCACGCAGCGGTACGGCGTCACAGTGTGTCAGCAGTGTAACAGGATTCACAAAAAAAAATGTTCTGAACGCAGTGAATTATTCAAGCATGTACTTCATACATACAGTGTTTGTAGATGGGCTCATCCAGATAATGTAGTAGTTTTTCTACCATTTGTGACATTTTAATCATCAGTTTCCGTTTTCTCGTTCAATTATACAGGTCTGGAAAAAATTAAGAGACCACAGCAAAGTTATCAGTTTATCTTGCTATATTATTTACTGTGTGTGTGTGTGAGTGTGTGTGTGTGTGTGTGTGTGTGTAAGAGAGAGTACAATTAACAACTTTGTTTCATTTTGTAACCAGCTTTAAACAATTCATCCAAATTCCAAATCAGAATTTTGTAATATAAAGAATTTATTTGCAGAGTATAACAAGTGGTCATAATGATGCCTCAAATAATACAAGTGCATATTCATTCTTAAACTCCACAGTACACATTATTTGGTGGAACACAGTTTTGGGGTCTCTTAGTTTTTTTTTGTTTTTTGTTTTTTGCTCCTTCCAGTGAGGTCGGGACTTGACCTCACGACCGCCCAGCTGTGGGGCACATGCTCTTCCACTAGGCCACCACCAGAGTGGTAGAGCACATTTATGAGTTCACATAAATCGTTACTCCCTGTTGACAGTTGCCCCGGTGTTCGGCAAACTGATGCACGATGACCCCGGTGGGTCTGCATCCAGGTTGTGCTCAGGTCAGGCTGGAGTGGGCGACTCCTGTCATTGTCGGTCAGGCTTTTTTTTTTCCAGATTTATGTAGCACCAATTCACAGCAACAGCTATATAACATTTTAAACTGTAGGGTAAAGACCCGAAAATCTACAGTCACTCTTCCATCAGGCACATTTTTGTGGAAAGTTGATTGAATGATTATTAGTTCCGATAGTATCCTTTTTATTTCACTTAATTGTTGTGAGCCTTCGAAAATGTTGACTTCCGGGTGTCTGTCTGGTGTTTGTGTGTGTTTTCACATATCTCACAGTGCATCACATACATGCCCATGTATTGTTGGTTTGCTGCCCATTTATTTGTCTAATTTAAAACCGTCATACTGAATGTTATATGTTGTCATGTGCTCATGGAAATTTCTTTGTACAGCGTGTTAATGAGGATCCACAGGTGGAGTTTTAGATGTGGAGCAGCTTGAAAATATATTTTAAGTACTAGTGAAAAATGGGCTTTTGTTTTTATGATTTGATATTTGTTAGGGATGGCTCCAGTGCTAGTGCTGTCGTTAAAACAGAGAAATTATATATTACGACAGTAAGGCAACTCCTACTAGAAAACAGTCTTTCACTGTGTCTCAGTGTTCCATAGGTAAATATATTATGGTTTAACGTCCATAACATAATTGTCCAATTAAACATCCTCAGGTAGGTCAGGTGATGAGACCTTTCAAGAAAATCAGGAATTTTGTGTATTTTAAGTTCCTTAGTTCAGTGGTCTGGAGCCATATGCATCTCGACAAATTACAAGAAAAACATAAGAAATATATGATGCAAAAAATAGCAAATTTAGGAAATTCAGGGGGAAAAAGTTGCAAATAATAGAGGGGAAAACTAATTTGCAAAAACTAGCCAGTTGCAGTTTTAAAGCAAAAGACTTGAAGACTTGTTAGAAAGAATGCTGAATCTAGTTGCACTTTTAATAAAATTGCAAAAGCAAGGGACCGCAACCTGATGCTCCTTGAAGCTTTGACAAAAAAAAAAACTGAAATTTTTTTTGAAGTAGTAAATATACAATAATACATTTTTAATTTTATAAAAGAAAATTGCACATTTTTAAGAATAAGTTGCAAATTTACAGAAAACCTTTACATATAAGCGCTGTAAATCTTAAAACAAATTATTACAAGAAATAAATAAGCTATGGAGAAAATTGTGAAAACTGAGGGAGAGTCGACAGGGTTGCGACAGGATGGGCATCCGGCGTAAAAACTCTGCTCCAGTCTATAAGGCTACGGCAGATACACTGATGCCTGCTGTAGTGACTCGTCCAACCCACTTAGAAGTGGAAAAAAATGGACGTTAAAAGAATTTTTTTTAAAAAAAAGTGGCAAATTTTCAAGGAAAAAAAATGTCATAAACTTAAGAGAAAAGGTTACAAATCTATGGGGAAAAGTTCACATATTTAAAAAGAAAGTCACAAACTTAGAAAAGCTGTAAAATAGTTGCAATTTTCATGAAAAATTATAAGGAAAGTATCAGAGTTCTAAGACAAAAGCTGCATGTTTAAGTAGAAAAGTAAAAAAACAAACTGATATTGCTAATGCTGGCAAAATGTTTTATGCTCTTAACTTGATTAGGCAGCCCTGGTTGAACCTGTCTCTGTAAAGCAGGGGTTGTAGTGCGGCTGCGGCCGGTTTAACCAGCCTCACTCCACCTGTGGACTCCGCTGTTTCTGTCCTACTGTCAGTCTGTCACCCACTGTCCCTCACCTGTGATAACGACCTTACAGACGAACCCGCCGCTCTCAGTCCTGACCGCCAGGCCTGCTACGTACCAGCCTGCTCTGTGGTGTCCGGGTCCCTCACCTCCACCTCTGTCTCCCCCACCCTCACCTCCATCTCCCCCGTTGTCCGA
The DNA here is from genome assembly GCA_020510985.1 of Pholidichthys leucotaenia. Taxonomy (NCBI): domain Eukaryota; kingdom Metazoa; phylum Chordata; class Actinopteri; order Cichliformes; family Pholidichthyidae; genus Pholidichthys; species Pholidichthys leucotaenia. The sequence continues at coordinate 454,903,318 of CM035836.1, forward strand.
CTCCGTTCTCAGGACTGCAGTGAGTGTCGCTCACACGGTGTCACCTGAAAAGTGAAAGGCTTTACGGAGGCCTAGACCGCTACACAGCACAGCCTCTGTGTCTTTTAGCTTGTTTGACAGAGGTGGGTGGAGTAGCCAGAAATGTCACATTATCTTTTGATTAATTACTCAAGTACAGGGTTAGACAAAAAGCAAAGAAGTTGTCTGAGAAAAAGTAAAGGATCCACTAAAAAAGTTACTGTACTTGAGCAGTGAGTATTTCGACTGACTTTTTCTCGTAAATGCTCTACTTTTTCCATGTATATTTGAAACTTTCCTTTTTTGTTTTTCTTTGCATGATTTCCACATAAATTTGCAACCTCTTACTTGTAAATTTTCAGGTTTTTTCCATACAGTTGACCCTTTTCATTGTATATTTGAGAATTTATCCTCGTAAATGTGTAAGGCCTTTCTCATAAATTTGAGAATTTTTTATAGTAAATGTAACTTTTTTTCTCATAAATTTGTAACTTAATCTGACCAGTTTAGGAGGGTTTTTTTAGTTCTTCTCGGCAAAGCAGAAAGGAGCAAATGTGATGACGCAGTGTCCGTCCATTTGTCCACATTTCACAAGAATGGCTATTCCCTCTAGGCAATTGCCCCGATGCTCACCAGACTCAAACAGAAATCTTCAGGCGGGTCTGATGGTCGGGGTCGATGGTCAGGAGAGCTGAGCACTGTCGGGGTCGGAAGGAGCCACTCCCTCACTGATGGCCTGGCTCTCTTTAGTTTGTCAGAATAAGAACATAAAGCAGAAATTCTCTGTGTACCTTTTAACATAATACAAATCAAATTGTGTGTAGAAACAGTAGACTGTTATGTAATGAACTGAACTGAATTACCCCCTCATGGATCGTCACCTTATCGTGGTGGGGGGGTTTGCGTGCCCCAGTGATCCCAGGAGCTATGTTGTCCGGGGCAATTTGCCTCTGATAGGGTCTCCCAAGACAAACTGGTCCTGGGTGAAGGGCCAGACGAAGAACGATCCAACAGACTCTCATGATAAATTGTATATCAAGGATTCAGTGTACCCTGCCCGGTATGGGGTTACCGGGGCCCCACCCTGGAGCCAGGCCTGGGGGAGGGGCTCGAAGGCTAGCGTCTGGTGGCCGGGTTTCCACCCATGGGACTCGGCCGGGCTCAGCCCGAAGGAGTTACATGGGTCCGCCCTCCAGTAGGTTCACCACCTGCAGGAGGGATCATGGAAGTCCGGTGCTATGTGGATTAGGTGGCAGTCAAAGGCGGAGACCTTGGCGGACTGATCCCAAGCTTTCTAAACTGGCTTTTGGTACGTGGAATGTCACCTCTCTGGTGGGGAAGGAGCCTGAGCTGGTGTACGAGATTGAGCGATACCGGCTAGATATAGTCGGCCTCACCTCAACACACAGCTCCGGTTCCGGAACCAGTCTCCTGGAGAGGGGCTGGAGCTTGGCCTTTTCTGGAGTTGCCCCGGGCGAGAGGCGACGAGCAGGGGTAGGTATTCTTGTATCGCCCCACCTTGCTGCCTCTATATTGGAGTTTTCCCCGGTGGACGAAAGGGTTGCTTCCCTGCGCCTTCGGGTTGGGAAACGGGTCCTGACCATCATTTGTGCCTATGCACCAAATGATGTTTCAGAGTACCCACCCTTTTTTGGAGTCTGTGACTGGGGTGCTGGAGGGTGCTCCTCCTGGAGACTCCATTGTCCTACTGGGGGACTTCAATGCGCACGTGGGCAACGACAGTGAAACCTGGAGGGGGGTGATTGGGAGGAACGGCCTGCCCGATCTGAACCCGAGTGGTGTTCAGTTATTGGACTTCTGTGCTAACCACAGTCTGTCTATAACGAACACCATGTTCAAGCATAAGGGTGTCCATATGTGCACCTGGCACCAGGACACCCTAGGCCGCAGGTCGATGATCGATTTTGTTATCGTATCATCAGACCTGCGACCGTATGTCTTGGACACCCGAGTAAAGAGAGGTGCAGAGCTGTCAACTGATCACCACCTGGTGGTGAGTTGGATCCGATGGCAGGGGAGGAAGCCATTCAGACCTGGTAGACCCAAACGTATAGTGAGGGTGTGCTGGGAGCGTCTGGCTGAGGCCCCTGTCCGGGAGGTCTTCAACTCCCACCTCCGGAAGAACTTCAACCACATTCCGAGGGAGTCTGGAGACATGGAGTCTGAATGGGCCATGTTCTCCACCTCTGTTGTTGAAGCGGCAGCCCAGAGCTGCGGCCGCAAGGTGGTCGGTGCATCTCGTGGTGGCAACCCCCGAACCAAGTGGTGGACACCAGTGGTGAGGGGGGCCATTAAGCTGAAGAAGGAGTCCTATCAAGCTTGGTTGGCTTGTGGGACTCCCGAAGCAGCTGAGGTGTACCGGCAGGCCAAGCGGAGTGCAGCTCGGGTGGTTGCTGAAGCAAAAACCCGGGTATGGGAGGAGTTCGGTGAGGCCATGGAACAAGACTTTCGGTCGGCTTCAAAGAGATTCTGGCAAACTGTTCGGCGGCTCAGGAGGGGAAAGCAGCTCCCCGTCCACACTGTGTATGGTGCGGATGGGACACTGTTGACTTCAACTGGGGATATCGTCGGGCGGTGGAAGGAATACTTCGAGGATCTCCTCAATCCCACTGATACGCCTTCCACAGAGGAAGCAGGGTTTGGGGACGAGGGGGATGACTCGCCTATCACAGGGGCTGAGGTCGCCAAGGTGGTTAAAAATCTCCTTGGTGGCCGGGCCCCGGGGGTGGACGAGATTCGCCCCGAGTACCTCAAGGCCCTGGATGTTGTTGGGTTGTCATGGTTGACACGCCTCTGCAACATTGCGTGGAGGTCGGGGGCAGTGCCTTTGGCATGGCAAACCGGGGTGGTGGTTCCTCTCTTCAAAAAAGGGGACCGGAGGGTGTGCTCCAACTTTAGAGGGATCACACTCCTCAGCCTCCCTGGGAAGGTCTATGCCAAGGTACTGGAGAGGAGAGTCCGGCCGTTGGTCGAACCTCGGATTCAGGAGGAGCAATGTGGTTTTCGTCCTGGCCGTGGCACATCGGACCAGCTCTTTACCCTCTCGAGAATTCTTGAGGGTTCGTGGGAGTTTGCCCAACCAGTTTACATGTGTTTTGTGGACTTGGAGAAGGCATTTGACCGCGTCCCTCGTGGATTTTTGTGGGGGGTGCTTCGGGAGTATGGGGTATCGGGCTTGTTGTTACGAGCTATTCGGTCTCTGTACGACCGTTGTGAGAGTTTAGTTCGCATTGCCAACACTCGGTCGGAGTCATTCCCAGTGAGAGTTGGACTCCGCCAGGGCTGCCCTTTGTCACCGGTCCTGTTCATAATTTTTATGGACAGGATTTCTAGGCGCAGCCAGGGAATGGAGGGTGTCATGCTTGGTGACCACAGGATCTCATCTCTGTTGTTTGCAGATGATGTTGTCCTGTTGGCTTCATCCAGCAATGACCTACAGCTCTTGCTGGGACGGTTTGCCGCTGAGTGTGAAGCGGCTGGGATGAGAATCAGCACCTCCAAGTCCGAGTCCATGGTCCTCAGCCGGAAAAAGGTGGATTGTCCTCTCCGGGTTGGGGACAGGCTCCTGCCCCAAGTGGAGGAGTTTAAGTATCTTGGGGTCTTGTTCACGAGTGAGGGGAAAATGGAGCGAGAGATCGACAGACGGATTGGAGCAGCATCTGCAGTGATGCGGACGTTGTACCGGTCTGTTGTGGTGAAGAGGGAGCTTAGTTCTAAGGCAAAGCTGTCGATTTACCAGTCAATCTACGTTCCTACTCTCACCTATGGTCACGAGCTTTGGGTAATGACCGAAAGAACGAGATCGCGGATACAAGCGGCTGAAATGAGCTTTCTCCGTAGGATTGCTGGACTCACCCTCAGAGATAGGGTGAGGAGCTCAGTCATCCGGGAGAGGCTCAGAGTAGAACCGCTGCTCCTCCACATTGAAAGGAGTCAGTTGAGGTGGTATGGGCATCTGATTAGGATGCCTCCTGGACGCCTCCCACTTGAGGTGTTTCAGGCACGTCCCACTGGGAGGAGACCCCGGGGCAGACCCAGGACTCGGTGGAGAGACTATGTCTCCCAGCTAGTCTGGGAACGCCTTGGTATCCCCTCTGAAGAGCTGGAGCAGGTGGCTGGGGAGAGGGAAGTCTGGGCTTCTCTGCTTGAACTGCTGCCTCCGCGACCCGGACCTCCGGAAAAGCGGTAGAAGATGGATGGATGGATGGATGAACTGAATTAGAAATAATGTTATACATTCACTAAAATAGTTGAAGATGCTTTTTTCTGACTAAGAACATGTTATTACAGTATTTCCACGCTGGTTTTCTCAGTTAATCAGTTTTACAAGTGAAATCAAGTAACTCATAGTTTGAGTAACTTCAGTAAAAGTACATTTTTTCCTCATAGATATACTCAAGCAAGACCAAAAAGCATCTCACAATTAAAATACCAACACACAGTTTTGTGAAAATGTTATGAGGCCATGTATTTGAGTAAATGTAAGTCATTACTACCCACCTCTGAATGTAATTAGTGAACTGACAGATCATTAGCCCTCAGGTCATTTAAAGGAGCACTAAGGCAGTCATTAGGACTGAAGGATTTGACTGCTGCCTTGTGTGAAATGATCTGGTGTCGCTGTAGCCTGCTGTTAGCATCCCAGGCTAAAATGCATCAAAAGCTGGCTACTAAATATCCTCATGCCAGTATATTTGCACGTTACTGTGCACTACAATATGTAACTCTGTGTGACCCATTAATTTCTCCCTGTCTGATGTCATATTAATCACTCACTGTTTATAATAAACTACTTCGTGGCTAATTAATGTGCCATTGACGTACATTTCATATTTGGTTTTACCTCTGTCTCGACTCTCTGATATGACCCTCGCATCTTTTCAGGCAGTATTAAAGGTCGGCGCTCCTCTTACCTACTTGCTATCACCACTGAGAGATCCAAGTCCTGTGACGAGGGGCTCAACACGTTCAGGGAAGAAGGTCGTGTCTTCTCGTAAGTCAGAGCATTGTTATGTTGATGTTATGATAGGTCTACTAGTGCAGCTCCAAAAATGAGAATAGCATGAACATGTTCTTTTTTTGTAATGTAATTCAGAGAGGTAAGCTGAATGTGACGCCTGTATACTGTCTGTTCCACAGTAAACTACCAAAAAGGGTCAAGAGCTTTTTCACTGATGGAGTAAGTCACTGTCGCAGATTTCCAATTACAAGAAGTGACTACATATACATTCATTCATATGTCTGTGTCAGCACTTCTCCAGATTCAGAGACAGAACACGTAGCGCCCTCAATAACCTGGCTTTGTCTTTCAGTCTCTGGAGAACCTACGAGCCCAGGAGGACGCTCGCTCCAAACGGCACTCCACCTCAGAGCTGGGGACCATCACCTTCAGTGATATTCGCAAGGAGGGCTGGCTGCATTACAAGCAGATCCTCACTGAGAAGGGGAAGGTACTACACAGGGCTTCTTCATTCACGCATACCAGTATAGAAACGGAAACTGGCTGATTCAGCTACGGTTCAGAGCTGTAATGAAGCCTTAAAGGCCTGTCTACACTTGACGTGCTGGCACTCGCGAATGGCTTCACGTGTCAAAAATGATGTCAAACACGACGACTGGTGTCGCGCAGTGCGCTTTGATGCCTTTTTGGCTGGTCGTGCCCATGCCGATCTTTGTAACTTGATGGCATCTCACACTCCAGCTCAGTAGATGGCGGGAATTGATTGCCAATCGCTAATCGAATCCAAAAACCCACAGAAGAAGAATTCAAACACAAGAAGACGAAGAAGCCGTGGCATTTAAAAGAAAATAATAGAGACTTTTTCCTCTGCGACTCTTCTTCAGTTGCTAGTTCAGCTGTGCAGCAGTCTCGTTTTCTTGACAGCACCATCTACACGTTAGGAGGAAAACTGCAGTGAGTGGATACACACACCCCTCCCTGTATGAAGAGTTGCAGTCACTGTTCACACGTGCAGCGACCTGTGCATCAGGTGTAGACAGGCCTTAAGGGTTGCCATATTTTCTGTCATTATACTATATGAAGATGCAAAGGTGTTGCTTTGATTTACATTTTAAACTTGTTCTTGTCTCTGTGTTTCCACTTTTTAGAAAGTTGGCGGCGGGATGCGGCCTTGGAAACGTGCATTCTGCGTGCTCCGCTCCCATTCGCTCTTCCTCTACAAAGACAAGCGAGAGGCTGTGCTGCACGGCGCCGGGGCGGGGCAAAGCCAGGAGGAGCATCCTCCAATCAGCATCCGCGGCTGCCTCATTGACATCGCCTACAGCGAAACCAAGCGTAAACACACGCTGAGGCTGACCACGCAGGACTTCTGCGAGTACCTGCTGCAGGCCGAGGACAGGGACGACATGCTGGCCTGGATCAAAGTGATCAGGGAGAACACCAAGACGGATAACGAGGTCCGGCTAACGTTCTGATACAGTGTGTCCTGCACGTGCTACATAAATATAACTTATGAGTCAAATGGTTTTCTTTTTAGGAGCTTGGATTCTCGAGACAAGCCTTAATCAACAAGAAGCTGAATGACTACAGGAAACAAAGGTGAGGAGGGTGGGCTGTGCCTGACTGCAGGTCATGTACAGTTAGACCCAAAAATATTTGGACAGTGACACAAGTTTTGTTATTTTAGCTGTTTACGAAAACATATTCAGGATACAATTATATAATCAATATGGGCTTAAAGTGCAGACTCTCAGCTGTAATTTAAGAGTATTCACATCCAAATTGGAGCAAGGGTTTAGGAATTACAGCTCTTTAATATGTAGCCGCCTCTTTTTCAAGGGACCAAAAGTAATTGGACAATTGACTCAGAAGGCTGCAAAAAAAAAAAAAATAACAAGGCTGCATGGGCTCTTCCCTCGTTAACCTGTCATCAATTAAGCAGTTAAAAGGTCTGGAGTTGATTCCAGGTGTGGCGTTTGCATTTGGAAGCTGTTGCTGTGAACACACAACATGTGGTCAAAGGAGCTCTCAATGGAGGTGAAACAGACCATCCTGAGGCTGAAAAAAAAGAAGAAATCCATCAAAGAGATAGCAGAAATGTTAGGAGTGGCCAAATCAACAGTTTGGTACATTCTGAGAAAAAAAGAGTGCACTGGTGAGCTTGGGAACTCAAAAAGGCCTGGATGTCCACGGAAGACAACAGTGGTGGATGATCACAGAATCCTTTCCATGGCGAAGAACAACCCCTTCACAACATCCACTCAAGTGAAGAACACTCTCCAGGAAGTAGGTGTATCAGTATCTAAGTCTACCATAAAGAGAAGACTTCATGAGAGTAAATACAAAGGATTCACCACAAGGTGCAAACCATGAATCAGCCTCAAAAATAGAAAGGTCAGAATTGACTTTGCCAAAAAACACCTGAAGAAGCCAGCCCAGTTCTGGAACAGCATTCTTTGGACAGATGAGACTAAGATCAATCTGTACCAGAATGATGGGAAGAAGAAAGTTTGGAGAAGAATTGGAACAGCTCATGATCCAAAGCACTACATCTTCTGCAAAACATGGTGGAGGCAGTGTGATGGCATGGGCATGCATGGCTTCCAATGGCACTGGGTCACTTGTGTTTATTGATGATGTGACAAAAGACAGAAGCAGCCGGATGAATTCTGAAGTGTATAGGGATATACTTTCTGCTCAGATTCAGCCAAATGCAGCAAAGTTGATTGGACGGCGCTTCACCAATGATCCAAAACATACTGCAAAAGCAACCCAGGAGTTTTTTAAAGCAACGAAGTGGAATATTCTGCAATGGCCGAGTCAGTCACCAGATCTCAACCCAATCGAGCATGCATTTCACTTGCTCAAGACAAACCTCAAGGCAGAAAGACCCACCAACAAGCAACAACTGAAGACAGCTGCAGTACAGGCCTGGCAAAGCATCACAAAGGAGGAAACCCAGCGTTTGGTGATGTCCATGGGTTCCAGACTTCAGGCAGTCATTGCCTGCAAAGGTTTCTCAACAAAATATTGAAAAATAACATTTTACTTAGGGTTATGTTTATTTGTCCAATTACTTTTGAGCCCCTGAAATGAGGAGCGTTTGTATAAAAATAGCTACAATTCCTACATGTTTAATCATATATTTTTGTTCAACCCCTTGAATTAAACCTTAAAGTCTGCACTTCAATTCCATTGTAGTTGTTTCATTTCAAATCCAATGTGGTGGCATGCAGAGCCCAAATCATGAAGATTGTGTCACTGTCCAAATATTTCTGGGCCTAACTGTAGCTCAGAGACGGAAGGCTGTCACCTGAGCTGCAGCTTCATAGCAAAACGAGAATAACAAGGCAGTCATGATTATTGCTTTGAGGTCATCATAAATAGATTTTAGAAGGTAAATATCTTGAATAAATGGGAACTTATGATGGTGTAAGGAGCTGTTTTGAGTCATTTTTGTCCTGCATGAATTTAAGCCTCAAATTAATGTAAAAACAGCCGTCATCATTAGTAACAGGAAAGTTTATTGGGATAAATTATTTTTTTTCCCCTCATTATTAGCATGTTTTCTTTTATTTGAGTTTTTCTCTTTAGTTTGGGGATTTTACTGGAAATCTAACTTTTTTTTTTGTAAATTTGCAACATTTTCTCATAATTTTTTGCAACTTTTATAAAATCACAGTTTCTTATTCATCAATTTGCAACATTTTTGTTGGAATTTACTACTTCTTCCTTATTAATTAGATGGGTTTTTTTCTTGTTGCTTTGTGAGTTTTTTGCTCCTTCTGGCAAAGCTGAAAGGAGCTAACTGCTAGTCCTCCTAGCACTTGCCCCACTGGCCACCAAACTGATCCACAGTGATCCTCACGTCGGTCTGCGTCCAGGTTGTGCCAAAGGTCAAGGTCAGGAGATCTGAGCCCTTCAGTATTTTATAAAAATCGCTGCTCCTCCGAGGCAATTGTCCCAATGTTTGGCAAACTTGTGTGCAAGGCTCCTCAGGTGGGTCTGCTAGATGTCAGGGTCAAAGTTCAGGGGATCGGATCACTCTTGGGGTGATTTGATCCGGCCGGAATGAGCTACTCCATCAATGACAGTCAGGGTTTCGCTGAAATTTGCAGCTTTTCCTGCAAATTTAATTTTTGGGGGTTTTTTAGCTTAGATTTCCTGTAAAGTTTACTTTTTTAAATAAATTGCAACTTTTTTCTTCTACATTTATGACCTTTTTGTCATATTTTTTAAAATTTTTTTCAAAACACTGCAGCCTTTTGTTCAGAAATCTGCAATATTTTGGCAGGAATTTCTCAGGAATTACTTTGTTTCCTGTAAAGTTGTTTTTTTTAAATATGCGTCTTTTCCTGAAAATTAAAGGTTTTTCATATAAATTTGTGACCCTTTTTCTGATAAATTTTTGACTTATTTTTCCTGTAAATTTAAGAGTTCTTATTGATGAATTTGTAACCTTTTCTTGTAAATTTGGCAATTTTTCTCATACATTTTTGGCCTTTTCTCATAAAATTTTAATTTCCAACATTTTTGTGTAAATTTTACTGCTTTTTTTTTTTGCCGTAATTAGCAGTTTTGTTCTTTTAAAATTGTGACTTTTTTTTTTAATTGCAGACCCCTTCTCTGGGACCTTGCATTTATTTGAAATTATTTGGTATCCATCTTATTATAGGTTTATTGGTCTTTGTTTCCCCTTTGTGCAGTTTGACCGGTAACAAGCCAGACTCCTCTCCCCGAGCCCACCGTATGATGCCTCCGTTCCTCCTGGCCAAGACAGACAACACCTCAGTGAATCGAACCTCCAGATCTGGTACGTCTCACTGTGTCACTGTATTTAAAACTCCAGTTCAGCCGTCCAGCTATATAAAGCACGTGCTGACCTTTTATGTAAATCTCGAAGTCATAAAAACAGTCTTTTTTTTTTTCTCATCTACAAGTTATTTTTCAATGCTAAACTCTGTGTGCGTGTGTGACTCAGATGACAACAAGGCCCTGTGGGGCATCAACATCATGAAGAAGGCCAAGAAGACAGGCGGTCCGAAGGCTTTTGGAGTGCGCCTAGAGGACTGTCAGCCTGCTGTCAACCACAAAGTAAGGCAGAAACGAGCCACGTGACTCACAGGACAGACTGCTGACAGAAAACCAGCGCTCACCTCACAGTCAAAGTTAAAGGAGTGGAGCTGAGCTGGGCATTTCCCGCAGCACTGGATGCATGTCATGCTTGTTAGTTCAGATATTATTCTGCCTTTTTATTAGTAAGAGGCGGAAGAGATCGCTCATGGCCTTTGTATTCAGAGTTGTTTGTAACTTGGAATGGGCTTTGTTTAGTTTCTAAGAGCTGAGGCAAATTCAAACCCGATGTGATGAAAACAAAACTGCATCCGTCAGTGCAAAACTTTAAATGCAGAATTTGCCAAGAAGAACTTTTAGTATGTACAGTACATTCGTAAAATTTCTGAAAACAAAAAAAAAAAGCCTATCAAGCAGCCAAAGTCTACATTCACATTACAAACCACACTGTTTATTTGTGATTTTTTTGTCTGATCATCTGTATCTGTACTCTGAAACGGCACGCATGGACACGTCGGTACATCATTCTGTCATCAGCACGTAAATATGCAAGATTATAGCCAGAGCTAATTTCCATCCCCAATAACAATGGCAGCAGCAGATTAAAGTTCATAATAATAATAATAAATGTTAAAAAGAGAAATATTGATCTCAGACCAAGTAAAAAGGGCCACAGTGACCAGGGTGTTAAGATATTAAAATTCAACATGCTAAAGTAGATCGTAGGATGTTAAAGGGCTAAAGTGCATTCATTTAATAAACTGCATTAATAAAATATATAAATTAACATAAGTCACATGAGGTCATGAATCTGGACTGTTTTCAGCAAATTAAATAACACACAATGATAATAATTTAAAAAAAAAAACAGAAAAGAATAGAGCAGAGAATCAGGTGAGTCAATGTCAGATTGTGGGAGCAGTTCTGAGCACAGTGTGCAGTTTCCAGCAACCGTGATTTTAGATGTTTAGTAAATGAGCAGAGGGCGGGCAGACCGTGTATCACAGCAGGGATTGTGTTCCGAGTTTGAGAGGCACGATATGAAAACACCGCCTGTCCACAGGAACTTCTTCTAAATGGAGCTAGACAGTCCCCTCTGGAACCTACCCTGGTCATGTCAAATTTGTGTGACTACTTGTCCACCGTAAATGGAGAAAACTGATGTGTTTTTAGTGAAGACATGATTGGATTTTGCCCTGGAGGACCGTTGGTTGTATGTGACGAGGTTAAGAAGAAGCAAGGAAGCTGTGAGCTGTTTTAGTAACAGCTGCTGGCAGTGATGCTAACAGCAGTGCTGACTGATGCCATCGGTGCCCTGTTATGTGCAAAGGTAAAAAGTAGGGCTGCCCCCGATGAAATATTTTTCTGACCAATAATTGTAATATAAAACACTTTTATGACAGATTTATCCATTTGTTTGGTGAAATATAAACAATATTTTTGCAATGTCAGTTTGGTTTGTGTCTCATGGTTGAGTAGGAATGTCTTTAAGCAACAATAAGACCTTAAAATATCATTTAACCTTCACACTTAAGAAGGCCAGCTGTTAATGAACTAAATTCAGCTAAATAAACGACTCACAATCACTACTGTCCTAATTTCTGCGTAGAGCGCTGCATCGCCCCAGGCTGCTCTGTCACTTTCTGTCCAAAACCACCTCAAAAATAGATTCTCAGGCTTGGTGGGGGGGGGGGGCGGTTGCTGTGACCTGCCGCCCTCTTTGTATGTTTCCTGGCACACCACTCACACGCATACACTCACTTTGAGCACACTCTCATACAAGCACATGCACACACACATATGTTCTTTTACAGGTGCAGATACCAGACTCATAATAAGATAAGATAAGATAAGATAAGCCTTTATTAGTCCCACAACGGGGAAATTCCAGGATTGCAACAGCACAGGGATAGCAACACTCAGAGCAACAATCAGAAGGCAAGAAAAAACAAGCAAGCAAGAGCAGCTAATATACATATGTACATATTACTATAAAATATACAGTATATATACACACACACACACACAGACACACAGTGCAGAGCATTGTAGCTGGATGGAATAAATATATGAATATATGAACACACAGTGCAGAGCATTGTAGCTAGATGGAATAAATATGTAAATATATAAACACCCACAGTATGGAGCATTGCAGCTAGGTGGAATAATGAGACCTTTTCAGAAGAAGAAACAGTTTGTCATCTGTTTGTTTCAGTTGTGTCAGTTTATTTTTTCTCTTTGTTCCCCCCGCCCCCCCCCGGTCGGGTCTATCATGGATAAAACAATTTAAATGTAGTATTAAAAGTTATTACAAGAGGAGTCTATAAATAATATACAGTACATAGATAGATATGTGCTGTATAAAGCTCCTTTTGCAAAGTAAATCTGTTTGGCACAATAAGGGAAGCAGATTTCTGTTCTGCTTACAGTACCTAGCTGCTTGACAGGACAAGGCGAAAAAAAGATTTATGCAGCCACAAATCCCTAAAAAAAAAATTGATATGTCCCATTATTGTAAAAAAAAAAAAAAAAAAAATCATATTTGACTCTCTTCAGACTGGTAATATGAATGTAGCCAAAGAAACTGTTGCCGCAGCATGATACTGCCACCACCATGCCTAACTACAGCTGAATCATATAGTAATGATACTCATGGCCTGCTTCCTTCATACATGCTTTGGAGCATTTTATCACATCACAGGAGTTTGCTTCTATTGATCTGAGAGATAATTTACATAAGTTGTGTCTTTTTAAGAATAAATATTTCTAGAATTATTATATGACAGTGTGGTAATACAGGAAAAGCCATCAATTATATGTTACATTTGTTTTGCTCTATACAATAATAGATCTCTCTGAGTGTGATGATCTGTCCTCCTCTCCACAGTATGTCCCTCTGATCGTGGAGATGTGCTGTGGTGTTGTGGAAGCCTCGGGTCTGGAGTACACCGGCATCTACCGCGTACCGGGGAACAATGCCATGGTGTCAAACCTGCAGGAGCACCTCAACAAAGGCATGGACATCAACACGGCTGAGGAGGTGTGGAGGAAGACTCATGCTATTCAGTTTTTAAAACACACAGATTCTCTTGTAAATACTGTATGTCCTGTGCACAAATAGTGAGACACTTTAATTACATAACTGAGTCAGTGGCGGTGGGTGATAATTTTTTTTGGGGGGGGGGCACTTGAATGTGATGGGTATTCATCCAAATAAACTGGGTGCATGTGTTTTAAGGGACAATCTGTTTTATTCCATTCAGCATTTTTCAGTACAGTGACTGAAAGCTGGTGTGTCACCCCAAAGTGCCTGGGTCTGCCAACCAGCTTTTTTTTTTTTTTTGCTTTCCACTTCTCATATTACTCCTATTAATCCAAATAATTCTCTCTGTTTAGATCAGTATTTAATTCACAGCCCCACAGAGGTTGTGTCTGTCCCCGATACCCAAAACATTATAACCCAAAACAAACACAACATAACTTGATAAAGATTAAAACTATTAATTTACCACAGAAAAATAAAATAATTAAAAGCGGACTGCTGAATATAAGATCTCTGTTCGATAAAGCTACCTTAATTAATGATATGATTATGGATCACAATATAAATATACTCTGTCTCAAAGAAACATGGCTACGCCCTGATGATTTTGTTAGTATCAATGAGGCCACCCCCCCACCCCAGCTATGGTAATATTCATATTCCTAGAAACACTGGCCGAGGTGGTGGTGTTGGGGTTATATATGAATCCACATTACCAATGAACCCTCAGCCTAAGCTAAACTCAAATTATAACTCTTTTGAATGCTTAATTTTTAGCTTAGCACATCCAACCTGGAGGTCAGAACAGCCCATTTTGTTTACCACAGTATATCATCCTCCCAGTGCTTCTTTTGCTGAATTTGTCTGAATTCTCTGAATTCTTAACAACCAATATCTAACCTCCCCTACCTTTCCAAGATCCTCGAAAAAGTCGCCAATCAACTGTGCACTGTTTTAGGAAATAATTCTATATTTGAGAAATTTCAGTCGGGTTTTAGGAAACACCACAGCACAGAGACAGCCTTAGTGAAAGTTACTGATGACCTCCTTATGACATTTGACAAAGAACTTGTCTCCGTCCTTGTCTTATTGGACCTTAGTGCTGCCTTTGACACCATTGACCACCATATTCTGCTAGAGAGACTTGAACAGCAAATTGGTTTGAAAGGAACAACGCTAAGATGGTTCCAGTCTTATTTATCAGACCATTCCCAGTTTGTCTATGTCCATAACAAGTCCTCTATCCAGACCACAGTTAGCTATGGAGTTCCGCAGGGATCGGTACTTGGACCAGTACTGTTTACATTATATATGCTGCCTTTGGGAGACATTATGAGGAAGCATTCTATTCATGTTTATTGTTACACTGACGACAATTATATTTATCCATCAATCCAGATGATCCCAGCCATTTGGGTTCACTCCAGGAGTGTCTTAAGGACATTAAAACCTGGATGAACTACGACTTTCTATTGCTGAATACAGATAAAACTGAAGTCATTGTTCTTGGCCCCAAACATGCTAGAAGTACTCTTTCTAGTAAGATAGCAACACTAGATGGCACTGCACTGCCTTCTAAGTTTTCGGTTAGGAATCTTGGAGTTTGTTGTGGTTCGAGCGCCGATTTTGTCCGCGCTCAGGCCATGCAGTATTTTCCTCCCAGCTGGTGTGTGTGTGTGTGTGTGTGTGTGTGTGTGTGTGTGTGTGTGTGTGTGTGTGTTCCCTATGGCTCTCCGAGCTTTTATTGTGACAGTGCTCGGAGGGGCTTCCGGCTGTCAGAGCCTCAGCTCTGACAGCTGAGCTGCATTAACAATCGCCTCATCAGCTGTTCCACTGAGCACTATTTAAGAGGGCTGCTGAGGGTGAAACGTTGCTGCAGTCTCGTCAGATTTCTCGTCAATCTATCCCTGGTCTGACATCGTCGAGCATCCCTCGCCGAGCTCCCGGTCAGACGTCATCTACCTTTCATCCTCGTCCTTTATTGTTAAGTGTGTTTCATTATGTATCTGTTCCTTCGTGTCATAGACTGAGTGTTAGTTAGTGTGTTTTAGCCCCCCGTGGCTCGTTATTTTGTCATCTTCCTTTTCCTTTAATAAACTGTGCAAACTCACCGGTGATATGTGGCATCTTTTGATGGCTCGTGAGGGCCATCCATGACAGTAGACTGCCGCCAGACTGAGATGCCTGTCGCTGTGAGTTTTTGCCTGAATTGGACTTGTTTTTCCCTGTCTGGGTACCTGTGTGCTGGGAGGTTATGTCGTCATTCCGGGGCCACGCTCGGAGCGTGGGCTACGAGCTGGTGGAGGCCCTGGACTACGTTGATGGAACTCTCGTCACTGCTAGCCTCTACGACTCTCCCAGCGATGTACGCCGGCACCTGGACCTCGCTGAGGACATTGTTAATCGCCTTCCTCGCTACTCCAACCACCCTGAAGTCATTGCGAGGAAGGCAGACATCGCTGCGCAACGGGAGATACTCCATGGGCTGGAGGGAAACTCCGGCAGGAAGCCGAAGAGGAGGAATCCTCGCTCCTCGCTTCGGGATCCCATTCCTGTCCCTGCTCCAGGCCAGGAGGTGGCACCGCCAAGGGGTGATCCCCGAAGGAGTGACACGTCAGTCGGAATTCCCCCAGAGAAACTACAACAGTCAGCTGTTTCCATCCGGGACCGAGTGGCAGCAGCGCGCTCCGCTGTCCACCCCACGCAGATTATTAAGCATGTGATGGCGGCAGTCAGGCTGGTGGAGAGGAATCCGGCATTAACTGATTATCCAGAGTACGCCGACCTGCTCGCCTCTGTTTCTGCGCAGGAGCGGCGCTTCCCGAACCTCTCCTTCGCCTCGCCCTCTGCCGATAACCGTCGTCACACAGCCTACACTAAGACTCAGCAAGAACCCCGTCCGGATCCTGTTCCAGGTCGTCGGAGGAACTCTACCTCCCAGTCAGCTGCCTCTTCGGCGTTTCGTCAGGAGGGAATTCCCACAGCCTCTCCCCCCGGGTCATCTTTCCCTGCTGTCCCGTCAGCTCCTCGTGCCCGGATCGCCTCGGCTGTTACCCCCTCCTCCTCGATGTCATCTCCGGCTGCTGTGAGTGCTGCGAGTTCTGCTTCGGCGAGGCCCGTCTGCAATCCACCACGAGCGGCTCCTCCTCGTCTTCCCGAGGGGCCTGACGTCACCATTCGGAGGGGAAAGGGAAGAACACCGCCCACTACAGCAGGCACCATCGGTCCTCCGGGGAACAGGCAAGTGCAATTTCATTCTTCTCCTCGTTGTTGTGATTTGCCTTGTCTGACTCCTGGGGGTGGAGTTCGGGGTTCGCAGTCCCCCGAGCTCCCACCACCTGCTGTAGCCTCTGACATTGAACCTGCTGCCTTTGTGTCTCCCTCCGCTGAGCGGTCCACGACGCCAGGCCTACGTCGCCAGACGGGGAGGGGGCCTATGGTCCTGGAGAGCCTGGTTCCAGCCCCGCAGCCATGTCACAGGCAGAAGAGGAGAGTGGACTGCTGTGTGGAGCCTGCGCCGATGACGAAACGTCCCCGGGTCTCCATCGGTGAGCGGTTCGATCCAGCAGGTCGAGGATCCTCTGCCACCACGCCGTGCGGGTCGTCGGTGTGGACATCAGCGTTGGAGGGTCCTCAGACTGCGGAAAACATCATGCCGGCTGCGGAACCCGCCGTAGCCGAGTGGGAGCCAGAAGACGTCCTCCTTCGTCCTGAGCCCGGATCGTCGAAGTCCTGGACGGTGACAGAACTCAAGTGCAGGCAAGTGCTCTAGTTTTCCTTTCTACTATCTGTTCTAGAGCATTTTTGCCTGTCTCTTGGGGAGACGAGCCAGGGGCAGCCGTCCGCTGCATCCGTGCTCGTCTCGCTGGGCTCTGTCGCTACCAGTGATCCTGATCCCGGTTCTTCTTCTTCTTCTGAGCCTTCTCCCAGGGTCACCGGTGCGGAGTCAACCCCGGTCGCTGTGCTGGAGGTTCTGGGTTCAGGGTTGGAGGTCATCTATGGAGCTGTTCCGATCCGATCGGGGTCCATCGTAGGTGCAGCGCAGGCTCACCCTGGGTCCAACAGGAAGACAGCGCCTATTCTGGTGATGTTAGGAGGTGGAGCTGCAGATCCTCCACTGAGCGACACTGGGCTGGTCCCTCATCTTTTCCCCAAGCCTTCTCCACCGGGTGCCATTGGGGCTCCTCATATTCGGCCCGGCTCTCCCTCGCTATTCCCCTCTACAGGGAGGCCGCTGTCGTTTTCTCCCTTGCAGTCCTGGTGGCTGAGTGATGCGGGTCGGCCACCTGAAGGACTGCCTCGCCCGTTTGGCGTTCTGGGTCGGCCACCCGACCAACTGGACTGTCTGCTTGGCGACCTGGTCCGGCCGCCAGAGATCCTGTTTTTCCGGGCCTGGGACTGGGGTAGGCTGCCCGAATGCTCCCTTTTCCCCCTATTGTTTATCTGGACATTGGACGCAGGCAGACCGCCTGAACTTGTTTTTCCTCTCATTGGACTCTGCCTGCCGTCATCCCCGTATGTTTCTTGTTTCTATAAATATTAAGGTCACTTTGGTGTGTTGTCTTTTGCTCTATTTTTGATCCATGTATTCACCGCTGTTTAGCGTGTCTTTTTTTTTTTCGCTCTCTCTCCCCTCTCCTGTCTGAGGGATGATTTGTATCTGCCACATCATGTCTTATGGGCCTGTGTGTTTTAGTTATAGGCCCCCTGTTTGCATTTTTTGTCCTGTCTATGTACCATCCATGTTTTATGGAGTATTGTGGGTTTTTTTCCTACCATACTCTGTAATTGCTTCGTTCGTTCCCTGTGTCTTCCCGTGTCATCATCTTGGTGGGGTTTTTTTGCCATTTCTGGTTCTCACCCTCCAGGCCTTTCCCCCATCCTCCCACCCTGGGGGAGGGGGGGGCTTGGGTGTCATACAGCGCCCGGAGTTCGCCGCCTCGGGGGGAGGTACTGTCGTGGTTCGAGCGCCGATTTCGTCTGCGCTCGGGCCATGCAATATTTTCCTCCCAGCTGATGTGTGTGTGTGTTCCCTATGGCTCTCCGAGCTTTTGTTGTGACAGTGCTCGGAGGGGCTTCCGGCTGTCAGAGCTGAGGCTCTGGCAGCTGAGCTGCATTAACAATCGCCTCATCAGCTGTCCCGCTGAGCACTATTTAAGATGGCAGCTGAGGGCGAAACGTTGCTGCAGTCTCGTCAGATTTCTCGTCAAACTATCCCTGGTCTGACATCGTTGAGCATCCCTCGCCGAGCTCCTGGTCAGACGTCATCTACCTTTCATCCTCGTCCTTTATTGTAAGTGTGTTTCATTATGTATCTGTTCCTTTGTGTCATAGACTGAGTGTTAGTTAGTGTGTTTTAGCCCCCCGTGGCTCGTTATTTTGTCATCTTCCTTTTCCTTTAATAAACTGTACAAACTCACCGGTGATATGTGGCGTCTTTTGATGGCTCGTGAGGCCCATCCATGACAGAGTTGTCTTTGACCAAGATGTGTTTTTTAACTCTCATATACAGCAAACCATTAAGACTGCCTTCTTCCATCTGCATAATATTTCTAAAATTAGATCCATTCTGTCTCATAAAGATGCAGAGAAACTTGTCCACACCTTTATCACCTCTAGGCTGGACTATTGTAATTCACTTTTATCAAGTTGTCCTAATAAGTCCATAAAGTTTTTCCAACTCATTCAGAATGCAGCTGCATGTAGCCTGATGAGAACAGGGAGAAGTGATCACATTACCCCAGTTTTAGCTTCTTTACATTGGATCCCAATAAAATACAGAATTGAATTCAAGATTTTACTCCTAACTTATAAAGCCCTTAATGGTCTGGCTCCTTCTTACCTGCAAGAACTCATAGTTCCCTATCATCCAACCAGAGCTCTGCGCTCCCAAAAATCCAAACTCCTGGTGGTCCCCAAGGTCTCCAGAAGTAGATTGGGAGGTAGAGCTTTCAGTTATCAAGCTCCCCTCCTGTGGAACCATCTTCCCAGTTCAGTTTGGAAGGCAGACACTCTCTCTTTATTCAAGAGTAAGTTGAAGTCTTTTCTCCATGATAAGACCTATAGTTAAAAATGTTGCTGCTGCCAGGCCTTCACTCACATGTGGAGCCTAACCTGGCTTGATACTGGAATGTCTGGCTGTGAATGTTAATGTTGAACTGTATTTGTTACGTTTGTTTTGAATGTAGCTACTGCCAGGCCTCCTGCTTTTTACCTTTTTTTTTTTTTTTCAATCCAGCTGGTTGAGGCGGATGGCCGTCCTCTATGAGCTATGGTTCCACTCGAGGTTTCTGCCCATTAAAGAGGAGTTTTTTCTCGCCTGTGTCGCCACAGTGCTTGCTCTTAGGGTCTCTGCTGGGTTCTATAAATTTGAGAGCGTGGCCTAAACCCACTCTTTTTTTGTAAAGTGCCTTGAGATAACCTGTGTTGTGATTTGGCGCTATATAAATAAAACTGAATTGAAATCTTCTAAGGTCCCTCACAGACCAGAGCAAAACATACAAATATAAAATCATATTCTTCAAACTGTTGTGGCACTGATCAGGTGGTCTGAAAATGCACAGCGTTCCCTAGTATGTCCTTGAATAGTATCACAGACCTACGGGGACAGGGAGATTTTTTAAAAAATGACGCTGACAAAAAAATGGCCAAATTTATAAACCTACTGGCAACAACTAAGTTTTTAAAAGAGAAACTAAAGTTACTCTCTTAAGTAAAAAAATGTTATTTAATTAAAAAGTTATTTCAAGAGCCTTCACCTGGATCAGGTGTGAAAATGTGAATGCTATTGATTAAGACTACCCAATAAAATCTGCTGCAATATAAAGAAAAATCACATTATTACCAAAGGATTTCAATCCTGGAATTTCCCCATTGTGGCACTAATAAAGGCTTATCTTAGCTTATCTTATTTAACAGTTACTATTTATAACCACTAGATGGCAGGAGTGCATGAATGGACTGGCTATAGTGGAGAAAATAGAAAAATACAAGGAAACAATCAGAAATATGAAAAAATTATAAAAGGAAGTTTCAAATTTGACTAAAATGTTACAGATTAATGAAAAACCACAAAATACATGAGTCACAATTTTTTAGAACCCCCCACACACACACACACACACTAAAATCAGTACGAGTAAAGTTCTTACTACTTATCTACTTATCAGAAGATACTCATATTTAAGTATTTTTTGGTAACTACTCTTATACTTAAGTTATTAATATAACACTAATTTTACTTTAATACAATTTCTGGTTACTGTTCTCACCTCTGCTTATGTTCCAGTTAGGTTTAAGATAAGATAAGATAAGATAAGCCTTTATTAGTCCCACAACGGGGAAATTCCAGGATTGCAACAGCACAGGGATAGCAACACTCAGAGTAACAATCAGAAGGCAAGAAAAAAAAAAAAAAAAAAAAAAACAAGCAAGCAAGAGCAGCTAATATACATATGTACGTATTACTATAAAATATATATATATACACACACACACAGACACACAGTGCAGAGCATTGTAGCTGGATGGAATAAATATATGAATATATGAACACACAGTGCAGAGCATTGTAGCTAGATGGAATAAATATGTAAATATATAAACACCCACAGTACGGAGCATTGCAGCTAGGTGGAATAAATATGCAAGTATATAAACACACACAGTGCGGAGCAATGTAGCTAGATGGAATAATATGTAGATATATAAATATATAAACACACCCAGTGCTGAGCATTGTAGCTAGATGGAATAAATATGTAAATATATAAACACACACAGTGCAGAGCATTGTTGCTAGATGGAATGAAACAGCATAACCGTCTACTTAGTTATCCTACATGGTACTTGGTTAAATGATGCATTTTACAGTTTGTATCTTCTCAGACCAAGGAGATTTGGTTCCTGTCAAACTAAAGTAGACCTCTTTTAGTGGCTTTGCTTGTGGTTTTGGTTTATATTGAAGAAATGTGATTTCTAATTCAAAATAAACATTTTTGAGGAAAATACTGGATCTGTTGCACTTATAGACACAGAGAAGCCTCTTGTTTAACGTTTATTATTATTTTCTGTAGCTTTAAATTCCTTGGATCAGCTTGTGATCTTTAATTTGAATTTTAGATTCACAGTTCTAGCCATTTTTTCTTACTTTTCTGCAACACAAACTCACCTCTGCAGCAATCCTTTTATGGTTGCATTCTGAGAGAAGCTCCTTGTATAAGTCCTCCCACAGTCTTTGGCCTGTTGCTGGATAATTAAATCTGGACGATCGGGACTCCCAGCTCCTTTATCCTCTTTTTTTCCACATCAAAATGGTGTTTGTTGTAATGAAACTTGCCGCTCCACTAACGGCTCCGTGTTTCCTGGCAAGTGGGAGGGGTCTGATGTTTTACAACTTTTACTCCCAATCACATTAAGATAAAGATACAAAAAAACAACAACAACATATGATTGGCTCCAGGGCGCCCAGATATGCGTCCCAAAATCGAGTTTTGGATGTCCAATGAAAAGCTGCTCCTGCTCACATGGGAAGAAAAAGTTTGCTGGTTTCAATGATTCTAGTTAAACTGGCGCCCCTAACCAGGAAGTGGTCTATAATGCAAGCCTACATATTGAAATGTTATTTAAAATGGCTGCTGCTACAGAAGCTTACATATCAACTACAGACGGACATGCTATGTCTCATTTAGTTTGCATATCACGATTGATTTATTTCGGAAATATTTTTATCTCTGAATATTTTAAGAGGGCGGCACACTTGCGCCCTCTATTGATGCACCGCCTCTGAAATGAGCCCAATACCCACTTCTCTGAAATAGCTGCATTTGGACTCTTAAGCTAATTTCATTCCACTAGTATATGAGAGTAAAATGATTTTATTCTCATTGGCATAATGAATACAGGTCCCTCTAACTGAATTTGTTGCAGCCAGACAGCAGACGTTTCACCTGAATTACAGATTATTGTAGTGTTTAGATGAAGTCTATACGCTATGGCCAAGTAGCAGAAATATGGGTCCAGTTGTCAAAGCTGTAGAGGTCTGGTGCTGTTCTTTGTAAAGCTCTGGCCTCATATGTTAAAAAATCAAAATATGAGCTAGGGCTGGGCGATTAACTGAAATAAAACCGGAACCGATGTTCGGAGTGTGGAACCGACGTAATCTTGCTCATGTCAGTTTTTTTTTTTTTTTTTTTTTTTTGGGGGGGGGGGGTCTTCCCCTCTCCCTGTTGTGTGTGCGTATGTGAGACCTTGTCACGTACTGCCCCTTTAGGACGTGCCCGCAGAGTTACGGGGCAGACACGTAACTCCAGAAGCAGCACAGTCAACGCTGTTTAGATGCAGCAGAACATGGATGGAAAAATTAAAAACAGCTTGTAACGAAAACAAAGTCGATCTCCATCTATACTGTATAGCATGCGGTGATTTACTCTTTATTTCATCTGAAGATGCCAAGGAAAAAGCCAGCAAAGTGTGCGGATGCTAACGCTAAAAGGCGCAGATGTTAAGTCGCTGTTAGCTTCCGATAGCTATCCACATCATCTCAACCGTTTTACAGAGGGAATGGTTGTAAATGGACAAGCTAACCCAATAAGAGAGTCATAATCACTATGTGGTGGTAACACAATCATGGGTGTGTAAGGAACTCCCCCAACACAGCTAACAAGCTAATTAACTGCCGCACACTTGATGTGGCCAACAAACCATCAAGTGGTATGTGTTGTAAACACTGAACATGTTTATTTTGCATGTGAAATGATGATCATGTTTTTATTATATTTTGTTCATTTACTACCGCACTGCAGTGATGATACCACACTCTTGTGTAATATTGCTTAATTACAGGTCTGGTTAGTAAGAAGAAGGGAAGGGAAAAATAACAACACAAAAAAACAACCCAAAAACGCAACATGAAGGGGTCAGTAACCTGACTTAAGGTCAAACTGCCCAACCCTAATATGACCAATACCACAAGGTTACTCTCTTTTTGATATGTGCTCTATGTCTGGATTACCCTGTGAATGACAGAATATCTCCGTCTGATTTGTGTTTTATGTCACCGTGGTCCCGGTTATCATTTATGAAGATGATTTTTCATTTCTATAAAACTTCACCTCCTACTCTGCTCTTTCCACAGAGATGGCAGGACCTGAACGTAATCAGCAGCTTACTCAAATCATTCTTCCGAAAACTGCCCGAGCCTCTGTTTACTGATGGTGAGTCCAGTCATTTGATAGTTTGGAAATGCAACAAGAATAATAATGAATGTGTTTGTTGTGGGATTAAAACAAAAAAAAGATTTGTCCCACTGTTTTCATTAAATGTCCTTCTGAAGCTAAAAAGTCTACCTTTTTTATGCATTTTGTTTGGCTGCAGACAAATACAACGATTTCATTGATGCTAACCGGATAGAAGACGCAGAAGACAGACTGAAGACCATGAAGAAGCTGGTACACATTTGAAAGATGACAGCAACAACAGCTGTAGATGAAGCTCATTTTTCTTCAAGTTTTCTTTTTTTCTTTTTTGTATTTTGCAGATCCATGACCTCCCAGACCATTATTATCACACCCTTAAGTTCCTGGTGGGTCACCTTAAGAGGGTGGCAGATCATTCTGAGAAGAATAAGGTAACACATAATCTGAAGTTTATTATTTCAATGAATTACGGGTTTATTCTTTGCATAGATTGGGATTCGACAACCTCTACTATTGAAAGAGCTGTTTTGAACATTTTTTGGCCAAAGCATTTTAACATTGCTCTAAAACATATGAGTCTTAAAGGTCCCATTCACTCAAACATGGTGTGTTTGTGAGTTTTAACTTTCTGAAATGCCTTATTGGGTCATACAGTATGACTACTGTGAAAATGTTAAGTCTCTCTTCACTTAAAAGTATTTATATTTTAGCATTTCATCAGAAGCTGGTTTTGCTTTTTCCCCTACATCACTGACAAGTGCTCCGGTCTTCAGTCCTTAACACCTTGAGCAGGGAGCTCAAGGTGTTAGCTTCAGAGCTAACAGTGCTACTATGGAGTTAGCTTAACAAACATGGATTATATTGGTATTTTCTTGAGATTTCAGTCACCCTAATAGGCTTCCCTGTTTCCACCTGGTTCACTAATCCAGTCAATAGTACATCTCACGTCATTCTGGTTTATTTTGGTATATTTTTGCCTTGATGCTACATCGAACCCTTAGCATTAGGTTGGCTAGGCGGTCAGTCTAACCGCATTAGAGCTCGAATCAGTGGGGAGAGGCTGACAGACAGGCTGCCTGGTATTAGCTTAACTGTTGATCCGGGTCATTTTGATCACTGTTTTCAGTTTAATTCTGTTTATCCCAGACATGCAACTTTTTCCCATAAATTTGTCTTGGTGTTTTGTTTTGGTTTTTTTTTCCCTCAAACTAGGGTTATTTTTTTTTACAAATCCGAGACTTTTGTCTTGTAAATTTGCAACTTTTTTCATGTTAATTTGATTTTTTTTTCCCACCTTCACTTGCATTTATTCCTTTTTTTGCATGTATTCCTTTAACTTTTCAATACTGAAGTGAACTGTGAAGTCTGTTGGCACAAAAGTCTGATTTTTTTATTTTTTTTTTCTCAGCGGAGCTCTGTGACACTCATTTTTTACAGTAGTCTGACTAATATGATGGTGACTGTGGTGATTCTGCAGTGGGCTCTGATTGGCTCTGATGTCACGTCTGAGAGGTGTGTAACTGAGTATGCACTGTTTGTATTTCCAGATGGAGCCGAGGAACCTAGCACTTGTCTTTGGTCCCACACTGGTGAGGACGTCAGAGGACAACATGACCGACATGGTCACACACATGCCAGACCGCTACAAAATAGTGGAGACACTGATCCTGCACGTAAGAGAGGCTGTGCCAGTCATAGGTGTAAATCAAGGGGGGGGACGGGGAATATGTCCCCTCCCCAACCTGAAAAAAAGAGAGACTTTTTTTTTGTTACTTATTTGTACCCGTAGGTAGATTTGGTTTGCAGTGTGGTGACAAGCCACCGGCTGCCGGTCGCTGCATGCGCGAGCACCCTAAACCTACATGTTTTTGGTATGCGGGAGGAAACCGGAGAAATCCCACGCAACACGGGGAGAACATGCAAACTCCACACAGCTCACTGTTGGTCGGGGGCTGGGATTGAACCCACGATTTCATGATCCCCGCGATCCCCTGGCCGAGGGTAAACTGTGCTGCTGCAGTGCTAAACCACTGCGCCACCGTGCAGCCCCAGACTTGTCCCCAGTGTCATCATAAACCTTTCTATATCATGTTACAGAACTGAATAAAATGCATTTTAAGCACAAACGCTAAGGATACATCCAAAGCAAAATATTTTCTTAGGGGAAATTTGCAACTTTTCTTATAGATTTTTTTTTTTGGGGGGGGGGGGGGGGTTCATAAATTTTCAACTTTTTTCATGTAATTTTGCAACCTTTTTCCTTTAAATTTGCAAATTTCTTTCTCTTAAAGTTACAATTTTTTTCTTAAGTTTACAACTTTTTTCTTGTTAATTTTAAACTTTTCATTAACCTGCAACTTTTTTCATGTAAATTTGCAGCTTTTTTCATGTACAGGTGCATCTCAATAAATTAGAATGTCATTGAAAAGTTAATTCAATTCAGTAATTCAATTCAGAAAAATGAAATTCCTATATTATATAGATTAATTACACACAGAGTGATGTAGGTCAAGTGTTTATTTCTTTTAATTTTGATGGTTATGGCTTACAGCTCAAGAAAACCCAAATTCAGTTTCTCAAAAAATTAGAATATTACATAAAATTAATTTTTAAAAATTGATTTTTAATAGAAATGTTGGCCGACTGAAAATTATGTCCATGTACACACTCAATACTTGGTCGGGGCTCCTTTTGCATGAATTACTGCATCAATGTGGCGTGGCACTGCTGAGGTGTTATGAAGGTCCAGGTTGCTTTGATAGCGACCTTCAGCTTGTCTTCATTGTTGGGTCTGGTGTCTCTCATCTTCCTCTTGACAATACTCCATAGATTCTCTATATAGTTGAAGTCAGGCTAGTTTTATGGCCAATAAAGCACAGTGATACCATGGTCATTAAACCAGGTTTGGGCACTTTTGGCAGTGTGGGCAGGTGCCAAGTCCTGCTGGAAAATGGAATCAGCATCTCCATAAAGCTTGTCAGCAGAGGGAAGCATGAAGTGCTCTAAAATTTGCTGGTAGACGGCTGCGCTGTCTTTGGACTTGATAAAACACAGTGGACCAACACCAGCAGATGACCTCTTTTCAGATAAAAGTAAATTTTGCATTTCATTTGGAAATCAAGGTCCCAGAGTCTGGAGAAAGAGTGGAGAGGCACATAATCTAAGTTACTTGAGGTGCAGTGTGAAGTTTCTACAGTCAGTGATGATTTGAGGAGCCACATTATCTGCTGGTGTTGGTCCACTGTGTTTTATCAAGACCAAAGTCAGTGCAGCCATCTACCAGAAAATTTTAGAGCACTTCATGCTTCCCTTTGCTGACAAGCTTTATGGAGATACTGGTTTCATTTTCCAGGAGGATTTGGTGCCTGTGCACACTGCCAAAAGTACCAAAACCTGGTTAAATGACCACGGTGTCACTGTGCTTGATTGACCAGAAAACTAGCCTGACTTCAACTCCATAGAGAATCTATGGAGTATTGTCAAGAGGAAGACGAGAGACACCAAACCCAACAATGCAGACGAGCTGAAGGTCACTATCAAAGCAACTTGGACCTTCTTAACACCTGAGCAGTGCCACAGGCTGATCACCTCCATGCTACGCTGCATTGATACAGTAATTCATCCAAAAGGAGCCCCGACCAAGTATTGAGTGTGTACATGGACATACACTACCGTTCAAAAGTTTGGGGTCACTTAGAAATTTCCTTATTTTTGAAAGAAAAGCACTGTTTTTTTCAATGAAGATAACTTTAAACTAATCAGAAATACACTCTATACATTGCTAATGTGGTAAATGACTATTCTAGCTGCAAATGTCTGGTTTTTGGTGCAACATCTACATAGGTGCATAGAGGCACATTTCCAGCAACTATCACTCCAGTGTTGTAATGGTACAATGTGTTTGCTCATTGCGTCAGAATTCTCCAGATTAACTCAACAAATTAACAGCTAGAAGGCCAAAGGTCTGCAATGCTGTAATTGCTGCAAATGGAGGATTCTTTGACAAAAGCAAAGTTTGAAGGAAAAAATTATTTCAAATACAAATCATTATTTCTAACTTTGTCAATGTCTTGACTATATTTTCTATTCATTTTACAACTCATGGTGGTAAATAAAAGTGTGACTTTTCATGGAAAACACAAAATTGTCTGGGTGACCCCAAACTTTTGAACGGTAGTGCACTTTTCAGTCGGCCAACACTTCTATTAAAAAAAACATTTTTTTAAAATTAATTTTATGAAATATTCTAATTTTTTGAGAAACTGAATTTGGGGTTTTCATGGGCTGTAAGGCATAATCATCAAAATTAAAAGAAATAAATACTTGAACTACATCACTGTGTGTAATGAATTTATATAATATATGGGTTTCATTTTCTGAATTGAATTACTAAATTTAATTAACTTTTTGATGACATTCTTATTTATTGAGATGCACCTGTAAATTTGCAACTTTTTCTTGTTAACTTGCAACTTATTTCATGTAACTTCTTGTTTTTCTCATTAATTTGTAACTTTTTTATTTAAATTTGCAACTTTTTTGTGTAAATTTATAACTTCTCATTAACCCCTTGCACTCCGGTCAATTTTCCTAAAAACTCCAAAAAATAATGTGCCCAAAGTAAATCGAAAGCTGTTCTTCAACCCTTTGCAGCATCTTCATGGGGTTGGTCTCATTTAAAAGAAAACACTTTGAATTTTTTGGCAAAACAGTCATAATCTCTCTAAGTGCTCCGGCCACTGAGTTACAGTCATCTAAACATAGTGAACTTGAAGAAAATAAATTTGGCCTGGGTGTTTTTTTGGATACAAATGCTTGCAAATAACACACAGCTTCAGATCCGGGCTGGAAAATGCAACAGAAATGTAGAACCAAGTGTTATCCAGCTGAGGTCCAAATTTTGTAACAATACCACAAAAAATGAATATATTACACAGCTTTTTCCTCAGGCTGTTCCCAGGCGTTTTGCAACTGTGCCAAATGGCACAGTTTGGAAAAACGTCTGTAACTTTTGAATGATTCAATGTAGAAGCTTCATTTTGGGCTCTAATGAAAGGTCACACTCAGGGCTGTGTCTGTGTGTGCGTGTGTGTGGGGGGGGGTTGTCCCCCCCCCTCGCTACAGAGGATGGACATCGGCCATCGCTACATGACGGATTAGCCTCATGTGGGATGTGGGACAGCAGCTCAGTCACACCCCCCCCTCACTACAGAAGAATAGTCAGGAATAAAGAATAATTTAGCTTATAACACCTTACCTCTTAACAGCAGTGTCCTGGCGAACTTCTCTTCCCCATTGTCAGACGAACGCGACGCTGGTCTGCTCGTGGTTCTGGTCTCGTGACCCGATCAAAACATAATTCCATTATTGCGGTTTTGTGCTTCCATGATTGCGGTTTTTGGCGAACAGTTTTTCAAAACAAATAACAGTAGTAATTAAAAAAAGACTGGCGGGTCTGTGGGGTTCTTCCTGCGGGTCCTTTTTTGATCCGCTCCAGCAGTCAGTCTTCACCCAGCCTTAAAAAAAACAGCTCGCGAACTTCTTTGCTTCAATTGGCTCACTGCATTCACAGCCTTGGTAGGCGGGTCCTTCTGGCTAGGTTTTCAGTCATTGGTTCTTCAAGGTTTCAGAAACCCAATTCAAGGCTCTTATTAGTCGAATGAGAGGTCAATCAGATGAACTAATCTGTTCGCGGCTGTGTCTGCAGCTTTTATTTTCAGTGCGCGCTTGGACGCTTGGATGCCTGACATTTTTCATATACAGGTACATCTCAAAATTAGAATATCATGAAAAAGTTCAATATTTTTTGTCACTCATTTCAGAAAGTGAAACCCATATATTATATAGATTCATTACACAGAGAGTGATATATTTCAAGTGTTTATTTATTTTAATTTTGATGATTATGCCTTACAGCCCATGAAAATTCGGTTTCTCAAAAAATTAGAACATTACATAAAATTAATTTTAAAAAATAGTTTTTAATAGAAATGTTGGCCGACTGAAAAGTATGTCCACATTTGTCTGCATTGTTGGGTCTGGTGTCTCTCATCTTCCGCTTGGCAATACTCCATAGATTCTCTAAATATTGAACTTTTTCATGATATTCTAATTTTTTGAAATGTACCTGTAAATTTGCAACTTTTTTCAGATAATTTTTCCACATTTTTTTATTAATCTGCAACCATTTCTCATTAATTTGCAACAATTTTGGACATTTTTCTTGTAAATTTGTGACTTTTTTCTCATGAATTTCATAACGTTCACATGGATGCTGGTTAAATATTTATTCTATGCAATGGTTAATTTTTTTATGTCTGTCTAGAGAATGACCGCACTCTATTATATATATATACATTTTTTTTCTCCACATTTTATAGGGTTTGAATTCTTCCCCATTACAAAATCTTGGATATTGCCCCCAAAACTCAAGATTGGCCCTGACTGCAGTAACACTTAAAGTGTCCCTCTCAGTATTTATGCTTGAGAAAATGTTCTGTTTATTGTCCACCCCAACAGTGAAATGAAATATCCGCCCGTAGTGCCAGTGTGACTATTAACTCTGTACATGTTTCCTCCCACAGTACGACTGGTTCTTTGGTGACGGAGAAATGGACAAGGAAGACAAGGTAGGCTGGTTCACAGCAACATCGAGAAAGCAGGGATGCTTCGTTCTCAGGCGTCCCTAAATATAACTTTGTGTTTGTGTGCGTAGGCCCCGGAGGATAAGCGAGACGGGCAGCCTGTGCCCAACATCGATCATCTGCTGTCCAACATTGGCAGACCGGGCATGCCGGGAGAGGCTTCAGGTGAGGAGGGAAAGGAAAGATGTGCAGAATGATCATTTTATAGAGTGAGATAATCCAGTTTATGCAGTTAGTAAACTGACATGGGGGAAAATACACAGCTGTTTATAGAGAATTTGGCTGAGATAGCTATGGTATATGGTACCAGCAGCCACTATTAACACAACTAATGATGAGGACATGATGGCACCGTCCAAGGAACTGGAAAATACTTTTCTAACATGTATAGAAACAACACAATATAGTGTAATAAATGTGGACGTTCCAATTGTGTTGAGTGTGGCATAATTGCAGTATACTTTATATTACATTTGGGTTTGATCTTCTGTAAACAACACATGTAAAGAGATCATTAATCCTTAATTTTTAACCCAATAATAAATCTGGACAATAGCATGATTTTGACTTGGGGTAAACTAGAGGTTGTGCGAGACTTTCTTGTTATCAATCATTTTGACAGACAGGATTGTAAAAATTCTGTCATAATCTCTTATTTCATGTCATTTCAGTTTTCATATAACACGCCGAATAGCTTTTGTTTGTGTTCACACGTTCAGTTTTTTTCGGTGCATGTTTGTACTTCATTCTCAACTGCATCAGTCCCTTTTTTTCAGCACCCTATTCAACAACATCACAACTGTTGGGCCGTTTAAAGATAGTTTTCAGGCTCAGCTGATCTGTTTTTTGCAGTTGTAGTGCAGTGGAGACTGTGTGTAGCTTCATACAGGTGAAGAAATGTGAGCAGTCGAAGAATTGCCACACTAACATAAAAGGCAAAACTAGATTATAGCACATATTCAATTGTGATTAAGCGGACACATTGGAATTACGAGTAAGTTACAATAGATCACCCTCAGTGTAATCTGTCAAAATGACAGCCTTCGGATTTCAATGGCAGATAATTTCCAGTTACAGTGGTGTGAAAAAGTGTTTGCCCCCTTCCCGATTTCTCATTATTTTATGTTTGTCACACTTAAATGTTTCAGATCATCAAACAAATTTAACACAAGTAAACACAAAATGCAGTTTTTAAATGAAGGTGTTATGGGGAAAAAAAAACAAACCTACATAGCCCTGTGTGAAAAAGTGATTGCCCCCTAAACCTAATAACTGATTGGGCCACCCTTAGCAGCAACAACTGCAATCAAGCATTTGCAATAACTAGCAATGAGTCTTTTACAGCACTATGGAGGAATTTTGGCCAATGCATCTTTGCAGAATTGTTGTAATTCAGCCACACTGGAGGGTTTTTCAAGCATGAACCGCCTTTTTAAGGTCATGCCACAGCATCTTAATCGGATTCAGGTCAGGACTTTGACTAGGCCACTCCAAAGTCTTCATTTTGTTTCTCTTAAGCTATTCAGAGGTGGACTTGCTGGTGTGTTTTTAGATCATTGTCCTGCTGCAGAACCCAAGTGCGCTTCAGCATGAGGTCACGAACAGATGGCCGGACATTCTCCTTCAGGATGTTTTGATAGAGAGCAGAATTTATAGTTCCATTTACCACAGCAAGTCTTCCAGGTCCTGAAGCAGCAAAACAGCCCCAGACCATCACACTACCGCCACCATATTTTACTGTTGGTATGATGTTCCTTTTCTGAAATGCTGTACCAGATGTAATGGGACATACACCTTCCAAAAAGTTCAACTTTTGTCTCGTCAGTCCACAGAGTATTTTCCCAAAAGTCTTGGGGATCATCAAGATGTTTCCTGGCAAAACTGAGATGATCCTTTATGTTCTTTTTGCTCAGCAGTGTTTTTAGTCTTGGAACTCTGCCATATAGGCCATTTTTGCCCAGTCTCTTTCTTACGGTGGAGTCATGAACACTGACCTTAACTGAGGCGAGTGAGGCCTGCAGTTCTTTAGATGTTGTTGTGGGGTCTATTGTGACCTCTTGGATGAGTCATTGCTGTGCTCTTGGGGTAATTTTGGTCGGCTGGCCACTGCTGGGAAGGTTCACCACTGTTCCATGTTTTCGCCATTTGTGGATAATGGCTCTCACTGTGGTTCGCTGGAGTCCCAAAGCTTTAGAAATGGCTTTACAACCTTCTCCACACTGACAGATCTCAGTTACTTTGTTTCTCATTTGTTCCTGAATTTCTTTGGATCACAGCATGATGTCTAGCTTTTGAGGATCTTTTGGTCTACTTCACTTTGTCAGGCAGGTCCTATTTAAGTGATTTCCTGATTGAGAACAGGTGTGGCAGTAATCAGGCCTGGATGTGGCGAGAGAAATTGAACTCAGCTTTCCAAAGATGTGATAAACCACAGTTATGTTTTAACGGGGGGGGGGGGGGTGTCACTTTTTCACACAGGGCCATGTAGGTTTGGATTTATTTTTTTTTTACCCTTAATAATAAACACCTTCATTTAAAAACTGCATTTTGTGTTTACTTGTGTTATCTTAGTCTAATATTTACATTTGTTTGATGATCTAAAACATTTAAGTTTGACAAACATATAAAATAATGAGAAATCAGGAAGGGGGCAAACACTTTTTCACACCACTATAATGCAACCTCTGGGGTAAACACAAAATCACTGGTTTGAAATCATGATTCTTCTAGATATAATTATACACTTGGATGCCACAATGTCACAAAATGCTCATGGATGTCAGTTTTCTGATGCAAAAAAATAGGGTGTGTATATATTAAGGATAACAAAGGTGCATAATGTACTATAACATAATTTAGAATAACATAATGCTCGTAATAATAATACTCATACAGTTTTACAGTTTAAAATAAACCTTTACTATGAGTTTATTTCTGCTTATTTCTCTTCAAAGATACCATTTCTCCTTCCTCGTAGATCTCTGTACTAGGGATGCACGATAGCAAAATGTTTGCCCATATGCTGATAGTTTGAAAGTAGCTGTCGCCAACTGCCGATACCAATATACTATGCACATATTTTCCCCACTTATTCACGTCTTCTTTGTCTTACAGTGATGATTAACTGGTATATGAAGACACAAGGAAAATAAGACAACTACCTCAACTTAATATGAAAATAAATGCATATTTATTTTTGAGTAACATGTTCAACAGAACTGTAAACTCCCACCTTTTAACAGGCTTGCAGGATACTGTTCCTGTGACTTTCATTACAACAGCCACAACCAGGGCAATAGGAAACATGTAAATAAATGCAGCCTGTCCACAGGGATCGTGTAAAAATAAAGTGCATTCACTGTACAACTGTACAGGAACTACAACAATCTGCACCAACATAAATAGTCAGTGTAATATTTTCACACTACTGAATAAAGATGCACAAATATGGGTGCAGGTGATTTACAGACTTACTGTACTTAAACTCAGCATCATATAAACTGGATTAAATAAATCGATTCAAACTAGGAGCCGACTAAGCAGCCTGTTTTACAGCTTGTGACATGGGTAAGGTTGAATCTGAAAATTACCTGCGACTGGGTGTGTGTGGCAGGCCTCATTACCGCGGGTCTGCCCAGTGAGAGTGGCTGTCCGCTATAAAATTATTATATCGGCTGTAAATACTAATTTTTGCCAATGCCAATGAATAATTTTAGTGTGCCGATGTATATCGTGCATCCCTACTCTACCTTTTCTCCAGCTGTTCTTTTTCTCATGGTGTTTCCCACTTTCTCTCAATCTCTCTTGTTTCCGGACCTTTCTGCTCTCCCTTCTCTAGCTGAGACAGTGGATCAGCCTCTTCGGTAGGACCAGGTCTTCCTGTGTGCTTGACTTTGGTGTTTGGATCCACTGACCCGTTTGTGTTCTTTCCATCAGTCTTGGTTTTCCACCATCACTCATCTCTTGCTAAAGGAAAACTCTAGCCATCTCCTGCTTCATTAAAACACTGGAAACTGCAGTTTTTTGGCTCTTATTAGAGACAGATCCTGTAAAATGGCTAAAGTTCTCCTGAACGGTTGCATGCTGTGATTATTAGTCAGATATCACCACTCCTAACGTTACTACCAACAACCTATCCAAAGATGACTTGGTTCTAACTCACGTCTCATTTCTTTCTAAAAGGTTCCACCACAAGCGATTCGCTTAAGTCAAAGGTGAGCACCAAAAAGTCTTATTTGATTGTAATTCTGGGAATTTTGAATACGAGAATTAATAGACTGACTGGGATTTCATCCTTTCAGATTTCTACAAGCTCCAAAAGAGACCTGAACACCTTGGACTTCCTGCCCAAGTCCATCATATCCGCTGTGACCCGCAAACGTAAGAAATGCCTCAGTGCCCACCTGCCGGGCAGCAGCGCCGACGAGGACTCTGACCATGAACCAGTCAAAGCCAGCAACTACGGCGGAGAAGGAGCGACGGATAGAGGAGAGCAGGAGGAGCCAAACACAGGAGAAAAGGAGAAAATTCATGAGAAAGAGAATGGAGTGAAAGCTCAAGACACCTCTGCAGTAAAGGAGGCTGAAAAGGACGTTGGAGCAAAGGGTTCCCAGAATGAGAGTCGACAGACTTTACCGGCAACACAACTTTGCCCAAACAGTTTTCTCTACTCACACCACCCCACACCCCCACCTGGGACTAATGCGAGGACTCACAGTCTGTCCCGAGGACGCCCAACTGTCCCTTTCTGGATCTCCCCCACCCGTCCTCCCAACCTCTGCCAACTCTCATCCCAGCAGCCGGACTGGAACCAGGCAGCGCCAGTCCGCTACAGGAAGACCAGAGGCGGTAGGACAAGGGCTGTGTCCATGAACTTGGATGTGGAGCTGGGTGGGAGGGAGGGCGGAGTGAGAGGATGGAGATCAGAAAGGGTGGAGGTGATCAGAGTTGCAGAGGAAGCTTCGCCAGATCAGCGTGAACATGGTGGGATTCCTCAAGGACTGACCGTAGGTCCCCGGTCTGTTCAGGAAATAGATCCCCTCCCTCATCTTGCTCAAGAGGCTCTCCCTCACTCCTCCTCCTCTTCTTCAGGGTGGATAGATCAAAGCTCCCCTGGATCTTCCTCCGTGGTCCTGAGGAGATCCACCCTGAACACGCAGGACAAGACGAGGGCGTGGCGTCGTCACACAATGGTGGTTTAACATGACTGTTTCATCTACTTACCAGCCACTAGCAATAACCACCGGATCACAGTTTCCACCTCTGAGCAGGAGAACCTTGGTCTTAAATTGAAGTTATAATGCTTGCAAAAAAAATCTTTGTTGGTTACAGAGTTTCATTCCAGAATAAGAAGACTGTCTTTTGTGGCACATCCTGTATGGTACATCAGGTGAGGGCTGTGTGGAGAGATATCATGGTTGGTGGAGCTTCAAATACCAGAGCCTGTAGCAAAAAAAAAAGTTTCTATTACAGTATCAGAGAAATCAAATATTTTGTATTTTGGACAGTTTTTTGAGTGCAGGCTCTACAAGGTCTGTCCAACGCACATTTGCAACAAACAGTCATGCTGTTTAGTCAGAACTCAACAGGAAACAAGACTACAAGAGCTACCTGAAATGCTCCATTTGGATTTGCTGTTCTCTTCAATGTGATGAAGAAGAAAAAGAAGCCAACTTTTATTGTAATTCAATCCATAGAGCCAATCATGTACAGTAAAATGAAATTGTTTCTTCTATCTACAATGTTAATCACATCTAGAATTAGAGGAGCAGTTGCCATGCAAGGCGCTGCCACAAACAACTCATCATTGTTATGTCGTAACTTGTAGACAATGACGAAGCCAGGAGTGGAGCTGAACACTTGTGTATTGATGAAACTGGACTCTGTACACCCGACCGTACGTGCAGCCGCTTGGCAGAGGAAAGGCGGAAGAGACCGCCCCTCTACCAGCAGCCCCTCTTATACCACCGGAGATGGTGGAACCGGAAACCGGGGCTGCCATCCCGTACCACACAAATAAGAGCTCTAACATGAACCACATACACTACCGTTCAAAAGATTGGGGTCACTTAGAAATTTCCTTATTTTTGAAAGAAAAGCACTGGTTTTTTTCAATGAAGATAACTTTAAACTAATCAGAAATACACTCTAATATCTAATATACATTGCTAATGTGGTAAATGACTATTCTAGCTACAAATGTCTGGTTTTTGGTGCAATATCTACATAGGTGTATAGAGGCCCATTTCCAGCAACTATCACTCCAGTGTTCTAATGGTACAATGTGTTTGCTCATTGCATCAGAAGGCTAATGGATGATTAGAAAACCCTTGTGCAATCATGTTAGCACAGCTGAAAACAGTTTAGCTGGTTAGAAAAGCTATAAAACTTACCTTCCTTTGAGCAGGTTGAGCATCTGGAAAAAATTATTTCAAATACAAATCATTATTTCTAACCTTGTCAATGTCTTGACTATATTTTCTATTCCTTTTACAACTCATGGTGGTAAATAAGTGTGACTTTTCATGGAGAACACAAAATAATTGTCTGGGTGACCCCAAACTTTTGAACGGTAGTGTACATAAACAATAACTACATAATACACCCCCCCGCCCAGTAGAAAAATCCAAAACACACATACAATCAGCCCACCCCAATTTGGAACCCGAATCATCCACGAGACATAAACAGACTAAAATCACCAAAGGGGCCTATCACAGTTACACCAAAAGAACTAAAATTAGGGGGGACGGGTAGACTGCTGTCCTACCACCCACATGGCGAGGCGGGTTATTCTGCTGCCTATACTATTAAAGTCCATAACAGGGAAAAAAATGCTGCCGTGTCACCTACATAAAATACAAAACTAAAATAATCCCCAAGCTATTAACACAGAACAAATGAACAATTATAACAATAAGCCCATGATTTGGTGAGGATAACTCGTGCCCCCCCCCAGACCTTCACCATCAGTCCACCCCTGGCAGCAGTCCGCTTCTCGTATCACAGCTGGTCGCCTCCTCTTCGGCACGTCTTCTCCTCCACACCTCCGAGCGTTCCAACCGTCTGGAGTCGTGCCCACCCATCTCCTTCAGAGCACGCCTTAACTCACTGGGATGGCGCCGCGAGTCATCCAACAACAGCAGGTATCAATCGTGCTGCTCACCCATCACTTGCGGCCGACCCTGGTACCGCTCCATGTCCTGCTTCTGTCTCACCCGCCTGGACCTCGTTTCCGCCCGAGCCCAAACTCAGTCTGCAACTCCAAGTGGGGCCTTGCACGGCCTGCGGTCTCCACCTGGCACTCACTCTTCCAGTGCCACCCGGTCCTGCCCTGACAGCTTGTAGAGCTGCTGCTGACCCCGCCCCTGTGGTCCCATGTTCACCAGTCCTCCACAGCCGTGCTTCTGGAACATCTGAGTCATCGTTTGGGCCCCACTCATCGCCATAGGTCCTCCACCATGCCGCCCGGCACCCACATCCAGGGCAGCTCGGACACTGACACTGGGGTCCTCTCGTGGTGACCCTGAGCGCGACACAGCCTGTCCACTTTCCGGAGTGCCCAGCAATGGTTCATCCCACACCGCATCATCCTGGACCCTCGGAACTGGTCAGTCCCACAGTCCGCCACCTGACCACTCTTTCCCAGCACCGCTCCTGATGGAGAATCCAAGGCCATAAAATAAGTTGCAACCCATAATGTCAGAGCTGCAGGCCGTCACGATGAACTCCACAGCAGCCATCGTCGCCAACTCGTACCAAGCCGTCAACATGATGGTACCCACCGTGGCCAATCGTCCTCCTCCATAGCTGCAAAGCAGAGCTATGAAACTTCCAATCCTGTAGTGGGGAAAATACTGTCTGACCATAGCCCAATTCAGCACAGAACTCTCCGCTCCCGTGTCAACCAACATCGGTACCAGAACTCCATCCAAAATTACCATGCAGCGCGTGCGCCCATTGGTACTCGGGGACACCATGTGTACCACCATTGGAGCGGTAGAAGTTGAAGTCTTGCGTGGGCTCTCTTGTCCAGCTGACTGGCACATCCTTGCAAAATGGTGGAGACAGCTGCAATTTCCACAGTGCTTCCCTCTTGCCACACACTCTCTGGCCTTGTGGCAGTGCTTCGTGGACCCACAACCCATACACCTGGGCTTCCCTGGGGCAGACCTCATCCATACAGCGCTGGCGCTCTCAGCGTCATCTTCGACACTCCCATTGCTGTCCGGGTCCACTACCTGTGCAGTCATGGGGGATCTTGAACCTCCCAGCGAAAGGCGCTCGTTTAGCTCCCGAGTTAGCTTATCTGCTGCTTCTAGCTGTAGCGCTAACTCGACAGCCCTAGTCAGCGTCAGCTCCCCCAGGAACGTAAGCAGCTTGGAGTGGACTGCGGCACAGTTGGTGTGTTCCACCAACTGGTCGTGCACCATTTCTTCTTCTAATGGCCCGAACCGGCACTCAACGGCCAATTGCCTTAAGTCCGACACGAACTGCTGGATCGGTTCGCCTACCTGTTGGCGGCGCTGTCTGAACTTAATCCGCTGAACGATGACATTGTCCGGCGCTCTGAAATGGCGGGCTATTAACTCAACTAACTAACTAACTAACCTACACTTATATAGCGCTTTTCTAGTCACAAAGACCACTCAAAGCGCTTTCACTAATACTAACCCTCTATTCTAAGGGCCTATAGGAAACAGATATCTAGGGACAATTTAGAAGAGCCAATTAACCTAACATGCATGTCTTTGGATTGTGGGAGGAAAACGGAGCCCCCGGAGTAAACCCCTTCTTCATACGTGTCCACATCTCCAAGCGTGCCCAAAATCCTTTGTTCCTCCATTCCCAGGTTGTGTACTAATAATGCACGAGCTTGCAGTTTCTCCATTCTTCCCAGGTCCAGCGCTACCATGTACAGTGGGGCAAAAAAGTATTTAGTCAGCCACCAATTGTGCAAGTTCTCCCACTTAAAAGATGAGAGAGGTCTCCAATTTTCATCATAGGTATACTTCAACTATGAGAGACAAAATGGGAAAAAAAAATCCAGAAAATCACATTGAAGGATTTTTAATGAATTAATTGGTAAATTCCTCGGTAAAATAAGTATTTGGTCACCTACAAACAAGCAAGATTTCTGGCTCTCACAGACCTGTAACTTCTTCTTTAAGAGGCTCCTCTGTCCCCCATTCGTTACCTGTATTAATGGCACCTGTTTGAACTCTTTATCAGTATAAAAGACACCTGTCCACAACCTCAAACAGTCAGACTCCAAACTCCACTATGGCCAAGACCAAAGAGCTGTCAAAGGACACCAGAAACAAAATTGTAGACCTGCACCAGGCTGGGAAGACTGAATCTGCAATAGGTAAGCAGCTTGGTGTGAAGAAATCAACTGTGGGAGCAATTATTAGAAAATGGAAGACATACAAGACCACTGATAATCTCCCTTGATCTGGGGCTCCACGCAAGATCTCACCCCGTGGGGTCAAAATGATCACGAGAACGGTGAGCAAAAATCCCAGAACCACACGGGGGGACCTAGTGAATGACCTGCAGAGAGCTGGGACCAAAGTAACAAAAGCCTGTTTTCCACTAGCCCAGCACACCTCGGTACGGCTCGATTCACTTCAGTACGGCTCGGAATGCTTCTGTCTCCATTAGCACGGTGTTGTGCTTGTGCTGTGATGGTTTGTGTTAGGAGGTTTTAGAAGCGAGGCGGCGCCAGACTCCCAGCGAGGCAGGGCCACACTCCCGTGATATTACGCACCCGACTGAGTCCTTATTTACACGAGACAAAAAATGGCGGATCCAAAGATTATTGCCTTGCTTGCTCTGTGGTTTTATCTCACAATTAAGTCCAAAGAGTTTAACCAGAGAAGACATTTACATATACTTGTACCTACTTTGACTTGTAAGCTTCATCAGTCTCTCCTGCTGCATTTTTATTCAATTCAATTCAACTTTATTTATATAGCGCCATTTCACAACAACAGTCATCTCATAGCACTATCAACTGTAGGGGGAAATCCCCATAGTTGCAGAAAGACCCCAGCAATCAGGCGATCCCCTGTGAGCAAGCACTTGGCGACGGTGGAGAGGAAAAACTCCCTTTTAACAGGAAGAAACCTCCAGCAGAACCAGGCTCTTAGGCAGAAACAGTTTTAAAGTCCAACTGTGCAACTTCTTATAAGTTAACATAAAACATTTACCCAAAGTTTATAAATTGATCATGTGGTGCTAATTTTTTATGATATTTCAATAAAAAGAACAGAAAGCTTACAAAAACATTTGTTTTTTGGTCTAATAAAAAATTACATTACCTTTACAATGGTTGACCCCTGACAGGATGATCAGCATCATTTTCATCAGACTAGGCAATGGAATTTCTATGTAATTATACTGTTTTATAATTCAGTGTTATAACAGACAAACCACACTTTCCAAAACAATTCCATTTTATTATATACAAAATATTAAAATAAAAAAAAAAAACTTTGCAACACAACATGAAGGTTAATCGACATTTTATACACGCCGACCACTGAGTGCCTCTACACCAGCTTCCCAAACTGGGTCAGGAAGGCTCGGTTGAATGAAGCCGTCTCTGCCTGCTCTGATTCAGGAAGGCTCGGTTGAATGAATCCGGGTGGGCTGGCACGGCGGACGCGTGGGATGATTCTACAAGCAAAATGCACACAATAAAATACAGCACGAAAGTGCAAGATATACAGAAAAGACAATAGTTTTTAACAAGATTACATAAGCTTATTTCAGCGTATTGTTCACATGAATAATTAAAATAAAAGCTTTAGTCCGCAGTGTGCTGCAATAAAGCAGCGATCATCATCCACAAATGAACAGCTTTTTTATTGCATAAATAAACTGAGCATCTTACCGAATATATTTGCGAAAAAACGCACAATAAAAAAAAATTAAAACTCACCGTTAAAGGACTCCGATGTCGAGACCTCCCGGTATATTTTTTCATTCCGGGTGGCTCCGTCTAACTCGCGCTGGATACGTTCGTCTGACAATGCAGTGAGCAGACACTGCACCTCCTTATTGGTCCATGGAACACCCTTATTACGCGAAGCCATTTTTGATAGAGAATAAATGAAAATAGCACAGCAATACACTGAAAAGAAACCGCCAACAGTGGTTGCGTGCTGAGTAATGGCGGTCGTGAAGATTCTTTTTTTTTTTTTTTTTTCAAAAACTTTTTTGAGAAGGTCGTGAAGATTCGGTAGAAGAGGAGGAGGAGAGG
Source organism: Pholidichthys leucotaenia (assembly GCA_020510985.1). Classification (NCBI taxonomy): domain Eukaryota; kingdom Metazoa; phylum Chordata; class Actinopteri; order Cichliformes; family Pholidichthyidae; genus Pholidichthys; species Pholidichthys leucotaenia. The sequence goes on from CM035836.1 coordinate 454,944,542, forward strand.
GGCGGTTACAACCTGACCAATCAGCGCCGGTTACGACCTGACCAATCAGCGGCGACCAGTCTGTTAACGTCACAACACGGCACAGCTCAGCACTGCTGTACCCTGCCCTGGAGCGGGGCTGAGAATCGCGGCTGTTAAACCGTGTTGGGGCTTGTGGAAAAGCGTACAAAGCGTGCTGAGCCGTCCCATGTCGCGCTAAAGCGTGCTAGTGGAAAAGGGCCTAAAGGCTACCATCAGTAACACACTACGCTGCCAGGGGCTCAAATCCTGCAGTGCCAGACGTGTCCCCCTGCTTAAGCCAGTACATGTCCAGGCCCGTCTGAAGTTTGCTCGAGAGCATTTGGATGATCCAGAAGAGGATTGGGAGAATGTCATATGGTCAGATGAAACCAAAATAGAACTTTACTGTAAAAACTCAACTTGTCGTGTTTGGAGGAGAAAGAACACCAATACCTACTGTGAAGCATGGGGGTGTAAACATCATGCTTTGGGGCTGTTTTTCTGCAAAGGGACCAGGACGACTGATCCGTGTAAAGGAAAGAATGAATGGGGCCATGTATCGTGAGATTTTGAGTGAAAACCTCCTTCTATCAGCAAGGGCATTGAAGATGAAACGTGGCTGGGTCTTTCAGCATGACAATGATCCCAAACACCGCCCGGGCAATGAAGGAGTGTCTTCGTAAGAAGCACTTCAAGGTCCTGGAGCGGCCTAGCCAGTCTCCAGATCTCAACCCCATAGAAAATCTTTAGAGGGAGTTGAAAGTCCGTGTTGCTCAGCGACAACCCCAAAACATCACTGCTCTAGAGGAGATCTGCATGGAGGAATGGGCCAAAATACCAGCAACAGTGTGTGAAAACCTTGTGAAGACTTACAGAAAACGTTTGACCTCTGTCATTGCCAACAAAGGGTATATAACAAAGTATTGAGATGAACTTTTGTTATTGACCAAATACTTATTTTACCGAGGAATTTACCAATTAATTCATTAAAAATCCTTCAATGTGATTTTCTGGATTTTTTTTTCCTCATTTTGTCTCTCATAGTTGAGGTATACCTATGATGAAAATTGGAGACCTCTCTCATCTTTTAAGTGGGAGAACTCACACAATTGGTGGCTGACTAAATACTTTTTTGCCCCACTGTACGTCTGGAAAGCCTCATACCAATGAGGCCACGGCACAAGCAGCTCCCCCGGGAGCTCCAAGAATGGACGAATTGGTGTTCCACACACCTCCATAAGTTTACTTCTCATCGCCAAATGTTATGTCGTAACTTGTAGACAGTGACGAAGCCAGGAGTGGAGCTGAACACTTGTTTATTAATGAAAGTGGACTCCGTACACCCAACCGTACATGCAGCCGCTTGGCAGAGGAAAGGCGGAAGAGACCATCCCTCTACCAGCAGCCCCTCTTATACCACCAGAGATGGCGGAACCAGAAACCGGGGCTGCCATCCTGTACCACACAAATAAGAGCTCCAACATGAACCACATACATAAACAATAAGTACATAATAGTCATAACTGCACAGACCTGCCCCCAGGCTAGTCTGGCACACCCTCATTATTTAAAATCATGCAAGGGAAGAGAGGCTGATGACCAATTAACATTGAAACTCACACACTTACAGTATTGTAAGCCACTTAGCTCAGTGGCCAAACAGGCATTTTAAATGCTCTTCTCTCTCGTTCCCCACTCATTCACTAATCCACATTTGATATGTCACAAAACAAATCTCACGTCATTCTGGCCTTTTATTTTTGGCTAGCATGTCCTGTATAATTAGATGGTTAGTATGTTAGCTCAGTGACAAGAATTAGCACGACCAGGGCTTTTGTCAGTTTTGATGTACATTTTAGTCGCTGTGAGTGGGCGTAGTCACAAGCTGGTTCATTACTCCACAGCCAGTTATATATACCTTGCACTATTCTGGCTTATTTTGCTATTTTTTGGCCATGATAGCTGGGTAGATTGGATCACTAGCTTTAACTGAGCTGAGCAGCCATGGCCAGACTGACTGGAGATACTGAGAAATGAACCTGCTAGCCTTTATCTTAGCTGTCAGTTCATGTCCGTTTTTGTCGTCACCTCCTCGACCAGTGCAGTTAGCTGCGTTTGCAGAGTGAGCAGCCAATTGTCATTCAGGGCTGTTTCTGTGCTCGTTATGCCCCATGGACTGTGCTTATCCCATCAACCACACACCAAGGCTTTTATATTCTCACATTCAGCCAGTTTTACACTCTGACAACTAGAGCTAATCAGCTAAAGTTAGCCTCAAACATGGCATTGCTGTCCACCACACAGATCTGCGAAATTATGATAGCGGGAGGGTGGGGCTCACTGACGGGCCCGTTTCCTGGTTTTGAAGGGTCATATGCAAGATTGCACTTTGGAGCCCTCTAGTGCATCAGTCTGGTATACAAGAAGGAAGCAGGCATTTCCCAACAGCCTTTGCAGGTGATGGCACATGTTTAATGTTGGAAAATAAGCATAATTTCCTTAGACTGTAAGTGTACTTGTTCTAGTCACTTGGGGCCCATAGCATTTTCGTGCACTGCCCTATGGAGGAAACAGCTATGCTCATTAGCATTTAAATGAAAATGCCATTAAACAGGCTGTTCTGAGGAAGCCTCCTTCAGCTGGGTGGAAAATAGTACCCCAATATTTAAACTCTGAGGTATTTTGACTAAAAGATGTCATTTAACATCTCTGGGAATTGTATCATCATGCAGGGGGAAAATGCATAATTGGGGCCCTCTGAAATCCTACTGTAACGTATCCAAAGGAAATAATATTTATATGGGAGGTCTTACTAATTAGAAAATGAAGCCTTTAGGAAACCTGAAACCTTCATGTGATCCAAATATCTTCCTGTTCCACATATTACATGGAGGTGGAGTCAGAGTTGCTGACTTCGCCTGGATCTTGTTCTGGAATGAAACTCTAACGGTGAAGTCAATGTCAGCTCCAGCAAAAACCGGATGTAGTTTTCACAGCACAGCGCTTTGCAGTTCAGGCTACTTATCAGCCCTGTTAAAAGGTTCTTCCAAATCCTGCTGTGGGTCTCCAGGAACATTCAGCAGAGCTCTCTCTGACATTAACCCAGAGCTTCAGTGGACTAATAAAAAAGCATGCATGGCCAGTGACGGGCAAATATGCAAACCCTAAAGTGTTCAACACAGACCTGTGGTGCTTCCCTGTGTGAGCGTGTGTGTGTGTATGCGCGCGCGTGTGTTGAGAGAGAAGGACCAGAGTCGATGATGATGATGATGATACCGGTTCTGTCAAGTATGTGAGGCAGCTATGTGAAGTCATGCCAAAACTGTAGGTGTTTCCACCTGGCCAGGTGTCCCGTACCATCAGTGTGAAGACGTCTTGGAAACTAGACGTCACGTGGGTCTTCCTTTTAAAAGCCTAAATCCACACAGTGTTCCCCAAGTTGTTTTATTCCCTTTCCTGTTATTCCGCAACCTTATTTTTATTGGAAAAACACAAAGTGAACTGGAGCCGGGCTGTACTGCCAACCGCTGTCCACGTTTGTCTTAATCCTGTCTGGACTGTGTTTGTCCTTTTCTCCGTCTGTGCCCTTGTGCATGTACTTTTATGTACGTGGGTGACTGTGCGTGGACCAATTTTGTAACAGTTGTACAAAGCCTTGTTAAGTTAACCTGTGTATATAAATATTATACATAATATATTAAATTATTTGTTTTTGGGGAAAAAAAAAGTTTGTCTTTTTTGAGCTGAATGACACCAGGATGTGTTTTGAGAAAGGAAACCTCCAGATCACATGACCTGTAGGCCTTTGTGAAATGAGAAATGATCTATTCCGGATAGACCCAGTGAAACTTTCACTACTTTTTAAATGTGAGTCCGAATATCAGAGAAATTAAGAAACGTAACCAGAGGTGGGCAGTAACTAGTCACATTCACTCAAGTACCTTTTTCATCAAAAATTTTACTTTGTTGAGTAGTTTTGTTGCAGGATACTTTAATACACTAATGAAGAAAAATACACTTTTACTTAGAAGTGAACTAGACTGTATTTTCATGAAAACAAAAATTTAAAAAAATAAAATGCTTAGAAAGGTGCAGAATCCAGAATCTGCATCCTGACCTGGATCGCCCCCCAAATCTAACGAGTCCATCCGCAGCCCAAGGGCCACCTCTGGGGAATTTCATCCAAATCTGCGGAGTCGTTTTCGTGTAATCCTGCTCACGGGCAGACAGACAAACGCAGGCGCAAATCAAGAGGGAGACATGTCCCCCCAACCTGGAAAAAACAGAACTGCCCCCCTCAATTCATCAGAAACCTTTTTTACATTCCCTGTTTCGTTGTACTGTACAATGACAATAAAGCTTTTTCTATTCCGTCATGTTACATAACAGAATAAAACGCATCTGAAGCACCAATTTGAAATCTGTAACTGCATTCTTGTAAATTTGCTTCTTTTTCTTGTAGCTCTGCATTTTTCCCCCTCAAATTTGCAACTTTTCCCTTTAATTCCACAACTTTTTTCTTGTAAACTGGCAACCTTTCTTGGCAATTTACAACTTTTTTTTCTCATAAATTTGCAGCTTTTTTTGTTTCTCATAAATTTGCTTCTTTTTTTCTTTTAAATCTGCAGTTTTTTTTCTTGTGAATTTGCAACTTTTTCTCAAATTTAAAACTTCTGGTAAATTTGCAGCTTTTGTCTTTTAAATCTGCATTTTTTTCTCTTGTAAATGTGCAACTTTTTTCCTCAGAAATTTTCCAATTGTTTCTTACAAATTTGCACCTTTTTCCTCAAAAAATTTTCTATTTTTTCCCTCAAACCCAATACTTTATTTTGTCATAAATCTGCAACCTTTTTCTTGTAAATTTGAGACTTCTTCCTTCTAAATTTGCAACATTCATATGGACGCTGGTTTAATTTTTATTCTGTGTAACTGACAACATTTTCTTTGTTCGTCTAGATAATGGCTCAAGTTTTTAAGGGTTTGAACTCTATTGCAAATACAGGGGTCCCTTAACACAGTCTTGCATAGGGTCCCGTCTACAGTACCTATAGTGTCCCCCTCAGTCTTTACTCTTGCAAATTTGAACTTTTTTGCCAACATCCTCCACTGGAGGATGAACAGGAGAAAACCACACGTCCTTATATTCAATAAAGACCTTTTAATTAGAACTTAGTCTTCAATATTAAACGTCATTTCTCTCCCAACATTCAATGACAACATTCTTAATTACAGCAGGACTCCCAGCAGACATCAGACACACGCGCAATCAAACCAAAACTGCGTTAGACGTGACGCACACACGGGCAGGGACGAAGCACCGCATCCGTGACACAAGACTTTACTGATGGAAGACGTGATCCGAGGTCAGAGATCAAGAGGATACAGACGGCTGTCATCTGTCCATCACTCCCAACAGTGACCGTGTACTGATCAGTGAGGTGCAGTAGTTTTCAGGAGACGTTCCACCGACAGACGCCACCGTTTACCGTTAGTGTTCCATTATAGAAACCAACAAAACAGAAATGAAGAGGAAACAATGGTGAACAGGTGAAACGGCAACAACAAAAAAAGCAACACATTCCATTCAGTTTTCATATAATCAGCCCAAGCACTCTGGTTCCTTTAAAAAAAAAAAAAAAACCTGACACACACACACACACACACTTTAACCCGATTTAAGCCATGTGAACGTCTTGTATCAGTCCTTCCTTCTGTGGATCAGCTCCACGTTTCCGTCCTGTGAGCGAACCTTCAGGGAGCTTCACGAAGACGCCCGACGACTCCTCCTCAGCAGGCACACCAGACCCTGGGCCACGAAGGGCCACAGCAGGAGGAGGAGGACCGTCTGACCGGACAGGTCAAAGGGCCACCACTTCTCCTCCTGACGGGAAAAATAATAACGACGACATGTCGATTAATGACAGGCTTTTATCATTTAAGAGCAATTTTGAGCAATTTGACCATTGTTAAAATGATGGTAAAACAGCTGAGATGCAAGAATAAACTGGCCTGTTACATCAGTAACAGGTGGTCTTTTTCCTCTTCAATATTCAACATTTAATATTTCCCTCTCAGAAATTTCTTAGCAAAAATTACTGCAAATGTGAGTTTATTAATCCAGCTGTCCTTAAATTTGGAATTTCCCAGGATCGATGTTGCCTCTTGATAATTTGCGCAAGTTATTCATGTAAAATGCCTAAAAGCAGCACCTACCTCCACAACCAAATGACACAATGCCTTGCTAAAGCCTTCATTTAAAAAAAAAAAAAAAAAGCTCAAAATCGACACAATGAGGAAAAAGTCACAAATTTAGGAGATAAAATCAAAACTGTATGAGCAAAATGAGCAATTTCACAATAAAATCCCACAGATATGAGGAAGAAAACGGACTTTTGTCCACTCATTTCCATTATGCTGAAAGGCAAAAACAGTCACTACAATTACAGGAATTTGGATAGAATAATTTCACCCCACACTGCAAGAATCCACACATATGGCGTTTATCATATCTGTGGTTTTAACACCCTGAAGGCAGAGGAAAGATTAGTCTTTTTTTTTTTTTTAAAGAATAACAAAGACCTTAATTTGGGACAAATAACTTAAAGGTGACTTTTTAAGGCTCCAATTTACTGATGTTTTCACATGAATGTGGTCATTTATTCTTTCAAAATTTCTCTCAGATTTGACAGTTTTTCCCTTGTAAATTTCTGAGCTCTTTCTCACACATTTCAAATCATTTACACCAATCTGCCAGTACACATGAAAGGAAATGGGGCTGCCTTTCGTCATCGCCTGACACTTTAAAGCTGCAGTAGGCAAAAATTTGACAACCAGGGAAAAAAAAAAAATACTGCCAGCCTCCTACAAGTTTCCCCTGCCATTCCTCTCTTAAGCCACACCTATCAAAGTGCACATATATGACAGGCTGGCTTTTGCAGAGCGACCAATAGCAACGCCTCTGGCTCCGAAGAGTCGTGACCGGGCGAAGAAACTGTCATGGCTGTGAAACTTTGTGCAGCCCAGAGGAGATTCTGTAAAGTAGCAGTAAATTGCTCCAGGCTGGTAATGAATTTATTTTCAAATTTAGACAAAATCAGTCTGCCTACTGCAGCTTTACTGCATCAGGAACAATTTAGGATTTGTATTGACAAGCATTTGTTTGCACTGAGGGAGGAAACCCACACAGACACGGGACATCCTGACGGCCTCTCACCTGCTGCTGCGACGCTGCAGCTGCACACTGCAAACACGGTCTCCACTCTGAACTACGGGCCTGTCTCACACACACACACACACACACACACACACACACACACACACACACACGCACAGAATCAGATCAGTAATCCATCAGCCGGACCTCCAAGGGAGACACAATCAAATCTTTCCTCACGTGCGTGGCGGCGAGCCGCTCCACCAAGTCCAGCCTGTCCATCACGCTCCTCATGTCCTCTCTGAGTCGCCGTAGAGACAGGATGATCTGCTGCTGCAGGTGGCCTTCGTGCAGCCACTCTCCTCCGCCCTCTGAGCCGTCTCCGCCTCCTCGCCCGGCCCCACTGCCGCCGCCCCCCACGGACCGCATGAAGCTTCCCTGCGGGACGCCACCTGGGAACCAGAGCCACTCGGTTACATCCTCATACAGGAGCCGCACGCAGTACTGCTTAAACTGCACCGTCACTACTGACACGTGGATCTTCTAAAGTGCTATAAAAAAAATATGCACAGAAGACAAAAAAAAACTCAACCAAGAAAATCCTGAACCGACTGTTTATCATTTAACGGTTTTAAATTGAGGGACTCAAAGTAGAAAAAATATTTTGCAGAGAAAAAATAAATTCTCTCGTTTCCCAGGAGTTCCATAGTTGTGAAAATGAATAAGTCCAGTGATTTAAGACCTGCTCATGTTAAAATTAAAAGTTGCTTGTCATTTTTTTAAAAAAGTACATCAATGTATTACATGTTATTTTACACTTTTTTAAAGATTTGCCTTGCCAACATGTTTTGTTTATCATAATCGTTTCATATTATTGACACACTGGTGTTCAAAAATTCTGACACTGAATAAATCACAGGCCCGCTGCCTCATGAGAGCCTCGCTAGCTAGCAGGCTAGCCTGGAAGCTGAGTTAGTTAGCTTCGTTTATCACTTAAAACTGGATTCTTGCTGCACCTCCGCTGTCCACGTACATGAAACCGGAAACTTCGTGTGACGAAATTTACGTCATTGTCTCCAGTCCGCTAGTGTACGCGGGGCTCTACTGCGGATGACCGCGTGCAGCCCAGATTTTATGACCACACGGCCTGCCCACGACCTGAATGTGTTGGCAGCGCATGGGCAAGACTGAACATCCCATTCACGAGGTGGCGCTATCAACACCCAACACAGCATACAAAGACAAAGTAGACAAGGAAGACAATGAGGAGGCGTAACACAAGAATAAACATACATGAATACTTTTGGAACAGCAGCAGCTTGCGTGGAGAAGAGCGCTGGAAAACGGTAATTCCTCCTTTGCCTTGAAACGCCATTGTGGTTGCTATAAAAAAAAAATAAAATGTGCGTCGCTCTCGTGTTTACAGCCAGTGAACAAACTGGCATGTTAGCGCATTTGCGCCACCCATAGGGCTGGGGCAAAACTATAAATAACAGTCCTGCGCATGCATCAATCGCTTGACCTGGTAGACGAAAAAAAGTGAGCATGTACAACGCCACGTGCGCGCTGGGCTAATCCAAAGCGCATGTGGACCAGAGGGGAAATGCAGCATGAATAGGCCTCAGTGCAAATGCGCGAACACGCCAGTTTGTTCACCAGCTATAAACACGAGAGCGACGCACATTTTTTTTTTTTTTTATAGCAACAACAATGGCATCGTTTCAAGGAAAAGCAGGAATTACCATTTTCCAGTGCTCTTCTCTGTTCAAGCTGCTGCTGCAAAAGGATTCATGCATGTTTATTCTCATCTTCCGCCTCCTCATTGTCTTCCTCGTCTACTTTGTCTTTGTATGCTGTGTTGGTAGCGCCACCTCGTGAATGGGACGTTCAGTCTTGTGCATGCTCCGTCAACGTGTTCAGGTCGCGGGCAGGCTGCGAGGTCATAAAATTTGGGCTGCATGCGGTCATCCGCAGTAGAGCCCTGCGTACACTAGCGGACTGGAGACGATGACGTAAATTCTGTCACATGAGGTTTCTGGCTGCACGTACGCGGACAGCGGAGGTGCTGCATGAATCCAGCTTAAAGGTAGCATCTCACTGGGCTGCAACAGCTTGTTACTAGTTGGAGAGCGGCATTCGTGAGAGTTTCCAAAATCTCTCCAAACTCTCCCGGGGTGTTCACCATTTCCTCTTGTGAGTCACAGAACCTTGCTCTTGTGTCGCAGAAATTTTGAACATGGTTAAAAAAAAAAAAATTCTGGTCGCAAACCCATCTCAATTTAGTTTCAGTGAGTCAGAAAATACGAGAAAAGTTAGACAACTTTGCGAGGGGTTGGGGACCTATGAAACTAAATTGTGACGGAGTGGAGACAAAAAAAAAACAAAAAAAACCCCAAGACATTCTGCGCACAAGACAGGCACAAATGACCCGGTCATTTTCTAGCGCTGGCTGACACAGCTGTGATCGACAGTGTCACCATACCACCCCAGGGCAAAAAAGGTGAGTCTAGGGATGGGGGCACTGCTGTCCCTTCCCTACGGGCCCCTACAGAGGAGGCGGAGCCAGTCCCAAGGCCTGCTGTGGCTGATGCTGAGGACTCGGAGGAGCCTCCTTCATCCTTCTTTGTAGTTGATCTCACTTGATGTCTGATGATAAAATGACAGGTCTCAGTTTCACAACTGGCACGGAAAAGTGTCACACGAGTGTTGCACAGGATTTGCCCGACCGTCCCGGGAGAGTAGTAAGTGTGTGTGTGTGTGTGGGGGGGGGGGGGGGAGCACAGTTTTGTCGCGTGCATGTTGCACGAGTGTCGTACAGCACGCACATGGCATGTATGTGAACTACCAGTGAACTTTTGGCCCAAAATTCACACAGAGTTCTTGTGACATTCGTGCAGTATTCATGCGATATACGCAAATGTGCCAATTCAGTGTGATTCCAAGTGAAAATTGTCACAAGTTTTCTTTTTTAATGTCCAACTGGTCACAAGCTGTTGCAGCCCAGTGATGTAAGGCACAGAAAGGTTCCTAACAAAAAAGAGGGAGTGTCTGTGGAATTAGCTCAGATGGAGATTTTTAAAGAAAAGAAATACATTTCAACAGCATTTCCCACAAACCTCCTCAATTATTACACACTTCCTGTTAATCTGAATTTTGTACAAAATGTAGTCATGTAATTTTTTTATATTATCCATTTTTGAAAACATTTAATGTTCAATGACGAATGATGCCCCACAACCTCACCAGAATATTCATCATGGCTCTCCGTTTTATTTGCATCTTGTGAACGTAAAGCGGATTTTATCAACTCCATCTGTCAGCACTGAAGCTGAAGACGCCCAAATGCCGTTGTGGTTGGATGCACTACTAAACTAAAAGGAAATCTGAATGATTTAGAAAGCTGAGCAACAAACGTTACTTTTCAGTTACTTGAGTGAAGAACATTGGTGACGTAAGACTTGGCTAGTAGCTTCTCAACTAAACCTACACTGCTAATGTACTCCAACACAGTTAAATCCAGTATTTTTAGCCTGCTTACGTTCTGTCCGGTTGTGGTGGAAACCGTCCCTCCCACTGTCCCGACGACTCCTGCTGGGACCCTGACCCTTCCTGTCCTCTCCTCCCTCTCCACCTTGGCCTGCTCCCACTTGTCGGCCTCTCTTCTGGCTTTCAACAGGTGAGGACTGCAGCGACAAATGACTGTTGGGAAAGCCGTTGGACTTGACCACCGGGATCTGCGGGCAGCAGTGGGTTTTTGAACAGTTCTCTTACATCTTCCACCCGCCGCTTATACCATAACAGCTGTGGCTAGCCGGATTATATGAGGGAGGGCCTACCGTGATGTTGCTCAGGTGCTCCACAGAATCCACGGAGTCGCAGAAGATTTCACTCTCCGAGTCGCTGGTGAGCAGCAAACCCTCGGACACTCTGGAGTCTGCAGCAGCACAACAAACACCAATTCACCTCCGAAAACCAAACAGGAGACCAGGATCATCATGTATGGCAGTAAAGCTGAACTAAAATCCTACTGTACCATTAGGGATGGTGTTGGCAGTGACGTCTACGACCTCAGGCAGGTTGGCCTCCTGGTCTGCATCTGTGCTCTGTAGCAGATCAGGGTCTTCTGTGGGCCCCCCATTTTCTTCATGCTCATCCTCCCTCTGAGCTGGGCTGTCAGTATGCTCACCACCTTTAACACCTACACAAATAAATACAGACTCACTAAGGGGCTGGACACACGACAACAGTTTCACAGAAACTGCAAAAACATGTACACAGACAGTCATGTGAAAAAAATTAGGACACCCTAGCAACTAATAGCTAGTGTTACCCCCTTTGGCTGAAATAACTTCAGTGAGACACTTCTTGTAGCCATCTACCAGTCTCCGACATCGGTCTGAGGAAAGTTTGCCCCACTCCTCAACAAAGAATTCTTTTAGGTGTGAGATGATTGAGGGGCTTCTTGCATGTACAGCCCGTTTCAAGTCACCCCACAGCATCTCCATGGGATTAAGATCTGGGCTTTGACTCGGCCATTCCAGGACTCTCCATTTCTTAGTTTTTAGCCAGTCTATGGTGGTTTTACTGGTATGTTTTGGGTCACTGTAATGTTGCAGGGTCAACAGTTCCACTTCAGCTTTAATTTTTTTACAGATGGTCTAATGTGGTCCTCAAGCACCCTCTGATACACGGTAGAACTCATGGTGGATTCTATGATGGTGAGCTGGCCAGGTTCTGCTGCAGCAAAGCATCCCCAAACCATGACACTTCCACTTCCATGTTTCACAGTTGGTATGAGGTTCTTTTCCTGGAATGCTGTATTTGGTCTAAGCCAAACACGTTCTTTGTTCTGGTGTTCAAATAATTCAATTTTAGACTCATCTGTCCAGAAGTCCTGGTCTTTGTCTACGTTCTCTCTGGCAAACTTCAGTCTGGCCTTCATGTTTCTCTTAGAGAACAAAGGTTTCCCCCTTGCATGCCTCCCATGCAAGGTAAACATGTGCAGTCTGTTTCTGATTGTAGAGGCATGCACTTTCACATCAACAGTAGCAAGAGCCTGCTGTAAGTTCCATGATGACATTTTAGGGTTTTTGGAGACTTCTTTTATCATCTTGCGGTCTGCTCTCGGGGTGAACTTGCTTGGACGGTCAGACTTGGGCACGTTGGCAGTTGTTTTGAATGTCCTCCACTTGGAGACTATTTTCTGGACAGTGGAATGGCTGATTTCAATTTCTTTTTGAGATCTTTTTAAATCCCTTACCAGACTCATAAGCTGCTACAATCTTCTTTCTGAAGGCCTCAAACAGCTCTTTCAATCTCACCATGGTGTTCACTCTCACTTCAACAGTCAGGAGCACACCAAACTAAATGTCTGAGGTTTAAATAGGACAAGCCTCCTTCAAAATGCAGAGTAACGATGTTCTAATCATGTGCACCTGATGAGATACACCTGTGTGGGATTTCAGCCATTTTAAGTGGGAATAAATGGTGGGGTGTCCTAATTTATTTCTCACCAGAAATTGCATGTTTTTAGAATTACATTTTACAGAAAATTTTTAAGTCTTTTCTTCAGTTTTAATTGTTTAGTTATATTACTTGAATCTCCCAGCACTGTTAAAATTGATATCAAATATCCATGTGTCCAAATATGTTCAAAAAAAATACACAGGCTTTCATAGGGTGTCCTAATTTTTTCACATGACTGTATATTATATATGCCTGTGCTTAACAACAGGTGTGGAACTGGGGCTGTAATAACCCTGGGCAAGTAGGTGGCAATGTGACTTGTTCCCTTCTGCATTAAGGTGCATTACCACCACCACCTTCTTTGCTGGAGTGTGATAACACAGAGGCCATGTAAACGCTGCTCCAAAAAGTGTGAATGCATAAGCACATAAACTACAGTATTATCTTTATTTTTAACTACAGTTAGGCCCAGAAATATCTGGACAGTGACACAATCTTCATGATTTGGGCTCTGCATGCCACCACATTGGATTTGAAATGAAACAACTACAACGGAATTGAAGTGCAGACTTTAAGGTTTAATTCAAGGGGTTGAACAAAAATATATGATTAAACATGTAGGAATTGTAGCTATTTTTATACAAACGCTCCTCATTTCAGGGGCTCACAAGTAATTGGACAAATAAACATAACCCTAAGTAAAATGTTACTTTTCAGTATTTTGTTGAGAATCCTTTGCAGGCAATGACTGCCTGAAGTCTGGAACCCATGGACATCACCAAACGCTGGGTTTCCTCCTTTGTGATGCTTTGCCAGGCCTTTACTGCAGCTGTCTTCAGTTGTTGCTTGCTTGTGGGTCTTTCTGCCTTAAGTTTTGTCTTGAGCAAGTGAAATGCATGCTCGATTGGGTTGAGAGCTGGTGACTGACTCGGCCATTGCAGAATATTCCACTTCGTTGCTTTAAAACACTCCTGGGTTGCTTTTGCAGTATGTTTTGGATCATTGTCCATCTGTACTGTGAAGCGCCGTCCAATCAACTTTGCTGCATTTGGCTGAATCTGAGCAGAAAGTACATCCCTATACACTTCAGAATTCATCCGGCTGCTTCTGTCTTTTGTTACATCATCAATAAACACAAGTGACCCAGTGCCATTGGAAGCCATGCATGCCCATGCCATCACACTGCCTCCACCATGTTCTACAGAAGATGTGGTGTGCTTTGGATCATGAGCTGTTCCAAATCTTCTCCAAACTTTCTTCTTTCCATCATTCTGGTACAGGTTGATCTTAGTCTCATCTGTCCAAAGGATGCTGTTCCAGAACTGGGCTGGCTTCTTCAGGTGTTTTTTGGCAAAGTCAATTCTGGCCTTTCTATTTTTGAGGCTGATTAATGGTTTGCACCTTGTGGTGAATCCTTTGTATTTACTCTCATGAAGTCTTCTCTTTATGGTAGACTTCTGGAGAGTGTTCTTCACTTGAGTGGATGTTGTGAAGGGGTTGTTCTTCACCATGGAAAGGATTCTGCGATCATCCGCCACTGCTGTCTTCCGTGGACGTCCAGGCCTTTTTGAGTTCCCAAGCTCACCAGTGCACTCTTTTTTCTCAGAACGTACCAAACTGTTGATTTGGCCACTCCTAACATTTCTGCTATCTCTCTGATGGATTTCTTCTTTTTTTTTCAGCCTCAGGATGGTCTGTTTCACCTCCATTGACTGCATGTTGTGTGTTCACAGCAGCAGCTTCCAAATGCAAACGCCACACCTGGAATCAACTCCAGACCTTTTAACTGCTTAATTGATGACAGGTTAACGAGGGAAGAGCCCATGCAGCCTTGTTATTTTTTTTTTGCAGCCTTCTGAGTCAATTGTCCAATTACTTTTGGTCCCTCGAAAAAGAGGTGGCTACGTATTAAAGAGCTGTAATTCCTAAACCCTTGCTCCAATTTGGATGCGAATACTCTCAAATTACAGCTGAGAGTCTGCACTTTAAGCCCATATTGATTATATAATTTTATCTTTAATATGTTTTCGTAAACAGCTAAAATAACAAAACTTGTGTCACTGTCCAAATGTTTTTGGGCCTAACTGTATATGAGCTGTATTTTGCAATATGCATATTTTGCATATTGATAATGATAACATTTCAATATACAAGGGCTGCTCATTAAAGATTTCCCCTGACCCACTTCCAGTTATTGTAGGAGACTGAAACTGCACATGTATAATAACACATCTCTATAGGTTACGTGGCAATTTGCAGCTCTGACCTCCTAAGAGTTTCTCTTTTACAGGTGCTAAGGTGGAGTAAGGTGTGATAATGTCATCAGGTTCTTGTATTTGAGAGGCCACACACACCAGGAGACATTTGATGAGATGAAAGAGACTTATGGGGAGGATGCCCCATGGGATGATGTAGTCAAGCACTGGCTTTGACAGTTCAAGTGTGGTCAGACATCGGTGGAAACAACACCCATTCCCGGTGACCACAGTGCACCACTGACGAAGACATTATCCGGTAAGTGGAGGCCACCATTTTGGAGGATTGTAGCATAACCGTTACTCAACTAGCCCAAAATATTAAATTAAATCACCCTTATTGTCATTCAACCGTACAACCAATCATGTACAGTAGAACGAGATTGTGCTTTACCTATCTACTGTGTTAATCACACACACCCCAGTGCAGAATCAGAGGGCCGCTGCCATGCAAGGCGCCGCCACAGATTTCCCTCCTCCATTCCATTATTGCTGAGCACCAAGCTGGACGGCAGGAAGTTCCACTTTTATATGGTCTTCGGCATGACCCGGCCGGGATTTGAACCCCTGCCTCCCGGGTGTGGGGCGGGTGCTCTACCAACTGAGCCACCACTCCGGTATCAAGCTCAGTGTGGGGTCTGTGGAAAAAAAATCATCCATGACCATTTGCACATGCAGAAGTTGTCTACTTAATGGATTCCCTGATTGCTCACACCTTTCCAGAAGGTGGAATGACCCATGTGCTCCCAGGTTCTTTTGGCCATGTGCCAAGAAAACCAGGTCTTTGACGGACTAATCCCACAGGACAAAACATGAGTCCATCACTATGATCCAGAGACTAAAGCCAAGTCTCAGCAATAGAAACATTATGACTCACCAACTCCAAAGAAGGCACTTGTCCAACCCTCAGCAAGCAAGGTCATTCATGCTCAGTCTTTTGGAACCAGTGTGGAGTATTGATGATGGATTTCCTGGCAAAGGGTACCACAATTACCGGGACTTACTGCACTTCACTGCTGCAAAAATTTCAGAAAGTCATCAAAACCGAGACACATGGCATGTTGACCAAAGGTGTCTGCCACCTCTAAGACAATGCCCTGCATGTTGCCCAAACGGAAGCACGGTCCTGCAGCTATGAAATCCTTCCTCACCTCACTTACTCTCCCAACCTCAAACCATCTGACTTCCACCTCTTTTCAACTATGAAGGAATTTTTTAAGGAAAAGTACTTTCAAGATGATGAAACGCCGATCTCCAAGGTCAAGTCGTGGCTTCTGACGCAACATGCAGTCTTCTACAGGTGAGGTCTCCACAGCTGCATAAAGCGTTGGGACAAGTGTGCGACCCTCAGTGGGACCTATGTAGAGAAAGACCAATAACTGTGCCAAGTTTGGTTCCTCTCAGTCCATGGGAAATGAGTGAGGGGAAACCTTTAATGAACAGCCCTGATTTTGTGCAGTCCTACTAAGAAAGACAATCTTCCTGTCTATAATGATCATCTCAAATATTATTTCTCCTCAGACAAACATCACTTTTCCCCCCATTCAGGTGTATTGGATTTTCACTTCTAGATATTCACAATTAACAGCCTTCCAATCTAGAATGAACATTTTGGTTATCATAATGACATTTTTACTAGTCAAAATGTATTTCTGAACATTCAAGATAATATTAGGGATATGTGATCTGAAATCAAATGTATAACTTGTCACAAATGGATTGTAAATATCAGAAAAGAGAGTTTTTCCTAGTAAGAATTTAGAGACCCAATAAGGCCGATGATGATGCTCATTTCCAGCTCCATATGTATTCACGGACACTACCAGAGCAGATATTCACATCCATCTGCTTCACACATATCAAAAACATTTTAATTTTCAACAACACACTCCTGATTGACAAGTGCTTCATATTACTGCGGTACAGTCTGTGGGAGCTGATGGCAGATCTCAGATCAGATGAAAACAGCGTGTTGTGACTCTGCCCTTACCAACCTTCTCTGAGGGTGAGCAGGGACTCTGGCGGCCGTGGCATGTCATCGATCACATGGTACAGAGGCTCAAAGTAGTGAAAGAAAGAGGCCGTCTTCTCATCCATGGGCATGGTATCAATGACCTTTAGAGAAAATGTTGACTCATCAGTGCGTGGCCAGTTCCAGCGGACTGATCAAGCTTTACTACATGTGAAGCCGGTTTGAAGCACTTTCACATGTTATAGTCAGTACCAGTGATGGTCAGAGAGCCAAGTCTTTAAGAGGCAGATTAAGACAAACAATAAAATCCTATTTTACTCCTAGTTCCAAAAAGATTTGGATGCTGTGTAAAATATAGCAAAAAGCTGAATGCAATCATTTGCAAATCTCATAAAGCACTGTGGCCAAATCGCTAACACGCTAACTAGTCACCGGCATTTGCCACTTTTCAATCTCGGCCCTTCTGCGGTACCGACTCAACAGGTGACCGGTATGTATCATAAACACTGACTTTTGCACTTAACAATAACTAATTTGTTTACGTGTGTGAAATGACAATCGATGTCTTCATGCTGATTGAGATGTTTAGCAACAGATACGGGCTACATTTGGATGGGACTATTTTTTTCTCAGCTGTGCAAAATAACTGATTAAACAAACAAATCATCATATTTTGTCCAGTATTGCTGTCACCAATCAATATACAATTCAAGAAATCTGTCTGTCTGCGTTTGTCTGTCTGTGTGTCACGATCATAAGACTCGCTATGACATCATCAAAGATCAAAGGCAGGCATCACTGAATGAGTGGTGATGTCAAAAACCAAAGGCAGGTTTCACCATGGGTACTGTTGCCATAGTAACCATGTCAAAGATCAAAGGCAGGCATCACCATGGTTACTGTTGCCATGGTAACAGTAACTTTCTACAGGCATGCAGAAATGCTTATACTTGGTTTCTACCGGCATGCATGGATATGCACTAGCTTAATAAACTGTGCTTGCGCAACTGCTGCATAAAAGCAACATTACACTCGAGGTTGTTACGGTATCATGAATATAGTAACTGCGAGTGTGATAAGTTATATGCCCGACGCGTACACCCACAGTTACTATATTCACTGATACCGTACTCCCTCTCATGTAATATTGCTTTAACAGGTCATGACAGAATTTTTACAACCTTGTCTGTCAAACCAACAGATAACTATAAAGTCTAGCACAACCTCTGGTCGGACGAGCCTTTAAGCCCCTGTCACACTGATGATTTAGGCAGCGTATGCCAACTTTTAAAAAATTTGGCGAATACGCTGGCGTACCTTGAATAAGTTAAGAGCACACTGGTATACGATGTAGTACGGCAAGATCACTCCAGCGTATGGCTCATACGTCCGGCATACATGGGCCATAAGTTGTAGGTAAGTTATGCGACTGTTCACACAGGTTCTCCTAAGTTACTTATAAGTTGAAATACGTCGAGATAATGTCTAGCATACCCAAAATGTATTTCTAACCTATGAGTAATGTGCTTTGAACCTGTTCCAAACTTAGTGAACGCGTTTCTAACTTACAGCTAGCATATAATGGTGTATTGGCAGCACTGGTTCACAGGAGGAAACCGTCAACACTGCAGATGTTCAGGTCAGACTAGTCTCGTTCTTCTATTCAGACAAAGATGTTTCAACTGTCACCTGTTGTTCTTGCTGTGTCACATCAGCTGTTTTATCCTTTCCGTAGGCATGACCAACCTGACAGATGTGACGGATCTGCCAGGATGGTCACGCCCCCCGCCCTCCGATGGTCTTTGGAGGAGAGAATCATCTCGGTTGAGCCTTGATGCTCTCGCACACCTAGGATTCATGGATCAGGAGGCAACAGCAGTTTGGCATGACCGCGCCATGCGTAAGTTAGGACAAGCCATGCATAAGTTAGACTGTGGTTGAGCATAAGTTGTGAACGCCAGCATCACGCTAATCATTCGTTGGTAAAAGTCATCTACAAGTTATTGAAATGTTCTATATAAGTTACTAATACGTTATGTATACGTCCATCTCATTATTATGGATATGCGATGCATATGCGATACCAGCGTTTTATTAGAGAAATTTTGATACGTCAGCATACGCTGCCTAAATCGTCATGGTGTGACAGGGCCGTTACACAATTAACAAGACGGCTGTGCCCGCGTACAGCACATCAACAGTTGTGTGAAAGGTTCTGTTCCACTATGTCTTTTCTAGGTGGACATAACACACACTACTGCCGAATTAATCTGTAAACACGTCACTGTGGTGTTCTTCATATGCAAATTACAATGTGAAGTTCAGTGGGTGCTGAAAACAGCAGGTAACAAGAGATTAGTCTTTTTCTGATATGTTCCAGTCAAACATGACATCCTTCTACAGATCCAGGATCCACCATTACTCAGAGTGGTTCTGGGCTACAGTATAAACACACATCTGTAGTTCGCCATTGCTGTTTTTCTCACACTTACATATTAGGATGAAAATAGGGTGACGCAGGGTGGTCACATAATAGTTTTCACACTTCTTGTTTACATGGCGACGGTACAGATGGACTTTCAAAATGATAATACTCTTCAGGCCACTTTCAGCTGTTTATAGATTTAGGCCGTTGTGTAAACATACGACCACACTGCAACGGAGGTCATTGGGTTTTTTTTGTTGCAACAACTGTTATGTAAACATGGCCTCCCTGTCATCAGAAACATTAGCGCTGATAAAACATGGTGAGGGTTCGAAAAACTTCTCAGGAAATCAGTGTTAGGAATGGCTGGATATTAATTAGTGAAGCCAGATTTTGGCAGAGATGAATAACCAGGGTACCTCTTGTGCTACTTTCTTCATCTCCTCCACGTACTCCGCCATGGCACTTTCACGCCTCATCTCTCCCAAGCGGCTCCAGGCATCCCTGACACACAATAAAAACAACCTGTTCACATTTCGCCGCCAGACTGAAGACGGCATGAAAGAAATAGGATTGCTGAACACCAAATTACAAAGAACAAGCAATTTGCCGTGAACAGGGTTAATTCAGAGTGTGTGTTCCTTCTTCATGTTTTCATAATTACAAGAGGGGAATTTTAAACGGCTCGTGAGGGCTCCAGGTTGAACTTTTAATCATTCCATTCATTATTATACAACAGTTAGTTATACCTGAGCAATCTGATTGGACAACAGACATTCTGGGACTTAATCTATTCTCTGATGATGCACTTGGACGTCTGTGTTCTAATAATCATTAATTACAGAAACATAGTGGCTTTCTATAATGGGAGAAATAAACTAGAAATAATTCAGTGTAGTGTACCTTCTCCTCCACAGTGGGGAGCTGTTTGACAAGGCAGGTTTCACAACAAGGCTGCATCCAATGTTTTCTCTTTGCCTGTTCGCGCTAGGAGTCAGCATTATTAGCTGCATTTTGATGCTTTTAAAATCAGTTGCAATATAGTTTCTATTAAAATTTAAGCCTCACAGTCAATCTTTATTTGAAGCCCCACACTGTAATGGTGCTTCTGACTCATCTAAAAAGGACAAGGACCCAGCCAAGTGAATGTGACACAAACACAGGGATGATGTTAGTGATTCAGCTAAAAAGGCTCCACACCGTGCTGCACATGTCAGGTTCTTTACCAACAAGATGACCAAGCTGAGGCTGGACTCACCACCCCAGTCAGAGCTTTGGACTAGCAACGCGCTGATCTTATTAGAACGGGGGCTTCATCAAGGAATCCCAGACACAGCTATCGAATGCTAGCTAGCTACCCACCCAGCAAGCCACAAATATACATTATATATAGACACACACAGAGTAGATATACAGGATGACTGGTGAACATTAAAAACAACAGCTACTATATCCTATTTGTGCTTCTTATTTGTGTTTGAGCAATAAAACTGAACAATATTCCAAGTGTAACAGTTGGGAATTATTTGTTTTCAAGCAGTCTTGACAGAACAGCACACCGCAAGGAGATTGTTGAGAGACTGGGCCAATTTCTGATCTTTGGGATTGTTTGGGAGGCCTTTGTGTGTTCTGGACTGAATCAAAACTTTGAGGAGACTGTGACGACTGTGGAAATCGTTGATAGATCAAAAATTGGACCAGATCTCTCAATGATCTCCACCCCTGTGTAAAGGGGGTGTAAGTGTCAACATATAAACTCACTGGTAGAACTGCTGTATACAAGTAATATTACACTCAAGGTCATTCTTTATTCATGTTGCTGTGATACTGTGGAACATTCCTTAATTAAGCATCTTAGCATATCAACCCCATTTTCAATAGAAAACAGAAAAGGAGTTTAACAGCAGTGTCACTGTTCATTAAGATAAAATATAAAACACTGTTCAAAGTGTAGAACATCTTAACTTGTTAAAAGTGACACAAGTCCATGCCTCATGTAAGAGTTAGAAGGCTGTGGTTCAGTCACGGTTTTAAGCAAAAGACCGACTCTCCCTCTAATCATCTACTGTGTAACAGAGACGTGGACAAAATTGTTGGCACCCCTCTGTTAATGAAAGAAAAACCCACAATGGTCACAGAAATACCTTGAATCTGACAAAAGTGGTAATAAACAAAAATTCTATGAAAACTAGAAAAGCACTCATAGAGCGCATACCTCCACCAAGGCCCCTTCCATTTCTCCTGGATCACCTCGAAAATGTAATGGGTTTGTGTGTAGGCCTATAGCCACTTGTGGTAAAAATGGCATCAAAGTCTGTCCATCAGTTTTGGAGTATTGTTGCTAACACACTGTGAGAAGATAAGAGCCTTGGCTGAGGTATGCATTCTCAGATCATCACCAAAATATAATGGCTTCCTCTGTAGCCCAAGAACCACCTCTGGTGAAAATTTCATCCAAATCCATCCAGTAGTTTTTGTGTAATCCTGCTGCACAAATACAAACAAAGCCCTTGGTGGAGGTATGCACTCTCACATCACAAAAATCTAATCATCTGTTCCCCGTGCCATTACACACCTTTCCTGAAAATTTCATCAAAATCTGTTCATAACTTTTTGAGTTATGTTGGTAACAGACAAACGCTGGTAAAAACATAACCTCCTTGGCGGAGGTAATTAACCAATGAAAATCAGACAATGCTTTTGAATTGTGGTTCAACAGAATTATTTTAAAAAACAAACTCATGAAACAGGCCTGGACAAAAATTATGGTACCCTTAACTTAATATTTTGTTGCACAACCTTTTCAGGCAATCACTGCAATCAAACGATTTCTGTAACTGTCAATGAGACTTCTGCACCTCTCAGCAGGTATTTTGGCTCACTCCTCATGAGCAAACTGCTCCAGTTGTCTCAGGCTTGAAGGGTGCCTTCTCCAGACGGCATGTTTCAGCTCCTTCAGCTCCTACAGATGTTCAATAGGATTTAGATCAGGGCTCATAGAAGGCCACTTTAGAATAGTCCAATGTTTGGCTCTTAGCCATTCTTGGGTGTTTTTAGCTGTGTGTTTTGGGTCATTATCCTGTTGCAAGACCCATGACCTGCGACTGAGACCAAGCTGTCTGACACTGGGCAGCACATTTCTCTCTAGAATACCTTGATAGTCTTGAGATTTCATTGTACCCTGCACAGATTCAAGACACCCTGTGCCAGATGCAGCAAAGCAGCCCCAGAACATAACAGAACCTCCTCCATGTTTCACAGTAGGGACAGTGTTCTTTTCTTGGTATGCTTCATTTTTGCGTCTGTGAACATAGAGCTGATGTACCTTGCCAAAAAGTTCCAGTTTTGTCTCGTCTGTCCATAGGACATTCTCCCAGAAGCTTTGCGGCTTGTCAACATGCAGTTTAGCACATTCCAGTTTGGCTTTTTTATGATTTGTTTTCAACAGTGGTGTCCTCCTTGGTTGTCTCCCATGAAGTCCACTTTCGCTCAAACAATGACGGATGGTGCGATCTGACACTGATGTACCTTGACCTTGGAGTTCACCATGAATGTGCTTAGAGGTTGTTTTGGACTATTTTGTTACCATTCGTATTATCCGTCTCCTCCTGCGGCCACGTCCAGGGAGGTTGGCTACAGTCCCGTGGATCTTAAATTTCTGAATAATACATGCAACTGTAGTCACAGGAACATCAAGCTGCTTGGAGATGGTCTTATAGCCTTTACCTTTAACATGTTTGTCTATGATTTTCTTTCTAATCTCCTGAGACAACTCTCTCCTTTGCTTCCTCTGGTCCATGTTTAGTGTGGTACACACCATGTCACCAAACAGCACAGTGACTACTTGTCACCCTTTAAATAGGCCGACTGACTGATTACAAGTTTGTAGACACCTGTGAGTTAATTAGAGGACACATCTTGGTTGAACATGTTCCTATGGTCACATTATTTTCAATCTTTTCTAGGGGTACCATCATTTTTGTCCAGGCCTGTTTCATGAGTTTGTTTTTTTAAAATAATTCTGTTGAACCACAATTCAAAAGCATTGTCTGATTTTCATTGGTTAGTTTTCATAGAACTTTTATTTATTACCACTTTTGTCAGATTCAAGTTATTTCTGTGACCATTGTGGGTTTTTCTTTCATTAACAGAGGGGTACCAACAATTTTGTCCACGTCTGTAAATACACTAATTGGCTGTTCATTTCAGGGGAATTCATATATTAAAATGCATAGATCACATACAGAGAGACCACATTTTTGCTACAAACCTGCCAGTTACTTGGTGTTTATGTTCATTTTTAATCAGGGATAAACTTTAACGTCTACTACGGTTGATGAAGAATGTATGTCACATGACTAAGTTATCTCGTGTTAAAATGCTCTGTGATGCATGTTGCTTGCATGGTGCAGGCTTTAGAGGTAAGGGATAAGGGTAAGGATAAGGACCTGTACTTATATAGCGCTTTTCTAGTCTCAAAGACCACTCAAAGCGCTTCACTAGCACTAACCCTCTACTCTAAGGGCCTATAGGAAACAGATATCTAGGGACAATTTAGAACAACCAATTAACCTAACATGCATGTCTTTGGATTGTGGGAGGAAACCTGAGCCCCCGGAGTAAACCCACGCAGCACAGGGAGAACATGCAAACTCCACACAGAAAGGTTCCTACCCCTGCCAGCCTGGGAATTTGAACCTGGAACCTTCTAGCTGTAAGGCAACAGTGCTAACCACTGCACCACTGTTCTGCCCAAAAAAAGGTAAAACTACAGTCTGATAGCAGCATATCAATATCTATCACTAAAAACAAGTAGTGTGTCGTGACACGCCAAGCCACACGTTTGCACACATACAGACCATTTGTAGCGCCCCACTGGATCCCAGAAGCCAGGTCGAGGCGCAGCACAGGGTCCGCACACTGCCTGCTTGTACAGACCGTAGAAACGCAACATCACTTCGTAGGAGGGCCGGTAAGAGCCTGCAAGGATATCAGGGTTGTTATTCTGGCTGCACAGTTTCTGTGCAGTCTGGACTGAAGCAAAACATACATGGAAACAATATTGTAACAATGTCTTCTGCTGATTTTTGGCTCTTTTTTTTTGTCAGAAAGTTGCTTCTGAAAACAAGCAGCCATGGTCTGCAGCGTTTTAAATTGGCCCCATTCTGGACACACACCTATGCCTTTAAACTGAGAGCCACAATTCACCCATAAAATAATAAGGACACCATTCTGCTGCCGACCCAGGCGCCTGTGAAGTGAGGGGGCGGCAGACACCGGCGACCTACCATTTTTGGGAAGACTGTGGATAACATCTACAGCAGCCTGAAACCGTTTCTGGTGATCGACCACGGGCTCAGCCATGGCTGGGACGGGCATGACACTTGGACTTGTTGGGAGCAGCGAGAGGCCAGAGGAGTTCAGCTGCAGCACAAATACGCATGTAAACACAAATGTTAGTAAGGGCCCCTTGACACTGATGGAGATCAAACTGACCCAATCTCCCAATGGTCTTCTAAAGACTCAAGACCTAAGTGTCTCCTCTCCTTTAGACTGTGGGTTAACGTATTGCAGCACAGAGGCAGCAATCTCTGACCGGACTTTTTCTTTTTTTAAAGAGCTTGCTAGTGAACCTGTAGCACTGTTGATCAAACACAGATCCTGAGGAACTTATTCGATTGCAGCATCAGGCATCTATTGTAACATTTTTACTGCTGAACGCATTCCTGCACATCAAAGATGAGTTCATCTTCACCTTACATAGCCGTAGTCAGTCCGCTTCCCTTCATTAAGTTTTCTCTCACTTGTCACTGCGGCTTTCATCTACAGCAGTCCTGTGTAGCTTAGCATCAGCTAGCCCTGTAACTTACCTCAGAGGCGCTTCATCCCGCAACTCTCCGTGACAGCACCGCTAACAGACCCCGCCACACCCACGACCACCGAACCCACGTCAGTCCGTGTTTTTGGCCTCCTTCACCCTTGTTAAAACCGTAGCGTTTAAATGCAAAGCCGCTCCGACAGTCACCTGAGGTGTACTGGTCCGTCTTCTTCTTCTACGCTATTGCTTCGTCGTCTTCTTCTGCTTACTGCCTGATCGCAATTAACAATGCTATTTGTACCGCCACTTGTCGGACAGGAGGGTGTAGTGTTCTAACGCCATCAGCAGTGTCTTAATGAAGGAATCCAAAGATTTTTATTCTTAAACGCTCCTAGTTGTATTCAGATTGTTATTAGTTCAAGTCTTAAGTTGGTTGCAAATACTCTGCCTGTTTGAATTAAGATCTAAATGTGATCAAATGAAATTGTATGTTAAACGGCATATTGTATGATATAGTGTAGTTAGAAATGTACTTTAAGTCAGTTAACATTATTCTTAAAATGATGTTTTAAAAACTCAAAGCAATCAGAAAGTGGCCATAAGGACTGGAAGAGAAGCGAAAAAAAAATCTGCAAAATTTAAAACAATGTCAAACTCAAGTTTACCTAAATGAACACCTGACAAAAAAAACCGCTGAATTAGCACGGCAGGCACGGATGCTAAAGAAACATAATAAGATACAGTCAACCTGGACAAGAAATTGTAGAATTTGGATTAAACTAAATGGAACACCTGAGCAAGCAAAAAGTATAATGATCAGAGATGCCACTGACTTAGATAAATACAGATGAACACTGACTATGAAACACAGAGTGAGGAAACTCAAACTCTAAAAATATGCCATTATGCTGAACATAAACCACAAGAGATGGAGAATGATATTGATCCTGATAACCACTTTTTCAATAATATTCATAACCACTGTGAATATTACACTGAAAAGCAGTTCAAAAGTCAAGTGCAATTAGATGGTAAACTGTCAATAATACACTTCAATAGCAGAAGTCTTAACAAAAACTTCTCACAGATTCAGGACTATTTAAAACAGCTAAACAGAAAATTCACAGCTATAGCAGTCTCTGAAACCTGGCTTAATGCAGACCAGGCTCCCCTGATGGCAATAGAGGGATATCAGATGTTTAACATTAACAGATCTCAAAAAAAGGGTGGTGGTGTTGCACTGTATATTGATGACCAATATAGATGTAAGCTTGTAAATGAAATGTCCTTAGCACTACCAGGGATTCTGGAATGTGTTACTGTTGAGATTGACCTAGACAAAACAAAAAATCTAATCATAAGCTGCATATACAGAACGCCGGGAACTTGCATTGAGACATTCAGAGATAAATTAGTCGAGCTGTACAATAATATTACTAGTAAGAAAATGGTAGCAATTTGTGGAGATTTCAATATTGACCTACTTAATCCACATCAACAAAATGTAGTTACAGAGTTCATGAACTCTATGTACAGCATGAGTCTATATCCCACAATAACACATCCCAGTAGAATCACAGCTCACTCTGCTACACTTATTGACAACCTGTTTGTCAATGTTCTCGACAAGAAAATAGAAAGTGGATTATTGATAAATGATATAAGCGACCACTTGCCAATCTTTGCACTTATCCATGGCCACACGGGGCCCAACCCAGAAAAAATCTCAAAATCGTTCAGACACAAATCACCAAACGCAATCAGTTCTTTTAAAGAGGACTTGCTGAAGCAAGACTGGACAGAAGTCTATGTATCAGATGTAAATGAAGCCTATGACACATTTACAAACATTGTAACCACTCTTTATGAAAAAAACTGCCCATTAGTTAAAAAAAAGCTTAAACACAAATTTACTGACAAACCATGGCTAACCAAAGGACTACAAAAGGCGTGTAAAAAGAAAAATTTATTATATAAAGCTTTCATAAAGAAAAGGACAAAAGAAGCAGAGCAGCGGTATAAAACATACAAAAATAAGTTAACATATATAATAAGATGTAGTAAAAGAGACTATTACAGTAAAGAACTGGAAAAAAACAAAGACAATATTAAAAATACATGGACAATAATCAACAGTATCCTTGGAAATAAAAGCAGAAATACCAGCTACCCAACTAACACTCCAAAAAATAATAAATCGACTCCGAATGTGAATATAGCTTCACCTGCAGATGAATTTAATAATTTTTTTGTTAACATTGGACCTAAACTGGCCCGAGAAATACCCACTACGGTGCCAACAGGTGATTCAATATGCAATAACACTGCTGTAAAAGACACCATCTTCATAAAGAACACAGACGAAAGAGAGGTCATTGAAATTGTTAAATCGTTCAAAAGTAAAACATCTACTGACTGCGATGGTATTGATATGCTACTAGTCAAAACTGTTATCGAATGCATAGTGAAACCACTGACGTATATCTGTAACCTGTCTCTCCAATCAGGTATATTTCCCAATGCAATGAAAATAGCTAAAGTAATTCCGATTTACAAGACAGGCGACAGAGGGGAACTCTCCAACTACAGACCAATTTCACTATTACCGCAATTTTCCAAGATACTTGAAAAAATATTCTATGAGAGAATTGACAACTTCATACTGAAGAATGATTTATTGTGTGAGCAGCAATATGGGTTCAGACACAAAAGGACAACAGCATATGCCTTAATGGAATTTACAGAAAAAATATCAACAGCCATTGAAAATAAAGAGTATTCAGTTGGAGTATTCCTGGATCTTAAAAAAGCATTTGATACAGTAGATCACAATCTATTATTAAAGAAACTACAAAATTGTGGTATCAGAGGGGTAGCACTGTCCTGGTTAAGAAGTTACTTAAAGAATAGATATCAGTTTGTATGTGTTAACAACAAAAACTCAGAGCTACTGAAGGTCACCTGTGGAGTCCCACAGGGTTCAGTTTTGGGACCATTATTATTCAATATGTATATAAATGATATATGTAAAGTTTCAGAAAAAATGGACTTAATATTGTTTGCTGATGACACTAACCTGCTATGCAGTGGAAACAACTTGGAACAACTTCTGGATACACTCGGAAAGGAATTAGGAAAGCTGAAACTGTGGTTTGATTCAAACAAATTAACGCTCAATTTAAGCAAGACAAAATTTATAGTCTTTAACAACCATCACAACTACCCAGTACCCAAACTCAGTGTAAATGGTGTAGAGATTGAAAGGGTATCCGAAACTAAATTCCTTGGAGTAATAATTGATAACAAACTGTGTTGGAAGCCACATATTAATTATATAAAAGGTAAAGTATCCAAATCAATTGCAATATTACACAGAGTGAAAAATTTGCTGAATCAACCCACACTATACACCTTGTATCATTCATTAATACTCCCATACATGACATATTGTAATGAAGTATGGGGAAATACATATAAAACAAACATATATCCACTCTTTATGCTTCAAAAGAGAGCTATTAGAATAATCAACAAAGCAGCTTACAGGGAACCAACAAACCCACTTTTTCTTAAACAAAAAACTCTCAAGTTGAAAGATCTGATCGACTTTAAAACCGCAATAATAATGTTCAAAGTGAAGAATCTATCACTGCCCGCAAATATCCAAAAGTTGTTCCAAGCAAGGGAGAAACGATATCACTTCAGAGGAACATGTATATTTCAAAAGCCTACAGTGAGAACAACTACCAAGCAACACTGTATTTCAGTGCAAGGTGTCAGATTATGGAACGATTTTGGACCTGAATTAAAATCATGTACAAAGCTTGGACAATTTAAACAAAAACTAAAGGAAGAAATACTCCAAACATATTTACAAGACGACATGTAAACTCACATAAGGATTGACATTTCCAGCCTGTGTTGTGTTATAGCTTAGTTTTTCTTTTTTCTCTGTGACACTATGTCTTAGATTTGTTTTTGAATAGTAACCGCTTAACTTAGACTAGCTCAGTTTTCTTTTTCTCTCAGTCATATTTTGTCTTAGCCTTGTTTTAAATTGTAATCGCTCTTGTCTTGTTTTCTCTTTTTTCTCCTTTGAATTCTTGGATGGAATATGGGTGGGCAATATAAGCTGCGGCTTCAGCCATCACCCATTTCGGATAACTCACGTGGAATTGTATAGTAGAAGGAGTCTTTGTCTAATTTGACCTTGTTGTTATATTATACAGTTTCTTTTAACCTGTAATGTACTATCCGAAAATAAATTCATTCATTCATGTGACTTCCGGTCTGGACGCCATGGTGATAGCAACTTAACGCTGAAGCTCCCAGACTCAATCCAAGGAAAACATCTTTAAAATCAGACTTAACAGATTTTTTGGAAGAATAAAAATCAAAAGACAAAAACACCATGCCTAACCAAAAACAGAAGAAACTGACATTCCCCAGGTCAGGACGCGCAGCGGCCGCAGAATCTGATCTCGAGGACCTCCATTCAGGAGACGAAGAGCTGGGCCTAGCTAACAAAAAGGTTAGCCTGAAATCGCTATATGATGAATTACGACGATTTCGGGCCAAATTTCATGAATTCAGAGAGGAACTAAAAAGGATGAACAGCAGAATGGACCAGGCCGAAAACTGAATCTTGGAAGCTGAAGAAAGAGTAAAAGTGCTTGAAGATTCTATGCTGGATTTACACAGAAAACAGTCAAGGCTGGAGGCTAAGCTAACCGACCAAGAAGGAAGACAGAGACGAGATAACATCAGAATTCACGGTCTGAAAGAAGGAGCTGAAGATAGTTTCAACACAGTGGCGGAATGCGTGGAATCCTTATTGAGAGAGAAGTTGGATATTCCACAAACCACCTATTTGAAAATAGAAAAGGCCCATCGTACATTAGCCGCAAAGCCAGCGGCAGAAGCGCACCCGCGTTCAGTGTTGGTAAGATTCTCCGATTTCAAAATAAAACAAGAGGTTGTAAGACGGGCTTGGCAGAAAAAAGGATTTATGCATCAAGAAAGAAAAGTCTTCGTGGAGCACGATTACGCCCCTGAGGTTCTTAAAAAGCGACGGGAATATAATGACGCCAAAAAGGTTCTACGGGAAAAGAATCTACGCTTTCAGACGCCATTTCCGGCGAAGTTAAGGGTCTTTTACGGTGAAGAGTCATGTCTCTACAATTCAGCGGAAGAAGCAACAATTGACATGGCGAGAAGAGGACTCCCGGTAACGGTGTTTAAACCCGCAGTGAATCTGAGCGAGAAAATCAGAGCTCAAACGTGGTCCACTCAAAGACCTTCTAAATCCACGGGCCAGCAGCGGGAAACCCAGCCCCAGAGCTACAAAGATAAGCTTTCCAGTTCCAGGAAGGAATAGCGACCTTTTTGTTTTTTTGTTTTTTTCAGTCATTCTGCACTTCCATCCCCCCTCCTACAAGGTAACAAACATTAAAGGAGATGCAGAATCAGCATGTGGTAAAACCTTTCATGGAGCAGTTATAGCATTAGAAACAAATGTCTTCTTAATTTAAAGGAAAAAAAAAAAATCTTGTTAAAATAGAAATGTAACAATGACCCACATGTTCTCCCCACACTAACAAATACTGTATTAGAGTGAATGTTTGCTGTGATGGGGGTGGGAGGGTGCACACAATCTCATAGGGTATAGGCATAAAAAAAAAAAAAAAAAATCATTACAAATTCGGATTGGGATCTGAAATTCACGTTAAAAACATGGGACAACTTACAGGGGTAAGAGAGGGCCCTCAACACGTAACAGAGTTTGAGGAATTTCCCTCAGAGCCTACACTCCATCAGGGCTCTTACAGGGTCTTTAAAGAGACCCCAGCTCAGGAAGTTTTTTTTGACAGTTTTTTGTTTTAAAGTTTCGTACACTATGTTCTTAATGTTTTTTATGTTCTTAATGTTCTTTCAGTTTCTGAGTAGCAAAAAAGAGGGCCACCACACTGTTATACTAAATAAGAAAATACAATGGAGAAACAGGGTGTAACCAAAATAGCCTCATATAATGTAAAAGGGATCCTGAATCCAGTTAAAAGATCCAAGATTCTACGCAAAATGAAAAAAGACAAAGCAGAAATAATATTTTTACAAGAAACCCACCTAACAGACGTGGAACACACTAAACTCAATAGACAAGGGTTTAAAATGATCTCTTCATCTTCATATAAATCAGGGAGGAGGAGGGGAGTAGCGACATTGATATCAACCAAAATTACATTTGAAAAAAAATCAGAACACAAAGATAAAGAAGGGAGGTACAGTTTGGTAACTGGGCGGCTAGAGGGAGAAGATATCACCCTGCTGAATGTATATGCACCACCAGGGGCTAAATGGAAATTTTATAAAAATGTATTCGACCTAATGATAACTAAAGCCCAAGGTTTAGTGATATGTGGTGGAGACTTCAGTCTAAGACTGAATCCATACTGGGATGCAACAGGTAATTCTTCACATCAAAATAACACTCAAAATAGGAAAACTCGGATGCTACTAAAAGAAATGGGAATCTGTGACGTATGGAGGGAATTCAACCCCAATGTAAAAGATTATACTTTTTATTCAACGCCACATTCATCTTACTCAAGGATTGATTACTTTTTTATGTTTAATAGAGACATTGGAAGAGTAAAAACATGTAAAATAGGACTGATGGATCTCTCTGACCACAGTCCGATCTATATGGACTTAAACATCCAAAAATACACAAATAATACATTTTCCTGGAGGTTGAATTCAAATGTCCTGAAAGGACCACTGAAAGATGAATTGGAATCAGATATTTTCAAATATTTGGAAGAAAACGATAATGGAGAAGTATCCCCTTTAATACTGTGGGATGCGTGCAAAGCTGTAATAAGGGGAAAAATTATTGCAAAACTGGCAACCCAAAAGAAACTGAGACAAGAAAAACTAATCACACTAGAGTCAGAACTCAAGAACCTAGAAAAAGAACACAAAGACAACACTCATTCTAATGGCTCGCTCAAGATTAAAGAAATTAAAAATCAAATAAATGAGATCTACACAATAGAAATCCAGAAGAAACTTACATTTCTGAAACTAAAACACTATGAAGCAGGCAGTAAATCAGCAAAATTACTAGCCTATAAATTGAGGAAACAACAAACGGAAAGAGCAATCTACAAAATCAGAGACCCAGTATCAAAGGAAATAAAATTCAGAATTCAGGATATTCTTAAAAGCTTCGAGAATTACTATAAGAACTTGTACTCCCACAAAAAACATAAAAATGCATCCGAGACATTCCTAAACACATTACACCTTCCCCAACTTACGGAATCACAAAATAAAACACTACTGTCAGAAATACAACCTAAAGAATTGGAAAAAGCAATTATGAAACTTAAAGCTAACAAATCCCCAGGAGCAGATGGCTATACAGCAGAATGGTACAAAACCTTTAAACAGCAACTATCTCCTCTCCTCTTGAAAACATTTAACTATGTCCTCCACACAGGGGAAATCCCCCCCTCCTGGAGAGAAGGGGTCATTGCAGTTATACCTAAACCTGAAAAGGATAAACTAAAATGCTCCAACTACAGACCAATCAGTGTATTAAATCAGGACTATAAGCTTTTTACCACTATCCTTGCCAAAAGGTTAGAAAACATACTGACAGACTTAATTCATTTAGACCAAACAGGTTTTATAAGACAAAGACAGACACAAGACAACATTCGACGCACTTTACACATAATTCATCATATAAAAAAATATAACTTAAATGCAGTCATATTGGGATTAGATGCTGAAAAAGCATTTGATTCGGTTGACTGGTCTTTCCTATATAGAATCTTATCCAGTTTCAATTTTCGTAACAACTTCATTAGAACTATACAGGCATTATATAAAAAACCAACAGCTAAAATAAGGATTAATGGTAATTTATCATCATCTTTTGAGCTGGAAAGAGGATGTCGTCAAGGCTGCCCCCTGTCTCCACTGCTCTTTGCAATCTTCATAGAACCTCTGAGCCAATGGATAAGACAAAATCAAAAAATTCAAGGTATTACACTTGGTCAGAAGGAACATAAAATAGCACTCTTTGCTGATGACATTTTAATATACCTAGGGCAACCAGACACTTCTTTACCAGAACTAATCTCAGTTTTTTCAGACTATGGAGATTTATCGGGGTACAAATTAAACATGCATAAAACCCAAGTTTTAACATTCAACTATGACCCAAATCATTATTCACTAAGTGAACTCAAAACTAACTGGGAGTTGGAATCTATGAAATATCTGGGGATCAATATCCCGAAACAACTCAACAAAATTATAACACTAAACTATGATCCACTGGTGACAAAAATAAAATCTGACCTAGCAAGATGGAATATGATACCATTCTTAGGTACTGCACAAAGAATTGAAGCAGTCAAAATGAATATACTTCCACGTCTTCTATACCTTTTCCAAACAATACCGGTAGAACCCCCCAAAAAAACATAGCAGGAGCTAGACAGAAGGATCTCAAGATTCATATGGCAGGGCAAGAGACCTAGAATCAGATATAGAACCCTACAGCTAAACAAAGACAAAGGTGGGCTTGCGCTGCCAAATATCAGGGACTATTTTATAGCTGCACAAATTAAAACTTTAGTAGAGATATGTAACCCAGTCTACACTGCACAATGGAAGGAGATGGAATGCCAAATAACAAGTGACATCCCCCTACAGGCGATAATAGGGAACAATGCCTGACCTAAACTAACTAACTAACTAACTCACTAACCTGCACTTATATAGCGCTTTTCTAGTCACAAAGACCACTCAAACTCTTGAATAACACTAACCCGTGGATAGAGACCCCGCTAAAAATTTGGTTTAAGATAGTCAGAGAGAATCAAGCTAAAGAGCCCTATCAACTTCTGCAATGGATTGCCTATGATCAAGACTTTACCCCCAATAAAACAGGCACTAGATTTAAAGAGTGGAAAGAGAAAGGGCTGATAAAATATTACGATTTCTTTAAGGGGCAAACTTTAAGAAGTTTTGAAGATTTGAAAAAACAAGGTCTAATAAATCAAGATCTTTACAGGTTCTTTCAGCTTAGACACCACATAAACAATATACTTAAAAAGGAGGATTTGGAAAGGGCCCAGTCAGGTGTTCTGAAGGTCTTCTTAATGGCATATAAAGGGATCCCAGGGATCAGATACATTTCTAAAATATACCAAGGTCTTCAAGACTTAAAAGGAGACAACACATCGTATATAAAAGAGAGATGGGAAAAAGAGGGGAATTTCACTTTACAATTGGAAATATGGGAAAAGCTAAATAGACAGCAATGGAAAAGTACCTCATCCCTGCAGTGGAGAGAATTTGGATGGAAAAATTTGGTAAGATTTTTCAGAACACCTGCACAAAACAAATTTACCCATAAGGGGTTGAACTGCTGGCGCTTGTGTGGTGAAAAGACTGCAAATCATTTTCATGTGTTTTGGTCATGCCCAGTTATCCACCAATATTGGACCAATGTACAGACAATATTGGGGAAAATATTCAAAATAACAGTTCCCTTTTCTTTTGTAACTTTGTATTTGGGTTTACTACCGGACTCACTGGAAAGACGAGGAGATAAATACTTATTCAATGTTTTAATATTGGCAAGTAAAAAAGCCCTAACTAAAAAATGGATGTTGAAGGACTGTCCTACACCTGAAGATTGGATTAACGTGATTCAAGACATTTACTCGATGGAAAAGTTGACATTCGCACTGAGACAGGACATGGATGGGTTCATGAACTTTTGGCAACCCTGGATCGCATATTTGTCTTCCATTAGATCTAATCTTTGACAAATACCATTTCAATGATGGTCCCACTCTTTGTTCCAAAGCTACTCAGATGCTCTTTTACTTTTAATTACTTAATTTTCTGTTTGTTTGTTTTTTGCTGTTCTGTTTGTTTGTTTGTTTGTTTGTTTGTTCATTTTTTGTTTGTTTGTTTGTTGTTTTAAATTTAATTCTCTTTAATTTCACTTTTTCTTTCACTTTTAAAAAAAAGGGGGTGTTGTAATAACTATTCTACCAATGTTGTCAAATAGCAAAATATAAGGGAACGTGCGATGAAAATGTAAACAATGCAATGCTGTAATGACCTGTATACCCTTTACAAAAACTTAAATTAAAAAAAAAAAAAAAATTAAAACAATGTGTCATGGGTTTAAGTGTCCTCTGAAGTTTATGTTTCCTGAAATTGTGACTTAGATTAACCATTATAATTCAATAAGTGACTCCGTGAAACACTCATGGCTGCTCTGTTCATTCACAGACCAGAATATTAAGGCTGCTATCTTGTTAAATCAAAGGGAATCTTGGTTCTTTTGCATTGTGGGGTCACCCCCACAGCCTACAGACTAGCAGAGCGCTCAGCTGGAGCAATTAACCGAACAGTGAGATGTATGGACTGTTATCAATAGGTGGAGAGGAATTCCGGCCAGTAATCCTGCTATTGTTATGTGTGACTCTCAAATGCAAATGTCTTCCGGTCAGTAATCCTCCTATTGATGTGTGTGACTCTCAAATGCAAATGTCCATGCTTACTGCTGTGCATGTATTGTCTGTAACTGGGTATAAAAGTCAACCATATTGCTCATTCTTTCTCTCTTACTGCTCATCTGACTACACACATTCTCTGTCTGCTCACGAGAGCCTGAGGGCTCGGTCCAGTACGCTTATACAGTGCTGGAGTGAGTTCCGTGATGGCGATGAATAAAACCCACTTATAAACCTCAGTTCGCCGTGCCTTATTTTACCATCGCCACATTGGTGACCCCGAGAAAGAACACGCCTGACGACGAACGAATGCAGCACCCGGCGGTGTCTCCGACGACAAGCAAATGCAGCAGCCTGACGCAAAAGCACTGCCCTCCCTTCTGCCACACGGGAGACCTCGACGCAGAACTGACACCAGGCGAACTCCCTCGGAGATCATCCACGACCGGGAAAGCTGCAGAAAGCGTCATTGTGCGATCCTCGCCTGAGATCTGCACATCCACGCTGGGACCGGCCGAGGGACAAAGATCGTCTACTCCCTCTCACCGCTCCTCCGCATCGACACGAGCGCGCACGCACCTCGTCCTTTCACCACGACGGCGACCTCCAGGGCCGACGGAGAATGCAACGCGTGGACCTGAATGCACCCTGACCCGGCACGAGCGAACGACAGCAACAGCTTGAACAGGGATGACCATCGGCGCCGACGACGTTGATCTCCATCAAGCTCCCTGACCCTGATTCACCTTGCGACAGCAGACCTGCCATGCACAGAAGCCCCGCATCAGAACAGCGCAGCTGGAAGGTACGTGGCCGCAGCGCGCGCCGCGCACCAGAGACAAGCTGGCTCTACGGACTTATACATCATCCCCCGCTGCTGTGCACACGGCTCTTCAGGGCTGCTCACACACCTGAAGCACACACGCAGCCCGCACACAAGATTTTGTATGGGTCTCAGCCACGGTGCACAAGGGAATTCAGCCGTCAGCTGTCCCCGAGGGCTTTAGGGCTGTGCGCGCACCTAAAGCCAAAATGCCAAGTCCCTCACACAGCTTCAGCTCCTGTTTTTCTACATAGCCGCGAGAGGAGTCAGAGACAAATTTTTCTTCTCACAGCCGCTGTGGATCTCCGCACGTTCAACGGAAAAGCCCCTCAACATCGTGGATCCACATGCAATTTTTGCGCGGCCCAGACAACTTCGCAGTCTCGGGCCGGCACTTGCTACCCCCACCCCCCTCCATCCACCTCCGCCTGCACAGAGCTTTCCCCGCTCGCTACCAGCCGGACTATCGAGGGGGGGGAGTGTGTGGGGTCACCCCCACAGCCTACAGACTAGCAGAGCGCTCAGCTGGAGCAATTAACAGAACAGTGAGATGTATGGACTGTTATCAATAGGTGGAGAGGAATTCCGGCCAGTAATCCTGCTGTTGTTATGTGTGACTCTCAAATGCAAATGTCTTCCTGTCAGTAATCCTCCTATTGATGTGTGTGACTCTCAAATGCAAATGTCCATGCTTACTGCTGTGCATGTATTGTCTGTAGCTGGGTATAAAAGTCAACCATATTGCTCATTCTTTCATCATAATGCCCTCTCTGTCTTGGATGCACTTCAGGACCCCCGACGCAAAGAACTGAATGAACTCGCCCTCACTCTATCTCAACTAGCAACACAGGTGAACGTATCACTCCAATGGATTCCTGCCCACTGTGGAATCTATGGAAATGAGACGGCTGACAGATTTGCTAAGGAGGGTGGGCAGCAAGACCAAGAAGACAGGCAGGTCTCTTACAGTGAGGAGAAAACCATTATTAAGGCCCTGTCTCACAAGAAGTGGCAGCAGCAACACCCAAACTTCTGCAAGGATGACAACTACTATAGTCTGAGCAGGGCTGACCAAGTCGTTCTGTTCAGACTCCGAACTGGACATAACAGAATGCATGCTCACATGCACCAGAAACTTAAAGTTGGACAATCGGACAGATGCCCATGTGGTACTGCCCAAATGATCAGCGAACACCTCCTCCAAGACTGCCCAGACCACGCTGCACTCAGACGAGCTACGTGGCCTGACCCCACATCGCTGAACTAAAAGCTGCACGGGGACCTCGGGGACCTCCGCAGGACGGCAGCATTCGTCAGGGCAGCTGGTGTGACCATCTAGTGATCGACGAAGAAGGAGAAGAAGCTCTTTCTTTCTGTCTTACTGCTCATCTGACTACACGCATTCTCTGTCTGCTCACGAGAGCCTGAGGGCTCGCTCCAGTATGCTTATACAGTGCTGGAGTGAGTTCCGTGATGGCGATGAATAAAACCCACTTTTAAACTCCAGTTCGCCGTGCCTTATTTCATCATCGCCACAGCATGTCCTTTTGTTGTTAAAATTGTGTTAACAGGTTAATTGGCATCAAAACTAGGGATTCTAAATTGTCCTTAGGTATGACTGTGAGAGTGAATGGTTGTCTGTCTCTCTGTGTTGGCCCTGCAATGGACTGGCGATCTGTCCAAGGTGTACCCTGCCTCTCGCCCAAAGATGCTGGGATAGGCTCCAGCCCCCTCGCGACCCGAAAAGAATTAAGCAGAAGAAGATGAATGAATGAATGAAGGTCTGAGGAGTTGCTAGTTCCTGCCCAGCAGGTCAGTGGTGGGGGGGGGGGGGGGGAGAGAGAGAGATCAGTGCTGCTGTTAAAGCCATGTCACCCTTTAACCCTTTGGTTTCCATCTCAGCAGCAGCTCTGTTTGAATTGTCCTCAGACAGGAACATGTAAATCGACAGAGGTGTGAAGTTTGTCCCAGCTGTTCCTACTGATGTCATGGGGGGTGATCTGTGGGGTGTCATGTGTTTACTCCTCCTGGGTTAACTGGATTATTTCTGCTGCTGTGGATCACCTGTTCCTCTTCTTCTCCTTTTCCCTGCTGATTAGTGCAGATCTGCAGGATTTAATACCATCGTTTAGTTCCTCCTCACAGCAGTCATTTAAAAAAAAAAAAAAACCACCAACACACGCCAATTTATCACATCCTTTTTCATGTAAATTAGAAACATTCTTTTGGAAATGTGAGGATTTTTCTCATGAATTTGCAGGATTTTCCTTCAGTTACAGCCGTTTTACTCAGAAATGTGAAGCTTTTTACTTGAAAATTTGCAGCTTTTTATTATTCATAATTTTGCAGCTTTTTCCTCATGAATTTAGAAGATTTCTTACTCTTGAATTTGCAGTTTTAAAAAAGCTTAAACTTGCAGCATTTTACTCAAATCTTATATTTGCTGCGTTTTAGGTTGTAAACAGCTGGAAATTTACACCTTTTTTGTCTTTTTGCTGAAGTTGCAGCTTCTTATCCATAAAATTCCACTTTTATTGGTCAGAAATTGGCAGCTTTTAACTGAGACTTACATCCCCCCCCCTTTTTTTTTTGTCAGGTCAGGCATTGGCTTGCTTGTTGCCGGATAACCATGAAAACCGGTACTACCTGTCTCATGGGTTGGGCCGTCAGCGACTCAACCGGCATCCCCGCCCTTCCGAGGGCATGGAGGGTGAAACAGGGCATTCTAGCAGGGCTAAAAACAATATCTGCCACAGGTCTGTGGTGGACCACTCCCAGTTACACAGGGTGAGACTGGACATCCTGGCAGATAAACACATCTGTCGCAAAGTCTGTGGTGGACTGTGCCAGTCGGTGCATCGTGACATGCACTACACAAAGAGCAGAGATAAACAAACCTATCATCTGGTCAGTCACTGCAGCAGATACTGGAGTCAGTTTGTCTTGGCTTGTCCTTGCCACTGATAATACCTTTATTTGCCAAGAATGCGCTGCTAGTCCAGCAAAAACTAGCAGTACTCAAAAACTTTTGCAAGCAGTTTCATGAAATGGTCAATCAGAAAGCAACTCATACCGGCTCAGACGTCTCCCGGGCTTACAAGGTCCACGCTGATCTGTTCACACTCCGACAGGCAGCGAAAAGTAAGCTAGGAGCAGGAAGACAAAAGAAGAGGAAAACAGCAGCCTTGTGTGTAGCAGAATGGAATGTACGCACTCTGTTGGACAGAACAACATCACAGCGCCCAGAAAGACAGACTGCGCTTGTGGCCCTGGAAATGAACAGGTACAATGTAGACATAGCTGCACTTAGTGAAACAAGATTGCCTGGATATGACAGCTTGGAAGACCATGGGTACATCTTCTTTTGGAGTGGGCAATCAACTCAAGAAAGGAGAGAAGCAGGAGTGGGCTTTGCAATTAGAAAGGAGATAGTGTGGCACATATGTTTGGTTCATATTTCCCACAAGAGTGTGGCACATATGTCTGGCTCATATCTCCCACAAATGTATGGCTTATGTGGATTGGGGCTTCACGTCTGGAGGAACAAGTGTCTGGACCGACGGGGGCCGACAGGAGATGGCGAGGAGGTGTGAAGTCGGGCCCTTGTCTCAGAGGAGGCCCTGGGGGGTTTCCCGGAGCACCGGAGAATAAGAGACAATGGTGAATCTTCAGAGACTTGCATTGTGATTGAATGTTTGCAGAAGCACCATGTGACTTAAGTTCTTAATCCCCCAGAGGTATAAGAGTGTGCTGTAATATTATTCTGCCTCTTCTTGCTTTTGAGAATGTTGGATGATTGTGTTCTGCAATAAAGCCGAACTTGAGAAATACACTCATGTCTCGTCATTGAACACACCTTCCACACCGGTGACCCACGACAAAGAATGAGCAGGGAGAATTCTCCCGAGCGGAGCTTATCAGAGGCCAGCCTGATGGCTGCCTCCATGCTCCAGCTGCCCGATTTCTGGCAGCACAGCCCGCACTCCTGGTTTAGCGCGGTCGAGGTGCAGTTCAACCTCCGGAGAATCTCAAAGGATGAAGCGAGGTTCTACCATGTGGTGGCGAAGCTGGACAGTCACACGGTCCAGAGGGTGGAAGATCTGGTTAACCACTCACCGGACACCGACAAGTACGACGCATTGAAGGAGGCGCTGATCAGCCATTTCACCCCCTCGGTGCAACAGCGAGCAGAGGGGCTCCTAGCGCTGACGGAGTCGGAGAACGACAGACCGGCAGACCTGATGGTGAAGATGCTGAGACTGAAAGACTCCGAGGATGGCGAATTTATCTTTGCCCACCTTTTCCTCCGGACTCTGCCGCCAGCAGTGAGAGTGACCCTGGCAGACTCACCCCGATTGGCCAAGCGGGACTACCATGACCTCGGCAAGGAGGCGCAGCGACTCGTCGACGCCCACAAGCGGAGCGCGGTTTCGGCCACGGCAGCTGAGCAGAGGACGGCGCCCGGAGATGGTTTGGAGCCAGAGGTGGCGGCGCCAGACGAACCGACGATGGCGGCGACAAGCGTCAGGCGACGCGGAGCTGAAGACGGCCTGTGTTTCTACCACCGCCGTTTTGCGGAGAGGGCGCACAGATGTCTCCCACCATGCCGCTTCAAGCATCAGGGAAACGCCAAGACCAGGGGGCCGGTAGCAGCTGCATCCCTCGGAGAAGAAAATAAGCTGCTTTACCTGACAGATGCACACTCGGGGAAACAATTCCTCGTGGACACGGGCTCCCAGCTGAGTTTCGTCGCGCCTACCTACGCGGAACGGCTGATGCCGTTTAAAGCTCCCTGGGTGTCAGTATCAGCAGCGAATGGCTCAGCGATTAAGACATTCGGTGAGAGGACCATGCTTCTGTCCTTACAGGGCCGTTCATTCGAGTGGACCTTTATTGTAGCAGCAGTCAGTTTTAACATGTTAGGGGCTGATTTTTTGTGCTCACATGGTTTATTGGTTGATCTTGCTAATAGACGTCTGGTTAATGCACTTTCTTTTCATTCTATCCCCTGCACAGCTCGGGTGGCTCCACCGACTGCACACGCCAACGTCACAGCTGCGGGTGGTAAGTTTCATGCTCTGCTCACGCACTTTCCAGCACTCACAGTTCCAAAGTTTTCGGCGACAGTGGCCAAACATGGGGTGGAGCATTTTATCACCACCACTGGGCCACCCGTTTTTGCAAAAGCCCAGCGCTTGGACTCAGCTAAACTGGCAATAGCGCGCGAGGAATTTGCCAACCTGGAAAAACTGGGCATAATTAGATGCTCGAACAGCCCCTGGGCTTCCCCGTTACACATGGTTCCAAAGGCTGATGGCTCGTGGCGACCTTGTGGCAATTTCCGCAGGTTGAACAATGTCTCAGCACACGACCGCTACCCGATTCCGAACATCCAGGATTTCTCAGTTCATTTGGCGGGGGCGCGCATTTTTTCTTCTTCTTCTTCTTCGTCGATCACTAGATGGTCACACCAGCTGCCCTGATGAATGCTGCCGTCCTGCGGAGGTCCCCGAGGTCCCCGTGCAGCTTTTGGTTCAGCGATGTGGGGTCAGGCCACGTAGCTCGTCTGAGTGCAGCGTGGTCTGGGCAGTCTTGGAGGAGGTGTTCGCTGGTCATTTGGGCAGTACCACATGGGCATCTGTCCGATTGTCCAACTTTAAGTTTCTGGTGCATGTGAGCATGCATTCTGTTATGTCCAGTTCGGAGTCTGAACAGAACGACTTGGTCAGCCCTGCTCAGACTATAGTAGTTGTCATCCTTGCAGAAGTTTGGGTGTTGCTGCTGCCACTTCTTGTGAGACAGGGCCTTAATAATGGTTTTCTCCTCACTGTAAGAGACCTGCCTGTCTTCTTGGTCTTGCTGCCCACCCTCCTTAGCAAGTCTGTCAGCAGTCTCATTTCCATAGATTCCACAGTGGGCAGGAATCCATTGGAGTGATACGTTCACCTGTGTTGCTAGTTGAGACAGAGTGAGGGCGAGTTCATTCAGTTCTTTGCGTCGGGGGTCCTGAAGTGCATCCAAGACAGAGAGGGCATCAGTGAAAATGACGACCCGCTTGTGTGCCTTGTCTTGATGTTCCCTGACGTGGGCCGCTGCTGTTCTCAGGGCCTCTGCCTCAGCCCTGAAATTGGTGGCGTACTTTCCAGTTGCAATGGGAATATGGGTCTCCTCGTCAGCGTACCTGATGTACACGCTGCCTCCGCCATTCCTGGTTGCTTCCATGGCAGAGCCGTCTGTGTAGACGTGAGTCCACTGCTGTGTTAGGGTAGGCAGACTGAATGAACTCCAGGGCCAGCGACTTCCTCTCTTGGTCTGACTGTGTTCCTTTCTTCCCAATGCCCGATATGTCTGTGCGTATGGCTGGGAAGTTCTGTCGGTTCCAGGAGGGAACAGATGCTATGGGTGGTATTGGTGTGGGTATGTGGTCCATCAGTTCTGGGTCTCTCCTTTCAAGTGTCCTGCTCTGGTGGATGAAGCTCGATCTCTTAAGTCTCCCTTTTGTTGGCTTGTTCAGTCTGTCCTTCATGGGATGGTTTTCCAGTCTTTTGAATTTTGCGGCCTGGGTCAGTACCTTGACGTTTCTTCTGTCTTCCAGTGGTGCAAGGCCTGTTGTTGTCTCCAGCGCTTTGATAGGTGTACTGCGCATGGCTCCTGTCATCATTCGCATGGCTTGGTTTTGGAGTCTGTCCAGCTTCTCAGTGTTGCTTTTGGCAGCTGTTGAGGTTGCTGCCATGCCATACTCCAGAACAGGCCAAATCCTCCCCACATAGAGCTTCTTCAGGACACCATGGTCTGCACCCCAGTCTGTTCCTGACAGTTTCTTCATTAGGGCCATCCTGACCTTTGCTCTTGCCTGGTTCTTGTGCAGCTGGTTCTTCCAAGTCAGTCTGCGATCCATGGTGATCCCAAGGTATGTGGGTGCATGTTCAGCCTGAAGCTCATGGGAGTTGATCTGCAGTTTCACCTTCTGAGGTTGGGTGGACAGGGTGAAGACGGTGTATGTAGTCTTCCTCTCATTTAAGCTTACAAGCCATGACTTGGTCCATGCCTCGATCAGCCGGAGAACTTGCTGCACTCTGTAGTTTGCAGTCACGATGCTTTCCTCACTGCA
This sequence comes from Pholidichthys leucotaenia, assembly GCA_020510985.1. NCBI lineage: Eukaryota > Metazoa > Chordata > Actinopteri > Cichliformes > Pholidichthyidae > Pholidichthys > Pholidichthys leucotaenia. The sequence continues at coordinate 454,988,112 of CM035836.1, forward strand.
CCAGAGGGCTAGGTCATCGGCATAGATAGCACCTTGTACGTTCCTTGGCAAACTCTGGATGATGTCCTTAATGAATACAAGGAAGAGTGTTGGGGAGAGCACTCCTCCTTGTGGGACTCCTTCCCTCAACACCTTCTTCTTGCTGGAGTACTGTCTGACCTGGACTCTGGCTCTTCTGTTGTGCAGGTATTGGGCAATCCACTTGTACATGCGCCCAGCGATACCGCACTGGCGCAGTTTCAGCTTGAGGCCATCTTTCCATACCCTGTCAAACGCCTTTTCTAGATCAATCCACACAGCGAGGGTGTGCTTTTTTTCTTGGAAGACATCTTCTATGGCTTGAGAGATGTATGTTATTTGGTCCTCTGTAGACCGGTTCTGCCTAAAGGCTGCTTGCTCTGGGCCGATGTGTTGTTTTCCTTCCAAGTGCCACATGAGTCTGGTGTTGATGAGACGCTCTAGCAGCTTTCCTATGCAGCTTGTAAGGCTTATGGGGCGATAGCTTTCAGCCTTCAACTTAACTTTGCCTTTTTTGTGCACTGGAATCATCGTGGCTTCTCTCCGGATCTGAGGCACAGTCCCTGATCTCCAACTGTCGTTGAAAAGCTGCAGAAGTTTCTTCTTGGTTTTGGGGCCAAGGTTCAGCAACATTTCATTTGTGATCATGTCAGACCCAGGGGCTTTTTTCAGCTTCAGTGTTGTCATTGCATCCTCCGGCTCCTTGAGAATGAATGGCGAGTTCATCACTGGTTCAATCTGTGCGTTCTGATGAATTCGCTGGGCTCCTCTGACAACCTTTCTTCTTTCTGGTGGAATCTGAAGATGGCTCGTCTTCACATACTGGTTGATGAAATGGTCTGCTGCTTTCTTTCCAGTCAGCAGTTCTTGATCTGCCTGTACTGTGATCGGCGAGCTTTTACTGTTCTCGTCGTTGAGGGCTTGAGCCAGTTTCCAAAGCTTGTTGCCGTCCTTATCCAAGTTGAGCTGCTCTGTCTTTTCTTGCCATCTCTTTCAAGCTTCCTGTATAAATGTCTGCCTGTGTTTTGCAGTAGCCGCCTTCAGGGCAATGTTGTTTTCTACTGTAGGATCTGCTTCTACTTTTTTCCTTGCCTCTGCCACACTGTCTTCAAGCTGCTGGAGCTCTTCTGTCCAGTAAGGCCTATAGTTCTTTCTGGCTCCCCGAGGTATAGATTCATTTGCAGCCTTCAGAATAGCATGGTTCAGCACCCTGACTTTCTTGTTGAGGTTCTGCTGCTTGTGACAGATCTCCGCAGAGTACCAGTCCACCAGTGTTGAGAAGCGCACCCAGTTGGCCTTCTTATAATTCCACCTGGGGAATGTCTTAGCTTCTTGTGGTTTGTAGCTGATGTCCAGTCCGATCTTCACAGGTTTATGGTCACTTCCCCCGAGCTGGCCAAGTACTGTTCTTGTTGCCAGCCTGGCCATGTCGTTGGTGGCAAACGCAAGATCGGGCGTGGTGTTACTCAGCCATACCCTGGAGAAGAACGTTGGTGGGTCATCAGGATCATTCATTAGCAGAAGACTGTTTTCGACTTGCCAATCTTCCACCTCCTCTCCTCTTCTATCTGCTTCACTGTATCCCCATGCCTCTGAGTGACTGTTGAAGTCACCGATGACTAAGCATCGGTGGTCTGGGAGTTCCATTTGGTCAAGTGAGAGCTCTCGCTCTGGAGGGCAGTACACATTGAAGATCGTGATGCTTTCATTGTGAACCATAATTCGAACTCCATGGATTTCTGCCTGGTTGTTGGTACTGACGTCAAACTCTTGTGCTGGTATGGCGTTTCTGACAAGAATCGCCACTCCTCCTTTTGTTCTTCCTTTTCTGTCTTTCCTGAAGACCTGGTATCCCCTAACACTGAAGCGTTGGTTTTCCTTCAGGTGTGTCTCCTGTAGGCAGGCTACATCAATGTCTTCTGAGTGGAGTCTTTCGGCAAGGGATATTTTTTTGTTATAGACTCCTTCTGCGTTCCACTGGAGGATGTTGACATTCCTCTCCTTTGGCGTCTCTTTTTGGCCAGTAGCATTCCTCGTTCCCCATCCCCTGGTCGTGCAGGACGAGGTGAGGTGACCTCCGGTAGCTGAGGGTGGGCCCCTTTGAGGCTGAGGGCCCGGCACTCTTCCTCCCCGGCGGATCCCCAGAGGACGAGCACCATCACGTGCAACATCAGTGTGACTCATCATGAAGCGAATATGCGTGATGCAGAGGTTTGTGGCACCACAGGGGTCCTGCATCTCCGTCTTCAGCCATGGACGTTTGTTGGGGGTCCCTCCCCTAGACCAACTGCCTTCCATGGCTGGACTGTCGAGAGCTTGGTCCACCCTGTAGAAAGGTTGCCTGCCAAGGCTTTCCGAGACCCTTCTTCCCGTGCAACTGTTTGTCCTCCTCCGCCTTCACAGCTGTTGGGAGTTCGCTCTCCTCTCCGCCTGTTCCGCCGTTGGGACATTTGTTGCTGTAACAAAACTTGGGTTTTACGTGAGTGATTTGTTACATGCTGCACAACCCCCAACCTGGAGGACCAGGGTGCACTCTTTAGTCTGGCCTCTACCCCATGCGGACCTGTTCGACATGGTTGAACCTTCTGGGAGCACTAGGCTCCCGTCGACATAGCTCCGGGGGTTGCTGAGGCACGCAAGCCGCTGCACCCCGACAAGGTATGTGCACCATTGGCAGCGGGCATTTTTTCTAAAATAGACTTGGTGCGCGGCTACCACCAAGTCCCCGTGCGCGCGCAGGATATTCCCAAAATCGCGGTAATAACTCCGTTTGAGCTTTTTGAGTTTTTGCGCATGCCGTTTGGGTTAAAGGGCGCTGCGCAAACTTTCCAACGCATGATGGATGCTGTTTTACGCGACCTGCCTTTCGTGTTCGTCTATTTAGACGACATATTGGTAGCCAGCACGTCCGAGGACGAACATGAAACCCACCTCACAGCGGTTTTTCGGAGACTGGCAGAGCACGGGTTGATAATTAACCCAGCGAAGTGCCAGTTCGGGGTGGCGCAAATCGATTTTTTGGGGCACCGCGTTTCACCACAGGGAGCGGTTCCCCTGCCTGAGAAAATGCGCACAATAACAGATTTCCGCCGACCTCAAACGATAAAAGCGCTGCAGGAGTTTCTAGGAATGGTTAATTTTTACAACCGGTTTCTTCCGAGCGCAGCGCGGCTTATGCAGCCACTGTACGCGGCACTAAAAAAACAAAAACCCACTAATAAGGTCGAATGGTCTCCGGAGCGGGAGCGCGCTTTCTCCCAGGTCAAATCAGCCCTTGCAAGCGCCGTTTTGTTAGCGCACCCGGTTCCAACAGCCCGTTTGGCGCTCACCACCGATGCTTCGGACCTAGCGGTGGGGGCAGTCATTGAACAGTGTGTGGCAGGGTCCTGGCAGCCTCTCGCGTTCTTTAGCAAATCCCTGCGCGATAACGAGCATAAATACAGCGCGTTTGACAGGGAGCTTTTAGCCCTACACTTGGCCATCCGCCATTTCCAGTTCTGGCTGGAAGGGCGGCGTTTCACCGCTTTCGTGGAGCACAAACCATTAACTTTTGCGATGGCCAAGATCTCAGAACCTTGGTCAGGCCGACAACAAAGACAGCTAGCCGCAATATCGGAGTTCACCACCGATATCCAGCATGTAGCAGGCAAACACAATGTAGTGGCGGACTGTCTCTCACGTGCTGTGGCAACGCCAGGCCACGTGGGGGCAGACTCGGTGGCTGTGGGCCAGGGCAGCGACGCGGGAGCGCGCACAGCCCTGGTCCACGTAGGTTTGGATTATGCAGACATGGCTGCGGAGCAGGTTGGTGACGCGGATGTGCGTGCGCTCCAGTCTGGACCAACAGGGTTAAGGCTGGAGCACAGGGTGCAGCAAATAGGTATGCCCCCCTTAATATGCGATGTCTCCACGGGTCGGCCTCGTCCCGTGGTTCCAGCCGCATGGCGCCGCCGCGTTTTTGACTCGGTCCATTCGCTGGCGTACCCGGAGGTATGCGCATCGGTCAAGACGGTGGGGGAGAAATTTGTCTGGCCGGGGTTGCGCAAACAGGTCAAGGAATGGGCAGCGGCTTGTGTAGCGTGCCAGAGGGCTAAGATACATAAGCACACGAGGGCCCCTTTGGAGCCTTTTCACATCCCGGCTGAGCGGTTCGATCATGTGCATGTTGATCTGGTGGGCCCGCTTCCCTCGTCTCAAGGGCACACACACTTTTTGACGATGGTGGACCGCACCACACGTTGGCCAGAAGCGGTACCTCTGGCGTCAACAACGGCGGAAGAGGTTGCGCGCGCGTTTTTAACAGCTTGGGTCGCGCGTTTTGGAGTTCCGTCAGATATAACGTCAGACAGAGGCCCTCAATTTGTTTCCGAACTGTGGTCGTCTATGGCCCGCAGCTTAGGGGTGAAGGTACACCGCACTACCACGTATAACCCGCAGGCCAACGGTTTATGTGAACGCTTTCATAGGTCATTGAAAGCAGCCCTCAGAGCATCGCTCATGGATACAAATTGGGTGGACAAACTGCCATGGGTTTTATTGGGGTTGCGTTCTGCACCTAAGGAGGATTTGCAAGCCTCCCCAGCGGAGTTAGTGTTCACACAACCTCTCCGTTTGCCAGGGGAATTTCTCCCCGAAAATCCTGCGCCCAATTGCCCCCCCGCTCAGCTGTTGCAGAGCGGCACAGGATCAAACACGCTGCCTGGCCCAGTGCATCACAGTTTTCCACGCGTTTTTGTGCCAGAGGCCTTGAAAAACGCAGAGTTTGTTTTTGTTAGATATGATGCACAACGCCCAGGGCTGAGACTGCCATACGATGGACCATTCAGGGTGCTGGAAAAAAATGAGAAGCATTTTTTGCTAGATTTGGGGGGCAGAAGGGAGCTAATTCTTCACTTCCGCCCTCCCAAGAGAGTAGACGCTTTTTCCTCCTCTCCTGCTCTGACTTTTTTTTCCTTCCCCCCCAACTACTGGATCCCAGCTTGCTGTTGTCTGTCTGCGTCTAACTGCGACCGTCGAAAGAAAGAAATTATGAAGTTAATAAGCTGGGCTTTGAACACAATTGACACTATTTTTTCAACAAGGAAAAGTGCTCTGGGGGAAGCTGTTTGCCCCGCAGGTACGGCTCCAGCGGGCTATTTACGTGACACAAGTAATTGGAAAATCTTGTGTCTCACTAATCTCTCTATCGAAGATATTGAAGATTTGTATGTCTTCGTGGTAATGGTGATCGGGATCTTTCTGATTGGAACTGGGATTGTCCTGGTGTACCGCAAATTGCTGAAGATGGATACAACCTATCAAAATGCTGGCCAGGCGAGGTGCATCTGTCAAATTGAAAAATTGGAGAAGACCCTGATAGCGACAAATGGAGAACTGTCTCGGAAGGTGGATTACATCATGGTCTCGCTTAGGTCTTTCCACGATGGATTTAAAGCCCCGCAATGAAGGATTAAGTACTGAATCTACAGAAGAAATAAAAAGCCTTCTCTGTGATCAGTCCAATTTGGCTCAGTTTCCCCATGAAAATTCCTCCTGGCTGTCTGCAGTCTGTGTTTTCAAAATCATCGAGCATAAGGCCTTGGACAGCCATCTGCACAGCCTGCCAAGATAAGGACTCGGCGGCAGCCAGACAAAACATCTCCTGCCAAGTGTCCTTGTTGTCTCTCTTATTATCATCAACACTGCTCAACACCGCACACACATTGATCCATGAACTGAATAAAGATACACACACTGCTCTCTTGTGTCTTGTGAATCCTGTGTAGCGAATGTGCATCGAGAGCTTTTTTTTTCCTTGAAATCTTAATATTGATTAATTATGTAACCAGTATTTTGAATCAATGATTTTTTTGCTCCTTCCTATTGTTCCTCGTATTATTCTTATTCTTATGCTTGTACCCACTATCCTGTTGGCAGGCGCGTCTCTGATGCAGCCGCGTCACTGGAAATGCAGGTTCATTTTCTGTGTCAAGTCAAATTCTCTCGTATGTTATCAGTGATCTGTTAATGTACTTGGCAATAAATCTTTTCTGATTCTGATTCTGATTCTGATAATTTGCATAAACAGACTCAAGCCCGCTTTTGTCCTGGCTGATGAACGCGTGCAGTTGGCGAAAGCCCCCCGCCGGGGCAGGCCACCGAGAAGGCATGCTCCAGAGCTCCCACAGAGATGTGCTAACAAATCTAATCCCCAGGTGCGAGGAGATGCTGCAGACACAGCGAAGCCGGCCTACAGCAGATTCGGCAGGAAGCTAAGACCTAAGAGATTGGGGGATTGATTGTTGGTTATGTGGTGATGTCTTTTATGTTATGCATTTATGAGTATGTTTGTCCCATGCAGACGCTTGGGGGGGGTCATGTGGCACATATGTTTGGTTCATATTTCCCACAAGAGTGTGGCACATATGTCTGGCTCATATCTCCCACAAATGTATGGCTTATGTGGATTGGGGCTTCACGTCTGGAGGAACAAGTGTCTGGACCGACGGGGGCCGACAGGAGATGGCGAGGAGGTGTGAAGTCGGGCCCTTGTCTCAGAGGAGGCCCTGGGGGGTTTCCCGGAGCACCGGAGAATAAGAGACAATGGTGAATCTTCAGAGACTTGCATTGTGATTGAATGTTTGCAGAAGCACCATGTGACTTAAGTTCTTAATCCCCCAGAGGTATAAGAGTGTGCTGTAATATTATTCTGCCTCTTCTTGCTTTTGAGAATGTTGGATGATTGTGTTCTGCAATAAAGCCGAACTTGAGAAATACACTCATGTCTCGTCATTGAACACATCTTCCACAATAGCAGCAATGCTTGATGAGGAAGCGGTGCCAATCAACGACAGGATAATGACTATGAGACTCCCACTACAGCGAAAGATGTATGCAACACTCATCAGTGTATATGTCCCAACAATGACCAATACAGAGGAGGTGAAGGAAGAGTTCTACAGTGATTTACGTGAGACTATCAGGCGTGTACCGACTGATGACAGGCTGATACTCGGAGATTTTAATGCCAGAGTTGGTTCGGACACTGAGAAATGGAAAGGAGTGCTAGGCAGTCATGGAGTAGGCAAGTGCAATGCTAATGGAGAACTTCTACTTGCACCATGTTCAGAGTACAACCTTGTGATAATCAACACTCTATTTTTTGAATGAATGAATCTTTATTTCGGATAGATTAAAAGTAAAGATTAAAAGAAAGGAACAGAATAATATAACAAGAGGGGGAAAAAATCTAACAAGGTCAAATTAAACAATAACTCCTCTGATTATATAGTTCAACATAAATTATTCAAAATGGGTGATGGCCGCAGCTTATATTGCCCACCCATATTCCATCCAAGATTTCAAAAGAAAAACAAAACAAGAGCGATTACAATTCAGAACAGAGCTAAGACAAAACGTGACAAAAAAAAACTAAGCAACAGCACAACACGGACTGAATATGATAATTCTTATGTGATTTTACATGTCATCTTGTATATATGTTTGAAATATTTCTTCCTTTAGTTTTTGTTAAAATTGTCCAAGTGTTGTACATAATTTTAATTCAGGTCCAAAATCGTTCCACAATCTGACTCCTTGCACTGAGACACAGTGTTGCTTGGTGGTAGTCCTCACTGAAGGTTTTTGAAATATACATGTTCCTCTGAAATGATATTATTTCTCCCTTATTTGGAACATTCATTCATTCATCTTCATCCGCTTAATCCTTTTCGAGTCGCGGGGGGGCTGGAGCCTATCCCAGCATCTTTGGACGAGAGGCAGGGTACACCCTGGACAGATCACCAGTCTATCGCAGGGCAAACACAGAGAGACAGACAACCATTCACTCTCACAGTCATACCTAAGGACAATTTAGAATCCCCAGTTTTGATGCCAATTAACCTAACTTACATGTTTTTGGCATGTGGGAGGAAACCGGAGAAATCCTGGAGTAAACCCACGCAGACAGGGGGAGAACATGCAAACTCCACACAGATCACTGTTGGTCGGGGGCTGGGATCGAACCCAGGATCCCCCAGCCAAGGGTGAGTTTAAATTAAATTAAATTAAATCACCCTTTATTGTCATTCAACTGTACAACCAATCATGTACAGCAGAACGAGATTGTGCTTTACCTATCCACCGTGTCAATCACACACACCCCAAGTGTAGAATCAGAGGGCCGCTGCCATGCAAGGCGCCGCCACAAATTTCCCTCCTCCATTTCATTTTCGCTGAGCACCAAGCTGGATGGCAGGAAGTTCCACTTTTATATGGTCTTCGGCATGACCCGGCCGGGATTTGAACCCCTGCCTCCCGGGTGTGGGGGCGGATGCTCTACCAACTGAGCCACCACTCCGGTGGTGTGTGTGCTGCCGCAGTGCTAACCACTCCACCATGAGCTATTTGGAACAACTTTTGGATATTTGTGGGCAGTGATAGATTCTTCACTTTAAACATTATTACTGCAGTTTTAAAATCAACCAGATCTTTCAACTTGAGAGCATTTTAGGAGAAAGTGGGTTTGTTGGTTCCCTGTAATCAGCTTTGTTTATTATTCTAATAGCTCTCTTCTGAAGCATAAAGATTGGATATATGTTTGTTTTATATGTATTTCCCCATACTTCAGTACAATATGTCATGTATGGGAGTATTAATGATACAAAATACTGTATATAGTGTTGGTTGATTCAGCAAATATTTCACTCTGTGTAATATTGCGATTGATTTGGATATTTTACCTTTAATATAATTAATATGTGACTTCCAACACAGTTTATTATCAATTATTACTCCAAGAAATTTAATTTCGGATTGTGGGCGCCCAGCACAATGCAGACTGATAATATTCACGCTCAGCAGGGATTGCATACGAACAGAGAGCCCTAGGGGGACAACCACAACAATGACTATTGTTATACATCTCCGGAGTAACGAGAGGAATTCCGGCGCCAGTTAATCACGCGATTGATATGTATTGACTGATATGTATATCAGTATGTAAATGTGCCATGCATTCTCTCTTGTCTGTATAAAAGAGCTGACTTTACATGCCTTAGAGAGCGCACTCAGAGAACAACACACACGCACACACAGACAGCACAGCGCACAGCGCTACTGTGTGTCTCATGATGATGGAGGAATAAAACTCTGAAATCTTCAGCTCGCCGTGTCACGCCTGAACTTATTTTGTTCCTCCACAGGATACCCTTTCAATCTCTATACTATTTACACTGAGTTTAGATACTGAGTTGTTGTGATGGTTGTTAAAAATTATAAACTTTGTCTTACTTAAACTGAGCGTTAATTTGTTTGAATCAAACTACAGTTTAAGCTTTCCTAATTCCTTTCCGAGTGTATCCAGAAGTTGTTCCAAATTGCTACCACTGCATAATAAACTAGAAAAGCACTCGAGAGCGTAGACCTCCACCAAGTACCTTAGTTCACCCTAATATTGGGATTTTCCCCAAATATAATAGTCCTACTGTGGTGACCCACCACAATCTACTTGGACATTCATAACACTCAGCTTGGGCATGAAGCAGAACAATTGGCATACGGACATAGAAGCCCCTTGGGGGACAACCAGTTAATCACGCGATTGATATGTATTGACTGATATGTATATCATTATGTAAATGTTCCATGAATTCTCTCTTGTTCTATTGTTATACATCCCTGGAGTAAGGAGAGGAGTCTGACACCAGTTAATCACGCAATTGACATGTATTGTCTGATATGTATATCAGTATGTAAATGTGCCATGCATTCTCTCTTGTCTGTATAAAAGAGCTGACTTTACATGCCTCACCAGTGCACTCACAACAGCACACACACAGCACAGCGCTACTGTGTGTCTCATGATGATGGAGGAATAAAAACTCTTAAACCTTCAGCTCGCCATGTCTCGCCTGAACTTATTTTGTTCCTCCACGCTGGTGACCCTGGACGAAGAATGAAACACGAGGCGAACAGCCCGGAGATGACCCGGACGGGAAGCCTCAGAATGTGTCACGTTGTGTCCCTCGCTTGATCTTTTACCTCCACACTGGAACCGCGCTGTGGATCCCAGAGGACCAGAGATCGCCTACATCCTTCGCACCCACACGGGAGCATGCACACCTTGTCCTCTCTCCACGATGGCGATCTCCAGGGCCGAGAGCGCAGTGCTTGGACAGAGATGCATGACGAGGATCAGTAACACGAGCGAACGAAGGAGGCAGTCTGAACAGGGACAATCATCGACGCCGACTGCGTTGATTTCCATCAAGCTCCCTGACCCTGACTCACCTCTCAACAATGGACCTTCCGCGCACAGAAGCCACGCGCGCACATTGCGGGGTTATGAGGACAGCGCAACTGCCAGCTATGTGGTCACTGCGCCAAGCGCGTGCCACACACCAGGGACAAACTGGCTCCACGGACTGATACATTCGTCCTCCACCGCTGCACATGCCCGAGAAAAATGGCCGATCGCCACCCTCGGAACCTTCAGGGCTGCTCGTGCACCTGGAGTGGACATGCAGCCCGCACACAGGATTTTGTATGAGTTTTCCAGCCACAGTGCACAAGGGGAATTTAGCCGATTGCTTTCCCCGATGACTTTAGGGCTGTTTCCCGCACCTAAAGCCAAACTGCCGAGTCCCTGACACAGCTTCAGTTTATCACAGCCACTACGCATCCTCGGGGAATTTGGCCGCTTGCCTTCCCCACACCCTCGCTGGTCGAACACGAGAGAAGTCAGAGATATAATTTTTTCACAGCCGTTGTGGATCTCCACCACGTTTAATGGGAAAAGTTCCTCACCATCGCGGATCCACACGCAATTTTTGCACGGCCCAGGCACCTTTGACGTCCCGGGCTGGCACTCACTTACTCCCACCCCCCTCCCCTTCTTCCTCCACAGTGCTCTTGCCGCACCTCACTCCCTAAAGCTGGCCGATCGCCGTCTGGTTCCATTACGTACGATGCACACCGGCCCGTGCGCCCACGATCCACGGCCGTTCAACGTGCTGGAACCCGGAGCGGAGCACACTGTTTTTTTCCACCCCTACCCTGTCCCCCCCACGGACTGACATGCCCTCCGACAGTTCTACCAGAGCTGGAACCCAAACGACGGGGTGGGGGTCGGGGCGGGGGGAGTCACAGCCCCTTTTGAGCATTCTGGGGGGAGCCCTGTGGTGACCCACCACAATCTACAGGGACATTCATCCTCACACTCAAAAGGACCGGAACACAATTTGCATACAGAGGACAATGCTCAGACGGACAAAGAGCCAACCAATGTAATGCTAATCATGTGTATTGACTGTTATGCTAATGTGTCATGCATTCTCTCTTCCTGTATCACTGACAAAAGAGCTTGTGTGACATGCCCCAAAAAACTCTACACAGCAGAGCACGGCACAGCACAGCACTGTAGCACACAGCGCTACAAGTGCGTCTCATTTTGATGGAGGAAATAAAACTGCAACCTTCCAGCTCGTCTTATCTCGCCTGAGCTTATTTTCCTCCACAATATAATAATAATAACCATAATAATAGGCTGCCATATAATAGTTACAATAACAATAATAATAATAATAATAATACCTGGCCTATATAGTACTTCAAATAATTCCATCCTAAACAACAATCAGAATACTATAATATCATTGTAATATTCTAGTAATAATGATATCAATCACTTCCGGTTATGGCTGCCACGTAGGACGGACGTGTCTCACTCTGCTCTGCTCCTGGAGAAAAAAATCGGCAAATAACTCTCTCATTTGGGACAGAACGTATCCCAGCATTTGGGCGAGGATATGTCGGCGAAGCCTAAGGCTGGAAAACCAGGAAAAGGAAAAAGCGAGCCGCCGAAACAGTCCAAATTAACGGACTTTCAGGTCTGTGACGCAGCAAACAAGGCTCCATATATGGCGGAGGAGGCTGGCGGCGGCGCGATTTCTGCGGGGAATGGCGCAGATGCGCTGATGGCTGCCATGAGTTCAATGAGAGCGGACTTTTCCTCTAGATTTGATGGGATTATGACAGCGCTGGAAGGAATAAGAAAGGAATTGGGTGACTGTGTAGAACGAACGGCGCAGATGGAGCTCCGTCTCGCTAGTGCTGAAGATGACGTCACCCGTCTTCAATTAAAGGTGCGCACTTTGGAAAAAAAAAATAAATCTCTGGAAGATAATATTCTGGATTTGGAATCTCGGTCGAGACAGAATAATTTGAGGCTGGTGGGTCTTCCAGAGGAATCAGAAGGTCGGGACGTATGTTCCTTTCTGGAAAAGTGGATTCCGGAGGTGCTGGGCAGCGAGGAGTTGCAATCAGCAGTGGTTCTGGAAAAAGCACATCGTATTGGCCCACGGAGAGATAAGGGACCGCCGAGGACCTTAATTATGAAGTTTCTTAGCAACAGAGACAGGATGAAGATCTTCAACGCTGCACGTGCTAAAGGAGAGATTAAACACCAGGACCAGCAGGTGCGGTTCTACCCAGATTTGGCCACAGGAATCCAGCAATTGAGGAAGCAGTTTGATCCCGTACGTAAGGAGCTGCGCAACCTTGGGATTCGTCATGGTGTAATCTATCCTGCGAGACTGCTGACCACGTATGAGGGCAGAACCCACATCTTCAAGACCCCAGAGGAGGCGCAGGAGTTCATCAAGAAGATCAAAAAAGAAGAAGAGACTGGTGGGAGCTAAGCATGAACAAAATATAAGGTAGAATAATTAAGCATTTGCACAGGCATCTGACTGACTTGAAGTAAATAGTAAGTTTACAAAATATAGATTGTATTATATATTAAAAAAACAAAACAAAAACAAAACAAACAAAAAAAAACTATGATGTACAAAGTTGTTAAAAATATTGGAGTTAAGTTGGAAAACTACAGAGGAGAGTTAATGTTACGTCATTAAAAGCAGTAGAGTTAGGGTGATTGGGAGGATGAAGAAGGAGTGGCTTAGGCTGTTCCCCGTGGGTGTGGAACAGTCGATGGCTATATCGGGAGACAGAATTTTTCTTTTGATTTTGGGGGGTTTGCCACAAGTGTGGGAAGGGGAAATTTGTTTGTGTGTAGTTTGTAGGATGAATGTTCAACCACTCAGGTTTTTGCTTCTCTGTATGAGCATGTTTACACTGCAAGGTAATCCCAAACTCTCTATTGATCATGGACCAAAGTGTTAACCTTAATTTAACTTCATGGAATTGCAGAGGTCTACAAAATTTAAAAAAACTTAAACAAGTTATGAATAAAATAAAGGACATGGGTTCAAGAATTGTGTTTTTACAAGAAACTCATCTGATAGAGGAGGATGTTAAAAGAATTAGGAGTAGATGGCAGGGAAGTGTATTCACCTCTTCATTTTCATCCCGAGCCAGGGGAGTTATGACTCTCATACATAAATCAGTTCCTTTTCAAGTGAAAAATGTAATTGGAGACAAATTTGGAAGATATGTAATCATTCAAGGTTCTTTGCTATTAGAAAATATAAATCTTGTGAACTTATATGGTCCCAATATAGATGATCAGAAGTTCTTTGCTAATTTATTTCTCATCTTATCATCACTTACAGGGCAACATATAATAGCAGGGGATTTTAATTGTACATTGAATCCAGGTGTGGATAGATCAACAGGACTGGATTGTACGCACATTGGATGTAGGATGACTATTAATCATTTTATGAAAGAATTGAGATTGTTAGATATATGGAGAGAAATGAAACCACAAGTTAAAGCCTATTCTTGTTATTCCAGTACCTACAAGACATTCTCACGTATTGATTATTTTTTGATTTCCACAGAATTAAGGTCCAAGATTCAAAACTGCTTTTATGATAACATCGTGATCTCTGATCATGCACCCTGTTGTCTAATATATGTAGATAAAAAATTGACAAAGGAATCAGGTAGATGGCAATTTCAGCATAAATGGCTTCAGGATGAGGAATTTGTCAAGTATATAGAAAAACAGATAGACGAGTTCTTTGACATCAATACTACACAAACATCAGCATGTGTAAAGTGGGAGGCTTTCAAAGCTTTTATTAGGGGACATATTATTAGTTATACAGGATCAAAATCTAAGAAGACTTGAGAGGAGAGAGCTAAATTGGAACATAAAATAAAAAATCTTCAGGAAAAAGTGTATGCAGGAAGTGACCCAAGGTTGGAGAATGAATTACTGATTTTGAGAGCTGAATACGACAAAAAATCAGCGAATAGAGCTGCCTCGAGTCTTCTAAGATTGAAACAATCTTTTTATGAACAAGGTGAAAAATCAGGAAAATTATTAGCATGGCAGATTAAACAATTGGAAATTAAAACACCAATTACCAGTATTATAAGTAATGGACAGGTAGTTATAGATCCTTTAGAAATTAATAGAGCCTTTAGAGATTACTATGAAAAATTATATGATACCAAAAATGAACCTGATTTAACAAAACTAAATGGGTTTTTGAACGAACTATCTATACCGTGTATTCCAAATGAAAACAGGGAGATATTGGAGTCTAAAATTAGTCAAGAAGAAGTTGGGCTAGCCATTGATAATATGAAATCAGGAAAAAGTGCAGGACCAGATGGTCTTCCAGTTGACCTTTATAAAAAATTTAAGAATAAATTAATAAAACCTTTTTTGGAAATGGTTTTAGAAGCATTTCAAAATAATAATTTACCATCATACATAAATAATGCCTTAATTATACTGCTGCCAAAACCAGGTAAGCCCTCTAATAAATGTGAAAATATGAGACCAATAAGCCTATTAAACGCCGACCTTAAGATAATCTGTAAAATTTTAGCAAGACGAATACAAGAAATTTTACCAAATATTATTAATCGAGATCAGAATGGCTTTATAAAGGGTAGACAAGGCTTCCATAATGTAAGAAGACTATTTAATATTATTTATTTTAATAAAGAAGCACCGGATACAGCTCTCCTATCATTGGACGCCGAAAAAGCCTTTGATAGAGTTGAATGGCCCTTTCTTTTTGAAGTCCTACAAAGGTTTGGACTTGGAAATAATTTCATAAAATGGGTTCAAATAATATACAATAATGCTACAGCAGAAATCCTAACAAATAACAATATTTCAAAACCAATAAAAATCAATAGAGGATGTCGACAAGGCTGTCCACTTTCACCTTTACTGTTTACTATGGCAATTGAACCTTTAGCGATAGCGATACGTTTACATTCACAAATATATGGAATTAAAGTTGGACCAACAGAACATAAAATCTCCCTGTACGCCGATGACATAATTTTGTTTATGTCGAATCTAAAAAAATCAATTCCAACCTTGTTGAATTTAATAAAGAATTTTGGGGAAATATCAGGATATAAAATAAATAAAACTAAATCTTCAATATTAATGCTAAATGAGACCCAGAGAAATTACCCAGCCCCTGAGGTAAATCAATTCAATGTTGTAAATCAGTTTAAATATCTAGGAATCCAAATTATGCCTAAGCTAGAATCAGTCGCCAGTGTCAACTATGAAGCCTTAATGTCAGATATCAATGAGTTAACTCAGAGATGGATGTCACTACCAATGTCGATGATCGGGAGAATCAATATACTTAAAAGTAATATTTTACCTAAAATACTTTATTTATTTCAATACATTCCCTTATCACCACCTTTAGATCTATTCTCAAGAATAAAAAAAAAGTTAGTGGAATTTATATGGAACAACAGGAGGGCTAGATTACGTTTGTCTTTATTATATTTACCATTTGATCGTGGAGGTCTGAAATGTCCAAATTTTATGTTGTATTATTGGTCGGCACAACTGAGGTCTATGACATATTATTTTTCATCAAATGATCTCCCTCACTGGACTGAAATGGAATCATACAATTTACCTTTACCTCTTCCCATATTCATATACTCAGATTCGGCAAAAAAATTACAAAAACAAGTTAAAAATCCATTTGTAAAGCATATGATCAAAATATGGTGTGAAGCTAAAAACTATTTAAAAGAACCACAGTTATTGTCACAATTTAGTCCAATATGGGGTAATCAATATTTTAAACCAGGGAGAGCGGACGCTGTATTTAAAGTATGGAATTTAAAAGGGATACAAAAGATTCAGGATTTATATTTGCCATGTGCAGACAACATAATGTCTTTTGAAGAGCTGAGGATCAAATTTAATCTCAATAGAACACATTTTTTTAAATATCTTCAACTTAGAAACTTTATTCGATCAAATCAAAATAAAGCTCTCACTCGACCTATTTATTCATTCTTGGAAAAAATGATGATGAAAGATAGTAAAAGAAAGGGTATTATTTCAGAGTTTTATAACTCACTGACACTATCTTCAAGTGAAAATTCACTGAAAAGATTAAACTACTGGAAAGAAGATCTGCAAATTGAAATTTCAGAGGAACAATGGGAATTGGCTTGTACAGAAGCTCAAACCAAATCAATAAATGCACGCCTTAAATTGATACATTTCAAATGGTTAATGCGGATGTATGTTACACCGGAGGAGTTAAATAGATATAACAAAAATATACCAGATACATGCACAAAATGCATGGAAAGTAAAGGAACCCTATTTCATTGTTTATGGGAATGTAGATTAATAAGAATGTTTTGGGAAGAGGTGAGGGTAACAATTGAAAAAATAATCTCAAAACAAATCATATTGGATTCTAAACTGTTTTTGTTGGGTCTGTACCCAGAAAAGCATAATTTTAATAAAAGTGAAAGAACATTCATAGACCTCAGTTTGCTTAATGCCAAAAAATGTATTGCACTATTATGGAAAAAGACTCATAGACCAGATGTGACTCAGTGGTTAAGACAGATGTTAACAAACCTTCCATTAGAAAGAATAACATATATACTAAAATCAAAGGAAATTGTGTTTGAGAATATATGGAGACCTTTTATTGATTATGTAAAAAATTTAAACATAACTCTTGAAGAAGAAGGTGAATGATGTGTGTGGACCTTGTAAATTCCAAACTGGTGAACATAATATGTATACTTATGTATTGGATTGTCTAGACTAAACAGAGGAGCATTGTTGAAGACTTGATTTTGTTGGTGGTTGTTGGTGTTTTTAGTGCATTTTTTTTTTTTTTTGTAGTACTTTAGTGTTAGTGTTTGATTGTTTGTATCATGTTTGTTAAAAAAAAAAAAAAAGGTTCAATAAAGATATTGTGGAAAAAAAATAATGATATCAATAATAATAGTACTCAGCATACATATTCAACAATAACAACCTTTCTTCATTGAAGACACATTGCAATATTATTGTCCTTTATTTTTATATTGTTCAAAAATCATTTCTTTATATGTTGATTTAAAAATATGGATGTTTGGACATTGCCTGTGTTTCTCCCCCAACCCATTCCACAATTTTACCCCACACACAGACACACAAAAACTTTTCCTAGTAGATCTTACTAGGTGCATTTTAAATTTTGCATTCGCCCGTAAATTGTATTTCCCTTCTCTCTCACTGAAAATATTTTGTATATTGTGTGGCAAAAAGTTTTGACTGACTTTAAACATTAACTGTGCTGTATAATAATCAACCAGATCGTGTAATTTCAATAACTTTGAATGTAAAAACAATAAATTAGTATGTTCAAGATACCCGACTTTGTGTATAACACGGACTGCCCTTTTTTGTAATATTAGCAATGAATTAAATGTACTTTTATGATTGTTTCCCCAACCCTCTATACAATAGGTCAAGTATGGAAGTACTAATGAGCAATACAAGCTATGAAGCGATTTCAAATCTAGGACCTGCTTAATTTTATTTATAATTGTGTGGAGGAACAAAATAAGTTCAGGCGAGACACAGCGAGCTGAAGGTTTAAGAGTTTTATTCCTCCATCATCATTGAGATACACAGCAGCACTGTGTGCTGTGTGTGCACTGTTGTGAGTGCACTGTCTGAGGCATGTAAAGTCAGCTCTTTTATACAGACAAGAGAGAATGCATGGCACATTTACATATTGATATACATATCAGACAATACATATCAATCGCGTGATTAACTGGCGCCAGACTCCTCTCCTTACTCCGGGGATAAATAACAATAGCCATTGTTCTGGTTATCCCCCTAGGGCTCGCTGTTCTTATGCAATCCCTGCTGAGCGTGAATATTATCAGTCTGCATTGTGTTGGGTGCCCACACTGCTCCCCCTAGAACGGTCAGAAGGGGTTGTGACATCCCCCTCCCATCATTTGGGCTCCAGCTCCGGTAGAACTGTCGGAGGGCATGTCAGTCCGTGAGGGGGACGGGGGAGGGGTGGAAAGGGCAGTGTGCTCCGCTCTCAGTTCCAGCACGTTGAACGGCCATGGATCGTGGGCACACGGGCCGGTGTGCAGTCGTGTGTAATAGAACCAGACCGCGATCGAGGAGTGAGGTGCAGGAAAAGCTCTAAAGTCATCGGGGAAAGCAATCGGCTAAATTCCAGTTGTGCACCGCAGCTGAGAAACCCATACAACGTCTTGTGTGCAGGCTGCACGTCTGCTTCAGGCGCGTGAGCAGCCCTGAAGGTTCCGAGGATGGCGATCGGCCGTGTTTCTCAGGCATGTGCAGCGGCGGAGGACGAATGTATCAGTCTGTGGAGCTGGTTTGGTCCCGTGTGTGGCGCGCGCCTGGCACAGTGACCATGTGTTGATGCAGTTTATATTTTGTTCTTCCAGTCCTCTAGAGGGCGTTAGGATCTGTAGTAGTTTTAGGCTTGCCAGTAGGTGGCAAGAAGGAGAGACCTAGCATACTGAATGTCAACAGGAACATGAGTCTGCGTTGCTGTTCTTTCTAAAGCCATCCGCTCACTTCCAGCCCTTTGAGTGGTAATATGAGTAAGTTTAGCAGTTTATTGTGATGGTCAGACAAAGTATAATTGATTATTGGAATAAGTTTAATAAGTTTTATGGACATTAATCAGAGATGTGTCTTGTGATAGCGAAGTCTAATCTGAGTTCATATAGTAACACTGCTTAGCTAACGTTAACCCTTTAATGCACCTTTTGTGCACATTATCTTTGTTTTTCTTAGTTTCTAAATACTTCTTTGTATTTTGTATCTTTTTCAGTTTCACACTTTTTTGCATTAAATCCTAGTCCAAAACGACACCTGCCTGTTCCTTGGAGGAAGTGATGCAAGAGAGAGTTTAGCTGGCTGTGAATCTCAATATAGGACACGAGTCACATTGGGTGCAACAGAACAGTGAAATCATAGCACTCAGTGAGGGACCACAGTGACGGTTGGTGGAATTCAACGTACATTTAGCATCAGCAGTCCTACCCAGTCGTCAAGATGGAGCAAACACAGGCTGAAAGCCAAAACAGTGAAGAAACACAAAGTGAAAAAAGGTCACACTCCTCAAAGTCACGCTCCTCTCACTCATCCAGGTCTTCTGTACATTCCGGGAAACTGACTGCTCAATCAGCTGTAGGATCTAGGAGGTCATCAGCTTCAAGCCGAGCCAGTATGGCAGCAGCACATGCCCAAGCAGAAGCTCAAGCAGCAAAAGCCAGACTAGCATATGCTGAGAGAGAGATGAGCATTAAAGCGGAAAAGGCACGGTTAGAGGCAACTCTGGATGTACTTAACCTACAAAAGGAAGCAGATGCAGCCAGGGCTAAAGCACAAGTGATGGAGTCTGCTGTAGCTCAGCTCATTATCCCAGAACACAGCGAAGAATTGAGCTTCTTGCCTCTAGAACAAACTGCAGAACAAAAAGTGAGTGAATATATAAACAAGCATAGTTGTATTGATCCATCTCAAAAGAAAGAAACTTTTCATCAGGGCAGTACACAGGAACAACATTCCACACTGATTTACTCACATCCCCATGCCAAACAAGAACCAGCTCATTGCCCAGTTCAGCCAGAAGATGGCGCCAAGCGACCACCACAAAGAGATGCAATTCACCAAGCTTCTCATAATGTGTTGCAATCACAACAGATATCAAGTTCAAATGATGCAAATGTGGTACACCCAAATAGGGCACCACATTTGGAAATAATACAGAGAGACTGTCATTTTATTTTTATTTTAAGAGTATCTAAATATATTTTGAGATTGTGGACGATCAATAATATTAACATTTGATATGTAGCCCTGTATAAATATTTAAGAGTAAGCAGCGGAACCTTAGGCACTGCGGTCGTTCCACCCCAGGTAAACAAATAGGGTGCACTTCCGGCCCCCCTTTAGTACTATCTGGAGAAAGACACGAGTGGTCCTGTGTTCTGTCTTTCAAAGACTCTTTCTGTATTTTACAGGTCAGTATTTGGTTAAAAATGCCATAAATAAGAGCCTTAAGCTCCGTGTTATTTCTGTGTGTCGGTACGAGTAATACTGTGATGTTGGTGTGGCGTTTTGATAAGTTTTATACAAGTTCAAGCTGCAGTTGGCGCCGGAGATCAAAGGCGAGCCGCGTCGCGGTAGCGGTTTCGCGCCAGTCAAATTTAACTTTGGGAAAGACTGTTAGCTCATATAAAACATTTTACTTAATACAAGTACATTTTGCTCCGTGTGAATGTAAAAGTCTCCTGATGCCAATTAATAGTCAGAGTGTGTCCTGTGTATATTTGCCTAGTGTCGAGTTTGTAAAATAATTTGTTAAGTCCAGGTCAGCTAATCTAAGTGCAATGTCTAAACTAATCTAAGGTCATAGTTAAGTCCTATGTTTTGTCCTAATTAATGGGAGTCAGTCTAGTAATTGAAGGTCCTGTATAAGTAAATTGTGATTTGTGAAGTATGTAAATTTGAGATGTCAGATGTAGTGTAGTTCATGCACTGTGTGACTGAGGGAAAAAGAACATTATTTACAGTATGTAAAAGAAGATGACATATAAAGCACAAAATGTGATGCTGCCTGTAAATGAAAATGAAAAGGAAATAAGAGTACTATCTGGAAAAAGACACGAGTGGTCCTGTGTTCTGTCTTTCAAAGACTCTTTTTGTATTTTACAGACTCTTTTTGTATTTTACAGACCCAAGAGCAGACGCGGAGGATCACGTCTTTTCACGTTTTAAAACTATTTCTTTTTGTTATTGTGGTCACCTCCCCGGGACCCGTAACAAACTGTGGGGGCTCGTCCGGGATCTCTCCTCTTCAGTTATCGAGGGAAGATCCAGTGATACCAGAACTACGAGACAACGGTTGCCAAGCTGCTACATCAGACACGTCAGTCAGTGGGTGTCCAAGGAGGAAGACCAAAGAGGAAGAAAGGATCTTCAACCAAAAGTGGAACTGCACTGCTGTCAAGAAGGTAAAACACAGCTTAGTCACTGTACAACAATACAACACTCGAACTACAGATAGCTAAAGTACCATGTCGACAGCACGGAAAGAACTGATTTGGAGCATCAGAGGACGCTTGTTTGCCCTCTCGAGTCAGGATCTTTTCGGGCTAACAAAGAGCCTTGCAGCTGGAGACAAGGACACACAGTTCAGTGAAGACGATAATGAGAGCTGTATGGACTATGTCACTTCCTATTTACGGTCCCCAACTCTGCTGAAACTTGAAGATGAGGGAATGAGTCAGTTGCTAGTGTTGGATGATATGCTAACTGAAATGATACAAACGAGCGGCTCCACCACGCATTCAGCTGATCAGGCTGCAACACCAACCAAGTCAAGTCCTCATCCATCCAATATGTTACCAGATCCACCATCACCATCTGCTGTTCCACCAGGCATGCAAGTTAGTGTGAACGCAAACGCAGAGTCTGTAGAGGGACTGAGGAAAGCATATGAGACACTGGGTGAAAGACTAAGACTGTGTGAAGTTGTGACACTCCAACCACCTGCAGCACCCAGTCGGCAGAGCCACTCACAACCGCAGCCAAGGGAACAAGGAAGTCCAGAAAGACATGTCACTCTCAAAGACCTTTCCTACCTGCCTCGGAGAGAATTCAAGGCTTTTGGAGGACAAATTGGAGACAACAGCTCTGAAATCAGTTATAACAGTCTCATGAGACAGATCAATGAAGGATTAAAAGAAGGATTTTCTGAAGCAGAGGTCGTGAGGGGGGTACTGAGAATTGTAAAGCCTGGCACGTTCAGGGACATGCTCATGCTCAAAGATGAACTGGTTCTTTCTGAACTTCAGGGCTTTCTCCGATCCCACCTTGGAGAAAAGGCAACAACAGAGATGTTCCAGGAGTTAATGTGCGCCCGACAAACTGAGCAGGAGTCCCCTCAGCAATTCCTATATCGCATGATTGGGCTCAAACAGAAACTTATCTTTCAGTCAAAACAAGCCGATGCAGACATCTCGTATGACCCAAGGACAATCCAGGAAGTGTTTCTACACACAGTCTATCAAGGCCTGGGAGTGAAGTATGCAGACCTACGGCAACGACTAAGACCTCTTATATCAAACAACAATGTAACAGATGAAGAGATTCTTAGTGAGGTCACAAAGATAATCAGTGATGAGAATGAGCACCAGCGAAGGTTAGGGCAAACCCCTCGTCTGAAGTCAGCACAAAGCGCTGTGATTGCAACAAAGGACACGACAGCCAAAGACCAACAAGCCTCACAGACAATCAACCAACTTGCTGCACAAGTAGAGACTCTAACCAAGATGGTGGCAACCCTCATGGAACAGAAAGCTGTAAACCCCTCCCCTCAGCGTTCTCAGCCTCCAGCCAACCAAAAGAAAACCTATCTCTGTCCGAAATGTACTGAACAAAGCTTACAGGAGTGCAGTCATTGCTTTGTATGCAGTGAGTCGGGACACAGAGCGGTTGGATGTCTGAAGCGACCCAAGGAATCAGGGAAACGGGAATCGGTCTCTGTCAAGGGACAGCCAGAGATCGGTACAGAGTCAAAGTCCCAGCCAGTAAATTCCTCCTCTGTCGAAGCTTCAACTCCGCACCCCAAGTACCAGAGCAAGCAGCTGAGAAAGCAGGTCAAATGCAATAGAAGGAAAATGACAGAGGCGTACAGGATCGCAAGCGCAAACAGTCAACAGTCAAGCTCCAAAGGAAAGACAAACTATGACAAACGATGCAAAGGTGTAGTCCTGCAAGTAGGAGACAGAGTGCTTGTACGGAACCTAGGCGAAAGAGGTGGACCTGGCAAGCTAAGGCCCTACTGGGAACAAACAGTTTACATCGTGAGGGAGCAGGTTGGAGACAACCCCGTCTACAAAGTAAGTCCAGAGACAGGAGGTCGTCCCATCCGTACCCTGCACAGAAACTTACTTCTCCAAGTCAACGACTTACCAGTCGACATCGTTCAAAGTCCAATTGCCAAGTCACAAAAGAGAAACAACAGACCTACCGATATCAGGCAAAACACACTGGAAAAGTCAAACAGTCCAGAAGCGAGTGATCCAGAAGAAGACGAACCCCTCTATTGGTTTCGTGTTCCCAGACACCTGCAAGAAAGTCAACGTCCAGTCGACCAAGTCCAATGCGAGTCACAAAGAAGACGGGGAACAACACAGCAAAGACAAGTACAAGTTCCTATTCAACCTGAACAAGACAGAGACAATATTACGGAAGAAGGACAAGAAATACAAAGGGAAAGCGAACAAAACGTGGACCAACTTCAACCAGACGACGACGGGGAAGTGCTTCATATCCACCAAGATGTTCCTGCTCCTAGTCCCGGACCTGCAGCTCATCCTGAGCTGGTGCCCAGTCCAGAGCCAGACCATCGTCCTGAGTCACCACCACGTCTGAGGCAGTCCACCAGGCAGAGACGACCCAACATGGTGTTCACCTATCCGTCCCTGGGCCAGCCAGCCTTCCAGACTCGTCCGTCGGTGAACACTGTCAGTGTCCAGCAGTCAACACCATATCCTTTTATGTGCTACCCTTCTTTCTATCCTCAACCTTTTTATCTTCCTCCTTTCACCTCTAACAACTTGCCATGTCAGTATTCTATTCCTTGCTATTAAACTAATCAGATCTTGGATAATACCTGAAGATGAAAAGAAAGACGTTCCAGAGACTTTTGAATAGAGACTTCATTAGTGTTGAGATTTTGATTTGTTACTGTTAAGTGTCAGGAGCCACTTTTGTTGTTGGGGAGCGTGTGGTACACCCAAATAGGGCACCACATTTGGAAATAATACAGAGAGACTGTCATTTTATTTTTATTTTAAGAGTATCTAAATATATTTTGAGATTGTGGACGATCAATAATATTAACATTTGATATGTAGCCCTGTATAAATATTTAAGAGTAAGCAGCGGAACCTTAGGCACTGCGGTCGTTCCACCCCAGGTAAACAAATAGGGTGCACTTCCGGCCCCCCTTTAGTACTATCTGGAGAAAGACACGAGTGGTCCTGTGTTCTGTCTTTCAAAGACTCTTTCTGTATTTTACAGGTCAGTATTTGGTTAAAAATGCCATAAATAAGAGCCTTAAGCTCCGTGTTATTTCTGTGTGTCGGTACGAGTAATACTGTGATGTTGGTGTGGCGTTTTGATAAGTTTTATACAAGTTCAAGCTGCAGTTGGCGCCGGAGATCAAAGGCGAGCCGTGTCGCGGTAGCGGTTTCGCGCCAGTCAAATTTAACTTTGGGAAAGACTGTTAGCTCATATAAAACATTTTACTTAATACAAGTACATTTTGCTCCGTGTGAATGTAAAAGTCTCCTGATGCCAATTAATAGTCAGAGTGTGTCCTGTGTATATTTGCCTAGTGTCGAGTTTGTAAAATAATTTGTTAAGTCCAGGTCAGTTAATCTAAGTGCAATGTCTAAACTAATCTAAGGTCATAGTTAAGTCCTATGTTTTGTCCTAATTAATGGGAGTCAGTCTAGTAATTGAAGGTCCTGTATAAGTAAATTGTGATTTGTGAAGTATGTAAATTTGAGATGTCAGATGTAGTGTAGTTCATGCACTGTGTGACTGAGGGAAAAAGAACATTATTTACAGTATGTAAAAGAAGATGACATATAAAGCACAAAATGTGATGCTGCCTGTAAATGAAAATGAAAAGGAAATAAGAGTACTATCTGGAGAAAGACACGAGTGGTCCTGTGTTCTGTCTTTCAAAGACTCTTTTTGTATTTTACAGACTCTTTTTGTATTTTACAGACCCAAGAGCAGACGCGGAGGATCACGTCTTTTCACGTTTTAAAACTATTTCTTTTTGTTATTGTGGTCACCTCCCCGGGACCCGTAACACAAACAACACTACCAGTGACCTTGCCAGGTTCTTAGCCAGAAGCCAACTATTAACAGGAGGACTGACAAAATTTGATGACAAGCCAGAGAGTTATCTTAGCTGGAAAGCCACATTCCAGAGTACCATCAGAGACCTCGGTCTTACAGCCAGTGAAGAACTAAACCTCCTCATTAAGTGGCTTGGCCCTGAGTCTTCTGAACATGCTAAGAGATTAAAAGCAGTCAATATCAAGCATCCACCTGCTGGTCTGAACATGGTCTGGACGAGACTGGAAGAATGCTACGGCTCACCAGAAGCAATAGAAAAGTCCATGTTTGCAAGAATCCAAAACTTCCCAAAGCTCACAAGCAAAGAGCCACACAAGCTTCACAATCTATCAGATCTACTGTGTGAACTGGAAGCAGCAAAGCTGGATAGATATCTGCCAGGCTTGAGTTACTTAGACACAGCAAGGGTTGTAAGTCCAATCGTGGAAAAGTTGCCCTTTCACCTTCAAGAGAAGTGGACAATGGTAGGGTCAAAGTGTAAAGAAGACCATCATGTAAGCTTCCCACCTTTCTCATTCTTTGTTGAATATGTGAAAGGTCAAGCCAAGGCAAGGAATGACCCAAGCTTCAACACGACTTATAGCCCACCTGCCAATTCTACAATCAGTTACAAAAAAGGAAAATCACAAGGTCACTACATGTAGAAACAATCAGTTACGGTACACAAAACAGACGTGTCAGTCGGAGTAAAGACAAAGGAAGGAGGCGAAGACATTAAAAGACAATGTCCCATACATCACAAACCACACCCACTGAAAGGATGCAGGGGTTTCAGAACTATGTTGCTTGAGGACCAGAAAAAAGGTACTCAAAGACAACAACATCTGCTATTGCTGCCTTGCTTCCACCACCCACCAAGCCAGAGACTGTCAAGTAACAATCAAGTGTGAAGAATGCAACAGCGACAAACACCTGGCAGCTCTCCACCCAGGCCCAGCTCCAACAGCATCTAAGCCTCCCTCATCTCCTAAAGAGAACGGCGGGGAGCAAGAACTCATACAGGACTTAGATGTCACAGCCACATGTACCGAGGTATGTGGAAATCAAATCACAGGAAAATCCTGCTCCAAGATCTCTTTGGTGCAAGTTTACCCGAAAGGTGAGCCACACAACATGAAAAAGATGTATGCAATAATAGATGATCAAAGTAACCAATCACTCGCAAAAACAGAGTTTTTTGAAACATTCAATATTCGAGGCATGGCCACACCTTACACACTGAAGACGTGTGCTGGCACAACACAAGTAACTGGTAGAAGAGCCTGCGACTACATAGTTCAATCATTGGAAGGAAAAATGAGCTTTCCTCTCCCCACGCTCATAGAGTGCAATGCTATCCCCAACAATAGGGAAGAAATACCCACTGCAGAAGCTGCCTCACATCACCCCCATCTGAAAACAATAGCTGCTGAAATACCACCCCTCGAACCAGACACTGACATACTGCTGCTGATAGGACGCAACCTTCTCAGAGTACACAAGGTGAGAAAGCAAATCAGTGGCAGGCACAACGATCCGTTTGCACAGAAGCTTGACCTGGGCTGGGTTACCATTGGTGATGTGTGTCTGGGCACCGCCCACAAGCCAAGTGAGGTAAACGCTCTCAAAACACATGTGTTGGACAATGGACGCCCAAGTTATCTCACTCCCTGTGACAGTCGCTTCAGTGTAAAAGAGAGCTTCACAATGAGCCAACCGAAATCTGTCTCCAACCTACTGCCACCTTCAAACCCACATGCAAAGCCCACGGTTGAGAATCTAGGAGAAGCCGTCTTCTGTCGCACTAATGAAGACAATCACCTCGCACACTCTGTTGGAGACACAATCTTTCTGAAGAAGATGGAAGGGTCCTTCAAAGATGACACAAACAGTTGGGTGGCACCACTCCCGTTTCGTAGCCCCAGACGCCTACTCCCTGACAACAGGTGCTACGCCTACAAGCGGCTCATGTCTCTGCGACGTATGCTTGACAAGAAGCCAGACATGAAGGCACACTTTGTTGAGTTCATGCAGAAGATGCTCGACAACAAACACGCGGAGCTGGCACCACCTCGTGATGGAGACAAAGAGACCTGGTATCTTCCCATTTTTGGCATATACCACCCACAGAAGCCTGGGAAGATCCGTGTGGTGTTCGATTCCAGTGCGCAGTTTGATGGAGTTTCCCTCAATGATGTACTGCTGTCAGGGCCTGACCTAAACAACACACTCGTAGGTGTGCTCCTCCGCTTCAGAAAAGAACCTGTCGCTGTCACAGCTGACATCGAGCAGATGTTTTACTGCTTTGTTGTTCAAGAGGATCACAGAGATTACCTTCGCTTCTTGTGGCACGAAAACAACGACCTGATCAAAGAAGTGGTGGATTATCGCATGAGGGTGCATGTTTTCGGTAACAGTCCCTCCCCTGCGGTGGCGATCTACGGGTTGAGGATGGCAGCAAAGGAAGCAGAAGGTGAATATGGAACTGATGCTTGAAACTTCATAGAACAGTATTTCTATGTGGACGACGCATTAAAGTCTTTCTCGACAGAAGCTGAGGCTATTGACGTTCTACAAAGAGCCCAGAGAATGCTCGCACTCTCTAATCTACGTCTCCACAAGATTGCCTCCAACAAAGTAGAAGTAGTGAACGCTTTCCCACCTGAAGACAGGGCAAAGGAACTCAAAGACCTTGATCTGTCTACAGACAAGCTCCCAGTCTAGCGCAGTTTGGGTGTGATTTGGGACACCACATTAGACATGTTCACATTTGATGTTCCACAAGAGCAAAAGCCCTTTACTCGACATGGTGTGCTGTCAACTGTTAACAGTCTGTTCGATCCTCTCGGGCTGCTAGCACCTGTAACCATCAAAGGCAGACTTCTTCTTAGAGAGCTCTCCAGCAGCAATCTTGAGTGGGACAGCCCCTTGCCTCAAGACATGTATGACGATTGGAGAAAATAGCATGACTCTCTGCAGCATCTCAAGACACTGAACATTCCCCGTACCTATGTTTCATTCTCCATCTCGCAAGCCAAAGTCACTGAACTCTGTGTGTTCTCAGATGCTTCAGTTAAAGCTATAGCTGCAGTTGCCTGCTTGAGAGTCACACACAAAGACGATCACAATGAAGTCGGGTTTGTCATGGGTAAGGCCAAACTAGCCCCTGTGCTAGAGCTCACCATTCCGAGGCTAGAACTGTGTGCTGCAGTGCTCGCTGTGGAAATGTCTGAGCTTCTCAGAGAAGAACTAAAGATGAAAATTGACAAGGCCGACATGTACAAACACCAGTGGAAGAGAGTTCAAGTCCTTGCCGACACCTTCTGGGCCCGCTGGCAAAAAGAGTACCTGAACATGCTCCAGAGTCATCAGAAGTGGCAGCGCAACAAACCAAACCTGGAAGAAAGGGGACGTCATTCTTAAGGACAAGCACCTAAAAAGGAACGAATGGCCTATGGGCATCATCGTGAAGACTCTCCCAAGCAAGGATGGAGTCGTAAGGAAGATAGAGGTCAAAGTAGCACGAAACAAAACTACAAAGACTTTCTCCAGACCCATCTCGGATTGTATACTCCTTTTATCTCCAACAAATTAGTTTATAAGTTTAGTGGTATTCTTACAATAATGCCAGGCGGGGAGTGTGTTGATGCAGTTTATATTTTGTTCTTCCAGTCCTCTAGAGGGCGTTAAGATCTGTAGTAGTTTTAGGCTTGCCAGTAGGTGGCAAGAAGGAGAGACCTAGCATACTGAATGTCAACAGGAACATGAGTCTGCGTTGCTGTTCTTTCTAAAGCCATCCGCTCACTTCCAGCCCTTTGAGTGGCAATATGAGTAAGTTTAGCAGTTTATTGTGATGGTCAGACAAAGTATAATTGATTATTGGAATAAGTTTAATAAGTTTTATGGACATTAATCAGAGATGTGTCTTGTGATAGCGAAGTCTAATCTGAGTTCATATAGTAACACTGCTTAGCTAACGTTAACCCTTTAATGCACCTTTTGTGCACATTATCTTTGTTTTTCTTAGTTTCTAAATACTTCTTTGTAATTTGTATCTTTTTCAGTTTCACACTTTTTTGCATTAAATCCTAGTCCAAAACGACACCTGCCTGTTCCTTGGAGGAAGTGATGCAAGAGAGAGTTTAGCTGGCTGTGAATCTCAATATAGGACACGAGTCACATTGGGTGCAACAGAACAGACCACATAGCTGAAAGTTGCGCGGTCCTCATAATTCTGTGTGTGGAAGGTCCGTTGTCGAGAGGTGAGCCAGGGTCAGGGAGCTTGATGGAAATCAACACAGTCGGCGCCGATGGTCTTCCCTGTTCAGGCTGTTTCTGTGCGTTGCTCGTGCCGCTGATCCTCGTACGTCTCGGTCCAAGCACTGCGTTCTCCGTCCGGTCCTGGAGGTCGCCATCATGGAGACAGGACAAGGCGCGCACGCTCCCGTGTGGATGCGAAAGATGTAGGCGATCCCCGGCTCTGGAATCCACACACCCGTGTGGAGGTAAAAGATCAGGCGAGGGACGCACCATGACACGTTCTGAGGCTTCCTGTCCGGGTCATCTCCACGGTGTTCGCCTCGTGTTCCATTCTTCGTCAAGGGTCACCAATGTGGAGGAACAAAATAAGTTCAGGCGACACACGGCGAGCTGAAGGTTTAAGAGTTTTATTCCTCCATCATCATTGAGATACACAGCAGCACTGTGTGCTGTGTGTGCACTGTTGTAAGTGCGCTGTCTGAGGCATGTAAAGTCAGCTCTTTTATACAGACAAGAGAGAATGCATGGCACATTTACATATTGATATACATATCAGACAATACATGTCAATTGCGTGATTAACTGGTGCCAGACTTCTCTCCTTACTCAGGGGATGAATAACAATAACCATTGTTCTGGTTGTCCCCCTAGGTCTCTCTGTTCGTATGCAATCCCTGCTGAGCGTGAATATTATCAGTCTGCATTGTGCTGGATGCCCACACGTGTGCTGGGTGCCCACAATTGCAATATTTTTTGTGACTTTGTTTTGTATGTATCTGACGTGTGGTTTCCAACTAATTTTATCATCTAGTATTACACCCAAAAGTTTGATCTCAACATTTTCAGTAAATACGTTATCTATATGAATATGTTTATTGTGGAGGAACAAATAGGTTCAGGCGAGACACTACGACGAGCTAGAAGTTTTCAGAATTTTATTCCTCCATCATCATGAGACACACTGTAGCACTGTGTGCTGTGGCTGTGTGTGTGTGCGTGTCAGTGCTGTTTGTGTGTGCATTCTGTGAGGCATGTAAAGTAAGCTCTTTTATACAGACAAGAGAGAATGCATGGTACATTTGCATATTGATATACATATCAGTCAATACATATCAATCGCGTGATTAATTGGCACCGGACTTCCTCTCCTTAATTCAGGGATGTATAACAATAGTCATTGTTCTGGTTGTCCCCCTAGGGGCTCTCTGTCTGTATGCAAATTTTTCTGCTTCCTGCCCTAGCTGAGTGTGATGGCTGAATGTCCATGTAGATTGTGGTGGGTCACAACAGGGCTCCCCCCCCAGAACACTCAGCAGGGGTTGTGACCCCCCCCCCCCCCCCCGTCGTTTGGGCTCCAGCTCCGGTAGAACTGTTGGAGGGCATGTCAGTCCGTGAGGGAGACGGGGAAGGGGTGGAAAGGGCAGTGTGCTCTGCTCTGAGTTCCAGCACGTTGATTGGCCATGGATCGTGGGCGCACAGGCCGGTGTGCAGTCATGCGTCATGGAACCAGACAGCGATCGGCCGGCTTAGGGAGTGAGGTGCGGGAAAAGCTCTCTGCAGGAGGAGGGGGAGGGGTGGGAGTAAGTGAGTGACAGCCCGGGATGTCAAAGGTGTCTGGGTCGCGCAAAAACTGCGTGTGGATCCACGATGGTGCGAGACTTTCCCGTTAAGTGTGGCGGAGATCCACAGTGGCTGTGAAAAAAAATTATATCTCTGACTCTTTCGTGGCTTGATCCAGCGAGGATGTGTGGAAGGCGAACAGCCAAATTCCCCGAGGATGCGTAGCGGCTGTGAAACAACTGCAGCTGTGTGAGGGTGTGAGGTGGTTTGGCTTTAGGTGCGGGAGCAGCCCTAAAGTCATCGGGGAAAGCAATCAGCAAAATCCCCATTGTGCGCCGTAGCTGAGAAACCCATACAATGTCCTGTGTGCGGGCTGCACATATGCTCCAGGTGCTTGAGCAGCCCTGAAGGTTCCGAGAGTGGCGATCGGCCGTTTTTCTCGGGTATGTGCAGAGGCGGAGGCCAATGTATCAGTCTGTGGAGCCAGTTTTGTCCCGTGCATGGCGTGCACTTGGCGCAGTAACCACATAGCTGGCAGTTGCACTGTCCTCGTAATCTCGTGGTAAGCATGTGGGGCTTCAGTGTGCGGGAGGTCTGCTGTCCGGAGTTTAGTCAGAGTCGGGGAGCTCGGTGGAAATCAGCGCAGTTGGCGTCGATGATTGTCCCCGTTCAGGCTGCTTCCTTCGTTCGCTCGTGTCGTTCATGGTGCGTTTTGGTCCTAGCGCTGTGCTCCGGGGAGGATGAAGAGGTTGCAGCCGTTTTCTGGTCCTCTGTGTCCACAGCGCGGTGAGAGGGAGCAGACAGTCATTCTCCCTCATCAGGACACCAGTGTGGACGTAAAAGATAAGGCGAGGGACGCACCATGACGTGTGCTGAGGCTTCCCATCTAGGTCATCTCCGGAGTGTTCGCCTCGTGTTCCATTCTTCATCAAGGGTCACCAGTGTGGAGGGAAGAGATCAGTTCAGGCGAGACGCTACGACGAGCTGGAAGGTTTCAGAATTTTATCCCTCCATCATCATGAGACACACTGTAGCTCTGTGCGCTGTGGCTGTGTGTGTGTGCGTTCTGTGAGGCATGTAAAGTCAGCTCTTGGCACATTTGCATATTGATATACATATCAGTCAATACATATCAATCGTGTGATTAATTGGCGCCGGACTTCTCTCCTTAATTCAGGGATGTATAACAATAGTCATTGCTCTGGTTGTCCCCCTAGGGGCTCTCTGTCCGTATGCAAATTGTTCTGCTTCCTGCCCTAGCTGAGTGTGATGGCTGAATGTCCATGTTGATTGTGGTGGGTCACCACTATATCTTCTTTATTTTTACAATTGCCAAATATCATTACTTTAGTTTTATCTATATTTAGTGATAATTTATTACTATCCATCCATTTTTAAGCTTATTTAATTCATTATTTAGAGCAGGGGTGTCAAACTCATTCCATGGAGGGCCAAGACCCTGCAGGCTTTACCTCCACCCAGTGTCTTCAACAGTTGATTTCACTGAATTTCTTCCCACTGATTGCTGATCAGTGAAAACACCTGCTGAAGGCACTGGGTGGAAGTAAAACATGCAGGGTCTGGGCCCTCCATGGAATGAGTTTGACACCCCTGATTTAGAGTATAGATTAGTTAATTATAATATTTCCAGAATAAAATATATCAGTATCATCAGCAAATAATATTATTTTTAATAATTTAGAAACTTGGAATATATCATTTATATATATGTTAAATAATTTGGGGCCCAATACTGACCCCTGGGGGACCCCACAGGCAATTCCCATACACCCAGACAGATATTCTCCCATCTTCACAAACTGTTGTCTCTCAGATAAATAACTTGTAACCCAATACCATACATTTGCAGTTTAAATCAAGAAGTATTGAATGATTTATTGTATCAAATGCTTTTCCATCCATCCATCCATCCAACTTCTACCGCTTTTCCGGAGGTCCGGGTAGCGGAGGCAGCAGTTCAAGCAGAGAAGCCCAGACTTCCCTCTCCCCAGCCACCTGCTCAAGCTCTTCAGAGAGGATACCAAGGCGTTCCCAGACCAGCTGGGAGACATAGCCTCTCCACCGAGTCCTGGGTCTGCCCCGGGGTCTCCTCCCAGTGAGACGTGCCTGAAACACCTCAAGTGGGAGGCGTCCAGGAGGCATCCTAATCAGATGCCCATACCACCTCAACTGACTCCTTTCAATGTGGAGGAGCAGCGGTTCTACTCTGAGCCTCTCCCGGATGACTGAGCCCCTCACCCTATCTCTCTGAGGGTGAGTCCAGCAATCCTATGGAGAAAGCTCATTTCAGTCGCTTGTATCCGCGATCTTGTTCTTTCGGTCATTACCCAAAGCTCGTGACCATAGGTGAGGGTAGGAACGTAGACTGACTGGTAAATTGACAGCTTTGCCTTAGAACTAAGCTCCCTCTTCACCACAACAGACCGGTACAACGTCTGCATCACTGCAGATGCTGCTCCAATCCGTCTGTCAGTCTCTCGCTCCATTTTCCCCTCACTTGCGAACAAGACCCCAAGATATTTAGCAAATTAATTTGCGTTTGACTTAAATACACCAATTGCATATTTTCCTTGATCTAATGTATTTATTATTTCCTCTGTTGCTTCCATTATTGCCAATGATGTTGTACTCTTTGCTCTAAATCCATATTGATTCTGATTAAGCAGATCATGTTTATTTAAAAAGTCCTCTAATCTGTTGTTGAAAAGTTTTTTCCAGAATCTTTGAAAATTGTGGGAGTGTGGTGACCCAGCACAATGCAGACTGATACTATTTCACGCTCAGCAAGGGTGAAGGAAAGGAAGGCAATTTGCATACAAAGGACAATGCACAGACGGACAAAGAGCCAACCAATGTCATGCTAATCATGTGTATTGACTGTTATGCTAATGTACCATGCATTCTCTCTTCCTGTATCACTGATAAAAGAGCTTGTGTGACATGCCTCAACAGCACAGACAGTAGGCACAGTAGCTCATGTGGTGTAATCTAGGCATTACATATGTGGAGCCACTAGGGGGCGACACAGACCGGATGTTGTCAGGTGTACAGCATGATAGTGAATAATATGGTGGAGTTCGTGTGTTAATGTGTTGCAGCCAGTCAATAAAGGAGGCTCCGTGTTCACCCAAAGCAGCAGTCTTTATTTATAAAAGAACCCAACACAACATGGTGTCAGAAGTTGGTGCGCTTTGAGGTGAGAAAAGTCAGCTTTGCAACCGGCTAGCGGCTATGCCAGACGAAGTTCAAAGAGCTGCAGCTGTGCCAATTAATCCAGTAATGGCGGCGGCTACTCCAGCGGCAACCTTCACCATTAAACCACCGGAGCCCTTCGACTTTGCGAGACCCCAAGAGTGGGAAAAGTGGATAAGACGTTTTGAGCGTTTTAGACTGGCAAGTAACCTGAATAACTCAGCAGAGGCGAACCAAGTAAATACGCTGGTTTATTGCATGGGAGATGAGGCTGACGACGTGCTAAGAGGGCTCGAGCTAACGAGTGTGCAGTGCCAGCAGTACGATGCCGTTAAAACAGCCTTTGATAGACATTTCGTTCCCAGAAAGAACGTGATTTATGAACGAGCAAAATTCAACAAGCGAGTGCAACAGCCGGCAGAACCAGTAGACTCGTTCATAACAGCACTCTACGCGCTGGCAGAAAACTGTGAGTACGGTGCACTTCATGATGACCTCTTGAGAGACAGGCTTGTAGTGGGTCTAAAAGATTTGTTGCTGTCAGAAAGAATGCAGCTTGACAAAGATCTTACCCTAGCTAAAGCTATAACAATGGCAAGACAATCTGAAGAAGTAAAACGACAACAAACTGACCTAAGAGGTGAAACTAGTGTTAACAGAACAGCCGTGGATGCGGTACACATCAGAAAAGCCAAGCCAAACAAGTTCATAATCAAGGAACAAAAACAGATTAAGTCCTCAAGGCCTCAACAGACAAAACAAGACAATAAAGTTTGTTCCAAGTGTGGCAAAGCACCAGCACATGCAGCAGTACAGTGCCCAGCTAAAAACGCGGAATGCCATAACTGTAAAAAACGTGGACACTATATTAGAGTCTGTAGGTCCAACCCAACTGTGAATGAGGTCACTGACAATGCAGATGGACTTTTTCTGGGTGAAGTGGATCTAGGAGAGGATCCATGGCTGGCAGACATAAATGTGAGAGGAAATAAAGTGACTTTTAAGTTAGATTCCGGAGCGGACGTCACAGCGGTTTCTGACCAAACATTTGAAATCTTCAAGAAGAAAAATGAACAGTTGGAAAAGGCACAAAAACCACTCTACGGACCGGGTGGAACTGCACTAACCGTGTTGGGGTCTATGACAGAGACTATTACATACGGTGACAAGAGCGCTACTGAGAAAATCTATATTGTCAAAAATCTGCGCATGGCACTACTGAGTAGAACAGCTTCCGTGAGACTGAAACTAATTGCCAGAGTTGACACTATAGACCAAGAGACAGTGAGAAAAGCGTACCCCAAGTTATGCGATGGACTTGGGCTTGTTCAAAAGCCATACACAATTAAACTGAAACCTGATGCTAAGCCCTTTTCGCTCAAGGTGCCAAGGCGTGTGCCACTGCCGCTCATGGGTAAAGTGAAAGAAGAGCTCGAGAGGATGGAAAAGTTGGGAGTCATCAGTCGCGTGGGGCAGCCAACAGATTGGTGCTGTGGCATGGTTGTAGCTCCCAAAAAGGACAAAGAAAAGGTGCGTATCTGTGTGGACATGACACCTTTAAACGAGTCAGTGTGTCGCGAAAGATACATCCTCCCGTCTGTGGACCAAACGCTAGGCATGCTCACAGGTGCTCAGTATTTTTCAAAGCTTGATGCAAATATGGGATTTTGGCAAATACCACTGTCTAAAGAGTCGGCCTTTCTCACCACAGTCATTACGCCATTTGGCAGATACCACTTCAACCGTTTGCCATTTGGTATTTCCAGTGCTCCTGAACATTTCCAAAACATGATGGTGACAGAGGTTACATCGGGTCTCGACGGAGTCGTCTGTCACGTGGACGATATCCTGGTCTGGGGATCCATGAAGGAGCAGCACGACGCAAGACTGCATGCTGTCTTGAAGCGCGCGGAGAAAGCCGGCGTTACGTTGAATATGTCAAAATGTGAGTTTGGCAAAAGAGAGGTCAAATTTCTTGGGTTTATTGTTTCAGCAGAAGGAATGAGGCCAGATCCAGACAAAACCCAAGCTGTTCAGGACATGAAAGAGCCAAGCAATGTGAGTGAGCTCAGGAGCTTTCTCGGAATGGTGAACCAGCTGGGGAAGTTCATTCCGAACCTTTCTGAAAAGGACAAACCATTGAGAGACTTGCTTTCAACAAAGAACATGTGGTACTGGGGGCATGAACAACAAAATGCGTTTTGTAATCTCAAACAAGAACTGTCCTCTGCTCCTGTATTACAGCTCTATGACCCAAGCAAACCACAGAAAATATCTGCAGATGCCTCTTCATACGGATTGGGGGCAGTCATGCTACAGAAGGAGAGAGACGTGTGGTCACCAGTTGCTTACGCTTCTCGATCATTGACACCTACAGAGCAGCGCTACGCCCAGCTGGAAAAAGAAGCGCTGGCTCTCACGTGGGCCTGCGAAAGATTCAATGACTTTATCCTGGGTCTGCACTTTGAACTAGAAACTGATCATAAGCCACTAGTGAGTCTACTGGGAGGACAAGCTTTGGGATGCGCTTCCACCGCGTATACAGAGATTTCGTATGCGCCTAATGAGGTACTCATACACTATAAAGCACATCCCGGGCAAAAGTCTCACCACTGCCGACACGCTCTCACGCTTACCGCTCACAAACAGTGTTACTCACACAGACACAGATCTTATGGAGGACACTAACATTTATGTTGACTCTGTGCTAGAGGGACTCCCTACAAGCAGCAAATATCTTGCAGATCTCCAAGAGCAACTGCAGTCCGACAGCGTCTGTTCACAAGTCATGAAATACTGCACAGAAGGCTGGCCGGATCGTAACCAGCTACAGGGAGCGGTGAAGCACTACTGGTCTGAGAGAGCCGTTTTGAGTGTGCATAACGGACTACTACTGAGAGGCACGAGGTTAGTTATCCCTGCTAACATGAGAAATGCAGTTTTGGACAAGATACATGAGGGCCACCAGGGGGTGGTTAAATGCAGAGAGCGCGCCCGTCAGGCTGTATGGTGGCCAGGTTTAAGCAACCAGATCAGTGAAATTGTACTCAAATGCAGAAAGTGCATACAGGAAAGAGTTAATGTGAGAGAGCCTTTAATGCCCACAGATTTACCAGAAAGGCCATGGCAGAAGTTGGGAGCTGATTTGTTCACGCTACAAGACAAAAACTATCTGTTATTAGTGGACTACTTCCCTAGGTATATAGAGATTGCCCAGCTCAGCCCAACTCGCTCTGCCAATGTCATTGTGCATTTAAAGTCTATGTTTGCACGTCACGGAATACCAGAGATACTGATCACGGATAACGGCCCGCAGTTCGCAAGTCAGGAAATGGAAGACTTTGCAAAGGAGTACTGTTTTGAGCATGTGACCAGTAGTCCCAGGTACCCCCAAAGTAACGGTGAGGCAGAAAGAGCTGTCAGAACAGTCAAAAACCTAATTAAGAAAGCCAGTGATCCATACCGAGCACTGTTAGCCTACAGAACCACAGCGTTGGCAAATGGCTACAGCCCAGCACAGCTTCTCATGGGGCGTAGGCTTCGTACCACCCTGCCAATGCTTCCAGAGGCCTTGCAGCCATGCGTGCCGAATCTGCAACAAATTCGTCACGTGGAAAAGGAGAGACGGATGAGGCAAACAGAATGTTTCAACAAAAGACACAGAACGAGAGATTTGGATAAACTGTTACCCGGAAACTCTGTTTGGATTACAGATGCGAAAGCACAGGGCACAGTGACATCTGTCCACAAAACTCCACGGTCCTATGTCATCAGTGGACCACAAGGGACAATCAGGAGGAACCGCACTCATCTTGTGCCTATGTCGATACCAGAGACTGAGATGGAACCACAACGGACCCAGTCAAATGGAAAAGACACTCCTACAGAAACTGTTTCTGAGCCCAATGCACAGGAAACACCAGGTGTTGTTAGAACCAGGTCTGGTAGAGAAGTGATAAAACCAAAGAGACTGGATCTGTAGAGTTGCATGTTAATATTCGTGAAAGCAGAGTTGAGTTCTAAAAATGCCTTCCTTAAATAGAAAATAAGAGGCCTTCTGCATAATATGTTCTTACATGGCAACAGTGTGGAAAAAAAAAAAAAAAGAAATGTTACAGATTTGTTAAAGGGGGTGATGTGTTAAATTTATGCTGTCATAGTTAGTTGACAAAAGGGAACGGAAAAAGATCTCATATAAAAATGTATTTTGTGTTTTCAGCTAAAAGGGGTCAACCTAGCTTCAGTAAGGGGGATGTGGTGTAATCTAGGCATTACATATGTGGAGCCACTAGGGGGCGACACAGACCGGATGTTGTCAGGTGTACAGCATGATAGAGAATAATATGGCAGAGTTCGTGTGTTAATGTGTTGCAGCCAGTCAATAAAGGAGGCTCCGTGTTCACCCAAAGCAGCAGTCTTTATTTATAAAAGAACCCAACACAACAGCTCAGAGCTACGATTTGTGTCTCATTCTGATGGAGGAAATAAAACTCTGCAACCTTCCAGCTCGTCATATCGCGCCTGAACTTATTCCTCCACAGGAGGAGCAATACTGGTCTGTAGTTTGTGTAGTAGTGTTTATTTCCTTGCTTGAATAATGGTATTACTTTTGCTATTTTCATTTTCTGTGGTGAGGTACTGCCGATCAACAGTACCTTGCTATTGTGAGGCTTCAAACACCATGCTCTCAGAGGGAAGTGGCCACTGAGCTTAGAGTGTCACAGAGAGTCATCAGTAGATTGCAACAGAGATACAGAGAGACTGGAAGAGTCACAGAAAGGCATAGAAGAGGACGTCCTTTGGCCACATCCCATGCTGATGACCACTTCATTGTGAACAGTGTCCTGTGGAACCGGATGATGAATGCCACTCAACTCCAGGCATATTTAAGGGAGGTGAGAGGTACCTAAATGTCATGTCAGACCATTCAAAACTGTTTACATCAGCATGCTCTGTGTGCTAGACAACCTGCAGGGGTACCTGACCACGCCACCTGGCACAGGCATCATTGTCTGGCATGGGCCAGGGAGCATTTACACTGGACAAGGGACCAGTGAGCCTCAGTGCTGTTCTCTGATGAAAGTCAATTCACGTTGAGCAGAAATGATGGCCACCAACAATGTTGGAGATGTCAAGGAGAGCGCTATGCATCAGCTACTGTTGTGGTGGTAATACATTCTGGGCAGGTGTGTCTAGTCAATACAGAACTGCCCTACATCTTGTGAATGGTACAGTGACAAGCCAATATTACCTGAGTAACATCATTAATCCAGCCATTGTACTCCTGCATGAACAACAAAGGCCTAATTTCATCTTCATGGATGACAATGCTCCATCTCATCGAGGTTGCATCATTAGGGAACAGCTGCTGGAGGCTGGGGTACCTTAAATGGAGTGGCCTGCACTTTCTCCAGACCTGGATCCCATAGAAAACCTATGGGATCAGCTGAGTCACTGTGTAGAAGCTTGTAACCCTGCACCCCACAACTTCAGTGACCTGAGGGCCACCCTTCAAGAAAAGTGGAAAGCCATGCCTCAACAGACAATAAGTTGATGTGTGAACAGCATGAGACGTCATTGTTGAGCTGTATTTGATGCTCAAGGGTACATGAAAATTTATCAAAACACTTGTGGAGAAAATGGCATTGTCGAGACGCTCCATGCCACATCCAGGGTCACCAATGTGGAGGTAATGGAACAGGCGAGAGACTCACCATGCACGTCCAGGGTCGCCAATGTAGAGGGTGAAAGGGAAGGATGTGGAGGCGAGGCACGAGCATAGGCTGACACCGATTCTTTATTGACCCTCTAACATATATGTTAGAGGGTCAGGAGCATATATGCTGCAGCAAGAGTTTTAACAGGTACTAGAAAGAGAGATCATATCTCTCCAGTTCTGGCCTCCCTTCATTGGCTTCCCATAGAGTTTAGAATTAAGTTTAAAATCCTTCTTACTTACAAAGCATGATGACCAGCACCTGTCATCATGGATCCTGGACTACCTCACGAACCGGCCTCAGTTTGTGAGAACCCGGGACTGTGTTTCCGACACGATCATCAGTAGCACGGGGGCCCCCCAGGGAACGGTGCTGGCTCCCTTCCTGTTCACTCTTTATACTGCGGACTTCTCACACAACACAACACATTGCCATCTACAGAAGTTCTCTGATGACTCTGCGATCGTTGGTCTCATCTCCAGCGGAGATGAAGCTGAGTACAGAGGGCTTATCCAGGACTTTGTGGACTGGTGCCATCGGAACTGCCTCCAGATCAACGCGAGGAAAACTAAGGAGCTGGTGGTGGACTGCCGCAGGCATGGGCAGCCCCTCACAGCACCAGTAAATATACAGGGAACAGACATCGAGATGGTGACATCCTACAAGTACCTGGGTATTCATCTGAACAATAAACTAGACTGGTCACACAATACTGACGCACTCTACAAGAAGGGACAGCGCAGGCTGTTCCTGCTGAGGAGACTCAGGTCTTTTGGTGTACAAGGGGCGCTGCTGAAGTCATTCTATGACACGGTGGTGGCATCAGCCATCACTTTTGGAGTGGTCTGCTGGGGCAGTGGCATTACTGCAGCCGATAGGAAGAGACTGAACAAACTGATTAAGAAAGCTAGCTCTGTCCTGGGGCAACGCCTTGATCCGATGGAGGAGATAGGAGAGAGAAGGACGGTGGCTAAACTGTCATCTCTGCTGGAGTCCGAGTTCCACCCTATGCAGGACATACTGGATGCACTGAGGAGCTCATTTAGCAGCAGACTACATCATCCCAGGTGCACAACCGAGAGGTTTCGTAGGTCCTTCCTACCAACGGCTGTCAGACTGTACAACCTAAGCAGGGCTGCTCGCAGAGATAGCAAAAAGACGTAACAAACTAATAGTTTTTTTTGAATGCAAAAGATGCAATAGACTTACACAATGGTCCTCTCCGGCATACAACTAGGAACATACCGGTCGCTATGGAGGGTGAGAATATGTATGGGCACATAATCATACCATGTAGGATAACTAAATAGACGGTTATGCTGTTTCATCCCACCTAGCAACAATGCTCTGCACTGTGTGTGTTTATATATTTACATATTTATTCCATCTAGCTACAATGCTCTGCACTGGGTGTGTTTATATTTATATATCTATATATTTATTCCATCTAGCTACAATGCTCAGCACTGGGTGTGTTTATATTTATATATCTATATATTTATTCCATCTAGCTACAATGCTCCGCACTGTGTTTTTATATATCTACATATTATTCCATCTAGCTACATTGCTCCGCACTGTGTGTGTTTATATACTTGCATATTTATTCCACCTAGCTGCAATGCTCCGTACTGTGGGTGTTTATATATTTACATATTTATTCCATCTAGCTACAATGCTCTGCACTGTGTGTTCATATATTCATATATTTATTCCATCCAGCTACAATGCTCTGCACTGTGTGTCTGTGTGTGTGTGTGTATATATATATATTTTATAGTAATATGTACATATGTATATTAGCTGCTCTTGCTTGCTTGTTTTTTTTTGTTTTTTTTTTCTTGCCTTCTGATTGTTGCTCTGAGTGTTGCTATCCCTGTGCTGTTGCAATCCTGGAATTTCCCCGTTGTGGGACTAATAAAGGCTTATCTTATCTTATCTTATCTTAAAGCTCTAAACAATCAGGCTCCTTTTTATTTAAAAGATCTGATACTACCATATTATCCTAACAGAGCACTACGCTCCCAAAATGCAGGATTACTTGTAATACCTAGAATCTCCAAAAGTACAATGGGAGGCAGAGCCTTCAGTTATCAAGCTCCTCTCCTGTGGAACCAGCTGCCAATCTGGATTCGGGAGTCAGACTCGATCTCTGTTTTTAAGAATAGGGTTAAAACCTACCTTTTTGATATAGCCTACAATTAGGGAGGGATCATGTGTTTCTGAACCCTCCCTTAGTTATGCTGCTGATAGGTTTAGTCAGCTGGGGGACCTCCAGTAATGCACTGGGCCTCACTCCTTTCTTCACTCTTAATGAAGTATTTTTTTTTGCTGGTCATTAACATCTGTTTGTTCTCTCCCATAGATTGAGTCCCCATCGTGCTGTTTGCTCTCTACATGTCTGTTCTTTTCATCTTCTCTGTCCCCTCATCCCCCAGCCAGTCGCAGCAGATGACTGCCCCTCCCTGAGCCTGGTTCTGCTGGAGGTTTCTTCCTGTTAAAAGGGAGTTTTTCCTCTCCACCATCGCCAAGTGCTTGCTCACAGGGGATTGCCTGATTGCTGGGGTCTTTCCGCAACTGTGGGGGTCCCCCCTACAGTTGAAAGTGCTATAAGATGACTGTTGTTGTGAAATGGTGCTATATAAATAAAGTTGAATTGAATTGAATTGAATTGAATTGAATATATACAGCCTGTGGACCCCAGCATGGCCTGCTGGGGCCGAATGTCTTTTAGAAGAGCATCCCAACTCTCTCTGCATTCTGCTTATATAGCTTTAATGGTATGCATCAAGAGCTGGGCTGGTGCATTATGCTTGTGTGTGTACAAAGAGAATGTGTGACACATTAACATGAATGAATGAATGAATTTATTTCGGATAGTACATTACAGGTTAACAACAACATTCATGACAATACATTCACCCCCCTGCCCTTCCTTCTGTGGCTTGAAGCAGCAGGGGC
Organism: Pholidichthys leucotaenia; assembly: GCA_020510985.1. Taxonomy (NCBI): domain Eukaryota; kingdom Metazoa; phylum Chordata; class Actinopteri; order Cichliformes; family Pholidichthyidae; genus Pholidichthys; species Pholidichthys leucotaenia. The sequence goes on from CM035836.1 coordinate 455,030,997, forward strand.
GAAGGCGCCTCATTGTCTGTCCAGTTACTCCTTGGGGGGGCTACCCCCTTCAGTCCATTGTTCTGCCTCTCTTCACTGCTTCTGGGTGTGAGAGGATGTCCACCCGCTGTGTCTAGTGTCACCACACACTGACACTTTTTGTTGTGGTATACCCACCACTGTTGTTGGCTTTTGTTTCAATAAATTGTTTGAGATGAGGAAATCACCATTGCACGCTTCTCCTTAAATGCTCTACTTTCATGATATAATATCACTGTAGCATGAACTTTATAGATTTTCCATAAATTTCACCCAAAAGCCAATTATCCCTAACTTTTTGAGTAGTGTATGTGCAGCAATTGAAGATACTAGTGTATGCCAGTAGAAATCAAGTATTGCTGTCTGAAACAGGTAGCCCAGTCAGGAGGCTTTACGAGCCCAAATGTAAGCTATGTTTGAAGGTGGAATACAGAAGTGTAGCCTAAATGTAGGCAATCCCATGTTAGACTTTGACAAATCTGAAAGGGACTGAACTGAGATTTGATTGTATGAATATTAATTACAGAATAATTGAAAATGAATGGGACATGCAATATTAGCCACTGTTTAAGAACCGCTTGCTTATTTTTTTTATCAGATCACTTATTTGTGTGATCTTTTGACTTATGTTCATAAATGTTATATCTTGCACTTTGGGGAATGGGAGTTGTTCAGTCATTATAATTTAGTTTATATGTGTAGTTTATAGTCTGTCATCAATAAACTCATGCAGTACTATAACAGGACACGTTTACAAATATTTGAGACCCACTGTAATGCATCCTTTTATCTTTTATGAATATTATAAGTACAAAACACTGAACATTATTTTTTTTTTTTGTATTTGTATACTTTATTGATCTCCAGAGGGAAATTAAGGGCATCCACGTACGGCACCAATCCCGTCACCATTCACACAGACACACACACACACACACACAGGAGAATGAGCTGTTTGGCTGCAAGTTCTGCATCAGTGTTGCCCATTTGTCTGTAAATATTTAAATAAAAATGATTTATTTTGCTATTTGGACATTTTTGCATCTTGTCGTTTAGTCAAAGCATGCGTATGTGTCCTCATGTAATGTGCAGTGGATCTGGCCATTCCGCTCCAGAGTGAAGCAGCAGTCGGGACTGTTGTCTACCACTGACTGGGCAGGCTGAGTGTGCCTTGCCATGAACGATCGTGGTGCGCCCTGTCGGACACCAGTGTTGCCCAGTTAATGGGAGTCTCTGCTGCTGCTTTACCTGTGTGCCAGTGATGTCCTTTGCGGCACCACGAGTCCCCACCAGCACCCCCCCTTCCCGTGTTCTCCATGCCAAATTACACTGGTCTAAGTTTTTTTTTTTTCTGATTTAGGACAATTTTGATGTGCTGAATCAAAAAATCACATTGGTTTTGCTCAGTCACGTCAACTTTTTGAATTATGGCCACATGTTGTTTTATAAGTTTTTGTTTACATGTACGGGTATTTTTGCTTTATATGATGCCAAATTCTTTTTTATGTCTTGAAATTCTCTGTATTTTGAACAATGATGACATAACATTCAATTTACTTGTACTTACCTTTATACAAAGGTAAGTACATGCACAGTACTAAGTACAGGTTTTTACTTAGCACCTGATCGAGAGAAATGGATGTCCTTTTTGGATTCAGCGGTGCAAAATTGTCTTAAATCAGTTGAAAAAAACACAGACAACTTACAAAAAAATATCTTTGTAACCCTGTGTTATCAGTCACAGCAACTATATTTGATTTTGACTTTGTATATTTTATTGATCCCCAGAGGGGAAATTGAGGGCATCCACCTGGATGGATGAAGCAGCCACGGTACGGCACTATCCCTTTACCACTCACACACACATTCACACCTAGGGCCACTTTAGAGTCTCCAATTAACCCAACCTGCATGTTTTTGGCCTGTGGGAGGAAACCAGAGAAATCCCAGAGTAAACCCACGCAGATATGGGGTGAACATGCAAACTCCACACAGATCACTGTTGGTCAGGGGCTGGGATCGAACCAGGGATCCCATGGCCAAGAGTGAGTTGCTGTGCTGCCGCAGCGCTAACCACTGCTCCACATGGTATATATTTTGACTGAGCAACTCCATATGGTTGGTTAATGGGAGTCTCGGCTGCTGCTTTACCCATGTGCCAGTGATGTCCTTTGCGGCACCACGGGTCCCCGCCAGCCCCCCCCCCCCCCGTGTTCTCTATGCCAAATTATCAATCACAACAACTTTATGGTATATATTTTGACTGAGTAACTCCATATGCCCGGTTAATGGGAGTTGCTTTACCCGTGTGCCAGTGATGTACTTTGCACCACCATGGGTCCCCGTCAGTGTGCGTGCACCCGCCCCCCCCCCCCCCATTCTCCATGCCAAATTATCAATCACAGCAACTTTATGGTATATATTTTGACTGAGCAACTGCATATGGCCGGTTAACGCGAGTCTCGGCTGCTGCTTTACCCATGTACCAGTGATGTCCTTTGCGGCGCTACGGGTCCCCGCCAGCCCCCCCCCCCCCCCCCCCCCATGTTCTCCATGCCAAATTATCAATCACAGCAACTTTATGTTATATATTTTAACTGAGCAACTCCATACTCTGGGATGCACACCCTCATAACCTCAGCAGCAAAGTACTTATAAAATGCTTGTTTGTGAAGTGCTGTGGTGACTGTCAGGTTGTGATGTGTGTGTGTTATCCAATCAGCATGGCTGTGATGCAGCATATTATCCAATGAGCATGTACTCAACCCGAAACCCCACCCACACTTTTTGAAGCCAGGACATGAAGACACAGAGCGGTGGCTAAACTTTTATTGATAAAAATTACATATTTTGACTGAGCAACTCCATATTCGGTGATACACACCCTTGTAACCTCAGGAAACCACGTTTAAAATCTGAGGCCAGTCTGGCAAACAGTTCAAGAGAGATGTGTGGAACAGACAGACACACAAACACACAGACAGAGATTTCATGCATTTATAGATAAGTTACCAACATTAGAATGTAGGAGACTACGGGCAGATTTATTGGAAGTTTTTAAGATCTTCAAGGGATGGGAAGGCTTGGACTACAGAGATTTCTTCACTTTGTCCAAATCAACAACCAGAGGACATCACCTTAAAATTTTTAAGTCTAGATGCAGATATCCGGAAATATTTTTTTTTTCAGTCAACGTGTCATCAACTACTAGAACCTACTAACTAAAGTAGCAGTGGAAGCAATAATGGTTAATTAATTTAAGAACCATCTTGAAGAGTGGGGAGCTGTACATAAGTCTTTCTAGACTTCCTGCCCCATAACCAGAACCATCATTGTAGCGTCATCTTCTTCAGCGGTGGATTCATGTAACTCGAAAGAAGTCCAGAAACAAAATACGGAACCAATGACCACGCTGTTCACACGCCATTGTTTGTGGTCGGATTGTTTTTGTCACGCACCGGGAGCAGTTTAGTGACGCACAAAAATCGTCGGAGTGACTCATTTCGATCTGTGAAACACCAAGAGAAAAGGAAAAAAAAAAACAGAAACAGGATCAAAACACTAATCGTGGGCCCTGTCGTCAAATCTCAGGTCCGCTGAATAAGGCTTCGGTGGCCGGCAGGATGGACGCAGGCATCGCCGAGTCTCGCGGTGAGTTGTTCGGTTTGTTTGGCTAGGCCGCGGCATAGCCCGCGCGCGGGATTAGCATGACTAATTTTTTACACATTTGAGGCATTTTATCGTTTGTCATTTTCAATAAATATACATATATAAAGCGATATGCTAAGGCAAAAACATGCTGCTGGCTAAATTACTGCATAATATCTTACTCAGATTTCTATCACGACTAGCTATCGATATGCTAGGCTAGCTATTGCTACGTAAGCTAGCAATAAAAGATTTCGGTTAAAGTTTTTTTTTGAAAGACGAAAACACAACCTCAGCACTACGGTTTAAACGCGGCACTATTGACACATGCATAATGTGTAATCAAAGTCTTGTTTAAATGTACTTTATGCGTTATTTACGCGTTAAATGGGCAGATTTGGCCTCTCACGCAAGGCAATATGTAATTAATTTCTTCCTTTTGGTGAGGCGTTTAGGAACTCATCGTTTAGTCTGACAAAAGATTACGAAAACAAAGTAGCTGGGTTCTACCCCTCTGTTATAAAACTGTTTCTGCGGGCCATTAATATCTTGATTCATAATTGAATAATACAAAGAAACTTTAAAGTATCTTATTACCCGTGTAAAGCTGTAGTTTGTTGTAAAATTTCATGGCCTTATCTGAAGTTTATTATGAGGTTATTCAGGGGTGTCCAACCATGTGCCATGGAGAGCCAAGACCCTGCAGGTTTTCTCTTCTACCCAGTCTCTTCAGCAGGTGTTTTCACTTATCAGCAATCAGTGGGAAGAAGTTCACAGAAATCTGCTGTTGAAGACACTGGTTGGAGGTAAAACCTGCAGGGTCTTGGCTCTCCATGGCACATGGTTGGACACCCCTGTTATAGATCGATTTGTTGAAGGTGTTATGCAAATGCAAATTTTTTTAAACGACATAAACATCATTACAGGGCGGCGCGGTGTAGGAGTGGTTAGCACTGCGGCAGCACAGCAAGAGATTTCTTCTCTCAAGATGGCGACCGGGATGGTCACACTTTTTCAGTGCTGAGACAAAGTCACTGATTTTGCCATTAAAAGTGGCTGGCCTGCAGCGATCGGCGCTCGTGGCGAACACGTACGGGCTGAATTGCCACCTCCGCTGGATTGCCCTTTAATCGCCTTTCTCCAGCGACTTCCTGCGCCTTCCTGAAGCGATTGCTCAGCTAACACTAGTTAGCTTAATGCTACCTGAAGCGATTGCTAAGCTAACACTAGTTAGCTTAATGCTGGCGCCAGTCTCTAAATAACTACCTACAGCGATCGGATATACCTCCGGTGGATTACCCCTTTGATCGCTTTTATCCGGCCACTGTGAGTAAACTGACCAGCGATTCCAGCGCTTCCTTGTGATTCACTGATGTGCCCTACCTGAAGCGATTGCTAAGCTAACGCTAGTTAGCTTAATGCTGGCGCCAGCCATTCCACCTAACACCAGCCTGAATCAAAGCCCAGCTGCGAGGCCCAGCGGGGATACTACCAGGCAGGCGGCTATTTGTTTGACGGGGCTCAGCAGAGGTTTCACCCAGGCAGACGGCGGTAGGCGGCGGTGCCCAGCGGAGGACTTACCGTGACTGCAGCGGCGGTGTGCGACGAGACTACCCGAAGCGATTGCTAAGCTAACGCTAGTTAGCTTAATGCTGGCGCCAGTCATTCCACCTTACACCAGCCTGAATCGAAGCCCAGCTGCGAGGCCCAGCGGAGATACTACCAGGCAAGCGGCTATTTGTTGACGGGGCTCAGCAGAGATTTCACCCAGGCAGACGACGGTAGGTGGCGGTGCCTAGCGGAGGATTTACCGTGACCTCAGCGGAGCTCGGTGGCAGCGGCGGTGTGTGACGAGACTCGGTTGGAGGAGCGGGACGGGAGACCAGTTACGGCGACTATGAGCAACGAGACCAGCAACGGAAGGGGCTAGTTGGCTAGCTGAGGCCCAGCTGGATTCGAGGACGATCGGATCAGATTCTGGCGATATAAGCAGAATTTATTTTACTATCCACAGATTTTCCTTTTCCTTCTTTCCAAGAAGGACTGAAGATGGCTGCCACCGGATTAAAAAGTGGGCTGATGGGCACCACTAATAAGCCTTCTCTACTTCTCTACTTCCTCTTCGTTTTGTCTTTGTGTGTCTGGACCTGCAACAAGAAGGATTTTCCGACAAACTCAACCAAAGGTGAAGTTAAAAAGTTTTATCTGTATGGATTTGGGCTTGGACATCTCACCCTACACTCTATGTGGTCTTTAAAAGCCCTGAGCAAAAACTTCCAAATTAAGGCAAACATGGCTGTTAAGCAAAAATCACAATATGGCAGAGGATATACAGTTAAAGTTCTGTTAGTTCTGCTACTTCTGGCAGGAGATATTCACCTTAACCCTGGACCTGCCACTATTAAACAGCAGACCACTGGGTTAGCACAAAACCGAGCTGTACAAAAGCAAAAACAACATTTATTTTTCCAAACTGTTAATCATGCACGAGTTCTTTGGGACATCAAGGCTAAACCAAAGGGGATCCTCGGCGGTCATTTAAACATACGGAGCATAATCCCCAAAAGAGATGAGATTTCGGTGTTGCTGTTGGACTCAAATCTGGACTACCTTTGTCTCTCAGAAAGCTGGCTACACAGTAACATAGACACTAATATGATCGATATTGTGGGCTACCAGTGTTTTAGAAAAGACAGGCAGGTAGGGAGGGGAGGAGGTGTTTTAATTTACATCAAAGAGAAATATAAATGTCAACTGGTTGATTTGAATACTTCACTTGAATGTTTAGCTGTTAATGTATGTCTCTCTCCGGTAATGAATTTCAACATTGCAGTAGTGTACAACCCACCGTCACACAACTCTTCCTTTTATAATGAATTAAGTGATCTGGTTAAACAACTTGAGAAGAACAGAGAAACAATAATTCATGGTGACTTTAATATCAACTGGTCTGATAAAAAAGACAAACAAAAACTGAAAAGCCTCATGACTAAATTTAATTACCAGCAAATCATCAAAGGACCCACCAGGATAACCAAACAATCCAGAACACTTATTGACATGGTATTTACTAATAAACCAGAACGAATAACCAGAACCTATAATCTTGTAACTGGTCTCTCAGATCATAACATGGTTCTTGCTGTCAGGAAACTTACTAAAAAGCGACTACAGTATTTTGGGGGAGTCGATACTGACAAATCAAATTTTATTATCCCCAAATCAAAAAATGAGGAGTTTGAACATTACTTAGAGAATCAAAATTGGGAGCAGCTCATGGCAACATGTGAAGTAGATGATTGTTGTAATTTTATAACTGCAACAATCTCAAAGTCTATAGAAAAATTTTCAAAGCAAATTAAAAGTAGACAACAGAAGATTAGCCTACCATGGTTAAATAATGAAATAAGAAAACTTATGAAGAGGCGAGACTATGCACTGAAAACATCACTAACCTCCAAACTACAAAATGATCACCTTGTGTACAAAAGTTTAAGAAATAAAGTGGTACATGAGCTGCGAAAATCAAAAATATCTTATTACAATAAACTGATAGATCATGCAAAGGGTAACAACAGTTCCCTATGGAGGCATTTAAATAACTTAACTAATAAAAAAAACGATCAGAAGGGGGTAAAGGAACTTAGAATCAATGGCAAGACCGTCAGTGACAAGGCTACTTTGGCAAATGAATTTAATTCACACTTTGTGGGCTCTGTGGAAGACTTAACAAAAATTTTTGTGCTGCCAAATGTGCTCAACAACACAAATTCCATACTCCCAACAGATACTTTTCACATCGATGAGGTAAATGAGAAGTTAATTGCTGGTATTGTTAAAACACTGTCAAACTCAAAAACTAGTGATATCTACAATATGAGCACCTCCTTTCTCAAAATGCACAGCAAAATATTAATCAAACCACTGACTCATCTCATTAATCTCTCCATTAGGTCTAGTACATTTCCATCTGGCTGGAAAAAAGCTGTCGTCATACCAGTTCATAAATCAGGCAGTAAAGACGATATATGCAATTACCGCCCAATCTCTATCTTACCAGTCCTATCTAAGGTTCTTGAAAAAGTTGTAGCTACACAGCTGATAGACTACTTACAAGACAGTCAACTTCTTCATCCACATCAATTTGGTTTTAGACCAGGATACTCAACAGAAACAGCAAATTGTTGCCTTATTGAAAACGTCAAACAGTCCTTGGACAGGGGTAATGTGGTAGGAGCTGTTTTTCTAGATCTCAAAAAGGCTTTCGATACTGTAAACCACAGTTTGCTTTTATCCAAAATGGTATCTTTTAACTTCTCCCCAAATACATTAGAATGGTTTGCATCTTATCTCCAGAATAGAGAACAGTGTGTAAAAGTTCACCAGGATAAATCCTCATTTTTAAACAACCGCATGGGTATCCCACAAGGGTCCATTCTTGGTCCTTTACTTTTCAGCATTTTTATTAATGACTTGCCGTTACACTGCTCAGCTGCAACATGCCAACTTTATGCAGATGATGCAGTTATTTACACAGCTGCCAAGACTCCAGCACAGGCTGCAGATGTACTGTCTACAAGTATGGTTGATGTCCAAGAGTGGCTCCTCAAGAACCATCTATTGCTGAACCTTCAGAAAACAGTCTCAATGTGCTTTTCAATCAAAAAATGTAACCTGCAACATTTTAAAGTTAATATACATGATCATGACATCAGTTTAGCTACAGAATTCAAATACCTTGGCATTGTACTAGATCCTCAACTCAAATTTAATCTTCATATAAAGAAAATTTCAAAAACAGTAAAAAAAAATCTGAACTGCTTTAAATTAATTAGATATTACATACCTTACGAAGCAGCTGCACTGTATATGCATTCTATGGTTTTTTCTCATATATCATACTGTTTGACAGTCTGGGCTCAAGCAGCCCCTTCCACAATAAGACATATAGGTTCATTATATAATCAAACCCTAAAAATCTTGGACAAAAAGCCCATTAGGTGGCATCACTGTAATGTTTTAAAAAAATACAACCTATTGAGTTTTGAGAGCTTCATTGACCTCTGTCTTCTGAAATTAACGTTCAAATGTTTCCATAAATCAGCACCCGAGCCACTTGCTGGTTTCGTCCAAAGACAGGACAGCAGCAGAGCCACCAGGAGTTCTGTTAACAATAACTGTAAAATATTCCACCGCAGAACCACATTTGGACAAACAGCTTTCTCTATAAAGGGCAGTCACATCTGGAACACAATGCCAAATGAAATTAAAATAATAACGGACTTTAAAACATTCACTAAAAATGTTAAAAACTGGCTGAAAAATAAACAAGAATGTACTCATGTATGAATTATTTGTCTGCAAAGTGAGAGTGAATGAAGGGAAGGAATAAATGTGTTTGTTTATAGTGAGTGACGGAGGGAGGAAGGCCTGAAATAGGCAAATGTGAGTTATGTTATATGTGTTAAATGTGAGTCAGGCTGTTATATTTGTGTATTTATAATATTTATGTTAAAGGTGAGTCAGGCTCTTATATTTGTGTATTTATAATATTTATAATATTTATAATTGTGTATTTATAATTTTTCTGCATTGATGTATGTGGTTATTGTGTATATTTTTATCTTGATTCTTTTTTCTAAAGCCCATCCAGGGACAAGAGTTGCAAATTAGCTAATAGCTATACACTCTATGTGCAACACATCAGATTGATTGTCTTTGATTAATTGTCTATGTTTATTGCACTGTCCCTGTCAAATAAACTAATCTACTACTACTACTACCTTGGCCGGGGGATCCTGGCTTCCATCCCAGCCCCGACCAACAGTGATCTGTGCGGAGTTTGCATGTTCTCCCCGTGTCTGCGTGGGTTTTTGCGGATTTCTCCGGTTTCCTCCCACATGCCAAAAACATGCAAGTTAGGTTAATTGGCATCAAACTGGGGATTCTAAATTGTCCTTAGGTATGACTGTGAGAGTGAATGGTTGTCTGTCTCGCTGTGTTGGCCTTGCGATGGACTGGCGATCTGTCCAGGGTGGGCCCTGCCTCTCGCCCAAAGATGCTGGGATAGGCTCCAGCCCCCCCGCGACCCGAAAAGGATTAAGCGGAAGAAGATGAATGAATGAATGAAACATCATTACAATGTTTCTACATAAAAAGAATTCTGTTGAGATATTTTAGCAAGACAAGTTATCAGGAGCCAAACAACTTTGATATTTATATTTTATATTTTAAAGCTTTAAAATTTACAGGGTTGCTTTAAAGATCACTCAGATTATATGCAGAATAGAAAAATTGTACATGTAGCATGTAAACCTACATGTAACATGTAGGTTTAGGGCGCTCGCGCACGCAGCGACCAGCAGCCGGTGGCTTGTCACCAGACTGCAAACCAAGTCTACCTACGGGTACAAATAAGTAACAAAAAAAAAAAAATTGTGTTAAAATCAAGAGCCATTTAATCTAGGGCTGGAAATCATCAGTATTTTTCCAGAATTCAATTTGATCCTGATTGAGAAGCTTCAAATAAAATTTCAGTCCAAACCAATTCAGTTAGTATTGATTCAGTCAGAGACTTTGTCATAATGACTATTTTCCTTGCATATGAAAGAAATTCTTAGAGGCCCAATACCATAAATGTAAACTTATAAACGTGAGAGTTTAGCCACACTAGAGATCTCCTAATCCTCTTTCACACATGAAAAGGCATCATGTTTAAAACATCGATCTTGGGGGGTCCGTCAATCAATATTGAGTCATCATTCAAATAAAATTGATTCAATATTGATTCTTCTATCTTTTGAACCCACTCCCAAATTTAATATGTAATCAAGTTAGATGTCTGTTCCATAGAACTGTCCTGAATACAAGTCGCGGGGCTCAAAATATCAGTCAGGAGCAAATATCCAGATATCATGAAGAGCAGGGATGGGCAACTTTGGTGGTAGTGAGGGCCACAAAATGTTTTTGTTGCTTACCAAGGGTGTTTTTTTGTGTGTGTGTGGGGGGGTATTTTTTCAAAGTCAAAAGTTTCACAATTAAAACTGAAAGTGCAAATGAAAATAATAGCTAATTTACTGTTTTTATCAGTAAAACTGATAAAAACAGTATAGATAAGTAGTATAGATAAGTTCTACTGTTTTTTTTTATCAGACAAATAGGTAGATGTTTGTTTTTTCACCTTGATATGTTTCGACTGACACCTGCAGTGGTCTTCAGAAGCATTGGCTGCTCGCTGTGACGTCGTTTTATCAGCTGTTTTCCTTAGGCATGTCAAGGTATGTCATGTAAAAAGGCATGTCAAGGTAATAAAACACAAACATCTAATACCTTTTTGTCTGATAAAAAGAGAAAGTAAATTAATTAGTCGAGAAGAAGACAAAATAAAAGTACTTGACTATTTCTGTGAAAATAGTAGCTGCACAGTGTTTATCGGTTACTGGACACTCCGTTCTCAAATTGCAACATACCTTAGATGTTCCGTACCCGCTTCTGTACCTGCGTAATTAAATACTTACCAAACCAAAATGTTGTTGTGGTTTATTTTTAATATCGAAATGTGATTCAAAACAGAAGCTGAATTAATTAAGACTGAAAGTAAACTCTCAAAAATGTCATGGCAATCAGTGGCATAAGAGCAGCATCTGATTTTAATTAACCAAACCCCAGCCAATTACTAGGTTGGTTTGCTGTATCATGGCTGATCTTTGTGTTGCATGCAATATTTTGTATGGTGGGATCTGAAATTTTTATTGTTGTATTTGTTGTTGTTAATTCCTTTTTCTGTTTTGAATCACATTCACTCATTCATCTTCTACCACTTAATCCTTTTCGGATCGCGGAGGGGCTGGAGCCTATCCCAGCATCTTTGGGCGAGAGGCAGGGTACACCCTGGACAGATCGCCAGTCCATCACAGGGCCAACACAGAGAGACAGACAACCATTCACTCTCACAGTCATACCTAAGGACAATTTAGAATCCCCAGTTTGATGCCAATTGACCTAACTTGCATGTGGGAGGAAACTGGAGAAATCCTGGAGTAAACCCACACAGACACGGGGAGAACATGCAAACTTCACACAGATCACTGTTGGTTGGGGGCTGGGATCGAACCCAGGATCCCCCGGCCAAGGGTGAGTTGCTGTGCTGCCGCAGTGCTAACCACCCCACCACCGCGCTGGTTTTGAATCACATTTTGATATCAAAAATAAACAACCACAACAACAACATTTTGGTTTGGTAAGTATTTAATTACGCAGGTACGGAAGCAGGTATGGAAAGTCTAGGGTACTTTTTGATTTGGGTACAGATTGACTTGGGATGGAGTGGCAAGGGTACGGAGTGTCCTGATACTGTTGTATCATATTAGAATTAAAATTACTGATAAAATTATACCATGACCTAATTTTTAAGACTCTCCATCAAAATGATGAGCAAAGAGAAATTCTGGATGATAATTAACAAAAAAGCCAAGAAGAAAAGGAAATGTGATGAGGCTTAGCTTGTTCTTGGAGTCATTGTGGGTGTGAAGGGGCAGAGAAATAGGTGTGTGTGTATAGGTGGGCTTGGTAGCCATCCATCCATCCAACCATCTTCTTCCGCTTTATCCTCTTTAGGGTCGCGGGGGGGCTGGAGCCTATCCCGGCATCTTTGGGCGAGAGGCAGGGCACACCCTGGACAGATCGCCAGTCCATCGCAGGGCCAACACAGAGAGACAGACAACCATTCACTGTCACAGTCATGCCTATGGACAATTTAGAATCCCCAGTTGATGCCAGTTAACCTAACCTACATGTTTTTGGCATGTAGGAGGAAACCGGAGAAATCCCGGAGTAAACCCACACAGACACGGGGAGAACATGTAAACTCCACACAGATCACTGTTGGTCGGGGGCTGGGATCGAACTCAGGATCCCCCGGCCAAGGGTGAGTTGCTGTGCTGCCACAGTGCTAACCACTCCACCACCGTGCTACCCTGCTTGGTAATCATTTGGCTCCCCAAAGTCGGGGGGGGGGGGGGGATTAAGAACCACTGGTGTAAATGAACAAAAAAATCAGAAGATTAAAACAACCACAGTCTCTTAGCTTTTATTACTGACATAGGATTTTAACTGTCAGTGGTTCAGTCGTGCTGTTTAGAGTGAAGCCTCCAAAGCTTTGAATCTTCTTCTGTACAGGTAGAAGGAAAGCCTCAGAGCTTCACTGAAGCTTCACCTGCCATCACTACTGAGGAGCTGTAGCATTTATTCTTGTTTAAAAGCAGCCTACTTAGTACATTTACTGCTGTTTACAGCCGATTAATGCAGTCTCAGCATGCAACACATACCTTACAACAGTACTCCGGTGCACACTGCTCCCTCTATATCGCTATGGCTTCCTCACTGTCGTTCTCTCCTCAACCACTCGCCCAGAGCGGCACCTACTTTTCGATTAGAGCTTCGTCTGCTGGCAAACTCTATAATTGCATTTAAGAATGCCGTTCCAAATACGGTCAAACGTGATGTAAATAAACAGATTTTTGGAAATAAACTGGCAGTTGGACGCCAGTTGCCCATCCCTGATGTAGAGTCTTTCTTTTGTCTTCCTTAGTGGACTGCATTAGGATCAGAATGTGACTTTTCTTATAATTTTTTTTATGACAGTTGGGGAGGTATAATTTTTTTGCTTTTCTTTTTATTTTATGACCTGTTTAAGCAAAGGTACTATAGATGAACAATTTTCATTAATTTTTTCCAACTAAATTAGTATCTTTTGTCTGAAATTTTGAACTCATAAATTTGCCATTTTTTCCACATAATTTTGAATTGTTTTTTTAAAATTTATATTTGCAATTTTTAATGGGAATTTGACCTTTTTTGGTAATATTTCTGACTTTATCATGAAGTTGCTACTTCTTCTAGTAAATTTATTAAAATCAAGCAGTAAGGCGGGGAAGTGAATATTCAGATATCAAATTTTAAAACATTTTGATTAATTGAATTATTATGCCTTGGTACATTGGTAACAATAAAGTTGATGTGTCATAGAAAACCTTTCCCTGATTTCAAAGATCTTGAATTCATGCCTGGGGATTTTTTGGGGGGGCGGGGGTTGATTTAACGGTCTTGGGTAACTTTGTGGACACAAACTATTTCGTGAATCGAAGATAAACTCTTCCTAGTACTCTTAAATCAGTTTTTTTGTTGTTGTTTTCAAAATTCCCTAAGCTCTGTCACGACACACAACATGTTTGTTTTAACATGTTTATGTTTTAACATGTTTAAACAGTCCAACATGTTTATGTTGTTGGTATTCATTAACAAGCAAAGCAACGTAAAGTTTCTTAATGTGACATCCTTTATTCATATTTGGTGAAAATGTGGATAACTAGTTTTGCTTTCCTTTGCTTTCAATTTTGACATGCTCCTTTTGAAGCCTGATTAATTCCTCAACACAACATCAGATACACACGTGGACAAAATTGTTGGTACCCCTCTGTTAATGAAAGAAAAACCCACAATGGTCACAGAAATAACTTGAATCTGACAAAAGTGGTAATAAATAAAAAAATCTATGAAAATTAACCAATGAAAATCAGACAATGCTTTTTGAATTGTGGTTCAGGTTCCGAACCTGAAAACAGAACAGGTTCAACAGAATTATTTTAAAAAACAAACTCATGAAACAGGCCTGGACAAAAATGATGGTACCCCTAGAAAAGATTGAAAATAATGTGACCATAGGGACATGTTCAACCAAGATGTGTCTTCTAATTAACATCACAGGTGTCTACAAACTTGTAATCAGTCAGTCGGCCTATTTAAAGGGTGACGAGTAGTCACTGTGCTGTTTGTTGACATGGTGTGTACCTCACTAAACATAGACTAGAGGAAGCAAAGGAGAGAGTTGTCTCAGGAGATTAGAAAGAAAATTATAGACAAGCATGTAAAAGGTAAAGGCTATAAGACCATCTCCAAGCAGCTTGATGTTGCTGTGACTACAGTTGCACATATTATTCAGAAATTTAAGATCCACGGGACTGTAGCCAACCTCCCTGGATGTGGCCGCAGGAGGAAACTTGATGAAAAATGGAAGAAAGGGATAATACGAATGGTAACAAAAGAGCCCAGAACAACCTCTAAACACATTCATGGTGAACTCCAAGGTCAAGGTACATCAGTGTCAGATCGCACCATCCGTCATTGTTTGAGCCAAAGTGGACTTCATGGGAGACGACCAAGGAGGATACCACTGTTGAAAATAAATCATAAAAAAGCCAGACTGGAATTTGCCAAACTGCATGTTGTGTGTGACAAGCCACAAAGCTTTTGGGAGAATGTCCTATGGACAGACGAGACAAAACTGGAACTTTTTGGCAAGGCACATTAGCTCTATGTTCACAGAAGCAAAAATGAAGCATACCAAGAAAAGAACACTGTCCCTACTGTGAAAGATGGAGGAGGTTCTGTTATGTTCTGGGGCTGCTTTGCTGCATCTGGCACAGGGTGTCTTGAATCTGTGCAGGTTACAATGAAATCTCAAGACTATCAAGGTATTCTAGAGAGAAATGTGCTGCCCAGTGTCAGACAGCTTGGTCTCAGTCGCAGGTCATGGGTCTTGCAACAGGATAATGACCCGAAACACACAGCTAAAAACACCCAAGAATGGCTAAGAGTGAAACATTGGACTATTCTAAAGTGGCCTTCTATGAGCCCTGATCTAAATCCTATTGAACGTCTGTGGAAGGAGCTGAAACATGCCATCTGGAGAAGGCACCCTTCAAACCTGCGACAACTGGAGCAGTTTGCTCATGAGGAGTGGGCCAAAATACCTGCTGAGAGGTGCAGAAGTCTCATTGACAGTTACAGAAATCGCTTGATTGCAGTGATTGCCTCAAAAGGTTGTACAACAAAATATTAAGGGTACCATCATTTTTGTCCAGGCCTGTTTCATGAGTTTGTTTTTTAAAATAATTCTGCTGAACCACAATTCAAAAGCATTGTCTGATTTTCAATGGGCTAGCAGTACTCAAATGCTTTGCAAGCAGTTTCATGAAATGGTCAGTCAGGGAGCAACTCATACCGTCTCGGACGTCGCCCAGGTTAACAAGGTCAGGAGTTCCTGGCAGCGGAAGGCGAATTACAGAGCTGCTTGGAGGAATCTGATCAGACCTAAATGAAACAGTCATTGTCGCCTGACAGACTGCTATGATGATGATGATGATGAATTTTCATAGACTTTTTATTTATTACCACTTTTGTCAGATTCAAGTTATTTCTGTGACCATTGTGGGTTTTTCTTTCATTAACAGAGAGGTACCAACAATTTTGTCCACGTGTGTATTTCTATTTTGTTGTGCTTATTGTATTAGAAAATGGTTATCTGGCAATCAGAAACCTTTTTTTCTGAAACAACTTTGTGGAAACTGCCTTTTTCATACAGTACCTGATCTTGCCCATTGTTTCCAACTAAATGTGGATCCCTGTTTTCAGATCCCTTGCTGCCACCCTCTGCACTAAGCCTGCTGGTCTCGCCAATCCGTTTGGCCTCCGCTGCCATCTGGCAGACCGTGGAGAAGAAAATTATATCCGACTATGGGCTGCTCGAAGAGTTTGTGTTTATGATCACGGAGATTGTCCCTCAACTCCTCTCTGTGAGGCAGCGTGCCGAGCTCATTTTAGGCCTCAGAGCACGGGTAAGTTGGAAGATGTGTATTTAAAAATCACTAAATAGAAACCAAATGATATGTAGACACAACTTTTATAAGTGCACATAAATCCTATTACTTCAGTACGATGGAAGTTTATAGTGAAATGCATTGTTATATTCAGTCATTCAGAAATTAAGTGCACTGCCTCCACTGTATTTTCTCTACTAGTGCATTGCCTGTAAAAAGCAAGGACTCCTATAGAAAACTGGTAGCCCAGTTAGCCTTTATGTGGCAAAATGTAGATTGTCTTTGAAAGGGGGACACAAAGAGGTGTACATGTAGGCAATATTATGAGGGTAGGAACCATCTGTCTCCAGAGGATTTGTGGTCCTTTTCCACTAGCACCTACTCAGCCTGACTTGCCTTGACTCTACTCGGCCCGTCACGGTTTAGGTCGTTTTCCATTACAACTGAGTACCACCTGAAGGTGGGTGGGTTCATTACGGGAAGGTGGCCCATTATGTTGTTGACATGCTGAGGTTTTGCTGTCAGAAGCGAATACTTATTACTAATACTAGTTAATTAATACTAATACTTATTACAGTAAGTGTAAAATACACTTCCACTTGCGCTGCATTCGCCACATCCTGGACATATCCTGGCAGGACAAAGTGCCCAACACAGAAGTTCTGTCCCGCGCCGGCCTCCCCTCCATGTTCACTCTACTCAGGCAGCGCAGGCTCCGCTGGCTAGGCCACGTTCACCGTATGAAGGATGGCAGAATCCCCAAAGACGTCCTCTACGGAGAACTGGCAACTGGCAGGAGAGACGTTGGCTGCCCACAGCTGCGCTTTAGAGATGTCTGCAAGAGAGACATGAAGGAACTGGAGATCAACACAGAGCGCTGGGAGGACCTTGCAACGGACCGCTCCAAATGGAGAGGCACCCTGGCCAGACAGCTCAAGGCGGGTGAAGAGAGACTGACTGCTGCAGCAGATGAAAAAAGGACCCGCAGGAAGAACCGGCACAGACCCAGCAGCACGGAGACCACCCACAAGTGCGACCTGTGTGACAGGGACTGCCATTCGCACATCGGCCTGTTCAGCCACAGGCGGTGCTGTTCCAGCAGAGTAGACGTTTAGGATTCTCTTCCATAGTCATCATAGACCGACGGAGGCCGACGAAAATACAAGCAAAGCACGGAGTTAGCGTTGATGGCTAGCTAGCTCATTTGTGTACAGGAGACAACGGCGATATCCTTGTTTGTTCAAGTGAGCTTGCCACCAATAGGATAAACAACGTAAAAGATGCTTAAAATCACAAAACACTCACCATCTTCCCCGTGAGCAGCCATCAGTTCAGAGACCTCCTGGTATTTCATTCTGGGTTGGTCCGAGCCGGCCGGTTCAACCGCAGGGATCTAAGCACTGCAACACCGATGAAAGAAGTGTGTGCACCAACAAGGAGACTGTTTGAAAAATAACCACATTTGGTCAAATTTGACCACTATATGAACTTTTCAGCCTATGAACTTTTCAGCCCTGTTGCCAGCAGAATGACCCGAAATAAAATACCAGGTCTCTGAGCTGATGGCTGCTCACGGGGAAGGTGGTGAGTGTTTTGTGACAGTGTTGATTTGTGTGTAGCCATTTATTTAGTTGATCATCACAGAAATAATAAAAAACTCACGGCCGAATTTACAAATGGAAGTTATGACTCTTGTGAAGATGTCGCTCTCATCCAGTAATGTTACGCCCTGGCCAGTCAGTGGCCTGCAATCTGTTGACATTACATTTTCAGCTCAGGTCAGCACGGTTGAAACCTCACTGAAGCAGGTCCCAAAAAAAAAGTACCTGGTACTAGGTACTAATGGAAAACCCTACAAACTGAGTAGAGTCGGGCTGAGTAGGTACTAGTGGAAAAGGGGCTTTGGTGGTGGCGTAATCGTCCGACAGTTCCAGGCCGACATAGCACGGCAAAGTAAAATGTGTTAAAATTATACCAAAATGATTATGGACAAAGTAAATGTAGAGTGGCGTGCATGGGACCAACTTGTCACCATTGTTGTCTAATAATTGCGGAGAGGAACCAATCGATTAATAATCATGGATTGTATTTATATAGCGCCTTTCATGATACCCAAAGTGCTTTACAATGAGTCCATTAAAGATTCAAGATTCAAAGATTTTTATTTGTCAGTCCTAGGGGTGTGCCATATTGTATCCTTCATGATAACACTGGTATAAATTTTGATCCCGGTGTAAAAAAGAATATTGTGAAATTTGGGGTCTGCTTCATGACGACGTCATACTGCATTAAAATGGCAAAACAAAACATGGTGGGAAGCTGCAGCTTCGAAGTCGGACCGTCTCCAGTTGAGTGGAAATATGGTTTCGCTTTCTGTTTCAGACTGCTGTCATGGTTAAAAAAAAAAAAACGGTGCAGCAGTGTGGAAAATTCTGGAAAAGCTCTGGATTGGTTTTTCTCCTACCTTTCTGGTAGGAGTTTTTCCGTGGCTGTTGGCTCTTATTCATCTGATTCTGCTCCTTTAACCTGTGGGGTGCCTCAGGGTTCTGTTCTGGGTCCACTTTTATTTGCCCTATATACAGTATGCTGCCACTTGGTTCTGTCATCAGCAAATTTACAGGTGTGTCTTATCACTGCTACGCTGACGATTTACAGCTGCTTTTCTCTTTTAAACCTGACCATGTTGACAATTTAAAAATTATTCATGATTGTCTGTCCACAATTAAGGACTGGATGTCTAGTAACTTTTTGCAACTTAATGCTGATAAAACTGAAGTCCTTATTGTAGCACCTGATAATCTAATTCCTAAGATGGTTAATAGCACTGGTTCATTAAGCTCTAATGTACGGTCTAATCTAAAAAATCTTGGCGTCATTTTCGATTAGTCGATGAGTTTTGATCAGCATGTCAAATCTCTGACCCGGAGTTGTTTTTTCCACCTTAGGAATATATCCAAAATTAGGTCATTGGTTTCCTGCAGTCAGTTAGAAATCATTATTCATGCCTTTGTTTCTTTACGTTTGGACTACTGTAATGCTCTTTTCACATGTCTTGGCATATCCTCTTTACATCGCCTACAGTTAGTCCAGAACTCTGCTGCAAGATTACTAACTAGGTCCAGTAGATTCTGTCATATCACTCCCATTTTGGCCTCCTTGGCTTCCTGTAAATTATAGAGTTCATTTTAAAGTTCTTGTTCTTACTTATAAAGCCATTCACAAAGAGGCACTTTTTTATATTAGTGACCTGCTCCATCAACACCAGCCCAGCAGGTTTCTCAGGTCTTCTCATCAGAATCTATTGGTAGTCCCTAGCACTAGGCTCAGAACCAAAGGCGATAGAGCCTTTGCTGCTGTTGCTCCCAGACTTTGGAACTCCTTACCTTTTGAACTTAGATCTGCACCTTCCAGACCCACCTTTTTAGCCTGGCTTTTTAATTAACTATGTGTTGATTGTATTTTTATGTGCTTTTACTGTTTACTTTGTTTTTATTTTTTACTGTTTTATGTGCCTGTGTTTTTATTTTGTATTTTTTTACCATGTTAAGCACTTTGTGACTCTGTCTGTGAAAAGTGCTTTATAAATAAACTTATTATTAATATTATAATCTGTCTACATTTTTTCCGCACGTCAACAATACTGCCGGAGTGGTATTAACATTGAACAGTGTGCAGTTTGAATTGGTTGTCGGTTTTTACTTTCATTTTGGCCGCTTCATCTTGATTTTATTCAGCCACCCAAAGAGAGAGCAAGAGAGAGGAAAAAAAAGTTCCACTTTTACATGGTATTTGGCATGACCCGGCCGGGATTCGAACCCCTGCCTCCCGGGTGTGGGGCGGATGCTCTACCAACTGAGCCACCACTCTGGTAAGGAGTGGTGGCAATAAGGTTGGAAAATAATATTTTATGTATAGTATGCTAACCATAGTGCAAACAACGGTAAAAACACAGCAATCCTATGTACAGTAAACCGTAATACCGGTAAATTGCGAGTTCAATGCAGTAATGGGGTACAGACAGTGACAGATTGGTCTAAGCATGATCAGTATTGCAGTGACAGACAGCAGCAAGTATGGCATTTGTGCAGATGGTTGCAGTAAGGTGCAAGACACACAGCAGTAGATGTGGTACTGCTGGTGTGCTCTTTCTGTGCAAACAGCTGAGGTAGTTATTGTGTGGTGAGTGTGTTACAGTCCGGGGGCAGAGTAGGCAGCGTTCAGTGTCCTGATGGCTTGGTGAACAAAGCTGTTTAGCAGTCTTGTGGAGCGGGCCCGTAGGCTCCGGTACCTTCTTCCTGAGGGCAGGGGGCTGAAAAGGGTGTGTGTGTGTGTGTTGGGGGGGGGGGGTGCCTGCGATGTTGATGGCTCTGCGGGTGAGGTGGATGTCTGAGAGGGAGGGCAGAGGGGCACCCATGATCTTGCTGGCTGCTTTCACTGTGTGTTGTAGTGCCTTCCGGCAGGAGGCAGTACAGCTTTCGTACCACACAGTGATGCAGTTGGTGAGGATACTCTCAGTGGTGCCCCGGTAGACTGAGCACATGATGGGGGGGTGGGACTCGTACGCTCCTGAGTTTGCAGAGGAAATAGAGGTGAGTTTGAGCCTTCTTGGCCTGTGATGTAGTGTTGTTAGACTAGGAGAGGTCCTCGGAGATGTGCATCCCCAGGAACTTGGTGCTGCTCCCCCTCTCCACAGCTGCTCCATCGATGATCAGAGGGGGATGCTGTGTGTGTCCTCTCCAGAAGTCGATCACAGTCTCCTTGGTTTTTTCCATGTTCAGGAAGAGATTATTGTCTTTACACCACTGGACCAGTTGGCTTACCTCATTTCTATAGTTGGCCCCTTCATTGTTTGTGATGAGGCGCACCACTGTTGTGTCATCCCCAAATTTGATGATGTGGTTGGTGCTGTAGGCTGGTACACAGTCATGGGTCAGCAGGGTGAAGAGCAGCGGGCTGAGCACGCACCCTTGTGGGACCCCTGTGCTCAGTGTGATGGTCTTGGAGGTGTTGCTGCCAACCCACACATTCTGTGGCTTCCCTGTGAGAAAGTCCAGCACCCAGTTACAGAGAAGGGTTTTGAGTCCCATGTGTCTGAGTTTTTGTATTAGGTGCTGAAGGATTATTGTATTGAATGCTGAACTGAAGTTCAAGAACAGTATTTGCACATAGTTCTTTGAGTCCAGGTGGGTGAGGGATGGATGGAGAGCAGCAGAGATGGTATCTTCTGTGGATTTGTTTGACCTGTATGCAAACTGAGATGGGTCGTGGGAGGGAGGCAGAGTGGACTTGATGTTCTGCAAGACCAGCCGCTCGAAGCACTTCATTATGATGGAGATCAGTGCTATGGGTCAGTAATCGTTGTAGCTGGATGGGACAGGCTTCTTTGGGAGTGATATTATGGTAGCAGTTTGGAAACACATGGGGACAACAGCTTGATTTAGGAAGATGTTGAAGAAGTCGGCCAGGACATTCATGAGCTCCTCCGCAGAGTCCTTCAGAGCGTGACCTGGTATATTGTCTTTTCCAGTTGCCTTGTGTTGGTGTGATCCTGGAGAGGGTCCTCTTCACGCTAGCTGGATCCAGAATTATAGCCTGCTTGTCTGGAGGAGGAGTGGTCTTCTGTGCTGATGTGCTGTTTTGTGCTTCAAAGCAGCCAAAGAAGTCATTTAAGTTGTTAGCTGCCATTTTTTGTAAGATTCAGGCAGCTTTCTGTTAGGGGTTGATATATGTGTGATTTGAATTTGCTTGAAATTTCTCTTGGTGAAGGTCTACAATTCCACATTTTCAGGTTTCCAAAGTGAACGGTTGGGTTTCTCGGGCCTCTAGAAGGGTCGCCCTCTGGAGGGCCAAAATTGGGCTTTTAAGAAAAATAGGTTTTTGAGGTGAAATATCTCGGTGCACCCTCAATAGCCCAGCTTCATTTTTACTGATGTTAATCTACTATAGGAGTTGTTTTGGAAAATCATGAAATTTTTGTGGGCTGTTAAGGGCGCCACCTATAGAGGACGCTAAGAAAGGCCACTTTGGGCCAAAGTAACACTCACATTGGAAGCATTTCTGGTCTGCACCCCCATTAGACCAAGCTTGTTTATGCATGTTCTACAACAGTGCCTAGTACTATTCCACTTGAAATTGTTGTGGGATAATAAGGGCGCAGAAGTATAGGTGGCGCTCAATTTGGTCAAAATGCAAAAATTAAGATAGTCCACGGCCTTAGAGCTCTGTGCGCCCATCAGATTTGAATGAAATCTGTTTTGTTACATAGCCCTACATGTCCACTATATGCACCAAAAAGATTTTAGAGGGTTTTTCCAAATCTCCTCCTATAGTAGATTGACATCAGTAAAAATAAAGCTGGGCTATTGAGGGCGCACTGAGGTATTTCACCTCAAAAACCTATTTTTCCTCAAAAGCTCAATTTTGGCCTTCCAGAGGGTGTCCCTTCTGGAGGCCCTAGAAACCCAACCGTTCACTTTGGGAACCTGAAAATATGGAATTTTCCAATCTACCAATAGACCTTTCACCAAAAGAAATTTCAGGCAAATTCAGATCACACATATCACCCACTGCCTGAATCTTATAAAAATGGCAGTTAAGCAGTGTGATGTCACTCGCACAGGTCTGAGGTGGAGGTTTAGATAGATAGATAGATAGACACTTTATTTCGAACAAAAAAGTATAACAAAAACAAAACAAATGACAAATGCAATAAAGTAACAGTATACAGTGTTCGAAAAGGAGAAGGAAGAAGTGAATATTAATTCCATCTCCTCTTTTCCATAAATACACCCGTGTGAATTATATACAAATTACCACCTTTAAGACCCCAAGTAAACAATTTACTGTATTTTTTACATATCAACATTAACACCCATCCATCCTAACATACATTGATGTCCATACATCAAAACCAGCCTCAACCAACACAGATATACACAGTGCTGTCCCACCCACCATTCCATAGTGTCCCATAATGTCCCAGAGTGAGCATAGTGAATCGTACATATAAATACTACCCTTCTAACATATATCCTGGGCTGCACGGTGGCGCAGTGGTTAGCACCGCGGCAGCACAGTTTTACCCTCGGCCGGGGGATCGCGGGGATCATGAGATTGTGAGTTTGATCCCTGCCCCCAGCCAACAGTGATCTGTGTGGCGTTTGCATGTTCTCCCCGTGTTTGCGTGGGTTTACTCCGGGATTTCTCCGGTTTCCTCCCACATACCAAAACATGCAGGTTAGGGAGTTAAGGGGCGCTTGCACACGCAGCGACCGGCAGCTGGTGGCTCGTCACCGGACTGCAGAACAAATCTACCTACGGGTACAAAATAAGTAAAAAAAAAAAAAAATCCTTTCAGCAAATAATGTTTATACTGCTTTTTGAATTGAATTCTGTTTGTACATAGTTTCAGTTCCGGCTCCAGACTGTTCCACAAATCCACCCCACAGACAGATATGCACATACTTTTCTTGGTTGTTCGTATCTTGGGTTTTGTAAAGTTTGTCTCCTCTCAATTTATGATCATTGTCTCTTTTTTTTAAAATATTTTTTGTATATTTGTAGTTGGTGAGGGTCTGTATGCCACGCCAGAGAGACTGTGCATCTCTTGTGTTGCTGAAGTGTAGTTTCTTGCTGTACTGTCGTTTTGCTTCCTTGATGCCACGGGACAGGTTGGCCCTAGCTGTTGTTAGTCCTGCAGTGTCACACAGCATTTCAGAAAAGGAACATCATACCAACAGTAAAATATGGTGATGGTAGCGTGATGGTCTGGTGCTATTTTGCTGCTTCAGGACCTGGAAGACTTGCTGTGGTAAATGCAACCGTGAATTCTGCTATCTACCAAAAAATCCTGAAAGAGAATGCCCGGCCATCTGTTCGTGACCTCAAGCTGAAGCACACTTTGGTTCTGCAGCAGGACAATGATCCAAAACACATCACCAAGTCCACCTCTGAATGGCTTAAGAAAAACAAAATGAAGATTTTGGAGTGGCCTAGTCAAAGTCCTGACCTGAATCCGATTGAGATGCTATGGCATGACCTTGAAAAGGCGGTTCATGCTCAAAAACCCTCCACTGTGACTGAATTACAACAATTCTGCAAAGATGAGTGGGCCAAAATTCCTCCACAGCGCTGTAAAAGACTCATTGCCAGTTATCACAAATGCTTGATTGCAGTTGTTGCTGCTAAGGGTGGCCCAATCAGTTATTGGGTTTAGGGGGCAATCACTTTCACACAGGGCCATGTAGGTTTGGATTTTTTTTTTCCCTTAATAATAAACGCTTTCATTTAAAAACTGCGTTTTGTGTTTACTTGTGTTATCTTTGTCTAATATTTAAATTTGTTTGATTATCTGAAACATTTAAGTGTGACAAACATACAAAAAAAATGAGAAATCAGGAAGGGGGCAAACACTTTTTCACACCACTGTATGTCATATCGCACAGCTCTAGGTCAGTGTGACGAATTGTTCTAGAGATATGCGAGGGACACACACGTGCACACACAGACAGATGTTCCTTGCATTTATAGATGAAGAATATTCCCTGTTTGACATTATTTTGACTGCATTACAAGCAGCCTTCCCTTCATGACTGAACAGATTAAAAAAATGTCTGGTTTCATAAATTCAGAAACTGGAAAAATAACAGCACTTTTACTTTGCTTGTTTTTCTGAAAGATACTTCTTCACATTAAGTAAATATAAATAATTCTGTAAATGTTCTATAAGTTTTGGAAACTTGGGCTTTAGAGACACCTTGTGGTAACTGTGAGTTCCTTTCACTCCATTCATATGTTACAACCTTGGCTGTTTTGGTAGGAATCTGGCATAATGTCAGAGATGAACCCAAGTTTCCAAACTCTCCACATAGTACCTTCATCTATTTGCACTGAGTTTGACAGGTTGAGGTAGTGATATAGACTGATTGTGAACAGTTAAGTTCCTGTCCCGCATCCCTTGTTCATTATTTGTGTTGTTGTGACTACAGCTGATCATGGAGCTGTGCCGCTGTGATGAAACTGCTGACCTGCAGGTTATTCAGCCACACCTGGATCGAATGCAGAGCCTTAGATCTCTGTGGAACACAGAGGTGGGTAAGCACTTACTTGAATCTGAAAAAAAGGAAATTGAAACGGTAACCCACTGTGAGCATCTTGATACCACAATTGATGATAAACTGAATTTAGCCGAAATTGTGAGCTGCTATACAAAAAAGGTCAGCAGCAGCTCTACTGTTTGAGGAAGCTCGCAAAATTTCAAGTTGAAAGGACCCTTATGAAAATGTTTTATTGTGCTTTTATTGAGTCAATCATCACTTTTTCTATAATTTGTTGGTACGATAACCTGTCTGTGAAAGACAAAAACTCCCTTAGGAGGACTGTTAAATTGGCCTCAGAGATAACTGGCGTGAATTTTAATAGTCTTGATCATATTTATGAAAAATGTGTGGGAGAGGCAAAGTCCATTTTCTCAGACACATCTCACCCTCTGCATGCCGAGTACAAGATGTTATGAGGGAAAGATAAGGCGACAGCCAGAAAGAAACAAGAAATTGATATAAATTCTAGAGCTGTGAATCTTTAGAAGTCACACGAGTCAATTCGATTCCGATTTTTTTTTTTGGGGGGGGGGGGGTCACGATTCGATTCACATCGTTTTTCAGTTTGCATTTGACTCTCAGTTCAGTACAAAAACCCACTCAGGGAAAAAAAAAAAGTCCGCTGCACTGCAAAAAATGCTGAGGTAAGCTTGAAAGCAGAGTACAGTGTGTTGATGTTTTGGGGGTTATATTTTAAAAAAAAAATACATCAGCTGATTTGCAATAAAATACTGTTAAATGAAAAAAGTAGGCTTTGGTTAGTAAGTACTTTTTTATTTCTTGAAAACTTGTGAGTTTCAAAAATGAAACTGTACACAAGTGAGATAAATTTTGAAAATTTTCCTTTTCAGCATATCACAGTTCCTAACAGCTTTTACACAGTGTGCTGGTTTGGTCGCCCTCCAGCATTCTAGAAATATAGGCTGTTCATTAAAAACAAAAGTAAATTCTATCACAAATACTTTATAAACATCCATTTAAATAGTGCTACAGTACCTGACTGTATGCATTCAGTGTACAGTACAGTAATTTAATGCAGTGAACAAGTTCAATAAGAACTGAATGCAATTGAGGCATAAGTAACGTTAATTTTAAACCTGCACAAATATAAAATTCTTCAGAGACTTAAAAAACAAATTAAAGTTATAAAACAAAATAAAGTGCTGTTACAAGATTTCATGATATTTTTTTTTTTTTTTTTTTTTTGCCCGTTCAGGATTTGCTGAGAGTTTGTTAAAGTGGTGCAGTGTGCGTTGTTCAGCAGGAGGACTTGCAACTTTTTTCCACTTCTTTGGACTCTGGGTGATGGCAGTAATGTGAGCCCCAGCGTTTGCGGTGTTACCAAAGTACTTGACTTAAGCTTTGAAAACTATACATATTACATGTGTCACGTCTAGCACTTTCTTTCCCGGAATGTTGTTGAAACAAAAATGCGCCCGCACACTTGCCATCATTGAAGATGGGACTGGCTGAATTTCTTGCTGCTCCATTTTTTTTCTTTATTCCGACTCTTTCATCCGGCTGCCAGCTAGTAAGCTACTCTGCCTGGTTCTCCTGCTTCGGTGGCTTCAGTGTGTAATTGCGTATCCCTAAGCGGCAATATGTGTCACGTGACGGGACCCCAGCACCACTGCTAAATAAAATAATAATAATAATAATAATAATAATAGATTTTAAAAATCGATTCTTAATTTTTGTGAATCGATTCTGGATCATGTGAAATGAAAATCTAGAGTCTTACGTGAATCTTTTTTTTTCCTCCCAACACTCCTAATAAATTCTCTTTTGTGCCTTTCTCCATTCAGTTACTAAATGCTGAGTTTAAAGGCCAAATGTCACGTAACAGGGTACTTTAAATATCTTGAAACTAGATATAAAAGGGAACTGATCCGTTCGGGTCTTGGTGCATATGCTTCAGTAAAAACGGAATATTCGTTAATTTAAAACTGCCGCGCTTGGCCTGACACGGCCCCTGGAATCGCCTGGGGAAGAAGGCGGAAGTGACGAAATAGATTGTACCCTAGTTTGATGCTTGGGGTATTTCAATTGATTGTTTATATGGAGACTGGAAGGTTGAAGTGAGCAACAAGAAAGGAAAAAATTGGATATTTCACCCATACCTTAAAACGGGACTATCAGGGACAGCTGGGTAATAAGGGACACTTCTCTGGGAAATGTTTTCATACCTGTCAAGTGAGACGTTTTCGCCGTACTTCAACACCGTAAAAAGTGGCTATAAGGGACGGCGGAGCAACAAGGGACACCTCTCTGGGAAATGCCCCAAATGCAACTCGTGTTGTTATTGTCAAATATTTTAAGGATTCATGGATATTTGACAATAACAACACAACTCAGCGTCCGGCTCAAAATAAAAAAAGCAGAATTCTGGATTTGGAAGGCGATTCCTTTCTGTTCCGCAGCCGCAGGACAGTTGAAAGTGTGAGGCCATCAGCCTAATGACTTCTAACTGTAGTGATAATAGCTTACGCTGATCGATCTGCCCGCCCCGACAGTCAGACTAATGATTGAGTCCACACTTCGAACAGTAGTGATAATAGCTCCCGCTGAGCGATCTGCCCGCCGCGGCCATCAGACTGATTGAGTCCACACTTCTCATTGTAGTGATAATAGCTCCCGCTGCGCCATCTGCCAGCACCAGCTGTGGGGGATCACACACAGGACGTGCTCCTCAACACACTCAATTTTTTTTCCTGTATATTTTTCTTTTGGGCGTACAGAAATGGCAATACGCCCGTTTTTGCTAAAATTGCATTTTCCCCGTATTTTCCTTAAAATATTTGACAATAACAACACGAACTACATTTAAAACATTTCCCAGAAAAGTGTCCCCCACCACTCCACCGTCCCCCACAGCCGCGCTTGGCACCAAAATACGGCGAAAACGTCTCCCTTGACAGGTATGCGCCTCCATTTTCATATTGATCTGGTCAATTTCTTGACAGCAGCGGCTCTCCTCCACTGTAATAATAATGGCTTCCGAAAAATCAATATTTATGGGGCGCCCTCGACAGACCCCCTTCGGCTTCGCAATTCTGGAGGCGATTAATGTCCAGTTCAATGACATTTTCCACTGGTTCTGCTCTCTGGTCATCGTTGGAACTGTTGTCATCAGACAAAGCATCTGATTCCGTCTCGGACGGCTCGAACCGGTAAGGTTCTATGCCTCTGTCACTGTCTGAACCACTGACAAAAAAAAAGACAAAACTAAACTAATTTGTTCACAATCGCTGTCACTTTCCGTCATGATTGTCCAATGTTGATAAGTGTGAATGTGGATAGGCAGGGCAGCCAGGGTACAACTGGTGATGTCAAAAACATGGGCGTGGTCTGGACTGGCTGTCACAAGCCAGCAAGCAAGGTGGGGCCTTCACCTGGTGTATTTTGTGCAATTATGTAAATACAAGTGGGTGATATGGTCTCTGGTATGAATATTTGGTTTAAGCTATGTGTATTTTATCTAAATTCGTTGTCATTTAGAAAAAAAAATTACGTGACATTTGGCCTTTAAGTGGAAATGATTTTAACTGTACTTGTTTCTTGTAAAATTTTTGCAATCTGTTATTTATTATTGCTGCTATCTTATTCATTTTATTTATTTCATTTACTCATTTTATTATCTTGTGATCCTTGTGATTTTAAATTATAATCTATAGTTGCTTTTTAAAAAAAAAAAAAATAAAATCAATTTTATGTATTACTGTCCAAGCACTTACTGTGATATGCTTCCTCTGAAATTTTATGATGATTTGCACTAAATGGTTATGCATGCATTAGGAATACAAATTATCGATTAATTCATTGTTAATTGATTCACCTTATTGATCGATTAACGATTAATTGATAAGCGGCAATTTACTGAGAATTTGAATTTCCCTTGGTACAATACGGTCTTTCGGTCTTTAGCATAGTTAATTATTACTGTTTTTGATATACTGAATAAAAGATATTCATATATCATATCCTTTTGTATCATATCATATTCCTCAATGATTTATTGTACCATTTGCATTTTTTTACTACAGACAATGACATTTTGTGTCGATTAACAAATTTTGTACTGTACAGTGTGTACTTATGTTCTGATGTATCTCAGTAAATTACAAATTTCATGATTTTTTTATTTATTTTAAAAACTATTACCAATATCATAAAATTTCTTTTTTATTTAGATTACAAAAAAAACAACTTTCACATTCTAATTTACTGAGATGCACTAGTAGACTGTTTTAACAGGAAAATCAGTTGTGAGCTGCTTCATCTGTTGCATGTTAAACATTGTCACAGTACCCCCAGCAATCCAGGCAAACTTAGTACGATCTCAACATCCATCCATCCATCTTCTTCTGCTTAATCCTTTTTTCGGGTCGCGGGGGGGCTGGAGCCTATCCCAGCATCTTTGGGCAATGACACGAAATATCACAGCAGCTCAGAGTGAGAGTGAGCTGCTGTCTGACCGTTTCTAGCCACTGTGAAGCCAATGCCAGCCTGTCGTGTTGGTGCAAACCCGACTCCGCTGCTTCTGTGTGTTGAAATGTTACCTCACTAACTTGGATCCGGTCTGCTTTCTCGTTTAGCGGGAGGTGAAGGCAGCAGGGATGGGTTTTTGCACCCGTATATTTTTTTTCCTTGCCTTGGGCTGTTTCTCCGTCCTGCTGATTTGAAACACGCAGCTCTGACGTAACTCGGAAGGGTCCAAAGGCCCTTTTGGGCTACTGAATAAAGTGAATCTGAATTTTATTTTGTTTTATAAGTTATGATTTCTCTGTCATTACTGGTCGAATTATTAGTGTTTATGTATCATCATCCTTCTTAAACCAAGTCATTAAAACTGATGACCTCTGCTTGTATTACAGATTGCTCCAGAGCAATTCTCCGACTCTCATTTTGTCAACCTCGTACAAAGTCTCCTGAGAGATCATGAAGAGAGAAGAAACTTTTTTATGGTGAGTTAAAATTCTGCTGCATTTTCAGAAATGCATAGAAAGTTTAATTATTAAAGTTACTGACTCAGCATTTATTGTTTCATGATTTGCTTCTCTGATTTACAGTTAGGCCCAAAAATATTTGGACAGTGACACAAGTTTTGTTATTTTAGCTGTTTATGAAAACATATTCAGGATACAATTATATAATCAATATGGACTTAAAGTGCAGACTCTTAAAAGCGCTATATAAGTGCAGGTTAGTTAGTTAGTTAGTTAGCTGTAATTTGAGAGTATTCACATCCAAATTGGAGCAAGAGTTTAGGAATTACAGCTCTTTAATACGTAGCCGCCTCTTTTTCAAGGGACCAAAAGTAATTGGACAATTGACTCAGAAGGCTGCAAAAAAAAAAATAACAAGGCTGCATGGGCTCTTCCCTCGTTAACCTGTCATCAGTTAAGCAGTTAAAAGGTCTGGAGTTGATTCCAGGTGTGGCGTTTGCATTTGGAAGCTGTTGCGGTGAACACACAACATGCGGTCAAAGGAGCTCTCAATGGAGGTGAAACAGACCATCCTGAGGCTGAAAAAAAAAAAAAAGAAGAAATCCATCAGAGAGATAGCAGAAATGTTAGGAGTGGCCAAATCAACAGTTTGGTACATTCTGAGAAAAAAGAGTGCACTGGTGAGCTTGGGAACTCAAAAAGGCCTGGATGTCCACGGAAGACAACAGTGGTGGATGATCACAGAATCCTTTCCTGTGAAGAACAACCCCTTCACAACATCCACTCAAGTGAAGAACACTCTCCAGGCAGTAGGTGTATCAGTATCTAAGTCTACCATAAAGAGAAGACTTCATGAGAGTAAATACAAAGGATTCACCACAAGGTGCAAACCATGAATCAGCCTCAAAAATAGAAAGGCCAGAATTGACTTTGCCAAAAAACACCTGAAGAAGCCAGCCCAGTTCTGGAACAGCATTTTTTGGACAGATGAGACTAAGATCAACCTGTACCAGAATGATAGGAAGAAGAAAGTTTGGAGAAGAATTGGAACAGCTCATGATCCAAAGTACTACATCTTCTGTAAAACATCGTGGAGGCAGTGTGATGCTTCGCACTGTGTGTTTATATATCTATATATTTATTCCATCTAGCTACAATGCTCCGCACCGTGTGTCTATATATTTATGTTTATATGTACATATGTATACTCGCTGCTCTTGTTTTTTTTCTTGCCTTCTGATTGTTGCTCTGAGTGTTGCTATCCCTGTGCTGTTGCAATCCCGGAATTTCCCCATTGTGGGACTAATAAAGGCTTATCTTATCTTATCTTATCTTATCTTATCTTATCTTATCTTATCTTATCTTATCTTATCTTATCTTATCTTATCTTATCTTATCTTATCTTATGGCATGGGCATGCATGGCTTCCAATGGCACTGGGTCACTTGTGTTTATTGATGATGTGACAAAAGACAGAAGCAGCCAGATGAGTTCTGAAGTGTATAGGGATATACTTTCTGCTCAGACTCAGCCAAATGCAGCAAAGTTGATTGGACGGCGCTTCACCAATTATCCAAAACATACTGCAAAAGCAACCCAGGAGTTTTTTAAAGCAACGGAGTGGAATATTCTGCAATGGCCGAGTCAGTCACCAGATCTCAACCCAATCGAGCATGCATTTCACTTGCTCAAGACAAAACTTAAGGCAGAAAGACCCACAAACAAGCAACAACTGAAGACAGCTGCAGTAAAGGCCTGGCAAAGCATCACAAAGGAGGAAACCCAGCGTTTGGTGATGTCCATGGGCTCCAGACTTCAGGCAGTCATTGCCTGCAAAGGATTCTCAACAAAATATTGAAAAGTAACATTTTACTTAGGGTTATGTTTATTTGTCCAATTACTTTTGAGCCCCTGAAATGAGGAGCGTTTGTACAAAAATAGCTACAATTCCTACATGTTTAATCATATATTTTTGTTCAACCCCTTGAATTAAACCTTAAAGTCTGCACTTCAGTTCCGTTGTAGTTGTTTCATTTCAAATCCAATGTGGTGGCATGCAGAGCCCAAATCATGAAGATTGTGTCACTGTCCAAATATTTCTGGGCCTAACTGTACGTCCTCAGCTGATCCTTTTAAAAATAAGATTTTTTTTTTTTTTTCTAGAATGTTTTCCCTGGAGACTTTGGTCCCTCATATGACAAAGCAATCCAGACTCTGATGTGGCTTTTTCTGACTAGACTTGAAAAGCTTCTTCCATTCCAAACTTTTCAGCAGGTAAATGTACTATATTCTTTCAGTGATATTTGGCGTGTGTCTGTCTGAATAGTTTGGCCTCCATTCTTCTATCAACTCTGTTGCTTCATATTGTTGTATAAAAGGTAATTGTGAGCTTTTATCTCACAAATGTTCTCTCTTGTCAGATTGGGTCCCTGCTAAATGACACATCATCTGTTCTCAACAAATGTATGGAAACATTCACCAAAACACAGGATCTCAAACTGCTACTGGACACTCAGAAAGATTTCACGCAGTTACAAGACATTGGTGAGCCACATTTGATGTAATACTTTTGCCAGTACAGGAGCAATGTCAGAATCCCATCAGCTAGTCTGATGCATTTTGGACAAATGGCCAACTATTTTGGGCTTCTGTGTAGCATTAACGCCAAAATCTCAGTTCATTTTGCCAGTCGTTGTGTACAGTTGTAGATAAATTTGAAAAGATTACAAAAAACTAAACTTGAGTCAAGTGTAGGGGTGTAACGGTATGCCTAAAATCACAATTCGGTACGTACCTTGGTTTTAAGGTCATAATTCAGTTCATTTTCGGGATAGTACGGAAACAAAATGAAAAACATAAAAACTGCTTATCTTTTGTATAAGCAGGAACGGCTTTATTGACAAAAAACTGCAAACTGCCAGCAGTAAATTTTCCAATAAATAAAAGCTTCTCTAAACAAAATAAATTCTCTTTTTAGGAAATGAACGATGCAGACAAGTGCAACAATAGAAGGTTGAACAACTTGTGATAAAAAGTTCCTATAGCTAAATAAAATGATGACCCAACATGAGTTGGAGACTTGAACTTGACAGCTTAGTCAAAAGTGTTTGTAGCAACACAATTAAATAACAGACCTTAAAGTTTGGTCTTTTAACCAAAAAAATAAAGAAATAAAACTCAGATATCTGCATCTGCTGTTGTAACTCTACTGTTCAAAACAAACTGGAGTAATATGAATAATATTCAACTCCATTAATGTCAAAAAGAAAATAACAAACTAGTCCATCCTGTTTGAAGCCTTGCTGGGTCTAGAAATTTAAAAGTTTAATTAGGCTTCTGATGAAAATTGTAAGAAATATCACTTTACAAATGCTTTAAATTACAGTGCAGGAAGGTGAGCCTTCACTACACATGCAGTGATATATTGAAGCTGTTTTATTTATAATTATGGTTCTTTTTTTATTAAATTACAAATCATGGTAATTTCCTGAGATGCACTAATATTCAGAATGAGGGCTTATATTACCGCTGTAATAATAGAGAAGATGAAAAAGAGTAAGCTACTCATATAATTCACTTACTGCAGTTAATGCATATCCAGCAGAACTGAAACTGCTCAGCCGTCCGTAACCATCATCCAAGAGATTATTGTCTGACAAGTAATGTTAGCGCATGCTAACAGTTTGTTTTTCTAAAGCTGAGACAGTCGCTCATTGAAAATAAGAAGTGCTAACCTTACTCGCTAAAATGCACTAATTTTACCAGTGTGGTGTTTAGAAGTAGCCCAACTTCAGTTGTTCATCCCTGTGTCGGAGAGCAGCAGAGGTCCACTGACAGGCTGCCGGAGATGCGGAACGGAGTGGAGGAGGAGGCAGCGTGATATGACAGTTACACGTTCAGCCGTCACTCAATATAATCCGTGTCCGTACTTCGGTGTGCCTCTGTACCGTACTGTGGGTGGTGTACTGAAAAATCCGAATAAATGTACCGTTACATCTCTAGTCAAATGCTAGCCAGTGGTTATCTAATGCAATGTTGTGGCTTTACAAATGAAATGGCATACAACTAAATTGTGTGTAAATGTGATTGGGCAGTACCACTTGGACTGCAAGCAAAGTATAAATGTAAACCAGAGCGCTCCAGAGACTTAGTGTTTCCTCTTGGTTTTACTTCCTCAGAGTAGTACTGGAAATATATCAGTTCATTCGGTATACCAGTCTTAATTTCCTGCATGGTATGAAATTTGAAAATGCCTCCATTCTGCCTCATAGCTGAAATAACAGCTGTAATGCTACATTGTCAAATATATTGTTCACAGTGAAAAATATAGGGTGAGAAGAAGTGCAGAAAATGATGTGACCATCATTTTAAAAATGAACACCAGAAAAAAACAAGCAAGTTGCAGGGTTTTTGTGCTATGATTAGTTTGGGGAAAAAACACATGAACTTTACAAATTTCACTTCCTGAGAGGAGGAGGCAGCAGGAGTACATCACTTCTGACCCACGGTAGCACCCTACCTTACAGCCTTATCATAAATCGTATGTGTGATTTGCCAGGGAATGATATACCCCACGTCTGCTCACGACTGTGTATGAGATTATTGTAGATGACAAGGGGCCCCGTTGACTCAGTGGTGTGAGGTTGTGTATGCGTTCAATGGTCAGAGCAGTGGTGGATACCGGCGTGGATTCGAGCTGAACCGTTCTTTCCCAGCTAAGAGCATAAACTGAAAACACATGACCAGGGCTGTCGTGATAACCGCAATTATGTAGTACCGCGCTATGGACAAGCCTACCGCGGAGGATAATGAGCAACCGCAACAACTGCGGTGTATAACCCCCTAAAAGGTTTATTATTTTAACTGTGGTTTTGTTTTCCCTTCCCGTGCCTGCCTGTGGAATTGTCAGTAAGGCTACAGCGCTTAGCAGAGACAGTTGAGCTACGAACGCTAACGTTAATCGGTTTATGGACCCGTAATGAAGCACAAGCTCTTATGGTGGTCGTAGTTTATGTGTTTTACTTGATGTGTACTGTGCCAAAATAAGAAAATAAAACTGTAAACTTCACCAGCAGTCAAGACCATTGCCATCACATATTATCATTGCCAACAGCATGTTTACACACGCCACAGTACCAGGTGTTGCCACCGCCAGCACCATATGGGGAACTCTCTAGACAGACTCCTTGCTAAATACAGCGTGACAGTGAGCACTGAAAGGGCAAAAAGCATGTCATTTCCTTCTGAGTGGAGTGTTTATGATCCTGACAGTTGAGCTCTGAGAGCAAAACAGCTACTGCATAGTGCATTGCTTGTTTGAACATGATGTTTTGGACAGCGGCAAAAATCATGGAGACAAGAGCCACGCAGGGTCCTGTACAGAGGCTTTCCTGTTTAAATAAGCTGAATGTCGCTGCGGTCTCCAACCAGTCCACACACCCTGTAGTTGAAATACTTAGTGGAGTTACCGCCACTGCTTTATAAAAATGATCTTTTTTTTTTTTTTTTAAACAAAATCAGCAGTTCATGGCTGTAGGAAGATGGGAGCTCTGCACAATTGTCACACACACACAAGTTGAGGGTGCAGCTGCAGCATTTCTCACAGCTTCCATCGTTTGCCACACAAGTTATGAACCCTGTTTAAATTACGAGACCACGGGGTCCTAAACACATTTGCAATAATGCAGCATATCACAGCGTTGAGCTATCCACCGTCACCGCAGGGGAAATTCCTCCACCATGACAGCCCTACTACACATGACACTATTGTAACTGAAATATGTTAATTTTATGCTATTTCTTTTTTTTTTTTTAATTTTGCACAGTAACTTTGCATATGGAACTTACCATTTGAAGTACTGTACAACTAAGATTTGAATCTTGGAATATTGGGCCAGTTGGGGTCCCACCCAGACATCCCGTGTTTGGACTTTTTATTGGTGTTATCCTTCTCTTCTTCCTCTCTTGCACCCACTGCCTGAACACTTTCCTCTCCTTGGCTCCTCTCTTCTGTCTTATCTTTCCCTCTCTGAGCTCTGTCTTATTCTGGTTCTTTCTAAGTGTCCTGCATGATTTTTTTTAATGATTTAAATAAATGACATACACTACCGTTCAAAAGTTTGGGGTCACCCAGACAATTATTTTGTGTTTTCCATGAAAAGTCACACTTATTTACCACCATAAGTTGTAAAATGAATAGAAAATATAGTCAAGACATTGACAAGGTTAGAAATAATGATTTGTATTTGAAATAATATTTTTTCCAGATATTAACCTGCTCAAAGGAAGGTCAGTTTTATAGCTTCTCTAACCAGCTAAACTGTTTTCAGCTGTGCTAACATGATTGCACAAGGGTTTTCTAATCATCCATTAGCCTTCTGACGCAATGAGCAAACACATTGTACCATTAGAACACTGGAGTGATAGTTGCTGGAAATGGGCCTCTATACACCTATGTAGATATTACACCAAAAACCAGACATTTGCAGCTAGAATAGTCATTTACCACATTAGCAATGTATATTGGATATTAGAGTGTATTTCTGATTAGTTTAAAGTTATCTTCATTGAAAAAACAGTGCTTTTCTTTCAAAAATAAGGAAATTTCTAAGTGACCCCAAACTTTTGAACGGTAGTGTAAATATGTATTTTTCTGTATTTTTATTATAGTTTTTTCCCATTGAGAGTAGGAAAGAGAAGGAGGGAAAAACATTCATAATAGTAATCAACTCACACATATTTGAGTCATGTATACAGTTTTGCTGCAAAATAAATTGCCCCTCGGAGACATAAATGAATAAAGTTGAAGTTGAAGAAGTGGGTGTAGGTGCCAGAAATTCAGTAGAAAGCAGTGTTATCTTATGAAACTAATAATTCAAAGTAGACACCACAAAATTTCTAGTTGAGTTAAGTAAGGATACAAAAAGCACCCACTTAAATAAAAACTTGAGTAATGACTTCAATCTTGAAGGTTTGAGGTTTTTCTCCCAAGATTTATAACAGTTTTCTTATAGTTTTCTACTTTTCTCTGTAAGTTTATCTAAATTTGAAACCATTTTCCTCAAATTTGTAATTTTCTCTTGGGCAGCTCGGTGGCGCAGTGGTTAGCACAGTGGCAGCACAGTAAGAAGGTCACGGGATCGATTCCGCCCCTGACCATCGGTGATCCTTCTGTGTGGAGTTTGCATGTTCTCCCCATATCTGTGTGGGTTTACCCCAGGTACTCCAGTTTCTTCCCATGGGCCAAAAACATGCAAGTTAGGTTAACTGGCTAACTGCTGCACGGTGGCGCAGTGGTTTAGCACTGTGGCAGCACAGTTTACCCTCGGCCGGGGGATCGCGGGGATCGTGAGATCGTGGGTTCGATCCCAGCCCCCGACCAACAGTGAGCTGTGTGGAGTTTGCATGTTCTCCCCGTGTTGCGTGGGTTTACTCCGGGATTTCTCCGGTTTCCTCCCGCATGCCAAAAACATGTAGGTTTAGGGCGCTCGCGCACGCAGCGACCGGCAGCCGGTGGCTTGTCACCAGACTGCAAACCAAATCTACCTACGGGTACAAATAAGTAACAAAAAAAAAAAAAAAAAAAAAAAAACAACTGGAGACTCTACAGTGGCCCTAGGTGTGAATGTGTGTGTGAATGGTGAAGAGATGGCGCCGTACCGTGGCTGCTTTGTCCATCTAGGTCAGGGGTGGGCAATCATGTGCCATGGAGGGCCATTCCACTACAGGTTTACTATTCCACCCAGTCTCTTCAGCAGGTGTTTTCACTGATTAGCAATCCTTGAAGCTGATCTGAGCAAACACCTGCTGAAGAGACTGGGTAGAACAGAAAACCTGCAGTGGAATGGCCCTCGCTGCCCACCCCTGATCTAGGTGGATGCCCTGAATTTCCACTCTGGGGATCAATAAAGTACACATAATTTTTATTTTTTTTTAAATGCCTTTTTTTGTACATTTGAGACTTTATTATAATTTTGTGGATTATTTTATGGCAAATTTTTGTCTATTTTTTTTTAAAATAAAATTAGTTTGGTTTTTTTGTTTATTTTTTAGAAATTTTAAATGGATTGTGGTAAAATTTTGACTTTTGTTCCTCATACAATTTAAATTTTTGAAGTTAGGTTAATTGGCGTTAAAAACTGGGGATTCTAAATTGTCCATAGGTATGACTGTGAGAGTGAATGGTTGTCTGTCTCTCTGTGTTGGCCCTGCCATGGACTGGCAGATGATCTGTCCAGGGTGTACCCTGCCTCTCGCCCAAAGATGCTGGGATAGGCTCCAGCCCCCCCGCGACCCGAAAAGGATTAAGTGGAAGAAAATGGATGGATGGACCATAATTTTGCAGAGCCAGAACAGAACAATAATTTGGCTCTGATTTCAAAGAAATAGAATATCAATAAAATTATATTTAATGAAATAAATTGACTAAAATGGCCAAAGATGCTGTTATTTCTATATTTTTACAGTTTTTTTTGAGAACTCCCCTCACCACCCAGACAACAGGAAAAACCTCCCTTATTTCGAAATCCAAATGTTGGTAGGTTTAGTTTGTCTGAAGGGTGGAAGGATGTTGATGGATTTAAGTCACTGACTTAGTGAATTGCGATCATTTTAAGTTGCCAGGTGCATGATGAACATAAATTAGTTAATATTGTAGTGGTTGGTGAAGTAAATCCTCAATGATTCAGTCACCCTTGCCTTTCCCTTAATTAGCCTGCCTATGAAGTCTAACCACACATGTTTGCTAAGTGACTCATTATTGTTCCTGTTATCAGTGGGTTAAAACCACGATAAATGCTTCCACTGTTTACATACCTCTCATGGTTTTTTTCCTAGTTAAAGTACTTAAATAAGGTCATGCATTACTCTGACGCGTAATCGGGTTTGCCTCACAGACAGCGACGCTAGATACAGCAGGGAAAATAAGTATTGAACACGTTGTGGCGGCATGGATTAATAGGCATCGAACTGAGAGTTTTTAAGGGAGTTTATTAATCATTCATCCCGCCATCATAGAACTCACTCCAGCCCTGTGCAGGCGGGCTGGAGCGGGTCCTCAGGCTCTCCTGAGGAGACACGGAATGCGTGTGTCAGAAGCTGTAGTCAGAGAGAGAGTGAGCTACAGAGCATATGCAGTTTTTATACCCAGTTACAGACAATACATGAAAGGCACATTATCATCAAAGTAACTGCAGGAAGGCATGGGACATTTGCATTTGAGAGTCACATACATCAATCGGAGGATTACTGACAGGAAGACATTTGCATTACAGTACAGAGCAGGAAGTCATAAATAACAGCAGGATGCTGGCGCCTGAACTAGACAAAGGGAGGCTGCCTATTGATATCAGCCATTGTTCTGCCAATTGCTCCAGCTGAGCGCTCTGCTTGTCCGTAGCTATTGTGGGGGTTACCCATACACCCCCCCCCCCCCCCCAGAGCCTCGATAGTCCGGCTTTGGGAGCGAGCTGCGGGGGAAGCTCACTGCAGGCGGCGGTGGAGGGAGGGGGGGGTGGGGGTAGCAAGTGCCGGCCCGGGACGGTGAAATTGTCTGGGCCGCGCAAAAATTGCCTGTGGATCCGCGATGTTGAGGGGCTGTCCCGTTGAACGTGCGGAGGTCCACAGCAGCTGTAAGAAGAAAAACTTGTCTCTGACTCCTCTCGCGGCCATGAAGAAAAAAAGGAGCTGCAGCTGTGAGGGACTTGGCGTGCTGACTTTAGGTGCGCGCGCAGTCCTAAAGTCCTCGGGGACAGCTGACGGCTGAATTCCCTTGTGCGCTGTGGCTGAGACCATTAGAAAATCCTGTGAGCGAGCTGCGTGCGTGCTTCAGGTGTGTGAGCAGCCCTGAAGGTTCTGTGTGCAGCGGCGAAGGACCATGGTGGTCTGTGTGGAGCCGGTATTGTCCCGTGCGTGGTGCGCTGTCCTCGGAACCCCCCGGTGTGCGTGTGGGGTTCGGTGCATGGCAGGACCGCTGTAGAGGCGAGTCAGGGTCAGGGAGCTTGCTGGAGTTCAGCGTCGACGGCGCCGATGGCCATCCCTGTTGAGCTGCTGCTGTAGTTCGGTCATGGTGCGTTCAGGTCCACGCGCTGCATTCTCCATCGGCCCTGGAGGTCGCCGTCGTGGAGAGAGGACGAGGTGCGTGCGCTCTCGTGTGGAGGAGCTGTGAGAGCGGCCGGTCCCACCGTGGATGTGCAGATCTCAGGCGTGCAGATCTCACCATGAAGCTTTCTGCAGCTTTCCCGGTCGTGGGTGATCTCCGGAGAGTTTCACCTGGTGGTGGCTCTGCGTCGAGGTCTGCTGTGTGGCAGAAGGGAGGGCAGATCATTTGCGTCAGGCTGCTGCGTTCGCTTGTCGTCGGAGAGTCACCGCCGGGGCTGCATCGTTCGTCGTCAGCGTGTTCTTTCTCGGGGTCACCAATGTGGCGGCATGGATTAATAGGCAGCGAACTGAGTTTTTAAGGGAGTTTATTAATCATTCTTCCCGCCATCATAGAACTCACTCCAGCCCTGTGCAGGCGGGCTGGAGCGGGTCCTCAGGCTCTCGTGAGGAGACACGGAATGCATGTGTCAGAAGCTGTAGTCAGAGAGAGAGTGAGCTACAGAGCATATGCAGTTTTTATACCCAGTTACAGACAATACATGAAAGGCACATTATCATCAAAGTAACTGCAGGAAGGCATGGGACATTTGCATTTGAGAGTCACATACATCAATCGGAGGATTACTGACAGGAAGACATTTGCATTACAGTACAGAGCAGGAAGTCATAAATAACAGCAGGATGCTGGCGCCTGAACTAGACAAAGGGAGGCTGCCTATTGATATCAGCCATTGTTCTGCCAATTGCTTCAGCTGAGCGCTCTGCTTGTCCGTGGCTGTTGTGGGGGTTACCCATAACGTCAACATTTTTCTCATTAAACATATTCCTGATGGACCCATTGACCTGAGATTTTCACCAGATATCAGTAACAACTCACGTAATCCATACATACAAAGAAATTAAGGCAACTGTGTTCACAAAGCAGATTATATTTAATAAAGTGGAATGACAGGGAATAAGTACTGAACACATGAAGAAAAAGTGGTGCAAAAAGGCATAGAAAGTCAAGAAATCAGCCGAGGGCAGCTTGGTGGAACAGTGGTTAGCACTGTGGCAGCACAGCAAGAAGGTCACGGGATCAATTCTACCCCTGACCATTGTGGGTTCGACCCCACCCCTTGACCATCAGTGACCCTTCTGTGTGGAGTTTGCATGTTCTCCCCATGTCTCTGTGGGTTTACTCCCACAGGCCAAAAACATGTAAGTTAGGTTAATTGGAGACTCTAAATTGGCCCTAGGTGTGACTATGTGTATGAATGGCGAATGGATTGGTGCCACACATTGGCTGCCTCATCCATCCAGCTGGATGCCCTGTAATTTCCCTCTGGGGATTAATAAAGTATACTAAAATTAAAGAGAAATCCATCAGAATTAAGGAAGCTATCCCATCTCCTATCAGTGCAAATTAATTTCAGCTGGTTAAGTCCTGACTGATGCACAACATTGCTGCACAACATTTGGGAGACTATAGTCTGGTCAGATGAGACCAAAATTGAACTTTCTGGATGCCACAACACACAGCATGTTTGCAGGAGAACTGGCACTACACATCAGCCCCAAAACACTGTACCAACAGAGAAGTTTGGAGGTGGGGGTGTTTTTCAGCACATGGTACAGGCAGACTTCATATAATTGAAGGAAAGCTGAACGGACAAATGTACAGCAACATCCTTGATAAGAACCTGTTGCCATCTGCCAAGATGCTGAAGATGAAATGAGGGTGGACATTTCAGCAAGACGATACCAAACACACAGCCAAGGAAACTCAACCAGTCAGTCACCTGACTTGAATCCAATTGAAGATCTAATGAACAAACTGAAGATCAGCGTTCATAGAAAACACCCATGGAACTGTCAACATTTGAAGACAGTTTGTGTGGAAGAAGAGGCTAAAATCACTCCTGAGCAATGCCTGCGCCTGGTTTCTCCATACAGGAGGCGTCTGGAAACTGTCATTACCAACAAAGGCTTTTCTACTAAATATTAAGGCTTTGCGTGTGACTGTCGCCGAATTGCGACATAGCCCCTAGTGGTCAAGAGTGGTAAATATTTTTTGTCAATAAAATAGTTCAGATTTCCAAGACCATAACTTGAAAGTGGTAAGAGATAATGGCTTACTGTCAGTGTGTTAGAAAGATGTAAAATATGATCCAAAGTTTCAGATAGGAATAAGTTTACACATCTAATTTGCATAATGTCGCGGCAGCTATATAAATTCCATAACTCAAGTCAAAACTGGACTTTGGAGATATTTACACAAAGAATGGTTCAGTTTTTTGACACAGTTGTCTACACAGGGGTATGTTGTTATCTTATCTTCAAAGTATATGAACCAGAAAATCAGTACAATGTAAAAAAAAAACAAAAAAAAAAAAAAAAAAAAAAAATTCGTCACTTACCGGCGGCTAAGGGGATTGGCTCGCTGCTGTGGTCTGTGCGTTTTCGTCTGTCGTCGTTATTTTGCGTTCTGTCGGTCATTTACGCTCTCTACCACATCTACAAAGTCTTATGATTATCCCACATAAATTTCGCTTGTATCCCGCGGCTATTTTC
Source organism: Pholidichthys leucotaenia (assembly GCA_020510985.1). Lineage (NCBI taxonomy): Eukaryota > Metazoa > Chordata > Actinopteri > Cichliformes > Pholidichthyidae > Pholidichthys > Pholidichthys leucotaenia. The sequence continues at coordinate 455,074,014 of CM035836.1, forward strand.
CGTGGACGTTGCCATCTAAGTGACGGTGCACGACGATGGACGGCAGCCATATTAGCTTTCTAGGTTAAAAGGATGAAAACAGGAAAAGGAAATGAGGAGTTCTTCTTCTTTGGTGTATTACGTGCCATCCATTGAGTCCTCCAACACGTGTCTGTCACCTTCTGAAACTGGCAGATCAGTACAAATCCTCAGTGCAGCCGGGGATGTCAGAGTGAGATGACAGGCGCAGCGCCGCGCTCTGCCACTAGGGACACGCAAAATCTCACACTCCAAGGGTTAAATGAATTTCGCCAAGCGTTTTCAATACTTATTCCCTGTGTCATTCCACTTTATTAAATATAACTTGTTTTGTGAACACAGTTGCCTTGGTTTCTTTCTATGTATGGATTACTTAGGCTGTTACTGATATCTGGTGAAAATCTCAGGTCAGTGGCTCCAACAGAAATATGTTTAATGAGAAAAATGTTGACGTGTTCAATACTTATTTCTTCGCTGTAGGTCTGCCTGCTGACTGGAACGGTCACGCAGGCGGTGCGCTCCAAAACTGATGTGTGGGTGACTGGTCACGTGCATTGTTTGCGTGTGTGCTTGTGGAGCTCATTCCTTCATTTATTTCTTAGTGTGGTGGCTCAGGCCTCTGGTGTGGCATACCACCACGCAGAAATGTTACCAGCAGAAACCCTGCAGAGGCAAAAAAAAATTTGGTCATGACACCAAGCACTGTAATAGTCTTCAAATTCAAATGCAGAAATGGTCTGTAAATTGCAGCTGTGATAGCAAAACAATCCTTTGTCATTTATCAAGTCCTTGCTTTCTCTTTTCAAATCTGTGTATTTTATTCACTGGTTAATTGATGTTTATTGATCTTGCTTACTTTCAGAGTCTTACGTCGTTGACAGCGGCATCTTGTCAGCCCTCTGTCTCTGTCCTGTTGAGAGAGTTGTGATTGTCAGTGAGCAACCTGAAACGGATGCAGAAAGCAGCCTTGTGTACACAGTCTGCTCAGAGATGGTGGTGGAATCTGAAAACAAAGATGTCTCTGAGGACTGTGTGCAAGCTCAGTGGTTTGGGATAAGTGGTGACATGAAACCAGAAATGGAAGCTGAAGTTGTGACAAATCCAGCTGAAGAGGCTGAGGCCAGCGAAAGCGAAATGGGAGATAACTACCAGGTTGATCAGTCTGAAATGCTGATCACTGGGGAGGATGGCCAGGAGAACGTGAATAAGCCAAACAGACGTGGCAGGAAAAAGAAGCTTCCCATAGATGAAGACTTTCAAGTAGGAAGGGGCACAAGGGGGAAAAAGGATAACTCAACAAGTGATGTGTCAGTTGAAAGACCTGTGCGAAAAAATCGAGGACTCAAGATGAATCGTTACCTGTCACAGTGGAGGAAATCGGGCAGGACCGAAGACAGCAACTCCACAAACAGTGGCATCAAAAGCATGGGTAGGCCCCCGGGTTCAACTAAAAACACTGACTTGATTGACAGAACATGCAAAGTGTGTGGCAAGGTCATGAGCAGTGTGGGATTCTTACAGCGGCACATGACTCAGCATTCAGAAGAGCTGCCCGTCTCTTGTCCTTCATGCAAAAATTCATTTACCACCATAGATTCCTTACAGCAACACAGATGTACAAAAGGAAAGCGTGGCAGGAAGCCCAAACTGCGAGAACCTATGGCAGATCAAGGAGAACAGTCATCCAGTGTGGCACCTGTAGGGGCAGTTCAAAAAACAGAACCTTCAGACAATGACACCAAGGACCCAGATTATGAACCATCTGTAAAAAGGCCTTCCAAGGAATTTGGACGCAAGAAATTAGAAGAAAAAAGTGATTTGGAGGCCCCGTTCAACTGCCCTCATTGCAGCATTGAGTTTAAGTGTAGACAGACGTTTAGGTTTCATTTAAGAAACATTTGCTACAATGAGCAGCAGGTAGACCCTGAAAAGCTTGAGGATGTTAAGCATTGTTTCAAGTGTGACAAATGCGACAAGGCATTTAGGTACAAATCAACATTGGAATCCCACAAAATGACTCACAACCCACTCTACTGTGAGGTTTGTACGAAGTTGGTTCGAGACACGGATGCTTTGGCAATGCACAAAGAGTCGCACACGCCCTTTCAGTGTAACCAGTGTGAGGAGAGTTTCCCAGTGTTCAAAGCCCTCCATAAACACTACATTGATGTCCATAACCCCACTGAGCCTTTCACTTGCCCCCACTGTTCTACAACTTTACCCAGTTTAAAGCGCCTCATCAGGCACGAGTGGAAACACACCGGTTACCTACCATTTCAGTGCACTCAGTGCAGTAAAAGATTCCGGTCATATTCTGACCTGGTGGAACACCAGAAAAGGCACACTAAAGCATATCCATTCCTCTGCTGGGAATGTGGCAAGAAATTTCGGCACGGCGTGACACTAACGAGGCATGTGGAGCGTGTTCACCACACCGGCGAACCTGTAATCGAGAAGCCTGCACCAACCTTCACATGTGGTCAGTGTCTGAAGACATTCACATCCAGACGGTGCCTTTTGAAACACGATAATTTCCATCACAAAGGGCTGCGGTACCCCTGTGAGCACTGTGGTAAGGGATTCTTTGGAAAGGACGCTTTGGTGAGGCACACTTTGATCCACACGGGCGAAAGACCTTTCAAATGCGATGACTGTGAGAAGTCTTTCAGATCCGCTGCAGAATTAAAGATCCACAGGAGATACCACACTGGAGAAAGACCATTTAAATGCAGCATCTGTCAAAAGGGTTTTGTCCAGTCTTGCTTTCTTACACTACACATGCGAACCCATACTGGAGAGAGACCATATGTTTGTACAGTGTGTAACAAAGGCTTTTCAAGTCTTCATGGCTTAAAGAGACACAGGAGACTTGTTCATGCTTAGATGATACCAAGTCCTCTACAGATAATGTAGGAGGCTGGTTTTAGGTGTAGACCAGAACCTGGTTCTGAAGACCCTTGTGTTAAAAAAAAAAAAAGATCACAGGTTTTCCAGTTGAAGAACAATTTCCATTAAATGGTAGCCTCACACCTCAAGCTGCACATATTCCTTTAAATAAATTTCTTATTTCTGTGTTCCAAGAACTGTAATTAGGGCCCAAGCCACTGACATCAGTGGGCGAGAGCCCTATTGTATTTATTTGTATTTTTCTTTCTTCCTTTCTTTTTTCTTCTTCTCCATCGAAGATCTCATTTTTGGGGTAGTCATCGTGCACAAAAACTCACCATTTTTTGCAGGGACCTCAAGACTGGCAAAAAATTTAGTATTTTGGAGGAAATATGAATGACCCCCCAAAAATGGCTCTACAGTGCCACCTAACGTGAAGTCAATGGGGAGTGGCACGCTTACTTTTGTGTAGAAAGATGAAAATCGGGTGAGATGTTTTTCATGTTAAGACATGCAAAAAACTCCATAGAAGTGATGGTCTACACCCATCAGGAAGTCAGCCAGTTTGGCAGGAAGTGGTGGTGACTTGATTTCCACCTCGCGCATTTGATCGAACTTGTCCTAGGGTTTTAGTCCAATTGAGCTCATTTGTGATGACAATCATCTATACCCATGTGCCATTAGAAATTATTGAAAACTTTTTGCAGAACTTAACAGTTTGGCCGTAGGGGCGTGGCAAAGTGTGATGCCTCGCCATGATCATTCTATGACCATTCTGATGGCAATAACTCTGGTATGCATTCTCGGATTTCAACCAAATTCAATATTATGGATATTAGTCCAGTTCCAAACAGTTCTATAGAACAATATTCATTGAAATCTATAGCATCACCTATAGGAGGCAGAAAGTTTGCATCACCTTGGTTTTTTTTTTTTTTTTTTTTTAATACCTCTGGAATGGAATGTCGGATTGGCACCAAAATAGGTATGCTATATATGGGTATGCCTCTGAACAATTATAGCTATGAATATTCATGAGTAGCAATAGCACCCTCTCTTGGAGACATGAAGATTACACTAAATGTTTTCTTCAATATCTCTGAAATAATTACTCTGATTGGTACCATTTATGGTGACAATCATCTATACCCATATGCCATCAAAAGCTGCTGAAAATGGTTCCAGATGTCCAATGGTATGGTGGAAGGGGCATGGCCAAGTTTGCAATATTGCCATCATGCTTCCAGTGGCTTTAACTCTGGCATACATTGACTGATTTCAACCAAATTTTGTGTGGTGAATAGGTATCCAATACTGATAATTTCTATAATAAAAAATGACACATAGTGATAGCGCCTCTTACCGCCAATGGACAGAAAGTTGCCATAACTCACATGTAGAATGTCCAATTGCTGCTAAACTTTATATATATATGATACTAGTCAGACCCAGAAAAGATTTTTGTAATGATAACAAACATAGCTATAGCGCCCCCTAGGAAAAAAAGCAAAGCTTTATAACTCAGGCATACTTTGTCCAAATTTAACCAAATTTTGTGTGGTGCATTGGTAGCCTACATTGAACCTTTTTATAATGAAAAATGACACATAGCTATAGTGCTCCTTAGCAGAATAAACAAAGCCTTATAACTCTGAAATACTTAGTCCAAATTCAACCAAATTTTGTGTGGTGCATAGTTAACCAACACTGAACTTTTCTATAATGAATAATTACACATAGCTCTAGCGGAAAAACAAAGCTGTCCGAAGTCAACCAAATTTAGCGTGTTGATTAGGCAGCCAATGGTGAACATTTCTATAATATACAATGAGACGCAGAAGTAGGCCCCTCACCGCCAATGGACAGGAAGTTGTCATAACTCACACGTACATCATCCAAATTGACCCAAACTTGATATACATGGTACTAGTACCACCCAGAACAGATTTATATGACTATACCACATATAGCTATAGTGCCCCATAGGTTAAAATACAAAAAAAGATTTATAGCAATGGCATAGCTTGCCTAAATTCAAACAAATTTCCTGGTGAAATTTTCACCAGAAGTGGCCTTTAGGCTATGGATAAACATTAGATTTTTGAGGTAGTCCACAAGCATATTATACAGTACCTCTGCTGAGGCGCTGTCTTGCAATGGACAGATGGAGGGACTGGTAATGGATGGCGGTTGGATGGGCGTAAGGTGTTACGGAAGGACGGACGGACAAAGCGGGGGGAAGGAGGAATGGAGCCTGTGCGGAGTTATGCGCTCTGAGTGGCAAGGCCGAGGTCTAGCGAGGATGCAAGGGCCCGTTTATTTGCTGCTCGCAGCTTCAATTGAAACCTTACAATTTTGTTAAACTTGTCTGGGACAAATACCCAGAAATACAGTGGGGTAAAAAAGTATTTAGTCAGCCACCAATTGTGCAACTTCTCCCACTTAAAAGATGAGAGAGGTCTCCAATTTTCATCATGGGTATACCTCAACTATGAGAGACAAAATGAGGGGAAAAAAATCCAGAAAATCACATTGTCTGATTTTTAAAGAATTTATTTGCAAATTATGGTGGAAAATAAGTATTTGGTCAATAACAAAAGTTCATCTCAATACTTTGTTATATACCCTTTGTTGGCAATGACAGAGGTCAAACATTTTTTGTAAGTCTTCACAAGGTTTTCACACACTGTTGCTGGTATTTTGGCCCATTCCTCCATGCAGATCTCCTGTAGAGCAATGATGTTTTGGGGTTGTTGCTGGGCAACACGGACTTTCAACTCCCTCCAAAGATTTTCTATGGGGTTGAGATCTGGAGACTGACTAGGCCACTCCAGGACCTTGAAATGCTTCTTACGAAGCCACTCCTTCGTTGCCCGGGCGGTGTGTTTGGGATCATTGTCATGCTGAAAGACCCAGCCACGTTTCATCTTCAATGCCCTTGCTGATGGAAGGAGGTTTTCACTCAAAATCTCACGATACATGGCCCCATTCATTCTTTCCTTTACACGGATCAGTCGTCCTGGTCCCTTTGCAGAAAAACAGCCCCAAAGCATGATGTTTCCACCCCCATGCTTCACAGTAGGTATGGTGTTCTTTGGATGCAACTCAGCATTCCTTCTCCTCCAAACACGACAAGTTTAGTTTTTACCAAAAAGTTCTATTTTGGTTTCATCTGACCATATGACATTCTTCCAGTCCTCTTCTGGATCATCCATATGCTCTCTAGCAAACTTCAGACGGGCCTGGACATGTACTGGCTTAAGCAGGGGGACACGTCTGCCACTGCAGGATTTGAGTCCCTGGCGGCGTAGTGTGTTACTGATGGTAGCCTTTGTTACTTTGGTCCCAGCTCTCTGCAGGTCATTCACTAGGTCCCCCCGTGTGGTTCTGGGATTTTTGCTCACCATTCTCGTGGTCATTTTGACCCCACGGGGTGAGATCTTGCGTGGAGCCCCAGATCGAGGGAGATTATCAGTGGTCTTGTATGTCTTCCATTTTCTAATAATTGCTCCCACAGTTGATTTCTTCACACCAAGCTGCTTACCTATTGCAGATTCAGTCTTCCGAGCCTGGTGCAGGTCAACAATTTTATTTCTGGTGTCCTTTGACAGCTCTTTGGTTTTGCCCATAGTGGAGTTTGGAGTCTGACTTTGAGGTTGTGGACAGGTGTCTTTTATACTGATAACGAGTTCAAACAGGTGCCATTAATACAGGTAGCGAGTGGAGGACAGAGGAGCCTCTTAAAGAAGAAGTTACAGGTCTGTTTGAGCCAGAAATCTTGCTTTTTTTGTAGGTGACCAAATACTTATTTTCCACCATAATTTGCAAATAAATTCTTTAAAAATCAGACAATGTGATTTTCTGGATTTTTTTTTTTTCTCATTTTGTCTCTCATAGTTGAGGTATACCTATGATGAAAATTGGAGACCTCTCTCATCTTTTAAGCGGGAGAACTTGTGCAATTGGTGGCTGACTAAATACTTTTTTGCCCCACTGTAAGTTCTCCTGGTACTGTTGTCATAGTTGTTAGCATTGTGGGAAATGCTGTGGTCCAGGTTAAAGTTCTGACAGACCCAGATAAGCCCTGGTTTGGTTTTCTAACATCTCATTTAAAATACATTCTTAAAATGTCTACATTGTCTCAAAACTTCACAAGATTACAGCATGTATTCACTCAGTTAAATAAAATGCAACTCAAGTTATCTAAAATGTGTTACATATTTGTGCTACTTTGCATTTGGACCTCCAAATTGTTTGAGTGGGGTAGGATTAGTGTATGACTTTGTATTAGGCATGGAAGTTATTGATTAATTCATTAATTGCTACTTGAGTCACCTTACCGATCGATTGATTAATTGATAAGCAGCAATTTTCCACAGAATCTGAATTTACCTCAGTACAATACAGTCTATCTTTAACATACAAAAAGTTAATTGTTTTTTGATATACTGAATAAAACATGATCATATTCCTCAATGATTTATTGTAGCATTTGAATTTTATTTATATATATTTTTTTACTACAGACAATGGCATTTTTTGTAGTTCAGTAAATTTTTAAAAAATTTTCTCTACACAGTGCATGCACTCTGGGGGCTTGGCGCAGTCTTCTGCTTTTTTGGTTGAAATGCGGCAGTGGGTGACTGTATGCGCCCCCGCCTGGATGTCAATACCACTACATTTCATATTTATTTAGCGAATGCAAAGTCCTTAAGCCAAGCAGTTGCCTCCTGGTTTGCTGTATGGAGGGTGTGTAATCCTCCTTCCAGTCTTTGAAGCGGGCAAGCCTCTATGATGTGTTCCATTGTTTGCTCCTCTCCACATGCGCACAGTGGGCTAGGGCTACTGCCCCATCTGTGAAGGCTGGCCAAGCAGGGGCCATGTCCAGTCCTGAAGCGATTGAGAAATCGAAGCGAAACATGAAGCGAAACATTTCATAGAATAAGCTCCAATTGAAAAGGACAACTGAGTTGTCAATTAATTGAGAGCTAATTTAATTTAGTCGACTAAATTTTTATAGACAATTAATCAAAAGTCAATTAATCATTAACATCCCTACTTTGTATATAAAATTGTTAGCAAAAGATGTGGTGCAGAAGTTTGTTGTGCAAATGGGCTTGATGCCACAGAAGGAGTTCTGGAGATAACCTGTGAACAGCATAATGTGGCTGAAAACTGACCAGTTCTGTCATAAATAGGTGCATCTATTCACATCTATCACTATGGATGTAGCACCTGAACTGACTATAATTGCATATACCATTTATAAAGTTAAACTTTGTATTTTTTACTGAATTGAATCATTTGTGGTAGCTGTACACAAAGTTTGTATGTCTAAATAATTTAAACCTTAATTCCTTTAGGAATTGAATTCTCATTCTTGAATAAACTCATTTCATTTAATGTGTCTCACTTTTTCCCCAAATAAAAAGCCTCTTCCAGAAGGAAAAGAAGCCACAGGATTTATCAAAGTTTGCAACACATAACACTTAGCAGATGGTAGGCTAGAGCTGTGTTCTTATGGTAAAGGGCTTGAAAATTAGGCTCATTGATGGAGTAGCTCATTTTGGCCTGATGAAATCATTGATTGAGTGGTCAGATCTCCTGACCCTTAACCTTGAGCGTAGCCTAGATGCAGACCCGCTTGAGGATTACTGGGCATGAGTTTGCTGAACAGTAGGGAACTGTCTAGGAGGAGTAACAATTTTCATGAAATCTAATGCCTAGCTCTCCTTACCTTTGACAATGACCTTCAGCACAACCTGGATCCGGAAAAAACCTGAGGATGATTGTGTGTGAGTTTGTTGAGAATTAGGGTAATTGCCTCGGAAAGGTAACAGTTTTCATAGTATAAGCGCTGAGATCTCCTGACCTTGAGCACAAACCTGATGCAGACATCTGTTCATTTGGCAATGAATTTGGTGAGAATTAAGGCAATTACCTAGGAGGAGTAGCAATTTTTCTGAAATCACGTACATGCTCAGATCTCCTGAACCTTGGCCTTGAGCACAACCTGGATGCAGACCCACCTGAGGATCAATGTGAGTTTGGTGACTATTGGGACAGTTGCCAAGGAGGAGTAGCAATTCCTGTGAAATGTATAGCAGACAGATGGATGCTGCACATTAACTCCTCTAGAATGTGCTAAAAATGAATTTTGCCATCATATTCTCTCAACAATCACTTCTATTTTACATTGCTCACAAAAAGTTAGGGTTATTTGGCTTTTGGGTAAAATTTCAGGATGCACCTAAAATGCCCTATAACCTTTACAAGGTAAACTTAATTTGACATTCTCTAACCTTTTGAATGCACGTGTCCAATTGTTCAGTGTTTCAGTACTTTTTGCATAACTTGCTGATCTCTAACAAGGTGCTTAAGGGCAAAATTCACAACAGGTGTTTGATCCATGAATCGACCAATACATTTTCTGGTTCAATTAGAATTGGTTTTTAAACAGTCCTCTTCATCATGCTGTTCACATTTTGACATCATGAGACCAAGACGACACCTAACAATTAATCAACAGTACCTCGCCATTGCAAGGCTTCAAACCGGATGTTCTCAGAGGGAAGTGGCCACTGAGCTGTCAGTGTCATCAGCAGGTTGCAACAGAGACAGACTGTAAGAGTCACAGAAAGGCGTAGAAGTGGACGCCCTTTGGCCACATCCAACGCTGATGACCGTTTTATTGTGAAGTGCCCTGCGGAACCAGATGATGAATGCCACTCAACTCCAGGCACATTAAAGAAAGGTCAGAGGTACCCAAGTGTCACATCAGACCATTTGAAACTATTTACATCAGCGTGGTCTGCGTGCTAGACAACCTGCAAGGGTACCTGACCACACCACCAGGCACAGGCGTCATCGTCTTGCATGGGCCAGGGAGCATTTACACTGGACAAGGGACCAGTGGGCCTCAGTGCTGCTCTCTGATGAAAGTCGATTCACGTTGAGCAGAAATGATGGCCGCCAACGATGTTGGAGATGTCAAGGAGAGCACTATGCAGTCCCTTCAGGATTTTGCAATGCTGCGGTCACGCCAATTCATGAGAAATCAGCCAATCACTGCAACTATTGCGCGAAATTGCAACTTTGTCCAATCACCGCAACTTTCCCGCAATTTTGGCCAGTCCTCGTCAACTTCCGCCAATTTCACCAATCAAATTTTTCTCTTGATGCGTGCAAACAGTCATTCTAACCAACCAAATGCATCACTACACCGCATTCACAGGAGTATTAACGGAGTACATCAGCAAATAGTGTGTGATTAAAAAAAAAAACACCCGCAAGGTTTCCAACACCGTCCCTCCCTCTGTCTCCCCCAGCCTGCCGGTGGATGTCTCGCCACGCCTCCGTCCTGACTGTGTGTACGAAGTGCTGGGTTTGTATTGAAAAACATCCACCTGCCCTCAAAGCACCCCGTCGTGGGAGTGCGCGTGAGGAGAAATGCCATGAAACTATTAACTCTACAGCTGTGGGGAGACTTGAATAACGAAACCGAATTGCATTTAATTCCAGTTTATTTCAAGTAATCATCCCACTGTCTGCTCTCATTCCTGAGCAGCGAACAAAGAGGGTGAACACACCAAAGTTCTCCCTTTTAAACATTCTCACATCAAACCATTTCCCTCGCAGGGGAAATCACACATCTCTATCAAAATCCCTTTATTCACATTCATTAACCTTTTATTTACATAACTCCCCCTTCTCTCCTCTCGAGCCTCAGCGGTCAGGAAGTCTTCTGTCCCCTGTCCTTCGCAGGGGGTCCAGGCTCTGCGGCTCCGCACCGCAGGGGGCTGCAGCTCTGTGGCTCTCCTTCATCGTGAGGTTAAATCACATATGCAGTGTCCAACATATACATGTCTAACAACACAGCCATATAACCCCCCCAAACGATGAAGAACAGACTATTTCCTAAAATTTAATAACACCTTACTCACTACTGAATAATCAACACCAACATTCAGTCTGTGCGCCGCTTGGGCTTCAGCCATCTGCCGAATCTGCTGTGAGTTGGCCCCGCCTTGCCTGCGGCGCCTTTCTGCTTCGGCTCTGTTGACTGAGGAAGAGAGTGATTATTTGCCCTTTGCGGGGGCCTGCCTCGTCGAGGCGCCACCGCGACCGGTACAGACACGTCCTTCATGACAAAAGCAGGTTTTAGTCTGTCAATACTGACTGTCTCTTTTCTGTCTCCAAAATCTAGCACAAATTGCTTATCACCTGCCTCCAGCACTCGAAATGGCCCTTCGTAAGGTGGTTTGAGCGTTGCTTTTAGGGCTTCGCGCCTGACAAAAACGAAGTCGGCATTTTTCAAAGCCTTGGGGACGAAAACTCGTGGAAAAGCGTGATGAACCGGACCCGGGAGCGTGTCTGCTCCCGTGCCAACTAACGGTCCCAGAGCAGAGAGAGGTGGGGGCTCTGGGTGCTCTGGTAAAAACTCGCCTGGCAGCCTCAGAGTTTGTGCGAATACCAGCTCCGCTGGGGAGGCGTCTAAGTCCTCTTTAGGCGCAGAACGCAACCCTAATAAAACCCATGGCAGTTTATTTACCCAATCTGCATCCGTGAGCAACGCTCTGAGTGCTGCCTTCAAAGACCTATGAAAACGCTCGCATAAACCATTAGCCTGAGGGTGGTAAGCCGTAGTGCGGTGAATTTTGGCTCCTAAGCCGTTGGCCATCGCTGACCACAGCTCAGAGATGAATTGCGGTCCTCTATCGGACGTAATGTCCGACGGAACCCCGAAGCGCGCCACCCAAGCCGTTAAAAAAACGCGAGCCACCTCCGCGGCCGTGGTCGTCGCAAATGGGACCACTTGCGTCCAGACTGGAGCGCGCGCACGTCTGCGTCCGCCCCCTGGTCCGCTGCCATGGCTGCGTAATCTATACCCACGTGCACCGGGGCTGCGCGCGCCACCGTGCTGCTCTCCTGCGGCGCGGTCACGGTGGCCCGTTCTGCCTCTGCGCGTGTTGGAGTCGTGAACGCGCGCGAGAGACAATCTGCTACTACATTGAATTTGCCCGCAACGTGCCTAATGTCAGTGGTAAATTCCGAGATTGCGGCCAGCTGCCTCTGCTGCCTGCCGGACCACGGGTCTGAAATTTTGGCCATGGCGTATGTGAGCGGCTTGTGGTCCACATAAGCGGTGAAGCACCGTCCTTCCAGCCAGAACTGGAAATGACGAATAGCCAAATGCAGCGCCAACAGTTCTCTGTCGAACGTGCTGTATTTTCGTTCAGCCGCGCTTAAAGATTTGCAAAAGAAAGCCAAAGGCTGCCAAACTCCGGCTACCTGTTGCTCAATAACGGCCCCTATGGCTAAATCTGAAGCGTCTGTCGTCAGCGCGATACGTGCTGCAGGGTCTGGGTGGGCCAGGAGCGCAGCGTCAGCCAAGGCTTTTTTAACCTCTGTGAACGCGCGCTCCCGCTCCGGGGACCATTCGACCGCCTGGGTCGGTTTTTGTTTTTTGAGCGCGGCATATAACGGTTGCATGATTTGAGCTGCGTGGGGCAGGAATCGGTTATAAAAATTCACCATCCCCAAGAATTCCTGTAGTGATTTGACCGTTTGTGGACGGGGAAAATCCGCTACCGCGCGTACTTTATCTGGTAATGGAACCGCTCCCTCCGGGGAGACGCGGTGACCCAAAAAATCGATCCGCTCGACGCCGAACTGGCACTTGGCTGGGTTAACTATTAAGCCGTGCTCTCCCAGCCTCCTAAAAACTGCTGTGAGGTGCGTTTCGTGTTCATCCTCTGAAGTACTCGCGACCAAAATGTCGTCGAGGTACACAAACACGAAAGGGAGATCGCGTAACACGGCATCCATCATCCGCTGAAATGTTTGCGCCGCCCCTTTGAGACCAAACGGCATGCGTAAAAATTCGAAAAGTCCGAACGGGGTTATTACCGCTGTTTTAGGATTGTCCTCTGGTTGGACTGGGACTTGGTGATAGCCGCGAACCAGATCAATCTTTGAAAAAATGCGCGCCCCCGCCAGGTGCACCGAAAAATCCTGAATGTGCGGGATGGGATAACGATCGTGCGCCGTAGCGTTGTTTAGCCTGCGGTAATCCCCGCATGGTCTCCAGGAGCCGTCGGCTTTCGGTACCATGTGCAGCGGCGAAGCCCACGGGCTCTTCGATCTACGAACAATGCCTAGCCTCTCCAGGCTGGCGAACTCCTCGCGCGCAATGGCGAGCTTAACTGCATCCAAGCGCTGAGTTTTTGCAAACATGGGAGGACCAGATGTGGGGATAAAGTGTTTCACCCCGTGCTTCGCAACCGTCGCTGAAAAAGTGGGCACAGTGAGCGCTGGAAATTGGGTGAGGAGTGTGTGAAACTTACCACCTGCTGTAGCGACGTGGGTCTGTACTGGTGGCGGGGACACTCGAGCTGAACAGGGGAGAGAGTAAAAAGAGAGTGCATTTACCAGCCGTCGACAATCTGCTACTACATTGAATTTGCCCGCAACGTGCCTAATGTCAGTGGTAAATTCCGAGATTGCGGCCAGCTGCCTCTGCTGCCTGCCGGACCACGGGTCTGAAATTTTGGCCATGGCGTATGTGAGCGGCTTGTGGTCCACATAAGCGGTGAAGCACCGTCCTTCCAGCCAGAACTGGAAATGACGAATAGCCAAATGCAGCGCCAACAGTTCTCTGTCGAACGTGCTGTATTTTCGTTCAGCCGCGCTTAAAGATTTGCAAAAGAAAGCCAAAGGCTGCCAAACTCCGGCTACCTGTTGCTCAATAACGGCCCCTATGGCTAAATCTGAAGCGTCTGTCGTCAGCGCGATACGTGCTGCAGGGTCTGGGTGGGCCAGGAGCGCAGCGTCAGCCAAGGCTTTTTTAACCTCTGTGAACGCGCGCTCCCGCTCCGGGGACCATTCGACCGCCTGGGTCGGTTTTTGTTTTTTGAGCGCGGCATATAACGGTTGCATGATTTGAGCTGCGTGGGGCAGGAATCGGTTATAAAAATTCACCATCCCCAAGAATTCCTGTAGTGATTTGACCGTTTGTGGACGGGGAAAATCCGCTACCGCGCGTACTTTATCTGGTAACGGAACCGCTCCCTCCGGGGAGACGCGGTGACCCAAAAAATCGATCCGCTCGACGCCGAACTGGCACTTGGCTGGGTTAACTATTAAGCCGTGCTCTCCCAGCCTCCTAAAAACTGCTGTGAGGTGCGTTTCGTGTTCATCCTCTGAAGTACTCGCGACCAAAATGTCGTCGAGGTACACAAACACGAAAGGGAGATCGCGTAACACGGCATCCATCATCCGCTGAAATGTTTGCGCCGCCCCTTTGAGACCAAACGGCATGCGTAAAAATTCGAAAAGTCCGAACGGGGTTATTACCGCTGTTTTAGGATTGTCCTCTGGTTGGACTGGGACTTGGTGATAGCCGCGAACCAGATCAATCTTTGAAAAAATGCGCGCCCCCGCCAGGTGCACCGAAAAATCCTGAATGTGCGGGATGGGATAACGATCGTGCGCCGTAGCGTTGTTTAGCCTGCGGTAATCCCCGCACGGTCTCCAGGAGCCGTCGGCTTTCGGTACCATGTGCAGCGGCGAAGCCCACGGGCTCTTCGACCTACGAACAATGCCTAGCCTCTCCAGGCTGGCGAACTCCTCGCGCGCAATGGCGAGCTTAACTGCATCCAAGCGCTGAGTTTTTGCAAACATGGGAGGACCAGATGTGGGGATAAAGTGTTTCACCCCGTGCTTCGCAACCGTCGCTGAAAAAGTGGGCACAGTGAGCGCTGGAAATTGGGTGAGGAGTGTGTGAAACTTACCACCTGCTGTAGCGACGTGGGTCTGTACTGGTGGCGGGGACACTCGAGCTGAACAGGGGAGAGAGTAAAAAGAGAGTGCATTTACCAGCCGTCTATTAGCAAGATCAACTAACAGATTGTGTGAACACAAAAAATCCGCGCCCAACATGTTGAAACTCACCGCCGCTATTACAAAAGTCCATTCATATGTGCGGCCATGTAAGCACAAAGGCAAGGTCCTTCTCCCGTAGGTGTTGATGTTCGAGCCATTCGCCGCTGTAGCTCCGCTACCGTGGGGTCCAGCCACCCGGTCCGCGTATGTTGGGGTGATGAAGCTCACTTGTGCTCCGGTGTCGATGAGGAACTCTCGTCCGGAGCACGCATCCGTGATGTAGAGCAGCTTGCTGCGTTCTCCGAGGGTCGAAGCTGCTAGCGACCCCCGGTCTTGCCGTTTCCCGAACTCCTGAAGTTGCAGGGCGGCACACACCTGCGTGCCTTCTCTGCGAACCTCCGATGGTAAAAGCAGAGATCTTCTCGTCCGCTGTGTCGTGTCCGCGCCTCTGCCGCCGGACCATTGGCTCCACCTCGTCGCGGCCATGCTGCCGCCGTCGTCGGCTAGTCTGGGTCTGCCGCCTCTGGCTCCCTGCTGTCTCGGGTCGCCGCTGTGGTTGCTTGCCCGCCGCAGGCGTCCAGGATCCCATCTGCTTCCTGGGCCATCTCCCGGAACTCCTCCAGGGTGTGACACTTTTTGCCGGCCAGCGTGCTTCTCACTTGCGTCGGGAGGTTGGAGAGGAAGATGAACTGAAAAATGAAATCATCGTTGTCCAACCCTCTCAGCTGTATCATCTCCTCCATCAGGGCGCTCGGCCTGTGTCCTCCTTGGTCTAGCAAAGACAGGATCCTCCTCGCCCTCACTTCGGCCGAGGGGGTGAAAAACTTGATGAGGGTGGATTTCAGCTTGCCGTACCTGTTGGTCGCGGGTGGCTGCTCCACCAAGCTCTGCACGCACCGAGCTGTGCTGTTGTCCAGTTTAGCGATGACATGGTGGAACTTAGTGTCATCCACCGTTACTCCTGCGAGCGCGAACTGCGACTCTGCTTGCAGAAACCACGACCGTGGGTTATCCTGCCAGAAATCAGGCAGCTTAACGGCCACTGCGCTCGCCAGCTCTGAGCGCTGTGAGTCCGGGACCCTGAGACCTTCTTCGTTCATTCTCAACGTCGTCAGTCACCAATGTGGGGAGACTTGAATAACGAAACCGAATTGCATTTAATTCCAGTTTATTTCAAGTAATCATCCCACTGTCTGCTGTCATTCCTGAGCAGCGAACAAAGAGGGTGAACACACCAAAGTTCTCCCTTTTAAACATTCTCACATCAAACCATTTCCCTCGCAGGGGAAATCACACATCTCTATCAAAATCCCTTTATTCACATTCATTAACCTTTTATTTACATAACTCCCCCTTCTCTCCTCTCAAGCCTCAGCGGTCAGGAAGTCTTCTGTCCCCTGTCCTCCGCAGGGGGTCCAGGCTCTGCGGCTCCGCACCGCAGGGGGCTGCAGCTCTGTGGCTCTCCTTCATCGTGAGGTTAAATCACATATGCAGTGTCCAACATATACATGTCTAACAACACAGCCATAACAGCGAGTGTAAACATTTTAGGGGTAAAATCATTACTACATCTGGTCAATGAGCTTTTAAGCTGTCGATCTGTAGTCTGGATGGACAAAGCCCCCCCTTCCCCCCAGTCCCGCTTTAAATGAAAGATGTCTGTCAAGACTGACATGCAGCAGACAAACAGACAGGTAGGAGTTAGGCACAGGAAAGCGAGAGAATATTCTCTTAACTTTTTTTTCAGAAAAACGTACTCCTATAGACAATACAGACTAACACAATAAATTATTTATTTTTTCCTCTTCACTCAGTAACAAGTGGTTGGGAACCATAGGGAGTTTTCAAATGAAGGTGCTGCTAATAATTTCCAAATCTCTACTCTTTATATGCATTCAATGCAATTTAGCTGTTGTAATGGGTATTGTGTTAATGTTTCCATTTGCTGTTGAGTTTTTCTGTATGGCAGAAGTTTCTGCTTAATTTACAGATCACTATAATAGGAAATTTTTGACAATCCTGTGCTTTCCTTGTATTGTTATATAGAATATCACTGCAGTAAACTGGGAAAAAAAAATCTGCTTTAAAATTTGTAATTCTTTCCACATTTAAAGCAAAAAACATCGCACCTTTTATCGCAACTTTTTAAAAAAGCTCCCACGAATTCAGGTTTTTTGAGCCACAACAATCATAAAAACATCCTGCGAAATCTTGGAGGGACTGACTATGTATCAGCCACTGTTGTCACCAGACAAGCCTTTGGTGGTGTTAGTCTTGGCAGGTGTGTCTAGTCAATGCAGAACTGCCCTACACCTTGTGAATGGTACAGTGACAAGCCGATACTACCTGAATAATATCATTAATCATCATTGTGCCCCTGCATGAACAACACGGGGCTAATTTCATCTTCATGGACGACAATCCTCCAGCTCATCGAGGTTGCGTCATTAGGGAACGGCTGCTGGAGGCTGGGGTACCTCAAATGGAGTGGCCTGCACTTTCTCCAGACCTGAATCCCATAGGAAACCTAAGGGATCAGCTGAGTCGCCATGTAGATGGTCATAATCCTGCACCCCACAACCTCAATGACCTGAGGGTCGCTCTTCAAGAGTGGAATGCCATGCCTCAGCAGACAGTGGCTGTGTCTCACTTCAGGTGTTGCAGCCTCCTAGACCACGGCCCAGGAAGCTAGAACACTCGGGTAGGTTTCGTCTAAAGATCTAAAGGCTGACCACGCACTACCTCATTGCCTAGCAACCATGACAGCGTTGGTTGAGGGTTGGTTTTTTTTTGTTTTTTTTGCTGACATTTTTAAGAGAGAGAACTTTATTTTTTAATCTTTTTTTATTACTGTATTTACCTTTTACTTGAGAATCTTCACCAGACGGAAAGAGGACCATAAAATA
The DNA here is from genome assembly GCA_020510985.1 of Pholidichthys leucotaenia. Classification (NCBI taxonomy): domain Eukaryota; kingdom Metazoa; phylum Chordata; class Actinopteri; order Cichliformes; family Pholidichthyidae; genus Pholidichthys; species Pholidichthys leucotaenia. The sequence goes on from CM035836.1 coordinate 455,091,707, forward strand.
AGACTTTAATTCATGTTAAGGTCAGCAGGTAAAATAAAGGTAAATTAAAACCACAAAAGAGATAAATTAATTTAAATATGTATGTCGGTTCTAAAATATATTCTTAATTACATGAGCAGTGAAAAATATTAGTTTACTGTTATCGTTTATTAACATTATATAGCTAAATAATTAGATGTTCTGCCTTGTATCAGCTCTGATATTTTAATGTTCTAAAGCAGACCACAGTCCTGTACTGTAGGATGATGACCCTCAATGATTTTCAGCAGCAGTAGAACAGATTCCATCTTCAGCTTCATCTCAGTTGTACCATGTCAGTAAATTAGAAAATCATGATTTGTCATTTTGTAGCGGTTTGAATTCAACCCCCCCACAACACACAGAGACAGTCAGCTCGCACTCCTGGGTTTTTTCCGCTGCATGCTGCGTTTACAGCTGTGAGGTTAAAGTGTCATCCATGCATTGTGTTCATGCATCCTGTCTGTACCTCTGATATGCAAATGCCCAGATCGACTGCTGTGAATGTCTTTGATGTATTGTTTGAGTTGAGTATATTAGCTGCACTGTGCTGTAAATCTGCCTCTCATTCTCTCACTCTGATTCTGCATCTGCTGCGAGACACACACACACTGTCTCCTCTTTGAGAGCTGGAGGAACGAAGCGGCAGCCTGCTCAAACCATGGGCTGTAGCCGAGTTCTGATGAAGGCGGGTGATAATAAAGCTATTTAAAAATCCAACGCTGCCTTTATTTTATCATCCTCTTCAATTTAATTTTAAAAACTGTAATCATTATCATCAATATTAAATCAGGTTTAAAATGTTTCACTGTGTGTAATAAATACATGAAAGTCTCTTTTGAAATTATTTTGCAAAAAATCATCTTTTTCAAAAAAACTACTTCACTGAAATGCAGTTTTTCTAACTATTTACAGTAGACATGCAGTATTGGTTTGCAAAGTAAACTGCTAAAAACATCACAATCAATAAAACAATTCATTAAATCTCTTATTGTGGTTATTTCAGTCAAATATCAGTTTTATAAGTCTTGAGTCCAGTCAGTTCGCTCCACAGCTGACCCTCGGTTCCTGCAGGTTCACCACTATGGATCTCAGAAATAAACCAGAAAAAATAGAAAAATCTGATTATCACTTAAGCTGTGATGGACATTTTTAAGATCAGCATAATCAGATTATTTCAGATGTCCCTCCTCAGCTTCATAAAGTGCTCAGTTTTCTCTAGAAATAACCTTAGGTGGGCAAATAACATCAACTTCCCAGTGTTTCTACAGGACTTTAAGTTACCTTAAAGCAAGTTATTTCAACCATGTCATACAGTATTTTTATATTACTAAGTTAATAAACTGACATTAATGGAAAAAAAGGTTTGACTTAAGAAAAAATAACAGTCCAACATCTTTAATTAATACATTAAGCAAAGCATACAGAACATCAGGAAAAAAATAATGTCACCTAACATGAGCTTAAATAATCAGATGTTGCTGTTTTCTGGATTATTGGTGTTTTTACATTCAAAGCGCTGCATAATTCAAGCAAAAAACTTACTTTGAACTGTTTCAGACTTTCTTCTCCTTCTGCCTGAGTGGGGAAAAAAAAGCCAGGTTGAGCTACGCGCTGAATGCTGGGATAGCTCAGTGACCCGGCATCGGCCCGGTAGATGACGGCTGAGCCTCTCGCGCAGATTCTTAGAATCTTGTGATTGGGGATCGCCGGAGGAACTAACCGAGGCAACAGTTGGACGGGAGCTGGATCGGAGTTCAAGTACAGCGGCGGTAGGAGACAGGGACCAGTGGAGGAGCAGCCGGGGTCCCAGCTGGATAAGAGCCGGAATCGGAGCCCAGTTACAGCGGTGGGGCTCGGTGGAGGAGCTACTGAGGAAGACGGTGGTAGGTGGCGGGGCTTAGCGGAGGAACTACCGGGACCCCAGCTGGACAGGAGCAGGATCGGAGCTTAACTACAGTGGCGGTGGGCGGCGGGGCTTGGTGGAGGAGCTGCTGGCACCCCGGCTGGACAGGAGCTCAATTGCAGCAGCGGTAAACAGTGGGACTAGCAGCGGAGGGAGATAGCTGAGGCCCCAGCTGGATTCGAGGTCGGTCGGATCGGATACCGGCGACACCAGCAGAGATTGTTTTACTATCAACAGGTCAGTAAAAATGCCACCAAAGAAGGAGGAAATGGAAGAGATAAAAAAAAAAAATCTCTGAACTTCTTGTCAGAAGAACTGACCAAAATGGCTAGTCAACAGCTTAAACTATTAGGGCTAATGGAAGAAGTCCGAGAATTAAAAATTAACAATTAAGAAAAAAGACAAAAAAATTGCAGACTTGGAGCGACGCGTTGAGGATCTTGAACAATATTCTCTTATGGATGATCTAATTATAAGTGGACTAGACATTAAATACCAATCATATGCCAGTGTTACAGCAGAAAAATGAGAGGTGAGGAGGCTCCCGTAAGTGAATCAGTGTCCCTGGAAAACCAGGTGCTTCAGTTCCTTGAAAGCAGAAATATAAAGGTTGAAGTAAATGCAATTTCAGCCTGTCATACTTTACCCAGAAAAGATAATAAAACAAAGAAATCAATTGTGATGCGCTTTGTGAACAGAAGGGTAAAGAATGACATACTGAGGCAGGCCAGAAAGCTACGGGGAACAGAAGTTTACCTAAATGAACATTTAACAAAAACTAATGCTGAAATAGAGTACTATTTTCTCTGTTTTTGTTTTTATTGACTGTTTTTATTGATTTCATTTTTAATTTTTTTTTAAATTTTTTTTATCTCTGTTTGTTGTTGCTAGTTTTTGTTTACTGTTAGCTCGGTATTGGCCTCGCCTAAAAGCCCGTTCGGACGCACGAGTAGGTCCGTTCCCCGGCTGGGCTACTTAAGATAAGATAAGATAAGCCTTTATTAGTCCCACAATGGGGAAATTCCAGGATTGCAACAGCACAGGGATAGCAACACTCAGAGCAACAATCAGAAGGCAAGAAAAAACAAGAGCAGCTAGTATACATATGTACATAATACTATAAATATATATATATATATATATATATATATATATATAGACACACAGTGCGGAGCATTGTGGTTGGTGGATGTGCAGCAGAAAGTCTAAGCTCTCTCTCCGCGGATGCGGCGGGCCAGCTGGATGTCTTTGGGCATGATGGTGACCCTCATGGCGTGGATGGCACACAGGTTGGTGTCCTCGAAGAGACCCACCAGGTAGGCCTCGCTGACCTCCTGCAGAGCCATGACGGCGGAGCTCTGGAAGCGCAGGTCGGTCTTGAAGTCCTGAGCGATCTCCCTCACCAGGCGCTGGAAGGGCAGCTTACAGATGAGCAGCTCCGTGGATTTCTGGTAGCGACGGATCTCTCTCAGAGCCACGGTACCGGGCCTGTAACGGTGAGGCTTCTTCACTCCGCCGGTGGCCGGAGCGCTTTTTCGAGCAGCCTTGGTGGCCAGCTGCTTCCTGGGGGGCTTTTCCTCCAGTAGATTTACGGGCAGTCTGCTTGGTTCTTGCCATCGCTCTTTATTATTCTGTTTTATATTTCTTGCACGCCGCCTAAACTCCAGCCCGGCACCCGCGTCGTTTTCGCTTCAGTTCCCCGGTATGTCGAGTTTCTCCGTTAGCACCGGGTGGCGGTTGAGTGCTAGCTAGCTCTTCCCTGCTGTATTGTCTCCTGCTGTAAACAGAGGCTCCGTCCGCCGACTCGGGAGACCTTTGGGGCGATCTGTGTGTCCGTGATATATATAGAGTGAAAGGTGTGCCGGATCAGAAAGTTATCACCGGATTAGAAAGAAGAAGGAAGATAAAAAGACTCAGAATTGAGCCGCTGTTGCAAAAGGCAGCCAACTCAGTTTTTAGCTTTTTAGCTGTTTTTAGCTAACTTGTTTTTAGCTATTTTAGCTGTTTTTGGCTAGCTGGCGGGCTATCCATCTCATCGCCTGGAACGCCATGGCTCCTTCTCCGACATGTACCCGCTGTTTATCGCTCCTCAGTGAGGTGTCTGAGCTGGAAATGAGGCTCTCCAACCTTTACAAGATTTGGGAGGCCAAGGATCACCTCAACACCATCATTCTCGGGCAATCATCGGCTCCAGTTACCGTCTCGCAGCTGGCGGATACTGCTACTTACTTGGGTGAGCTCAGCGCATCTCCATCTACCTCCACTCCTGCTCCAGCCTCCGCAGATGTCCATGAACTCAGCAACAAACACTGGTTTCATCTCGGGGCTAAACCCAAAGCTTCGGTTGGTCCCTCTCATCCTCCATCCACGCCCTGGACCTTGGTTCGACCAGCTAATAACCATCGTCGATCGACCAGAATGGGCCACGCCTCTTCTTTTCCCGTGTCCTTGGAAAACAGATTTGATATCCTTTCCCTGGAGGATTTTCCCCACCTAGACGCTGGCCGTCTGCTCGTGGACGGCCCTTGTCCTCCCTCCTCTCCTTCAGCGGCGGCTCATGTCCGCAAACCCCGGATAAAGACCGCCCTGGGTGTGTCAAATTACACACCAGCTCCAGACAGAAGAGAGCACTTCACCCCGCCTTCGCAACACCAACATCACCCTCTTCAAAATCACTCTCCTCGTCAGAATCCACCGACAAAACCCCCCCAGACGACGCTGGTAATTGGTGACTCGATCATAAGGAACGTCAGAAGCAGGTACTGCATCACTCGATTTTTTTTCCCGGGGCTAGAGTCTCTGACATTGAGGCTCTTATCCCTGACCTGCTGAATGAATTCCCTCACGTACAAACTGTTGTTGTGCATGTGGGATGCAATAACATCCCAGATGAAGCGTCGGAGATTTTAAAAAGTGACTTCAGGAGCCTTCTGTCCGCTCTTATGAACTGTGGCAGACGTGCGCTCATCTCTGGACCTTTGGCACCTCTCAGACGAGGCTGCAATCGTTTTAGCAGAACTCTCAGTTTTAATTCTTGGCTATGTTTTACTTGTCCTATTTTTAACATTGCTTTTGTTGACAATTTTAACTTATTTTGGAACCGCCCTTCACTTATGAGGCCTGATGGCATCCACCCAAATAGACTTGGTGCACGTGTTTTAAGAGACAATCTATTCTATTCCATTCAGTGTTTTTTAGTACAGTGACTGGGACCTGGTGTGTTTACTCGCTCTGAAGCTTCTGGGTTTGCCAAACTTCCCTTTTCTGGTTCTGTTCTCACTTCTTGTATTGATCCCATTAATTCAGGTGGTCTTTACTGTTTGGATCAGCCTTTGATTTATAATCTTACAGAGACTGAGTCTGTCTCCCATTGCCCTAAATATTGTAACCCAGGACAAATACAACACAACTTGAAAAACACACGCACTTCTGCAGCTCCTCCTCATCCACCACCCTTCAACTTTGCCCCTGTCTCCTCCCTTAGAGAACCTTTTTCTGCTCTCTCTAAAGTTAATAAAAAAGTAAAAAAAAAATAGAATGCATAAACTTCCCAAATTGATTAAACAAAATGTTGGTATGTTGGTATTACCGGAGTGGTGGCTCAGTTGGTAGAGCATCCGCCCCACACCCGGGAGGCAGGAGTTCAAATCCCGGCCGGGTCATGCCGTAGACCATATAAAAGTGGAACTTCCTGCCATCCAGCTTGGTGCTCAGCAATATCGGAATGGAGGAGGGAACTCTGTGGCGGTGCCTTGCATGGCAGCGGCCCTCTGATTCTACACTTGGGGTGTGTGTGATTTGCACTGTAGATAGGTAAAACACAATCTCGTTCTGCTGTACATGATTGGTTGTACGGTTGAAGGGTAATAAGGGTAAAATTCTAATCCAGCCTCAAGTCCCTAAAATTAATAAATTGGCCTCTGTTCCTCCCCAAAATTTAAAAATTAAATGTGGTTTATTAAACATTAGGTCTCTATCTTCTAAGTCTCTTCTGGTTCATGATCTATTAATTGATCATCAGATCAATCTACTATCCCTCACAGAGACCTGGCTTGGGCAAGATGATTATGTTGGTATGAATGAATCAACTCCTTCTGGGTATTTAAACTGTCATAACCCCAGAGGTTCTGGTTGTGGTGGTGGAGTGGCGGCAATTTTCCATTCTAAATTACTAGTTAATGTTAAGCAAAAAATTATGTTTTAATTCCTTTGAAGGTTTGGTCCTCAGTGTGGGGCCTGTTGGCAATCTTGGCTTGACCCCAATTCTCTTTGCCATAGTTTATCATCCTCCCACGGCCTATTCAGAGTTTGACTCTGATGACTCTGCGATCGTTGGTCTCATCTCCAGCGGAGATGAAGCTGAGTACAGAGGGCTTATCCAGGACTTTGTGGACTGGTGCCATCGGAACAGCCTCCAGATCAACGCGAGGAAAACTAAGGAGCTGGTGGTGGACTGCCGCAGGCATGGGCAGCCCCTCACAGCACCAGTAAATATACAGGGAACAGACATCGAGATGGTGACATCCTACAAGTACCTGGGTATTCATCTGAACAATAAACTAGACTGGTCACACAATACTGACGCACTCTACAAGAAGGGACAGCGCAGGCTGTTCCTGCTGAGGAGACTCAGGTCTTTTGGTGTACAAGGGGCGCTGCTGAAGTCATTCTATGACACGGTGGTGGCATCAGCCATCACTTTTGGAGTGGTCTGCTGGGGCAGTGGCATTACTGCAGCCGATAGGAAGAGACTGAACAAACTGATTAAGAAAGCTAGCTCTGTCCTGGGGCAACGCCTTGATCCGATGGAGGAGATAGGAGAGAGAAGGACGGTGGCTAAACTGTCATCTCTGCTGGAGTCCGAGTTCCACCCTATGCAGGACATACTGGATGCACTGAGGAGCTCATTTAGCAGCAGACTACATCATCCCAGGTGCACAACCGAGAGGTTTCGTAGGTCCTTCCTACCAACGGCTGTCAGACTGTACAACCTAAGCAGGGCTGCTTGCAGAGATGGCAAAAAGACGTAACAAACTAATAGTTTTTTTTTTTGTTTTTTTTTTGAATGCAAAAGATGCAATAGACTTACACAATGGTCCTCTCCGGCATACAACTAGGAACATACCGGTCGCTATGGAGGGTGAGAATATGTATGGGCACATAATCATACCATGTAGGATAACTAAATAGACGGTTATGCTGTTTCATCCCACCTAGCAACAATGCTCTGCACTGTGTGTGTTTATATATTTACATATTTATTCCATCTAGCTACAGTACAATGCTCTGCACTGGGTGTGTTTATATTTATATATCTATATATTTATTCCATCTAGCTACAATGCTCCGCACTGTGTTTTTATATATCTACATATTATTCCATCTAGCTACATTGCTCCGCACTGTGTGTGTTTATATACTTGCATATTTATTCCACCTAGCTGCAATGCTCCATACTGTGGGTGTTTATATATTTACATATTTATTCCATCTAGCTACAATGCTCTGCACTGTGTGTTCATATATTCATATATTTATTCCATCCAGCTACAATGCTCTGCACTGTGTGTCTGTGTGTGTGTGTGTGTGTATATATACTGTATATTTTATAGTAATATGTACATATGTATATTAGCTGCTCTTGCTTGCTTGTTTTTTCTTGCCTTCTGATTGTTGCTCTGAGTGTTGCTATCCCTGTGCTGTTGCAATCCTGGAATTTCCCCGTTGTGGGACTAATAAAGGCTTATCTTATCTTATCTTATCTTATCTTATCTTATGTTGATGTAGAGAGTGTCTGTCTTAATAAGGTATTCAATTCAATTTTAGACTCAATGGGGTTTTCCCAAAAAGTAAAAAATTCTACTCATTATTTCCACCATACATTGGACCTTGTTTTGACTTATGGTATATCTATATCTATATCTATCTATCTATCTATCTATCTATCTATCTATCTATCTATATATCTATATATCTATATATCTATATATATATATATATATATATATATATATATACTGTATATATATACAGTATATATATATATATATATAGATAGATAGATAGATAGATATAGACATAGATCTACGCAAACACTAAGGAGGCGTACACCTCATCACAACTCCCCCCACTCGGGAGATCGGATCACAACTTGGTTCATCTCCGGCTGGTGTACAAACCCCTAGTGCACAGACAACCTCCGGCCATGCGCACAGTGGAGTTATGGTCTGAGGAGACAATGGACACTCTAAAGGGCTGTTTTGAAGCCACCGCCTTGAAGCAGCTCTGCGATCCACATGGTGAGGACATCGATGGCCTCACTCACACCTTCATGGACTACCTCAGCTTCTTTGTGGACAAATCCGTTCCCACCAAGACCATACGGTGTTGCTCAAACAACAAACCCTGGATCAACCCTGAGATAAAAACACTTCTGAGAGAGAAGAAGAGGATCTTCAGGTCGGGGAACAGGGAGATGCTGAAGTCTGTACAGAGGGAGCTGAGGAGAAAGATCAGAGAAGGCAAGGACAGCTTCAGGAAGAAGATGGAGGACAAGCTGCAACAGAGCGACATCAGCGGGGTCTGGAGAAACCTCAAAACCATCTCTGGGCTCCAGAATACCTCCCCCCAGGCCACGGGGGGCAGGGAGTGGGCGAACAACCTGAATCTGTTTTTCAATAGGTTTGACCAACCGCCCTCCCCCCTGACTGCACAACAACCACTGCTGCCTCTAAAGAAATCAAGTCCTGCTGCCCACTCCCCACTCCACCAACACCCCGCCACTCCCAACACACAGCCCCCCATCCTGACCCTGACCAGGACCCAGGTGAGGATGGAGCTGAGGAAGATCAAGGCGAGGAAGGCCTCGGGACCGGACGGCATCAGCGCAAAGCTCCTCAAGTCCTGTGCAGACCAGCTGTGTGGGATTGTGACGTACATCTTCAACCTGAGCCTGAAGCTGGGGAGGGTACCACAGCTGTGGAAAACGTCTTGTGTGGTACCTGTACCAAAAACTTCCCACCCCAAAGACCTGAACAGCTACAGACCGGTGGCCTTGACGTCCCACTTGATGAAGACCCTGGAGAGACTGCTCCTTGCTCATCTCCGCCCCCTGGTGGAACCAGCGATGGATCCACTCCAGTTCGCCTACCAGCATGGCATTGGGGTGGAAGATGCGGTGATCTTCCTCCTTCACCGTTCTCTGTCCCACCTGGAGAAGCCCGGGAATATGGTGAGGATCATGTTCTTTGACTTCTCCAGTGCTTTCAACACCATCCAACCGATGATCCTGAAGGACAAGCTGCTGCGCGCAGGGGTGGACCAGCACCTGTCATCATGAATCCTGGACTACCTCACGAACCGGCCTCAGTTTGTGAGAACCCGGGACTGTGTGTCCGACACGATCATCAGTAGCACGGGGGCCCCCCAGGGAACGGTGCTGGCTCCCTTCCTGTTCACTCTTTATACTGCGGACTTCTCACACAACACAACACACTGCCATCTACAGAAGTTCTCTGATGACTCTGCGATCGTTGGCCTCATCTCCAATGGAGATGAAGCTGAGTACAGAGGGCTTATCCAGGACTTCGTGGACTGGTGCCATTGGAACTGCCTCCAGATCAACGCGAGGAAAACTAAGGAGCTGGTGGTGGACTGCCGCAGGCATGGGCAACCCCTCACAGCACCAGTAAATATACAGGGAAGAGACATCGAGATGGTGACATCCTATAAGTACCTGGGTGTTCATCTGAACAATAAACTAGACTGGTCACACAATACTGACGCACTCTACAAGAAGGGACAGCGCAGGCTGTTCCTGCTGAGGAGACTCAGGTCTTTTGGTGTACAAGGGGCGCTGCTGAAGACATTCTATGACACGGTGGTGGCATCAGCCATCACTTTTGGAGTGGTCTGCTGGGGCAGTGGCATTACTGCAGCCGATAGGAAGAGACTGAACAAACTGATCAAGAAAGCTAGCTCTGTCCTGGGCAGCGTCTTGATCCGGTGGAGGAGATAGGAGAGAGAAGGACGGTGGCTAAACTGTCATCTCTGCTGGAGTCCGAGTTCCACCCTATGCAGGACATACTGAATGCACTGAGGAGCTCATTTAGCAGCAGACTACATCATTCCAGGTGCACAACCGAGAGGTTTCGCAGGTCCTTCCTACCAACGGTTGTCAGACTGTACAACCTAAGCAGGGCTGCTCGCAGAGATAGCAAAAAGACGTAACAAACTAATAGTTTTTGAATGCAAAAGATGCAATAGACTTACACAATGGTCCCCTCTGGCATACAACTAGGAAAATACCGGTCGCTATGGAGGGTGAGAATGTGTATGGGCGTATGGGAGAATATGTATGGGCACATCGTCACTTCCTTGTGGTAACGTGTCGTCACTTCCTGTTTTGCTGTCTGCCTGTGTGGTTTGCTCTCTAGCCACTAGCTATGGCTACTAGCTCTCTTTCCTCTCCTCCTTTGGTGTGCTCTCTCTGTCAGATGTTTAGCTACACCTCTGCCTCTTTTAGCGATAACGGTAAATGTAATAAATGTTGTCTTTTTGAGGCGCTCGAGGCGAGGTTGTCTGATTTGGAATCCCGGCTCCGCTGCATTGAAACACCGTCTGCGCCAGTTAATCTTGACGGACGCCCATTAGCTGCAGCGGAGCTAGCTAGCTTAGGCCCCACTGTCAGCGGTCCCTCGGCTCTCCTCAGCAGCGAGGAGACTGGGTGGGTGACGGGGAGAAGGAAGCCTAGTCGCAAAGCCCCGGTACACCACCAACCTGTTCACGTTTCTAATCGTTTTTCCCCGCTCAGCGACACACCCGCTGAGGAAAAAACTCTGATCATTGGCGACTCTGTAGTCAGAAACGTGAACCTAGAGACTCCAGCGGTCATAGTCCAATGCATTCCTGGGGCCAGAGCAGGCGACATCGAGTCAAATTTGAAAATGCTGGCTAAAAGTAACTGTAAATATTCCACAATTGTTATTCATGCCGGCATTAATGACATCCGTCTCCGGCAGTTGGAAGTCACGAAACTTAATATAGAATCGGTGTGTGACTTTGCAAAAACGATGTCAGCCACTGTAGTATTCTCTGGGCCCCTCCCCAATCTGACCAGTGATGACATGTTTAGCCGCTCGTCATCCTTGAACCGCTGGCTGTCTGTGTGGTGTCCTAAAAATGACGTGGGCTACATTGACAATTGGAGCTCCTTTTGGGGAAAACCTGGTCTTATGAGACGAGACAGCATTCATCCCACTTTGGATGGTGCTTCTCATTTATCTAACAATCTGGCATCTTTTTTATCCAAATTTCCAAAACCCTGACTACTCAGAGTTGGGACCAGGAAGCAGAGTCGCAGTCTTACACACCTTTCTGCAGCTCCTCTTCATCCGCCACCCCTCAACTTCGCCCCTCACTTCCCCATCAGAGAATCGTTGTCTGCTCCCTCCAAAGTGAATAAAAATATAATGTATAAGCATCCCAAAGTGATAAAGCAAAATATTGGTAAAACTCAAATTAAACATAAAGCCTCTAAATTGAATGATTTGGCCTCTGTTCCTCCTCATAATTTAAAAATTAAATGTGGTTTATTAAATATTAGGTCTCTAACTCCCAAGTCTCTGTTAGTCCATGATTTGTTAATTGATCATCAGATTGATTTAATTTCCCTCACAGAGACTTGGTTAGGACAAGAGGATTATGTTGGTTTAAATGAATCAACTCCCTCTGGTTATTTAAACTGTCAAAATCCCAGAAGTTCTGGTCGTGGAGGAGGAGTAGCAACAATTTACCATTCCAAGTTACTAGTTAATGTAAAGCAAAAAACATGTTATAATTCCTTTGAGGGCCTGGTCCTCAGTATTGGGCACTTTAGCAATTTTAGGTTAAACCCAATTTTATTTGCCATAGTTTATCGTCCCCCATCAACCTACTCAGAATTTTTATCCGAATTTGCTGATTTCTTAGCTGATTTAGTGCTGAAATCTGATAGAATAATTATAGTAGGGGACTTTAATATACATGTGGATGTAGATAGTGACTGCCTTAATGTGGCATTCAATTCAATATTAGATTCGATTGGGTTTTCTCAGAAAGTAGGAAATTCTACTCATTACCTCCACCATACATTGGACCTTGTTTTGACATATGGCATAGAAATAGAAAATCTTGTAGTGTTTCCTCATAACCCTGTACTGTCAGACCATTGTCTGTTAACCTTTGATTTTACTATTTCTGACTATTTGGCTCCTAAAGAAAAATATTATTACAGTAGATGCCTCTCAGATGATGCTGTTTCCAAATTTATGCAGATTGTTTCCTCTATGCCATGTGTCAACACAACGGAAATAAGCTATAGACAGCTTGCTCCTTCTGTAATTGATAACATGGTGGATAGTGTTTCAGCTTCTCTGCATCAGACTCTAGACTTGGTGGCCCCCTTAAAAAAGAAAAAGTCTAATCAGAGATTTTTAACTCCTTGGTTCAACACAGAAACTCGTACCTTAAAACAGAAGACTCGTCAATTAGAAAGAAAATGGCGCTCTACTAATTTAGATGAAATCTATTTAGCTTGGAGAATTCATCTTCTAATTTATAAAAAATCTCTTAGAAAAGCTAGAACGAGTTATTACTCTGCATTAATAGAAGAGAACAAGAATAATCCCAGGTTTCTTTTCAGTACTGTAGCCAGGCTGACAAAGAGTCAGGACTCTGTCAATCCTAGCATTCCCTTAGAGCTTACTAGTCAGGACTTTATGAACTTTTTCAATAATAAAATTTCATCCATCAGAGATAAAATCAATCAGATTCTTCCCACAGTTAACTTAAATACTGTAACTACTACAACTCCTTCTATTGATGTCTGTCTTGATGAGTTTACTCCAATCGACCTTTGTGAGTTAGACAAAATAGTTTCCTCATCCAAACCTTCAACTTGTCTTTTAGACCCTATTCCTACCAGGTTATTTAAAGAAGTCTTCCCACTTATTGGTAGCTTTATTCTTCATATAATCAATTCTTCATTAACTTTAGGCCATGTACCGCAGGCTTTTAAAACGGCTGTAATTAAACCCTTACTCAAAAAGCCAACGCTAGATCCAGGAGCTTTAGCTAACTATAGACCAATCTCTAATCTCCCTTTCATTTCAAAAATCTTAGAAAGAGTTGTTGCTACGCAATTATTTGACCACCTGCAGGGAAATGGTTTACTTGAAGAGTTTCAATCTGGGTTTAGAATCCATCATAGTACTGAAACAGCCTTAGCGAAGGTCACTAACGACCTCCTCATTGCATCTGATAATGGACTAGTTTCTGTACTTGTCCTTTTAGACCTTAGTGCAGCTTTTGATACTATCGATCATAATATTCTACTTGATAGATTAGAACACTATGTTGGACTTAATGGAACTTCGTTGCAATGGTTTAGATCTTATTTATCTGATAGGTTCCAGTTTGTTCATGTAAATAATGAGTTTTCTTTCAACTCAAAGCTTAGTCATGGAGTTCCACAGGGATCTGTGCTAGGCTCTACTCTTTTTAGTTTATATATGCTTCCGTTAGGCAACATTATTAGAAAGCACTGTATACATTTTCATTGTTATGCAGATGACACACAATTATACCTGTCAATGAAGCCAGATGATAGTAATCAATTAGCCAAGTTAGAAGCCTGTCTTAAGGAAATCAAAGCTTGGATGACTTGTAATTTCCTGCTATTAAATTCAGATAAGACTGAAGTCATTCTTGTTGGTCCAAAAAACCTTAGAAATTCCTTTCCAAATCAAACTTTCAGTTTGGATGCGGTTACTCTTTCTCTTAATAGCTCTGTGAGGAACCTTGGAGTTATTTTTGATCAGGATTTGTCCTTCAATTCACATATTAAATTTGTTTCTAAGACTGCCTTCTATCATTTGCGTAATATTGCCAAGATTAGGAGCATCTTGTCTCAGAGTGATGCTGAGAAACTGATCCACGCTTTTGTTAGCTCGAGATTAGATTATTGTAATTCTTTATTATCAGGCTGTCCTAAAACATCTTTAAAAAGTCTTCAGCTGATCCAAAATGCTGCAGCAAGAGTTTTAACAGGTACTAGAAAGAGAGATCATATCTCTCCGGTTCTGGCCTCCCTTCATTGGCTTCCCATAGAGTTTAGAATTAAGTTTAAAATCCTTCTTCTTACTTACAAAGCTCTAAACAATCAGGCTCCTTTTTATTTAAAAGATCTGATACTACCGTATTATCCTAACAGAGCACTACGCTCCCAAAATGCAGGATTACTTGTAATACCTAGAATCTCCAAAAGTACAATGGGAGGCAGAGCCTTCAGGAATCAGCTGCCAATCTGGATTCGGGAGTCAGACTCGATCTCTGTTTTTAAGAATAGGGCTAAAACCTACCTTTTTGATATAGCCTACAATTAGGGAGGGATCATGTGTTTCTGAACCCTCCCTTAGTTATGCTGCTAATAGGTTTAGTCAGCCGGGGGACCTCCAGTAATGCACTGGGCCTCACTCCTTTCCTCACTCTCTATGAAATATTTTTTTTGCTGGTCATTAACATCTGTTTGTTCTCTCCCATAGATTGAGTCCCCATCGTGCTGTTTGCTCTCTACATGTCTGTTCTTTTCTTCTTCTCTATCCCCTCACCCCCCAGCCAGTCGCAGCAGATGACTGCCCCTCCCTGAGCCTGGTTCTGCTGGAGGTTTCTTCCTGTTAAAAGGGAGTTTTTCCTGCTCCACCGTCGCCAAGTGCTTGCTCACAGGGGATCGCCTGATTGCTGGGGTCTTTCTGCAACTGTGGGGGTTCCCCCCTACAGTTGATAGTGCTATGAGATGACTGTTGTTGTGAAATGGCGCTATATAAATAAAGTTGAATTGAATTGAATTGAACATAGTCATACCATGTAGGATAACTAAGTAGACGGTTATGCAGTTTCATCCCATCTAGCATCAATGCTCTGCACTGTGTGTGTTTATATATTTACATATTTATTCCATCTAGCTACAATGCTCCGCACTGGGTGTGTTTATATTTATATATCTATATATTTATTCCATCTAGCTACAATGCTCCGCACTGGGTGTGTTTATATTTATATATCTACATATTATTCCATCTAGCTACATTGCTCCGCACTGTGTGTGTTTATATATTTACATATTTATTCCACCTAGCTGCAATGCTCCGTACTGTGGGTGTTTATATATCTACATATTTATTCCATCTAGCTACAATGCTCCGCACTGTGTGTTTGTGTGTGTGTATATATATATTTTATAGTAATATGTACATATGTATATTAGCTGCTCTTGCTTGCTTGCTTTTTTTCTTGCCTTCTGATTGTTGCTCTGAGTGTTGCTATCCCTGTGCTGTTGCAATCCTGGAATTGCCCCGTTGTGGGACTAATCAAGGCTTATCTTATCTTATCTTATCTTATATCGAAAATCTGGTAGTGCCTTCTCATAATCCCGAACTGTCTGACCATTGTCTGTTAATTTTTGATTTCATTACCTCTGATCACTTATTTCCTAAAGAAAAATACTACTACAGCAGATGTCTTTCTGATGACGTTGTTGCTAAATTTTTGCAGATTGTCTCCTCTATGCCATGGGTCAACACAACAGAAACAGCAGAAATAAATGATGGAGAGTCTGCTCCATTCGTGATTGATAGCATGGTTGATGGTGTTTCTGCCTCTCTGCATCGGACTCTAGATTTGGTAGCCCCTTTAAAAAAGAAAAGGTCTAACCAGAGATTTCTTACCCCTTGGTTTAACGCAGAAACTTGTGGCTTAAAACAGAAAACTCGTCAATTGGAAAGGAAATGGCGTTCAACTAATTCAGAGGAATTGTACTTAGCTTGGAGAAATCATTTCTTAATCTATAAAAAATCTCTTAGAAAAGCTAGATCAAGCTATTATTCTGCATTAGTAGAAGCAAACAAGAATAACCCCAGGTTACTCTTCAACACTATAGCCAGGCTTACAAAGAGCCATGACTCGGTCAATCCTCCCATCCCCCCTGAGCTTTCTAGTCAGGACTTTATGAACTTTTTCAATCTTAAAATTTTATCTATTAGAGATGAAATCAGTCAGATTCTTCCTACCATAAACTCAAGTACATTAACTACTGCAACTCCCTGAATTGATATCTGCTTAGATAAGTTTACTCCAATCGACCTCTTAGAGTTGGATAAAATAATTTCCTCATCTAAGCCTTCATCTTGCCTTTTGGACCCTATTCCTTCCAGGTTATTTAAAATTATCTTCCCAATTATTGGTAGCCGTATTCTTCCTATAATTAATTCTTCTTTAACTCTGGGTTATGTACCACTGGCTTTTAAAACTGCTGTAATTAAACCCTTACTCAAAAAACCGACGCTCAATCCTGGAGTTTTGGCCAATTATCGACCAATCTCTAATTTGCCTTTCATTTCAAAAATCTTGGAAAGAGTTGTTGCTGTGCAATTATCTGACCATTTGCAGGGAGTTGGTTTGTTTGAGGTGTTTCAATCTGGGTTCAGAGCTCATCACAGCACTGAAACTGCCTTAGTCAAGGTCACTAATGACCTCCTGACTGCATCTGATAATGGACTTGTCTCTGTTCTTGTTCTTTTGGATCTCAGTGCAGCCTTTGACACTATCGATCATGCAATTCTACTTGATAGATTAGAACACTTTGTTGGACTGAGTGGAACTCTGTTGCAGTGGTTTAGATCTTATTTGTCCGATAGATTTCAGTTTGTCCATATCAATGATGAATTTTCTTCCAACTCTAAGCTCAGTCACGGAGTTCCACAGGGATCTGTGTTGGGCCCTACTCTTTTTAGTCTATTTATGCTCCCGTTAGGTAATATCATCAGAAAGCACTGTATACATTTTCACTGTTACGCAGACAACACACAACTATACCTGTCAATGAAGCCCGATGATTGTAATCAATTAGCCAAGTTAGATTCCTGTCTTAAGGACATCAAAGCTTGGATGACTTGTAATTTTTTACTATTAAACTCTGATAAGACTGAAGTCATTCTTATTGGCCCAAAACATCTTAGAAATTCCATTACAAATTATGCCCTTAATTTAGATGCTGCCACTCTCACTCTGAACAGTTCTGTGAGGAACCTTGGAGTTATTTTTGATCAAGATTTGTCCTTTAATTCACATATTAAAACTGTTTCTAAGACTTCATCTATGCAATATTGCCAAGATCAGGAGCATCTTGTCTCTGAATGATGCTGAGAAACTGATTCACGCCTTTGTCAGCTCTCGATTAGATTATTGTAATTCGCTGTTATCTGGTTGTCCTAAAGTATCCTTAAAAAAATCTTCAGTTGATTCAAAATGCTGCTGCTAGAGTTTTAACTGGTTCTAGAAAAAGAGATCGTATCTCCCCAGTTCTGTCCTCCCTTCAAATCAAATCAAATCAGAATCAAATCAAATCAACCTTTATTGTCATATTGCTACATACAACTGTGGTGCAGGCGAGATGAAATTGCGTTTCTCTCAGCATCCATATAAGTAAAAAAAAAGAACATAATTTAAGACACACTCACACACACCCTCACCCCCCCCCCCACCCCAACACAGCCATTCACACTTCCCTGAGACATACTTGAAAACTAACCAGAACTATAATATACAAATAATATACATAATGTCTATAGGTGCAGTAGTATGTATGAGAGATTCTGGATCAACTGTTCAGCATCCTAACAGCTTGTGGAAGGAAGCTGTTAATCAGTCTGGTGGTTCTGCCTCTGATGCTCCGGAATCGTTTGCCAGATGGCAGAAGTTCAAAGTGTTTATGCAGAGGGTGAGAATGGTCCTTGACAATGTTCAGTGCCCTGCTCCTACAACGGTTCTGAAAAAGAAACAGGCTTCTCTCCCCATCTGCATCCTCAGGACCTTCTACAGAGGTCCTGAGGATGCAGATGGGGAGAGAGGCCTGTTTGAGTTTCCTCAAGAGGTGCAGTCTCTGCTGGGCCCTCTTCCTGATCCCCAAGGAATTCTTGCTCCAGGTCAGGTCCTGCGAGATCTGCACTCTGAGGAACTTGATGTTCTCCACTCTCTCCACTAAACGGCCACCGATGCTGAGAGGGACGTGTTCAGGCTGTGACCGCCGGAAGTCGATAATCATCTCCTTCGTTTTGTCTACGTTGAGCACCAGATTGTTCTCCCTGCACCAGCACTCCAGGTCTCTCACTTCTTCCCTGTACACTGATTCCTCATCCCTCTGAATAAGTCCCACCACCGTGGTGTCATCTGCAAACTTAATAATCTGGTTCCCCTCGTGTCTGGATACACAGTCATTTGTTAGAAGTGTAAACAACAGTGGACTGAGTACGCAGCCTTGAGGGGATCTGGTGCTCAGCGTGATAGAGTTGGAGATGTTATTTCCAACCCGGACAGACTGAGGTCTCTCAGTCAGGAAATCCAGGATCCAGAGACATGTGGCGGTGTTCAGACCAGGAAGGAGTAATTTCTCCATCAGTCTCCGGGGAATAATGGTGTTGAATGCTGAACTGAAATCAACGTACAGGAGTCTGGCATAGGTGTCTTTCTGATCCAGGTGGGTGATGACAGAGTGCAGGGTGGTGACTATAGCATCCACTGTGGAGCGGTTTGAACGATATGCAAACTGGAGCGAGTCATGTGATGCAGGGAGGCAGGCTGTGATGTGCGGTTTGACAAGCCGTTCAAAACACTTAATCACAATTGGTGTCAGAGTGACAGGACGATAGTCATTCAGACAGGACGCAACTGGTTTCTTTGCCACCGGTACTATGGTAGAGGTCTCAAAGCATCTGGGAATGATGGCCTGACTCAGGGAGATGTTATAAATGTCAGTCAGGACATCGGCCAACTCACTCGCGCAGTCTCGGAGCACACGTCCCTGGGTGTTGTCCAGACCTGCAGCTTTACGTGGGTTGACCCTGGTTAGGGTCCTCCGTGTGTCCGCTGTGTTGATGGTGATAGCTGGCCCAACCGATGGTGGAGATGGGCTAGCCCTCCCTCTGATTGTCGTGTTTGATGCTTCAAAACGTGCAAAGAAGTTGTTGAGCCTGTCTGGAAGCGAAGCGTCTTCATCATCGACCCCCTGCCTAGACTTATAGTCTGTCAGCGCCCGAACTCTCTGCCACATCCGCTTGGTGTTCCTAATATCACAGAGGTGTCCCTGGATTTTTTCCGCATAGGCGCGCTTCGCCGTCTTAATTCCCTTTGAGAGCGCAGACCTGGCTGAGCGGAGGACGATCCTATCCTTCACTCTGAAGGCTGCATCTCTGGCTGTGAGCAGCGAGCACACCTCTGATGTTCATTGGCTTCCCATAGAATTTAGAATCAAGTTTAAAATCCTTCTTCTTACTTTCAAAGCTCTTAACAATCAGGCCCCCCAATAGATAAAATATCTGATATTACCTTACCATCCTAATAGAGCATTACGCTCCCAAAATGCTGGCTTACTTGTGGTGCCCAGAATCTCCAAAAGTACAGTGGGAGGCAGCGCCTTCTGCTACCAAGCCCTTTCTCTCTGGAACCAGTTACCACTCTGGGTCCAGGAGTCAGACTCTGTCTGTTTTTAAGAACAGGGTAAAATCCTTCCTTTTTAATATAGCTTAATGTTTAAGGAGGGATTTTGTGTCTCTTAACCCCACTTTTGTTCTGTTGTTATCTGATCTATACTACTGGTTGACTTCCAATAATGTACTTGGCATCTTACTGTTATGTTCTTTATGTCTGTCCTCTCCATCCTCCCTATCCCCTCACCCCCAGCCAGTCACAGCAGATGACTGCCCCTCCCTGAGCCTGGTTCTGCTAGAGGATTCTTCCTGCCAAATGGGAGTTTTCCTCTCCACTGTCGCTTAGTGCTTGCTCATAGGGGATCGTCTGATTGCTGGGTTTTTCTGAGACTGTTTTTTTTCTGCACTGTGGTGCCACGAGACAGCTTTTGTTGTGATGTGGCGCAGTATAAATAAAGCTGAATTGAATTGAATTGAATTGAAATAGCACGGCAAGCATGGATGCTGAAAAGACAAAATAAGATACAGGCAACATGGACAAGAAATTGTAGAGTTTGGATCAGACTAAATGGAACACCTGAGGAAGCAAAGACCATAATAATCAGAGATCTTACTGACTTAAATAAATATAGATGAACACTGATTAAGAAAATTAAGAGACTATGATAATCCATATCCACACACGGCAAGAATAGTTCTTTTGTGACACCATCAGTGTTTGAATGTGTGTGTGAATGGGTGGATAGCAGGATCTGTAAAGCGCTTTGGTCATCAAGAGATGAGAATAAAAGCGCTATATAAGTGAGTGCCATTTACCATTTACCATTTTACATACCATGTCAATGTACTTTAAAAAAAAACTAAACAAAACAAACAAAAAAAAAACCAAACTTATGACTGACTTGAGTAGACATCAATTATCTCCAGTTGGAGGAAGTCATTTGACACAGAGAGAGGAAATTCAAACTCTGAAAATATGCCATTATGCTGAACATAAACTACAAGAGATGGAGAATGATATTGATCCTGATAACCACTTTTTCAATAATATTCATAATCACTGTGAATATTACACTGAAAAGCAATTCAAAAGTCAAGTGCAACTAGATGGTAAACTATCAATAATACACTTCAACAGCAGAAGTCTTAACAAAAACTTTCCACAGATTCAGGACTATTTAAAACAGCTAGACAGAAAATTTACAGCTATCGCAGTCTCTGAAACTTGGCTTAATGAAGAGCAGGCTCCTCTGATGGCAATAGAGGGATATCAAATGTTTCATATTAACAGATCTCAGAAAAGGGTGGTGGTGTTGCACTCTATATTGATGACCTGTATAGGTGTAAGCTTGTAAATGGAATGTCCTTTGCACTACCAGGGATTCTGGAATGTGTTACTGTTGAGATTGACCAAGATAAAACAAAAAATCTAATTATAATTTGTATATATAGAATGCCGGGAACTTGCATTGAGACATTCAGAGATAAATTAGTCGAGCTGTACAATAATATTACTAGTAAAAAAATGGTTGTAATTTGTGGAGATTTCAATATTGATTTACAAAATCCATTTCAACAAAATGTAATTACAGAGTTCATGAATTCTATATACAGTATGAGTCTATAACCCACAATAACACATCCCAGTAGAATCACAGTTCACACTGCTACACTTATTGATAACCTGTTTGTTAATATTATTGATAAGAAAATAGAAAGTGGATTATTGATAAATGATATAAGTGACCATTTACCAGTCTTTGCACTTATCCATGGCCACACGGGGGCCAATACAGAAAAAAACTTTAAAATCTTTCAGATACAAATCACAAAATGCAATCAGTTCTTTTAAAGAAGACTTGCTGAAGCAAGACTGGACAAAAGTCTATGTATCAGATGTAAATGAAGCCCATGACACATTTATGAACATTGTAACCACTCTTTATGAAAAAAATTGTTCATTAGTAAAGAAAAAGCTAAAACATAAATTTGTCGACAAGCCATGGTTAACCAAAGGATTACAAAAGGCCTGTAAAAAGAAAAATTTATTATATAAAGCTTTTCTAAAGAAAAGGACAAAAGAAGCACAGCAGTGGTATAAAACATACAAAAATAAGTTAACATATATAATGAGATGTAGTAAAAGAGACTATTACAGTAAAGAACTGGAGAAAAACAGAGACAATATTAAAAATACATGGACAATACTTAACAATATTCTTGGAAATAAAAATAGAAATACAAGCTACCCAACCAATTAAAAAAAAAAAAAAAAACGACTCAGAGTGTGAATGCAGTCTCACCTGCAGATGAATTTAATAACTTTTTTGTTAACATTGGTCCTAATTTAGCTTGAGAAATACCCATTACAGCACCTACGGGTGATACAGTAAGCAAAAACATTGCTATAAAAGACTCCATTTTCATAAAGAACACAGACGAGAGAGAGGTCATTGAAATTGTTAAATCATTTAAAAGTAAAACATCTACGGACTGTGATGGTATTGACATGCTCTTAGTCAAAACTATTATTGAATGCTTATTGAAACCACTGACATATATTTGTAACCTCTCTGTCCTAACAGGTGTATTTCCCAATGCAATGAAAATAGCTAAAGTAATTCCAATATACAAGACGGGTGACAGAGGGGAATTTTCAAACTATAGACCTATTTCACTATTGCCGCAGTTTTCCAAGATACTTGAAAAAATATTCTGTGAGAGAATTGACAACTTCATAATGAAGAATAATTTATTGTGTTAGCAGCAATATGGGTTATAAGAGGACAACTGCATTTGCTCTAATGGAATTTATAGAAAAAATATCAACTACCGTTGAAAATAAAGAGTATTCAGTTGGGGTATTCCTGGCTCTTAAAAAAGCATTTGATACAGTGGATCATAATTTATTATTAAAGAAACTACAAAATTGTGGTATTAGGGGGGTAGCACTGTCCTGGTTATGTAGTTACTTAAAGAATAGATATCAGTATGTATGTGTTGGTAACAAAAACTCACAGTTACTGAAGGTTACTTGTGGAGTCCCACAGAGTTCAATTTGGGGCCACTGTTATTCAATATATATATAAATGATATATGTAAAGTCTTGGAAAAAATAGATTTAATATTGTTTGCTGATGACACTAATTTAGTATGCAGTGGAAGCAATTTGGAACAACTTTTGGATACACTCGGAAAGAAATTAGGAAAGCTTAAACTGTGGTTTGATTCAAACAAATTAATGCTCAATTTAAATAAGACAAAATTTACAGTTTTTAACAACCATCACAACAACTTAGTATCTAAACTCAGTGTAAATGGTGTAGAGATTGAAAGGATATCCGAAACTAAATTTCTTGGAGTAATAATTGATAAACTGTGTTGGAAGTCACATATTAATTATATTAAAGGTAAAATATCTAAATCAATTGCAATACTACACAGAGTGAAATATTTGCTGAAGCAACCCACATTATATACTTTGTATCATTCATTAATACTCCCATACATGACATATTGTACTGAAGTATGGGGAAATACATATAAAACAAACATATATCCAGTCTTTATGCTTCAGAAGAGAGCTAATAGAATAATAAACAAAGCTGCTTACAGGGAACCAACAAACCCACTTTTTCTGAAATTAAAAGCTCTCAAGTTGAAAGATCTGGTTGACTTTAAAACTGCAGTAATAATGTTTAAAGTGAAGAATCTATCACTGCCCGCAAATATCCAAAAGTTGTTCCAAATAAGGGAGAAACAATATCATTTCAGAGGAACATCTATATTTCAAAAACCTTCAGTGAGAACTACCACCAAGCAACACTGTGTTTCAGTGCAAGGAGTCAGATTGTGGAACGCTTTTGGACCTGAATTAAAATCATGTACAATGCTTGGACAATTTAAACAAAAACTAAAGGAAGAAATACTCCAAACATATATACAAGATGACATGTAAAATCACATAAGGATTGTCATATTCAGTCTGTGTTGTGTTGTTGCTTAGTTTTTTTTTTGTCACGTTTTGCCTTAGCTTTATTCTGAATTGTAGTCGCTCTTGTTTTGTTTTTCTTTTGAATTCTTGGATGGAATATGGGTGGGCAATATAAGCTGCGGCTTCAGCCATCACTCATTTCGGATAACTTATGCTGAACTGTATAATCAGAGGAGTTATTGTTTGATTTAACCTTGTTGGATTTTTCCCCCCTTTGTGATATTGTTCTGTTTCTTTTTTTAATCTTTACTTTTAATCTATCCGAAATAAAGATTCATGCATGTTTAGACCACAAGGATACTCTTCATGTAGCCTTCGTTTTTGGGGTTTTGAAGGCTGCATTTGTCGGCGCATTTGAAGGAGCCCACAAAATGGGACAGCCTTGGACACAGCACAGTGACGTAGTATGTGGCCTAGAAATGCGCACTTGCAGGACGCAGAACCTGAATTGAGACACAGCAACTAAGTCAACTTGTGAGCAGCATGAGATGTCGTTGTCAAGCTGTAATTGATGCTCAAGGGCACACGACAGGTTATTGAGACACTGACCCTGGTTACATGGTCACAATAAGCCAATTACTGGGAATAAACCGATAATGGCAGTAATCAGTTTTGTTGCATTTACATGCACTGAATAAACTGATTATTGGAAGGTAAACCACTTGCATTAATGACCCCAGTTACATGGCCTTTATCGGATTACTCTGTTTACATGGCCACTTGAATAATCAGATAACTCCAGAAATCCAATCATAACTGGATTATTTGTGTACATGTAAACATGGTCACTGACATTTTTTTGTTATGGTATACCCACCACTGTTGCTGGCTTTTGTTTCAATAAATTGTTTGAGATGAGGAAATCACCATTGCATGCTTTTACTTAAATGCCCTACTTTCATGATATTGTATCACTTTAGCGTGAACTTTTTACATTTTCCACAAATTTCACCCAAAAGCCAAATATCCCTAACTTTTTGTGAGTAGTGTATATAAATTTTACTTAAAGTATAACAGCAGACTATTTTGACTACTATGGGATTGACTGTTCATCATGAGCATTATTGCAATTTGATGATTTTCCCATATATAGCATCATTCCCTTGGCTCTAATCTATAAAATTACTTTTCACTTTTAAGAAACTGTTTCACCCAAAAAGTCTGGTCAAGAAT
This sequence comes from Pholidichthys leucotaenia, assembly GCA_020510985.1. Lineage (NCBI taxonomy): Eukaryota > Metazoa > Chordata > Actinopteri > Cichliformes > Pholidichthyidae > Pholidichthys > Pholidichthys leucotaenia. The sequence goes on from CM035836.1 coordinate 455,116,317, forward strand.
TGTTTTTCTTCATCTAAGGACCACTGTGGGAACACATTCCATGGTAAAAGGTATGAGAGATAAGGATCCCATTTCGTGCCAGAAACGGATTAAGTTTGCCCTCATAAATAAGTGGAGCTTACTCTCCAATCAGACAGTTTTATGCTTTAACAATCGTCTGACATATCCCAGAAACTCTTGAGTGCATTTTACGGTCACTAGGAATTATTCACAGCTCAACATTACTCCCTGGTGGACGACTCTGGAATATGTTCACTTTTGACTGTACAAGCTGAACTGAGGTTAATGAATGAAATGACTTCCTTTGTTACAAAACTCTCAATTCTCAGATTATTTTCTTTTTCAGGCACCCTGGAAAATCAAGTGGGAATCTGACATAACATTCTGGTTTGAAATATTTCATTAATCCTTGATTTTAAATGTGTGCATGTTTGAAAAACGCGTACCTCTTTAGCTGTTCGGCGACTGGAATGGTTAAAGGGTGGTCAAGGCCCCTAGTGGTCAAGAGTGGTAAAAAAAAATTTTGTCAGTAAAATACTTAAGATTTCCAAGGCTATAACTTGAAAGTTGCAATAGATAATGGTTTACTGTCAATTAGAAAGAGGTAGAATATGATCCAAAGTTTCAGGTAGGAATAAATTTACACATCTAATTTGCATAATGTCGCGGCAGCTATATAAATTATATAACGCAGTCAAAAGTGGACTTTGGACACATTTACACAAAGAATGGTTCGTTTTTTTGTTTTGTTTTTTGACACCGTTTTGTCTACAGGGGTATATTTTTATCTAATCTTTAAAGTATATGAACCAGAAAATCAATAAAATGTAAAAAAAAAAAAAACCCACATATATTCATCTCTTACCTGTTGCCGGGGGGGGGGGGGGCTCACTCGGTCTGTTTTCGTCCATTGTGGTCGATGTTTTGTGTTTGCTCGGTCATTTACACTCCCTACCACATCTACAAACTCTTATGATTATCCCACGTGAATTTTGTTTGTATTACATGGCTGTTTTTCCTGTTTGATGCATTTTTCCTGTGAGAACCCATGACGACGTGGGCGCCGCCATCTTGGTGTTGTGAGCTCAGTTTTTCACCCATTGTGGTTGTTGTTTCGCATTTGGTCGGTCATTTACACCCTCTACCACATCTACAAACTCTTATGATTATCCCACATGAATTTCGTTTGTATTACGCGGCTATTTTTCTTGTATGATGCAGTTTCAGTCAGAATCGCTGCCGCCATGATTGGTCACATTGGTGTTGTGAGCTCAAAGTGGAAAAAGGAATAATAATAATAATGAAGATTTCGTCTTCTTTGCTGTATTCCATGTCAGCCATGATTCCTCCGATGCATGTCTGCCACCTTCTGAAGTGTCAGATCAATACAGATCAGTACAAATCCTCAGTATAGCTGGGGGACGTCAATAAGTTGACAGGTGCTGTTGCTGCACTGTGCCACTGGGGGCACGCGACCTGTCCATTTAATGTGGACAGTTAAAGAGTTAAGTGAGCCTTATTCTAATGCATGTTAATTATATAAGTACAAGTTTATAAAATGCATGCTCACTGAAGTTAGTCATGAATCACTGAAGTTAGCTTAGACTTTATATTAAGTATTGTATATAATGAATTTTCAGAGTTATTAAGATGTGCTTATCTTCTGGGAAAAGTTTCTGACATGGTGCACGGCTCAGGAGACACACACGCAGGCTCAGGGCAGATCTAATAGCTTTATTAACAACAAGTGTGTATGGATCTGTGTCTGCGAGATGTGAATGTATTGGTGGTGGCGTCTGCGTCGGGCACGGAGGCAGGAGACCGTACAGCCGGACAACCCTATGGGAGAAGCAAAGGGAGAAGGGTGACGGCACCACACCAACACAGGAGATATGAAAATGGTGACTGGCTTACTTGGAATTAGCAGGTGGCTGACACAGCAAGGATGAGGTCCGGTAGACAGCGACCTGGAGCGCCCGGTGCAGCAGCGAGGGAATGGAGGCGGAGAGGAGTGGTCCGCCGCCGGGGAATCCACCTGTGCACAGGGGAGCAGAACTGGGAGAAGAATGAGGTAAGAGCTTCTTACCAGAATGTTTGCTGAGTGGTTGAGATTCCTTACAGCAATCGTAGCGAGTGAAGACTGACGGCTTCAGGCCGAAGCCCAGGGTGAGGCGGCTTAAATCCCTCGCCGCTGATAAGGTGCAGGTGTGCGTGCAGCTGGCGCCGCAGATGGGCGGCGAGGCGTGACAGTTTCCTCAAGTCATCTGACTGGCTCAGCCAATCACCAGCCAGTCTCTGTTGGGCAACGGCCCCTTTCATTCTATTGGTCAGTTACAGACAAAGAACTGTTTTCTTATTGGACCAGAGTTCATTCAAACTTCCCATGATGGAAGACCATTGGTTCCCTTTTATGTCAGTCAAGTTTTTCCCTGCGAAACTCATTCGGTTTTAAGGGAAAACGCCCAGAGTGGGAGGGAGATGGAGAGATTTGTCTTGTGAAAGTCTGTGTTTGTCCTGCTTAAAATCATCTTTTCTCTAAATGTCTAGGAAATTATTTTTTCCTTCTTTGAGCTCAAACCTCTTGTTATACAGAGTCAAACTCTGTGTCCACAGACGGTTCCTGTTTTATTCTGCTAAACTTTGCTATTGATTTTTTTTAAACCCACCGTGTGTGTTAAAGGGGGCAGATTGTTTTTTTTTCCACACTGGAAGGTGTTTCGGCAAACCCCCACAACATCTGAAGGACTCAGATTTCGTGGCTTGAAATTTTTTTTATTTAATCTTATATCTCCAATTCTGTGATCCGGATCAGATTTTGAACTGTATCCAATTATTCGGACCCAAGAATGCCCCTGAAAGATTCTCATGTCTGCATGGCATACTACGTGGCCAGCGAAGCAGACCACCCGTAAATCTACTGGAAGAAAAGCCCCAGGAAGCAGCTGGCCACCAAGGCTGCCCGGAAAGCGCTCCGGCCACTGACGGAGTGAAGAAGTGTCGTTTTCACCATCAGATCTCAGCTTGTGACTGCTGGACTTTGGAACGGATATCTGCTGGCAGATATTCTCTGGTATCATCTCAAATAAAGCTTCAGCTAAGGAGCCAGCTAAAGAAGACCCCAACGCAACGTTCACGTAAGCTAGATTCCTTTATTCCATCTGCTGAATAATGCGATATCTATTGCCTAAGTATGCCATGATTTGTCTCAGGTGTGGAGCTAGTTCATAGATCTGATCGGAGCTATAGAATTAAAGAGAAATAATATCCCCTTTTCATTAAATTCCATTTTTACTTTTATAGAGTAATTCAGAATTTAACTTTCACATAATTAGTTTTAATTTTCTTCATAAAATTTGTGTCCAATTTTTTTCATATTTTTGTAACAGTTAATTCAATCTTCCAGTTTATCACAGTAACAAATTCATTCTAAAGTTTCCGTGGTTGTACAAATGTGATTACACTCTGCTGCTCAATAATCAGTTACAAAGTGAATGTGATGCTTAATACTTGATCATTTCACGTTACCAACAAATCCATTGAATGTATTGTCATTTAATCTGAATCTGATCATTAAAACTGTAAATTGTATATGAAGTATCTGTGATTTCTTTTTCCGTGTTATGTTTCTAAAGTCACCCAGTAGAATTCACAAATATTTGAGACTGATTGATTGAAGGTATTGTGGTGGACACACATTCGTGACCTGCTTTTGGACTCACATTTTAGACCAGAGCAAGGGCAGAGCTTCTGTGGTTATTACAGGAAGCTGCAGGAGGGTTAGCTTTGGTATGCAAAGCTTGAGACTGTGAGATACAATTAAAGGATTAATGAGGGGATGCATTGTAGATAGTGGTGTGATATCATGCAGAGAGGATGCATTGTTGCTGTCTTTATAATGCAATGGTTTTGTGAGACATGTGACCTGTTAACTGTAAGAGTCCTGGTATTTAAGGACGAGAGTTCCCTTTGTCGCTGTCTTTATTCTGCTTCGTGATGTTGGAAGATGTGAATAAAACTGACTCGAGAGATAAACTCTGCCTCGTCATTTTCACATTTCCACAGTATAAAGATTAATTATTAATAAATTGTCCAAGTTTTTGGACTGGTGCCCCTTTTACTAGTGTTTCTCTCTCTTGTTTGTGTGTGTTTGTGGTGAGGGATAACCCTCCATCCACACACACACACACACACACACTTTTAATTATAAAATAAATAATCTTTGTACCTTATAATTAAATATTGCTACACAGATATCTGTAAATTCAAAGTTGTGGGAGTTTTTGTTAAAACTAAAAAAAAAAACCCATAATGACAACAGAAACTACCCAAATAATCCTGATCAAAAGTTTACATACCCTAGTTCTTAATACCGTGTATTGCCACCTTTAACATCAATAACAGCTTAAAGTCTTTTATGGTAGCTTTTATAGTAGTTGTGGATGAGGCACTTTATTTTCTCAGATGGTAAAGCTGCCCATTCTTCTTGCCAAAAAGCCTCTGGTTCCTGTTAATTCTTGGGCTCTTTCATGAACTGCATGTTTGAAATCTGCCCAAAGTGGCTCATTGATATGGAGGTCAGGAGACTGAGATGGCTACTCCAGAACCTTCACTTTTTTTTGCTGTAGCCAACAACAGGTTGGCTCGGCCTTGTGTTTTGGATCATTGTCATGTTGGTAATCCAAGTGCGTCCCATGCGTGGCTTCTAGGCTGATGAGTGCAAATCTTCTTCCAGCACTTTTTGATAACATTGTAGCATCATCAGCTGGTTTGGAATTAAAATTCACCTTTTTTGAAGCAAGAGACTTGGAATTCAGAACCTCATTGTAAACAAACACACACACACACACACGCACACACACACCACTTCAAACACACTGGAAGGCACAGCTTTGAAGCTGCACCATCAGCCATAAAAGTTAGTTTTCCAACCTTTGTGCCAGGAACTGATCTAACTCCCTAACATACATCTGACAAAAGAGATCCCCACCTGACAATTTTATGATTTGATAACCATCTGATACTCCCCAGATCCCTTCACTTCCTTTCTCTCAAAACTGTGAAAATCCCAACAGTGCCCTCAAACGGGCAAGTGAAGTATTATACCCATTTTCAAACAAACAAAGATCCCACAGGAAATTAACTGTTTAACTTTAAGATCCTCACTTTTCGGAAGATACTTCTCAGAACACACTGGAAGTTATAACTGGACTCCGATGGACAATTCTGGTTTGAATTGTTTCATTAATCATTGATTTGAATGTATTTTATGTATGAAAAGTATGTCACAAGACAGTTATATTTGCTGCACGCTAATATGAGCTTGCATTTAATGTATATCCCTGTTTATTGTAGTAATAATGAAAAGTAGTCATGAATCACTGAAGATTTAATTTTAGCTTATATAATGTGAATGCCAGTCAACGCTGTTGTAGACCGTAAACCATCTGAGTTGAAATAGTCAATCACCAACTAGTCTTGTTCGTGTTGACACCTCTTTCATTCTATTGGTCAGTTTCAGACAAAGAAACCTTTTGATTAGACCAGAGATTTGTTAAGTCTATCCCTGCCTCGAGCTCTCAAATGTAATTGGTTCTTTTGACTGCCAATCAAGTTTTTTTTCCTTTTGGAACGCGCTCACTTTAAAAAGTTGGAAAACTTCCAGTTTTTTTTTGTTTTTTTTTTATGTCAGCCTAAATTTGAGTATTTCCAAAGTTCTCCTGTTGAGAAAGGGTCCTGGTTCTGGGTCTAATCACAAACTCTGATCAGAATTATAAAATTTAGTAAAAGTAATATTCATCTTTTCATTAATCTCCATTCCCTTTTTAGAGTAACACAATTTTTTCTTTTTATTAATTAACTTTTATCATTTTCTTCATAAAATTGCATCCAGTTTTCCTAGCCATACTGTTTTACAGCTATTTTATGGTTCTTTTTCATTTTCCATTACAGTGCCAATTTAAGTTATGGTTTTCTTTGGTTCCACAAATGTTTGATAATATCTGTTATGCAGTAATCCATCAACAGTTTAATGTGGTGTTTGATACTTGTTGAGCATTTCATATTGCCTTAAAAGTCACTTGAATGTAATACCTTATCCAAGCTGAGTTTTATAATTAAACTGTTAAAGGCACATTGAAGTTTCTGCTTGATTTTTTTCTGTGTCCGTTCTCTCAATTAACACAGAGAATTCACGAATGTTTGAGACTGATTTGAAGACAAGTACCCTTTCATTTTTTAACATCATTGAATGATAGGTCAAGCCGGTTTCCTGGTGGGAGGGCTCGGTGGCGGCCGTCTGCTGCTGCTGAACTCTCACCACCTGCTTCTGCCATTTTCTCTGCTGCCGTCTCCATCCCTCCATCCTCACCTGCTTCTTCCCCATCTGTTTGTGTTTTTTCTGAGTGTTTGCCAATACTGGGTGGAAACCAGATTATCTGGGAGGAGTCTGCTGTTCCAGAGGGCCCATTAGCAGCAGCTGCCTCCACACTGATGCCACAGGATGCTGAGGTTTGCCAAATTGGGGCTGCAACGTTGGAACCCCTGTGTGAGGGTGACGAGGAGGAACAGAGGGAACATTGGCAGGCTGTGCTAGCCCAGGAGGAGCTAATGCTGGACTACAAGCCGTGGGTCCTTCCAGAGCATGTGCCCCAGCTGGGTCGGATCCAGCTGGCGATGGACGTTCCAGCCTCAGTACCTGCTCCACAGCACCACCCAGCTCCAGTACCTGCTCCACGGCACCTCTCAGCTCCAGTACCTGCTCCACAGCGCTACCCAGCTCCAGTACTAGCTCTACGGCACCTCTCAGTTCCAGTACCTGCTCCACGGTGCCTCTCAGCTCCAGTACCTGCTCCATGTCTTTCCCTAGCTCCAGTGCCTGCACCACGTCGCTCCTTAGGCCGTGTTCCTGTTCTGCCTGTGGTGCACGTTTCTGTTCCTTCTCAACCTGTCATCATCCCTGCCTCATCTGCCATCACGCCTGCTGGTTGAACTACAACTGCAGAGTCAACGGCGTCCTCGTCAGCGGTGGAGCAAGAGTTCAGGCAGGTCCTCTTCTTTGTATTTTTAACATCAGTTTTAGAGAGATCATGCCTAGCTCTTAGTGGGGGGTCCTGGTTGCAGCTACCATCTGCTTCTGGGCTTCCTCCGCCAAGCTCCACTGCTGCCAATTGTAGTAACCCAGGTGTTGTGTTTTCCTCCCCATCTGAGGTGGCTGTTTTGGGGATGGATTCCCAGACGTCTGGACTTGAGGATCTTCAGCCTTTATTGTCTGGCTTTGCCGAGGGTCAGCTCCCCTCTGTTGTCCCGGAGGCCGAGGATTCTCCGTCATGTGTTCCTGTGGCCAGAGAGCCTCCATCATGTGTCCCTGAGGCTTGCACACGCCTGTCAACTGCTACTATTGTTAGCACATCTCAGTCATCAGTTGTGGAGCAAAAGGCTCTCATGTTACGTTCACCAAGGCTTGAAGCTGTCGTCTCGTGAGGTTAAAATGTCCATGTTTTCACCTCCTGAGGTTAATATGTCCATGTTGTCACATCCTGAGATTAGAGTGTCCATGTTATCACCTCCTGAGGTTGAAGTGTCTGTGTTATCACCTCCTGAGATTACAGTTTCCATATAATAACCTCCTCAGGTCAAAATGTCCTTGTTGTCATCTCCTAAGGTGGAAGTTTGCGAGGGTAAAGCTATCATGTCACTTTCCACTTAGTATGATGCTCATGTGTCATTTTCTGAGCAAAGATCTCCTGCATTAGCTTCAGAGCAAAGAACTCTTGTGTCTGTTTTGGGGCTCTTTGCTCTGAACTTGCCTCCTGGAACCAGGAGGAGGAACCAGGAGGCAAACCAGGAGGTTGGAGGAGAAATCCTGGTTCTCCTCAGACTTTCTCAAACTCAACAGATAAAAATGAATGCCTTTTTGTAGGTACCAAATCAACATCATCAAACCTGACAGCTTTTCCATTGCAATTGACAACTTGTCTGTTTCTCCCCTCGCCTCAAATTAAGAGTCTAGTACATGTCTGGGTTTGCGTTAGTGTTGCAGGTTTGACTCTGACTTTGACCTGCAACACTAACGCAAACTCAGATGTGTACTACTACGCCTGGTATAATGGTCCATGGACTGGGGACCACCTGACCCGTTTTGTGTTGGACTTTGGGGTCTTGGACTTGGGTTACCGTAGTGATGTCTGACTGGACTCTGTGGAGGGTAAGAGTTTATTTCTGCCCACCTGTTCTTGAATCCCCACCACCCACCCTGGGAGGGTCTTTTTGTGTTTTTTTGTGTTTGGTTTTACCTTGGGTCGTCTGGAAGCCGCCCCTTAAGAGGGGGTACTGTTAAAATGTGGGTTGGAGCCATGTCCTCGCCTTGTATTATAATGTATATTTCTTGTCACCAGGATGTGGTCTCCAACTCACATCCTTGTTTTAAGTTCATTTTCTGGCCTTGTATTTAGTTTATCCCTGCCTTAAGTTTATATACTGGGTTTGTCTGTAGTCACCATTGTTTATTATCATGGTGCTGGTTGTGTTCTGAGTATCCTTGCTTTAGTCCTGTTTATCATTTTGATAATCATATTCATGTTCTATCTTGGGTTTGAGTTTAATGTGTGTTTATGTTCACCTTAGTCTTGCTTGGTCTTTGTGTTGTTAATTTCCTGATTAGTCATGGCTGTTTTCTGTTTCTGTTGATTACTGTCTGCCTTATTTAAGGGACGCAGCCCCTCACCTGGGTGCTGTGTCATTAGTCATTTTTGGCGTGAACCCACAGGCTTCTGTCCTGTCTTGCCCATTATGACCTGAAGTTTTTCCTGCTAAGTCTTTAGCCTGTTTTTGTCACAGCTCCCAAGCTGCTTTATTTTTGTGTTGAATAAATAATGTTATTTGTGTCAGGTCAGACATTGACTTGCTTGCTACTGGATAACCATGAAAATCGGAACTACCTGTCTCATGGGTCGGGCCGTCGGCGACTCAACTGGTATCCCTGCCCTTCCGAGGGCATGGAGGGTGAAACAGGTCATCCTGGCAGAACTAAAAACAACATCTGCCACAGGTCTGTGGTGGACCACTCCCAGTTACACAGGGTGAGACTGGACATCCTGGCAGATAAACACATCTGTCGCAAGGTCTGTGGTGGACTGTGCCAGTCGGTGCATTGTGACATGCAGTACACAAAGAGCAGAGATAAACAAACCTATCATCTGGTCAGTCACTGCAACAGATACTGGAGTCAGTTTGTCTTGGCTTGTCCTTTCCACTGATAATACCTTTTTTCTGCCAAGAATGTGCTACTAGTCCAGCAAAAGCTACCAGTACTCAAATACTTTGCAAACAGTTTCATGAAATGGTCAATCAGAAAGCGACTCATACCGGCCCGGACATCGCCCGGGCTTACAAGGTCCACGCTGATCTGTTCACACTCCGACAGGCAGTGAAAAGTAAGCAAGGATCAGGAAGACAAAAGAAGAGGAAAACAGCAGCCTTGTGTGTAGCAGAAAGGAATGTACACACTCTGTTGGGCAGAACAACATCACAGCGCCCAGAAAGACAGACCACGCTTGTGGCCCTGGAAATGAACAGGTACAATGTAGACATAGCTGCACTTAGTGAAACAAGATTGCCTGGATATGACCGCTTGGAAGACCATGGGTACATCTTCTTTTGGAGTGGGAGATCAACTCAAGAAAGGAGAAAAGCAGGAGTGGGCTTTGCAGTTAGAAAGGAGATAGCAGCAATGCTTGATGAGGAACTGGTGCCAATCAACGACAGGATAATGACTATGAGACTCCCACTACAGTGGAAGATGTATGCCACACTCATCAGTGTATATGCCCCAACAATGACCAACACAGAGGAGGTGAAGGAAGAGTTCTACAGTGATTTACGTGAGACTATCAGGCATGTACTGACTGATGACAGGTTGATACTCGTTGGAGATTTTAATGCCAGAGTTGGTTCGGACACTGAGAAATGGAAAGGAGTGCTAGGCAGTCATGGAGTAGGCAAGTGCAATGCTAATGGAGAACTTCTACTTGCACTATGTTCAGAGTATAACCTTGTGATAACCAACACTCTATTTAAGCACAAGTACACACACAAGAAGACATGGATGCACCCAAGATCCAAGCACTGGCACTTATTAGACTACATCATAGTCAGGCAGAGAGACATAAGGGACGTATATGACACCAGAGCAATGAAAGGCGCGGACTGTGGTACTGATCATGTGATGCTGAGCTCTAGATTAAGGATTTGCAGATGAAAACAGCACTGCAGGACGGGTGCGAAGCCACCACGGAAGCTAAATACTAGTGCACTGAAAGGCCAAAAGAAGCAGGAAGAACTTACACAGGAAATGGATGAAAACTTGAAAGACTGGGACAGCAACAACTCAGAGAATGACATAGAAGAGAAATGGGCAACACTGAAGGATACGGTGTATCAGAATGCGAGTGATGTATTAGGCTACCCTGATAGGAAACATCAAGATTGGTTTGATGAAACTACTTGAAGCGAGGAATACAGCTAGGCAGGAAAACCTACAGTGTAACACAAGGTCGAAGAAGAGGAAAAACTCAAAGGCTCAGAGTGAGCTACAGAAGTACATCAGAGAGATGAAGTCCAACTGGTGGGATGAAAAAGCGGAGAAACTTCAAACTGCAGCAGACAGGAAGGACATGAAAACATTCTTCACAGGTTTGAGAGAAATCTACGGCCCTAAACCAAGAGGATTGATCCAACTAAAGGCTATGGATGGTGAAACGGTTCTGCAGGAGAAAGACAAGATCCTGGACAGATTTGCAGACCACTTTGACCAACTACTAAACAACCCTGGAGATCTCACTGAAGAGGCTAAAAAAGCTCTAGTGCAGCGACCAGCTGTATCAAGTCTAGATGAACCACCAAATTTTGATGAACTAATGACAGCTATCAGGACTACACAGGATGGTAAAGCTCCAGGAAGGGATGGAATTCCAGCAGAAGTGTGGAAATTTGGTGGTGTTCATCTGACCAACTGCCTGCACAAGCTCATCCAAGAGATATGGGATACCCAGAAAGTACCTCAAGACTGGAAGGATGCAAGTATTGTGCCTTTGTTCAAGAAAGGTGACAGGAAAGATTGTGGAAATTACCGAGGTATATCACTGCTAGCCACTGTTGGTAAGATTCTCTCATGTGTACTACTTAACAGACTCAGTGAACACTTCTCGCAGAATGTACTACCGGAAACCCAGTGCGGCTTTAGAAGTGGAAGAAGCACAATGGACATGATTTTCTGCTTGAAACTGGTTCAAGAAAAGTGTATTGAACAGAACATGCCGCTTTTTGTAGTTTTCATAGACTTCAGGAAAGCCTTTGATACTGTTTCGTGACAAGGACTTTGGCAGGTACTCAAGAAATATGGTTGTACAGAGAAGTTTGTCATCCTGATTGAGGCACTCCATACAGGTATGCAAGCAAATGTGGCAATGAGTGGCTCAGTATCTAAAGACTTTGCAGTAAGTAACTGGGTGAAACAAGGGTGTGTGCTGGCACCTACACTCTTCTTGCTATATCTGGCAGCCATGCTTGAGGTGGCCTTCAAAGACATTTCAGAAGGAGTATGCATTCAAACAACGAAAGAAGCAGACTTGTTCAATGTGGCACAGTTTAAAGCCAAGATCAAGACATCGATAAAGGTAGTAAGAGAAATGCTCTTTGCTGACGACAGTGCTCTAGTTGCACACAGCGTGGAAGATATGCAATCTTTAGTGGAGAAATTTGCAAGAGCAGCTAGCCAATTCAGCCTCCAAATCAACATCAAAAAGACAGAGTGCCTTTATCAACCACCAAAATTCCAGTTATCAACATCACTACCAGAAGAGATCAGCATTGGTACAGAGCCACTAGTCAAGTGCAAGACTTTCAAGTACCTAGGGACTACTGTTTAAGAGAATGCTAAGCTGGAGGATGAACTATCTCTCAGAATGGGAAGAGCGAGCGCTGTGTTTGGAAACTTGAGGGAGAGACTGTGGAACAATCGACATGTGTCTATCCGTGTGAAATGCAAAGTGTACAGAGCGACAGTACTGGCTACTCTATTGTATGGTGCTGAAACTTGAACTCTCTACAGAGTGCAGGTGAAGAAACTCCACGCGTACATGATGAGACACCTTTGAGCCGTAATGAACATCTCATGGAAAGACAAGATAACCAAAATAGAAGTGTTGAAACGAGCTGGTCTACCATCAATGGAGGACATGCTAATACAGATGAACCTGAGATGACTCGGACATGTTGAGAGGATGAACCACCAGCGTCTCCCTCGGCAGTTACTCTACTCACAGTTATGTGAGGGCAAACGCAATCAGGGTAGACCAAGGCTCAGATTTAAAGACATTGTAAAAAGAAACTTGAAGAAGTTGGACATAGACAGGAGTTCCTGGCAGCGGAAGGCTAAGGACAGAGCTGTGTGGAGGAATCTGATCAGACCTAAATGAAACAGTCATTGTTGCCCACGACAGACTGCTATGATGATGATGATGAAATAATGTTAAACGCTTGCTACGCATGAGTCCAGCTCTCTACCCAGCCTAGGCACAAACCATGACAGACTTATTTTATATCAACACCAAAAAAGTATACACCTCATCACCCCCCGCCCCGCCCCCTCGAAAGATCTGATCACAATCTTTTTCACCTCTTGCCAGTGTAGAAACCCCTGGTACACAGACAACCTCCTATTACCCACACAGTGAAAAGATGGTCTGAAGAGGCTGCTGAGGACACTCTGAAAGACTGTTTTGAATCCACTGTGTTGGAGCAGCTCTGTGATCCACATGGGGAGGGCATTGACAGCCTCACACATAACATCACAGACGATATTAACTTCTGTGTGGAGAACACCATACCCACCAAGACCATGCAGTGTTTCTCAAACAACAAGCCCTGGATCAACCCTGAGATAAAGATGCTGCTGAAGGAGAAGAAAGGATCTTCAGGTCGGGAAATGAGGAGGAGCTGAATCCCGGACAGAGGGAGCTAAGGAGAAAGATCAGAGAGGGGAAGAACAACTATAGGAAGAAGATGGAGACAAGCTACAGCAGAGTGATGTCGCTGGTGTCTGGAGAGGCCTCAAAACCATCTCTGGGCACCAGGATACCTCCTCCTCGACCGTGGGGGATACGTAGTGGGTGAATGACCTGAACCTGTTCTTCAACAGGTTTGACCAACCACCCTCTCCTCCACCTGCCCACCAACCCCTTCTGCCTCCACTTTCATGTCCGGCCTTTGATCCCATCTCCCACACTGTTCTCCTCAATAGATTTGCCTCCTTTGGCATCACTCATACTCCACTAAACTGGTTCAAGTCATACCTTCCAGACCACACTCAGTTCATCCAGCTTAATTTTTTCACTTCCCAGCCCTCCCCCATTACCACAGGTGTACTCCAGGGCTCTGTCCTTTGGCCCCTCCTCTTCATCATTTACCTTTTACCCCTTGGCAACGTTTTTCGTAAACACAATATAGATTTTCATTGATACGCAGTTGACACCCAACTCTACTTCTCGAGTAAACACAACTCCACCCTTCCCCCTTCCTCCCGTACTAACTGTCTGAATAACTTAAAATCCTGGTACTCCTCCAACTTTCTCAAACTCAACTCTGATAAACATGAACGCCTTTTTGTAGGTACCAAATCACCATCATCTAAACTTGACAGCTTTTCCATTGCAATTGACAACTTGTTTGTTTCTCCCCTCCCCTCAAGTTAAGAGTCTAGTACATGTCTGGGTTTGCATTAGTGTTGCAGGTTTGACTCTGACTTTGACCTGCAACACTAACGCAAACTCAGATGTGTACTACTACGCCTGGAATAATGGTCCATGGACTGGGGTAGACCACCTGACCCATTTTGTGTTGGACTTTGGGGTCTTGGTCTTGGGTTACCGTAGTGATGTCTGACTTTGGACTCTGTGGTGGGTAAGAGTTTATTTCTGCCCACCTGTTCTTGAACCCCCACCACCCACCCTGGGAGGGTCTTTTTGTGTTTTTTTGTGTTTGGTGTTACCTTGGGTCGTCTGGAAGCCACCCCTTAAGAGGGGATACTGTCAGAACGTGGGCTGGAGCCATGTCCTCGCCTTGTGTTATAATGTACAGTATATTTCTTGTCACCAGGATGCGGTCTCCAACCCACATCTTTCTTTTAAGATCATTTTCTGGCCTTGGCTCTGTATTTAGTTTATCCCTGCCTTAAGTTTATATACTGGGTTTGTCTGTAGTCACCATTGTTTATTATCATGGTGCTGGTTGTGTTCTGAGTATCCTTGCTTTAGTCCTGTTTATCATTTTGACAATCATATTCATGTTCTTTCTTGGGTTTGAGTTTAATGTGTGTTTATGTTCACCTTAGTCTTGCTTGGTCTTTGCGTTGTTAATTTCCTGATTAGTCATGGCTATTTTGTGTTTCTGTTGATTACTGTCTGCTTTATTTAAGGGACGCAGCCCCTCACCTGGGTGCTGTGTAATTAGTCATTTTTGGCGTGAACCCACAGGCTTCTGTCCTGTCTTGCCTGTTCTGACCTGAAGTTTTTCCTGCTAAGTCGTTAGCCTGTTTTTGTCACAGCTCCCAAGCTGCTTCATTTTTGTGTTGAATAAATAATGTTAAACGCTTGCTACGCATAAGTCTAGCTCTCTGCCCAGCCTGGGCACAAACCATGACAGACTTATTTTATACCAACACCAAAGAAGTATACACCTCATCACCCCCCGCCCCGCCCCCTCCAAAGATCTGAACAGTCTTTCACCTCTTGCCAGTGTACAAACCCATGGTACACAGACAACCTCCTATTACCCACACAGAGAAAAGATAGTCTGAAGAGGCTGAGGACACTCTGAAGGACTGTTTTGAATCCACTGTGTTGGAGCAGCTCTGTGATCCACATGGGGAGGGCATTGACAGTCTCACACATACCATCACAGACGATATACCCACCAAGACCATGCACTGTTTCTCAAACAACAAAGGCCTGGATCAACCCTGAGATAAAGATACTGCTGAAGGAGAAGAAAAGGATCTTCAGGTCGGGAAATGAGGAGGAGCCTAATCCCGTACAGAGGGAGCTGAGGAAAAGATCATAGAGGGGAAGAACAACTACAGGAAGAAGATGGAGACAAGCTACAGCAGAGCGACGTTGCCGGTGTCTAGAGAGGCCTCAAAACCATCTCTGGGCACCAGGATAGCACCTCCTAGACCGTGGGGGGTACGTAGTGGGTGAATGACCTGAACCTGTCTTCAACAGGTTTGACCAACCGCCCTCTCCTCCACCTGCCCACCAACCCCTGCTGCCTCCACTTTTATGTGCAACCTTTGATCCCATCTCCCACACTGTTCTCCACAATAGATTTGCCTCCTTTGGCATCACTCCTCCACTAAACTGGTTCAAGTCATACCTTCCAGACCACACTCAGTTCATCCAGCTTAATTCTTTCACTTCTCAGCCTTCCCCCATTACCACAGGTGTGCCCCTGCTCTTCATCATTTACCTGTTACCCCTTGGCAACGTTTTTCGTAAACACAATATAGATTTTCATTGATATTCAAAAAATCATCACTCTATAATATAATAATAATAATAATAATAATAATAATCCATCCATCCATCTTCTACAGCTTTTCCGGAGGTCTGGGTCACGGAGGCAGCAGTTCAAGCAGAGAAGCCCAGACTTCTCTCCCCAGCCACCTGCTCCAGCTCTCCAGGGAGGATACCAAGGCGTTCCCAGACCAGCTGGGAGACATAGTCTCTCCACCGAGTCCTGGGTCTGCCCCGGGGTCTCCTCCCAGTGGGACGTGCCTGAAACACCTCAAGTGGGAGGCGTCCAGGAGGCATCCTAATCAGATGCCCATACCACCTCAACTGACTCCTTTCAATGTGGAGGAGCAGCGGTTCTACTCTGAGCCTCTCCCAGATGACTGAGCTCCTCACCCTATCTCTGAGGGTGAGTCCAGCAATCCTACAGAGAAAGCTCATTTCAGCCGCTTGTATCCGCGATCTTGTTCTTTCGGTCATTACCCAAAGCTTGTGACCATAGGTGAGAGTAGGAACGTAGATTGACTGGTAAATCGACAGCTTTGCTTTAGAACTAAGCTCCCTCTTCACCACAACAGACTGGTACAACGTCCGCATCACTGCAGATGCTGCTCCGATCCGTCTGTCAATCTCTCGCTCCATTTTCCCCTCACTCGTGAACAAGACCCCAAGATACTTAAACTCCTCCACTTGGGGCAGGAGCCTGTCCCCAACCCAGAGAGGACAATCCACCCTTTTCCGGCTGAGGACCATGGACTCGGACTTGGAGGTGCTGATTCTCATCCCAGCCGCTTCACACTCAGCGGCAAACCGTCCCAGCAAGAGCTGTAGGTCATTGCTGGACAAAGCCAACAGGACAACATCATCTGCAAACAACAGAGATGAGATCCTGTGGTCACCAAGCATGACACCCTCCATTCCCTGGCTGCGCCTAGAAATCCTGTCCATAAAAATTATGAACAGGATCGGTGACAAAGGGCAGCCCTGGCGGAGTCCAACTCTCACTGGGAATGACTCCGACCGAGTGTTGGCAATACGAACCAAATTCTCACAACGGTCGTACAGAGACCGAATAGCTCGTAACAACAAGCCCGATACCCCATACTCCCGAAGCACCCCCCACAAAAAACCACGAGGGACGCGGTCAAATGCCTTCTCCAAGTCCACTAAACACATGTAAACTGGTTGGGCAAACTCCCACGAACTCTCAAGAATTCACGAGAGGGTAAAGAGCTGGTCCGATGTGCCCCGGCCAGGATGAAAACCACATTGCTCCTCCTTAATCCGAGGTTCGACCAACAGCCGGACTCTCCTCTCCAGTACCTTGGCATAGACCTTCCCAGGGAGGCTGAGGAGTGTGATCCCTCTAAAGTTGGAGCACACCCACCAGTCCCCTTTTTTGAAGAGAGGAACCACCACCCCAGTTTGCCATGCCAAAGGCACTGCCCCTGACCTCCACGCAATGTTGCAGAGGCGTGTCAACCATGACAGCCCAACAACATCCAAGGCCTTGAGGTACTCAGGGCGAATCTCGTCCACCCCCGGGGCCCGGCCACCAAGGAGATTTTTAACCACCTTGGCGACCTCAGCCCCTGTGATAGGCGAGTCATCCCCCTCGTCCCCAAACCCTGCTTCCTCTGTGGAAGGCGTATCAGTGGGATTGAGGAGATCCTCAAAGTATTCTTTCCACCGCCCGACGATATCCCCAGTCGAAGTCAACAGTGTCCCATCCGCACCACACACAGTGTGGACAGGGAGCTGCTTTCCCCTCCTGAGGCGCCGGACAGTTTGCCAGAATCTCTTTGAGGCCGATCGAAAGTCTTGTTCTATGGCCTCACCGAACTCCTCCTATACCCGGGTTTTTGCTTCAGCAACCACCCGAGCTGCACTCCGCTTGGCCTGCCGCTACACCTCAGCTGCTTTGGGAGTCCCACAAGCCAACCAAGCTTGATAGGACTCCTTCTTCAGCTTAATGGCCCCCCTCACCACTGGTGTCCACCACTTGGTTCGGGGGTTGCCACCACGAGATGCACCGACCACCTTGCGGCTGCAGCTCTGGGCCGCCGCTTCAACAACAGAGGTGGAGAACATGGCCCATTCAGACTCCATGTCTCCAGACTCCCTCAGAATGTGGTTGAAGTTCTTCCAGAGGTGGGAGTTGAAGACCTCCCAGACAGGGGCCTCAGCCAGATGTTCCCAGCACACCCTCACTATACGTTTGGGTCTACCAGGTCTGAATGGCTTCCTCCCCTGCTATCGGATCCAACTCACCACCAGGTGGTGATCAGTTGATAGCTCTGCACCTCTCTTTACCCGGGTGTCCAAGACATACGGTCGCAGGTCTGATGACACGATAACAAAATCGATCATCGACCTGCGACCTAGGGTGTCCTGGTGCCAAGTGCACATAAGGACACCCTTATGCTTGAACATGGTGTTCGTTCTGGACAAACTGTGGTTAGCACAGAAGTCCAATAACTGAACACCACTCGGGTTCAGATCGGGCAGGCCGTTCCTCCCTATCACCCCCCTCCAGGTTTCACTGTCATTGCCCACGTGCGCATTGAAGTCCCCCAGTAGGACAATGGAGTCTCCAAGCGGAGCACCCTCCAGCACCCCAGTCACAGACTCCTAAAAGGGTGGGTACTCTGAAACATCATTTGGTCCATGGGCACAAATGATGGTCAGGACCCGTTTCCCAACCCGGAGGCGCAGGGAAGCAACCCATTCGTCCACCGGGGAAAACTCCAATATAGAGGCAGCAAGGTGGGGGGATACAAGAATACCCACCCCTGCTCGTCGCCTCTCACCCGGGGCAACTCCAGAAAAGGCCAAGCTCCAGCCCCTCTCCAGGAGACTGGTTCCGGAACCAGAGCTGTGTGTTGAGGTGAGGCCAACTATATCTAGCCGGTATCTCTCAACCTCGTACACCAGCTCAGGCTCCTTCCCCACCAGAGAGGTGACATTCCACGTACCAAAAGCCAGTTTAGAAAGCTTGGGATCAGTCCGCCAAGGTCTCCGTCTTTGACCGCCACCTAATCCACATAGCACCGGACCCCCATGATCCCTCCTGCAGGTGGTGAGCCCACTGGAGGGCGGACCCACGTAACTCCTTATATTATATTAATATTATTAATATTATTATTATTATTATTATTATTATTATTATTATTATAAAATAATCATAATAAATTCAAGAATTCAAGATATCTGTGTGTCACAATCATAGGACATCATAGAACGGCCTATGATGAGCTTATGTCCCTATGATGTCTGCATCATCGCACAGCCTATGATGCGCCTATGATGCCCCTATGCCTTGATGTCTTTATGTCATATAGACCATCAGGACTCGCGATGCCGTCATATAGAAAAAAGGACGATGCATTTATGATGTCATATAGACCTATCGACCATCTGGACTCGTGATGCCGTCATACAGACAAAAGGACAATGCCGTCATGTCTGGTTAAGGTGTAAACTGGCTGGCTGGCCGGCTGGCACAGCTATTAACGCCACCGTGGACACAGTCCAAGGACGGGTAATTTTTTCACACATAAGGAGTGGGTCAGAACTCCTTATAAGAACTCCTTATACAAAGATATAGAGTGATGACGATAGGACTACACCTCGCGACCAGATAGTGTGATAGAGTGATGATATAAAGTACGTGGCGATAATGCACCTGTAAGCTGGTTGCTAACTGCCAAATCTAAATGAAGAAGAAGAAGATATAGAACAATGATAATCAAGTCAGTGGCAGATGGGGGTCGGGCTTGGATGGCATGGTGTTGCACACTCTTGTGCAGTGGGTGGCGGTGTGTGCACCTTTTGGTTGTTTGCTGTCCGCCAGATGTCCAAGAGAAGAAGAAGAAGAAGATACACAATAGGAGACTGCACTTTAAAGCACACCCATTCAGAGCCTTTTATGGTCATTTTACATTCGCTGGCATCCATATTATTTAAGCAAAGAGAGGGTCCACACTCCACCACAAAACCAAGAAATGCCAGGAGATCCTCAACCCTGGTCCTGTAGCTTGAGACTGCGCTGCGTTTAAAGATGCTCTTGTCCTCTGACTGGAGGTACTTCAGACAGCAAAAGAAGGTTGCATTATTCCACTCCTGGCAGCGGAAGGCGAATTACAGAGCTGCGTGGAGGAAACTGATCAAACCTAAATGAAATAGTCATTGTTGCCCCCGACAGACTGTTATGATGATGATGATGATGATGTTCAGTATTACAGGTGAGTCCTGGATTTTTATGGCTATTTTTGTGCCACACAGAAGTTTGATAAGGGAGTCGACTTTCGTGGGCATCTCGGAGGGAGAAAAACACCTTGTGGGTAAAACCAGGTCTGTGGTGGACCACTCCCAGTTACATGGGGTGAGACTGGACATCCTGGCAGATAAGCACATCTGTCGCAAGGTCTGTGGTGGACTTTTGCCAGGCGGTGCATCATGATATGCACTACACAAAGAGCAGAAATAACCTATCGTCTGGTCAGTCACTGCAACAGATACTGGAGTCAGTGTGTCTTGGCCTGTCCTTGCCGCTGATAATACCTCTATCTGCCAAGAGTGTGTTGCTAGTCCAGCAAAAACTAGCGGTTATCAAATGCTTTACAAGCAGTTTCATGAAATGGTCAGTCAGAGAGCAACTCATACCGGCTCGGTTGTCGCCCGGGTTAACAAGGTCAGGAGTTCCTGGCAGCAGAAGGCGAATTACAGAGCTGCTTGGAGGAATCTGATCAGACCTACGTGAAACAGGCATTGTCGCCCCCGACAGGCTGCTATGATGACGATGATGATGACACAGATGACACCCAGCTCTACCTCTCCAGTAAACCCAACTCCACCCTTCCCCCTTCCTCCCGTAGTGACTGTCTTAATGACTTAAAATCCTGGTTCTCCTCAAACTTTCTCAAACTCAACTCTGATAAAAATGAATGCCTTTTTGTAGGTACCAAATCAACATCATCCAAACTTGACAGCTTTTCCATTGCAATTGACAACTTGATTGTTTCTCCCTTCCCCTCAAGTTAAGAGTCTAGTACATGTCTGGGTTTGCGTTAGTGTTGCAGGTTTGACTCTGACTTTGACCTGCAACACTAACGCAAACTCAGATGTGTACTACAACGCCTGGTATAATGGTCCATGGACTGGGGTAGACCACCTGACCCGTTTTGTGTTGGACTTTGGGGACTTGGACTTGGGTTACCGTAGTGATGTCTGACTGGACTCTGTGGGGGGTAAGAGTTTATTTCCGCCCCCCTGGTCTTGAACACCCACCACCCACCCTGGGAAGGTCTTTCTGTGTTTTTTTGTGTTTGGTGTTACTGTACCTTGGGTCGACTTGAAGCCACCCCTTAAGAGGGGGTACTGTCAGAATGTGGGCTGGAGCCATGTCCTCGCCTTGTGTTATAATGTATATTTCTTGTCACCAGAATGTGGTCTCCATCCCACATCTTTGTTTTAAGATCATTTTCTGGCCTTGGCTCTGTATTTAGTTTATCCCTGCCTTAATTTATATACTGGGTTTGTCTGTAGTCACAATTGTTTATTATCATGGTGCTGGTTGTGTTCTGAGTATCCTTGCTTTAATCCTGTTTATCATTTTGATAATCATGTTCATGTTCTATCTTGGGTTTGAGTTTAATGTGTGTTTATGTTCACCTTAGTCTTGCTTGGTCTTTGCGTTGTTAATTTCCTGATTATTCATGGCTGTTTTGTGTTTCTGTTGATTACTGTCTGCCTTATTTAAGGGACGCAGCCCCTCACCTGGGTGCTGTGTCATTAGTCTTTTTTGGCGTGAACCCACAGGCTTCTGTCCTGTCTTGCCCGTTCTGACCTGAAGTTTTTCCTGCTAAGACTTTAGCCTGTTTTTGTCACAGCTCCCAAGCTGCTTTATTTTTGTGTTTAATAAATACTGTTAAACGCTCGCTACGCATGAGTCCAGCTCTCTGCCCAGCCTGGGCACAAACCATGACAGACTTGTTTTATACCAACACCAAAGAAGTATACACCTCATCACCCTCCCGCCCCACCCCCTCAAAAGTTCTGTTCACAGTCTTTTTCACCTCTTGCCAATGTACAAACCCCTGGTACACAAGACAACCTCCTATTCTCCGCACAGTGAAAAGATAGTCTGAAGAGGCTGAGGACACTCTGAAAGACTGTTTTGAATCCACTGTGTTGGAGCAGCTCTGTGATCCACATGGGTAGGGCATTGATGGCCTCACACATACCATCACAGACGATATACCCACCAAGACCATGCAGTGTTTCTCAAACAACAAGCCCTGGATCAACCCTGAGATAAAGATGCTGCTGAAGGAGAAGAAAAGGATCTTCAGGTTGGGAAATGAGGAGGAGCTTAATCCCGTACAGAGGGAGCTGAGGAGGAAGATCAGAGAGGGGAAGAACAACTACAGGAAGAAGATGGAGACAAGCTACAGCAGAGTGACGTCGCCGGTGTCTGGAGAGCCCTCAAAACCATCTCTGGGCACCAGGATAGTACCTCTTAGACCGTGGGGGATACGTAGTTGGTGAATGACCTGAACCTGTTCTTCAAAGGTTTGACCAACTGCCCTCTCCTCCACCTGCCCACCAACCCCTGCATCCTCCACTTTCATGTGCGGCCTTTGATCACATCTCCCACACTGTTCTCCTCAATAGATTTGCCTCCTTTGGCATCACTCCTACTCCACTAAACTGGTTCAAGTCATACCTTCCAGACTGCACTCAGTTCATCCAGCTTAATTCTTTCACTCCCCAGCCCTCCCCCAATACGACAGGTGTACTAAAGGGCTCTGTCCTGTGGCCCCTGCTCTTCATTTACCTTTTACCCCTTGGCAACGTTTTTCGTAAACCCAATATAGATTTTCGTTGATATTCAAGAACTCATCACTCTATAATAATAATAATAATAATAATATAATGATAATAAAATTCAAGAATTCAAGATATCTCTGTGTGTCACAATCATAGGACGGCCTATGATGTCCCTATGATGTCTTTATCATAGCACAGCCTATGATGCGCCTATGATGTCCCTATGCCTTGATGTCTTTATGTCATATAGACCATCAGGACTCACGATGCCGTCATATAGACAAAAGGACGATGCCTTTATGATGTCATATAGACCATTAGGACTCGTGATGCCGTCATAAAGAAAAAAGGACAATGCTGTCATGTCTGGTTAAGGTGTAAACTGGCCGGCTGGCATAGCTATTGACGCCACCGTGGACACAGTCCAAGGACAGATCATTTTTTCACACATAAGGAGTTGGTCAGAACTCCTTATAAGAACTCCTTGTACAAAGATATAGAGTGATGACGATAGGACTACAGCTCGTGACCAGAGAGTGTGATAGAGTGATGATATAGAGTGAAGTATGTGGCGATAATGCACCTGTAAGCTGGTTGCCAACTGCCAAATCTAAATGAAGAAGACATAGAGCAATGATAATCAAGTCAGTGGCGGATGGGGGTCGGGCTCGGATTGCATGGTGTTGCACACTCTTGTGCAGTGGGTGGCGGTGTGCACCTTTTGGTTGTTTGCTGTCCGCCGTTGACCGAGAGAAGAAGAAGAAGAAGAGGATACACAATAGGAGACAGCACTTTAAAGCACAGCCATTCAGAGCCTTTGATGGTCATTTTACATTCGCTGGCAGCCATATTACTTAAGCAAAGAGAGGTTCCACAGTCCACCACAAAACCGAGAAATGCCAGGAGATCCTCAACCCTGGTCCTGTAGCCGGAGACTGCGCTGCATTTAAAGATGCTCGTGTCCTCTGACTGGAGGTACTTCAGACAGCAGAGGAAGGTTGCATTATTCCACTCCTGGCAGCGGAAGGTGAATTACAGAGCTGCGTGGAGGAATCTGACCAGACCTAAATGAAACAGTCATTGTTGCCCCCGACAGACTGCTATGATGATCATGATGCTCAGTATTACAGGTGAGTCCTGGATTTTTATTTCTATTTTTGTGCCACAGAGAAGTTTGATAAGGGAGTCGACTGTCTTGCGCATCTCAGAGGGAGAAAAATACCTTGTGGGTTAAACCAGGTCTGTGGTGGACCACTCCTAGTTACACGGGGTGAGACTGGACATCCTGGCAGATAAGCATATCTGTCGCAAGGTCTGTGGTGGACTTTTGCCAGTTGGTGCATCATGACATGCACTACACAAAGAGCAGAAATAAACAAACCTATCGTCTGGTCAGTCACTGCAACAGATACTGGAGTCTAAAATTTGTCTTGGCCTGTCCTTGCCCCTGATAATACCTCTATCTGCAGAGAATGTGTCGCTAGTCCACCAAAAGCTAGCGGTACTCAAATGCTTTGCAAGCAGTTTCATGAAATGGTCAGTCAGAGAGCAACTCATTCCGGCTCGGACGTTGCCCGGGTTAACAAGGTCAGGAGTTCCTGGCAGTGGAAGGCGAATTACAGAGCTGCTTGGAGGAATCTGATCAGACCTAAATGAAACAGTCATTGT
This sequence comes from Pholidichthys leucotaenia, assembly GCA_020510985.1. Taxonomy (NCBI): domain Eukaryota; kingdom Metazoa; phylum Chordata; class Actinopteri; order Cichliformes; family Pholidichthyidae; genus Pholidichthys; species Pholidichthys leucotaenia. The sequence goes on from CM035836.1 coordinate 455,140,379, forward strand.
CGCCCCCGACAGACTGCTATGACGATGATGATGATGACACAGATGACACCCAGCTCTACCTCTCTAGTAAACCCAACTCCACCCTTCCCCCTTCCTCCCGTACCGACTGTCTGAATGACTTAAAATGCTTTTTCTCCTCAAACTCAACTCTGATTAAAAATGAATGCCTTTTTGTAGGTACCAAATCAACATCATCCAAACTTGACAGCTTTTCCATTGCAATTGACAACTTGTTTGTTTCTCACCTCCCCTCAAGTTAAGAGTCTAGTACATGTCTGGGTTTGCATTAGAGTTGCAGGTTTGACTCTGACTTTGACCTGCAACACTAACGCAAACTCAGATGTGTATTACTACGCCTGGTATAATGGTCCATGGACTGAGGTAGACCACCTGACTCGTTTTGTGTTGGACTTGAGGGTCTTGGACTTGGGTTACCATAGTGATGTCTGACTTTGGACTCTGTGGGGGGTAAGAGTTTATTTCTGCCCACCTGGTCTTGAACGTGAATCCCCACCATCCACCCTGGGAGGGACTTTTTGTGTTTTTTTGTGTTTGGTGTTACCTTGGGTCGCCTGGAAGCCACCCCTTAAGAGGGGATACTGTTAGAACGTGTGTTGGAGCCATGTCCTCGCTTTGTGTTATAATGTATATTTGTTGTCACCAGGATGTAGTGTCCAACCCACATCTTTGTTTTAAGTTCATTTTCTGGCCATGGCTCTTTATTTATTTATCCCTTCCTTAAGTTTATATACTGGGTTTGTCTGTAGTCACCATTGTTTTTTTTATCATGGTGCTGGTTGTGTTCTGAGTATCCTTTCTTTAATCCTGTTTATCATTTTGATAATCATATTCATGTTCTATCTTGGGTTTGAGTTTAATGTGTGTTTATGTTCACATTAGTCTTGCTTGGTCTTTGCGTTGTTAATTTCCTGATTAGTCATGGCTGTTTTGTGTTTCTGTTGATTACTGTCTGCCTTATTTAAGGGATGCAGCCCCTCACCTGGGTGCTGTGTCATTAGTCATTTTTGGTGTGAACCCACAGGCTTCTGTCCTGTCTTGCCCGTTCTGACCTGAAGTTTTTCCTGCTAAGTCTTTAGCCTGTTTTTGTCACAGCTCCCAAGCTGCTTTGTTTTTGTGTTTAATAAATACTGTCAAACACTCGCTACGCGTGAGTCCAGCTCTCTGCCCAGCCTGGGCACAAACCATGACAGACTTATTTTATACCAACACCAAAGAAGTATACACCTCATCACCCCCCGCCCCGCCCCCTCGAAAGGTCTGTTCACAGTCTTTTTCACCTCTTGCCAGTGTAAAAACCCCTGGTACACAGACAACCTCCTATTACCTGCACAGTGAAAAGATAGTCTGAAGAGACTGAGGACACTCTGAAGGACTGTTTTGAATCCACTGTGTTAAAGCAGCTCTGTGATCCACATGGGGAGGGCATTGACAGCCTCACACATACCATCATCGACGATATTAACTTCTGTGTGGAGAACACCATACCCACCAAGACCATGCACTGTTTCTCAAACACCAAGCACTGGATCAACCCTGAGATAAAGATGCTGCTAAAGGAGAAGAAAAGGATCTTCAGGTTGGGAAATGAGGAGGAGCTGAATCCTGTACAGAGGGAGCTGAGGAGGAAGATCAGAGAGGGGAAGAACAACTACAGGAAGAAGATGGAGACAAGCTACAGCAGAGCGACGTCGCCGGTGTCTGGAGAGGCCTCAAAACCATCTCTGGGCACAAGGATAGCACCTCCTTGACCGTGGGGGGTACGTAGTGGGTGAATGACCTGAACCTGTTCTTCAATGGGTTTGACCAACCGCCCTCTCCTCCACCTGCCCACCAACCCCTGCATCCTCCACTTTCATGTGCAGCTTTTGATCCCATCTCCCACACTGTTCTCCTCAATAGATTTGCCTCCTTTGGCATCATTCATACTCCACTAAACTGGTTCAAGTCATACCTTCCAGACTGCACTCAGTTCATCCAGCTTAATTCTTTCACTTCCCAGCCCTCCCCCATTACCACAGGTGTACTCCAGGGCTCTGTCCTGGGGCCCCTGCTCTTCATCATTTACCTTTTACCCCTTGGCAACGTTTTTCGTAAGCACAATAGATTTTCATTGATATTCAAGAAATCATCACTCTATAATAATAATAATATAATCATAATAAGTTCAAGATTTCAAGATATCTCTGTCACAATCAAAGGACATCATAGGACGGCCTATGATGTCCCTATGATGTCTTCATCATAGCACAGCCTATGATGCGCCTATGATGTCCCTATGCCTTGATGTCTTTATGTCATATCGACCATCAGGACTCATGATGCCGTCATATAGACAAAAGTATGATGTCTTTATGATGTCACATAGACTATAGACCATCTGGACTCGCGATGCCATCGTATAGACAAAAAGATGATGCCTTTATGATGTCATATAGACCATCAGGACTCGTGATGCCGTCATACAGAAAAAAGGACAATGCCGTCATGTCTGGTTAAGGTGTAAACTGGCTGGCTTGCTGGCTGGCTGGCACAGCTATTGATGCCACCGTGGACATAGACATAGTCCAAGGACGGATAATTTTTTCACACATAAGGAGTTGGTCTGAACTCCTTATAAGAACTCCTTATACAAAGATATAGAGTGATGACGATAGGACTACAGCTCGTGACCAGATAGAGTGTGATAGAGTGATGATATAGAGTGAAGTACGTGGCGATAATGCACCTGTAAGCTGGTTGCCAACTGCCAAATCTAAATGAAGAAGAAGAAGAAGAAGAAGAAGAAGAAGAAGAAGAAGATATAGAGCAATGATAATCAAGTAAGTGGTGGATGGGGGTCGGGCTCGGACTGCATGGGTTTTGCACACTCTCTTGCAGTGGGTGGCGGTGTGCATCTTTTGGTTGTTTGCTGTCCGCCATTGACCGAGAGAAGAAGAAGATACACAATAGGAGACCTCACTTTAAAGCACACGCATTCAGAGCCTTTTATGGTGATTTTACATTCGCTGGCAGCCATACTACTTAAGCAAAGAGAGGTTTCAAGGAATCTGATCAGACCTAAATGAAACAGTTATTGTTGCCCCCGACAGACTGCTATGATGATGATGATGATGATGATGATGATGATGATGATGATGCTCAGTATTACAGGTGAGTCCTGGATTTGTATGGTTTTTTTGTGCCACACAGAAGTTTGATAAGGGAGTCGACTCGACTGTCTTGGGCATCTCGGAGGGAGAAAAACACCTCGTGGGTAAAACCAGGTCTGTGGTGGACCACTCCCAGTTACACGGGGTGAGACTGGACATCCTGGCAGATAAGCACATCTGTCGCAAGTTCTGTGGTGGACTTTTGCCAGTCGGTGCATCATGACATGCACTACACAAAGAGCAGAAATAAACAAACCTATTGTCTGGTCAGTCACTGCAACAGATACTGTAGTCTAAAACTTGTCTTGGCCTGTCCTTGCCACTGATAATACCTCTATCTGTCAAGAATGTGTCGCTAGTCCAGCAAAAGCTAGCGGTACTCAAATGCTATGCAAGCAGTTTCATGAAATGGTCAGTCAGAGAGCAACTCATACCGGCTCGGTTGTCGCCCGGGTTAACAAGGTCAGGAGTTCCTGGCAGCAGAAGGCAAATTACAGAGCTTTTTGGAGGAATATGATCAGACCTAAATGAAACAGTCATTGTCGCCCCCGACAGACTGCTATGATGATGATGATGATGACACAGATGACACCCAGCTCTATCTCTCCAGTAAACCCAACTCCACCCTTCCCCCTTCCTCCCGTACCCACTGTCTGAATGACTTAAAATCCTGGTTCTCCTCAAACTTTCTCAAACTCAACTCTCATAAAAACAAATGCCTTTTTGTAGGTACTAAATCAACATCATCCAAACTTGACAGCTTTTCCATTGCAATTGACACTTGTTTGTTTCTCCCCTCCCCTCAAGTTAAGAGTCTAGTATATGTCTTGGTTTGCGTTAGTGTTGCATGTCAAAGTCAGAGTCAGACCTGACTTTGACCTGCAACACTAACGCAAACTCAGATGTGTACTACTACGCCTGGTATAATGGTCCATGGACTGGGGTAGACTACCTGACCCGTTTTGTGTTGGACTTCTGGGTCTTGGACTTGGGTTACCGTAGTGATGTCTGACTTTGGACTCTATGGGGGGTAAGAGTTTATTTCTGCCCACCTGGTCTTGAATCCCCACCACCCACCCTGGGAGGGACTTTTTGTGTTTTTTTGTGTTTGGTGTTACCTTGGGTCATCTGGAAGCCGCCCCTTAAGAGGGGGTACTGTTAGAACGTGGGTTGGAGCCATGTCCTTGCCTTGTATTATAATTTAAATATCTTGTCACCAGGATGTGGTCTCCAACCCACATCTTTGTTTTAAGTTCATTTTCTGGCCTTGGCTCTGTATTTAGTTTATCCCTGCCTTAAGTTTATATACTGGGTTTGTCTGTAGTCATCATTGTTAACTATCATGGTGCTGGTTGTGTTCTTAGTATCCTTGCTTTAGCCCTGTTTATCATTTTGATAATCATATTCATGTTCTATCTTGGGTTTGAGTTTAATGTGTGTTTATGTTCACATTAGTCTTGCTTGGTCTTTGCGTTGTTAATTTCCTGATTGTTCATGGCTGTTTTGTGTTTCTGTTGATTACTGTCTTCCTTATTAAAGGGATGCAGCCCCTCACCTTGGTTCTGTGTCATTAGTCATTTTTGGCATGAACCCCCACCACAGGCTTCTGTCCTGTCTTGCCCGTTCTGACCTGAAGTTTTTCCTGCTAAGTCTTTAGCCTAGTGACGACCTGAACCTGTTCTTCAACAGGTTTTACCAACCAGGGGCCCTCTCCTCCACCTGCCCACCAACCCCTTCTGCCTCCACTTACATGTGCAGCTTTTGATCCCATCTCCCACACTGTTCTCCTCAATAGATTTGCCTCCTTTGGCATCATTCGTACTCCACTAAACTGGTTCAAGTCATACCTTCCAGACTGCACTCAGTTCATCCAGCTTAATTCTTTCACTCCCCAGCCCTCCCCCATTACCACAGGTGTACTCCAGGGCTCTGTCCTCGGGCCCCTGCTCTTCATCATTTACCTTTTACCCCTTGGCAACATTTTTCGTAAGCACAATATACAGATGTAGATTTTCATTGATATTCAAGAAATCATCACTCTATAATAATAATAATAATATAATCATAATAATTTCAAGAATTCAAGATATCTCTGTCACAATCATAGGACATCATAGGACGGCCTATGATGTCCCTATGATGTCTTTATCATAGCACAGCCTATGATGCGCCTATGATGTCCCTATGCCTTGATGTCTTTGTCATATCGACCATCAGGACTCGTGATGCCATCATATAGACAAAAGGACGAAAAGGACGATGCCTTTATGATGTCATATAGACTATAGACCATCTGAACTCTCGATGCCATCATATAGACAAAAAGATGACGCCTTTATGATGTCATATAGACCATCAGGACTCGTGATGCTGTCATACAGACAAAAGGACAATGCCGTCATGTCTGGTTAAGGTGTAAACTGGCTAGCTTGCTTGCTGGCTTCCTGGCTGGCTGGCACAGCTATTGACGCCACCGTGGACACAGACACAGTCGAAGGATGGATAATTTTTTCACACATAGAGTTGGTCAGAACTCCTTATAAGATTTACTCCTTTTACAAAGATATAGAGTGATGACGATAGGACTAGAGCTCGTGACCAGATAGTGTGATAAGAGTGATGATATAGAGAAGTATGTGGCGATAATGGACCTGTAAGCTGGTTGCCAACTGCCAAATTAAATGAAGAAGAAGAAGAAGAAGATATAGAGCAGTGATAATCAAGTCAGTGGCGGATGGGGGTCGGGCTCGTATTGCATGGTGTTGCACACTCTCTTGCAGTGGGTGGCGGTGTGCACCTTTTGGTTGTTTGCTGTCCGCCATTGGCCGAGAGATGATGAAGAAGAAGAAGATCCACAATAGGAGACAGCACTTTAAAGCGCACCCATTCAGAGCCTTTGATGGTCATTTTACATTCGCTGGCAGCCATACTACTTAAGCAAAGAGAGGTTCCACACTCCACCATAAAACTGAGAAATGCCAGGAGATCCTCCACCCTGGTCCTTTAGCCGGAGATTGCGCTGTGTTTAAAGATGCTCGTGTCCTCTGACTGGAGGTACTTCAGACAGCAATAGAAGGTTGCATTATTCCACTCCTGGCAGTGGAAGGCGAATTACAGAGCTTTTTGGAGGAATCTGATCAGACCTAAATGAAACAGTCATTGTCGCCCCCGACAGACTGCTATGATGACACAGATGACACCCAGCTCTACCTCTCCAGTAAACCCAACTCCACCCTTCTCCCTTCCTCCCGTACCCACTGTCTGAATGACTTAAAATCCTGGTTCTCCTCAAACTTTCTCGAACTCATCTCTGATAAAAATGAATGCCTTGTTTGTAGGTACCAAATCAACATCATCCAAACTTGACAACTTTTTCATTGCAATTGACACTTGTTTGTTTCTCCCCTCCCCTCAAGTTAAGAGTCTACTAGTATATGTCTTGGTTTGCGTTAATGTTGCATCTCAAAGTCAGAGTCAGACCTGACTTTGACCTGCAACACAAACGCAAACTCAGATGTGTACTACTACGCCTGGTATAATGGTCCATGGACTGGGGTAGACCACCTGACCCGTTTTGTTTTGGACTTCAGGGTCTTGGACTTGGGTTACCGTAGTGATGTCTGACTTTGGACTCTGTGGGGGGTAAGAATTTTTTTCTGTCCACCTGTTCTTGAACCCCCACCACCCACCCTGGGAGGATCTTTTTGTGTTTTTTTGTGTTTCGTGTTACCTTGGGTCGTCTGGAAGCTGCCCCTTAAGCGGGGGTACTGTCAGAACGTGGGTTGGAGCCATGTCCTCGCCTTGTATTAATGTATATTTCTTGTCACCATGATGTCTCCAACCCACATCTTTGTTTTAAGATCAATGTCACGCCTTGGCTCTGTATTTAGTTTATCCCTGCCTTAGGTTTATATACTGGGTTTGTCTTTAGTCACCATTGTTTATTATCATGGTGCTTGTTGTGTTCTGAGTATCCTTGCTTTTGTCCTGTTTATCATTTTGATAATCATATTCATGTTCTATCTTGGGTTTGAGTTTAATGTGTGTTTATGTTCACCTTAGTCTTGCTTGGTCTTTGTGTTGTTAATTTCCTGATTAGTCATGGCTGTTTTCTGTTTCTGTTGATTACTGTCTGCCTTATTTAAGGGACGCAGCCCCTCACCCGGGTGCTGTGTCATTAGTCATTTTTGGTGTGAACCCACAGGCTTCTGTCCTGTCTTGCCCGTTCTGACCTGAAGTTTTTCCTGCTAAGTCTTTAGCCTGTTTTTGTCACAGCTCCCAAGCTGCTTTATTTTTGTGTTTAATAAATGCTGTCAAACACTCGCTACGCATGAGTCCAGCTCTCTGCCCAGCCTGGGCACAAACCATGACAGACTTATTTTATACCAACACCAAAGAAGTATACACCTCATCACCCCCCGCCCCGCCCCCTCGAAAGGTCTGTTCACAGTCTTTTTCACCTCTTGCCAGTGTAAAAACCCCTGGTACACAGACAACCTCCTATTACCTGCACAGTGAAAAGATAGTCTGAAGAGACTGAGGACACTCTGAAGGACTGTTTTGAGTCCACTTTGTTGGAGCAGCTCTGTGATCCACATGGGGAGGGCATTGACAGCCTCACACATACCATCATCGACGATATTAACTTCTGTGTGGAGAACACCATACCCACCAAGACCATGCACTGTTTCTCAAACACCAAGCACTGGATCAACCCTGAGATAAAGATGCTGCTAAAGGAGAAGAAAAGGATCTTCAGGTTGGGAAATGAGGAGGAGCTGAATCCTGTACAGAGGGAGCTGAGGAGGAAGATCAGAGAGGGGAAGAACAACTACAGGAAGAAGATGGAGACAAGCTACAGCAGAGCGACGTCGCCGGTGTCTGGAGAGGCCTCAAAACCATCTCTGGGCACCAGGATAGCACCTCCTCGACCGTGGGGGGTACGTAGTGGGTGAATGACCTGAACCTGTTCTTCAACGGGTTTGACCAACCGCCCTCTCCTCCACCTGCCCACCAACCCCTTCTGCCTCCACTTTCAGGTGCAGCTTTTGATCCCATCTCCCACACTTTTCTCAATAGATTTGCCTCCTTTGGCATTATTCATACTCCACTAAACTGGTTCAAGTCATACCTTCCAGACTGCACTCAGTTCATCCAGCTTAATTCTTTCACTTCCAAGCCCTCCCCCATTACCACAGGTGTACTCCAGGGCTCTTTCCTGGGGCCCCTGCTCTTCATCATTTACCTTTTACCCCTTGGCAACGTTTTTCGTAAGCACAATATAGATTTTCATTGATATTCAAGAAATCATCACTCTATAATAATAATAATAATATAATCATAAGTTCAAGATTTCAAGATATCTCTGTCACAATCAAAGAACATCATAGGACGGCCTATGATGTCCCTATGATGTCTTCATCATAGCACAGCCTATGATGCGCCTATGATGTCCCTATGCCTTGATGTCTTTATGTCATATCGACCATCAGGACTCATGATGCCGTCATATAGACAAAAGGCCGATGTCTTTATGATGTGATATAGACTATAGACCATCTGGACTCTCGATGCCATCATATAGACAAAAAGATGATGCCTTTATGATGTCATATAGACCATCAGGACTCGTGATGCCGTCATACAGACAAAAGGACAATGCCGTCATGTCTGGTTAAGGTGTAAACTGGCTGGCTTGCTGGCTGGCTAGCACAGCTATTGACGCCACCGTGGACATAGACATAGTCCAAGGACGGATAATTTTTTCACACATAAGGAGTTGGTCTGAACTCCTTATAAGATCTCCTTATACAAAGATATAGAGTGATGACGATAGGACTACAGCTCGTGACCAGATAGAGTGTGATAGAGTGATGATATAGAGTGAAGTACGTGGCGAAAATGCACCTGTAAGTTGTTGCCAACTGCCAAATCTAAATGAAGAAGAAGAAGAAGAAGAAGAAGATATAGAGCAATAATAATCAAGTAAGTGGTGGATGGGGGTCGGGCTCGGACTGCATGGGTGTTGCACACTCTTGTGCAGTGGGTGGCGGTGTGCATCTTTTGGTTGTTTGCTGTCCGCCATAGACCGAGAGAAGAAGAAGATACACAATAGGAGACCTCACTTTAAAGCACACGCATTCAGAGCCTTTTATGGTCATTTTACATTTGCTGGCAACCAAACTACTTAAGCAAAGAGAGGTTTCAAGGAATCTGATCAGACCTAAATGAAACAGTTATTGTTGCCCCCGACAGACTGCTATGATGATGATGATGATGATGATGATGCTCAGTATTACAGGTGAGTCCTGGATTTGTATGGCTTTTTTTGTGCCACACAGAAGTTTGATAAGGGAGTCGACTCGACTGTCTTGGGCATCTCGGAGGGAGAAAAACACCTCGTGGGTAAAACCAGGTCTGTGGTGGACCACTCCCAGTTACACGGGGTGAGACTGGACATCCTGGCAGATAAGCACATCTGTCGCAAGTTCTGTGGTGGACTTTTGCCAGTCGGTGCATCATGACATGCGCTACACAAAGAGCAGAAATAAACAAACCTATTATCTGGTCAGTCACTGCAACAGATACTGTAGTCTAAAATTTTTCTTGGCCTGTCCTTGCCACTGATAATACCTCTATCTGCCAAGAATGTGTCGCTAGTCCAGCAAAAGCTAGCGGTACTCAAATGCTATGCAAGCAGTTTCATGAAATGGTCAGTCAGAGAGCAACTCATACCGGCTCGGATGTCGCCCGGGTTAACAAGGTCAGGAGTTCCTGGCAGCAGAAGGCGAATTACAGAGCTTTTTGGAGGAATGTGATCAGACCTAAATGAAACAGTCATTGTCGCCCCCGACAGACTGCTATGATGATGATGATGACACAGATGACACCCAGCTCTACCTCTCCAGTAAACCCAACTCCACCCTTCCCCCTTCCTCCCGTACCCACTGTCTGAATGACTTAAAATCCTGGTTCTCCTCAAACTTTCTCAAACTCAACTCTCATAAAAACGAATGCCTTTTTGTAGGTACTAAATCAACATCATCCAAACTTGACAGCTTTTCCATTGCAATTGACACTTGTTTGTTTCTCCCCTCCCCTCAAGTTAAGAGTCTAGTATATGTCTTGGTTTGCGTTAGTGTTGCAGGTCAAAGTCAGAGTCAGACCTGACTTTGACCTGCAACACTAACGCAAACTCAGATGTGTACTACTACGCCTGGTATAATGGTCCATGGACTGGGGTAGACTTCCTGACCCGTTTTGTGTTGGACTTCTGGGTCTTGGACTTGGGTTACCATAGTGATGTCTGACTTTGGACTCTATGGGGGGTAAGAGTTTATTTCTGCCCACCTGGTCTTGAATCCCCACCACCCACCCTGGGAGGGACTTTTTGTGTTTTTTTGTGTTTGGTGTTACCTTGGGTAGTCTGGAAGCCGCCCCTTAAGAGGGGATACTGTTAGAACGTGGGTTGGAGCCATGTCCTTGCCTTGTATTATAATTTATATTTCTTGTCACCAGGATGTGGTCTCCAACCCACATCTTTGTTTTAAGATCATTTTCTGGCCTTGGCTCTGTATTTAGTTTATCCCTGCCTTAAGTTTATATACTGGGTTTGTCTGTTGCCACCATTGTTAATTATCATGGTGCTGGTTGTGTTCTTAGTATCCTTGCTTTAGCCCTGTTTATCATTTTAATAATCATATTCATGTTCTATCTTGGGTTTGAGTTTAATGTGTGTTTATGTTCACATTAGTCTTGCTTGGTCTTTGCGTTGTTAATTTCCTGATTGTTCATGGCTGTTTTGTGTTTCTGTTGATTACTGTCTGCCTTATTTAAGGGATGCAGCCCCTCACCTTGGTTCTGTGTCATTAGTCATTTTTGGCATGAACCCACACCACAGGCTTCTGTCCTGTCTTGCCCGTTCTGACCTGAAGTTTTTCCTGCTAAGTCTTTAGCCTAGTGACGACCTGAACCTTTTCTTCAACAGGGTTTACCAACCGCCCTCTCCTCCACCTGCCCACCAACCCCTTCTGCCTCCACTTTCACCTGCAGCTTTTGATCCCATCTCCCACACTGTTCTCCTCAATAGATTTGCCTCCTTTGGCATCATTCATACTCCACTAAACTGGTTCAAGTCATACCTTCCAGACTGCACTCAGTTCATCCAGCTTAATTCTTTCACTTCCCAGCCCTCCCCCATTACCACAGGTGTACTCCAGGGCTCTGTCCTGGGGCCCCTGCTCTTCATCATTTACCTTTTACCCCTTGGCAACATTTTTCGTAAGCACAATATAGATTTTCATTGATATTCAAGAAATCATCACTCTATAATAATAATAATAATAATAATAATAATTATAATCATAATTTCAAGAATTCAAGATATCTCTGTTACAATCATAGGACATCATAGGACGGCCTATGATGTCCCTATGATGTCTTTATAATAGCACAGCCTATGATGCGCCTATGATGTCCCTATGCCTTGATGTCTTTGTCATATTGACCATCAGGACTCGTGATGCCATCATATAGACAAAAGGACGATGCCTTTATGATGTCATATAGACTATAGACCATCTGAACTCGCGATGCCATCATATAGACAAAAAGATGATGCCTTTATGATGTCATATAGACCATCAGGACTCGTGATGCTGTCATACAGACAAAAGGACAATGCCGTCATGTCTGGTTAAGGTGTAAACTGGCTGGCTTGCTTGCTGGCTCAGCCTGGCTGGCTGGCACAGCTATTGACGCCACCGTGGACACAGACACAGTCCAAGGATGGATAATTTTTTCACACATAGAGTTGGTCAGAACTCCTTATAAGAGCTCCTTATACAAAGATATAGAGTGATGACGATAGGACTAGAGCTCGTGACCAGATAGTGTGATAGAGTGATGATATAGAGTGAAGTACGTGGCGATAATGGACCTGTAAGCTGGTTGCCAACTGCCAAATTAAATGAAGAAGAAGAAGAAGAAGAAGAAGATATAGAGCAATGATAATCAAGTCAGTGGCGGATGGGGGTCGGGCTCGTATTGCATGGTGTTGCACACTCTCTTGAAGTGGGTGGCGGTGTGCACCTTTTGGTTGTTTGCTGTCCGCCATTGGCCGAGAGATGAAGAAGAAGAAGGAAGATACACAATAGGAGAAAGCACTTTAAAGCGCACCCATTCAGAGCCTTTGATGGTCATTTTACATTCGCTGGCAGCCATACTACTTAAGCAAAGAGAGGTTCCACACTCCACCATAAAACCGAGAAATGCCAGGAGATCCTCCACCCTGGTCCTTTAGCCGGAGATTGCGCTGTGTTTAAAGATGCTCGTGTCCTCTGACTGGAGGTACTTCAGACAGCAATAGAAGGTTGCATTATTCCACTCCTGGCAGTGGAAGGCGAATTACAGAGCTGTGTGATGGAATCTGATCAGACCTAAATGAAACAGTCATTGTTGCCCCTGACAGACTGCTATGATGATGATGATGATGATCAGTATTACAGATGAGTCCTGGATTTTTATGGCTATTTTTGTGCCACACAGAAGTTTGATAAGGGAGTTGACTGTCTTGGGCATCTCAGAGGGAGAAAAACACCTTGTGGGTTAAACCAGGTCTGTGGTGGACCACTCCCAGTTACACGGGGTGAGACTTGACATCCTGGCAGATAAGCACATCTGTCGCAAGGTCTGTGGTGGACTTTTGCTAGTCGGTGCATCATGATGTGCACTACACAAAGAGCAGAAATAAACAAACCTATCGTCTGGTCAGTCACTGCAACAGATACTGGAGTCAATCTGTCTTGGCCTGTCCTTGCCACTGATAATACCTCTATCTGCCAAGAATGTGTCGTTAGTCCAGCAAAAGCTAGCGGTACTCAAATGCTTTGAAAGCAGTTTCATGAAATGGTCAGTCAGAGAGCAACTCATACCGGCTCGGACATTGCCCGGTTTAACAAGGTCAGGAGTTCCTGGCAGTGGAAGGCGAATTACAGAGCTTTTTGGAGGAATCTGATCAGACCTAAATGAAACAGTCATTGTCGCCCCCGACAGACTGCTATGATGATGATGATGATGACACAGATGACACCCAGCTCTACTTCTCCAGTAAACCCAACTCCACCCTTCTCCCTTCCTCCCGTACCCACTGTCTGAATGACTTAAAATCCTGGTTCTCCTCAAACTTTCTCAAACTCATCTCTGATAAAAATGAATGCCTTTTTGTAGGTACCAAATCAACATCATACAAACTTGACAGCTTTTTCATTGCAATTGACACTTGTTTGTTTCTCCCCTCCCCTCAAGTTAAGAGTCTAGTATATGTCTGGGTTTGCGTTAGTGTTGCATCTCAAAGTCAGAGTCAGACCTGACTTTGACCTGCAACACAAACGCAAACTCAGATGTGTACTACTACGCCTGGTATAATGGTCCATGGATTGGGGTAGACCACCTGACCCGTTTTGTGTTGGACTTCTGTGTCTTGGACTTGGGTTACCGTAGTGATGTCTGACTTTGGACTCTGTGGGGGGTAAGAATTTTTTTCTGTCCAGCTGTTCTTGAACCCCCACCACCCACCCTGGGAGGATCTTTTTGTGGTTTTTTGTGTTTCGTGTTACCTTGGGTCATCTGGAAGCTGCCCCTTAAGAAGGGGTACTGTCAGAACGTGGGTTGGAGCCATGTCCTCGCCTTGTATTATAATGTATATTTCTTGTCACCAGGATGTTGTCTCCAACCCACATCTTTGTTTTAAGATCATTGTCTGGCCTTGGCTCTGTATTTAGTTTATCCCTGCCTTAAGTTTATATACTGGGTTTGTCTTTAGTCACCATTGTTTATTATCATGGTGCTGGTTGTGTTCTGAGTATCCTTGCTTTTGTCCTGTTTATCATTTTGATAATCATATTCATGTTCTATCTTGGGTTTGAGTTTAATGTGTGTTTATGTTCACCTTAGTCTTGCTTGGTCTTTGTGTTGTTAATTTCCTGATTAGTCATGGCTGTTTTGTGTTTCTGTTGATTACTGTCTTCCTTATTTAAGGGACGCAGCAGCCCCTTACCTTGGTTCTGTGTCATTAGTCATTTTTGGCATGAACCCACACCACAGGCTTCTGTCCTGTCTTGCCCGTTCTGACCTGAAGTTTTTCCTGCTAAGTCTTTAGCCTAGTGACGACCTGAGCCTATTCTTCAACAGGTTTTACCAACCGCCCTCTCCTCCATTTGCCCACCAACCCCTTCTGCCTCCACTTACATGTGCAGCTTTTGATCCCATCTCCCACACTGTTCTTCTCAATAGATTTGCCTCCTTTGGCATCATTCATACTCCACTAAACTGGTTCATGTCATACCTTCCAGACTGCACTCAGTTCATCCAGCTTAATTCTTTCACTTCCCAGCCCTCCCCCATTACCACAGGTGTACTCCAGGGCTCTGTCCTGGGGCCCCTGCTCTTCATCATTTACCTTTTACCCCTTGGCAACATTTTTCGTAAGCACAATATAGATTTTCATTGATATTCAAGAAATCATCACTCTATTATAATAATAATAATAATAATAATAATAATATAATCATAATAATTTCCAGAATTCAAGATATCTGTCACAAACATAGGACATCATAGGATGGCCTATGATGTCCCTATGATGTCTTCATCATAGCACAGCCTATGATGCGCCTATGATGTCCCTATGCCTTGATGTCTTTGTCATATCGACCATCAGGACTCGTGATGCCATCATATAGACAAAAGGACGATGCCTTTATGATGTCACATAGACTATAGACCATCTGAACTCGCGATGCCATCATAGAGACAAAAAGATGATGCCTTTATGATGTCATATAGACCATCAGGACTCGTGATGCTGTCATACAGACAAAAGGACAATGCCGTCATGTCTTGTTAAGGTGTAAACTGGCTGGCTTGCTTGCTTGCTGGCTGCCTGGCTGGCTGGCACAGCTATTGACGCCACCGTGGACAGACACAGTCCAAGGATGGATAATTTTTTCACACATAGTTGGTCAGAACTCCTTATAAGAACTCCTTATACAAAGATATAGAGTGATGACGATAGGACTAGAGCTCGTGACCAGATAGAGTGATAGAGTGATGATATAGAGTGAAGTACGTGGCGATAATGGACCTGTAAGCTGGTTGCCAACGGCCAAATTAAATGAAGAAGAAGAAGAAGATGATGATATAGAGCAATGATAATCAAGTCAGTGGCGGATGGGGGTCGGGCTCGTATTGCATGGTGTTGCACACTCTCTTGCAGTGGGTGGCGGTGTGCACCTTTTGGTTGTTTGCTGTCCGCCATTGGCCGAGAGATGAAGGGAGAAGAAGAAGATACACAATAGGAGACAGCACTTTAAAGCGCACCCATTCAGAGCCTTTGATGGTCATTTTACATTTGCTGGCAGCCATACTACTTAAGCAAAGAGAGGTTCCACACTCCACCATAAAACCGAGAAATGCCAGGAGATCCTCCACCCTGGTCCTTTAGCCGGAGATTGCGCTGTGTTTAAAGATGCTCGTGTCCTCTGACTGGAGGTACTTCAGACAGCAATAGAAGGTTGCATTATTCCACTCCTGGCAGTGGAAGGCGAATTACAGAGCTGTGTGGAGGAATCTGATCAGACCTAAATGAAACAGTCATTGTTGCCCCCGACAGACTGCTATGATGATGATGATGATGATCAGTATTACAGGTGAGTCCTGGATTTTTATGGCTATTTTTGTGCCACACAGAAGTTTGATAAGGGAGTTGACTGTCTTGGGCATCTCAGAGGGAGAAAAACACCTTGTGGGTTAAACCAGGTCTGTGGTGGACCACTCCCAGTTACATGGGGTGGGACTGGACATCCTGGCAGATAAGCACATCTGTCGCAAGGTCTGTGGTGGACTTTTGCCAGTTGGTGCATCATGACATGCACTACAAAAAGAGCAGAAATAAACAAACCTATCGTCTGGTCAGTCACTGCAACAGATACTGGAGTCAATTTGTCTTGGCCTGTCCTTGCCACTGATAATACCTCTATCTGCCAAGAATGTGTCGCTAGTCCAGCAAAAGCTAGCGGTACTCAAATGCTTTGAAAGCAGTTTCATGAAATGGTCAGTCAGAGAGCAACTCATACCGTCTCGGACATTGCCCGGTTTAACAAGGTCAGGAGTTCCTGGCAGCGGAATGCGAATTACAGAGCTTTTTGGAGGAATCTGATCAGACCAAAATGAAACAGTCATTGTCGCCCCCGACAGACTGCTATGATGATGATGATGACACAGATGACACCCAGCTCTACCTCTCCAGTAAACCCAACTCCACCCTTCTCCCTTGTTCCCGTACCGTACCCACTGTCTGAATGACTTAAAATCCTGGTTCTCCTCAAACTTTCTCGAACTCATCTCTGATAAAAATGAATGCCTTTTTGTAGGTACCAAATCAACATCATACAAACTTGACAGCTTTTTCATTGCAATTGACACTTGTTTGTTTCTCCCCTCCCCTCAAGTTAAGAGTCTAGTATATGTCTTGGTTTGCGTTAGTGTTGCATCTCAAAGTCAGAGTCAGACCTGACTTTGACCTGCAACACAAACGCAAACTCAGATGTGTACTACTACGCCTGGTATAATGGTCCATGGACTGGGGTAGACCACCTGACCCGTTTTGTGTTGGACTTCTGTGTCTTGGACTTGGGTTACCGTAGTGATGTCTGACTTTGGACTCTGTGGGGGGTAAGAATTTTTTTCTGTCCAGCTGTTCTTGAACCCCCACCACCCACCCTGGGAGGATCTTTTTGTGTTTTTTTGTGTTTGGTGTTACCTTGGGTCGTCTGGAAGCTGCCCCTTAAGCGGGGGTACTGTCAGAACGTGGGTTGGAGCCATGTCCTCGTCTTGTATTATAATGTATATTTCTTGTCACCAGGATGTTGTCTCCAACCCACGTCTTTGTTTTAAGATCATTTTCTGGCCTTGGCTCTGTATTTAGTTTATCCCTGCCTTAAGTTTATATACTGGGTTTGTCTTTAGTCACCATTGTTTATTATCATGGTGCTTGTTGTGTTCTGAGTATCCTTGCTTTTGTCCTGTTTATCATTTTGATAATCATATTCATGTTCTATCTTGGGTTTGAGTTTAATGTGTGTTTATGTTCACCTTAGTCTTGCTTGGAATCTTTGTGTTGTTAATTTCCTGATTAGTCATGGCTGTTTTGTGTTTCTGTTGATTACTGTCTCCCTTATTTAAGGGACGCAGCCCCTCACCTGGGTGCTATGTCATTAGTCATTTTTGGCGTGAACCCACAGGCTTCTGTCCTGTCTTGCCCATTCTGACCTGAAGTTTTTCCTGTTAAGTCTTTAGCCTGTTTTTGTCACAGCTCCCAAGCTGCTTTATTTTTGTGTTTAATAAATACTGTTAAATGCTCGCTACGCATGAGTCCAGCTCTGCCCAGCCTGGGCACAAACCATGACAGACTTATTTTATACCAACACCAAAGAAGTATACACCTCATCACCCTCCCGCCCCACCCCCTCAAAAGATCTGTTAACAGTCTTTTTCACCTCTTGCCAATGTACAAACCCCTGGTACACAAGACAACCTCCTATTCCCCGCACAGTGAAAAGATAGTCTGAAGAGGCTGAGGACACTCTGAAAGACTGTTTTGAATCCACTGTGTTGGAGCAGCTCTGTGATCCACATGGGGTGGATATTTACAGCCACACACATACCATCACAGACGATATTAACTTCAGTGTGGAGAACACCATACCCTCCAAAGCCATGGTGTTTCTCAAACAACAAGCCCTGGATCAACCCTGAGATTAAGATGCTGCTGTAGGAGAAGAAAAGGATCTTCAGGTCGGGAAATGAGAAGTTGGATCCCGTACAGAGGGAGCTGAGGAGGAAGATCAGAGAGGGGAAGAACAACTACAGGAAGAAGATGGAGACAAGCTACAGCAGAACGACGTCGCCGGTGTCAGGAGAGGTCTCAAAACCATCTCTGGGCACCAGGATAGCACCTCCTAGACCGTGGGGGGTACCTAGTGGGTGAATGACCTGAACCTGTTCTTCAACAGGTTTGACCAACCGCCCTCTCCTCCACCTTCCCACCAACCCCTGCTGCCTCCACTTTCATGTGCGGCCTTTGATCCCATCTCCCACACTGTTCTCCTCAATAGATTTGCCTCCTTTGGCATCACTCATACTCCACTAAACTGGTTCAAGTCATACCTTCCAACCGCACTCAGTTCATCCAGCTTAATTCTTTCACTTCCCAGCCCCTGGGGCCCCTGCTCTTCATCATTTACCTTTTACCCATTGGCAACGTTTTTCGTAAACACAATATTCAAGAAATCATCACTCTATAATAATAATAATAATAATAATAATAAATCATAATAAATTCAAGAATTCAAGATAATCTGTGTGTCACAATCATTGGACATCATAGGATGGCCTATGATGTGCCTATGATGTCTGCATCATTGCACAGCCTATGATGCGCCTATGATGTCCCTATGCCTTGATGTCTTTGTCATATAGGCAAAAGAACGATGCCTTTATGATGTCATATAGACCTATAGACCATCGGGACTCGGGATGCCAGGACTCGTGATGCCGTCATACAGACAAAAGGACAATGCCGTGTCTGGTTAAGGTGTAAACTGGCTGGCTGGCCGGCTGGCACAGCTATTCACGCCACCGTGGACACAGTCCTAGGACGGATAATTTTTTCACACATAAGGAGTTGGTCAGAACTCCTTGTAAGAAATCCTTATACCAAGATATAGAGTGATGACGATAGGACTGCAGCTCGTGACCAGATAAGAGTGTGATAGAGTGATGATATAGAGTGAAGTACGTGGCGATAATGCACCTGTAAGCTTGTTGCCAACCGCCAAATCTAAATGAAGAAGAAGAAGATAACGAGCAATGATAATCAAGTCAGTGGCGGATGGGGGTCGTGTTCGGATTGCATGGTGTTGCACACTCTTGTGCAGTGGGTGGCGGTGTGCACCTTTCGGTTGTTTGCTGTCTGCCAGTGACCGGGAGAAGAAGAAGAAGATACACAATAGGAGACCGCACTTTAAAGCACACCCATTAAGAGCCTTTTATGGTCATTTTACATTCTCTGGCAGCCATATTACTAAAGCAAAGAGAGAGGTTCCACACTCCACCACCAAACCGAGAAATGCCAGGAGATCCTCCACCCTGGTCCTGTAGCTGGAGACTGCGCTGCGTTTAAAGATGCTCGTATCCTCTGACTGGAGGTACGTCAGACAGCAGAAGAAGGTTGCATTATTCCACTCCTGGCAGCGGAAGGCAAATTACAAGAGCTGCGTGGAGGAATCTGATCAGACCTAAATGAAACAGTCATTGTTGCCCCCGACAGACTGCTATGATGATGATGATGATGATGATGTTCAGTATTACAGGTGAGTCCTGGATTCTTATGGCTATTTTTGTGCCACACAGAAGTTTGATAAGGGACTCGACTGTCTATCACATCTTGGAGGGAGAAAAACACCTCATGGGTAAAACCAGGTCTGTGGTGGACCACTCCTAGTTACACGGGGTGAGACTGGACATCCTGGCATAAGCACATCTGTCGCAAGGTCTGTGGTGGACTTTTGCCAGTCGGTGCATCATGACATGCACTACAAAAAGAGCAGAAAAAAAACAAACCTATCGTCTAGTCAGTCACTGCAACAGATACTGGAGTCAGTTTATCTTGGCCTGTCCTTGCCCCTGATAATGCCTCTGTCTGCCAAGAATGCGTCGCTAGTCCAGCAAAAGCTAGCGGTACTCAAATGCTTTGCAAACAGTTTCATGAAATGGTCAGTCAGAAAGCAACTCATACCGGCTCGGACGTCGCCCGGGTTAACAAGGTCAGGAGTTCCTGGCAGCGGAAGGCAAATTACAGAGCTGCTTGGAGGAATCTGATCAGACCAAAATGAAAGTCATTGTCGCCCCCGACAAACTGATATGATGATGATGATGATGATGACACAGATGACACCCAGCTCTACTTCTCCAGTAAACCCAACTCCACCCTTCCCCCTTCCTCCTGTACCCACTGTCTGAATGACTTAAAATCCTGGATCTCCTCAAACTTTCTCAAACTCAACGCTGATAAAAATGAATGTCTTTTTGTAGGTACCAAATCAAAATCATCCATACTTGACAGCTTTTCCATTGCAATTGACAGCTTGTTTGTTTCTCCCCTCCCCTCAAGTTAAGAGTCTAGTACAGGGGTGTCAAACTCATTCCATGGAGGGCCAAGACCCTGCAGGTTTTACCTCCACCCAGTGCCTTCAACAGGTGATTTCACTGAATGTCTTCACACTGATTGCTGATCAGTGAAAACACCTGCTGAAGATACTGGGTGGAAGTAAAACATGCAGGGTCTTGGCCCTCCATGGAATGAGTTTGACACCTCTGGTCTAGTACATGTCTGGGTTTACATTAGTGTTGAAGGTTTGACTCTGACTTTGACCTGCAACACTAACGCAAACTCAGATGTGTACTACTACGCCTGGTATAATGGTCCATGGACTGGGGTAGACCACCTGACCCGTTGTGTGTTGGACTTCAGGGTCTTGGACTTGGGTTACCGTAGTGATGTCTGACTTTGGACTCTGTGGGGTGTGAGAGTTTTATTTCTGCTCACCTGGTCTTGAATCCCCACCACCCACCCTGGGAGGGACTCTTTGTGTTTTTTTGTGTTTGGTGTTACCTTGGGTCGTCTGGAAGCCGCACGTGGGTTGGAGCCATGTCCTCGCCTTGTGTTATAATGTGTATTTCTTGTCACCAGGATGTGGTGTCCAACCCACATCTTTGTTTTAAGTTCTTTTTCTGGCCTTGGCTCTGTATTTATTTATCCCTGCCTTAAGTTTATATTCTGGGTTTTTCTGTAGTCCATCCATCCATCCATCCATCCATCCATCCATCTTCTACCGCTTTTCCGGAGGTCCGGGTCGTGGAGGCAGCAGTTCAAGCAGAGAAGCCCAGACTTCCTTCTCACCAGCCACCTGCTCCAGCTCTTCAGAGGGGATACCAAGGCGTTCCCAGACCAGCTGGGAGACATAGTCTCTCCACCGAGTCCTGGGTCTGCCCCGGGGTCTCCTCCCAGTGGGACATGCCTGAAACACCTCAAGTGGGAGGCGTCCAGGAGGCATCCTAATCAGATGCCCATACCACCTCAACTGACTCCTTTCAATGTGGAGGAGCAGCGGTTCTACTCTGAGCCTCTCCCGGATGACTGAGCTCCTCACCCTATCTCTGAGGGTGAGTCCAGCAATCCTACGGAGAAAGCTCATTTCAGCCACTTGTATCCGCGATCTTGTTCTTTCGGTCATTACCCAAAGCTTGTGACCATAGGTGAGAGTAGGAACATAGATTGACTGGTAAATCGGCAGCTTTCCCTTAGAACTCAGCTCCCTCTTCACCACAACAGACCGGTACAACGTCCGCATCACTGCAGATGCTGCTCCAATCCGTCTGTCGATTTCTCGCTCCATTTTCCCCTCACTCGTGAACAAGACCCCAAGATACTTCAACTCCTCCACTTGGGGCAGGAGCCTGTCCCCAACCTGGAGAGGACAATCCACCTTTTTCCGGCTGAGGACCATGGACTTGGACTTGGAGGTGCTGATTCTCATCCCAGCCGCTTCACACTCAGCGGCAAACCGTTCCAGCAAGAGCTGTAGGTCATTGCTGGACAAAGCCAACAGGACAACATCATCTGCAATCAACAGAGATGAGATCCTGTGGTCACCAAGCATGACACCCCCCATTCCCTGGCTGCGCCTAGAAATCCTGTCCATAAAAATTATGAACAGGATCGGTGACAAAGGGCAGCCCTGGCGGAGTCCAACTCTCACTGGGAATGACTCCGACCGAGAGTTGGCAATATGAACCAAACTCTCACAACGGTCGTACAGAGACCGAATAGCTTGTCAACAAGCCCGATACCCCATACTCCTGAAGCACCCCCCACAAAAATCCACGAGGGACGTGGTCAAATGCCTTCTCAAAGTCCACAAAACACATGTAAACTGGTTGGGCAAACTCCCACGAACCCTCAAGAATTCTCGAGAGGGGTAAAGAGCTGTTCCGATGTGCCACGGCCAGGACGAAAACCACATTGCTCCTCCTTAAGCCGAGATTCGACCAACGGCTGGACTCTTCTCTTCAGTACCCTGGCATAGACCTTCCCAGGGAGGCTGAGGAGTGTGATCCCTATAAAGTTGGAGCACACCCACCGGTCCCCTTTTTTGAAGAGAGGAACCACCACCCCGGTTTGCCATGCCAAAGGCACTGCCCCCGACCTCCACGCAATGTTGCAGAGGCGTGTCAACCATGAAAACCCAACAACATCCAGGGCCTTGAGGTACTCAGGGCGAATCTCGTCCACCCCTGGGGCCCGGCCACCAAGGAGATTTTTAACCACCTTAGCGACCTCAGCCCCTGTGATAGGCGAGTCATCCCCCTCGTCCCCAAACCCTGCTTCCTCTGTGGAAGGCGTATCAGTTGGATTGAGGAGATCCTCGAAGTATTCCTTCCACCGCCCGACGATATCCCCAGTTGAAGTCAACAGTGTCCCATCCGCACCATACACAGTGTGGACGGGGAGCTGCTTTCCCCTCCTGAGCCGCCGAACAGTTTGCCAGAATCTCTTTGAGGCCGACCGAAAGTCTTGTTCCATGGCCTCACCGCACTCCTCCCATACCCGGGTTTTTTCTTCAGCAACCACCCGAGCTGCACTCCGCTTGGCCTGCCGGTACACCTCAGCTGCTTCAGGAGTCCCACAAGCCAACCAAGCTTGATAGGACTCCTTCTTCAGCTTAATGGCCCCCCTCACCACTGGTGTCCACCACTTGGTTCGGGGGATGCCACCATGAGATGCACCGACCACATTGTGGCCGCAGCTCTGGGCCGCCGCTTCAACAACAGAGGTGGAGAACATGGCCCATTCAGACTCCATGTCTCCAGACTCCCTCAGAATGTGGTTGAAGTTCTTCCGGAGGTGGGAGTTGAAGACCTCCCGGACAGGGGCCTCAGCCAGACGCTCCCAGCACACCCTCACTATACGTTTGGGTCTACCAGGTCTGAATGGCTTCCTCCCCTGCCATCGGATCCAACTCACCACCAGGTGGTGATCAGTTGACAGCTCTGCACCTCTCTTTACTCGGGTGTCCAAGACATACGGTTGCAGGTCTGATGATACGATAACAAAATCGATCATTGACCTGCGTCCTAGGGTGTCCTGGTGCCAGGTGAACATATGGACACCCTTATGCTTGAACATGGTGTTCATTATGGACAGACTGTGTTAGCACAGAAGTCCAATAACTGAACACCACTCGGGTTCAGATCGGGCAAGGCCGTTCCTCCCAATCACACCCCTCCAGGTTTCTGTCGTTGCCCACATGCACATTGAAGTCCCCCAGTAGGACAATGGAGTCTCCAAGAGAAGCACCCTCCAGCACCCCAATCACAGACTCCAAAAAGGGTGGGTACTCTGAAACATCATTTGGTGCATAGGCACAAATGATGGCCAGGACCCGTTTCCCAACCCTAAGGCGCAGGGAAGCAACCCTTTCGTTCACCGGGGAAAACTCCAATATAGAAGCAGCAAGGTGGGGCAATACAAGAATACCCACCCCTGCTCGTCGCCTCTCGCCTGGGGCAACTCCAGAAAAGGCCAAGCTCCAGCCCCTCTCCAGGTGACTGGTTCCGGAACCGGAGCTGTGTGTTGAGGTGAGGCCGACTATATCTAGCCGGTATCTCTCAACCTCGTACACCAGCTCAGGCTCCTTCCCCACCAGAAAGGTGACATTCCACATACCAAAAGCCAGTTTAGAAAGCTTGGGATCAGTCCGCCAAGGTCTCCGCCTTTGACCGCCACCTAATCCACATAGCACCGGACCCCCATGATCCCTCCTGCAGGTGGTGAGCCCACTGGAGGGCGGACCTATGTAACTGCTTCGGGCTGAGCCCGGTCGGGTCCCATGGGTGGAAACCCGGCCACCACACGCTAGCCTTCGAGCCCCTCCCCCAGGCCTGGCTCCAGGGTGAGGCCCCAGTAACCCCATACCGGGCGGGGTACACTGAATCCTTGATATAAGATAAGCCTTTATTAGTCCCACAATGGGGAAATTCCAGGATTGCAACAGCATAGGGACAGCAACACTCAGAGCAACAATCAGAAGGCAAGAAAAAAAAACAAAAAAAAAAAAAAAAACATCATCTAGTAAACATATGTCCATATTACTATAAATGTATATATATAGACACACAGTGCAGAGCATTATGGCTGGTGAATGTGCAGCAGAAAGTCTAAGCTCTCTCTCCGCGTATATACAATTACGCGGAGAGAGACATTTGTATATTGTATATACAAATTGTATATACAATATACAATTTATCATGAGAGTCTGTTGGATCGTTCTTAGTCTGGCCCTTCACCCAGGACCAGTATGTCTTGGGAGACCCTATCAGAGGCAAATTGCCCCGGACAACATAGCTCCTGGGATCACTGGGGCACACAAACCCCCCACCACAATAAGGTGACGATCCATGAGTCACCATTGTTTATTATCATGGTGCTGGTGCTGGTTGTGTTCTGAGTATCCTTTCTTTAATCCTGTTTATCATTTTGATAATCATATTCATGTAATATCTTGGGTTTGAGTTTAATGTGTGTTTATGTTCACCTTAGTCTTGCTTGGTCTTTGCGTTGTTAATTTCCAGATTATTCATGGCTTTTTTGTGTTTCTGTTGATTACTGTCTGCCTTGTTTAAGGGATGCAGCCCCTCACATGGGTGCTGTGTCATTAATCATTTTTGGCGTGAACCCACAGGCTGCCCGTTCTGACCTGAAGTTTTTCCTGCTAAGTGTTTAGACTGTTTTTGTCACAGCTCTCAAGCTGCTTTATTTTTGTGTTGAATAAATACTGTCAAACACTCGCTATGCATGAGTCCAGCTCTCTGCCCAGCCTGGGCACAAACCATGACAGACTTATTTTATACCAACACCAAAGAAGTATACACCTCATTACTCCCCCCCCCGCCCCCTCGAAAGGTCTGTTCAGTCTTTTTCACCTCTTGCCAGTGTACAAACCCCTGGTACACAGACAACCTCCTATTACCTGCACAGTGAAAAGATAGTCTGAAGAGGCTGAGGACACTCTGAAGGACTGTTTTGAATCCACTGTGTTAAAGCAGCTCTGTGATCCACATGGGGAGGGCATTGACAGCCTCACACATACCATCATAGACGATATTAACTTCTGTGTGGAGAACACCATACCCACCAAGACCATGCAGTGTTTCTCAAACTCCGAGCACTGGATCAACCCTGAGATAAAGATGCTGCTGAAGGAGAAGAAAAGGATCTTCAGGTCGGGAAATGAGGAGGAGCTGAATCCTGTACAGAGGGAGCTGAGGAAGAAGATCAGAGAGGGGATGAACAACTACAGGAAGAAGATGGAGACAAGCTACAGCAGAGCGACGTCGCCAGTGTCTGGAGAGGTCTCAAAACCATCTCTGGGCACCAGGATAGCACCACCTCGACCGTGGGGGGTACGTAGTGGGTGAATTACTGTGCTATGATGCTCCTATGATGTCCCTATGCCTTGATGTCTTTATGTCATATAGACCATCAGGACTCGTGATGCCGTCATATAGACAAAACGATGCTTTTATGATGTCATATAGACCATAGACCATCTGGACTTGCGATGCCATCATATAGACAAAAGGACAATGCCACCATGTCTGGTTAAGGTGTAAACTGGCAGCCATTGACGCCACCGAGGACACAGACACAGTCCAAGGACGGATAATTTTTTCACACATAATAAGAACTCCTTATACAAAGAGAACTCCTTATACAAAGATATAGAGTGATGACGATAGGACTACAGCTCGTGACCAGGTAGAGTGTGATAGAGTGATGATATAGAGTGAAGTACGTGGCGATAATGCACCTGTAAGCTGGTTGCCAACTGCCAAATCTAAATGAAGAAGAAGAAGAGGATATAGAGCAATGATAATCAAGTCAGTGGCGGATGGGGGTCGGGCTTGGATTGCATGGTGTTGCACACTCTTGTGCAGTGGGTGGCGGTGTGCGCCTTTTGGTTGTTTGCTGTCTGCCATTGACCGAGAGAAGAAGAAGAAGAAGATACGCAATAGGAGACAGCACTTTAAAGCACACCCATTCAGAGCCTTTTATGGTCGTTTTACATTCGCTGGCAGCCATATTACTTAAGCAAAGAGAGGTTCCACACTCCACCACAAAACCGAGAAACGCCAGGAGATCCTCCACCCTGGTCCTGTAGCCGGAGACTGCGCTGCGTTTAAGGATGCTCGTGTCCTCTGACTGGAGGTACTTCAGACAGCAAAAGATTGTTGCATTATTCCACTCCTGGCAGCGGAAGGTGAATTACAGCGCTGCGTGGAGGAATCTGATCAGACCTAAATGAAACAGTCATTGTTGCCCCCAACAGACTGCGATGATGATGATGATGATGATGATGATGATGATGATGATGATGATGATGATTATGTTCAGTATTACAGGTGAGTCCAGGATTTGTATGGCTATTTTTGTGCCACACAGAAGTTTGATAAGGGAGTCGACTGTCTTGGGCATCTCGGAGGGAGAAAAACACCTCGTGGGTAAAACCAGGTCTGTGGTGGACCACTCCCAGTTACACGGGGTGAGACTGGACATCCTGGCAGATAAGCACATCTGTCGCAAGGTCTGTGGTGGACTTTTGCTAGGTGGTGCATCATGACGTGCACTACACAAAGAGCAGAAATAAACAAACCTATCGTCTGGTCAGTCACTGCAACAGATACTGTAGTCTAAAATTTGTCTTGGCCTGTCCTTGCCGTTGATAATACCTCTATCTGCAGAGAATGTGTCGCTAGTCCAGCAAAAGCTAGCGGTACTCAAATGCTTTGCAAGCAGTTTCATGAAATGGTCAGTCAGAGAGCAACTCATACCGGCTCGGACGTCGCCCGGGTTAACAAGGTCAGGAGTTCCTGGCAGCGGAAGGCGAATTACAGAGCTTTTTGGAGGAATGTGATCAGACCTAAATGAAACGGCCATTGTCGCCCCCGACAGACTGCTATGATGATGATGATGACACAGATGACACCCAGCTCTATCTCTCCAGTAAACCCAACTCCACCCTTCCCCCTTCCTCCCGTACCTACGACTGTCTAAATGACTTAAAATCCTGGTTCTCCTCAAACTTTCTCAAACTCAACTCTTGATAAAAATGAATGCCTTTTTGTAGGTACCAAATCAACATCATCCAAACTTGACAGCTTTTCCATTGCAATTGACACTTGTTTGTTTCTCCCCTCCCCTCAAGTTAAGAGTCTAGTATATGTCTGGGTTTGCGTTACTGTTGCAGGTCAAAGTCAGAGTCAGACCTGACTTTGACCTGCAACACTAACGCAAACTCAGATGTGTACTACTACACCTGGTATAATGGTCCATGGACTGGGGTAGACCACCTGACCCGTTTTGTGTTGGACTTTGGGGTCTTGGACTTGGGTTACCGTAGTGATGTCTGACTTTGGACTCTATGGGGGGTAAGAGTTTATTTCTGCCCACCTGGTCTTGAATCCCCACCACCCACCCTGGGAGGGACTTTTTGTGTTTTTTTGTGTTTGGTGTTACCTTGGGTCGTCTGGAAGCTGCCCCTTAAGAGGGGGTACTGTTAGAACGTGGGTTGGAGCCATGTCCTCGCCTTGCGTTATAATGTGTATTTCTTGTCACCAGGATGTGTTGTCCAACCCACATCTTTGTTTTAAGTTCATTTTCTGGCCTTGGCTCTGTATTTATTTATCCCTGCCTTAAGTTTATATTATCATGGTGCTGGTTGTGTTCTGAGTATCCTTTCTTTAATCCTGTTTATCATTTTGATAATCATATTCATGTACTATCTTGGGTTTGAGTTTAATGTGTGTTTATGTTCACCTTAGTCTTGCTTGGTCTTTGCGTTGTTAATTTCCTGATTATTCATGGCTTTTTTGTGTTTCTGTTGATTACTGTCTGCCTTAATTAAGGGATGCAGCCCCTCACCTGGGTGCTGTGTCAATCATTTTTGGCGTGAACCCACAGGCTTCTGTCCTGACCTGAAGTTTTGCATGCTAAGTCTTTTTAGCCTGTTTTTGTCACAGCTCCCAAGCTGCTTTATTTTTGTGTTGAATAAATACTGTCAAACACTCGCTACGCATGAGTTCAGCTCTCTGCCCAGCCTGGGCACAAACCATGACAGACTAATTTTATACCAACACCAAAGAAGTATACACCTCATCACCACCCCCCCCCCCCCGCCCCTTCGAAAGGTCTGTTCAGTCTTTTTCACCTCTTGCCAGTGTACAAACCCCTGGTACACAGACAACCTCCTTTTACCTGCACAGTGAAAAGATAGTCTGAAGAGGCTGAGGACATTCTGAAGGACTGTTTTGAATCCACTGTGTTAACGCAGCTCTTTGATCCACATGGGGAGGGCATTGACAGCCACACACATACCATCATAGACGATATTAACTTCTGTGTGGAGAACACCATACCCACCAAGACCATGCACTGTTTCTCAAACACCAAGCACTGGATCAACCCTGAGATAAAGATGCTGCTAAAGGAGAAGAAAAGGATCTTCAGGTTGGGAAATGAGGAGGAGCTGAATCTTTTACAGAGGGAGTTGAGAAAGAAGATCAGAGAGGGGAAGAACAACTACAGGAAGAAGATGGAGACAAGCTACAGCAGAGCGACGTCGCCAGTGTCTGGAGAGGCCTCAAAACCATCTCTGGGCACCAGGATAGCACCTCCTCGACCGTGGGGGGTACGTAGTGGGTGAATGACCTGAACCTGTTCTTCAAAGGGTTTGACCAACCGCCCTCTCCTCCACCTGCCCACCAACCCCTTCTGCCTCCACTTTCACGTGCAGCTTTTGATCCCATCTCCCACACTGTTCTCCTCAATAGACTTGCCTCCTTTGGCATCATTCATACTCCACTAAACTAGTTCAAGTCCTACCTTCCAGACTGCATTCAGTTCATCCAGCTTAATTCTTTCACTTCCCAGCCCTTCCCCATTACCACAGGTGTACTCCAGGGCTCTGTCCTGGGGCCCCTCCCCTGCTCTTCATCATTTACCTTTTACCCCTTGGCAACGTTTTTCGTAAGCACAATATAGATTTTCATTGATATTCCAAGAAATCATCACTCAATAATAATAATAATAATAATAATAATAATAATAATATTATAATAAATTCAAGAATTCAAGATATCTCTGTCACAATCATAGGACATCATAGGATGGCCTATGATGTCCCTATGATGTCTTCATCATAGCATAGCCTATGATGCGCCTATGATGTCCCTATGCCTTGATGTTTGTCATATAGACAAAAGGACGATGCCTTTATGATGTCATATAGACTATAGACCATCTGGACTCGCGATGCCATCATATAGTCAAAAGAGATGATGCCTTTATGATGTCATATAGACGATCAGGACTCGTGATGCCGTCATACAGACAAAAGGACAATGCCGTCATGTCTGGTTAAGGTGTAAACTGGCTGGCTGGCTGGCTGGCTGGCTGGCTGGCTGGCTGGCACAGCTATTGACGCCACCGAGGACACAGACACAGTCCAAGGACGGATAATTTTTTCACACATAAGGAGTTGGTCAGAACTCCTTGTAAGAACTCCTTATACAAAGATATAGAGTGATGACGATAGGACTACAGTTCATGACCAGGTAGAGTGTGATAGAGTGATGATATAGAGTGAAGTACATGGCGATAATGCACCTGTAAGCTGGTTGCCAACTGCCAAATCTAAATGGAGAACAAGAAGAAGATATAGAGCAATGATAATCAAGTCAGTGGCGGATGGGGGTCGGGCTCGGATTGCATGGTGTTGCACACTCTTGTGCAGTGGGTGGCGGTGTGCACCTTTTGGTTGTTTGCTGTCCACCATTGACCGAGAGAAGAAGAAGAAGAAGAAGATACGCAATAGGAGACTTCACTTTAAAGCACACCCATTATGGTCATTTTACATTCGCTGGCAGCCATACTACTTAAGCAAAGAGAGGTTCCACCCTTACGAAAGGAAAATATATTTACCAATATATTTCTTGAAATATATTGCAATATATTCTAATATTATTTTCCCGATACATTTCCCAACATATTATATGTTTTATATACATGGACATATACTGATGATAAATACATTACACAATACGTATATTATACTGTATATTCATGTAATATATTGCAATATATTGCAAAATACACAAATGATTGCCGCTTTCCATATATTGCAATATATTAAACATGAATGAATAATATACTGTATGTTTTTATATATCCCAAAATACATGTAATTTTATATTTATAAATATCCGCCATCATGTATTGTGATTTATATGGGAAAATGTATTGGTAATATATGTAAATATAAAGTGTCACATATACAGTGGGGCAAAAAAGTATTTGGTCAGCCACCAATTGTGCAAGTTCTCCCACTTAAAAGATGAGAGAGGTCTCCAATTTTCATCATAGGTATACCTCAACTATGAGAGACAAAATGAGAAAAAAAAAATCCAGAAAATCACATTGTTTGATTTTTAAAGAATTTATTTGCAAATTATGGTGGAAAATAAGTATTTGGTCAATAACAAAAGTTCATCTCAATACTTTGTTATATACCCTTTGTTGGCAATGACAGAGGTCAAACGTTTTCTGTAAGTATTCACAAGGTTTTCACACACTGTTGCTGGTATTTTGGCCCATTCCTCCATGCAGATCTCCTCTAGAGCAGTGATGTTTTGGGACTGTCGCTGGGCAACACGGACTTTCAACTCCCTCCAAAGATTTTCTATGGGGTTGAGATCTGGAGACTGGCTAGGCCGCTCCAGGACCTTGAAATGCTTCTTACGAAGCCACTCCTTCGTTGCCCAGGCGGTGTGTTTGGGATTATTGTCATGCTGAAAGACCCAGCCACGTTTCATCTTCAATGCCCTTGCTGATGGAAGGAGGTTTTCACTCAAAATCTCACGATACATGGCCCCATTCATTCTTTCCTTTACACGGATCAGTCGTCCTGGTCCCTTTGCAGAAAAACAGCACCAAAGCATGATGTTTCCACCCCGATGCGTCACAGTAGGTATGGTGTTCTTTGGATGCAACTCAGCATTCTTTCTCCTCCAAACACGACAAGCTGAGTTTTTACCAAAAAGTTCTATTTTGGTTTCATCTGACCATATGACATTCTCCCAGTCCTCTTCTGGATCATCCAAATGCTCTCTAGCAAACTTCAGACGGGCCTGGACATGTACCAGCTTAAGCAGGGGGACACGTCTGGCACTGCAGGATTTGAGTCCCTGGCAGCGTAGTGTGTTACTGATGGTAGCTTTTGTTACTTTGGTCCCAGCTCTCTGCAGGTCATTCACTAGGTCCCCCCGTGTGGTTATGGGATTTTTGCTCACCGTTCTTGTGATCATTTTGACCCCACGGGGTGAGATCTTGTGTGGAGCCCCAGATCGAGGGAGATTATCAGTGGTCTTGTATTGCTTCCATTTTCTAATAATTGCTCCCACAGTTGATTTCTTCACACCAAGCTGCTTACCTATTGTAGATTCAGTCTTCCCAGCCTGGTGCAGGTCTACAATTTTGTTTCTGGTGTCCTCTGACAGCTCTTTGGTCTTGACCATAGTGGAGTTTGGAGTCTGACTGTTTGAGGTTGTGGACAGGTGTCTTTTATACTGATAACGAGTTCAAACAGGTGCCATTAATACAGGTTACGAGTGGAAGACAGAGGAGCCTCTTAAAGAAGAAGTTACAGGTCTGTGAGAGCCAGAAATCTTGCTTGTTTGTAGGTGACCAAATACTTATTTTCCACCATAATTTGCAAATAAATTCTTTAAAAATCCTTCAGTGTGATTTTCTGGATTTTTTTTTTCTCATTTTGTCTCTCATAGTTGAGGTATACCTATGATGAAAATTGGAGACCTCTCTCATCTTTTAAGTGGGAGAACTTGCACAATTGGTGGCTGACTAAATACTTTTTTGCCCCACTGTATGTTCAATATATGATAAATGTATTTTACATATGTGGAAAATTATATGGAAACATAAATGAAATATATGTAAAGATATAGGAGCAATATATGGTAGAATGTATTGTAAATGTATGTAACAATATATGGAAAAAATTTGTACATATATATGTTTAATACATGGTAGAATATATTTTAAATATATGTGAAATTATATGGAAATGTGATATGTGTGTGTGTATATATACGGGTATATATACGTATATGAGCAAACCTTTATATGAAAATTAACACAGACTAGTGGATATCTATCAAAAGTCACCTTTACTGTCTTTTAATCAGATCAAAAACAAATCCTGAGGATGTAGGAGAGAGGTACATTTTTAAAAGTGCAACATTAAACAGTTCAAATTCTTAACAGTGCAAAATCTTAATAGTGCAAACTTTAAACAAACTTTAAACTCAACTTAACATCCTGCAACAGTGCAACATACCAGTACAAAATATAAATTAAACTTGCAGCTTGCGCTTCACCTGGTGAAAACATATTTACCAATATATTACTTGAAATATATTGTAATATATTCTCATATTTATTTTTTCCCAATACATTTCCCAATATATTATGTTTTAAATACATGGAATTATGTAGGAGAGAGGTACATTTCATACCTCTCTCATACATACATATATATTAATGATACATATATTACACAATATATTATTTTCTCATGTAATATATTGCAAAATATACAAATGATTGCCGCTTTCCATACATTGGCAATATATTAAACATGAATGAATAATATATGTGTTTATATTTCCCAAAATATATGTAATTTTATATTTATAAATATCCACCATCATGTATTGCGATTTATATGGAAAAATGTATTGGTAATATATGTAAAGATAAAGTGTCACATATATGTTCAATATATGGTAAATGTATTTTACATATATGGAAAATTATATGGAAACATAAATGAAATATATGAAAAGATATATGAGCAATATATGGTAGAATGTATTGTAAATGTATGTAACAATATATGGAAAAATATGTACACATTATATTTATTTAATACATGGTAGAATATATCTTAAATATACGTGAAATTATATGGAAATGTGATACGTATATACTATATAATAATAATAATAATGCATCAGATTTATATAGCGCTTTATCATAGACACTCAGACGCTTTACAAGTAGATACATTAGTCATTCACTCCAGACAGACAATGGTAGTGGCAAGCTACTTCTGCAGCCACAGCTGCCCTGGGGCAGGCTGACGGAAACGTGGCTGCCAATCCGCGCCAACGGCCTCTCCGGCCACCACCGAACATTTATACATTTATACACATTCATACCCAGTGTTATGGGCACTGGAGGCAATGCGGGTGAAGTGTC
Organism: Pholidichthys leucotaenia; assembly: GCA_020510985.1. Classification (NCBI taxonomy): domain Eukaryota; kingdom Metazoa; phylum Chordata; class Actinopteri; order Cichliformes; family Pholidichthyidae; genus Pholidichthys; species Pholidichthys leucotaenia. The sequence goes on from CM035836.1 coordinate 455,174,060, forward strand.
TTGCCCAGGGACACAACGGCAGAATATCTGGGGAGAGCGGGATTCGAACCGCCAACCTTCGGGTTATTAGACGGCCTGCTCTCTACCTCCTGAGCCACTGCCGCCTCGTTTGCTCATATATATGAGCAAACCTTTATATGATAATTAACACAGACTAATGGGTATCTATCAAAAGTCACCTATATTCTCTTTTAATCAGATCAACAGGTACAGGAACAAAAACAGGTTCCAAGGTTGTCATAGCCAGGAGCGGTACTGGGGTTAAGCTCCCAGTGCTCATAAAATGCTCCTTACGGCATGCGTCTCGAAAAGCCTGACAACTAAGTCCAACTCCTAGCCTGCCCGTGTGGTTTAGTCTCTAAGCCCGGCGGAACTGCTTTTACTAATAGGAGAAGGGGCGAGGGCGGATCTCTGGCGCCTTAAAACCAGATGCTTCGGGTAAATGGTGGCTCGTCAACCTGGGAAGGTAGCCCATCTAGGAGAAGGTAAACCCTGATTTCAAACCTACGCTGCCTTGCGGCACACCCGGTCATGGGAAAGGCTTCGGGAGTCAACCCTGAGGAAAAATCCGGAGTCGGAGCCCCTAAGGCAGTTCTCTGTTGTGCTCAACATCGTTCTGGCAGCTCCTGCGACAGCGCTGGTGCCAAACTATAGCAGCCCTGCTGTTCCTTTGGATTCATCAGTGACGTGGAGAGGGGGGACATGCTGTATGGGTAACATCTTGTCCTCCATATCTTCCTGCCCAGGCTTGAATCCTACCAATGCCCAACGCTGGAAGGTAGAACACCGGTGCGCATCGGCCTGTTCAGCCACAGGCGGTGCTGTTCCAGCAGAGTAGACGTTTAGGATTCTCTTCCATGGTAATCATAGACCGATGGAGGCCGATGACGAATCAGATTAAAAACAAATCCTGAGGATGTAGGAGAGAGGTACATTTTTAAAAGTGCAACATTAAACAGTGCAAATTCTTAATAGTGCAAACTTTAAACTCAACTTAACATCATGCAACAGTGCAACATACCAGTACAAAATATAAATTAAACTTGCAACTTGCGCTTCACCTGGTGTCTTAGCTCACAGATTCGACTGTTGATGGACTTTCTCACATCAGCTTCCTTGGCCCTCGGAAACTGTTTTACAACAGCATCTGTGGAACAGAACCACAATGATTACCCACCTGCTTGCTGCCCCCCCCCCCGCCCCCACTCCTTCCTCCTGCCCCATACCCCTTGCTCTGGTTTGCTGTATAACCAAAGGGAAAATCCCCCCTCCTGGCAGAGATGCAATCAAAACTGTAAGGCAACCAACTCTGAGAACTACTTACCTTGCAAAGCTTGAAGTTTCCTCGGGTCGAGAGCCTGCGGACGCTCAGCATTGGGATCCAACTTACTGACCCCTCCTTTCAGTTTTTTTTTTTTTTTTTTTTTTTTGTTACTTATTTGTACCTGTAGGTAGATTTGGTTTGCAGTTTGGTGACAAGCCACCGGCTGCCGGTCGCTGCGTGTGCGAGCGCCCTAAACCTACATGTTTTTAGTATGCGGGAGGAAACCGGAGAAATCCCGGAGAAAACCCACGCAACACGGGGAGAACATGCAAACTCCACACAGCTCACTGTTGGTCGGGGGCTGGGATCGAACCCACGATCTCATGATCCCTGCGATCCCCCGGCCGAGGGTAAACTGTGTTGCCACAGTGCTAAACCACTGCGCCACCGTGCAGCCGGGTAGTCCATCCTCAAGTCCAGGTTGGACTTGAGGAGGACTTCAACATCAAAGAGCCCCATCAGTAGCACCCGTGCCATACCATTGGGGGTGGTACAACTTTTTGCAGTCTCCTAACAATGTGATGAGATAGTGATGTCATCGTTCCTGATTTACACCTTATGTAAACAAAAGTAATATAAAAATAAGAGCATGAGCAAGGATGAAACAAGGAAAGTCACTCCAAGCATTAGAATGCATAGACAGAAAAAAAAAAAAGAAAACGCCACAAGCAATAAGATGCCAATAATGCTGTAAGTTTTAATGTTAGAAATTTTCCAAATAACAAATACTTACATGTGAAGGTCTGCAAAGTGTGCAAAGTGATGTTTCACCTGGGCCGTCACTCTCAGCATCAGGTTCATCAGCATGTTTGGTGGGGTGGTTGTCAGCATCTTTATTGGTGGTGGTGGTGTTGAAGGAGACAAGTTTTCTCACCTCCACCAACAGAGCTGGAATTTCTGAGAAAAAATTACAAGATCATTCAGACAGCAACCATGAAGACCAATATTGTCCAAGATGCTACAAATCAATTGACGTATCATTAAAATAATCGTAACAGAAGCAAGTTATAGAATTGACACTGACTTCATGGACAGTATATCATGCTCGTTTATCCTGGGCTCATTAACAGTAACAAACAGTATAAATGATACAGACTGTGACTGATGGTTGTTACTTGCACAATCACATAGACAAATTGCAACCTCATTTTTCTGCTTATTATGCCTGTGTGAGTGATAAATATGCTTGTGATTCTTCAAACATGCTCTTAAAATACCTGTAGCCCACCTATCTGACCACACATGGGCTGATATGGGCGATTGCTTTTTAGATTTAGATAGCATCTTTAGAATCACCCTCAGGTCTAAATGGATTAATACCGTATGATATATAATAATATTTGATGGCATAATACTCAATACATGCCTTTAACTACCATGTTCCGCAGTTTGGAGTTTTCTTTATGTAAAGCCTTGATCTGGCTCTGCAGATATCTGGTAAAGTCATCTCTTTCCTGGCTTGACGATTCTGCTGGACCGGGGCTGAACGGACTGTTCCCTGACAGTAATTCCTCCTCCACCCGTCTTTGAGCAGCAACTTTGGCCTTTTTCTATAGGGAAAAGATATTAATTTTTATTATTTAGTCATGGATAATCCATTACACAAATGATGCATAATGTGATAGCAATCTCTGTTGAATTACCGGTTTTGGATTTCCAGAGCCAGAGGCTTTGTCACCAGTACCAAAATATTCTTCACCAAAGTCCAGGTATTTTCCTTCTCTCACCCTCTTGGCCGGCATGTTCCCGCTCAGCAGCTCTCAGTGTGGCCTCTTTTTCTACATTAATTTATAAGGATAGATTTAATATCAAACTAAACACCACTGTATTAATAAATACTACAGAATAAATAATTATGCGCCAAATTTTAGACTGCAAAATAGTGAAATGCGGGATACACATTTTGACATAATAAACAGAACATTTTGTTGCTGTATTTGATAATACAGTAACTGGTAGGAAATAAGTGGTGAGAGTGTGTGTAAGACCGACTTGCCTGCTTACTGAAGAACTACAGCATCTTCAATGGGCATCCATTAGCAGGCTTCTTGCTGTTAGTTGTTTGACATTCAACAAGATATGTCGTGTCAGTAGTAGCAGCTGGGTCAAAATCAATTATCCAGCTGATGGGAACGATGCTGGTTTTATCTTTGACAGGTCCCTTCGCCCAACTAACAAGGGCAAATCTATATTTTGACATTTTTGCTAAATATATATTATGGTTGTGCCTCTCCGTTTCTTCTTCCCGCTTAAAGCAACCGACATTCGCGCCTAGCATTGCGCATGCGTGAAAGACGTCATTGTGCTATGATTGGCTGGCTTGTTTGGGGCGATTGTTATGCGCATGCGCCATTCGCGCTGAGCACTCTGGTAAAAGTAGTCATGTATCTCATCCCATCCGTTTTCAAATCAAAACAACCTAACGTTACGTTAGCTAGCTCAGAGTACAGACAAACGTAGAAAATGGACCGAGTCCGACTGAAAAGGCAATATATCCTCCCTGGTTCTGAAACGGATATTCCAAGAAGAACAAGACGATTATGGAAAAAAAGGTTAGTCCTTTCTGCTTGATTCTGGCCATTTATACAGCACACGATAATTATATCTGCTGCAAACAAAGCTGATAGACAGGGATGATGGAGGGGACAATTCTTTTTTATTGCTTTGAATGTGACTCTAGCCATAATGCCGCCTAGGGATGATAGACAAGAGGATTATTGTTATTATTATTATTATTATTAAATAATAATATTTTATTATTTTCATTGCTTTGGATGTGACTCTAGCCATGATGTTGCCTAGCTGAAGAGAGGTAACTTGGGGTGACATAACATTATTTACAACACGGCTACTATCTTCTATTTGCATTTAACATTACACCATTTATCATTTTGCATCTATTGATATGATCATGTCACAGTAACATTTTTATTTAATAGATCTATGTATTTCCTCAGGGGGAATTAAGCTTGAGAATCATGTATTCAAAGATTAATATGAATCTATGTTTTCTATCACTTTAGGGAAGCAATGAGAGATACCAAGATTGATCAGCCAAACCAGGATCTGGTAAGTCATGAACTTTAAACATGTAGTGTTAAACTATACTGTACTTGGCTATATGTGACATAATGCACGGCTCAGGAGACACACACGCAGGCTCAGGGCAGATTCAACAGCTTTATTAACAACAGAGATGTGTGTGGCTGCGTGTCTGTGGAATAAGAATGTATTGGTGGTGGCGTCTGCGTCAGGCACGGGGGCAGGAGGCCGTACAGCCGGTCTATAGTTAGCTTTAGCTAACTATAGACCAATCTCTAATCTCCCTTTCATTTCAAAAATCTTAGAAAGAGTTGTTGCTACGCAATTATTTGACCACCTGCAGGGAAATGGTTTACTTGAAGAGTTTCATTCTGGGTTTAGAATCCATCATAGTACTGAAACAGCCTTAGCGAAGGTCACTAACGACCTCCTCATTGCATCTGATAATGGACTAGTTTCTGTACTTGTCCTTTTAGACCTTAGTGCAGCTTTTGATACTATCGATCATAATATTCTACTTGATAGATTAGAACACTATGTTGGACTTAATGGAACTTCGTTGCAATGGTTTAGATCTTATTTATCTGATAGGTTCCAGTTTGTTCATGTAAATAATGAGTTTTCTTTCAACTCAAAGCTTAGTCATGGAGTTCCACAGGGATCTGTGCTAGGCCCTACTCTTTTTAGTTTATATATGCTTCCATTAGGCAACATTATTAGAAAGCACTGTATACATTTTCATTGTTATGCAGATGACACACAATTATACCTGTCAATGAAGCCAGATGATAGTAATCAATTAGCCAAGTTAGAAGCCTGTCTTAACCACTTGCGCTCCGTTGTTCCGCGGGCGGGCAAGTCTCTGCATCCTATGACGCACGAGGGCGCACGAGAGCGCGCTCGTGCGCCCTCGTGCGCATGACGCATGATAAGGATATTGATGGTGATGATGTAGGTGGTGTGCCCTCCCCTCCAAGCGCCACTGAAAAAAAAATCTGCAAACACAGCCGCGAACAGATTAGTTCATCTGATTGACCTCTCATTCGACTAATAAGAGCCTTGAATTGGGTTTCTGAAACCTTGAGGAGCCAATGAATGAAAATCTAGGAAGGAGGACCCGCCTACTGTGAACGCAGGAGCCAATTGAAGCACAGAAATTCAGGCTGGGTGAAGCGATATTTACTGCTGCAGAAGGACTCTGTACGAATCTACTACAGACCCAGGCTCACCCAGCAGCATGGAAAACACCCACAAGTGGGACCTGCACTCATTCCAGCAGAATAGACGGAGGCCGACGACAAAAGTCGTAAATCATTCGCCAAAACGGCAATAATGGAATTATGTTGATCGGGATCCACGAGCGGAGCAGCGTCGCGTTCGTCTGACGCGTGGGAAGAGCTGTTCGCCACGACTCTGCTGCTTTGAAGAGGTAAGGTGTTATAAGCTAAATTATTATTTATCCCTGAAAACTGTAATCCAAAAATGACTTTTGACCGATCGGTAAACTACAACTGTACTGCGCACGAAGTGCGTGCGCCGCGATAAACGGTTCATTTGCCGTGTTCGGACCGTGAATGCCCCCCCCCCCCGCTGCAGAAGAGGAGCGGGGGGGGGGGCACGGTCCGAACGCTCCCCGGTCCGCGGGAGGAAGCATATCAGTCTATTCCATCATGTTGCGATGGCCCTCTTCTGTAGTGGAGGAGGGGGGGGCGTTCACGGTCCGTTCACGGTCCGTTCACGGTCCGTTCACGGTCCGTTCACGGTTCCCCCCCCCACACACACACACAGTAGCGAGGGGGGGGGAGCCGCTGTGAAAACATGCAAGGAAAAAAAAAAAAAAAAGAGTGTATTCCGTCATGTAGCGAGGGCCGAATTTGGTCCTTGGTAGCGGGGGGGGGGGGAACGACCCCCCGCCCACACACACACACACAGACACAGCCCTGAGTGTGACCTTTCATTAGAGCCTAAAATGAAGATTCTACATTGAATTATTCAAAAGTTACAGACGTTTTTCCAAACTGTGCCATTTGGCACAATTTGGCACAGTTCCATAACGCCTGGGAACAGCCTGAGAACAAAGCTGTGTAAAATATTCATTTTTTGTGGTATTGTTACCAAATTTGGATCTCAGCTGGATAACACTTGGTTCTACATTTCTGTTGCATTTTCCAGCCGGATCGGACAGCTGTGTGTTATTTACAAGCATTTGTATCCAAAAAAACACTGTGTCCAATTTTTTTTTCTTCAAGTTAAGTATGTTTAGATGACTGTAACTCAGTGGCCGGAGCACGTAGAGAGATTGTTTTTTTTGCCAAAAAATTCAAAGTATTTTCTTTTAAATGAGACCAACCCCATGAAGATGCTGCAAAGGGCTGAATAACAGCTTTCGATTTACTTTGGGCACATTATTTTTTGGCATTTTTAGGAAAATTGCCCGGAGTGCAAGTGGTTAAGGAAATCAAAGCTTGGATGACTTGTAATTTCCTGCTATTAAATTCAGATAAGACTGAAGTCATTCTTGTTGGTCCAAAAAACCTTAGAAATTCCTTTCCAAATCAAACTTTCAGTTTGGATGCGGTTACTCTTTCTCTTAATAGCTCTGTGAGGAACCTTGGAGTTATTTTTGATCAGGATTTGTCCTTCAATTCACATATTAAATTTGTTTCTAAGACTGCCTTCTATCATTTGCGTAATATTGCCAAGATTAGGAGCATCTTGTCTCAGAGTGATGCTGAGAAACTGATCCACGCTTTTGTTAGCTCGAGATTAGATTATTGTAATTCTTTATTATCAGGCTGTCCTAAAACATCTTTAAAAAGTCTTCAGCTGATCCAAAATGCTGCAGCAAGAGTTTTAACAGGTACTAGAAAGAGAGATCATATCTCTCCGGTTCTGGACTCCCTTCATTGGCTTCCCATAGAGTTTAGAATTAAGTTTAAAATCCTTCTTCTTACTTACAAAGCTCTAAACAATCAGGCTCCTTTTTATTTAAAAGATCTGATACTACCGTGTTATCCTAACAGAGCACTACGCTCCCAAAATGCAGGATTACTTGTAATACCTAGAATCTCCAAAAGTACAATGGGAAGCAGAGCCTTCAGTTATCAAGCTCCTCTCCTGTGGAATCAGCTGCCAATCTGGATTCGGGAGTCAGACTCAATCTCTGTTTTTAAGAATAGGGCTAAAACCTACCTTTTTGATATAGCCTACAATTAGGGAGGGATCATGTGTTTCTGAACCCTCCCTTAGTTATGCTGCTAATAGGTTTAGTCAGCCGGGGGACCTCCAGTAATGCACTGGGCCTCACTCCTTTCCTCACTCTCTATGAAATATTTTTTTTTGCTGGTCATTAACATCTGTTTGTTCTCTCCCATAGACTGAGTCCCCATCGTGCTGTTTGCTCTCTACATGTCTGTTCTTTTCTTCTTCTCTATCCCCTCACCCCCCAGCCAGTCGCAGCAGATGACTGCCCCTCCCTGAGCCTGGTTCTGCTGGAGGTTTCTTCCTGTTAAAAGGGAGTTTTTCTTCTCCACCGTCACCAAGTGCTTGCTCACAGGGGATCGCCTGATTGCTGGGGTCTTTCTGCAACTGTGGGGGTTCCCCCCTACAGTTGATAGTGCTATGAGATGACTGTTGTTGTGAAATGACGCTATATAAATAAAGTTGAATTGAATTGAACCCTATGGGAGGAAGCAGAGGGAGAAGGGTAACGGGCACCACACCAATACAGAGGATAATGATGGTTAGCTGGCTTACTTGATTATGACAGGTGGCTGGCGTCAACAAGGGCGAGGCCCGGGAGACAGCGACCTGCAGTACCTGTGGCAGCAGCGTAGAGCCAGCAGCGAGATGAGGAAGTCCGCCGCCGGGAATGTCCACCTGTGCACAGGGGAAGGCTAGAGGAGAGAGGTAAGGGGAGCTTGCCCAGATAATCTTCGCTAGTAGGTTTGAGATCCGTAGTAGCAAAGGGGCCGAAGTTGAGAGACGGCTTCAGGCCGAAGCCCAGGGCAGAGTGGATTAAATACCTCGCCGCTGACGAGGAGCAGGTGTGCGCGCGGCTGGCGCCGCTGATGAGCGGCGAGTCATGACAGTACTCCCCCCTCTAGCAGCGCCTCCTGGCGATGGTTTTTCCGGGTGCGCTCGATGAAACTCAGAGATGAGAGACCAGTCCAACACCAGCGAGGAAGGCACCCATTGTCTCCACTCGGGTCCATAGCCCTCCCAATCCACCAAATACTGCAACCCGCGACCCCGGCGCCGGGCGTCCAAGATCTCAGTGACAGTCCAGGCCGGATGGCCACCAATCATCCGGGGAGCGGGATGCGCCGCAGGTGGAGGGCAGAGGGGGTCAGAGACCACCGGTTTAATTTTGGAGATGTGGAAGGTGGGATGGATGCGGAGGGAGGAGGGAATAGCCACACGCACAGCCACCGGGTTGATAATCCTGGTTATGGGATAAGGGCCGATGAATCGTTGGGCCAGCTTTCTCCTCTCACCCTTAAGGTTGACATCCTGAGCGGATACCCAGACTCGTTGTCCCACCTGGTAGGCAGGTGCAGGTCTCCTGTGTCAGTCCGCCGTGGACTTATTGCGCTCCGCCGTGCGTAAAAGCGCATTACGCACCGTGGACCAAAGGGAGCGACACCGCCTAAGGTGTGCCTGGACAGAGGGAACAGCCAACTCGCCTTCCTGCGCGGGGAATAGAGGTGGATCATAACCCAGGGATGCTTTAAAGGGCGACATCCCAATGGTGGAGGAGCGAGAGGTGTTGTGGGCGTACTCCACCCAGGTGAGGTGAGAGCTCCAGGACGTGGGCTTGGACGAAGTGACGCAGCGGAGCGCAGCCTCCAGCTCCTGGTTAGTCCGCTCACACTGCCCGTTTGACTGGGGGTGATGGCCGGAGGTGAGGCTTACTTTGGCTCCCAGGGCATTGCAAAAGGACCTCCAGACATCCGAAGAGAACTGGGGGCCATGGTCGGAGACCACGTCGACTGGAATTCCATGCAGTCTGACCACGTGTTGGATGAGGAGGTCCGCCATCTCCAAGGCTGAGGGGAGTCCACGTAGGGGCACAAAGTGGGCGGCCTTGGAAAAACGGTCAACGATGGTCAGGACTGTGTCAAAGTTGTTGGAGACAGGGAGCCCGGTGACGAAGTCTAGGGCAATGTGCGACCAGGGCCTGCCAGGGACGGGCAGGGGCTGGAGCAGGCCCGCGGGGGGAGCGTTACCTGACTTACTGGTGGCGCAGACGGGGCAGGCCCGGGCGTAACGGGCGGCATCCTTCCGCAGACCTGGCCACCAAAAGGATCACTGGAGGAGGTCGATCATCCGTGAAGCTCCAGGATGGCAGGTGAGCTTAGAGGTGTGGAGCCAGTGTATAACGTCCTCCCGGACGGCAGATGGCACGAAGAGCCTCCCCTCCGGTCCACCGCCAGGGTCCGGTTCCGACTCCTGCGCCCTCCAGATCTTGTCTTCTATGTCCCAAGAAACAGCCCCCACGACGCACGACCTGGGCAGGATGGTGTGAACAGCGTCTTCTGTGGCCTCCGGGGCAAATTGCCTGGAGAGGGCGTCGGGCAGGCCGTTCTTGGAGCCAGGCCTGTAAGTGATGCTGAACTTAAACCTTGCAAAGAACAGGGACCAGCGCGCCTGGCGGGCGTTCAGACGCTTGGCAGATCTTAGATACTCCAAGTTCTTGTGATCTGTAAGGACCACAAAAGGCAAGGCTGCCCCCTCCAGCCAATGACGCCACTCTTGAAGCGCGAGCTTGATGGCAAGAAGCTCTCTGTCCCCCACGTCATAATTACGCTCCGCCGGGGACAGGCGCTGAGAGAAGAAGGCGCAGGGTCGCTTGACTCCGTTGGCTGGAGACCGCTGGGACAGCACTGCCCCCACCCCCGTGTCCGAAGCGTCCACCTCCACTATACACTGCAGCGCGGGATCGACCTGGCTGAGGACCCGGGAGGAGGAAAACTCAGTCTTCAGCGCCTGGAAGGCCGTTGCGGCCTCTTCAGTCCACCGGAACGGGGTCTTAGGGGAGGTGAGGCGGGTCAGGGGCCCGACGATGGCTCCAAAGTTCGGGACAAAGTGGCGGTAGAAATTGGCGAACCCGATGAATTGCTGAACCTGTTTCCTTGAGGTAGGTGTGGGCCAATCCACCACCGCTTTAATCTTCGCTGGGTCCGGAAGCACCTGGTCATGGGAGATGACGAACCCCAGGAAGGAAGTTGTTTTGGCGTAGAATTCACACTTTTCCGCCTTGACATATAGACGGTTCTCCAGTAGCCTCTGCAGGACCCGCCTCACGTGGACCCGGTGTTCATCCCTGGACCTGGAGAAGATGAGGATGTCGTCCAGTTAGACAAAAACAAACAGGTTGATGAAATCCCGGAGGACGTCATTGATGAGGCGCTGGAAGACGGCTGGAGCGTTGGTCAACCCAAATGGCATCACAGGGTATTCAAAATGACCGTTAGGGGTGCGGAAGGCTGTCTTCCACTCATCTCCCTCCCGGATCCGGACGAGGTGGTAAGCGCTGCGAAGATCCAGCTTAGTAAACCAGGTCGCCCCCTGGAGGGAGTGGAAGGCGGTATCCATGAGGGGCAGGGTGTACCGGTCCTTCTCCGTGATGTCATTGAGCGCTCAATAATCAATGCAAGGACGAAGGGAACCGTCCTTCTTCCCCACGAAGAAGAACCCTGCGCCTACTGGAGAGGAAGATGGTCGGATGATCCCGGCACTGAGTGACTCCTTCAAGTAGCTGTTCATGGCCTCCTTCACTGGCGCTGACAGGCTATAGAGGCGTCCTGAGGGTAGAGGCGCCCCCTGGCGGATGTTGATGGCGCAGTCATAGGGCCGGTGAGGAGGCAGAGACATCGCCTTGGACTTGCTGAAAACAGCACCCAGGTCGTGGAACTCTGAGGGCACAAGGGTGAGATCCGGGGGCGCGGTGTCCTGGGCTGTGGGAGGCGAGGACGGGGCGCAAGCAGCAGATTGGAGACAGGTGCCCATACAGAAGGTACTCCACGCTGACACCTTCCCAGTCTTCCAGTCCAAGGCGGGGTTGTGGAGGCGGAGCCAGGGATATCCGAGGATGACAGGAGTTACAGAGGTGGGCAGGACGTAGAAAGAGATATCCTCCCGGTGGTCTCCAGAGATGATCACCGGAATGGGAGAAGTTCGGTGGGTTACTCTTCCCAGGGAGACTCGGGAGAGATTAACCAGGGTGAGAGGAGAGTCGAGGGGGTGACAACGGATGCCCAGTCGGGTTGCCAGGCTCTGTGAAATAAAGCTACCCTCCACGCCTGAATCCACCAGTGCATGTGTGAGGTGCCCAGTGAGGTTGTGACAGAAGCGGATGGGCAGCGTCAAATGTGTGAGGGGATTTAACCGATTAGCGTCCGCGAGGCCCCCTACAGTGACTCGTGGACCTCCTCGTTTGGCTTCTCCAGACAATGCTCCACCGTGTGCTGACTACCCCCGCAATACATGCAGAGGCCCAGGTCACGGCGGCGCTGTTTCTCCGCCAGGGGGAGCTTTGTCCGGCCCGTCACCATCGGTTCCGACTCCTCGGAGACCTCCGGCGGCGGCAACGCCATTTGGCGAGCTTGGGGCAGGCGTGCGGAGGCGCCCCGCGAGCGAGAAGACTGCTTCCGCTCTGAGGCGCGCTTGTGCAGCCTGTTACCCAAGCTGATGGTAAGAGAAATCAGCTCCGCCAGCGTCTCCGGGGTATCCCGGCCGGCCAGCTCATCCGTCAGACCAGAATTTAAGCTGCGGAGGAAGATGCCGCAGAGCGCACGCTCTTCCCAGCCAACCTCCTCCGCAGTAACCCGGAAGTCGATCGCGTATTCGGCTGCCGATCGGCTCCCCTGTTGGAGTCCGAGAAGGCGGTCGACCTGGACACTGTCCAAACGTGAATGATCGAACACTTCCAGAAATTGTCGCACGAATTGGCCATAGGTGAGGGTGGCGGGGCGTAACTGGGCTTCACCATAATGGCGTAAGCCCAGGTAAGCGCACGGCCCTCTAGAAGATTACCAGTGTAGCCAATTCTGCTATGGTCAGAGGGAAAGTCTCCGGGAACACGGACTCACACTGCATAATAAAGCCCCGAGCTCCACCAAGCTTACCGCTAAAGCGAGCAGGAGTGGGGATGGGTGTGAGCCGTGTTGGCGCACCCGGAGCAAGCTGGGCAGCCACCGGAGCCGCAGGAGCTGCGCCACCCGGACGAGCCGAGGGGAACTGCTGCTGGGGGTCCAAGCGGTCTAATCGGTTAGTAATAACTGTTAATTGGTTTAATATCACCTGTTGTTGATAGGCTATTGAATCCACCCGAGCCTCCAGGGTGGAAAGACGGCGTGCGAGCCCGCTGTCTGCCGAGTCGCTCTGCTGAAGCCGTACTGACATAATGCACGGCTCAGGAGACACACACGCAGGCTCAGGGCAGATTCAACAGCTTTATTAACAACAGAGATGTGTGTGGCTGCGTGTCTGTGGAATAAGAATGTATTGGTGGTGGCGTCTGTGTCAGGCACGGGGGCAGGAGGCCGTACAGCCGGACAACCCTATGGGAGGAAGCAGAGGGAGAAGGGTAACGGGCACCACACCAATACAGAGGATAATGATGGTTAGCTGGCTTACTTGATTATGACAGGTGGCTGGCGTCGACAAGGGCGAGGCCCGGGAGACAGCGACCTGCAGTACCTGTGGCAGCAGCGTAGAGCCAGCGGCGAGATGAGGAAGTCCGCCGCCGGGAATGTCCACCTGTGCACAGGGGAAGGCTAGAGGAGAGAGGTAAGGGGAGCTTACCCAGATAATCTTCACTAGTAGGTTTGAGATCCGTAGTAGCAAAGGGGCCGAAGTTGAGAGACGGCTTCAGGCCGAAGCCCAGGGCAGAGTGGATTAAATACCTCGCCGCTGACGAGGAGCAGGTGTGCGCGCGGCTGGCGCCGCTGATGAGCGGCAAGTCATGACAATATGTAGCCAGATCTACTTCTCACAAAATAGCACTATTTTTTCTTATTTTTAATAATTACTATTGTATTGCCAGATGCATCTTCAGCAACAGATGTCTTCATCAATATCTTGAAATATGTGTAGTCTATGTGTAGAGTACATTTTGGCAATGATGAAATTGTGACTGAGATACAGATACATATTTTTGTCAAATTTGTTGCAGTCATTAGATGGAAACTGTCATCTTTTGTTTAGACAAGAGCTCATGCCAGTTCTGATGCCTGGATCCCCCTAAGTGAACCATCTTCAGAAAGACTATGGGGAACTACAGAAGAGGGCCATGTAAGTTTCAGTTTCTGGAAAACCTTAAATAGCAGAACGACAAGCTCGTTGATCGGCTATTTTCAAATAAGGCATTTCATGTAGAGCACAGAAAAATCACCAGAGCACTGAGGCACTCAGCTCTACAATGTGACATTGTTTAATATTGCACTGACAATAGGACTTTTAAAGAATGAATTGGTCTGCTTTAATAATGCTAACATAGGCCCCACATATTGATGCCCACTTGAGATATATAAAGGAAAAGCACAATGTGTTTGTGCTTTGGCAGAGAGATGGAGTGCACCACTGCCAGAGAAAGGTGTGTGCTGGATTTTCAACACAAGACGAAACCATCTCATGCTCTGTGTGCATGATCCATGTTAATAAAACACTTACAGTATTATTCATTGTATTTCAGGCAGTCTTTAATTGTGCAGATTTAGTGTTCAGTATATTTTAGGTTTTGTATTAAAAATATATTGTGGCGTTAGCACGTTACATACATCATGGTAACTTGCAGATTGGTTTGTAGACTGTATGGGTGTTCATTTTTGTTTACTGGCATTTTGTTATTTTTTTCTGTTTTATTAGGATGATGATTCTGAACCTTGGGTTCCACTCAGTGGACTACAAAGTTTTTCAGGAGCAGAAGACTCTGTAAGTTTCAACTTTTGCAAGAATCTGGCCTCTGTAGCACTTGCATTATCGTGCAAAATTAACATATTTGTTTTTTTGCTGGGGGGGGTCACTGTTCGGAGATCTGTTTGTGTGTTTATTACAGTTTAGGCAGCGATAGGTTAGGGATAGTCAGTAGTCAGAAGTGTTGTGATGTCACGGTAAAGCTACACCGGTATCTCCCTACTAACTGAGATGATACTTCTGATTTGGGGATGTGGAGTGTCTCTTTATTCAAACTTGTAGGTAGGCAGAAGTGGGAGTGCTGCACTTTGTCAATACAGTTGTGGTTTTTTAAAAGCTTAAAAACGGATAAAATGGTCCAACCAGGTGCTCTTCAAGGATACATAAATAAATACTGTAGATTATCTAGCTGATGGGATTTTTGTCGCTCTGGCAACCCATGTATCTCTTTAATCAAGTTTGGAGGGAAGGCAACTGGTTGGAATAGCATCTCCCACATGCTAGATCCTGTTGGTGGCTGGTGACTGTGCGTGTATTGTGTAACAAAGGTTTATCGATACTTTGTATTCTTTTCTGCAACACAAAATCTGAATGAAAACTCCTCTCACTATGACTGACAATGGCTCTGAAGAAGCACATGATGTCAGCCACATTATGGTGAGTATAGTGTACAGTGACCACAGGATCTCATCTCTGTTGTTTGCAGATGATGTTGTCCTGTTGGCTTCATCCAGCAATGTCCTACAGCTCTTGCTGGGACGGTTTGCCACTGAGTGTGAAGCGGCTGGCACCTCCAAGTCCCGAGTCCATGGTCCTCAGCCAGAAAAAGGTGGATTGTCCTCTCTGGGTTGGGGACAGGCTCCTGCTCCAAGTGGAGGAGTTTAAGTATCTTGGGTTCTTATTCACGCGTGAGGGGAAAATGGAGCGAGAGATTGACAGACGGATCGGAGCAGCATCTGCAGTGATGCGGACGTTGTACCGGTCTGTTGTGGTGAAGAGGGAGCTTAGTTCTAAGGAAAAGCTGTCGATTTACCAGTCAATCTACGTTCCTACTCTCAACTCACGAGCTTTGGGTAATGACCAAAAGAACAAGATCGTGGATACAAGTGGCTAAAATGAGCTTTCTCCCTAGGATTGCTGGACTCACCCTCAGAGATAGGGTGAGGAGCTCAGTCATCCGGGAGAGGCTCAGTAGAACCGCTGCTCCTCCACATTGAAAGGAGTCAGTTGAGGTGGTATGGGCATCTGATTAGGATGCCTCCTGGACGCCTCCCACTTGAGGTGGAGACCCCGGGGCAGACCCAGGACTCAGTGGAGAGACTATGTCTCCCAGCTGGTCTTTGAACGCCTTGGTATCCTCTCTGAAGAGATGGAGCAGGTGGCTGGGGAGAGGGAAGTCTGGGCTTCTCTGCTTGAACTGCTGCCTCCGTGACCTGGACCTCTGGAAAAGTGGTAGAAGATGGATGGATGGAGGTTTGTGTGATCAGTGACACGACAGATCTTCACCATTTGAGAGCGTTTTGCGAGGAAAAGAAAGAAAGTCGCAACTCGAGTCTACTGAACAGAAATGCGTTGATTTTGCAATCCACTCTGTTTAGCTTCTATTGCTAAGGACGCAACACTGTTGTCGTGCTCATGACGACATGTGCATAACCTCTATAGTGTACATTTTGTAAAGTGTGTAAAGTTTCTGTAGTTTGCATGTTGTAACATGCAGGTTGGTTTGTAAACTTTCTATGGGTTTTTATTTTCTAATGTGTTTTTTTAGGTTGATTACGATTCTGAACCATATTCTCCTCTCAGTGGACAACAAAGTTTATCAGAAGGAGCCAAAGTCTGTGTAAGTTTCAACTGTGTGGAACATATTTGTAGCTGTCTGCAGGTTGGAAGCTAGGATGAATGCTCAGTCCAGGTCACTGCACCGTCAGTCAGGATGGAGCATGCTGGTGAAGCCACATCCTGTCAGTTTAAAAGTAATGGTTGGCAATTGTCAGAGGAAGCATTAATGCTTACTGCTCTCTCCAGATCAGCAAAGGGGTAGAGCAGCAACTGTGACAGTAAAGTGAAATTGGTATAAAGTGTTTCAGTTTATTGTCACTGGCTCTACTGGATTGTGTGTAGTTACACTTTTGACTAATTCACTCAAGGTACTGAAGAACTAAAGTGACAGTAAGTAAGTGAATCAAACAACATTTCTCTAACCAGAATTTTTTTCTTTTCTCCATATATAGAGCCTGCATGTTGACTGCAGCGATTCTGTTCCCAGATGTCTTACTTCCCCACTCTTGTTTGAGGATGAATGTTCCACAGAAAGTGAACCTCCATTCAATGATGAACCTAATTGCAGCCAAGTGTCACCAAATACCAGTAACTATATTCATAATGACTTGGATGACAGTCTTGGATCCATTATTGGAAGTGAAGAATCTTCCCTTTTATTTGAAGATAGCCCTGATGAGTCAGTAAATGAGGAATCACATTTTGGAAAAGTCGGTCATGAACTGGAAAACGAAGAGACATTTTACACTGGTTCACGACTAACCCAAGCTCAGAGTTTTTTACTTATACTTTCATTTGTTTTGAGACACGGACTCACAGGCATGGCTCTCTCAGATCTCCTAGATTTGATCAATATTCACTGTCCAGAAAACACACAGTTAACCTCAAAGCATCTGTTCTTAAAAGAGCTTAAGCCAATAGAAAGTCACCTACAATGTCATATATATTGTCCAAACTGTGAGTACTGTATTGGTGAACAGGATAGTGAAGGACAATGTGTTGTATGCAACACAACATGGGATAAAAACAACTCACTGAAGAATGGAAACTACTTTATATACTTACCAATCCAAACACAGTTGGAGCATCTTCTTCAAAGGGAAGATATTGCACATTGTATCAAGTCAAGAGATGGCACATGTCATTCTGAAATTTTTGATGATATTGGAAGTGGTAAAATGTACCGTAATCTGAACAAAATTGGAGGCCTTCTTGACTGTACGTACATCATACTCCTTAACACTCAACTGTGATGGAGTGCCTGTATTCAAATCATCACACTTTGGTATATGGGATTGTAAACGAGCTTCCTTACCCTGTGCGCAAAGACAGTGTTCTGCTTTTTGGCTTGTGGTTTGGTGATAAAAAGCCAAATATTAATACATTTTTAAAGCCTTTAATTTTAGAGTGTCAGACGTTGTCAACTGAGGGCTTTAAGATAACAAGAAATGGCATTTCGGAACAATGTAGAGTTGTGGCTGCTCTTATGATGTGTGATTCGGTAGCTAGGCCCATACTTCAAAACATGACCCAATTTAATGGCCAGTATGGATGCAGCCTCTGTTTACATCCCGGTGAACAAGTTGAAAAGGGTCATGGCACTGTCTGGGTTTACCCATACAAAGATGTTCCAAAGAGGGACCACGCTTCAACCATAAGTGATGCAAGGGAGGCTTTATGTACAAAAAAATCTGTGAGGGGTGTTAAAGGGCCCACATGTCTGATTAATATTCCACACTTTGACATCATATCTGGCATGCCTCCTGACCACATGCATAATATACATCTTGGTGTGGTTCGCCAAATGGCAAGCATGTGGCTGGACAGTGATAACCATGAAAAAGCCTTATTATATTGGCAATAGAGTGAATGAACTTGATCAACAGCTCTTACTAATTAAGCCTCCTTGCAATATCACAAGAGTGCCCCGATCTCTTAAGCAGAGAAAGTTTTGGAAGGCTTCTGAATGGCAGAACTGGTTACTGTTTTATAGTGTATTTGTGCTAAAAGGAATTCTGCCCCAGGTATTTTACCAGCACTGGTTAGTCCTTGTCACATTCATGTTCTTACTTTGTAAGGACATTATTACAACTGAGGATGTACAAAAATGTGAAAAACTTGTTGTAGATTTTGTCAAACAATTTGAAACACTGTATGGAAAAACAAATGTGTCATTTAATGTACATTTATGTCTTCATTTGCCAGAGTCTGTCAGGAATTGGGGACCTTTGTGGGCCCATTCTGGGTATATTTTTGAGTCATATAATGGTGAAATACTGAAAATGTTTCATGGCACTCAGTTTGTTCCTTTACAGATAATGAAACAATTCACATATAGACAAGTATTGCCTCTTTTAAGGAATGATGCACTGAGAAATGCTGTTCCTGAATGCATCCAGCTATTTAGTAAGTTAACTGGCCGAAAAAGGAAGCAGTTTGAAAGAGTAGGTGATCAATTTGTTACCCTTGGTTTGCATTATTGTCGAAAACTTTAAAGCGAAGAGTTACTGGTCATGAGAGAGCAACTTTCAGTCACCACGGATACAGTCGTGAAAATATTCAGGCAACTTCTAGTCAACGGAGAGCTGTATTATTCTCATGAGGTCACAAGGGTAGTGAAAAGGAACAGCTTCACTGTGCTGTTGCAGAATGGACACATCATCACTGTATACTATTACATTGTAGTAGAGCAACATGGTAGCAGAAAATGCTTTGCTTTTGGGAGAAAGTGTGATAGATCACATAGTACACTGATTCATGTTGAAAATGTAGTTGGTCTGAAAAGGGAATTCCGGGGCAGGAAACAGATATTTGATGTGACACTGTTCAAAAGAAAATGTATGCTAATTGATCTGCCACAATATGCAAGCCTCTATGCATGCATACGTCCAAGATCCAGTGTGGAGGATTGAAAATGTAATGGCAAAGTACATTTCAATTGTCAAGATTGTCAACAATAAATCGTATTTGTGTAATGCAGATTTTTGTCTTCATTGTATTTGCTTTAGGGTGTATATATATATATATATATATTGCAGTATGTTGTAGCATATAAAGACAGACTATTACATGTAAAAATATAGTGCTCTTATTGATATACATTTTTTATATTTATCAATACACATATATAGTCTATGCTTACATTGCAATATATTGGAAAATATAAATACTAAATCTCATATATGGGAATATATTGCTTAATGTTTTGCATGATATTTTCCTATATACTGCAATATATGTTTCGTAAGGGCACACTCCACCACAAAACCGAGAAATGCCAGGAGATCCTCCACCCTGGTCCTGTAGCCGGAGACTGCGCTGCGTTTAAAGATGCTCGTGTCCTCGGACTGGAGGTACTTCGACAGCAAAAGAAGGTTGCATTATTCCACTCCTGGCAGCGGAAGGCGAATTACAGAGCTGCATGGAGGAATCTGATCAGACCTAAATGAAACAGTCATTGTTGCCCCCGACAAGACTGCTATGATGATGATGATGTTCATACAGGTGAGTCCTGGATTTGTATGGCTATTTTTGTGCCACACAGAAGTTTGATAAGGGAGTCGACTGTCTTGGGCATCTCGGAGGGAGAAATAACACCTCGTGGGTAAAACCAGGTCTGTGGTGGACCACCCCCCCGCCCCCTCAAAAGGTCTGTTGAGTCTTTTTCACCTCTTGCCAGTGTACAAACCCCTGGTACACAGACAACCTATTACCTGCACAGTGAAAAGAGAGTCTGAAGATGCTGAGGACACTCTGAAGGACTGTTTTGAATCCACTGTGTTAAAGCAGCTGTGTGATTCACATGGGGAGGGCATTGACAGCCTCACACATACCATCATAGACAATATTAACTTCTGTGTGGAGAACACCATACCCACCAAGACCATGCAGTGTTTCTCAAACACCAAGCACTGGATCAACCCTGAGATAAAGATGCTGCTGACGGAGAAGAAAAGGATCTTCAGGTCGGGAAATGAAGAGGAGCTGAATCCTGTATAGAGGGAGCTGAGGAAGAAGATCAGAGAGGGGATGAACAACTACAGGAAGAAGATGGAGACAAGCTACAGCAGAGCGACGTCGCCAGTGTCTGGAGAGGCCTCAAAACCATCTCTGGGCACCAGGATAGCACCTCCTCGACCGTGGGGGGGTACGTAGTGGGTGAATTACCTGAATCTGTTCTTCAACGGGTTTGACCAACCGCCCTCTCCTCCACCTGCCCACCAACCCCTTCTGCCTCCACTTTCACGTGCAGCTTTTGATCCCATCTCCCACACTGTTCTCCTCAATAGATTTGCCTCCTTTGGCATCATTCATACTCCACTAAACTGGTTCAAGTCATACCTTCCAGACTGCACTCAGTTCATCCAGCTTAATTCTTTCACTTCCCAGCCCTTCCCCATTACCACAGGTGTACTCCAGGGCTCTGTCCTGGGGCCCCTGCTCTTCATCATTTACCTTTTACCCCTTGGCAATGTTTTTCGTAAGCACAATATAGATTTTCATTGATATTCCAAGAAATCATCACTCAATAATAATAATAATAATAATAATAATAATAATAATAATAATAATAATAAATATAATAATAATATCATAATAAATTCAAGAATTCAAGATTATCTAGGACGGCCTATGATGTCCCTATGATGTCTTCATCATAGCATAGCCTATGATGCGCCTATGATGTCCCTATGCCTTGATGTATTTGTCATATAGACCATCAGGACTCGTGATGCCATCATATAGACAAAAGGACAATGCCGCCATGTCTGGTTAAGGTGTAAACTGGTTGGCTGGCTTGCTGGCACAGCTATTGACGCCACCGAGGACAAAGACACAGTCCAAGGACGGATAATTTTTTCACACATAAGGAGTTGGTCAAAACTCCTTATAAGAACTCCTTATACAAAGTTATAGAGTGATGACGATAGGACTACAGCTTGTGACCAGGTAGAGTGTGATAGAGTGATGATATAGAGTGAAGTACGTGGTGATAATGCACCTGTAAGCTGGTTGCCAACGGCGAAATCTAAATGAAGAAGAAGAAGATATAGAGCAATGATAATCAAGTCAGTGGCGGATGGGGGTCGGGCTCGGATTGCATGGTGTTGCACACTCTTGTGCAGTGGGTGGCGGTGTGCACCTTTTGGTTGTTTGCTGTCCGCCATTGACCGAGAGAAGAAGAAGGAAGATGCGCAATAGGAGACAGCACTTGAAAGCACACCCATTCAGAGCTTTTTATGGTCATTTTACATTCGCTGGCAGCCATACTACTTAAGCAAAGAGAGGTTCCACACTCCACCACAAAACCGAGAAATGCCAGGAGATCCTCCACCCTGGTCCTGTAGCCGGAGACTGCGCTGCGTTTAAAGATGCTCGTGTCCTCGGACTGGAGGTACTTCAGACAGCAAAAGAAGGTTGCATTATTCCACTCCTGGCAGCGGAAGGTGAATTACAGAGCTGCGTGGAGGAATCTGATCAGACCTAAATGAAACAGTCATTGTTGCCCCCGACAGACTGCTATGATGATGATGATGATGATGATGTTCAGTATTACAGGTGAGTCCAGGATTTGTATGGCTATTTTTGTGCCACACAGAAGTTTGATAAGGGAGTCGTCTGTCTTGGGCATCTCGGAGGGAGAAAAATACCTCGTGGGTAAAACCAGGTCTGTGGTGGACCACTCCCAGTTACACGGGGTGAGACTGGACATCCTGGCAGATAAGCACATGTGTCGCAAGGTCTGTGGTGGACTTTTGCTAGTCGGTGCATCATGATGTGCACTACACAAAGAGCAGAAATAAACAAACCTTTATCGTCTGGTCAGTCACTGCAACAGATACTGGAGTCTAAAATTTGTCTTGGCCTGTCCTTGCCACTGATAATACCTCTATCTGCCAAGAATGTGTCGCTAGTCCAGCAAAAGCTAGCGGTACTCATGCTTTGCAAGCAGTTTCATGAAATGGTCGGTCAGAGAGCAACTCATACCGGCTCGGACGTCGCCCGGTTTAACAAGATCAGGAGTTTCTGGCAACGGAAGGCGAATTACAGAGCTTTTTGGAGGAATCTGATCAGACCTAAATGAAACAGTCATTGTTGCCCCTGACAGACTGCTATGATGATGATGATGATGACACAGATGACACCCAGCTCTACCTCTCCAGTAAACCCAACTCCACCCTTCCCCCTTCCTCCCGTACCCACTGTCTGAATGACTTAAAATCCTGGTTCTCCTCAAACTTTCTCAAACTCAACTCTGATAAAAATGAATGCCTATTTGTAGGTACCAAATCAACATCATCCAAACTTGACAGCTTTTCCATTGCAATTGACACTTGTTTGTTTCTCCCCTCCCCTCAAGTTAAGAGTCTAGTATATGTCTTGGTTTGCGTTACTGTTGCAGGTCAAGTCAGAGTCAGACCTGACTTTGACCTGCAACACTAACGCAAACTCAGATGTGTACTACTACGCCTGGTAAAATGGTCCATGGACTGGGGTAGACCACCTGACCCGTTTTGTGTTGGACTTTGGGGTCTTGGACTTGGGTTACCGTAGTGATGTCTGACTTTGGACTCTGTGGGGTGTGAGAGTTTTATTTCTGCCCACCTGGTCTTGAATCCCCACCACCCACCCTGGGAGGGACTTTTTGTGTTTTTTTGTGTTTGGTGTTACCTTGGGTCGTCTGGAAGCCGCCCCTTAAGAGGGGGTACTGTTAGAACGTGGGTTGGAGCCCTGTCCTCGCCTTGTCTTATAATGTGTATTTCTTGTCACCAGGATGTGGTGTCCAACCCACATCTTTGTTTTAAGTTCATTTTCTGGCCTTGGCGCTGTATTTATTTATCCCTGCCTTAAGTTTATATTATCATGGTGCTGGTTGTGTTCTGAGTATCCTTTCTGTAATCCTGTTTATCATTTTGATAATCTTATTCATGTTCTATCTTGGGTTTGAGTTTGTGTGTTTATGTTCACCTTATTCTTGCTTGGTCTTTGCGTTGTTAATTTCCTTATTGTTCATGGCTTTTTTGTGTTTCTGTTGATTACTGTCTGCCTTATTTAAGGGATGCAGCCCCTCACCTGGGTGCTGTGTCATTAATCATTTTTGGCGTGAACCCACAGGCTTCTGTCCTGTCTTGCCCGTTCTTACCTGAAGTTTTGCCTGCTAAGTCTTAAGCCTGTTTTTGTCACAGCTCCCAAGCTGCTTTATTTTTGTGTTGAATAAATACTGTCAAACACTCGCTACGCATGAGTCCAGCTCTCTGCCCAGCCTGGGCACAAACCATGACAGACTTATTTTATACCAACACCAAAGAAGTATACACCTCATCACCCCCCCCCCCCCCCCGCCCCCTTGAAAGGTCTGTTGAGTCTTTTTCACCTCTTTCCAGTGTACAACCCCTGGTACACAGACAACCTCCTATTACCTGCACAGTGAAAAGATAGTCTGAAGAGGCTGAGGACACTCTGAAGGACTGTTTTGAATCCACTGTGTTAAAACAGCTCTGTGATCCACATGGGGAGGGCATTGACAGCCTTACACATGCCATCATAGACGATATTAACTTCTGTGTGGAGAACACCATACCCACCAAGACCATGCAGTGTTTCTCAAACACCAAGCACTGGATCAACCCTGAGATGAAGATGCTGCTGAAGGAGAAGAAAAGCATCTTCAGGTCGGGAAATGAGGAGGAGCTGAATCCTGTACAGAGGGAGCTGAGGAAGAAGATCAGAGAGGGGAAGAACAACTACAGGAAGAAGATGGAGACAAGCTACAGCAGAGTGATGTCGCCAGTGTCTGGAGAGGCCTCAAAACAATCTCCGGGCACCAGGATAGCACCTCCTCGACTGTGGGGGATACGTAGTGGGTGAATTACCTGAACCTGTTCTTCAACGGGTTTGACCAACCGCCCTCTCCTCCACCTGCCCACCAACCCCTTCTGCCTCCACTTTCACATGCAGCTTTTGATCCCATCTCCCACACTGTTCTTCTCAATAGATTTTCCTCCTTTGGCGTCATTCATACTCCACTAAACTGGTTCAAGTCATACCTTCCAGACTGCACTCAGTTCATCCAGCTTAATTCTTTCACTTCCCAGCCCTTCCCCATTATCACAGGTGTACTCCAGGGCTCTGTCCTGGGGCCCCTGCTCTTCATCATTTACCTTTTAACCCTTGGCAACGTTTTTCGTAAGCACAATATAGATTTTCATTGATATTCCAAGAAATCATCACTCAATAATAATTAATAATAATAATATCATAATAAATTCAAGAATTCAAGATATCTCTGTCTCAATCATAGGACATCATAGGACGGCCTATGATGTCCCTATGATTTCTTCATCATAGCATAGCCTATGATGTGCCTATGATGTCCCTATGCCTTGATGTCTTTATGTCATATAGACCATCAGGACTCGTGATGCCGTCATATAGAAAAAGGACGATGCCTTTATGATGTCATATAGACTATAGACCATCTGGACTCACGATGCCATCATATAGTCAAAAAGATGATGTCTTTATGATGTCATATAGACCATCAGGACTCGTGATGCCGTCATACAGACAAAAGGACAATGCTGTCATGTCTGGTTAAGGTGTAAACTGGCTGGCTGGCTGCCTGGCACAGCTATTGACGCATCCGAGGACACAGACACAGTCCACGGATGGATAATTTTTTCACACATAAGGAACTGGTCAGAACTCCTTATAAGAACTCCTTATACAAAGATATAGAGTGATGACGATAGGACTACAGCTCATGACCAGGTAGAGTGTGATAAGAGTGATGATATAGAGTGAAGTATGTGGCGATAATGCACCTGTAATTTGGTTGCCAACTGCCAAATGTAAATGAAGTAGAAGAAGAAGATATAGAGCAATGATAATCAAGTCAGTGGCGGATGGGGGTCGGGCTCAGATTGCATGGTGTTGCACACTCTTGTGCAGTGGGTGGCGGTGTGCACCTTTTGGTTGTTTGCTGTCCGCCATTGACCGAGAGAGAAGAAGAAGAAGAAGAAGAAGAAGAAGAAGAAGATACGCAATAGGACACCTCACTTTAAAGCACACCCATTCAGAGCCTTTTATTGTTATTTTACATTCGCTGGCAGCCATACTACTTAAGCAAAGAGAGGTTCCACACTCCACCACAAAACCAAGAAATGCCAGGAGATCCTCCACCCTGGTACTGTAGCTGGAGACTGCGCTGCGTTTAAAGATGCTCGTGTCCGGACTGGAGGTACTTCAGACAGCAAAAGAAGGTTGCATTATTCCACTCCTGGCAGCGGAAGGCGAATTACAGAGCTGCGTGGAGGAATCTGATCAGACCTAAATGAAACAGTCATTGTTGCCCCCGACAGACTGCTATGATGATGATGATGATTATGTTCAGTATTACAGGTGAGTCCTTGATTTGTATGGCTATTTTTGTTCCTCACAGAAGTTTGGTAAGACGGAGGGAGAAATAACACCTCGTGGGTAAAACCAGTCTTTGGTGGACCACTTCCAGTTACACGGGGTGAGACTGGACATCCTGGCAGATAAGCACATCTGTCGCAAGGTCTGTGGTGGACTTTTGCCAGTCAGTGCATCATGACATGCACTACACAAAGAGCAGAAATAAACAAACCTATCGTCTGGTCAGTCACTGCAACAGATACTGGAGTCTAAAATTTGTCTTGGCCTGTCCTTGCCACTGATAATACCTCTATCTGCCAAGAATGTGTCGCTAGTCCAGCAAAAGCTAGTGGTACTCAAATGCTTTGCAAGCAGTTTCATGAAATGGTCAGTCAGAGAGCAACTCATACCGGCTCGGACGTCGCCCGGGTTAACAAGGTCAGGAGTTCCTGGCAGCGGAAGGTGAATTAGAGAGCTTTTTGGAGGAATCTGATCAGACCTAAATGAAACAGTCATTGTCGCCCCCGACAGACTGCTATGATGATGATGACACAGATGACACCCAGCTCTACCGCTCCAGTAAACCCAACTCCACCCTTCCCCCTTCCTCCCGTACCCACTGTCTGAATGACTTAAAATCCTGGTTCTCCTCAAACTTTCTCAAACTCAACTCTGATAAAAATGAATGCCTTTTTGTAGGTACCAAATCAACATCATCCAAACTTGACAGCTTTTCCATTGCAATTGACACTTGTTTGTTTCTCCCCTCCCCTCAAGTTAAGAGTCTAGTACAGGGGTCACCAACCTTTTTGAAACCAAGAGCTACTCCATGGGTATCGAGTCATGTGAAGGGCACCAACTTGACACACTCCTCTAAAATAACAAATTGTATATATATATATATATACGTATATATATATATATACATATACATAAATAAATAATTATCAATAACTTAGAGTGGGTAACAGACAAGATCAATATTCAACACTTTATTTTTATTAATCTCAGCAATTGTTCAGATGATCACTTCTACATTTCATTAAAAAAATGTCCAGTTTTCACTAGTCCCTTTTAACCATAAAAAACTAAACCCTTTTAATTCATGAACTATGTTGAACCATGTTTGAAAAAGTTATGCAACATTTAAGAAAAATCAACTTTCATATTAAATAAATCTTATCACATTTTTAACTGAACAAATCTGCTGCAATTCTGCTCAAAATCTGTTACATTTAATAAACACACTTTTGTGTGTTCTTCTTCACTGGAATTATATCCATACAGTTCTTGCCAAGAATCATGCTGAGTAATAACCAGCACCGCGGCAGCAGTTTACCCTCGGCCGCGGGATCGCGGGGATCGTGGGTTCGATCCCTGCCCCCGGCCAACAGTGATCTGTGTGGAGTTTGCATGTCCTCCCCGTGTTTGCGTGGGTTTCCTCCCGCATGTCAAAGACATGCAGGTTAGGGAGTTAAGGCTTGTCACCGGACTGCAGAACAAATCTACCTACGGGTACAAAAAAAAAAAAAAGAGTGGGCAGCAGTTTCATGACGCGTATTGAAGTTTTTTTTTTCCAAAACTTTATTGAGAACAAGGTCCACATAGTCCCGCTTCGCCGTCGCCCCGCAAATGAAACACACGCAGCTTCCTTTCACGGTAGGAAAAAAGAACTCTTCCTTCCGCTCACTTTGAAAATGATAAATTTTCTGTCTTTTTTTTTTTGCCATGTTTTTGGGCTAGGAAACTGCACTGCGCCCACCATCTCCACTGCCCGCTAGCTTACTCTCACAAGCGCGAAGGTTTTGTCATGCGCACGATACTGACCTTTGAACTAGGTCAGAGTTCACCTTAACTTTACGTATAATAAACATATTTTCATTTTTTTTTTTATTTTTAAGACATTGTCATTTTAAAATCTATATAAATGCAAGTGTGATTTTAAAAAATAGCGGCAGAAAAAATTACATCTTAGACGCAGCTCACTTGCGAGTTGTGCTATTTTTAGAACAGGCCTGCGGGCGACTCATGTGGTCCTTGTGGGCGACATGGTGCCCACGGGCACCGCGTTGGTGACCCCTGGTCTAGTATATGTCTTGGTTTGCGTTAGTGTTGCATGTCAAAGTCAGAGTCAGACCTGACTTTGACCTGCAACACTAACGCAAACTCAGATGTGTACTACTACGCCTGGTATAATGGTCCATGGACTGGGGTAGACCACCTGACCCGTTTTGTGTTGGACTTTGGGGTCTTGGACTTGGGTTACCGTAGTGATGTCTGACTTTGGACTCTGTGGGGGGGGGGGGGGGTAAGAGTTTATTTCTGCCCACCTGGTCTTGAATCCCCACCACCCACCCTGGGAGGGACTTTGTGTTTTTTTTGTGTTTGGCGTTACCTTGGGTCGTCTGGAAGCTGCCCCTTAAGAGGGGATACTGTTAGAACGTGGGTTGGAGCCATTTCCTCGCCTTGTGTTATAATGTGTATTTCTTGTCACCAGGATGTGGTGTCCAACCCACATCTTTGTTTTAAGTTCATTTTCTGGCCTTGGCTCTGTATTTATTTACCCTGCCTTAAGTTTATATACTGGGTTTTTCTTTAGTCACCATTGTTTATTATCATGGTGCTGGTTGTGTTCTGAGTATCCTTTCTTGAATCCTGTTTATCATTTTGATGATCTTATTCATGTTCTATCTTCGGTTTGAGTTTAATGTGTGTTTATGTTCACCTTAGTCTTGCTTGGTCTTTGCGTTGTTCATTTCCTGATTATTCATGGCTTTTTTGTGTTTCTGTTGATTACTGTCTGCATTATTTAAGGGATGCAGCCCCTCACCTGGGTACTGTGTTATTAATCATTTTTAGCGTGAACCCACAGGCTTCTGTCCTGTCTTGCCCGTTCTGACCTGAAGTTTTGCCTGCTAAGTCTTTAGCCTGTTTTTGTCACAGCTCCCAAGCTGCTTTATTTTTGTGTTGAATAAATACTGTCAAACACTCGCTATGCATGAGTCCAGCTCTCTGCCCAGCCTGGGCACAAACCATGACAGACTTATTTTATACCAACACCAAAGAAGTATACACCTCATCACCCCCCACCCCCCGCCCCGCCCCCTCGAAAGGTCCGTTCAGTCTTTTTCACCTCTTGCCAGTGTACAAACCCCTGGTACACAGACAACCTCCTGTTACCTGCACAGTGAAAAGATAGTCTGAAGAGGCTGAGGACACTCTGAAGGACTGTTTTGAATCCACTGTGTTAAAGCAGCTCTGTGATCCACATGGGGAGGGCATTGACGGCCTCACACATACCATCATAGACGATGTTAACTTCTGTGTGGAGAACACCATACCCACCAAGACCATGCAGTGTTTCTCAAACACCAAGCACTGGATCAACCCTGAGATAAAGATGCTGCTGAAGGAGAAGAAAAGGATCTTCAGGTCGGGAAATGAGGAGGAGCTGAATCCTGTTCAGAGGGAGCTGAGGAGGAAGATCAGAGAGGGGAAGAACAACTACAGGAAGAAGATGGAGACAGACTACAGCAGAGCGACGTCGCCAGTGTCTTGAGAGGCCTCAAAACCATCTCTGGGCACCAGGATAGCACCTCCTCGACCGTGGGGGGTACGCAGTAGGTGAAATACCTTAACCTGTTCAACAGGTTTGACCAACCGCCCTCTCCTCCACCTGCCCACCAACCCCTTCTGCCTCCACTTTCACGTGCAGCTTTTGATCCCGTCTCCCACACTGTTCTCAATAGATTTGCCTCCTTTGGCATCATTCATACTCCACTAATCTGGTTCAAGTCATACCTTCAAGACTGCACTCAGTTCATCCAGCTTAATTCTTTCACTTCCCAGCCCTTCCCCATTACCACAGATGTACTCCAGGGCTCTGTCCTGGGGCCCCTGCTCTTCATCATTTACCTTTTACCCCTTGGCAACATTTTTCGTAAGCACAATATACTGTAGATTTTCATTGATAGGATGGCCTATGATGTCCCTATGATGTCTTCATCATAGCATAGCCTATGATGCGCCTATGATGTCCCTATGCCTTGATGTCTTTATGTCATATAGACCATCAGGACTCCTGATGCTGTCATATAGTCAAAAGGACGATGCCTTTATGATGTCATATAGACTATAGACCATCTGAACTTGCGATGCCATCATATAGACAAAAAGATGATGCCTTTATGATGTCACATAGACCATCAGGACTCGTGATGCCGTCATACAGACAAAAGGACAATGCCGTCATGTCTGGTTAAGGTGTAAACTGGCTGGCTGGCAGGCTGGCACAGCTATTGATGCCACAGAGGACACAGACACAGTCCAAGGATGGGATAATTTTTTCACACATAAGGAGTTGGTCAGAACTCCTTATAAGAACTCCTTATACAAAGTTATAGAGTGATGACGATAGGACTACAGCTCGTGACCAGGTAGAGTGTGATAGAGTGATGATATAGAGTGAAGGACGTGGAGATAATGCACCTGTAAGCTTGTTGCCAACTGCCAAATCTAAATGAAGAAGAAGAAGAAGATATAGAGCAA
The DNA here is from genome assembly GCA_020510985.1 of Pholidichthys leucotaenia. Lineage (NCBI taxonomy): Eukaryota > Metazoa > Chordata > Actinopteri > Cichliformes > Pholidichthyidae > Pholidichthys > Pholidichthys leucotaenia. The sequence continues at coordinate 455,204,070 of CM035836.1, forward strand.
TGATAATCAAGTCAGTGGCGGATGGGAGTCGGGCTCGGATTGCATGGTGTTGCACACTCTTGTGCAGTGGGTGGCGGTGTGCACCTTTTGGTTGTTTGCTGTCCGCCATTGACCGAGAGAAGAAGAAGAAGAAGATACGCAATAGGAGACCGCACTTTAAAGCACACCCATTCAGAGCCTTTTATGGTCATTTTACATTTGCTGGCAGCCATACTACTTAAGCAAAGAGAGGTTCCACTCTCCCACAAAACCGAGAAATGCCAGGAGATCCTCCACCCTGGTCCTGTAGCCGGAGACTGCGCTGCGTTGAAAGATGCTTGTGTCCTCTGACTGGAGGTACTTCAGACAGCAAAAGAAGGTTGCATTATTTCACTCCTGGCAGCGGAAGGCGAATTACAGAGCTGCGTGGTGGAATGTGATCAGACCTAAATGAAAGTCATTGTTGCCCCCGACAGACTGCTATGATGATGATGATGATGATGATGTTCAGTATTACAGGTGAGTCCTGGATTTGTATGACTATTTTTGTGCCACACAGAAGTTTGATAAGGGAGTGGACTGGAGGGAGAAAAACACCTCGTGGGTAAAATCAGGTCTGTGGTGGACCACTCCCAGTTACACGGGGTGAGACTGGACATCCTGGCAGATAAGCACATCTGTCGCAAGGTCTGTGGTGGACTTTTGCCAGTCGGTGCATCATGGCATGCACTACACAAAGAGCAGAAATAAACAAACCTATCATCTGGTCAGTCACTGCAACAGATACTGGAGTCTAAAATTTGTCTTGGCCTGTCCTTGCCACTGATAATACCTCTATCTGCCAAGAATGTGTCGCTAGTCCAGCAAAAGCTAGTGGTACTCAAATGCTTTGCAAGCAGTTTCATGAAATGGTCAGTCAGAGAGCAACTCATACCGGCTCGGACGTCGCCCGGGTTAACAAGGTCAGGAGTTCCTGGCAGCGGAAGGCGAATTACAGAGCTTTTTGGAGGAATCTGATCAGACCGAAATGAAAGTAATTGTCGCCCCCGACAGACTGCTATGATGATGATGATGACACAGATGACACCCAGCTCTACCTCTCCAGTAAACCCAACTCCACCCTTCCCCCTTCCTCCCGTACCCACTGTCTGAATGACTTAAAATCCTGGTTCTCCTCAAACTTTCTCAAACTCAACTCTGATAAAAATGAATGCCTTTTTGTAGGTACCAAATCAACATCATCCAAACTTGACAGCTTTTCCATTGCAATTGACACTTGTTTGTTTCTCCCCTCCCCTCAAGTTAAGAGTCTAGTATATGTCTTGGTTTGCGTTAGTGTTGCATGTCAAAGTCAGAATAGAGACCTGACTTTGACCTGCAACACTAACGCAAACTCAGATGTGTACTACTACACCTGGTATTATGGTCCATGGACTGGGGTAGACCACCTGACCCGTTTTGTGTTGGACTTTGGGGTCTTGGACTTGGGTTACCGTAGTGATGTCTAACTTTGGACTCTGTGGGGGGTAAGAGTTTATTTCTGCCCACCTGGTCTTGAATCCCCACCACCCACCCTGGGAGGGACTTTTTGTGTTTTTTTTGTGTTTGGTGTTACCTTGGGTCGTCTGGAAGCCGCCCCTTAAGAGGGGATACTGTTAGAACGTGGGTTGGAGCCATTTCCTCACCTTGTGTTATAATGTGTATTTCTTGTCACCAGGATGTGGTGTCCAACCCACATCTTTGTTTTAAGTTCATTTTCTGGCCTTGGCTCTGTATTTATTTACCCTGCCTTAAGTTTATATACTGGGTTTTTCTTTAGTCACCATTGTTTATTATCATGGTGCTGGTTGTGTTCTTCCTGTTTATCATTTTGATAATCTTATTCATGTTCTGTCTTGGGTTTGAGTTTAATGTGCGTTTATGTTCACCTTAGTCTTGCTTGGTCTTTGCGTTGTTAATTTCCTGATTATTCATGGCTTTTCTGTGTTTCTGTTGATTACTGTCTGGCTTATTTAAGGGATGCAGCCCCTCACCTTGGTGCTGTGTTGTTAATCATTTTTGGCGTGAACCCACAGGCTTCTGTCCTGTCTTGCCCGTTCTGACCTGAAGTTTTGCCTGCTAAGTCTTTAGCCTGTTTTTGTCACAGCTCCCAAGCTGCTTTATTTTTGTGTTGAATAAATACTGTCAAACACTCGCTATGCATGAGTCCAGCTCTCTGCCCGGCCTGGGCACAAACCATGACAGACTTATTTTATACCAACACCAAAGATGTATACACCTCATCACCCCCACCCCCCACCCCCTCGAAAGGTCCGTTCAGTCTTTTTCACCTCTTGCCAGTGTACAAACCCCTGGTACACAGACAACCTCCTATTACCTGCACAGTGAAAAAATAGTCTGAAGAGGCTGAGGACTTATCCTACACTTTATTACATGTATAGTTTATTTCTCTTATCTTATCATGTTTAATGTTGCAGCATTGTACCGAGACAAATTCCTAGTTTGTGTACTACATGAACAATGGCAATAAACCTGATTCTGATTCTGATTCTGACACTCTGAAGGACTGTTTTGAATCCACTGTGTTAAAGCAGCTCTGTGATCCACATGGGGAGGGCATTGACAGCCTCACACATACCATCATAGACGATATTAACTTCTGTGTGGAGAACACCATACCCACCAAGACCATGCAGTGTTTCTCAAACACCAAGCACTATGAGATAAAGATGCTGCTGAAGGAGAAGAAAAGGATCTTCAGGTCGGGAGGGAGCTGAGGAGGAAGATCAGAGAGGGGAAGAACAACTACAGGAAGAAGATGGAGACAAGCTACAGTAGAGCGACGTCGCCAGTGTCTTGAGAGGCCTCAAAACCATCTCCGGGCACCAGGATAGCACCTCCTCGACCGTGGGGGGTACGTAGTGGGTGAAATACCTTAACCTGTTCAACAGGTTTGACCAACCGCCCTCTCCTCCACCTGCCCACCAACCCCTTCTGCCTCCACTTTCACGTGCAGCTTTTGATCCCATCTCCCACACTGTTCTCCTCAATAGATTTGCCTTCTTTAGCATCATTCATACTCCACTAATCTGGTTCAAGTCATACCTTCAAGACTGCACTCAGTTCATCCAGCTTAATTCTTTCACTTCCCAGCCCTTCCCCATTACCACAGGTGTACTCCAGGGCTCTGTCCTGGGGCCCCTGCTCGTCATCATTTACCTTTTATCCCTTGGCAACGTTTTTCGTAAGCACAATATACAGTAGATTGTCATTGATATGACGGCCTTTGATGTCCCTATGATGTCTTCATCATAGCATAGCCTATGATGCGCCTATGATGTCCCTATGCCTTGATGTCTTTATGTCATATAGACCATCAGGACTCGTGATGCTGTCATATAGACAATAGACAAAAGGGGGATGCCTTTATGATGTCATATAGACTATAGACCATATGATGTCATATAGACCATCAGGACTCGTGATGCCGTCATACAGACAAAAGGACAATGCCGTCATGTCTGGTTAAGGTGTAAACTGGTTGGCTGGTTGGCTGGCACAGCTATGGACGCCACCGAGGACACAGACACAGTCCAAGGATGGGATAATTTTTTCACACATAAGGAGTTCTCTCCTTATAAGAACTCCTTATACAAAGTTATAGAGTGATGACGATAGGACTACAGCTCGTGACCAGGTAGAGTGTGATAGAGTGATGATATAGAGTGAAGTATGTGGCGATAATGCACCTGTAAGCTTGTTGCCAACTGCCAAATCTAAATGAAGAAGAAGAAGATATAGAGCAATGATAATCAAGTCAGTGGCGGATGGGGGTCGGGCTCGGATTGCATGGTGTTGCACACTCTTGTGCAGTGGGTGGCGGTGTGCACCTTTTGGTTGTTTGCTGTCCGCCATTGACCGAGAGAAGAAGAAGAAGAAGATACGCAATAGGAGACCACACTTTAAAGCACACTCATTCAGAGCCTTTTATGGTCATTTTACATTCGCTGGCAGCCATACTACTTAAGCAAAGAGAGGTTCCACTCTCCCACAAAACCGAGAAATGCCAGGAGATCCTCCACCCTGGTCCTGTAGCCGGAGACTGCGCTGCGTTTAAAGATGCTCGTGTCCTCTGACTGGAGGTACTTCAGACAGCAAAAGAAGGTTGCATTATTCCACTCCTGGCAGCGGAAGGCGAATTACAGAGCTGCGTGGAGGAATCTGCTCAGACCTAAATGAAAGTCATTGTTGCCCCCGACAGACTGCTATGATGATGATGATTATGTTCAGTATTACAGGTGAGTCCTGGATTTGTATGACTATTTTTGTGCCACACAGAAGTTTGATAAGGGAGTGGACTGGAGGGAGAAAAACACCTCGTGGGTAAAATCAGGTCTATGGTGGACCACTCCCAGTTACACGGGGTGAGACTGGACATCCTGGCAGATAAGCACATCTGTCGCAAGGTCTGTGGTGGACTTTTGCCAGTCAGTGCATCATGACATGCACTACACAAAGAGCAGAAATAAACAAACCTATCGTCTGGTCAGTCACTGCAACAGATACGGGAGTCTAAAATTTGTCTTGGCCTGTCCTTGCCACTGATAATACCTCTATCTGCCAAGAATGTGTCGCTAGTCCAGCAAAAGCTAGCGGTACTCAAATGCTTTGCAAGCAGTTTCATGAAATGGTCAGTCAGAGAGCAACTCATACCGGCTCGGACGTCGCCCGGGTTAACAAGGTCAGGAGTTCCTGGCAGCGGAAGGCGAATTACAGAGCTTTTTGGAGGAATCTGATCAGACCTAAATGAAAAAGTAATTGTCGCCCCCGACAGACTGCTATGATGATGATGTCGTCGGCCTCCGTCGGTCTATGATGACCATGGAAGAGAATCCTAAACATCTACTCTGCTGGAACAGCACCGCCTGTGGCTGAACAAGCCGATGCGCGAATGGCAGTCCCTGTCACACAGGTCGCACTTGTGGGTGGTCTCCGTGCTGCTGGGTCTGTGGCGGTTCTTCCTGCGGGTCCTTTTTTCATCTGCAGCAGCAGTCAGTCTCTCTTAACCCGCCTTGAGCTGTCTGGTCAGGGTGCCTCTCCATTTGGAGCGGTCCATTGCAAGGTTCCCCCAGCGCTCTGTGTTGATCTCCAGGGCCTTCATGTCTCTCTTGCAGACGTCTCTAAAACGCAGCTGTGGGCGGCCAACGTCTCTCTTGCCAGTTGCCAGTTCTCCATAGAGGACGTCTTTGGGGATTCTGCCATCCTCCGTACGGTGAACGTGGCCTAGCCAGCGGAGCCTGCGCTGTCTGAGTAGAATGAACATGGAGGGAAGGCCGGTGCGGGACAGAACTTCTGTGTTGGGCACTTTGTCCTGCCAGGATATGTCCAGGATGTGGCGAATGCAGCGCAAGTGGAAGGAGTTCAGTCTCTTTTCCTGCCGGGCGTATGTTGTCCACGTCTCACTCCCATAGAGCAGTGTGCTGATGACGCAGGCGTTGTACACTGCCATCTTCGTCTTGACAGAGAGTTTGTGATTCTCCCACACTCGTGTGGTGAGGCGAGCGAGTGTGAAGGCTGATTTTCCAATCCTCTTGTTGATCTCTGTATCAAGGGAGAGGTTGTTGCTGATCGTGGACCCCAGGTACTAACTAACTATCTAACTAACCTCCACTTATATAGCGCTTTTCTAGTCACAAAGACCACTCAAAGCGCTTTTTCATTAAATACTAACCATCTATTCTAAGGGCCTATAGGAAACAGATATCTAGGGACAATTTAGAACAGCCAATTAACCTAACATGCATGTTTTTGGCATGTGGGAGGAAACCGGAGAAATCCCGGAGTAAACCCACGCAACACGGGGAGAACATGCAAACTCCACACAGATCACTGTTGGTCGGGGGCTGGGATCGAACCCACGATCCCACGATCCCCACAATCCCCCGGCCAAGGGTAAACTGTGCTGCCGCAGTGCTAACCACTGCGCTGCACGGTGAACTGATTCGAGGTACGTGAGGTACGTGAACTGAGGTACGTGAACTGATTCACGACCTCCAGCTCGTAGTCGTCAATGGTGATGGTTGGTGGTGCTTCCGTGCCTTGCGCCAAGACGTTAGTCTTCTTCAGGCTGATGGTAAGCCCGAAGTCCTTGCATGCCTGGGAGAAGCGGTCCATAAGGGTCTGAAGCTCCTGCTGTGTGTGGGTTGCGACTGCAGCGTCGTCTGCGAACAGCATGTCTCTGATTAGAGCCTTGCGTACTTTGGTTGTGGCTTTCAGGTGGGCGAGGTTGAAAAGCCTGCCGTCAGATCTTGTGTGCAGGTAGATTCCCTCTGTTGCTGTGCTAAAGGCATGCCTCAGGAGCATAGCAAAGAAAATCCCAAAGAGGGCTGGCGCAAGTACACAGCCCTGTTTCACTCCGCTGCGTATGTTGAAAGGCTCTGAGACGTTGCCATCGTGCTGCACTATCCCCTGCATGTTGGTGTGAAACGATTCAATGAGGCTTTGCAACTTTGGTGGGCATCCTTTCTTTGGCAGGATCTTGAAAAGGCCCTCTCTGCTGACCAGATCGAACGCTTTGGTGAGGTCGATGAAGGCGACGTACAGAGGGGCATGTTCTGTTCTCTGCATTTCTCCTGGAGTTGGCGGATGGAGAATATCATATGTCTACCGTCGATCGCTCAGCGCGGAAGCCACACTGAGACTCGGGGTAGACACGTTCGGCAAGCTTCTGTAGACGAACGAGAACAACTCGTGCGTAGACTTTGCCAACAACGCTGAGGAGGGAGATGCCCCTGTAGTTGTTGCAGTCGCTTCTCTCCCCTTTGTTTTTGTAGAGGGTGATGATCTTGGCGTCCCTCATGTCCTGTGGTACGGCACCTTCCTTCCAACACTGGCAGAGGACGTCATGCAATGGCAGCAGTAGGGCGGTCTTGCAGTGCTTGATCAGGTCGGGGGGTATGCCGTCGTTGCCGGGTGCCTTGCCAGCGGCCAAGCTATCAATGGCCTTGCTGAGTTCGTCGATGGTTGGCTCGGCGTCAAGTTCGTCCATGGATGGCAGGCAGTCGATGGCATCAAGGGCTGACGGTGTCACGGTGTTCTGTCTGGAGTAGAGGTCGGAGTAGTGTTCCACCCATCTCTCCATCTGCTTGTTCTTTTCTGTGATCATCTCCCCAGTGGAGGATTTGAGGGGGGCCGTCTTGCTCTGAGCCGGACCAAGTGCTTTCTTGATGCCATCGTACATACCACGGATGTTCCCCGTTATGGCAGCGGTTTGAATGTCTTGGCTGAGCTGAGTCCAGTACTCGTTGGCACAGTGCCGAGCAGTCTGCTGAACTTTGCTTCTCGCAGCCCTGAGAATCTGGAGATTCTTCTCGTTTGGGTACTTCTTGTACTCAGCAAGTGCTGAGCGCTTGGCTTCAATGACGGGGGTCATCTCGGTCAACTTGGCATCAAACCAGTCCTGTGACTTCAAGGTCTTCCTCCCAAAGGTAGCCAAGGCTGTGTGGTGGATGGTGTTTCGCAGCTCTTCCCACTTCTGCTTTGCAGATTCTCCTTCTTGTGGTACACCAAGTTCCTTCTCAAAGGTGGAGGCAAACTGCTCAACAAGTTCTGGTTGAGCCATCTTGCTGGTGTCAATCCGTGCCTTTCCAGGTTGTCTAGCACGATGGAATTTCTTCAGCTGCAGCTTGACCTTGCAGCACACCAATGAATGGTCTGTGTCACAATCTGCACTCTGGAACGAACGGGTGATTAGCACGTTCTTCAGTGAGGTGCACCTGGTCAGGATCAAGTCCAGCTGGTGCCAGTGCTTTGAGCGTGGATGTTGCCAGGAAACCTTGTGTTGGGGCTTAGTCTTGAAGAACGAGTTTGTGATGCACAGATCGTGATATGTGCAGAACTCGAGCAGCCGCTGTCCGTTGTCATTCATTCTGCCCACGCCAAAAGGTCCAAGACAGGAGGGCCAGGAGTCGTGGTCAGCACCCACTCTGGCATTGAAGTCTCCAAGAAGAATGAGTTGTTCAGAGTTGGGGACGATCCTGACAGTTGTTGTGAGATTCTCGTAGAACTCGTCTTTTGCCTCTGGTGTGGCTGTCAGTGTTGGGGCATACACACTGACGAGGGTGACTGGGCCTTGAGTGGTGTTCAGGCGGAGGGTGAGGAGTCGTGCAGAGCCAGTGCTGCTCGGTTCCACCATCTTTAGCAAGGTGTTCTTCACTGCAAAGCCCACTCCGTGTTCCCTGTGTTCGTCACTGCCCTTTCCCTGCCAGTAGAACGTGTAGTCCTTCTCTCTCAGTGTGCCTGCGTCAGCCAACCGTGTTTCCTGGAGAGTGGCGATATCCGCTCCCAGTCTCTTCAGCTCATTATTGATGATGGCAGTCTTCCTGGTGTTGTTGATGTCCTTGAGGTTAGTAGCGAGTCCTGTCATCATAGTGCGGACGTTCCAAGTTCCCAGTTTTAGAGTTGGTCTCTTTTGTTTTATTGTCTTGCCTGGTGCGAAAGTTCTCAGCCTGCTGTTCGGACTTCTCCTCATCCCCATGCACCCAATGAGGAAAGCAAGCTGTGGCGGGACATCACCTTATTGGCTGGGGGCTGCCCAGCTTGAGGCGGGCGGTAGCTGTCCAGTGAGATCCGATGATCCCTCCCACCGTCGGGAATAACCCCTGGCCCATGATGATGATGATGACACAGATAACACCCAGCTCTACCTCTCCAGTAAACCCAACTCCACCCTTCCCCCTTCCTCCCGTACCCACTGTCTGAATGACTTAAAATCCTGGTTCTCCTCAAACTTTCTCAAACTCAACTCTGATAAAAATGAATGCCATTTTGTAGGTACCAAATCAACATCATCCAAACTTGACAGCTTTTCCATTGCAATTGACACTTGTTTGTTTCTCCCCTCCCCTCAAGTTAAGAGTCTAGTATATGTCTTGGTTTGCGTTAGTGTTGCATGTCAAAGTCAGAGTCAGACCTGACTTTGACCTGCAACACTAACGCAAACTCAGATGTGTACTACTATGCCTGGTATAATGGTCCATGGACTGGGGTAGACCACCTGACCCGTTTTGTGTTGGACTTTGGGGTCTTGGACTTGGGTTACCGTAGTGATGTCTGACTTTGGACTCTGTGGGGAGTAAGAGTTTATTTCTGCCCACCTGGTCTTGAATCCCCACCACCCACCCTGGGAGGGACTTTTTGTGTTTTTTTGTGTTTGGTGTTACCTTGGGTCGTCTGGAAGCCGCCCCTTAAGAGGGGTACTGTTAGAACGTGCATTGGAGCCATTTCCTCGCCTTGTGTTATAATGTGTATTTCTTGTCACCAGGATGTGGTGTCCAACCCACATCTTTGTTTTAAGTTCATTTTCTGGCCTTGGCTCTGTATTTATTTACCCTGCCTTAAGTTTATATACTGGGTTTTTCTTTAGTCACCATTGTTTATTATCATGGTGCTGGTTGTTTTCTTCCTGTTTATCATTTTGATAATCTTATTCATGTTCTATCTTGGGTTTGAGTTTAATGTGTGTTTATGTTCACCTTAGTCTTGCTTGGTCTTTGCGTTGTTAATTTCCTGATAATTCATGGCTTTTTTGTGTTTCTGTTGATTACTGTCTGCCTTATTTAAGGGATGCAGCCCCTCACCTGGGTGCTGTGTTATTAATCATTTTTGGCGTGAACCCACAGGCTTCTGTCCTGTCTTGCCCGTTCTGACCTGAAGTTTTGCCTGCTAAGTCTTTAGCCTGTTTTTGTCACAGTTCCCAAGCTGCTTTATTTTTGTGTTGAATAAATACTGTCAAACACTCGCTATGCATGAGTCCAGCTCTCTGCCCAGCCTGGGCACAAACCATGACAGACTTATTTTATACCAACACCAAAGAAGTATACACCTCATCAACCCCCCCCCCCCCGCCCCCTCGAAAGGTCCGGTCCGTTCAGTCTTTTTCACCTCTTGCCAGTGTACAAACCCCTGGTACACAGACAACCTCCTATTACCTGCACAGTGAAAAGATAGTCTGAAGAGGCTGAGGACACTCTGAAAGACTGTTTTGAATCCATTGTGTTAAAGCAGCTCTGTGATCCACATGGGGAGGGCATTGACAGCCTCACACATACCATCATAGACGGTATTAACGTCTGTGTGGAGAACATAATACCCACCAAGACCATGCAGTGTTTCTCAAACACCAAGCACTGGATCAACCCTGAGATAAAGATGCTGCTGAAGGAGAAGAAAAGGATCTTCAGGTCGGGAAATGAGGAGGAGCTGAATCCTGTTCAGAGGGAGCTGAGGAGGAAGATCAGAGAGGGGAAGAACAACTTCAGGAAGAAGATGGGAGACAAGCTACAGCAGTGCGACGTTGCCAGTGTCTTGAGAGGCCTCAAAACCATCTCTGGGCACCAGGATAGCGCCTCCTCGACCGTGGGGGGTACGTAGTGGGTGAAATACCTTAACCTGTTCAACAGGTTTGACCAACCGCCCTCTCCTCCACCTGCCCACCAACCCCTTCTGCCTCCACTTTCACGTGCAGCTTTTGATCCCATCTCCTACACTGTTCTTAATAGATTTGCCTCCTTTGGCGTCATTCATACTCCACTAATCTGGTTCAAGTCATACCTTCAAGACTGTACTCAGTTCATCCAGCTTAATTCTTTAACTTCCCAGCCCTTCCCCATTACCACAGGTGTACTCCAGGGCTCTGTCCTGGGGCCCCTGCTCTTCATCATTTACCTTTTACCCCTTGGCAACGTTTTTCGTAAGCACAATATAGATTTTCATTGATAGGATGGCCTATGATGTCCCTATGATGTCTTCATCATAGCATAGCCTATGATGCGCCTATGATGTCCCTATGCCTTGATGTCTTTATGTCGTATAGACCATCAGGACTCCTGATTGCTGTCATATAGACATATAGACTATAGACCATTTGGACTTGCGATGCCATCATATAGACAAAAAGATTATGCCTTTATGATGTCATATAGACCATCAGGACTCGTGATGCAGTCATAAAGGGAAATGCCGTCATGTCTGGTTAAGGTGTAAACTGGCTGGCTGGCACAGCTATTGACGCCACCGAGGACACAGACACAGTCCAAGGATGGGATAATTTTTTCACACATAAGGAGTTATAAGAACTCCTTATACAAAGTTATAGAGTGATGACGATAGGACTACAGCTCGTGACCAGGTAGTGTGATAGAGTGATGATACAGAGTGAAGTACGTGGCGATAATGCACCTGTAAGCTGGTTGCCAACTGCCAAATCTAAATGAAGAAGAAGAAGATATAGAGCAATGATAATCAAGTCAGTGGCGGATGGGGGTCGGGCTCGGATTGCATGGTGTTCCACACTCTTGTGCAGTGGGTGGCGGTGTGCACCTTTTGGTGGTTTGCTGTCCGCCATTGACCGAGAGAAGAAGAAGAAGATACGCAATAGGAGACCGCACTTTAAAGCACACCCATTCAGAGCCTTTTATGGTCATTTTACATTCGCTGGCAGCCATGCTACTTAAGCAAAGAGAGGTTCCACTCTCCCACAAAACCGAGAAATGCCAGGAGATCTTCCACCCTGGTCCTGTAGCCGGAGACTGCACTGCGTTTAAAGATGCTCATGTCCTCTGACTGGAGGTACTTCAGACAGCAAAAGAAGGTTGCATTATTCCACTCCTGGCAGTGGAAGGCGAATTACAGAGCTGCGAGGAGGAATCTGCTCAGACCTAAATGAAAGTCATTGTTGCCCCCGACAGACTGCTATGATGATGATGATGATGATGATGTTCAGTATTACAGTTGAGTCCTGGATTTGTATGACTATTTTTGTGCCACACAGAAGTTTGATAAGGGAGTGGACTGGAGGGAGAAAAACACCTCGTGGGTAAAATCAGGTCTATGGTGGACCACTCCCAGTTACACGGGGTGAGACTGGACATCCTGGCAGATAAGCACATCTGTCGCAAGGTCTGTGGTGGACTTTTGCCAGTCGGTGCATCATGACATGCACTACACAAAGAGCAGAAATAAACAAACCTATCGTCTGGTCAGTCACTGCAACAGATACTGGAGTCTAAAATTTGTCTTGGCCTGTCCTTGCCACTGATTATACCTCTATCTGCCAAGAATGTGTCGCTAGTCCAACAAAAGCTAGCGGTACTCAAATGCTTTGCAAGCAGTTTCATGAAATGGTCAGTCAGAGAGCAACTCATACCGGCTCGGACGTCGCCCGGGTTAACAAGGTCAGGAGTTCCTGGCAGCGGAAGGCGAATTGCAGAGCTTTTTGGAGGAATCTGATCAGACCTAAATGAAACAGCAATTGTCGCCCCCGACAGACTGCTATGATGATGATGATGACACAGATGACACCCAGCTCTACCTCTCCAGTAAACCCAACTCCACCCTTCCCCCATCCTCCCGTACCCACTGTCTTAATGACTTAAAATCCTGGTTCTCCTCAAACTTTTTCAAACTCAACTCTGATAAAAATGAATGCCTTTTTGTAGGTACCAAATCAACATCATCCAAACTTGACAGCTTTTCCATTGCAATTGACACTTGTTTGTTTCTCCCCTCCCCACAAGTTAAGAATCTAGTATATGTCTTGGTTTGCGTTAGTGTTGCATGTCAAAGTCAGAGTCAGACCTGACTTTGACCTGCAACACTAACGCAAACTCAGATGTGTACTACTACGCCTGGTATAATGGTCCATGGACTGGGGTAGACCACCTGACCCGTTTTGTGTTGGACTTTGGGGTCTTGGACTTGGGTTACCATAGTGATGTCTGACTTTGGACTCTGTGGGGGGTAAGAGTTTATTTCTGCCCACCTGGTCTTGAATCCCCACCACCCACCCTGGGAGGGACTTTTTGTGTTTTTTTGTGTTTGGTGTTACCTTGGGTCGTCTGGAAGCCGCCCCTTGAGAGAGGTACTGTTAGAACGTGGGTTGGAGCCATTTCCTCGCCTTGTGTTATAATGTGTATTTCTTGTCACCAGGATGTGGTGTCCAATCCACATCTTTGTTTTAAGTTCATTTTCTGGCCTTGGCTCTGTATTTATTTACCCTGCCTTAAGTTTATATACTGGGTTTTTCTTTAGTCACCATTGTTTATTATCATGGTGCTGGTTGTGTTCTTCCTGTTTATCATTTTGATAATCTTATTCATGTTCTATCTTGGGTTTGAGTTTAATGTGTGTTTATGTTCACCTTAGTCTTGCTTGGTCTTTGCGTTGTTAATTTCCTGATAATTCATGGCTTTTTTGTGTTTCTGTTGATTACTGTCTGCCTTATTTAAGGGATGCAGCCCCTCACCTGGGTGCTGTGTTATTAATCATTTTTGGCGTAAACCCACAGGCTTCTGTCCTGTCTTGCCCGTTCTGACCTGAAGTTTTGCCTGCTAAGTCTTTAGCCTGTTTTTGTCACAGCTCCCAAGTTGCTTTATTTTTGTGTTGAATAAATACTGTCAAACACTCGCTATGCATGAGTCCAGCTCTCTGTCCAGCCTGGGCACAAACCATGACAGACATATTTTATACCAACACCAAAGAAGTATACACCTCATCACCCCCCCCCCCCCGCCCCCTCGTAAGGTCCGTTCAGTCTTTTTAACCTCTTGCCAGTGTACAAGCCCCTGGTACACAGACAACCTCCTATTACCTGCACAGTGAAAAGATAGTCTGAAGTGGCTGAGGACACTCTGAAGGACTGTTTTGAATCCACTGTGTTAAAGCAGCTCTGTGATCCACATGGGGAGGGCATTGACAGCCTCACGCACACCATCATAGACAATATTAACTTCTGTGTGGAGAACACCATACCCACCAAGACCATGCAGTGTTTCTCAAACACCAAGCACTGGATCAACCCTGAGATAAAGATGCTGCTGAAGGAGAAGAGCAGGATCTTCAGGTCGGGAAATGAGGAGGAGCTGAATCCTGTTCAGAGGGAGCTGAGGAGGAAGATCAGAGAGGGCAAGAACAACTACAGGAAGAAGATGGAGACAAGCTACAGCAGAGCAACGTCGCCAGTGTCTTTGAGAGGCCTCAAAACCATCTCTGGGCACCAGGATAGCACCTCCTCGACCGTGGGGCGTACGTAGTGGCTGAAATACCTTAACCTGTTCAACAGGTTTGACCAACCGCCCTCTCCTCCACCTACCCACCAACCCCTTCTGCCTCCACTTTCACGTGCAGCTTTTGATCCCATCTCCCACACTGTTCTCCTCAATAGATTTGCCTCCTTTGGCATCATTCATACTCCACTAATCTGGTTCAAGTCATACCTTCATGACTGTACTCAGTTCATCCAGCTTAATTCTTTCACTTCCCAGCCCTTCCCCATTACCACAGGTGTACTCCAGGGCTCTGTCCTGGGGCCCCTGCTCTTCATCATTTACCTTTTACCCCTTGGCAGTGTTTTTCGTAAGCACAATATAGATTTTCATTGATATTCCAAGAAATCATCACTCTATAATAATAATAATAATAATATTATGATAATAAATTCAAGAATTCAAGATTATCTGTCACGATCATAGGACATCATAGGACTGCCTATGATGTCCCTATGATGTCTTCATCATAGCATAGCCTATGATGCGCCTATGATGTCCCTATGCCTTGATTTCTTTGTCATATAGACCATCAGGACTCGTGATGCCGTCATATAGACAAAAGGACCATGCCTTTATGATGTCATAGACTATAGTATAGACCATCTGGACTCGCAATGCCATCATATAGACAAAAAGATGCCTTTATGATGTCATATAGACCATCAGGACTCATGATGCCATCATACAGACAAAAGGACAAAGCCGTCATGTCTGGTTAAGCCTTAACCGTTAAGGTGTAAACTAATTGGCTGGCTGGTTGGCACAGCTATTGACGCCACCGAGGACACAGACACCGTCCAAGGACGGATAATTTTTTCACACATGAGTTCTGACCAACCTCAGCTTCTGTGTGGACAAATCCGTTCCCACCAAGACCATACGTTTTTGCTCAAACAAACCCTGGATCAACCCTGGGATAAAAACACTTCTGAGAGAGAAGAAGAAGATCTTCAGGTCGGGGAACAGTGAGATGCTGAAGTCCTTACAGAGGGATCTGAGGAGAAAGATCAGAGAAGGCAAGGAGAGCTTCAGGAAGAAGATGGAGGACAAGCTGCAACAGAGCGACATCAGCGGGGTCTGGAGAAACCTCAAAACCATCTCTGGGCTCCAGAATACCTCCCCCCCAGGTCACGGGGGGCAGGGAGTGGGCCAATGCTGCCTCTAAAGACATCAAGTCCTGCTTCCCACTCCCCACTCCACCAACACCCCCCCCCCCCCCCAACACACAGCCCCCCAACCTGACCTTGACCAAGACCCAGGTGAGGACGGAGCTGAGGAAGATCAAGGCGAGGAAGGCGTCGGGACCAGACGGCATCAGTGCAAAGCTCCTCAAGTCCTGTGCAGACCAGCTGTGTGGGATTGTGGCGTACATCTTCAATCTGAGCCTGAAGGTGGGGGAAGGGTACCACAGCTGTGGAAAACATCTTGTGTGGTACCTGTACCAAAAACTTCCCACCCCAAATACCTGAACAGCTACAGACTGGTGGCCTTGACGTCCCACTTGTTGAAGACCCTGGAGAGACTGCTCCTTGCTCACCTCTGCCCCCTGGTGGGACCAGCGATGGATCCACTCCAGATCGCCTACCAGCATGGCATTTGGGTGGAGGATGCGGTGATCTTCCTCCTTCACCGTTCTTTGTCCCACCTGGAGAAGCCCGGGAATGTGGTGAAGATCATGTTCTTTTACTTCTCCAGTGCTTTCAACACCATCCAACCGATGATCCTTAAGGACAAGCTGCTGCGCACAGGGGTGGACCAGCACCTGTCATCATGGATCCTGGACTACCTCACGAACCGGCCTCAGTTTGGGAGAACCCGGGACTGTGTGTCCGACACAATCATTGGTAGCACGAGGGCCCCCCAGGGAACGGTGTTGGCTCCATTCCTGTTCACTCTTTATACTGCGGACTTCTCACACAACACAACACACTGCCATCTACAGAAGTTCTCTGATGACTCTGCGATCGTTGGCCTCATCTCCAATGGAGATGAAGCTGAGTACAGAGGGCTTATCCAGGACTTCGTGGACTGGTGCCATCGGAACTGCCTCCAGATCAACGCGAGGAAAACTAAGGAGCTGGTGGTGGACTTCCGCAGGCATGGACAACCTCTCACAGCACCAGAAATATACAGGGAACAGACATCGAGATGGTGATAAACTAGACTGGTCACACAATACTGACGCACTCTACAAGAAGGGACAGCGCAGGCTGTTCCTACTGAGGAGACTCAGGTCTTTTGGTGTACAAGGGGCGCTGCTGAAGACATTCTATGACACGGTGGTGGCATCAGCCATCACTTTTGGAGTGGTCTGCTGGGGCAGTGGCATTACCGCAGCCGATAGGAAGAGACTGAACAAACTGATCAAGAAAGCTAGCTCTGTCCTGGGGCAGCGCCTTGACCTGGTGGAGGAGATAGGAGAGAGAAGGACGGTGGCTAAACTGTCATCTCTGCTGGAGTCTGAGTTCCACCCTATGCAGGACATACTGAATGCACTGAGGAGCTCATTCAGCAGCAGACTACATCATCCCAGGTGCCACAACCGAGAGGTTTCGCAGGTCCTTCCTACCAATGGCTGTCAGACTGTACAACCTAAGCAGGGCTGCTCACAGAGATAGCAAAAAGACGTAACAACCTAATAGTTTTGAATGCAAATGATGCAATAGACTTACACAATGGTCCCCTCCGGCATACAAGTAGGAAAATACCGGTCACTATGGAGGGTGAGAATATGTATGGGCACATAATCATACCATGTAGGATAACTAAGTAGACGGTTATGCTGTTTCATCCCATCTAGCAACAATGCTCTGTACTGTGTGTGTTCATATATTTTCATATTTATTCCATCTAGCTACAATGCTCCGCACTGGGTGTGTTTATATTTATATATCTATTCCATCTAGCTACAATGCTCTGCACTGTGTGTTTATATATCTACATATTATTCCATCTAGCTACAATGCTCTGCACTGTGTGTTTATATATCTACATATTATTCCATCTAGCTACAATGCTCTGCACTGTGTGTTTATATACTCATATATTTATTCCATCCAGCTACAATGCTCTGCACTGTGTGTCTGTGTATATACAGTATATATACTGTATGTCATGTGGGATGAGACGCCGTGTCATCCAACGCTCAGACCATATTTCCTCAGCCCTGTCCTTTCTGTGGCAGCGTCTCAGCGGGCTCCCAGCTGTCAGTTACGGGACGGCTGGAGCCCATTTAACCCTCATCAGCTGAGGCGCTGCTGATGAGTATAAGAAGGAGCAGTTCCGATCACTCGGGGCTGCGACTTAGCACACTGAAGGCTGGAACCCCTACGCCCGGCGCCAGTCCTCTACTCGTCATTCTGCATTTCTTGTGAGTGTACTATTGTATGAGTATTCGTGCCTTTTGGCCCAAGAGGCCGTGTTTCTTATCCCCTGTTCCTTATTATTAATAAAACATCGCAACTCACTGGCTCGCCCTCGGCTCTCTTTGTGTGGCTCACGAGGGCCACACGTAATAATATATATTTATAGTAATATGTACATATGTATATTAGCTGCTCTTGCTTTTTTTTCTTGCCTTCTGATTGTTGCTCTTGAGTGTTGCTATCCCTGTGCTGTTGCAATCCTGGAATTTCCCCATTGTGGGACTAATAAAGGCTTATCTTATCTTATCTTAAGAATATCCCGAGATCAGGCAAGTGCTTTCTTCTCCTTATCTTAGAGCACTTTAGCCTGTCTCTAGGGGAGATGAGCCGGGTGCAGCCGTCCGCTGCGTCCGAGCTTATCTCGCCGGGTTCTGGCGCTGCCGGTGATCCTGATCCCGGTTCTGTTTTCTCTCCTGAGCCTTCTCCCAGGGTCGCCGGCGAGGAGCTGCCATCACTCGTGGTACTGAAGGGTCCAGGTTTGACATCAGAGGTTGGTTCTGGCGGGGTCCGACTCGGGTCCGACAGAGACCCAATCGGGGTCCGACGTGGGTTCGACAGAGACCCAATCGGGGTCCGACATGGGTTCGACAGAGACCCAATCGGGGTCCGGCGTGGGTCCTGTACCAGCGGCGTCCAGGTCCGGTGAGGGAGCGGCAGATTCCCTGCCGTCGGACGTTGGACCACCTCGTCATCAGCTTTCCCCCAAGACTCTTCCACTAGGGCCCATTTGGACCTCTCCCTCCCCCCCACGGGCCTGGTGGTTGAGCGATGCGGGTCGGTCGCCGGAGGATCTGTTGTGCCCATTCGGCTCGCCTGTGCGGCGCCCGACCCGCTAGACTTTCTGTTCGGCGATCTGGTTCGGCCTCCCGAGGAACTGTGTTTTCTAGCCTGGAGTTTGGGTAGGCCGCCGGAACCTGTCCATACCCCTGTCAGCGGTATGGACGCTGGGTGCGGGGAGACCTCCCGAACTGAATGTCTGGTGCTGTGCTTGTATTTGGGTGGGTACAGCTAAGTTGTTATTTTTGTTCCGCATTTTGCGTGATTTTTTTTTTTTTTTGTGGGTTTCCCCTCCTGTGTGAGGGATGGCCGTTGGTTAATTTTCGCCCTTGGGAGTTCTCCTTTTATTTTGGGGGCCCCGGGGTTGATTTTCGTTGGATGACCTGTACTTGGTTTATGGGGGTATTGTGGGTTTTTTTCTTCCCTGTGTGTTGGGCTATTATCTCCGCAATTATTCTCTGCCTGTATGGGTTTTTTCTCTCATGTGGTACCTTATGGAGTATTGTGTTTGGGTTTTCCCTTTTACTCTGTATTGGTTTGTTATCGTTTGCCTTTTTTTCCCTTTCTCTGGGTTTTTTTTCCCCTTGCTGTATTTTATGGAGTATTGTGTTTAGGTTTCCCCTTGTACTCTATATTGGTTTATTGCCTGTTTTCTTTCCCTTCTCTGGGTTTTTTTTTCTCTTGTATTTTGTGGAATATATTGTTTGGGTTTTTTTTCCCTTGTACTCGATATTGGTTATTGTCTGTTCTTTTTCCTTTCTCTGGGTTTTTCTCGTATGTTACGGAGTATTGTGTTTGGATTTTCCTGGTACTCTGTATTAGTTTATTGTCGATTGGGTTTTTTTTCTTTCTCTCATGTCGTATGGTGTATTGTGTTTGGGTCTTCCCTTGGTACTCTGTACTGAGTTATTGTCGGTTTTTCTTCTCCTCTCTGATTCTCTCCCTCCTGACCTGCGCCCCATCCGCCCACCCTAGGTGTGGGGAGGGGGTCTCGGATGGTAAGGGGTCGTTCGTAGTCCCACCGTGAGGGGGGGGGCTGTGTCACGTGGGATGAGACGCCGTGTCATCCGGCGCTCAGACCATATTTCCTCAGCCCTATCCTTTCTGTGGCAGCGTCTCAGCAGGCTCCCAGCTGTCAGTTACGGGACGGCTGGAGTCCAATTAACCCTCATCAGCTGAGGCGCTGCTGATGAGTATAAGAAGGAGCAGTTCCGATCACTCGGGGCTGCGACTTAGCACACTGAAGGCTGGAACCCCTACGCCTGGCGCCAGTCCTCTACTCGTCATTCTGCATTTCTTGTGAGTGTACTATTGTATGAGTATTCGTGCCTTTTGGCCCACGAGACCGTGTTCCTTATCCCCTGTTCCTTATTATTAATAAAACATCGTAACTCACTGGCTCGCCCTCGGCTCTCTTTGTGTGGCTCGCGAGGGCCACACGTAATAATATATATATTTATAGTATATATATTATTATAAATATATATATTATATGTGTGCTCATATTGATACAACATTGCTTCAACACTACATCCACACTGACCCAGAAACTGACAACAAGATAACATTCACTGCTCTCCTTGTGTCCTGTGGACTCTGGTCTTGAATGTGCATCGTGGGCTTTTTTTGTCTTTGTAATGATAATATTGATTACTTATGGTCAATATTCTGAATTCAATGATTTTTTTGCTCCTTCCTATTGTATGATTTCTTATCTGTACCATCCTATTGGCAGGCGCATCCCCGATGCAGCCGTGTCACTGGAAATGCAGGTTCATTTTCTGTGTCAAGTCAAATTCTCTCGTATGTTATCAGTGATCTGTTAATGTACTTGGCAATAAATCTTTTTCTGATTCTGATTCTGACTCTGATAGTAATATGTACATATGTATATTAGCTGCTCTTGCTTTTTTTTCTTGCCTTCTGATTGTTGCTCTTGAGTGTTGCTATCCCTGTGCTGTTGCAATCCTGGAATTTCCCCATTGTGGGACTAATAAAGGCTTATCTTATCTTATCTTAAGAACTCCTTATACAAAGATATAGAGTGATGACGATAGGACTACAGCTCGTGACCAGGTAAGAGTGTGATAGAGTGATGATATAGAGTGAAGCACGTGGCGATAATGCACCTGTAAGCTTGTTGCCAACTGCCAAATCTAAATGGAGAAGAAGAAGAAGATATAGAGCAATGATAATCAAGTCTGTGGCGGATGGGGGTCGGGCTCGGATTGCATGGTGTTGCACACTCTTGTGCAGTGGGTGGCGGTGTGCACCTTTCGGATGTTTGCTGTCCGCCATTGACTGAGAGAAGAAGAAGAAGAAGAAGAAGATACGCAATAGGAGACAGCACTTTAAAGCACACCCATTCAGAGCCTTTTATGGTCATTTTACATTCGCTGGCAGCCATACTACTTAAGCAAAGAGAGGTTCCACACTCCACCACAAAACCGAGAAATGCCAGGAGATCCTCCACCCTGGTCCTGTAGCCGGAGACTGCGCTGCGTTTAAAGATGCTCGTGTCCTCTGACTGGAGGTACTTCAGACAGCAAAAGAAGGTTGCATTATTCCACTCCTGGCAGCGGAAGGCGAATTACAGAGCTGCATGGAGGAATCTGATCAGACCTAAATGAAACAGTCATTGTTGCCCCCGACAGACTGCTATGATGATGATGATGATGATGTTCAGTATTACAGGTGAGTCCTGGATTTGTATGGCTATTTTTGTGCCACACAGAAGTTTGATAAGGGAGTCGACTGTCTTGGGCATCTCGGAGGGAGAAAAACACCTCGTGGGTAAAACCAGGTCTGTGGTGGACCACTCCCAGTTACATGGGGTGAGACTGGACATCCTGGCAGATAAGCACATCTGTCGCAAGGGCTGTGGTGGACTTTTGCCAGTCGGTGCATCATGACATGCACTACACAAAGAGCAGAAATAAACAAACCTATCGTCTGGTCAGTCACTGCAACAGATACTGGAGGCTAAAATTTGTCTTGGCCTGTCCTTGCCACTGATAATACCTCTATCTGCCAAGAATGTGTCGCTAGTCCAGCAAAAGCTAGCGGTACTCAAATGCTTTGCAAGCAGTTTCATGAAATGGTCAGTCAGAGAGCAACTCATACCGGCTCGAACGTCGCCCGGGTTAACAAGGTCAGGAGTTCCTGGCAGCGGAAGGCGAATTACAGAGCTTTTTGGAGGAATCTGATCAGACCTACATGAAACAGTCATTGTCGCCACCGACAGACTGCTATGATGATGATGATGATACAGATGACACCCAGCTCTACCTTTCCAGTAGAACCAACTCCACCCTTCCCCCTTCCTCCCGTACCCACTGTCTGAATGACTTAAAATCCTGGTTCTCCTCAAACTTTCTCAAACTCAGCTCTGATAAAAATGAATGCCTTTTTGTAGGTACCAAATCAACATCATCCATACATGACAGCTTTTCCATTGCAATTGACAACTTGTTTGTTTCTTCCCTCCCCTCAAGTTAAGAGTCTAGTATGCGTTAGTGTTGCACGTCAAACTCAAGAGTCTGACCTGAGTTTGACCTGCAACACTTAACGCAAACTCAGATGTGTACTACTATGCCTGGTATAATGGTCCATGGACTGGGGTAGACCACCTGACCCGTTTTGTGTTGGACTTTGGGGTCTTGGCTTGGGTTACCGTAGTGATGTCTGACTTTGGACTCTGTGGGGGGTAAGAATTTATTTCTGTCCACCTGTTATTGAACCCCCACCACCCACCCTGGGAGGATCTTTTTGTGTGTTTTTTGTGTTTGGTGTTACCTTGGGTCGTCTGGAAGCTGCCCCTTAAGAGGGTACTGTAAGAATGTGGGTTGGAGCCATGTCCTCGCCTTATGTTACAATGTATATTTCTTGTCACCAGGATGTGGTCTCCAACCCACATCTTTGTTTTAAGATCATTTTCTGGCCTTGGCTCTGTATTTAGTTTATCCCTGCCTTAAGTTTATATACTGGGTTTGTCTGTAGTCACCATTGTTTATTATCATGGTGCTGGTTGTGTTCTGAGTATCCTTGCTTTAGTCCTGTTTATCATTTTGATAATCATATTCATGTTCTAGCTTGGGTTTGAGTTTATTGTGTGTTTATGTTCACCTTAGTCTTGCTTGGTCTTTGCATTGTTAATTTCCTGATTATTCATGGCTGTTTTGTGTTTCTGTTGATTACTGTCTGCCTTATTAAAGGGATGCAGGCCCTCACCTGGGTTCTGTGTCATTAGTCATTTTTGGCGTGAACCCCCACAGGCTTCTGTCCTGTCTTGCCCGTTCTGACCTGAAGTTTTTCCTGCTAAGTCTTTAGCCTGTTTTTGTCACAGCTCCCAAGCTGCTTTATTTTTGTGTTGAATACATACTGTTAAACGCTCGCTACGCATGAGTCCAGCTCTCTGCTCAGCCTGGGCACAAACCGTGACAGACTTATTTTATACCAACACCAAAGAAGTATACACCTCATCACCCCCCGCCCCACCCCCTCGAAAGATCTGTTCACAGTCGTTTTCCACCTCTTGCCAGTGTACAAACCCCTGGTACACAGACAACCTCCTATTACCTGCACAGTGAAAAGATAGTCTGAAGAGGCTGAGGACACTCTGAAAGACTGTTTTGAATCCACTGTGTTGGAGCAGCTCTGTGATCCACATGAGGAGGGCATTGACAGCTTCACACATACCGTCACAGACGATACTAACTTCTGTGTGGAGAACACCATACCCACCAAGACAATGCAGTGTTTCTCAAACAACAAGCCCTGGATCAACCCTGAGATAAAGATGCTGCTGAAGGAGAAGAAAAGGATCTTCAGGTCGGGAAATGAGGAGGAGATGAATCCTGTACAGAGGGAGCTGAGGAGGAAGATCAGAGAGGGGAAGAACAACTACAGGAAGAAGATGGAGACAAGCTACAGCAGAGCGACGTCGCCGGTGTCTGGAGAGGCCTCAAAACCATCTCTGGGCACCAGGATACCACCTCCTAGACCGTGGGGGGTACGTAGTGGGTGAATGACCTGAACCTGTTCTTCAATAGGTTTGACCAACCCCCCTCTCCTCCACCTTCCCACCAACCTCTGCTGCCTCCACTTTCATGTGCGGCCTTTGATCCCATCTCCCACACTGTTCTCCTCAATAGATTTGCCTCCTTTGGCATCACTCATACTCCACTAAACCGGTTCAAGTCATACCTTCCAGACCGCACTCAGTTTATCCAGCTTAATTCTTTCACTTCCCAGCCCTCCCCCATTACCACAGGTGTACCCCAGGGCTCTGTCCTGGGGCCCCTGCTTTTCATCATTTACCTTTTACCCCTTGGCAACGTTTTTCATAAACACAATATAGATTTTCATTGATTTTCAAGAAATCATCACTCTATAATAACAATAATAATAATATAAAAATATCTGTGTGTCACAATCATAGGACATCTTAGGACAGTCTATGATGTGCCTATGATGTCCCTATGATGTCTGCATCATAGCACAGCCTATGATGCGCCTGTGATGTCCTTTTGCCTTGATGTCTTTATGTCATATAGACCATCAGGACTCGCGATGCCGTCATATAGACAAAAGGACGATGCCTTTATGATGCCATATAGACCTATAGACCATCTGGACTCGCGATGCCATCATATAGACAAGATGCCTTTATGATGTCATATAGACCATCAGGACTCGTGATGCCGTCATACAGACAAAAGGACAATGCCGTCATGTCTGGTTAAGGTGTAAACTGGATTGCTGGCCTGGCCGGCTGGCACAGCTATTGACGCAACCGTGGACACAGTCCAAGGACATAATTTTTTCACACATAAGGACCTTATAAGAACTCCTTATACAAAGGTATAGAGTGATGACGATAGAACTACAGCTCGTGACCAGATAGAGTGATGATATAAAGTACGTGGCGGTAATGCACCTGTAAGCTGGTTGCCAACCGCCAAATCTAAATGAAGAAGAAGAAGATATAGCGCAATGATAATCAAGTCAGTGGCGGATAGGGGTTGGGCTCGGATGGCATGGTGTTGCACACTTGTGCAGTGGGTGGCGGTGTGCACCTTTCAGTTGTTTGCTGTCTGCCAGTGACCGAGAGAAGCAGCGAAAGATACACAATAGGAGACCGCACTTTAATGCACACCCATTCAGAGCCTTTGATGGTCATTTTACATTCACTGGCAGTTACTTCAGCAAAGAGAGGTTCCACACACTCCACCACAAAACCCGAGAAATGCCATGAGATCCTCCACCCTGGTCCTGTAGCCGGAGACTGCGCTGCGTTTAAAGATGCTCGTGTCCTCTGACTAGAGGTACTTCAGACAGCAGAGGAAGGTTGCATTATTCCACTCCTGGCAGCGGAAGGCGAATTACAGAGCTGTGTGGAGGAATCCGATCAGACTTAAACAGTCATTGTTGCCCCCAACAGACTGCGATGATGACGATGATGATGATGATGTTCAGTATTACAGGTGAGTCCTGGATTTTTATGGCTATTTTTGTGCCACACAGAAGTTTGGTAAGGGGGTCGACTGTCTTGCGCATCTCAGAGGGAGAAAAACACCCCGTGGGTAAAACCAGGTCTGTGGTGGACCACTCCCAGTTACATGGGGTGAGACTGGACATCCTGGCAGATAAGCACATCTGTCGCAAGGTCTGTGGTGGACTTTTGCCAGTCGGTGTATCATGACATGCACTACAAAAAGAGCAGAAACTTTATCGTCTGGTCAGTCACTGCAACAGATACTGGAGTCAATTTGTCTTGGCTTGTCCTTGCCACTGATAATACCTCTATCTGCCAAGAATGTGTCACTACTCCAGCAAAAGCTAGCGGTACTCAAATGCTTTGCAAGCACTTTCATGAAATGGTCAGTCAGAGAGCAACTCATACCGGCTCGGACGTCACCCGGGTTAACAAGGTCAGGAGTTCCTGGCAGCGGAAGGCGAATTTACAGAGCTGCTTGGAGGAATCTGATCAGACCTAAATGAAACAGTCATTGTCGCCACCAACAGACTGCTATGATGATGATGATGACACAGATGACACCCAGCTCTACCTCTCCAGTAAACCCAACTCCACCCTTCCCCCTTCCTCCTGTACCGACTGTCTGAATGACTTAAAATCCTGGTTCTCCTCAAACTTTCTCAAATTCAACTCTGATAAAAATGAATGCCTTTTTGTAGGTACCAAATCAACATCATCCAAACTTGACAGCTTTTCCATTGCAATTGACAACTTGTTAGTTTCTCCCCTCCCCGCAAGTTAAGAGTCTAGTACATGTCTGGGTTTGCGTTAGTGTTGCAGGTTTGACTCTGACTTTGACCTGTAACACTAACGCAAACTCAGATGTGTACTACTACGCCTGGTATAATGGTCCATGGACTGGGGTAGACCACCTGACCCGTTTTGTGTTGGACTTTGGGGTCTTGGGTTACCTAGTGATGTCTGACTTTGGACTCTGGGGGGGTAAGAATTTATTTCTGTCCACCTGTTCTTGAACCCCCACCACCCACCCTGGGAGGGTCTTTTTGTGTTTTTTTGTGTTTGGTGTTACCTTGGGTCATCTGGAAGCTGCCCCCTTAAGAGGGGTACTGTCAGATCTGATGTGGGTTGGAGCCATGTCCTCGCCTTGTGTTATAATGTATATTTCTTGTCACCAGGATGCGGTGTCCAACCCACATCTTTTGTTTTAAGTTCATTTTCTGGCATTTGACTCTTTTATTTAGTTTATCCCTGCCTTAAGTTTATATTCTGGGTTTGTCTGTAGTCACCATTGTTTATTATCATGGTGCTGGCTGTGTTCTGAGTATCCTTGCTTTTAGTCCTGTTTATCATTTTTATAATCATATTCATGTTCTGTCTTGCATTTGAGTGTAATGTGTGTTTATGTTCACCTTAGTCTTGCTTGGTCTTTGCGTTGTTAATTTCCTGATTATTCATGGCTGTTTTCTGTTTCTGTTGATTTCTGTCTGCTTTATTTAAGGGATGCAGCCCCTCACCTGGGTGCTGTGTCATTAGTCATTTTTGGCGTGAACCCACAGGCTTCTGTCCTGTCTTGCCCGTTCTGACCTGAAGTTTTGCCTGCTATGTCTTCAGCCTGTTTTTGTCACAGCTCCCAAGCTGCTTTATTTTTGTGTTTAATAAATTATGTTAAACGCTCGCTACGCATGAGTCCAGCTCTCTGCCCAGCCTGGGCACAAACCATGACAGACTTATTTTATACCAACACCAAAGAAGTATACACCTCATCACCCCCCCTCCCCCTCGAAAGGTCTGTTCACAATTTTTTTCACCTCTTGCCAGTGTACAAACCCCTGGTACACAGACAACCTCCTATTACCTGCACAGTGAAAAGATAGTCTGAAGAGGCTGAGGACACTCTGAAAGACTGTTTTGAGTCCACTTTGTTGGAGCAGCTCTGTGATCCACATGGGGAGGGCATTGACAGCCTCACACATACCATCACAGACGATATTAACTTCTGTGTGGAGAACACCATACCCACCAAGACCATGCAATGTTTCTCAAACAACAAGCCCTGGATCAACCCTTAGATAGAGATGCTGCTGAAGGAGAAGAAAAGGATCTTCAGGTCGGGAAATGAGGAGGAGCTGAATCCCGTACAGAGGGAGCTGAGGAGGAAGATCAGAGAGGGGAAGAACAACTACAGGAAGAAGATGGAGACAAGCTGCAGCAGAGCAACATCACCGGTGTCTGGAGAGGCCTCAAAACCATCTCTGGGCACCAGGATTCCACCTCCCATTCCATGGTGGATACGTAGTAGGTGAATGACCTGAACCTGTTCTGCAACAGGTTTTACCAACCGCTCTCTCCTCCACCTGCCCACCAACCCCTGCTGCCTCCACTTTCATGTGCGGCCTTTGATCCCATCTCCCACACTGTTCTCCTCAATAGATTTGCCTCCTTTGGCATCACTCATACTCCACTAAACTGGTTCTCGTCATACCTTCCAGACCGCACTCAGTTCATCCAGCTTAATTCTTTCACTTCCCAGCCCTCCCCCATTTACCACAGGTATACTCCAGGGCTCTGTCCTGGGGCCCCTGCTCGTCATCATTTACCTTTTACCCCTTGGCAATGTTTTTTGTAAGCACAATATAGATTTTCATTGATACGCAGATGACACCCAGCTCTACCTCTCCAGTAAATCCAACTCCACCCTTCCCCCTTCCTCCCGTACCGACTGTCTGAATAACTTTGAGAATCTCAAACTCAACTCTGATAAAAATGAATGGCTTTTTGTAGTTACCAAATCAACATCATCCAAACTTGACGGCTTTTCCATTGCAATTGACAACTTGTCTGTTTCCCCCCTCCCCTCAAGTTAAGAGCCTGGGTGTCATCCTCGACAGCACTGTTTACACTCGCACCCTCAGTAACATCACTCAGTCCGCATACTTCCACCAACGCAACAAAAACTGTCTCCATCCCTCACTCACTCCACGTACCACAGTCATCCTTGTTCACAGCCTTGTCACTTCCCTCACTGATTACTGTAACTCTCTTGTATTTGGTCTTCCGCACAAATCCCTCCATAAGCTCCAATTGGTTCAGAACTCTGTTGCCCGTGTAATCACTAAAACTCCCTCTATTCATCACGTCACCCCTTACAGCAGCTCCATTGGCTCCTGGTTAAGTTTCGCATCACTTTCAAAAACCCTTCTGTATACTTTCAAGGCCATCTATACATAATCTTGCCCTTCTGTATCTGTCAAACCTGGCCCACATTGCCACTTTCCTCCATTCCCTCAGATCCTTCTCCTGTCTTCACCTCACTGTCCCCTCCACCCACTTTGTCACCATGGGGAGCAGGGCATTCAGTTTCTCTGCTCCCCATCTCTGGAACTCCTTACCACCTGACATCAGAGGCTGCATTCAGCCCAGGATAGTCTGGGGGTTTCCGTTTGACTGGGTGGAGAATGCCAAGAATTTTCACACCTTCATTTGGTTTGGTTTGCATTTATACTGCAGTGGACCAAACTGCCTGGACAATGTCACGCAGTTACAATAACTGCTCATATGGGGCAATGTAGCCGAAACAACCACTGACCAAGAAGAAAAAATCTTGGCAAAGAAGAAAAATCACGCTCATTGATTGGCCAGGACTGAAAACAGAAATCTGTTCCCTTCAGCCTGGTTGGTTGTCCACCACAAACGAGATATTTTTTAACTTTGCTCCTTGGCTTTCTCCAGTAAAAGGATTTGTTGGATTCACGCAGTTGTTTTTATTGTTATTTTCTACCCAAAATGTACTATGGTAAATGCCACTTCCACTTATCAGACTATGTGTTACTGTGGTTACACAAATGCCGGGGGGTACTTCTGCCCTTTGGTCTGCTGGATAGTCCATTTGGATTCACACTGCAAGCAGAGCACACCAGACTTCGTTTGCAAGTGAACCAACACCCCCATTTTCAGGGGAACCAGACTTCGCTTGTTTAGAGTGCACCAGAGTTCCAATGTGCATCTAGACTGCACCACACGAACTGAACTATCCGCGGAAGCCACTGTTTGGTCCTTTGATCCGGCCCAAACAGTGGCCTCTGAATGCACCCAGAAATAGTGATTCTCTCTCTCTCTTCAAATCCAGACTCAAGACCCATCTGTTTAGACCAGGGGTATCCATTCATGTATCATGGAGGGCCAAGACCCTGCAGGCATTACTTCCAACTGTTAGAAAAATTCTTCTTAACCTTCAGTCAAAAATCAGGCTGGATCAGAGTTTCAGAAAATTTAATTACACTGGCCAGTAGAAAACAATACAAAATAGTCTCAGAGCCTATTCGCGCAAGGAATTGTCCATCATGAATGGTCCAGTACATTTGGTCAAAACTTGGTGTACAGATTATTTCTTTCTCAAGAATCATGATGCTCACGCAGTACCAGTCACACAGGAGCTGCACAAAATGAACAAAAACAAGATGATAACTAATGCAGCTGCATCCTTGACACTTTTACACAGACTCTGAGACAAAGCAAATCACAAATATGAAACTTTTCTATCATTCTTCCCCCTTTGATGACATGCAAGGCATCAAAAAAGAGTGGTTTATGGCTTCTAAAACCCCCATCTGGCAGCTATGCTAAGCTCCAATGCATTGCGTGCAACAAATCCTAACTAACAACGGGGAAAGTCTGCCATTGGCCCTGCTGCCCCAGGCACTGGCTAAATGTTTTAGTCCTTTAGGAGGAGAAATGGAACTATAAACTCATTAATCAATAAAGAAAATCATCAATGGTAAAAACAGTAAAAACAGAATGATGATAAAATAATAATAAAGATATAAGGATATTTGTGTGTTGTAGCTATGCGTCATTGCAGCTTATATAAAAATAAAGGATAAAACAAAATAATAATAAAATAAAAACAGAAATAAGAATGACAAAAACAAAATAAAAGTAAAAATAATATTTCAAACTTCATATCATGATCATGCAACTCCTTTCGGTTTTCTGCATATCAGTCATACTTTTACTCTGTACTTGGGTCATGGAGAGACACCTTGAGGTCACACTGTTT
Source organism: Pholidichthys leucotaenia (assembly GCA_020510985.1). Taxonomy (NCBI): domain Eukaryota; kingdom Metazoa; phylum Chordata; class Actinopteri; order Cichliformes; family Pholidichthyidae; genus Pholidichthys; species Pholidichthys leucotaenia. The sequence goes on from CM035836.1 coordinate 455,233,911, forward strand.
GTTCATCATTCCCGCTATCCCCGGCAACTGCTCCATGGTACATCACTAAATTAGCAAGCACCAATCTCATCATCATATTATGGATGCAGGGAATGACACAAGAAAAAGCCAAAAATAATACCACAAAAATCCTTAACAAGTTCATGATGAGACCGCTCTGTGAAGAGAATAACCAATTTAACTCGGTATGTTCATTGGTGACATTGTCCCTGGCCATACCAGCTTGCAAAGCAGTCAAATGCTGTATGGCTGAGGCAATCATATGACCATCTGCATCATTTTCAGGGATAAAAGTACAACAATAATCTCCTACAATTACACACACACCCTCAGGCAGCAGTTATTTGATCAAGAACCATTCTATTTTGAGCCAACATAAGGCTAAAAGCTATTAATTCCTCATGTATACCAGAAAGCACAAAGAAAAAAAATCACAAATGAGTGTAGTCTATAACTAGTAGTTTCTATCCATAAGGTGTTCTTAGCCACTCCCACCAAAGGGAACAAGGAATTAAGTACCTCCTGCCCCATGGTTTCTAACTTGAATTCTTCCAGCACATCTGTGCCCCAGTTGGGATTATGTGGTGCAAAGGAGACATCTCTCTTCCCCCTGCCCACCTGTCCTGCTGACAGTATGATGGTATGGTCAGTCACAACACTGTCCCTGTCAAATAAACTAATCTACTACTACTAACTACGGGGGCACACACCCCTCCCCAATTCATGCGCAGGTGTGAGTAGAGAGTAGAGTGGTGTGGTGGAGAGTGTTCTGACGTACTGCATTGCTACATGGTACTCCATCTGCAGTATGTCAGACAAAAAAGCCCTGCAGAGGATAGTGAAGGGAGCTGAGAGGGTAATTGGAGTCTCCCTCCCCTCTGTCCAAGAACTTTTTCAGAACCGTTGTAGGAGCAGGGCACTGAACATTGTCAAGGACCGTTCTCACCCTCTGCATAAACACTTTGAACTTCTGCCATCTGGTAAATGATTCCGGAGCATCAGAGGCAGAACCACCAGACTGATCAACAGTTTCCTTCCACAAGCTCTCAGGATGCTGAACAGTTGACCCGGAATCTCTCATACACACTACTGCACCTATGGACATTATGTATATTATTTGTATATTATAGTTAGTTAGTTTTTCCCAAGTAAGTCTCAGGGATGTGTGAATGGGTGGGGGGGTGGGGGTGGGGGGGTGAAGATATGTGTGAGTGTGTCTTAAATCATGCTGCTTCTATTTATATGGATGCTGAGAGAAACACAATTTCATCTTGCTTGCACTACAGTTGTATGTACAGCAATATGACAATAAAGTTTGATTTGATTTGATTTGATTTGAGTAGGCACGATGGCCACACAGCCACCAACCCCCTGTCACCATATGCATGCCGTGTTTGTGAGAATCACAAATTGCAGCGCTACAGAGCTCCTGGAGGGTGACATCGCCTTGCAGACTTCTAGACTGACAAAAAGGGTCTTCAGGACAACTTTTGCCCACTACATTGGTCCAGCAGGTAGCAGTACAGGGGCGAGATGCACTATGCACCGTTACACATCTAGAACGTGGTAAACTGCCCAGAGAGATGTTTCCACACCCTTTTAGACAAAAGGAGAAATTCCCCAGCGAGGTTAACCTTGCCTTCACCTAGTAAGGGGTGTCATCCTGTCTCCGGTCAGTGGAGTCATAGGCAATGTGACAGGTGTGATTCAAATTACTCCTTGCTGTACTATTTCTATACATAGCCTCTTGCAAGAAACAGCTTCTGATTGTTCCATTAGTTTAGCAGTGACAGATATTTGACCAGCTTGTCACCCCCGACAGACTGCTATGATGATGATGATGATGATGAAAGTGGGAGCAAAGAACACACACAGCAATTTCAATAATTAGCTGATTTGGCTGTGTAAATAGCATACTTTCACCACACATTACCAGCATAAACGTGATCCTCATGACCTGGACCTTCTAGCCAGTCATGATAAGATAAGATAAGCCTTTATTAGTCCCACAATGGGGAAATTCCAGGATTGCAACAGCACAGGGATAGCAACACAGAGCAACAATCAGAAGGCAAGAGAAAAAAAAAGAAATGAGCAGCAAGTATACATATGTACATATAACTATACAGTATATATACTATATATACAGTATATAGATATATAGATATAGATTAGATATATAAATATATATATAAAGATATATAGATATATATATAATAGATATAGATATAGATATAGACACACAGTGCAGAGCATTGTAGCTGGATGGAATAAATATATGAGTATACAAACACACAGTGCGGAGCATTGTAGCTAGATGGAATAAATATGTAGATATATAAACACACCCAGTGCGGAGCATTGTAGCTAGATGGAATAAATATGTAAATATATAAACACACACAGTGCAGAGCATTGTTGCTAGATGGGATGAAACAGCACAACCGTCTACTTAGTTATCCTACATGGTATGATTATGTACCCATACATATTCTCACCCTCCATAGCGACCGGTATTTTCCTAGTTGTATGCCGGAGGGGACCATTGTATAAGTCTATTGCGTCTTTTGCATTTCAAAACTATTAGGTTGTCACGTCTTTTTGCTATCTCTGCGAGCAGTCCTGCTTAGGTTGTACAGTCTGACAGCCGTTGGTAGGAAGGACCTGTGAAACCTCTCGGTTGTGCACCTAGGATGATGTAGTCTGCTGCTAAATGAGTTCCTCACTGCATTCAGTATGTCCTGCATAGGGTGGAACTCGGACTCCAGCAGAGATGACAGTTTAGCCACCGTCCTTCTCTCTCCTATCTCCTCCACTGGGTCAAGGCGCTGCCCCAGGACAGAGCTAGCTTTCTTGATCAGTTTGTTCAGTCTCTTCCTATCGGCTGCGGTAATGCCACTGCCCCAGCAGACCACTCCAAAAGTGATGGCTGATGCCACCACCATGTCATAGAATGTCTTCAGCAGTGCCCCTTGTACACCAAAAGACCTGAGTCTCCTCAGCAGGAACAGCCTGCGCTGTCCCTTCTTGTAGAGTGCGTCAGTATTGTGTGACCAGTCTAGTTTATTGTTCAGATGAACACCCAGGTACTTATAGGATGTCACCATCTCGATGTCTGTTCCCTGTATATTTACTGGTGCTGTGAGGGGTTGTCCTTGCCTGCGGAAGTCCACCACCAGCTCCTTAGTTTTCCTCGCGTTGATCTGGAGGCAGTTCCGATGGCACCAGTCCACAAAGTCCTGGATAAGCCCTCTGTACTCAGCTTCATCTCCATTGGAGATGAGGCCAACGATCGCAGAGTCATCAGAGAACTTCTGTAGATGGCAGTGTGTTGTGTTGTGTGAGAAGTCCGCAGTATAAAGGGTGAACAGGAAGGGAGCCAACACCGTTCCCTGGGGGGCCCCCATGCTACCGATGATCGTGTCGGACACACAGTCCCGGGTTCTCACAAACTGAGGCCAGTTAGTGAGGTAGTCCAGGATCCATGATGACAGGTGCTGGTCCACCCCTGCGCACAGCAGCTTGTCCTTCAGGATCATTGGTTGGATGGTGTTGAAAGCACTGGAGAAGTCAAAGAACACGATCCCCACCGCATTCCCGGGCTTCTCCAGGCGGGACAGAGAACGGTGAAGGAGGAAGATCACCGCATCCTCCACCTCAATGCCATGCTGGTAGGCGAATTGGAGTGGATCCATCGCTGGTCCCACCAGGGGGCGGAGGTGAGCAAGGAGCAGTCTCTCCAGGGTCTTCATCATGTGGGACGTCAAGGCCACTGGTCTGTAGCTGTTCAGGTCTTTGGGGTGGGAAGTTTTTGGTACAGGTACCACACAAGATGTTTTCCACAGCTGTGGTACCCTCCCTAGCTTCAGGCTCAGGTTGAAGATGTACGCCACAATCCCACACAGCTGGTCTGCACAGGACTTGAGGAGCTTTGCGCTGATGCCATCCGGTCCCAACGCCTTCCTCGCCTTGATCTTCCTCAGCTCCGTCCTCACCTGGGTCTTGGTCAGGGTCAGGTTGGGGGGCTGTGTGCTGGGAGTGGGGGGGTGTTGGTGGAGTGGGAGTGGGCAGCACGACTTGATGTCTTTAGAGGCAGCAGTGGTTGTTGTGCAGTCAGGGGGGAGGGCGGTTGGTCAAACCTATCGAAAAACAGATTCAGATTGTTCACCCACTCCCTGCCCCCCGTGGCCTGGGGGGGGGGGTATTCTGGAGCCCAGAGATGGCTTTAAGGTTTCTCCAGACCCCGCTGATGTCGCTCTGTTGCAGCTTGTCCTCCATCTTCTTCCTGAAGCTGTCCTTGCCTTCTCTGATCTTTCTCCTCAGCTCCCTCTGTACGGATTTCAGCATTTCCCTGCTCCCCAACCTGAAGATCCTCTTCTTCTCTCTCAGAAGTGTTTTTATCTCAGGGTTGATCCAGGGTTTGTTGTTTGAGCAACACTGTATGGTCTTGGTGGGAACGGTGTTGTCCACACAGAAGCTGATGTAGTCCGTGATGGTGTGAGTGAGGCCATCGATGTCCTCACCATGTGGATCGCAGAGCTGCTCCCAGGCGGTGGTTTCAAAACAGCCCTTTAGAGCGTCCATTGCCTACTCAGACCATAACTTCACTGTGCGCATGGCCGGAGGTTGTCTGTGCACTAGGGGTTTGTACACCGGCCGGAGATGAACCAAGTTGTGATCCGATCTCCCGAGTGGGAGGAGTTGTAATGAGGTGTACGTCTCCTTAGTGTTTGCGTAGAATAAGTCCAGTGTTTTATTGTCTCTAGTGTGGCATGTGACATACTGGGTAAACGTGGGTAGAATGGGAGACAGTGAAACATGGTTGAAATCGCCTGAGATGAGGAGAAGAGCATCTGGGTGTTCTGTCTGCAGCCTGCCGGTTACTGAATGGATGACGTCATGCGCTGTCCCAGCGTTCGCCGTCGGATTTGCATAAACAACAATGCAGATCACGTGTGAGTATTCCCTTGGGAGATATGTAGGCCTTATGCTAACAGCTAGCAACTCAATGTCTTTGCTGCAGTGTCGTTGTTTAACAGTGATATGTCCCGGTCTGCACCAGTTGTTATTAACATACATTATCACTCCACCGCCCCTTGCTTTGCCACTGTCTGGTGTTCGGTCTGCCCGTATCGCGTGGAAACCCTCCAGCTCAATGTTAGCATCTGCTGCTAGTTCAGATAGCCACGTCTCGGTAAACAAAAGGAGAGAGCATTCCCGGTATATGCTATCGTAGCGGGAGATAGCCGCTAGCTCATCTACCTTTCCCAGTAACGACCGTACATTCCCCATGACAATGGATGGAAGGGGAGGGTCTGTACCTTATATTTTTTGTCTTCCGCCTTACTCCAGCCCGGCAACCACGGCATTTTCGCCTCAGTTTTCCCGGTATGTCAAGTTTTTCCGTTAGCACCGGGTGGCGGTTGAGTGCTAGCAGCTCTTCCCTGCTGTACCGTCTCCTGCTATAAACAGTGGCTCCGTCCACCGGCTCAGGAGACATTTGGGACGATCTGTGTGTCCGTGATATAAATGGAGTGAAAACCGGATCAAAAAGAGAGAGGAAGGGAAAAAAAAGACTCACAATTGAGTCGCTGTTGCAAAAGGCAGCCGACTCGTGTGGCGCCGGATTATCCGATGGTTCAGGTTCAGGTTACTTTATTTGTACCCGTAGGTAGATTTGTTTTGCAGTCTGGTGACATCCATATTTACAAGCCACAAATTACATTCAACATAGACAAAAACACAGGCACACATGAAGCTGACTATAAACATGATAAAAATACTCAAGGCTCCATCAATCAGGGTATAAAAAGACAAAGAGATGGGAGAAAAACCAGAGGTAAGAGAGAAGGGTCATATTAAAAGTTAAAAACTAGTCAAAGAGGTTAAAAACTCAAAGGTCTAAAACCCAATAAAATATCTAGAACCCAAGTAACATCTTACAAAAATAAGTAAATGGGTGATTCTTCAATTAAGGGAGTTTTTCTGTCCCCAGGGTAGATTTTCAAGAAAAAAATGTTTTTTAGAAAAAACAATGATTGCTTTTGTTTACTTTAGGTTGTAGTAGCTATGAAAAAAATAACTGTGTCTCAATGATGACATTTTAAATTCAAATGTGCAAGAATTTCACTGTTGTGTGCTTGTCCCCAACCCAGACTTTCTGACTTCCCCTCTATAATAAAGCGATAAAAAGTGCTAAATTCATTAAACCTTTACTTTGCATTTCCTCATAACAACTTAAAAAGATATTTTTCAAATTCATATATTTTATATTTGTTCAATTTACTATTTATAGTTAAATATTGCTGTCCCTCATACATCTGTCATTACCATCACGCTCAACGTTTTAGAGAGCAATAAAGTTTTTACAAACAGTTACTTAAATTGTTGCATGCAAATTAGATGCTCCAGAGGAACATGTCCAGACATGAGGCACAAGCCTGATTTTTTGATGCCCACATATGTAAGTAATTTGATGTTTTATACAGTGGGGCAAAAAAGTATTTAGTCAGCCACCAATTGCGCAAGTTCTCCCACTTAAAAGATGAGAGAGGTCTCCAATTTTCGTCATAGGTATACCTCATCTATGAGAGACAAAATGAGAAAAAAAAATAATCCAGAAAATTACATTGAAGGATTTTTAATGAAATAATTGGTAAATTCCTTGGTAAAATAAGTATTTGGTCACCTACAAACAAACAAGATTTCTGGCTCTCACAGACCTGTAACTCCTTCGTTAAGAGGCTCCTCTGTCCTCCACTCGTTACCTCAGAACTCAGAAAAGGATTTATTGCCAAGTACATTAACAGTAAACAACTGATAACATACGAGGGATTTGACTTGACACAGAAAACGACCTGCATTTCCGGTGACGCGGCAGCGTCGAAACGCGCCTGTCATCAGATGGGTACAGGATGCATAGGGAAGAAAAGGATAACACAATAGGAAAGAGCAAAAAACCATTGATTGTCAGAATACCGGTCATATATGATCAATATTATGATTACAAGAAAAAAAGCCCTCAATGCACAATTAGCAGACAAGAATGTACACAAAGACACAAAGGGAGCAGTGAGTGAATGATCTTCTCATCAGTTTATTGAATCAGTGTGGGTGTAGTGTTGAGTGGAGGTGTTTGTATCAGTTAAGAACAACAAAGTCTCTTCGGCAGGAGATGTTTTGTCTAGCGGCTGGCATTTGTCCTTGAGCCAGGCAGCTGGCTGTCCATAGAGTCAATGCAGCTCAAATGTTTTGGAAACAAAAAACTGCAGATAATCTGGAGGACTTGTGTGAGGGGGTCAGATTAATCGAATAGTACTGATCCCAGAGAAAAAGACTTTATATTCTCTTACAGATTCAGTACTTTAATCCTTCAGTGCTGGACGTTGAATTCTTCATGGACGGCTCTCAGCGTGATCATGATGTAATCCATTTTCCTAGACAGTTCTCCATTAGCCGCTGTCAGAGTCCTCCCCATTTGTTCAATTTGATGGTTAAGCCTCGCCTGGCCAGCATTTTGATAAGCTACGTCCATCTTCATCAATTTACGGTACACCAGGACAATCCCAGATCCAATCAGAACAATCCCGATGACCATTGCTACGAAGATGTAAAAAAATCTTCGACATCTTCGATAGAAAGATCAGACAGGCACAAGAGTTTCTAATTACTTGTGTCCCTCAAATAGCCCGCAGCCGCAGTTCCTGCGGGGCAAACTACCTCCCCCGGGGCACTTTTCCTCGTTGAAAAAATAGTGTCAATTGCGTTCAAAGCCCAGCTTATTAAATCCATAATTTTGTTCGATAATCAGCAGTAGAGACACACAGACAGACGATAGCAAGCTGGGATCCAGTCAGTTAGGGGAGGAAGGAGATAAAAAGTCAGAGCTGGAGAGAAGGAAAAAAGCATCTGCTCTCTTTGGGAGGCGGAAGTGAAGAGTATTAATAGTATTAATGGCACCTGTTTGAACTCGTTATCAGTATAAAAGACATCTGTCCACAACCTCAAACAGTCAGACTCCAAACTCCACTATGGCCAAGACCAAAGAGCTGTCAAAGGACACCAGAAACAAAATTGTAGACCTGCACCAGGCTGGGAAGACTGAATCTGCAATACGTAAGCAGCTTGGTGTGAAGAAATCAACTGTGGGAGCAATTATTAGAAAATGGAAGACATACAAGACCACTGATAATCTCCCTCGATCTGGGGCTCCACACAAGATCTCACCCCGTGGGGTCAAAATGATCACGACAACGGTGAGCAAAAATCCCAGAACCACATGGGGGGACCTAGTGAATGACCTGCAGAGAGCTGGGACCAAAGTAACAAAGGCCAGAAACACACTACGCCGCCAGGGACTCAAATCCTGCAGTGCCAGATGTGTCCCCCTGCTTAAGCTGGTACATGTCCAGGCCCGTCTGAAGTTTGCTAGAGAGCATTTGGATGATCCAGAAGAGGATTGGGAGAATGTCATATGGTCAGATGAAACCAAAATAGAACTTTTTGGTAAAAACTCAACTTGTCGTGTTTGGAGGAGAAAGAACACCATACCTACTGTGAAGCATGGGGGTGGAAACATCATACTTTGGGGCTGTTTTTCTGCAAAGGGACCAGGACGACTGATCCGTGTAAAGGAAAGAATGAATGGGGCCATGTATCGTGAGATTTTGAGTGAAAACCTCCTTCCACCAGCAAGGGCATTGAAGATGAAACATGGCTGGGTCTTTCAGCATGACAATGATCCCAAACACACCGCCCGGGCAACGAAGGAGTGGCTTCGCAAGAAACATTTCAAGGTCCTGGAGTGGCCTAGCCAGTCTCCAGATCTCAACCCCATAGAAAATCTTTGGAGGGAGTTGAAAGTCTGTGTTGCCCAGCGACAGCCCCTAAACATCACTGCTCTAGAGGAGATCTGCATGGAGGAATGGGCCAAAATACCAGCAACAGTTTGTGAAAACCTTGTGAAAGCTTACAGAAAACGTTTGACCTCTGTCATTGCCAACAAAGTATATATAACAAAGTACTGATGAACTTTTGTTATTGACCAAATACTTATATTTTACCGAGGAATTTACCAATTAATTCATTAAAAATCCTTCAATGTGATTTTCTGGATTTTTTTTTCTTATTTTGTCTCTCATAGTTGAGGTATACCTATGATGAAAATTGGAGACCTCTCTCTTCTTTTAAGTGGGAGAACTTGCACATTTGGTGGCTGACTAAATACTTTTTTACCCCACTGTACATCCTGATCTGAGAGTATGTTTATTAGGCATCATTACCAAACAAGTTACTATTTGAGTATTTTAATTCTTTATACAAAATTTCACTTTATTTAGATATATTGTGTAGATTGTATGCTAGCTAACCAATTAGCTTAGCAAGTCTAAAACTTAGCCAACATTTTCTGCAAAGAGTGAAAATTGTCATTACCATTGCGTGTCATTACCATCACAAAAGTGACTGTGATGGTAATGACGATCTGTGATGGTAATGACAATTTATGTTTTTATTTCCTAATAACTAGCATAGGACTTTGCTGAGAATTATCTCTGCAAATACTCATCTGAGATTCAAGCCGTACATTTTGACGACTCACACAAGCAAGCATCCATTCACACTGGAGTTGCCTACACAGGAAAAGGTATATCGTCAGTGTGTTCAGTTTCCTCATCAATGAGGCATGATCCTTCAGCTATATGGGCACATCTCTCTCCTGTGCTCTCCCACTTGAAGGAACAGAACCCCTCTGCAACAACCCTCCATGTCATAAGTGATGGCCCTATAACCCTGTACCGATCCAAGAAGAATTTTTATTTGCTCTCCACAGTGCCATTTAGGTTTGGGTTCAGCAGGGCGACCTGGAACTTTTTCGGAAGCCGGGCATGGCAGAGGACCAGCAGATGGAGTTGGGGCAGCAATAAAACGAAATGCAGATGCTATTGTTGCCCGTGGAATAGATCTACCAAGTGGTGAAGTCCTCTTCGATGTCCTGTCGAAGGAGCAATCAAAGATCAAGCTCTTCCATGTCACTGAAGAAGACATTTCAGCAAAGGATGCCTTGCTACCAAATCAACTGGAAACAGTTCATGGAACAATGAAAATCCATCAGGTGGAGTATATTATATACTATATTATAATATTTATTTATTAAATTAGTCTTTATTTATTCTGTGAATGTAGCATATTCAGTAATACCCAGTTGTTTTTATTTTTGTACAGATTTTCACCAACAATCCAGGTCACATCAAGTGGCGAGTACTCAGCTGTTTCTGTTCAGCTCCCGAGGAGTGCAAGTGCTATGGCCCACACACAGTGGCCATTCAGCAAGATGAGCCAACAACAAGCCAGGAAGGATCAGCCCTGGATCTGCAGCCGCCTGAGATGGACACACAGCCATCAACACTTGTCCCCGTTTCAGAGATCACAGATCAACTTATAGGACAGTGGTGTGCTGTTCAGTATGACCAAGATGTATATCCAGGCATCATTCAGGTTGTAGATGCAGAAGGTTGTACCCTTGTGAAAACAATGAACATCATTGGCAAGAACCGTTTCTTTTGGCCTATGAAAGATGGTGTTCTGTGGTATCAGCCATGTGATCTGCTTGGTCTAGTCCCAGAGCCCCAGCCAGTTACAAAAAGGCACACGAGGCTACCAGAGAATGTGTGGAAGATGTTGCGCTCTCTCAGGGAATGAAACAAACTTGTGTCTAAAGTTTATGTTGGAAGCACACTCTAAACAGTCAAAATGGCTTTTTACAAAGTGATATTTGAATGCTGTTGATTAAAAAAAGTGTTAAAAATAAAGGCAGACACTTTAATTCTGCTATTGAGGTTCTGTACATGATGAGTTTTTATATTGTTAAGTGCATTTTCTTATTGCTAGTGTGTAAAATCAATTAGTTACTTTTGTGGCTGTTGCAGTCACAGAATGTGATATGTTTTTTAATGACTTAAATGTATTTCTTACTAGTATTTGTATTTTATTTATGACATCGTTCCAATGATTTGTATAAGCTGGTTGATAATCACCAGCAGGTCCCTGACTGTTGTTTAATATGGGTCACACCACTGTTGCTGTGCATGAATTAAAATGCTACAAACTTATTTCAGAGTACTGAAAACTTTTATTTTCTATTTTATCATTTTTGGATTGGCACTCATCATATGGGACATTTAAGCTGAGCATGCCAGTTCTCTTCTTTGATCCTTTTTGATGTCAGAAACGAGCCAACCGGCCAGAAGAGCAGATTATTACATAAACAATGCTGTGTTAGTTTACCAAGTGATTAATTTTAATGGAAGGTTAAGTGTACAAAAGGTGGTGTTTTTAAAAAGTAGTATTTTCTTTGTCTTTGTTGTAAAAAAAAACAACAAAACACCAGTGTTAATTTTTACATCATTACCAAAACATGTTGTCATTACCATCACAATACATTTTTTGATAGAAAATGTTGCTTTATTGTTAACTTGGGTTTTACCACAATCATTGTGGTAATGTTTCAATTTGCATTTTATGAAAAAATATACATTGCAATTCAAATATTCTGATTAGTACGCAACATTTCATTGTTGAGACAAGGCAATATATTAAGTCAGAGAGAATATGTTAAAATGTATTTTAAATGTACTTACAAATATTTAGAACATGATTCTTAAAGAGCATGTTTTGTACTTACTGGAATGATTGTAAAACCTTTGCTTGTCAAATCATTTTGTATTAAAATCAGTGTTTTTGTGATGGTAATGACATTTTACCGTGGCAAATTTGAAAAAAGCTTAATATCAAAATTATCATGAAGTAATATCAAAGCTACACTCAGATTTGTGTTCCAGACCAATTGCTAAACCTTTTGAAACAGAAAAAATAAAGATAAAAGTGTAGGAAACTCGAAATGAAGAGACTGAATGATTTTTCAGTATTGGTTTATTCTATATCAAGTCCTACAGCTCCTCTCTCAGTCAGGGAATGAAGAGAGTGAGCTGAGATAAACCACATACCTTTATACTGTTACAACAGACACAAATCACATTCACATCAAACACAGAATTCCATTCATAACTAATCCCCCCATTGTCTTCTCGGCTTCTCTGTCTGACCCTATGAGTCAGACAGTCCCTTCAGGTCCACTCTCAGATCTTCTCACTTCGTCTCTAGTCCGCAGGGGGTCCAGACTCAATGTCCGTATGAGGCGTGATGTCAATACACACTGTGAGCTCAAAGTTCCCTCATGTCTGGGTCTCTGCCAAGGAATATGTGAGCTACATAATGTTACGCCACATCACTCCCCCTGAAACGCCCAAGAACGGACATACACCAACCTTAAGTCAATAATGGACAATCATACACACTATGTCAAGAAGGGACACACACACACCGCCCTCATGTCCATAATAGGCAGTCATACACATTACACCCTTACATCACCCCCCCCCCCTTTGCAGGATCTACAGCACAATTTACACGGGTTGATCAAAATACACATCACTCTGCCCGTTGCTTAGGCTGCAATCTCCTCCCGAATCTGCTGAACGCAGGCTTCGCAGCCTGTGTTGTGCCGTCCTGCGGTGCACCTGTGGAATGAGGGGGAGAAGGGTTATTTGCCCTCTGCTGGGGAACTAGGGGCTGTCCCTTGGGAGGCCTGCCGCGTCGAGGCGCCCCCGCCAGTCGTACAGGTTCGTCACGTAACACAAAAGCAGGCTTTAATCTGTCAACACTGATTGTCTCTTTCCTGCCCCCCAAGTCCAGTACAAAATATTTCTCCCTGGTTTCCAGCACTCGGAACGGACCATCGTAAGGTGGGCGGAGACTGTGACGCTGGGCGTCGTGCCTGACAAAAACAAACTCTGCGTTTTGCAAAGCCTTGGGAACAAAAACCTGCGGAAACGTGTGATGAGCGGGGCCCGGGAGCATTTCTGCCCCCATGCCACTTAGAGGTCCCCACACCGGGGGGCGCTCGGGTGCTGCATGGGCTGGCAGGAACTCTCCTGGCAGCTTGAGAGGTTGAGTAAACACTAATTCAGCAGGTGAGGCATCTAAATCCTCCTTGGGTGCCGAACGCAACCCCAATAAAACCCATGGTAGTTTGTTTACCCAATTTGTATCTGTGAGCGACGCTCTGAGGGCTGCCTTCAACGATCTGTGGAAACGCTCGCATAAACCGTTGGCCTGTGGGTGATAAGCGGTGGTGCGATGAGCTGTTGCTCCTAAGCCGCTGGCCATGGCTGACCATAGCTCTGAAACGAACTGCGGACCCCTATCGGACGTAATGTCCGACGGGACTCCGAACCGCGCTACCCAGGCTGTTAAAAAAACGCGAGTTACCTCTGCCGCTGTGGTAGACTGCAATGGAACCACTTCCGGCCAACGCGTGGTCCGGTCCACCATTGTCAGGAGATGTGTGAACCCCTGCGAGGGCGGCAGGGGTCCCACTAGATCTACGTGCACATGATCAAACCTCTTAGCCGGGACGTGGAAAGGCTCTAAAGGGGCTTTTGTGTGTCTGTGAACTTTGGCCCGCTGGCAGGACATACAGGCTCGCGCCCACTCCTTCACGTGCTTGCGCAGGCTCGGCCAAACAAACTTCTCTGCTACCATTTTCACCGAAGCGTGTACTCCCGGGTGTGCCAGGGAGTGCACCGCGTCAAAAACATGACGGCGCCACGTGGCCAGCACCACTGGGCAAGGTCGCCCGGTGGATACATCGCAAATAAGCGGGGGTGAACCGGTTTGTAAACTTATGTTCTCCAGCCTTAACCCTGTTGGTCCAGACAGGAGCGCGTGCACGTCTGTGTCCTCGCCCTGCTCTGCTGCCATGGCCGCGTAATCTATTCCTACGTGCACCGGAGCCGCGTGCGCATCCGCGTCCGTGCTGTTACCGCGCTCCGCGTCTGCGGCGCTACAGCCCCCATCCGCGCGGACAGGTGCTGTTACCGCTCGCGAGAGGCAGTCCGCCACCACATTAAATTTACCGGCTACGTGCTGTATATCGGTGGTGAATTCTGAAATTGCGGCCAGCTGCCTCTGCTGTCGGCCTGACCATGGTTCAGAGACTTTGGACATTGCAAAAGTTAACGGTTTGTGGTCGACAAAAGCGGTGAAACGCCGCCCTTCCAACCAGAACTGGAAATGGCGAATGGCCAGGTGGAGCGCTAGCAGTTCCCTGTCAAACGTGCTATATTTTCGCTCAGCATCGCGTAGGGTTCTGCTAAAAAAAAGCGAGTGGTTGCCAAGCTCCGGCGACTTGCTGTTCTACCACGGCTCCTATGGCCACCTCTGACGTGTCTGTGGTTAGCACTATTCGGGCTGCTGGGTCTGGGTGAGCCAGCCGTACTGCGTTCGCTAGTGCTTTCTTAACCTCAATGAATGCGCGCTCCCGCTCAGGAGACCACTCAATCGCATTTGAGGGCTTCTGTTTTTTTAGCGCGACATACAACGGTTGCCCCCCTCATGGATCGTCACCTTATCGTGGTGGGGGGGTTTGCATGCCCCAGTGATCCCAGGAGCTATGTTGTCCGGGGCAATTTGCCTCTGATAGGGTCTCCCAAGACAAACTGGTCCTGGGTGAAGGGCCAGACTAAGAACGATCCAACAGACTCTCATGATAAATTGTATATCAAGGATTCAGTGTACCCCGCCCGGTATGGGGTTACCGGGGCCCCACCCTGGAGCCAGGCCTGGGGAAGGGGCTCGAAGGCTAGCGTCTGGTGGCCAGGTTTCCACCCATGGGACCCGACCGGGCTCAGCCCGAAGGAGTTACATGGGTCCGCCCTCCAGTGGGTTCACCACCTGCAGGAGGGATCATGGGGGTCCGGTGCTATGTGGATTAGGTGGCGGTCAAAGGCGGAGACCTTGGCGGACTGATCCCAAGCTTTCTAAACTGGCTTTTGGTACGTGGAATGTCACCTCTCTGGTGGGGAAGGAGCCTGAGCTGGTGTACGAGGTTGAGAGATACCGGCTAGATATAGTCGGCCTCACCTCAACACACAGCTCCGGTTCCGGAACCAGTCTCCTGGAGAGGGGCTGGAGCTTGGCCTTTTCTGGAGTTGCCCCGGGCAAGAGGCGAAGAGCAGGGGTGGGTATTCTTGTATCGCCCCACCTTGCTGCCTCTATATTGGAGTTTTCCCCGGTGGACAAAAGGATTGCTTCCCTGCGCCTTCGGGTTGGGAAATGGGTCCTGACCATCATTTGTGCCTATGCACCAAGTGATGTTTCAGAGTACCCACCCTTTTAGGAGTCTGTGACTGGGGTGCTGGAGGGTGCTCTTCCTGGAGACTCCATTGTCCTACTGGGGGACTTCAATGCGCATGTGGGCAACGACAGTGAAACCTGGAGGGGGGTGATTGGTAGGAACGGCCTGCCCGATCTGAACCCGAGTGGTGTTCAGTTATTGGACTTCTGTGCTAACCACAGTCTGTCCATAACGAATACCATGTTCAAGCATAAGGGTGTCCTTATGTGCACCTGGCACCAGGACACCCTAGGTCGCAGGTCGATGATCGATTTTGTTATCGTATCATCAGACCTGCGACCGTATGTCTTGGACACCCGAGTAAAGAGAGGTGCAGAGCTGTCAACTGATCACCACCTGGTGGTGAGTTGGATCCGATGGCAGGGGAGGAAGCCATTCAGCCCTGGTAGACCCAAACGTATAGTGAGGGTGTGTTGGGAGCGTCTGGCTGAGGCCCCTGTCCGGGAGGTCTTCAACTCCCACCTCCGGAAGAACTTCAACCACATTCCAAGGGAGTCTGGAGACATGGAGTCTGAATGGGCCATGTTCTCCACCTCTGTTGTTGAAGCGGCGGCCCAGAGCTGCGGCCGCAAGGTGGTCGGTGCATCTCGTGGTGGCAACCCCCGAACCAAGTGGTGGACACCAGTGGTGAGAGGGGCCATTAAGCTGAAGAAGGAGTCCTATCAAGCTTGGTTGGCTTGTGGGACTCCCGAAGCAGCTGAGGTGTACCGGCAGGCCAAGCGGAGTGCAGCTCGGGTGGTTGCTGAGTATGGGAGGAGTTCAGTGAGGGCCATGGAACAAGACTTTCGGTCGGCTTCAAAGAGATTCTGGCAAACCGTTCGGCGGCTCAGGAGGGGAAAGCAGCTCCCCGTCCACACTGTGTATGGTGCGGATGGGACACTGTTGACTTCAACTGGGGATATCGTCGGGCGGTGGAAGGAATACTTTGAGGATCTCCTCAATCCCACTGATACGCCTTCCACAGAGGAAGCAGGGTTTGGGGACGAGGGGGATGACTCGCCTATCACAGGGGCTGAGGTCGCCAAGGTGGTTAAAAATCTCCTTGGTGGCCGGGCCCCGGGGGTGGACGAGATTCGCCCTGAGTACCTCAAGGCCCTGGATGTTGTTGGGTTGTCATGGTTGACACGCCTCTGCAACATTGCGTGGAGGTCGGGGGCAGTGCCTTTGGCATGGCAAACCGGGGTGGTGGTTCCTCTCTTCAAAAAAGGGGACCGGAGGGTGTGTTCCAACTTTAGAGGGATCACACTCCTCAGCCTCCCTGGGAAGGTCTATGCCAAGGTACTGGAGAGGAGAGTCCGGCCGTTGGTCGAACCTCGGATTCAGGAGGAGCAATGTGGTTTTCGTCCTGGCCGTGGCACATCGGACCAGCTCTTTACCCTCTCGAGAATTCTTGAGGGTTCGTGAGAGTTTGCCCAACCAATTTACATGTGTTTTGTGGACTTGGAGAAGGCATTTGACCGCGTCCCTCGTGGATTTTTGTGGGGGGTGCTTCGGGAGTATGGGGTATCGGGCTTGTTGTTACGAGCTATTCGGTCTCTGTACGACTGTTGTGAGAGTTTGGTTCGTATTGCCAACACTCGGTCGGAGTCATTCCCAGTGAGAGTTGGACTCCGCCAGGGCTGCCCTTTGTCACCGATCCTGTTCATAATTTTTATGGACAGGATTTCTAGGCGCAGCCAGGGAATGGAGGGTGTCATGCTTGGTGACCACAGGATCTCATCTCTGTTGTTTGCAGATGATGTTGTCCTGTTGGCTTCATCCAGCAATGACCTATAGCTCTTGCTGGGACGGTTTGCCGCTGAGTGTGAAGCGGCTGGGATGAGAATCAGCACCTCCAAGTCCGAGTCCATGGTCCTCAGCCGGAAAAAGGTGGACTGTCCTCTCCGGGGTGGGGACAGGCTCCTGCCCCAAGTGGAGGAGTTTAAGTATCTTGGGGTCTTGTTCACGAGTGAGGGGAAAATGGAGCGAGAGATCGACAGACGGATTGGAGCAGCATCTGCAGTGATGCAGACGTTGTACCGGTCTGTTGTGGTGAAGAGGGAGCTTAGTTCTAAGGCAAAGCTGTCGATTTACCAGTCAATCTACGTTCCTACTCTCACCTATGGTCACGAGCTTTGGGTAATGACCGAAAGAACGAGATCGCGGATACAAGTGGCCGAAATGAGCTTTCTCCGTAGGATTGCTGGACTCACCCTCAGAGATAGGGTGAGGAGCTCAGTCATCCGGGAGAGGCTCAGAGTAGAACCGCTGCTCCTCCACATTGAAAGGAGTCAGTTGAGGTGGTATGGGCATCTGATTAGGATGCCTCCTGGATGCCTCCCACTTGAGGTGTTTCAGGCACGTCCCACTGGGAGGAGACCCCGGGGCAGACCCAGGACTCGGTGGAGAGATTATGTCTCCCAGCTGGTCTGGGAACGCCTTGGTATCCCCTCTGAAGAGGGGATTGATCTAGATTTTACTAACAGGCCAGAAAGGATCTTGAAGTCATACAATATGCTCACAGGATTGTCTGATCACAATCTTATAATGGTCACAAGAAAATTAAATAAAAAGCGCTTCAAATCCTTGGCCGCCACTGAATTCTATAGGATACCAAAACAGGAACAACAAAATTTTCAAGATTCAATTCAAGAAGTAAATTGGGATGAATTATTCATTGGCAAAAATTTAGATGAGGATTGTTCTAAATTTGCCAACAAAATACAACAAATTATTATACAATTTACACGGATAATTAAACTAAAAGCTAGAAAGAATTGCCTGCCTTGGTTAAACAAATTTATTCTGAAATTGATGAAAGAACGAGATCACTTTTTGAAGTTGTCAGTTAAATCAGGACAAAACAGGCACCAATTTATTTCATTGAGAAATAGGGTAGTGAAAGAAATAAGAAAATCTAAAGCTGACTTTTTCATTACTGTTTTGAATAGTGCAAGGGGAAATTCTAAAATAACCTGGACATATATTAAAAAACTATTGGGTGATTCCCAGAAAAACAAAGCAAAACTAATGCAAATTCAATTGAATGGAAACATCTTGACAGAACCTCAAGTGATGGCTGATGCTTTTAACAACTACTTCATTGAATCTGTGTCAGAAATCTCTGATAAGTTTATAGTAAAACAAAGGAAGGAATACCCTGTATTGTCTGCATCGCAGTCTTTTACTATTACAAATATTACTGAGACCAAAGTTATCGATTTAATTCAAGCACTCAAACCATCTAAAGCAAAGGATGTTTTTGGAATGGACACGAACATGCTCAAAGATTTAGGTTCAGCTCTCGCCACTCCTATCGCCTCAATCATTAATCTTTCAATTTCATCTGGCCATTTTCCAAAGGCCTGGAAATCTGCTATTGTTACCCCTGTTTTTAAATCCGGTGACTCAACTCTTCTGCATAACTACCGACCAATAAGCATTCTTCCGGCCATTTCCAAAATTGCAGAAAAATGGGTGGCAGAACAGATTGTCCATTATTTAAACAGTAGTTCCCCCTCTCTCCATGCCATGCAGTTTGGTTTCAGATCCAAGCATTCCACTGAAATGGCTACATACCTTTTCATTGAGAAAATAAAATCTTTTCTTGATAAGGGTGGAGTTGTAGGGGCGGTGTTTTTGGACCTCAGGAAAGCATTCGATACAGTAAATCACTCTGTTCTTCTTACCAAGCTTTTTAAATTTACTTTTCTCACAATGCTGTGAGCTGGATTGAATCATATCTGCATGATCGAACACAATGTGTATCAGTTAACAACTGCAGATCTGATTCTCTTAGGCTAACTTCTGGAGTCCCTCAGGGATCAATATTAGGCCCCCTTTTATTTAGTCTTTATATTAATGATTTGCCCACTGTTTGTTCTGAAGCTGAATGCTTAATGTATGCAGACGACATGGTTTTTTTTGTTCATGGTCGCTCCAAAGACACTGTTGCTGCTAAACTTAGTAAAACAATGTCCTGTGTCACAACTTGGTTGCAGGAGTGCTGTCTACAGTTAAATGTTTCTAAAACTGTAGGCATGTATTTCACTAAAATAAATAGAGTGTCACCTGACCCTGACATACATGTTAATGGAGGAAAAATACAAATTGTTAGCCAATATAAATATCTTGGGTTAATAATAGATTCACAGCTTTCCTTTAAAGCCCATATTGCTAAATTGTGTAAAAAAAATCAAGTTAAATCTTGCAAATTTTCGTGCAATTCAAAATGAAATGTCAACTGAAGCTGCAAAAATATACTTGCATTCAATGATTCTGAGTCACTTCAACTATTGCCTAACTAGCTGGTCCCAGGCGGGTTTGAGTGCCAAAAAACCATTGGAAGTTTTGTACAAACAAGCAGTTAAAGTTATGGATAAAAAACCTAGGCATTATCATCATTGTGCAATTTTAAAAAAATACAGTCTTTTAAATTGGAATAGTCTTCATACATTTGCAAATTTAAATTTGACTTATAAAGTACTGCATGATTTGGCTCCAGATCCTCTGGCAGAGTTCATCAGCCAAAGAAACAGCTCTGATCGCGTCACTCGAGGCTCTGTCAGCGGTGACTGTTTTATTCCTCTGCGCAGGAGCACTTTCAGTAAGTCGGCCTGGTCAGTGAGGAGCGCTAGTGAGTGGAACTCAGTACCTGAGGAGGTTAAACTGCTCACAACATTCAAGGCCTTCACAAAAAAATTGAAAATGTGGCTTATAAACACCTACAGCTGCCAACACTAAAAGATAAGTCTGCTGTGATGTTTGATGTTGTGTTTCAATGTACGGTTTGTTATGTATATATTATTTGTTACATTAGTGCCCTCTGGTTCCTTTCAAGGTTGTCATAGCCAGGAGCGGCACTGGGGTTAAGCTCCCAGTGCTCATAAAATGCTCCTTATGGCGTGCGTCTCGAAAAGCCTCTGACAACTAAGTCCAACTCCTAGCCTGCCCGTGTGGTTTAGTCTCTAAGCCCGGCGGAACTGCTTTTACTAATAGGAGAAGGGGCGAGGGCGGATCTCTGGCGCCTTAAAACCAGATGCTTCGGGTAGATGGTGGCTCATCAACCTGGGAAGGTAGCCCATCTAGGGGAAGGTAAACCCTGATTTCAAACCCCCGCTGCCTTGCGGCATACCCGGTCACAGGAAAGGCTTCGGGAGTCAACCCTGAGGAAAAATCCGGAGTCGGAGCCCCTAAGGCAGTTCTCTGTTGTGCTCAACATCGTTCTGGCAGCTCCTGCAACGGCGCTGGTGCCAAACTGTAGCAGCCCTGCTGTTCCTTTGGATTCATCAGTGACGTGGAGAGGGGGGACATGCTGCATGGGCAACATCTTGTCCTCCATATCTTCCTGCCCAGGTTTGAATCCTACCAACGCCCAACGCTGGAAGGTAGAACACTGGATCACTGGAGAGGACACTCCAGCTTCGCCTTTGGCGTAGACAAAACACGGGGAATGACAGTTACCGGTTATAAGCCACTGCTCAATTGGCGTAGAGCGTGGCGCCAGGGGTTGTTCCCGACGGTGGGAGGGATCATCAGATCTCACTGGACAGCTACCGCCCGCCTCAAGCTGGGCAGCCCCCAGCCAATAAGGTGTTGTCCCGCCACAGCTTGCTTTCCTCATTGGGTGCATGGGGATAAGGAGAAATCCAAACAGCAGGCTGAGAACCTTCGCACCAGGCAAGACAATAAAACAAAAGAGACCAACTCTAAAACTGGGAACTTGGAACGTCCGCACTATGATGACAGGACTCGCTGCTAACCTAAAGGACATCAACGACACCAGGAAGACTGCCATCATCAATAATGAGCTGCAGAGACTGGGAGTGGATATCGCCACTCTCCAGGAAACACGGTTAGCTGATGCAGGCACACTGAGAGAGAAGGACTACACGTTCTACTGGCAGGGAAAGGGCAGTGACGAACACAGGGAACACGGAGTGGGCTTCGCAGTGAAGAACACTTTGCTGAAGATGGTGGAACCGGGCAGCACTGGCTCTGCACGACTCCTCACCCTCCGCCTGAACACCACTGAAGGCCCAGTCACCCTCGTCAGTGTGTATGCCCCAACACAGACAGCCACACCAGAGGCAAAAGACGAGTTTTACGAGAATCTCGCAACAACTGTCAGGATCATCCCCAACTCTGAACAACTCATTCTCCTTGGAGACTTCAATGCCAGAGTGGGTGCTGACCACGACTCCTGGCCCTCCTGTCTTGGACCTTTTGACGTGGGCAGAATGAACGACAACGGACAGCGGCTGCTCGAGTTCTGCACATATCACGATCTGTGCATCACAAACTCGTTCTTCAAGACCAAGCCCCAACACAAGGTTTCCTGGCAACATCCGCGCTCAAAGCACTGGCACCAGCTAGACTTGATCCTGACCAGGCGCACCTCACTGAAGAACGTGCTAATCACCCGTTCGTTCCAGAGTGCAGATTGCGACACAGACCATTCATTGGTGTGTTGCAAGGTCAAGCTGCAGCTGAAGAAATTCCATCGTGCTAGACAACCTGGAAAGGCACGGATTGACACCAGCAAGATGGCCCAACCAGAACTTGTTGAGCAGTTTGCCTCCACCTTTGAGAAGGAACTTGGTGTACCACAAGGAGGAGAATCTGCAAAGCAGAAGTGGGAAGAGCTGCGAAACACCATCTACCGCACAGCCTTGGCTACCTTTGGGAGGAAGACCTCGAAGTCACAGGACTGGTTTGATGCCAAGTTGACCGAGATGACCCCCGTCATTGAAGCCAAGCGCTCAGCACTTGCTGAGTACAAGAAGTACCCAAACGAGAAGAATCTCCAGATTATCAGGGCTGCGAGAAGCAAAGTTCAGCAGACTGCTCGGCGCTGTGCCAACGAGTACTGGACTCAGCTCAGCCAAGACATTCAAACCGCTGCCATAACGGGGAACATCCGTGGTATGTACGATGGCATCAAGAAAGCACTTGGTCCGGCTCAGAGCAAGACGGCCCCCCTCAAATCTTCCACTGGGGAGATGATCACAGAGAAGAACAAGCAGATGGAGAGATGGGTGGAACACTACTCCGACCTCTACTCTAGACAGAACACCGTGACACCGTCAGCCCTTGATGCCATCGACTGCCTGCCATGCATGGACGAACTTGACGCCGAGCCAACCATCGACGAACTCAGTAAGGCCATTGATAGCTTGGCCGCTGGCATGGCACCCGGCAACGACTGCATACCCCCTGACCTGATCAAGCACTGCAAGACCGCCCTACTGCTGCCATTGCATGACGTCCTCTGCCAGTGCTGGAAGGAAGGTGCCGTACCACAGGACATGAGGGACGCCAAGATCATCACCCTCTACAAAAACAAAGGGGAGAGAAGTGACTGCAACAACTACAGGGGCATTTCCCTCCTCAGCGTTGTTGGCAAAGTCTACGCACGAGTTGTTCTCGTTCGTCTACAGAAGCTTGCCGAACGTGTCTACCCCGAGTCTCAGTGTGGCTTCCGCGCTGAGCGATCGACGGTAGACATGATATTCTCCATCCGCCAACTCCAGGAGAAATGCAGAGAACAGAACATGCCTCTGTACGTCGCCTTCATCGACCTCACCAAAGCGTTCGATCTGGTCAGCAGAGAGGGCCTTTTCAAGATCCTGCCAAAGATAGGATGCCCACCAAAGTTGCAAAGCCTCATCGAATCGTTTCACACCAACATGCAGGGGATAGTGCAGCACGATGGCAACGTCTCAGAGCCATTCATCATATGCAGCGGAGTGAAACAGGGCTGTGTACTTGCGCCAACCCTCTTTGGGATTTTCTTTGCTATGCTCCTGAGGCATGCCTTCAGCACAGCAACAGAGGGAATCTACCTGCACACAAGATCTGACGGCAGGCTTTTCAACCTCGCCCGCCTGAAAGTCAGAACCAAAGTACGCGAGGCTCTAATCAGAGACATGCTGTTCGCAGACAACGCTGCAGTCACAGCCCACACACAGCAGGAGCTTCAGACCCTGATGGACCGCTTCTCCCAGGCATGCAAGGACTTCGGGCTTACCATCATCCTGAAGAAGACTAACATCTTGGCGCAAGGCACGGAAGCACCACCAACCATCACCATTGATGACTACAAGCTGGGGGTCGTGAATCAGTTCACGTACCTGGGGTCCACGATCAGCAACAACCTCTCCCTTGATACAGAGATCAACAAGAGGATTGGAAAATCAGCCTTCACACTCGCTCGCCTCACCACACGAGTGTGGGAGAATCCCAAACTCTCTGTCAAGACGAAGATGGCAGTGTACAATGCCTGCGTCATCAGCACACTGCTCTATGGGAGTGAGACGTGGACAACATACGCCCGGCAGGAAAAGAGACTGAACTCCTTCCACTTGTGCTGCATTCGCCACATCCTGGACATATCCTGGCAGGACAAAGTGCCCAACACAGAAGTTCTGTCCCGCGCCGGCCTTCCCCCCATGTTCACTCTACTCAGGCAGCGCAGGCTCCGCTGGCTAGGCCACATTCACCGTATGGAGGATGGCAGAATCCCCAAAGACGTCCTCTATGGAGAACTGGCAACTGGCAGGAGAGACGTTGGCCGCCCACAGCTGCGCTTTAGAGACGTCTGCAAGAGAGACATGAAGGCCCTGGATATCAACACAGAGCGCTGGGAGGACCTTGCAACGGGCCGCTCCAAATGGAGAGGCACCCTGACCAGACAGCTCAAGGCGGGTGAAGAGAGACTGACTGCTGCAGCAGATGAAAAAAGGACCCGCAGGAAGAACCGCCACAGACCCAGCAGCACGGAGACCACCCACAAGTATGACCTGTGTGACAGGGACTGTCATTCGCGCATCGGCCTGTTCAGCCACAGGCGGTGCTGTTCCAGCAGAGTAGACGTTTAGGATTCTCTTCCATGGTCATCATAGACCGACGGAGGCCGACATAAGTGCCCTCTTAAATGTCTAACCATGTTTTTTTCTTGTAGATGCATTTTACTGCTTTTTTACATCTTGGCCAGGGGACTACAGATGAAAACTAGCCTTTTGGCTAATTCTGGCTTTTTTAACCATGTGTAATCATGTGTTTTATGAAAATGCATTGTCCCTTTTCAAATAAACTAAACTAAACTAAAAAAAAAAGAGCTGGAGCAGGTGGCTGGGGAGAGGGAAGTCTGGGCTTCTCTGCTTGAACTACTGCCTCCGCGACCCGGACCTCCGGAAAAGCGGTAGAAGATGGATGGATGGATGGATACAACGGTTGCATGAGCTGCGTCGCGTGAGGTATGAAACGGTTGTAAAAGTTTACCATACCTAAAAATTCCTGCAACGCTTTTACCGTTCATGGCTGGGGAAACTCAGCCACCACGCGTACTTTGGAGGGCAGCGGAACTGCACCCTCTGGGGAGACGCGGTGCCCTAAAAAATCGATCTGTGCTGCGCCAAAATGGCACTTGGCTGGGTTGATTATCAACCCGTGCGCTCCCAACCTCTGAAAAACAGTTCTGAGGTGACTTTCGTGTTCCTCCTCAGAGGCGCTGGCAACTAAAATATCGTCTAAGTAGACAAAAACGAAAGGGAGGTCACGCAAAACGGCATCCATCATGCGTTGGAAGGTTTGCGCAGCGCCTTTAAGGCCAAAAGGCATGCGTAAAAATTCAAAAAGCCCGAAAGGGGTTATTACCGCTGTCTTGGGAATGTCCTCTGATCGGACCGGAACCTGATGATAACCGCGGACCAGGTCTATTTTAGAAAAAATTCGCGCCTTGGCCAAATGCACCGAAAAATCTTGAGATATGTGGAATTGGGTAGCGGTCCTGCGCTGTGGCATTGTTTAACCTGCGATAATCGCCGCATGGTCTCCACGAGCCGTCCGCCTTAGGGACCATGTGGAGGGGGGAAGCCCAAGCAGACTTCGAGCGGCGAATTATGCCCAATCTCTTCAGGTTGGCGAACTCCTCACACGCAATGGAGAGCTTAGCTGCATCCAGGCGCCAAGCCTTCGCAAAAACCGGTGGGCCACCTGTGGTTATAAAGTGCTCGACCCCGTGCTTCGCCACCTTAGCTGAAAACGTGGGAACTGTGAGTGCTGGGAACTGGTTTAGGAGAGTGTGGAACTTACCTCCTGCTGCGGCGGCGTTGGCCTGTACTGACGGCGGGGACACTCGCGCTGCACAGGGAATAGAACAAAAAGAGAGTGCATTAACCAAGCGTCTATTAGCCAGATCCACCAACAAGCCATGTGAACACAAAAAGTCAGCGCCCAACATGTTGAAACTCACTGCCGCTACTATGAAGGTCCATTCATAGCTGCGGCCGTGCAAGGACAGGCGCAGAGTTCTTTCGCCAAACATCTTGATCGACGAGCCGTTTGCGGCTGTTGCTCCATCTCCGCGGGGACCGGCCGCCCGATCCGCGTAGGTCGCGGTTATGAAACTCCTCTGTGCTCCGGTGTCGACGAGGAATTGCCGTCCGGAGCTCGCATCCGTCAGGTAGAGCAGCTTGTTCCGTTCGCCGAGGGTTGAAGCTGCTAACAACCTCCGGCTCTTGCGTTTCCCTGCTTCCTGAAGTTGCATGGCGGGACGCATCTGTGAGCCTTGTGCGCGAATCGTCGATGGTAGAAGCACATCTCGTCCTCTCCTCTGCGCCGGGACCGCGCTGCCGCTCTTGTCGCTGGGGTCGGCTCTGCTGCCACCGGTTCTCCGTCGCCCTGGGCCGCCGCGCCAAGGTTTGCTGCTGCCGCTGCTGTCTCCTGTTCGCCGCATGCGTCCAGGAGCTGCTCCGCTTCCAAAGCCAGCGCGTGGAAGTCCTGCTGGTCCACACACCTCATGCTGGACAGGGAGCCTCTCGTGTGCTGGAAGGGTCCTCAAAAAGATGTGCTTAAATAAAAACACATCATTGTCTGCCCCGATCATCTGCAGCATGTCCTCCATGAGGACAGTCGGCCTGCGTCGACTGTCGGCATGCAACTCCCACCTCCGGAAGAACTTCAACCACATTCCGAGGGAGTCTGGAGACATGGAGTCTGAATGGGCCATGTTCTCCACCTCTGTTGTTGAAGCGGCAGCCCAGAGCTGCGGCCGCAAGGTGGTCGGTGCATCTCGTGGTGGCAACCCCCGAACCAAGTGGTGGACACCAGTGGTGAGGGGGGCCATTAAGCTGAAGAAGGAGTCCTATCAAGCTTGGTTGGCTTGTGGGACTCCCGAAGCAGCTGAGGTGTACCGGCAGGCCAAGCGGAGTGCAGCTCGGGTGGTTGCTGAAGCAAAAACCCGGGTATGGGAGGAGTTCGGTGAGGCCATGGAACAAGACTTTCGGTCGGCTTCAAAGAGATTCTGGCAAACTGTTCGGCGGCTCAGGAGGGGAAAGCAGCTCCCCGTCCACACTGTGTATGGTGCGGATGGGACACTGTTGACTTCAACTGGGGATATCGTCGGGCGGTGGAAGGAATACTTCGAGGATCTCCTCAATCCCACTGATACGCCTTCCACAGAGGAAGCAGGGTTTGGGGACGAGGGGGATGACTCGCCTATCACAGGGGCTGAGGTCGCCAAGGTGGTTAAAAATCTCCTTGGTGGCCGGGCCCCGGGGGTGGACGAGATTCGCCCCGAGTACCTCAAGGCCCTGGATGTTGTTGGGTTGTCATGGTTGACACGCCTCTGCAACATTGCGTGGAGGTCGGGGGCAGTGCCTTTGGCATGGCAAACCGGGGTGGTGGTTCCTCTCTTCAAAAAAGGGGACCGGAGGGTGTGCTCCAACTTTAGAGGGATCACACTCCTCAGCCTCCCTGGGAAGGTCTATGCCAAGGTACTGGAGAGGAGAGTCCGGCCGTTGGTCGAACCTCGGATTCAGGAGGAGCAATGTGGTTTTCGTCCTGGCCGTGGCACATCGGACCAGCTCTTTACCCTCTCGAGAATTCTTGAGGGTTCGTGGGAGTTTGCCCAACCAGTTTACATGTGTTTTGTGGACTTGGAGAAGGCATTTGACCGCGTCCCTCGTGGATTTTTGTGGGGGGTGCTTCGGGAGTATGGGGTATCGGGCTTGTTGTTACGAGCTATTCGGTCTCTGTACGACCGTTGTGAGAGTTTAGTTCGCATTGCCAACACTCGGTCGGAGTCATTCCCAGTGAGAGTTGGACTCCGCCAGGGCTGCCCTTTGTCACCGGTCCTGTTCATAATTTTTATGGACAGGATTTCTAGGCGCAGCCAGGGAATGGAGGGTGTCATGCTTGGTGACCACAGGATCTCATCTCTGTTGTTTGCAGATGATGTTGTCCTGTTGGCTTCATCCAGCAATGACCTACAGCTCTTGCTGGGACGGTTTGCCGCTGAGTGTGAAGCGGCTGGGATGAGAATCAGCACCTCCAAGTCCGAGTCCATGGTCCTCAGCCGGAAAAAGGTGGATTGTCCTCTCCAGGTTGGGGACAGGCTCCTGCCCCAAGTGGAGGAGTTTAAGTATCTTGGGGTCTTGTTCACGAGTGAGGGGAAAATGGAGCGAGAGATCGACAGACGGATTGGAGCAGCATCTGCAGTGATGCGGACGTTGTACCGGTCTGTTGTGGTGAAGAGGGAGCTTAGTTCTAAGGCAAAGCTGTCGATTTACCAGTCAATCTACGTTCCTACTCTCACCTATGGTCACGAGCTTTGGGTAATGACCGAAAGAACGAGATCGTGGATACAAGCGGCTGAAATGAGCTTTCTCCGTAGGATTGCTGGACTCACCCTCAGAGATAGGGTGAGGAGCTCAGTCATCCGGGAGAGGCTCAGAGTAGAACCGCTGCTCCTCCACATTGAAAGGAGTCAGTTGAGGTGGTATGGGCATCTGATTAGGATGCCTCCTGGACGCCTCCCACTTGAGGTGTTTCAGGCACGTCCCACTGGGAGGAGACCCCGGGGCAGACCCAGGACTCGGTGGAGAGACTATGTCTCCCAGCTAGTCTGGGAACGCCTTGGTATCCCCTCTGAAGAGCTGGAGCAGGTGGCTGGGGAGAGGGAAGTCTGGGCTTCTCTGCTTGAACTGCTGCCTCCGCGACCCGGACCTCCGGAAAAGCGGTAGAAGATGGATGGATGGATGGATGGATCATTGTCTGCCCCGATCATCTGCAGCATGTCCTCCATGAGGACAGTCGGCCTGCGTCCTCCTCTGTCGCGCAGGTCCAGGAGTGTTCTGGCCCTCACCTCGGCCGATGGTACAAAGCTCCGAATGAGGGCGGCTTTCAGGGCGTCGTATTTGCCAGCAGCGGACGGCTGCTGCACCAGGCTCCGCACACACTGGGCTGTGCGGCTGTCGAGTCTTGCGATGACATTGTGGAATTTAATGTCATCCTCTGATACCCCGTAAAGCACGAACCGTGATTCCACGTGTTAGAACCATGAGTGCGGGTCCTCTTGCCAGAACTCGTTTACGCCAGTGCGGGCGGTCTCCGGTGAGTGAGGTTCGGAGTCGGAGAGACGACCTCCAAGTCTTTCCATTTTTCTCACGTGTGGGTCACCAATGTAGGAAACTCGAAATGAAGAGACTGAATGATTTTTCAGTATTGGTTTATTCCATATCAAGTCCTACAGCTCCTCTCTCAGTCGGGGAATGAAGAGAGCGAGCTGAGATAAACCACATACCTTTATACTGTTACAACAGACACAAATCACATTCACATCAAACACAGAATTCCATTCATAACTAATCCCCCCATTGTCCTCTCGGCTTCTCTGTCTGACCGTATGAGTCAGACAGTCCCTTCAGGTCCACTCTCAGATCTTCTCACTTCGTCTCTAGTCCGCAGGGGGCCCAGACTCAATGTCCGTATGAGGCGTGATGTCAATACACACTGTGAGCTCAAAGTTCCCTCATGTCTGGGTCTCTGCCAAGGAATATGTGAGCTACATAATGTTACGCCACAAAAGAACTTTTTTTCCCCCAAATTTTAAATGTCAAAAGTGCCCCTAATTGAAGAATCACCCAAATATAAAATGGAGTTAATAAATAGGTACCTAAATTATGTGCAGTATATTGTTACAGCTTGTTCAACTCTTTGACAGCAGCAGGAACAAAGCTGTTTTTGTAGTGCTGGGTTTTACTTTTTGGGACAGCAAACCTCCGTCTTGAGGGAAGAAGCTGAAAGTTGCAGTGCAAAGGGTGGGAGTCATCATTTAAAATGGAGGTAGCAATCCTCTGTGTGGTGTAAACAAACGACACAGTATTATCTTGTCTGTAACTAGTGATCTTTGGTCACGCACCTGACGTCGTGACGTAATTATATATGAGCTGTCTCTTTTTCTCATGCAAGCTGGCAAGTAAAGTTCATGTTCAACAGCACGCAGTTGTCCCACGTTATTTCGTTCAACTAAAGAACACGACATGGTGTCAGAAGTGCTGCGTAGCTGTGAAGACAGACACTAAAAGTCATTCTAGTGGGAAGAGGGAGAGAGGTGAGCTAAGATGCCCGAAGATAGAGACGATGAACCGGTGAGAGCAGGAGTTAGCATCGCGGCTAGCACGCCCAGCGCCACGTTTAGCATTCAGCCACCGGAGCCCTTTGATTTCTCCAAACCACATGAATGGACCAAGTGGATTCGGCGCTTCGAAAGATTTCGCCAGGCAAGCAATTTGTCTTCAAGTTCAAATGAAAATCAAGTCAACACATTAATATACTGCATGGGAGATGAAGTCCTGAGAGGCTTAAAGTTAACTGAAGCAGAGTAGCTCGAATATAGCAAAGTGAGAGACGGCTTCCACAGCTTTTTCATTGTAAAGAAAAATGTTGTTTATGAACATGCACGTTTCAATATGCGCAAACAAGAGCCAAATGAAAGCGTAGATGCATTTGTAACGGCCCTGCATGCATTAGCGGAGCACTGCAACTACGGTCAGCTTCACGATGAGCTCATAAGAGACAGAATAGTAGTGGGCTTGGCCGACACAAGGCTGTCAGAGCGCATGCAAACGGAAAAAGACTTGGACTTGGAGAAAGCCGTAAATATGGCAAGGCAATCAGAAGAGATCAAAAAGCAACAAACAACTTTGAGGAATGAAGGAAACGTGATGCAGATGAACGTGAACTCTGTGGATAGAGTTACTAAAGCCAAATACAACAAGACAAAGTTTAAGTTCAAAAGCGAAACAGTGAACGCACGCCAGCTGTCTAAAAGTAAAAGCAAAAGTACACCAAACGCATGGTGCTATAAATGTGGTGGTTCTCCTCACCCTAAATATGAGTGCCCTGCAAATGATGCCAAATGTCATGCATGTGGAAAGAAAGGCCACTATCAACGGGTCTGCAGGCAAAGTAAGAATGTCCAAAGTATTGAGGAGGAAGAGGAGCGAAGTTTTTTCCTCGGCTCAGTCACAACAGGCCACCAGGTATGGACAGCTGATATTCTGGTGAGGGACACTAAAATGTCTTTCAAACTCGACACTGGAGCCGATGTCACTGCAATAGCGGAGTCAGACTTGGAACAAATATTTCCAAGAGCAAAAATGCCTGTTCTCCAGCAGCCGGAGAAACCATTGTTGGGTCCTGGAAGGAAACCACTGGAGGTCGCAGGTTTCACAAAGCTTCAGCTCAACTACGGGACAAAACAGACAACAGAAAAGGTCTACATTGTCAAAAATCTCAGCACGCCACTGTTAGGCCTTCCTGCCATCATAGCTCTAGGCCTTCTTGTGCGAGTTGATGTTATTTCAATGGACACTCTGAAAACATCCTACCCCAAACTGTGCAGTGGTCTGGGTGAATTGCAGCAGCCCTACCACATAAAACTCAAACCAAACGCTGTGCCATACTCATTGAAAACCCCAAGGAGGATTCCAATACCTCTAATGGGTAAAGTCAAGGAGGAACTCCAAAGGATGGAACAGCTTGGAGTCATCACCCGAGTGGAGGAACCTACAGACTGGTGCGCCAGCATGGTCGTTGTTCCAAAGAAAAACAGTCCGAGGCTGAGACTGTGCGTGGATTTTACTGGACTAAATGAGTATGTGTACAGAGAAAAGTTTGTGCTGCCTTCTGTCAAACAAAGTCTTGGGATGCTAGCAGGAGCCAAAGTGTTCAGCAAACTGGACGCCAACATGGGCTTCTGGCAAATGTCCTTGTCGGAGGAATCTGCCAAACTGACCACATTCATAACACCCTTCGGGCGGTTCCACTTTAACCGCCTCCCCTTTGGCATCAGCTCTGCGCCCGAGCACTTTCAGCGCAAAATGTCGGAGGTTATTGAAGGAGTTGAAGGAGTGGTCTGTCACGTTGATGATGTGCTGGTATGGGGACATGACCAAGAGGAGCACGACGCCCGACTCCATACCACCCTGCAAAGACTGGAAAAAGCAGCTATAACTCTGAATGTGGAAAAATGTGATCTGTCACAGACCAAAGTGACTTTCCTTGGCTACATCATTACGGACACTGGCATAAGTCCTGACCCAAAGAAAACAGAGTCCATCACAGAGATGAATGAGCCATCAAACGTGACAGAGCTAAGAAGTTTTCTGGGCATGGTCAATCAGGTGGGAAAGTTTATCCCCCATTTAGCAGAGAAAGACAAAGCTCTGAGAGATCTTTTGTCCATGAAGAACAGCTGGTATTGGGGTGTAGACCAAGCTAAAGCATTCAAAACGCTCAAAGATGCTCTAACTTCACCCCAATGCTTGCTATGTATGACCCAAACAGAGACACTAAAGTATCGGCTGATGCTTCTTCTTATGGTCTAGGTGGTGTTCTCCTGCAGCAGTGGGAAGAAGGATGGAGACCAGTCGCCTACGCTTCAAGGTCGCTGTCTCCAACAGAACAACGCTATGCACAAGTGGAAAAAGAAGCCTTAGCATCCACATGGGCATGCGAGCGATTCCGTGATTTTCTAATAGGCAAACACTTCTGTCTGGAAACTGATCGTAAACCTCTTGTGTCACTCTTAGGAGCTCAAGCCTTGGATCTACTGCCACCGAGGATCCAGCGCTTCAGGATGAGACTCATGCGTTACTCGTACAATGTACAGTATGCCCCAGGTAAATCGTCTGGACAGCAGACACTTTGTCTCGCTCACCATTGAAAACAAAACTGACAAAATCAGACAAGGAACTCATGGAGAGCACAGACATATATGTGGACAGCATCATTGAAAATATGCCTGTCAGTTCATCATATATGCAAACACTCAAGGAACAACTGAAAATGGACAGTGTGTGTGCTCGTGTAATGGTCATGTGCAGTCAAGGTTGGCCTGAACGTGCAAAACAAGAACCTCTGTTGAGAAACTACTGGCCCGACCGAGCCACACTTACCGTGAAAGACGGCTTGCTGTTGAAGGATTCAAGACTTGTTATCCCTTCAGCAATGCGGAACGATGTCTTAACAAAACTACATGATGGACACCAAGGAGTTGTAAAATGTAAAGCCCGAGCTCGCCAGTCAGTATGGTGGCCTGGTCTCAGCCAACAGATAAGTGAAATGGTGTTAAAGTGGAGAACATGCATACAAGAGAGACACAACCACAGTGAGCCATTAATGCCAACCGAATGCCCTGACTGTCTGTGGCAAAGAGTGGGTACAGATCTGTTCGAGCTGGGAGGGAAAACTTACCTTCTTGTTGTGGACTATCTTTCCAGGTTCGTTGAGATTGCCCTGCTGAACAAAACTTCTTTGCCCGTCATGGCATCCCTGAGGTCCTGATGTCTGATAATGGGCCCCAGTTCTCTGGTCGGACTTTCACAGACTTTGCGGCTGCCTATGGCTTTAAACACATCACAAGCAGCCCAAGGTTCCCGCAAAGTAACGGAGAGGCGGAACGTGCTATACAGACTGTGAAAAACTTACTGAAAAAGGCTGCTGATCCATATTTAGCTCTTCTTGCCTATAGAGCTACTCCTCTCCAAAATGGTTACAGCCCTGCTGAACTCCTCATGGGCCGCCGCCTGAGGACGACACTACCGACTCTTCCCTCTCAGTTGGATCCGACACTGCCGGACAGCGTCACTCTTGCTCATAAGGAAAGGGAGAAGAGGATGTCGGATATTTCAAACTACAACAGACGTCACCGAGCAAAACCCTTGTGTAACTTGTCACCAGGAGAACAACTGTGGGTCACAGATGCTAAAACACCAGGCACTGTTATCCAAAGTCACTCAACACCGAGATCTTATACAGTGGACTTACCACAGGGGACAGTGAGACGCAATCGCATGCATTTGATTCCTCTACACTCACCTTTGCAACAGTGTACCAAACAGCAGAGTGGGTCAGATGAACCTTCAGAGCAGGTGAAACAAATGCCTATTGTACCTCCTGTTACTCCTATAAAGTCTGATGTTGTGAGAACTAGATCGGGAAGAACTATTGTCAAACCTAAAAAGTTAGATCTCTAAAGAATGGTAAAATGTACAAACACAGAATGTTCTTAGCTGTGGTATTGTTAATGTTTAGAAAATAATAAGCGAAGGTTTAAAAGTACATGATAAGTTCAGAGAAAATGTACACTTGAATACTAGTTACATGTACGCATACTCTCAAAAAAAAGGAAAAAAAAGGGAGATGTGGTGTAAACAAACGACACAGTATTGTCTGTAACTAGTGATCTTTGGTCACGCACCTGACGTCGTGACGTAATTATATATGCGCTGTCTCTTTTTCTCATGCAAGCTGGCAAGTAAAGTTCATGTTCAACAGCACGCAGTTGTCCCACGTTATTTCGTTCAACTAAAGAACACGACACTCTGTACTTGTCTGGTGTACAGGGATGTCAGGCTCAGCTGTGACTCACCAAGCAAACAACTGGACCATCTTAACTACCTGATCCAAGGATTTCCTCTGTTTCAGTTTTATCTGACCAAACCATGACACTAAAGAAAAGGATAAAACAGATTCAATAAAAGCCCGATAAAACATTGTCATTATGGTTCGGTCAATTTGGAAGCGTGCAAGTTTTCTCAAGCAATGCAAATGTTGCTGACCCTTTTTGCACACCCTTTCACAGTTCTCTTCAAAGTTTAAATTACTATCAATAATCGTCCCAAGATATTTGTAGGATTGTACACATTCAGTGGTCTGGCCTTTTAGTACGGTGACTTTGTGCTTGGGAGTTTTCCTCCTAAAGTCAATAATCATGTCTTTAGTTTTTGTCGTATTAGTCACTCGGATGAAAAATCTATCTTTCAGTTCCGTTCCAGTAAAACCGGTCTAAATAATCTTCACACAGTAATGTTGTAAAAAATATATTGAAGAACAATTCACATAGTTCAACTCGAAAAATATGCACAAAAACGAAATCTAACTCGAGAAAAAATTTAACATTTACAATTTTTTCAACGTGAAGATGGTCGCCACGTGATCCGTCTGGACCAATCACTGATCAGCTTTCCTCTCCAAGCAACGAGTAAACATGGCGTCCCCTGCTGGGGAAACCAGCAAGGCAGATAGTGACGGGCAAATAAAATGCTTTTTCCACCTCGATTCCGTGAAAAATGAGAAAGCTGCTCCCATGACAGCAGTGAGGTGGATTAAGGTTGTTGAATGTTGTAAATCGTGGCGAAATTTGGACGGACGGAGTCAAGAAATCGTCAAGGAAATAACAAACAACCAAACTGCAGGATTAAATGTGCCTGTTTCAATGCAACAGTCTTGTATTTAATGTGTTCATTTCCACAAATTTCCCAGCCACATGTATGTGTGCACTATTACGATACTAATTTTGTTACAATGCTTGATTTATTTAATGAAAATCAACCAGTTTCTATTTTTATAGGTTTCTGCAAGATACACCTGGAAAAAGTTTCAACCTGAACAAAACAGTGGGCACTAGTTTTTGTCTTCATGACATCTTTCTTAGTTTTAAGGGCTGCATTGTCTGACACTTCAATCTCTCCTTTTCAGTTTGCAACTGTAATTGTAGTGCCTGGAAGGTCCTAAATTCGGACCAAATTATATTTTACATATTGTGTATTTTCCTTGTACATGTACATACATTTGCATTTTTATTCCACGGGTCAAAATGACATGGCTAGAATTTTTTTTTTTCAACTAGCTTATCATGAATTGTTCAATGGAGGTAGTTTGTTTTTAGTTGATCTCTAATGAACTACATGAATCATTGCAAGCACATGTACATGTAATTTGAAATCATTTTGGGAGATCACTTTGCTGTAGGGAGACAACATGGAGACAGTTATTGATTTAATAGTGTCTGCCCCTTAAATACAAAAAGCATGGAAAGCTCGATGGTGATGATGAAGATAAACAGTGAGGAAATATTTAAAAATGAACATTCATATTATTTATTCGGTTGCTTTGGTGTCTGGGTAAAAAATAAAAATCAAGAAATTTTAATGCCATTACATGTAACATGTTGATATTGAAGGGGAAAGGAATGTTTTCATAAACCAAGTCAACTGGAAAGCACGAATTCAGCGATAGCTACCGGTCTCTATATTCCTTTAGGGAGCGGCAACCAGTCTATGTTGAGTCCTTAGGACACGGAGCCAGTCTATCTATGCTAATGCCACACACAGAGTTGACTCGGGGCGGCGATTCGTATGCGGCAGACCAACCCAATGCGCATCAATGCCACCAAGAGGGCGCTCTCGTCTGCGTACATTTATTGGCGGCTTGAGACACGTCTAAATGCTAAAACCTTTCGCGCAGCCACTTTCAATGATTTCTCAATGGAATTGATCACATTTCCATAGCAAATTTCTCCCATTTGTGCAAATGAAATGTGTTGAACTTTTCAAATTTGCGGTGTACATATTTTACTGTACCACCAGTATAATGTTCACCTAGACCGATTTCACTGGAACGGGAATTTATTTCTGGGTATATTTCTCGCGTTCAACTGAACGACTATATTCAGCTGCAGGTAGGAATCCTCACACCAGTGAACAAAATCATCAACTACTGGGCTGTGACCACTCTCACCGTCCTGGGGGAGACTGACAATAACTGAGTCAGCATACTTTATAATGTGTCTGTTGTCATGTCTGCTCCGACACATGTTTGTGTACAGGATGAAGAGTAGTGGTGACAACACACCCCTGAGGAGAGCCAGTAGAAGAGCACTTTTAGGTCAGACAATGTACCATTGACCCTTACTCTCTGCGTCCTATTGGTTAAGAAATCCAGAATCCAACCCACCAGATTATTGCTCAAATCAAATTGTTGCAGGAGCCTTTCAACTAAGATATGAGGTTGGATTGTATTAAAGGCGGAGGAAAAGTCCACAAATAAAAGCCTGGCGTGTGCCCCATTAAAATCCAGATGTTCAAAAAGCATGTTAAACAGTGTGACAGTGGCATCCTCCACTCCTCTGTGAGTCTTATAGGCAAACTGCAGAGGATCCAATGCATGCTCAGTCTGCTTTAGGACCTCACATCTGACCAGTTTTTCAAAAATTTTCATTAAAATTGAAGTCAAAGCAAGAGAGCAAAGCACTTGCCCTTAAACAGGGGTCTGTTTCTGAACTACAGGTTGCCACAAAAGAGCTGAAGTTTGAAATTTTAAGAGCAAAACAGAATTATAAATCAGAGTTGGAAAACAAGATGGCAACAAAGAAACTTGGTTCAGTCTGGGCCAGTATGAAAACTATTGCAGGCCTTCAGAGCACAGAGCGCAGTAATCGTGTGTTTTAGATGGTTTTAATTCAGACACAGAGCTGGCTAATGCTGTTAATTGTTTTTATGGTCGTTTTGACTCCTTTGATTTTAGCACAGAAACCCAAGATTTGAAACAGAAACTCAAAAGACAATCAGCACTTTAATATTGAGGTGCAGGATGTTAAAAGGGAGTTCTGTGCTGTAAAAGTGAACAAAAGTCAGGGCCCTGATAATATATGTGGGCGCTTGGTAAAGTCCTGTGCACATGAACTGAGTCCTATATTTCATTACATTTTCAATAAGTCCTTACAGACACAACATGTGCCTTAAGATATGGAAAGATGCCGTGGTTGTTCCCGTTCCAAAATCCAGCTGTCCTAAAACGGTAAATGACTTTAGACCAGTTGCTTTGACTTCAATTTTAATGAAAATTTTTGAAAACTGGTCAGATGTGAGGTCCTAAAGCAGACTGAGCATGCATTGGATCCTCTGCAGTTTGCCTATAGGCCTCACAGAGGAGTGGAGGATGCCACTGCCACGCTGTTTAACATGCTTTTTAAACATCTGGATTTTAATGGGACACATGCCAGACTTTTATTTGTGGACTTTTCCTCCGCCTTTAATACAATCCAACTTCATATCTTAGTTGAAAGGCTCCTGCAGCAATTTGATTTGAGCAATAATCTGGTGGGTTGGATTCTGGATTTCTTAACCTGTTGCACTTCGGTGTACCGCGGGCGGGTTGTCTCTGTGTCCTAGAGCGCACGAGGGCACCCTAGTATGCACACTGTGCGTCCTAGGGCGCACTGAAGAAAAAAAAGCTGCATTTCCGTTCTTCCACTACAGACACAGCCGCAAACAGAAAGCCAAAGGAGTGCTTTGATTGGTTTAGATGTGATTGACCTCTCATTCGACTAATAAGAGCCTTGAATTGGGTTTCTGAAACCTTGAAGAACCAATGACTGAAAACCTAGCAAGAAGGACCCACCTACCAACGGCTGCGAATGCAGCCAGCCAATTGAAGCACAGAAGTTCGAAAGCGTCCCTTGCAAAATCTGTTTTGTGTAAGGCTGGGTGAAGAGAGACTGACTGCTGCAGCAGATGAAAAAAAGGACCTGCAGGAAGAACCGCCACAGACCCAGCAGCACGGAGACCACCCACAAGTGCGACCTGTGTGACAGGGACTGCCATTCGCTCAATGGCGTGTTCAGCCACAGGCGGTGCTGTACCAGCAGAGTAGACGTTTAGGATTCTCTTCCATGGTCATCATAGACCGTCCACATGCTGTTGTGGACAGGTAAGTGTTATAAGCTAAATTATTCTTTATCCCTGAAAATTGTAATCAAAAATGACTTTTGACCGATCGGTAAATTACAACTGTGCGTAGTAGACCGCGGCGCACGAAGTCCGAAGTCTGTGCGCCGCGGTACACGGTTCGTGCGCCGCATCCCCCCCCCACTACTCTTCTGTAGTGGGGGGGGGGGGGGGGACCGCCGCGGTCGCCACATGGCCACATGACTGTTCTGTCATGTAGCGATGGCCGATGTCCGTCCTCTGTAGCGGGGGTGGGGGGGTGGGAGTTGTTATTTTCTACATTACAAATATTTTAGAATAATTTTTAGTGCACTGTAGGTTATTTATTCTTGTAAAAAAAAAGGCACGCATTTTTTACGTGGCATGCTTCTTTGTGTGTGGGGGCTTGTTCATTCATGAATGAATGAATGAATAAACAACCCCCCCCCACACACACACACACACAGCCCTGAGTGTCACCTTTCATTAGAGCCCAAGATGAAGCTTCTATATTGAATCATTCAAAAGTTACAGTGTGGAATGTGTGAAATCAGAGGCGGAATCATTTCAGACGATTTATTACACACTCCATCTTTCAAGCACAGAACAGACTGAACTCTCAAGCAGAAACTCCTCTCTTAAGTTTCATGGCATTTACATCACACACAACATGACATTTGCATCACACTGCATTCATCCTTGACTCCTTCCTACTATCTCACCAGGAATCCCCTGCTCTTTGTTCTCCCAAGCTTATCCACTGTCTCCTGTCTGAGATGCTAGACAATCTGGCTCTCCCAAGGTGCTATACATCGCTACACATCACCCCCCCCCCCCCAGCATCTTAGATAGGACAATAGAATAACAGTCCACATGCTGTGATAGAACAATTGAACATCAGTCCACATGCTGCTTGGGCTTCCGTCTCCTCCCGCATCTGCTGTAACTAGGGTTTACCGCCTCCGTGGCGCTGCTGTGCCGGTGGGGAGCTGTTGCTGGGGGGGGGGGCACTTTGGTCTGTCCGTGTGGCTGCTCTGGTGAATCGTTTCCCTGGGGAGCTCTCCGTGGGGGTCTTCCACGCCGAGGGGCCTTAGCCAACAGCACTTGCTCGTCCGCCACAACAAAAGCCGGTTTGAGTCTGTCTATGCCAATTTTTTCCCTCCTACCCCCCAAGTCTAGCAAAAAATGCTTATCCCCTGTTTCCAGCACTCTGAACGGTCCATCATAGGGTGAGCGCAATGGAGGGCAGTGGGCGTCGTGTCTGATGAACACGAACTCTGCGCTCTTCAAAGTTTTAGGCACGAAAACACACGGAAAACTGTGGTGGGCAGGGCCCGGCAGCGTGCCTGTGTTTGCGCTATGCTGCAAAAGCTGAGACAGGGAGCTGTCCGGCGCGGGATTATCTGGCAGAAATTCCTCGGGCAGCCGTAGTGGCTGCGCAAAAACGAGCTCTGCCGGGGAAGCTTCCAGATCCTCTTTCGGCACGGAGCGCAACCCCAATAAAACCCATGGCAGCCTGTCTACCCAATTTGCATCCGTCAATGAAGCCCTGAGTGCTGCTTTCAGTGATATATGAAAACACTCACATAACCCATTGTCCTGTGGGTTGTACGCGGTTGTGCATTGAATTGTAACACCCAGGCTGCGGGCCATCGCAGACCAGAGTTCGGAAACAAATTGTGGGCCCCTGTCGGACGTAATGTCCTACGGGACTCCAAAACGTGCCACCCATGCTGTTAAAAAAGCGCGCGGTGCATCCGCGGACGCGGTTGCCGCCAGCGGGACTGCTTCTGGCCAGCACGTGGTGCGGTCCACCATTGTCAGGAGGTGCGTGCACCCCTGTGATGGCGGGAGGGGGCCCACGAGGTCCACGTGAACATGGTCGAACCTCTTAGCCGGAATACAAAAGCTCCAAGGGAGCCTTCGTGTGTCTGTGTACCTTGGCTCGTTGGCACGCCATGCAGGCTGCAGCCCACTCTTTCACTTGTTTGCGTAGGCTCGGCCATACAAATTTCTCTCCCACCATTTTGACCGACGCACGCACTCCTGGGTGCGCCAGAGTGTGAACCGACTCAAAACACGCGGCGGCGCCACGCGGCTGGGACCACCAAACGCGGGCGACCCGTGGAGACATTGCAGATTGGGGGGGGGGCCAACCTGCAGCACCCTGCTCTCCAGCCTTAACCCTGTTGGTCCAGCCTGGAGCGCGCGCACGTCTGCATCACTAATCTGCTTCGCAGCCATGGCTGCGTAATCTATCCCCACGCAGACCGGGGCCACTACGGCACGCGAGAGGCAGTCCGCCACTACATTCAGTTTCCCAGACACATGCTGAATATCGGTAGTAAACTCTGAGATCGCAGCCAGCTGTCTCTGCTGCCGGCCCGACCACGGTTCTGAAACCTTGGCCATCGCAAATGTTAGCGGCTTGTGGTCCACGAACGCGGTGAAGCTGCGCCCTTCCAGCCAGAACTGGAAGTGCCGTATGGCCAGGTGAAGGGCCAGCAACTCTCTGTCGAATGCGCTGTATTTACGTTTGCTGTCGCGCAAAGTTCTGCTGAAAAAAGTGAGCGGCTGCCAAGCCCCAGCGACGCGCTGCTTCACGACAGCCCCTATGGCCACGTCTGAAGCATCGGTGGTGAGCGCTATGCGGGCCGTTGGGTCTGGATGCGCCAGCAGTGCGGCGTTTGCCAGGGCTGCTTTAACTTCCGAGAACGCCCGCTCTCGCTCCGGGGTCCATTCGACCCTATGCACGGGTTTCTGTTTGTTGAGCGGGGTGTATAATGGTTGCATGAGCTGCGCCGCGCGGGGAAGGAAACGGGTTATAAAAGTTCACCATTCCCAAAAATTCCTGCAGCGCCCTGACCGTCTGAGGCCGGGGAAAATCCACCACGGCGCGCACTTTGTCGGGCAGCGGGATCGCTCCTTTGGGAGAGACGCGGTGCCCCAAAAAATCAATCTCCGTCACGCTGAACTGGCATTTCGCCGGGTTGATTATTAACCCGTGCTCCTCCAACCTCCGGAAAACCGTTGTGAGGTGGGTTTCGTGTTCGTCTTTGGACGCACTGGCTACCAGGATATCGTCCAGGTAGACAAACACAAACAGGAGATCGCGCAGCACTGCATCCATCATGCGCTGGAATGTCTGTGCCATTTCTTTTAACCCGAATGGCATGCGCAGGAACTCGAATAGACCGAACGGAGTTATTACCGCTGTTTTGGGTATGTCCTCAGCGCGCACTGGGACTTGGTGGTAACCGCGGACCAGGTCTATTTTGGAAAAAATGCGTGCTCCGGCGAGGTGAACAGAAAAACAGAAAGTGCCCGTCGTCCTTGCCCATTAACGCCAGCATCTTCTCCATCAGGTATACGGCTGAACCATCTCCTAACTCGGTCCGCGTCAGGAGCCTCTCTGCTCTTTCACATTCCGAGAGTGTGTAGCGCTGGATGAGTGCAGCCTTTAGCGTTTCATATTTGCTGCTGGCTGGTGGCTGATCGAGCAGTCTCACTACCTGCTGAGCTGTGCGGGCGTCCAGCGCTGCGACCACATGGTAGAATCTGGTGTCGTCTGCCGTTACTCCCCGGAGGGCGAACTCGGCCTCAGTGAGGTGGAACCAAGAGCGTGGGTTGTGCTGCCAGAAATCCGGTAGCGGATCACCGGTCAGCGCGCACTGGGACTTGGTGGTAACCGTGGACCAGGTCTATTTTGGAAAAAATGCGTGCTCCGGCGAGGTGAACGGAAAAATCCTGTATGTGGGGAATTGGGTAGCAGTCGTGCGCTGTGGCGTTGTTCAACCTGCGGAAATCCCCGCACAGTCGCCACGATCCCTCAGCCTTAGGGACCATGTGTAGCGGGGAAGCCCATGGGCTGTTCGAGCGCCTGATGATGCCCAACCTTTCCAGGTTGGCGAACTCCTTGCGCACTATGGCCAGTTTAGCTGCGTCCAAGCGCCGGGGTCTTGCAAAAATGGGCGGCCCGGTGGTGGTGATGAAGTGCTCCACCTCGTGTTTAGCGATGGCCGCGGAAAACGTCGGGACCGTGAGTGCTGGGAACTGAGTGAGCAGTGTGTGGAACTTACCGCCTGTAGCTGTGACGTTGGCTTGTGCTGTTGGCTGGGTCACTCGAGCTATACAGGGGAGAGAGTCAAAGGACAGTGCATTAACCAAGCGCCTGTTAGCAACATCAACCAGTAAACCATGTGCACATAGAAAATCAGCCCCCAGTATGTGGTAATTCAGTGCTGCTACGACAAAAGTCCACTCATATGTACGGCCGTGTAGAGATAAGAGCAGAGTCCTCTCACCAAAGGTCTTAATATCCGAGCCGTTTACTGCCAACATCCCGGGGCCGCTAGATCCTGCCAGCCGGTCAGCGTAGGTCGGCCGGATGAAGCTCTTCTGGGCTCCGGTGTCCACGAGGAAACGCCTCCCCGAGCGTGTATCCGTTAAGTAGAGCAGCTTGTTCTCTTCACCGAGGGTCGCAGCTGCTACCGACCCCCGGCCTTGGCATTTTCCCGAGCACTTGAATTGGCACGGTGGCGTACATCTGCGTGCCTTCTCTCCGATGCGGCGGTGGTAGAAACAGAGCGTGTCTCTCTGGCACTCCTTGGCCCCCGCTGCTGCTACCGTCGGTGGCTCCTCGCCTCCTCTGGTCGTCTCACTGGGCTCCGCCGCTGTCGCATTGACTGTGATCGCCCTGTTGGTGATGATGATCCGGTCTGCCTCCTGGGCTAGCGCACGGTAGTCGCGTGCAGCCAGCCACGGCGAATTGGCCAGAACCGCTCTCGCCGCTGTTGGAAAGTTCCGGAGGAAGAGGTGGGCAAACAAAGTGCCCGTCGTCCTTGCCCATTAACGCCAGCATCTTCTCCATCAGGTCTACGGCTGAACCATCTCCTAACTCGGTCCATGTCAGGAGCCTCTCTGCTCTCTCACATTCCGAGAGTGTGTAGCGCTGGATGAGCGCAGCCTTGAGTGTTTCATATTTGCTGCTGGCTGGTGGCTGATCGAGCAGGCTCGCTACCTGCTGAGCTGTGCGGGCGTCCAGCGCTGCAACCACATGGTAGAATCTGGTGTCGTCTGCCGTTACTCCCTGGAGGGCGAACTGGGCCTCGGTGAGGTGGAACCAAGAGCGCGGGTTGTGCTGCCAGAAATCCGGTAGGTTGACTGAAACCGCACATGTGTGGCTGGGGGTTCCAGTCCTGGCTGTCTGTGGGGTGGCTGCCGCCTCGCTGTAGTTTCCTGACCGGGCCGGCTCCGGGGATCTTGCCTCGTGTTCCATAATACGTCTTGGGTCACCAGTGTGGAATGTGTGAAATCAGAGGCGGAATCATTTCAGACGATTTATTACACACTCCATCTTTCAAGCACAGAACAGACTGAACTCTCAAGCAGAAACTCCTCTCTTAAGTTTCATGGCATTTACATTGCACACAACATGACATTTGCATCACACTGCATTCATCCTTGACTCCTTCCTACTATCTCACCAGGAATCCCCTGCTCTTTGTTCTCCCAAGCTTATCCACTGTCTCCTGTCTGAGATGCTAGACAATCTGGCTCTCCCAAGGTGCTATACATCGCTACAACAGACATTTTTCCAAACTGTGCCATTTGGCACAATTTGGCACAGTTCAAAAACGCCTGGGAACAACCTGAGGAAAAAGCTGTGTAATATATTCATTTTTTGTGGTATTGTTAAAAAATTTTGACCTCAGCTGGATAACACTTGGTTCTACATTTCTGTTGCATTTTCCAGCCCAGATCTGAAGCTGTGTGTTATTTGCAAGCATTTGTATCCAAAAAAACACCCAGGCGAAATTTATTTTCTTCAAGTTCAGTATGTTTAGATGACTGTTACTCAGTGGCAGGAGCACTTAGAGAGATTATGACTGTTTTGCCAAAAAATTCAAAGTGTTTTCTTTTAAATGAGACCAACCCCATGAAGATGCTGCAAAGGGTTGAAGAACAGCTTTTGATTTACTTTGGGTACGTTATTTTTTGGTGTTTTTAGGGAAATTGACCAGAGAGCAAGGGGTTAACCAACAGGACGCAGAGAGTAAGGGTCAATGGTACATTGTCTGACCTAAAGTGCTCTTCTACTGGCTCTCCTCAGGGGTGTGTGTTGTCACCACTACTCTTCATCCTGTACACAAACATGTGTCGGAGCAGACATGACAACAGACACATTTGTCAGTCTCCTCCAGGATGGTGAGAGTGGTCACAGCCCAGTAGTTGATGATTTTGTTCACTGGTGTGAGGATTCCTACCTGCAGCTGAATACGACAAAAACTAAAGACATGATTATTGACTTTAGGAGGAAAAACTCCCAGGCACAAAGTCACCGTACTAAACCACCAAATGTGTACAATCCTACAAATATCTTGAGACAATTATTGATAGTAATTTAAACTTTGAAGAGAACTGTGAAAGGGTGTGCAAAAAGGGTCAGCAACATTTGCATTGCTTGAGAAAACTT
The DNA here is from genome assembly GCA_020510985.1 of Pholidichthys leucotaenia. Taxonomy (NCBI): domain Eukaryota; kingdom Metazoa; phylum Chordata; class Actinopteri; order Cichliformes; family Pholidichthyidae; genus Pholidichthys; species Pholidichthys leucotaenia. The sequence continues at coordinate 455,278,453 of CM035836.1, forward strand.
GCACGCTTCCAAGTTGACCGAACCATAATGACAATGTTTTATCGGGCTTTTATTGAATCTGTTTTATCCTTTTCTTTAGTGTCATGGTTTGGTCAGATAAAACTGAAACAGAGGAAATCCTTGGATCAGGTAGTTAGATGGTCCAGTCGTTTGCTTGGTGAGCCACAGCTGAGCCTGACATCCCTGTACACCAGACAGGTACAGAGGATGGCTACCTCCATTTTAAATGATGACTCCCACCCTTTGCACTGCCACTTTCAGCTTCTTCCCTCAAGACGGAGGTTTGCTGTCCCAAAAAGTAGAACCCAGCGCTACAAAAACAGCTTTGTCCCTGCTGCTGTCAAAGAGTTGAACAAGCTGTAAAAATATATTGCGCATAATTTAGGTACCTATTTATTAACTTCATTTTATATTTACTTATTTCTGTAGGATGTCACTTGGGTTCTAAATATTTTATTGGGTTTTAGACCTTTGAGTTTTTAACCTCTTTGACTTGTTTTTAACTTTTAATATGACCCTTCTCTCTTACTTCTGGTTTTTCTCTCATCTCTTTGTCTTTTTATACCCTGATTGATGAAGCCTTGAGTATTCTTATCATGTTTATAGTCAGCTTCATATGTGCCTGTGTTTGTGTCTATGTTGAATGTAATTTGTGGCTTGTAAATATGGATGTCACCAGACTGCAAAACAAATCTACCTACGGGTACAAATAAAGTAACCTGAACCTGAACCTGAACCTGGGTCTGGGCATTCAACACAGCCTCTCACTGATGTCGCCCCAGCTTTACAAATGCTCAGTGGCTCCAGAGGCTCCAGCAGCACCGAGTCTGTGGGTGGTGTCATGGCAAAAACTGTTCAGCTGCCAAAACTTGATCATCAGGTTGTAGTTATGGGGTTATATTAGCCATAAAATATATATTTCAACAGGTAAACAGTACTGAGTTGGGTATAATAAGATACATTTTAACAATTATTATGCATTTTAGGCCAAAACAAACTTGATCTAGGATTAAAAGCAATTAAAATAATGCAGTCACAAGGTTACATGGAAAATACTTGATTTACTGGATACATGTAGATACTGTAGAAATATATATTCTCTGCATCAACAATGTACTATACATGTATTCATGTAGTATTGCACTGGGAATTTTGACAATAAACCTTTGTACTTTTTGCAGATCTGTCTCCACTTTGTTTTATGTGTGAAGGTTACCACCAAGTGACATAAATACTAAAATATTGGAAAAAACTGTTGAAGAACATTCCAGCAGTTTGAGAAATCACATTTGGTTTGGTGTGAGTTTGTCAACAGAATTATGAACCATAAAGTAGTTTGTGTTAAAATGTTAAATCCCATTAAATCCTAGCCCAGGGGTGTCCATCATGTGCAATGGAGGGCCAAGACCCTGCAGGTTCTCCCTTCTACCCAGTCTCTTCAGCAGGTGTTTTCACTGATCAGCAGTCAGTGGAAGAAATTCAGTGAAATCTGCTGTTGAAGACACTGGTTAGTGGTAAAGCCGGCAGGGTCTCGACCCTCCATGGCACATGATTTGACACCCCTGCCCTAACCCATTATTAGAAAATACAGATGCTAATATGGCCCAGAATTCCTCCATATACTGGTACTATCACTAAAGTGTGCAGTGTTTTCTGCACTGGCACATCCAGCAATACAGTCTTCAGTAAATAAAATAATTGTTTTTGGTTAGTTTTTCTTAAAAATGATCCATTATTTTCAGCATCACTGATAAATGGTTTGTACTGTTGGCTCTTTTCACACCGGTTTCTTAACAGACAAAATAGAAAATCATGATGCAAACACAAACTTTTTTTTTTTTCTTAACCTGTTAACATTACTGCCAATTTTCCAGGGTGGAAAAGTAGAATTTTGGTTAAGAAAAATTTTTCATTATTTACCATTACACACAGATAACATGAAAACATAGCACGACTGGATTACCAAACTGTCTAAATATTTTTAACAACAATTTCATGATTCACTACATCACAAGATTTTGTTGGTCCAGAACTGCTCCCACAACCTGACCTTGATCTATAGACTTTTATAGGATGTTTAAGTGATTAGATTCAATAATAAATACCATTGTGAAAGAGAAATTCCATATTATTCTTATACTTTTATTCCATGTCTTTTATATTCTCATATGTGCATTTTATATATGGCTTTTGGGCAGCTTCATTCTGTGTGTAAGAGTGCATGAGTTAGCGATTATAAATCTGTTCAGTGGTTAGTGAGTGTGTTGTGAATGTTCAGATATTTCTTAATGACTGTAGATTTTTTCAATTCATCATGTCCAGTTCTGTATGACTTTTTCTTGTCTGTGGGAATGAGATCTACACTGGCTCCATGCTTCCCAAGAACATTTGATAAGGACTATGCACTTCATGGACTCTCAAGGACAAGACTGTGCATCTTACTGGACACTAATCTTCCATCTTCCCATTGAAAAAACAGCTTTATAAACTTTGACCAAGGGATGTTTGATTCAGAGGTATGTGTGGATGCGTGGACATGAAGCTGCCACATGTAAACTGCCTCTCCTTCTTTGGCCATGAGGAATAAATTTACTTACATTTAAATATTCTGCCTGGTTTTTGACTCCGATTAATTATGCTGAAAAATAATCTTAACATTTGGCGCTCCAAACAAGGGACCCCAATAATCTTGGTCTGTCTCCAGCGCCTCTGCCCGATTTCAGCGAGTGCACAGCTGACAAAAGACCTCCCCAGGCTTACTGCAGTGGAGGCATTCAGAGCTGAGGCACTGGAGCGGACCGGGTGTCAGGTCTAGAACTCTGTACAGGCGGGATTTGAATGTGAGTACATATGTGTTGTTAAGCTTATTGACATTGGGGTTGAGTCCCAGTGAGTTAACTACGCGTATGTTTGTGTATGTTAAACTGAGCATTTGATACCGCGAAGTCTGTGCATTTCTGTTTGCCGCAGCCTGAGGTTTAGTTCAGGGCGGTCCGGAACAGTTGGGTGGACGGAGGTACAAGCTCAGTGGTCCCAGTTAAAGGCCATGAAAAATAATACGTATTGTATTGCATGAAGTAGACCAGGAATTGTTATGACGCGTGGAAATCATAGTGAGATCTTATTTTTGCCAATAGGAGTGAGCTATGAGTCCATCAACGGGAGATCTGTGGGTAACCCCCACAACAGCCACGGACAAGCAGAGCGCTCAGCGGGAGCAATTAACATAGCAGTGTGATCTATGGACTGATAACAATATGTAGATGTGCTTTGTAACCTCTTTTGTCCTACAGCTCCGGAGCAGAGGCGAATTCCGGCCAGTAATCTTCCTATTGTTATGTGTGACTCTCAAATGCAAATGTCCATACCTACTGCTGTGAATGCATTGTCTGTAGTGGGGTATAAAAACTGCATATGCTCTGTAACTCACTCTCTCTCACTGCTCATCTGACTGCACGCATTGCTTATCTGCTGGAGAGCCTCCGGGCTCGCTCTAGCCCGCACCCACAGGGCTGGAGTGAGTTCTCGTGATGGCAGTATGATTAATAAACTCCCTCAAAAACTCTCAGTTCACCGCTTATTATTCCATGCCGCCACACTGGTGACCCCGAGAAAGCACACACTTTGTGCAACGCAACCTTCTGGTCTGGACATCCACGCTGAACCGGCCGAGGGACACAAAACGCCTCCTCCCTCTCACCGCTCCAACGCACCATGACCTGAACCCAGAAAAGAACACGCTGACAATGAACGCAGCACCCGGCGGTGATTCTCCGATGACAAGCGAACGCAGCAGCCTGACGCAAATGATCTGCCCTCCCTTCTGCTACAGGGAGACCTCGACGCAGAGCCACCACCAGGCGAAACTCTCCGGAGATCACCCACGACCGGGAAAGCTGCAGAAAGCTTCATGGTGAGATCTGCACGCCTGAGATCTGCACATCCACGCTGGGACCGGCCGCTCTCACAGCTCCTCCACACGAGAGCGCACGCACCTCGTCCTCTCTCCACGACGGCGACCTCCAGGGCCGACGGAGAACGCAGCGCGTGGACCTGAATGCACCATAACCAATCTACAGCAACAGCTCAACAGGGATGACCATCGGCGCCGACGACGCTGATCTCCAGCAAGCTCCCTGACCCTGACTCGCCTCTACAGCGGACCTGCCATGCACCAAACCCCGCACGCACACCGGGGGGTTATGAGGACAGCGCACCACGCACGGGACAATACCGGCTCCACACAGACCACCATCGTCCTTCGCCGCTGCACACAGAACCTTCAGGGCTGCTCACACACCTGAAGCACGCACGCAGCTCGCTCACAGGATTTTCTAATGGTGTCAGCCACGGTGCACAAGGGAATTCAGCCGTCAGCTGTCCCCAAGGACTTTAGGGCTGCGCGTGCACCTAAAGTCAACACGCCAAGTCCCTCACTGCTGCAGCTCCTTTTTTTCTTCAAGGCCGCGAGAGGAGTCAGAGACAAATTTTTCTTCTTACAGCTGCTGTGGACCTCCGCACGTTTCACGGGACAGCCCCTCAACATCGCGGATCCACAGGCAATTTTTGCGCGGCCCAGACAATTTCGCCGTCCCGGGCCGGCACTTGCTACCCCCACCTCCCCTCCCTCCACCGCCGCCTGCAGCGAGCCTTCCCCGCAGCTCGCTACCAAAGCCGGACTATCGAGGCCTCAGCTCCCCGCTGAGCCCTCTGGGGGGGAGTGTATGGGTAACCCCCTCAACAGCCACGGACAAGCAGAGCGCTCAGCGGGAGCAATTAACATAGCAGTGTGATCTATGGACTGATAACAATATGTAGATGTGCCTTGTAACCTCTTTTGTCCTACAGCTCTGGAGCAGAGGTGAATTCCGGCCAGTAATCTTCCTATTGTTATGTGTGACTCTCAAATGCAAATGTCCATACCTACTGCTGTGAATGCATTGTCTGTAGTGGGGTATAAAAACTGCATATGCTCTGTAACTCACTCTCTCTCACTGCTCATCTTACTGCACGCATTGCTTATCTGCTGGACAGCCTCCAGGCTCGCTCTAGCCCGCATCCACAGGGCTGGAGTGAGTTCTCGTGATGGCAGTATAATTAATAAACTCCCTCAAAAACTCTCAGTTCACCGCTTATTATTCCATGCCGCCACAGATCTTATTTTCTGTCATCACGAGTGAGTGATTGATGAGGGTTGACCTTTAATAGCGCTGGTTTAAATAAAATTACTGCAGTTTGTTTGTTTGTCTAATTGTTTATTTGTGTTGTACGGTTTGTCCTGGTGAGACTGCGGAGGCGGAAGCACAAGTGCTGCAACAGTTGGAAGCCGTGGTTGTCCATTGTTTTTCTGGTTATTGTGAAGTGTAAAAACACGGTTATGTGATTAATGATCACGGGATAATGATAAAATTGCGTATAAAGTGAGGAATCAGTCTGAGAGTTTGCAAATGATAATTTGGGGGAGAAATGAATTGCATTCTCACAGCGGTGAAGAGAAAAACAGAAAGGGTTCATGTTACAGTGTGAGTTTGCCAAATTTGCTCTTTTTCCGTTGAGGTTGCCATATCAGCTTGCTTTATGTGTTTTCAAAAGAAATTGTTCCACTAACGTGTGTATTAATCTGAAGCTTACAAAACAACTGTGTCTTAGCCTCTTGAACTCTGTGAATTCCGCGGGCGGTCACGTCTCTGCATCTTAGTGCATCTCAGTGCGCACTGAAAAAAAAAAAGCTGTATTTCCAGTCTTCCAGTACACACACAGCCTTTTTACAACCTGAGAAAAAAGCTGTGTAATATATTCATTTTTTATAGTATTTTTACAAAATTTTGATCTGAGCTTGAAAACACTTGGTTTTACATTTCTGTTGTGTTTTCATGCCAGTATCTGACAGCTGTATGTTATTTGCAAGCATTTGTATCTAAAAAAACCACCCAGGCAAACTTTGTTGTTACTCAGTGGCAGGAGCACTTAGAGAGATTATGACTGTTTTGCCAAAAAATGGAGTGTTTTCTTTTAAATGAGACTAACCCCATGAAGATGCTGCAAAGGGCTGAAGAACAGCTTTTGATTTACTTTGGGCATGTTATTTTTAGGCGTTTTTAGGGAAGTTGAACAGAGTTCAACAGGTTTTAACAGTGACCCTGGAGTGGGTAAGGGAGTGTGAAACAGCTGCATGTGTGTGTGTGTGTGGGTGGGTGTGGGTGGGTGAAGTGTCATGGGCCCGTGTTTCTGAACTTATTGCTGAACGGTTGATCTGAGTGAGTGAAGAAAGAAAAAAAAATGTATATATACACTACCGTTCAAAAGTTTGGGGTCACCCAGACAATTATTTTGTGTTTTCCATGAAAAGTCACACTTATTTACCACCATGAGTTGTAAAATGAATAGAAAATATAGTCAAGACATTGACAAGGTTAGAAATAATGATTTGTATTTGAAATAATAATTTTTTCCTTCAAACTTTGCTTTCGTCAAAGAATCCTCCATTTGTAGCAATTACAGCATTGCAGACCTAACATGACTGCACAAGGGTTTTCTAATCATCCATTAGCCTTCTGACGCAATGAGCAAACACATTGTACCATTAGAACACTGGAGTGATAGTTGCTGGAAACGGGCCTCTATACACCTATGTAGATATTGCACCAAAAACCAGACATTTGCAGCTAGAATAGTCATTTACCACATTAGCAATGTATAGAGTGTATTTCTGATTAGTTTAAAGTTATCTTCATTGAAAAAAAGTGCTTTTCTTTCAAAAATAAGGAAATTTCTAAGTGACCCCAAACTTTTGAACGGTAGTGTATATATATACAGTATATATACTGTATATATACTGTATATATATATATATATATATATATATATATGGGTATTTTTTACATTTCTTTTGTTTTTGTGGGTTTTAGTGGCCAATCTAATGTTGCGCAATTGGTAAATATTCTCAATTGCCAGAATTTTTCTTCCTTATTTTGGGTTAAATTGCCTGCCCACTAAGCAAGGCAGGGGAAGAAATTTGGGTTTTCACTTTTATTTTTTGGGATGCCTGAGGGCAGATGAACAGTGATAGGATATTTTCAGGTTTCATTGGTTAATTCTATATGATTTTAATGCTGTATTATTCTATTTTATATTATAATTGTATCTAGTGCATATAATTTTTTTTAATTTGATTTTGATTTTGTATACCTTATTGATCCCCAGAGGGGAAATTGAGGGCATCCACCTGGATGGATGAAGCAGCCACAGTACGGCGTTATCCCTTAACCATTCACGCACACATTCACACCTAGATCCACTTTAGAGTCTCCAACTAACCTAACCTGCATGTTTTTGGCATGTGGGAGGAAACGGGAGAAATCCCGGGGTAAACCCACGCAGATACGGGGAGAACATGCAAACTCCACACAGGTAACTGTTGGTCAGGGGCTGGGATCGAACCAGGGATCCCATGGCCAAGGGTGAGTTACTGTGCTGGTGCAGTGCTAACCACTGCGCCACCGCACCGCCCATATAATGAGCCAATGTCTGATTCTCTGTTTTTCCATTGTCTCAGAGCTTGAAAAGAATGTCTGTTTCTCAGTGTAAGATTAGGCTGATCAAGATTATAAATAATGACGAAGGTTTTTTTTTTTTTTTAATCATACCAAGCTGTTCTGTTCTGTATGCCTGAAGTTAGGGTGACTTAGCTTGACCAGGTCATGTAAAGATCATAGCAGAATGTTCAGTGCTGTCCATAGATTAGAAGGAGTCTCGGGGAAAGATGGCTCCAGCTGTCTTTAGGTTTAGATAAGGTCAGGGACACCTGCCCAGGGTATAAGGAGCAACATCCTTGAACACATGTTAGGGAGTTGGTGTGAGCAAGCTCTGAGACACGTTATGCTGTGACCAATTGCCTCCTTGTTCTGATCAGAAAGCGAATAAATGGCTCAGAACTTGGAAACCACCTACTGATTATTGATTCAGTCTCAATTCATTTTTGATCTAACATTTTTGGCGCACTGAACAGGGACCCACATAAAGAGGTCCACGACGTTTTCCGACGGATCCAGACTGGACTGTGCACGATCAAAGAAGGGGAGAAGCCCACACTTCTGGGGAGCGAAGACATGCTGAATTTCCCTCTTCAAAAGCCCTGGGAACATCAGGAAGTGGCATGTTCTGACGGGTCTACCGGAATTCAAAGAGGTGGATACCAAATGTGAGTAATTTACTGTATTTTAGTTTTTGTTATTGTTGTTTTGGCCAGTGAGTGATATCCTAGACCGATTGTACACTGCAGAAACAGAAAGAGTGAAGCTAGCGGCCTAATTGATGAGTTATTTTTACCCACGGTGAGGATATCGAAATAATCCCTTGGGAGGAATGAGGTTTTCCTTTGCAAACGGTGACCGATACTTCAAGATACGGGGTTATTCTTAGAAATTCACCGCTCTCTATGGTCAAGTAAGTGCAGTGGAGGTCTAGAAGTGCATATGTAAAGAAAAAAGGGAAAGATTCGTGGTCTCGTTCCTGTGTGGAAGAGTCAAGTGATCCCAGAGAAGTGAATTTTCGGGGACAGATTCGTGCTTCTTGTGACCACTTCTGCTTATGGTCCAGAGTTTGGACCTCCAGCATTCGTGGGGAGGTTACGTGAACCCCAAAGAGTGAGAGAAAAAAGGGAGATTTTATTTTGTGAGTTTTGTTGAAGCGCTAGATAAAAAGTTACTGCGGTCTGAATTTGGTTTGTCTCAGTGTTACATGAAATCCGCTCCAGTGTGAAACACAGAGAGGCTGAGTTCCCACGGAGGCGGAGTGAATAGGGTGTGAAATTGATGTCTGTGATTTTTTTTTTTCCTGATATTTGTGGAGCATAAAAGGGTTGGTTAGGTAATTGTTTTCCTTTTGGGAAGTGTTTAAATTTATAGGTATTTGAAAATAGTAGCCTTGAGCAAAAACAGTGGACTGGTGTTGGTGTTTTCACGGCAGCGTAAAAAAAATAAAAATAAAAAATTAGGAGCTTCACGCTGCAGTGGTGGTGTGTGGGGGTTGCCAGGTGAGATTTCTCCGCTAAAAGGTTGCCAGATCCGGAGATTAATTGAAGTAATTCTCATGCTGTTTTGGGTTTTGACACGAACCTAAAAGTCTTTATTGTGTGACCTTGTGGAGATAACACAAACGAGAACATTTCTGTGGGCCCTGTATGTGTGTGTGTGCTTGTCTGTCTGTGTGTATCTGTCTTGTGACTCTTTGTGTATGTGTGTCCTTGAGAGAGGGGAAAAAAGAGAGAGCTTGGGAAAAATATAGAAAAAGCTGTGTAGCTATTAATTTGTGTGTGGAAACTTGGTAAAAGGGGAAAAAACTTTCAAACATGGGTTGCTGTTACAGCAAGCAGGACATAAGACAGCCACAAAGTGTTCAGACAGGAAGAAATAATGCCTCATTTTGCTGTAAGGGTTGCAGAACACAGCAAGATGAGAATGAAATTTATGTTTTGTCAGGAGATGGTAAATTTATGAACAAAAAAGACAGAAATAGCACAAGGTTTCTGGCAAAATGGAGAAAGAAATTCAATTTCAGTGGGGAACTTAGGGTAAAAAGATTGTGAGGGTTTGATCTCTGCCATTAAATTAGCAGCAGATGGCAGTAGGCGAAAAGAGTTAAAATGTGGACTCTTTGAAACTGAACAATGGCTTCAAATTGCCAGGCAACGCCAAACTGACTTAGATACCTCAAAAGAGACCTCAAAAGACTCGGCTGTTTGTAATAAAAAGGGTTTTGACTAATGCACATTCTTTCTCAAAATTCCGAGGTGACAAAGGAGATAGCGGCCAGAGCAGGTGGCGTGGAGATAACCTGACCCCTCCCTCTCTGCATCCGGACCTTGAGACGGTGACGGCCCCCATGGCACCGACTGCAGACCTGGCTCACCCTTCCTCCACGGCTGGGTACCCGCCTCCCCGCCCATCTCCTCCTTCCTTTCAACGCATGCCGGACATCAAGCCTAGAGTCCAGCTTTCTCGTCTGACAAAAGAGTTAAGTGTTTATGCACCTTCACATTATGCCATTTCAATAGTACACACATCCTCACCCTTAGATAAACACATTAAGGAAGAGGAACATGCAGTAGAATTAGGACAATTTCCTATGGTTAAATTATACAACCCGCCTTATGGTGGTCCAGTGGCTGAAAGCGCTGAAGTCAGTAGCCTAAATATTCTTTAAAACATTCCCACTGTGCTAGTTAACCACCAACTGACGCAGTATTAGCTCAGCAGGTGAAGGAATTAAATTAACATATTAGGAACAAGTGGAGATTAAAACATGATTGGACAGTCATTCAGAATGCCACTCAACATAAGACAGAAAGTGATGAAGACTATACGTAGGTGTAGATTGCAGGATATTTTTTTTTTATTACAATCGTTCTGGTTTGGAAAATCCTACCACGGATACAGGTTCAGAACCTTATTGGCAACATTTGAAAAGTATTCCTATAGAACATGCATCCAAATTTAGCCAGGATGTATGCGAACACCTTGTAACATATCGTACATGTTCATTTGCTGATGTGTTGATATATGCAAAACATGTAGAATGACTGAGCTGACCCTCAGGGGGAGGCCTTTGCTTCCCCCACTTCTGTATTTTTCCAGGGTCCCTGGCTTGGGGGGGGGGGGGCTGTGGTACTGGGTCTGCAAACCACGCTCAGGAGGCTGGAGGGAGGGGAGGGGACTGTGCCCTGCTCAGCAGCCACAACAACAACAACTGGACTCATCACATCCCAACATGTGACTGACTGAATCAAAGCTAGGTATAGCTACTGAAACTGACAATGACACTGACATATTTCATTCACCCGACTTTGACCTAATCATGACATTAGAGTGTTTACCAGAGGTTGCTCTAGAAGTTCAGGGAAATTCTTTGAAATTTCTTTGTGATACTGGGGCTTGCAGATCTGTCATTTCAGGCCTAGATGCTGGGGGACTCACAAAATCAGAACACACAGTGATCATTAAATCAGCAAACGGGAAGCTAAAAAAGGAATGTCTTTCTGAAATTGTAACAGTAAAAGGTCCTGTTACAGGGGACAGTGCAGAAGGTTCATTTTGTCACAAGTGTGTCCAGTTAACTTATTGGAAAGGGATCTGCTCACAACTCTCAATATTGCCGTAATTCCGACAGAAGGTGGTATGAGGGCATCACATTTCCCACATGCACCAGAAATTCATATTTTGCAAGATTTTGCAGTACCAAGATACTCATATTCGCTTCGTTTGGTACTGGCCGGACCATCCGGGGTGACTGAGAGCTTGGAAGCCAAAATAATGCAACATTTCAAAACACAGGTTCCTACAACTGTGCAGGCCACAAATCAATATCATTGCAACATGTATGACAGATATCTGAGTGGCCCAGATGACAAATTTGAGAAAACATTTTTTGCAAACTCATCCTCCAGGATAGTCATTGCAAATTTGTACTGGTCACCAAAGGGCTATGCAGGAGCATCTGTGAGATTATCAGGTGAAGATAAGAGCCAATTCAAACACTGGGAGTCACCACACATTACACTGATTAAGCCTAAACACATGCAGTGGAAGGATGTAGGTAGATTTGTGAACACAGCAGAACAATGTAATCAGTCTTGGAAAGCACACCTGAACCAAGAGTTTAATACTGCCCAAAGCTTGACACCTACTGTCAGCCTTTGAACTGTATGGCACAAGTCCAAAAAGATGTCAGTATTGATGTCCCTGAATCACAAGCATGACTATTTCCTTTGACAGAGGGAGAGGAAAATGAACTCAGAAATTCCAAATTCCTTGTGGTCAACAGGAAAGGCAGATGTAGGCTTAATGAAAAATGCAGAATTGGTAACAATAAATGCAAAATCTCATTTTAGGCCTTGTCAGAGACAATATCCTCTATGCCCAGAAGCCAGGAGATGACTGTTGTTGTGATATGGTGATATATAAATAAAGTTGAATTGAATTCAAGAAGGCATTAAACCTGTTATACAGGGATTGATAGATGCAGGGGTTATAGTATCATGTCCAATAACACAGTGCAATACACTTTGTTAAATGATCTACAATCACAAATGAAATTTTTCACAGTGATTGACATCAGTAATGCTTTTTTTCAACATTCCCATTCACCCAGATCATCAGTTTTGGTTTACATTCACATTTGAAGCAAGATGTACACATTTACGAGGCAGCCACAGGGCTATTGTGAATCACCAACCATTTTTTCACGGGCAATGTCAGCAAATTTGGCCCAGTTTGTTCCACCTCATGGGAGTTAATTACTCCAGTATGTTGATGACATTTTGCTGGCATCCCCTGACGAAATCACTTGCAAAAAAGACTATTGTCTAACCTCATTTACAAAATAAAAAACTTAGTTTACACTGATAGCCAGGATGCATTTTCCACTATTTACCACTTTGCACAGCAGTGGAAAAACAGATGCATGATTACATCAACAGGGAAGCCTATTCAGCATAAACACCTCATCTTGGAGCTGCTTGAAAGTGTCAAACTTCCATCACAACTGGCCATATGCAAATGTGCTGCTCATACAAATGGCAATGATCCGGTTTCTAAATGTAATCATTTTGCGGATCAAACTGCAAAGGCGGTTGCACTGTCTTGAAACCACTGCCTGGCAGCAGCTCTGCGATCCACATGGTGAGGACATCGATGGCCTCACTCACACCATCACGGACTACATCAGCTTCTGTGTGGACAACGCCGTACCCACCAAGACCATACGGTGTTGCTCGAACAACAAACCCTGGATCAACCCTGAGATAAAAACACTTCTGAGAGAGAAGAAGAGGATCTTCAGGTCGGGGAACAGGGAGATGCTGAAGTCCGTACAGAGGGAGCTGAGGAGGAAGATCAGAGAAGGCAAGGACAGCTTCAGGAAGAAGATGGAGGACAAGCTGCAACAGAGTGACATTGGTGGGGTCTGGAGAAACCTTAAAACCATCTCTGGGCTCCAGAATACCTCCCCCCAGGCCACGGGGGGCAGGGAGTGGGCGAACAATCTGAACCTGTTTTTTAATAGGTTTGACCAACTGCCCTCCCCCCCGACTGCACAACAACCACTGCTGCCTCTAAAGTCATCGAGACCTGCTGTCCACACTCCACTCCACCAACACCCCCCCACTCCCAGCACACAGCCCCCCAACCTGACCCTCACTAAGACCTAGGTGAGGACGGAGCTGAGGAAGATCAAGGTGAGGAAGGCCTCGGGACCGGACGGCATCAGCCCAAAGCTCCTCAAGTCCTGTGCAGACCAGCTGTGTGGGATTGTGGAGCACATCTTCAACCTGAGCCTGAAGCTGGGGAGGGTACCACAGCTGTGGAAAACATCTTGTGTGGTACCTGTACCAAAGACTTCCCACCCCAAAGATCTGAACAGCTACAGACCAGTGGCTCTGATGTTTCAAATGATGAAGACCCTGGAGAGACTGCTCCTTGCTCACCTCTGCCCCCTGGTGGGACCAGCGATGGATCCACTCCAGTTTGCCTACCAGCATAGCATTGGGGTGGAGAATGCAGTGATCTTCCTCCTTCACCGTTCTCTGTCCCACCTGGAGAAGCCCGGGAATGCGGTGAGGATCATGTTCTTTGACTTCTCCAGTGCTTTCAACACCATCCAACTGTTGATCCTGAAGGACAAGCTGCTGAGCTCAGGGGTGGACCAGCACCTGTCATCATGGATCCTGGACTACCTCACTAACCGGCCACAGTTTGTGAGAACCCGAGATTGTGTGTCCGACACGATCATCGGTAGCACGGGGGCCCCCCAGGGAACGGTTTTGGCTCCCTTCCTGTTCACCCTTTATACTGCGGACTTCTCACACAACACAACACACTGCCATTTTCAGAAGTTCTCTGATGACTCTGCGATTGTCAGCCTCATCTCCCAACGGAGATGAAGCTGAGTACAGAGGTCTTATCCAGGACTTCGTGGACTTGTGCCATCGGAACTGCCTCCAGATCAACGCGAGGAAAACTAAGGAGCTGGTGGTGGACTGCCGCAGGCAAGGACAACCCCTCACAGCACCAGTAAATATACAGGGAACAGACATCGAGATGGTGACATCCTATAAGTACCTGGGTGTTCATCTGAACAATAAACTAGACTGGTCACACAATACTGACGCACTCTACAAGAAGGGACAGCGCAGGCTGTTCCTGCTGAGGAGACTCAGGTCTTTTGGTGTACAAGGGGTGCTGCTGAAGACATTCTATGACACGGTGGTGGCATCAGCCATCACTTTTGGAGTGGTCTGCTGGGGCAACGGCATTACAGCAGCCGATGGGAAGAGACTGAACAAACTGATCAAGAAAACTAGATCTGTCCTGGGGCAACGCCTTGACCCAGTGGAGGAGATAGGAGAGAGAAGGACGGTGGCTAAACTGTCATCTCTACTGGAGTCCGAGTTCCACCCTATGCAGGACATACTGAACGCACTGAGGAGCTCATTTAGCAGTAGACTACATCGTCCTAGGTGCGCAACCGAGAGGTTTCGCAGGTCCTTCCTACCTACGGCTGTCAGACTGTATAACCTAAGCAGGGCTGCTCCCAGAGATAGCAAAAAAACGTGACGACCTAATAGTATTGAATGCAAAAGACGCAACAGACTTACACAAATGGTCCCCTCCAGTATACAACTACGACAATATCAGTCGTTACGGAGGGTGATAATATGTATGGGTACATATTCATACTATGTAGGATAACTAAGTAGACGGTTGTGCTGTTTATTCCATCTTGCTGCAATGCTCCACACTTTGTATACATATTTATATATTTATGTGTACGTATGTATATTCACTGCTCTTATTTTTATTTTTCTTATCTTAATTATTGCTCTGAGTGTTGCTATCTATCTATCTATCCCTGTGCTGTTGCAATCCTGGAATTTCCCCATTGTGGGACTAATAAAGGCTTATCTTATCTTATCTTGCAAGGCTTGCAACCTGGACAAAGCACATTTGATTCTATTCTGACACTTGACTGAAGAGCTATCATATGATGTTCTTGTTGAGGCTCAACAAGCAGCTCCACAGGCTGAAATTTACAAATGGATAAAGAAGGGAGCTATTTTTGATGACACTTCAAAGCTCTACAAAATGTAAGGCCAACAAGCCTATTCTACCACACAAACTGTTTCACCAAGTCTCTACCTTGCTGCATGGTGTTTCGCATGTATTGGGGGGGGGGGGTGGTGGTGGTGGAGATCGAATCTACATTGAATAAAACCTTTACTACCTATAGTTTTAGCCAGTTTGCCACACAGTTTTGTAAAAAATGTCTGATCTGTGCAAAAAACAATGCACAGGGAAATTTCAAACCTGAGAGGGGCACTTTTCCAGCCTCTACTTATCCATTTCAGAACATTTGCATGGATTTTATTGAACTGAATAAATGTGAAGGCAAGAAATATTGTTTGGTCATTTGTGATATGTTTTCTAAATGGACAGAAGCTTTTCCTTGCAAATATCCAAGTGCAATCACAGTGGCAAAGAAATTGCTTGCCGAAATTGTACCTAGGTTTGGAATACCTGAGAAAATTTACTCAGATAATGCTACACATTTTGTAAATCAAGTTATATCACATTTAGGCACGGCACTGAACATCAGTTTGAAGAATCATTCAGCTTATCACCCACAATCTGCAGGATTGGTGGAACGCACAAACAGAACTATTACAGAAAAACTCAGAAAAACAATGGCAGAAACAGAGCAAAATTGGATTTATTGCCTCCCATTAGTTTTGTTTTACATGAGGATAATCCCAACCGGGGGGGGGGGGGGGGTTGTCTCCATTTAAAATCATGTATGGCAAACCATACTTGCTGCCACCTTTGAGGCCATTCAATCCTGGTGATGTAGAAGTGTGTTTAGCATATTACATGAGAAGGATGTTGACTAACAGAGATGTTATCGCTGCTCCTCTCCCCAGGAGGGTTCATGAGGAAACTGCACCGATCTTGGCCAAGCCAGGAGACCTCGTCCCCATCAAAGCCATCAAAAAGAAGAATTGGACTGATTCACCATGGCAAGGACCACATAAAGTTGTTTTGTCAATGCCAACAGCTGTGAAAGTTGAAGGACGGGACTCTTGGGTGCATTTAACACACTGTAAACTTTACCCTACTCTGAACTCACAGCTAGGGACTACTGAATAAATATTTTCAACTTCATTCTATTAAAGACTTTCAGCAAGAGACTTTTTTTAATTGTTTCCCTATACAAGTGTCGACTGATGAGGCCCCATGTAGCATCTATACAGTATCAGCTTGGGATAGGGAAGCAAGTGGTTGACCATCATGGAGAGACAAGAAGCGCAAGAAAGACATTCAATCATTAAAGGGTGTAGTTGTTGTTGTTTCCTTTGCATCATCATCCTAGGGGTGACGTTATTACTTTGATTTCTTTTAGCTGCACCACAAACCATACACCGTAGTGCTAGGGACCTTGCACATATTCAACATAATTGGCTAGAGCTACATGAGCATCACGATCATGAATATGCTGACAATACTTGGTGGAGGTATGCTAACTATACAGCCAGGGCAGCTAATCATTCCAATTATTATGTTTGCTCTTTAGTGCCAACGTCAGCTGGACAGACTGCTGTTGTAGCTAAAATGATGGAACCAGCAAAAGCTGTGTTTTTTTTACAGAAGGCTATGGAAAGGGACTATACAAAAAAGATCATTTTGAATCACTCTTGTGAAATCTTTCGTCATTCTACCAATCAGAGAACTTATGGTACCTCTTACTCTGTAAGGGCAAGGTTAGTTTCATCAGGGACTTTTTGTTCTTGTCTGAAGGGAAGTGGTAACGACCCCCTGGGCGACCTACCCCTTTCTTGGTGTGAGGCAGTGTACAGTATACACCGCACCTGTGATGCTAATACCCTGACCAATCGGATGGGCACGTGGTGTCCACAGGCTAACCGTTGTTATTATGGACCTATCACCATGCTGGAGCTCTGCAGTGCTGCTATCTGCAACTTCCATATGCATGGCGCACATATGGTGATGGGTGGTTGGTGGCTGTGCGGTCGTAAGGCGTATTCCCATCTGCCTATGAATTGGGCAGGAACCTGTGCCCCCGTCTTTGTGACTGACAACACCCTGATTATGTCAGCGGGTCAGGCGAGCAGAGGGAAGAGAGACCTATCACAGGATGCCATTTTCACACCACATGATTCCGTCTGGGGTACGGACGTGCCAGAGCAGTTCAAGATACTTACTACAGGTCAAAAGGTAGTACAGTCGCTATTCCCTTGGGTGGGAGTGGCGAAAAACATCTTGTGGATTGAGACTCTTAATTATAGACTACAGTCTTTTGTGAATTTTTCCTTAGCTGCCTGGAAAGGTGAAAGGGAGGAAATGACTGCTATAAGACTTGTAGCAACACAGAATGGAATGATACTTGATCAGTTGACTGCTGCCCATGGGGGTGTGTGCGCAATTGTAGGTCAGTACTGTTGCACCTTTATACCTGCACATGATGCAGATGGAGAGGTCATTGCCTCAGCCATACGTAACCTGACTGCTTTGCAGACTGCTGGAGCTAAGGATAATGTTAATGGCTCATCACACTGGATAAACTGGTTGTTTTCCTCATGGAGGAGTGTTGTCATAAACTTGGTGATGATTTTTGTAGTGATACTTTTGATCTTTTCATGTTTCAAACTAAAAGTATGACTGACATGCAGAAAACCGAAAGATGTATGTTCATGATGTGAATTTGTAATGTACTGAGTTGCAAGAGTAATCAAATATGTCTTGAAGTTCAGAGAAGTTGTGTTATCCTTATTTGAAATTTTTCACTTCATCCTGTTTATGTTCTGTTGTAATATACTGTATGTTGTATTTGAAACCACTGTTACTGATCACTGTTTAGCCAGTATACAGTTTTACTGTATTGATTGCTGTTTGATTGTTGATACCTTGTTGCAGTTTCACATTGAGGTACTAATACACACAGGTTAGGATGCAAGCACACAGATCTCTAATACAAACATACACATGTGTTTTTTACACATATAATCATTTTTAATTTTTTATTTATTGAAGTTACATTTACATATATAAGCATTAACTTTTTATTAAATCACTGCTAATCTACTGACACATAGAATGACAAATACACTATTTCATCTTAATTTAGGGTTAGTCACCATCACTGGATCAATTTTTCTCTTTTATGACTTAATTAGATGATTAATTTCTTTTTTGAAATAAAAGGTATTATCCTCACATGCTCCCCAGGAAATGAAACATTCCAGCAGTGCTCAGGAGTGGCAGCAGGGCCGATGGCGGACTTTCCTCATTAAAAAGCCGAGTTAGGATCTTTTGCAATAAAATGCTTTAGCATAAAATGCACCAGAACTTAGTGAGCTGCCCAGTGAGGTTTTAGAAGCCATAGTATTAAATCTCTGATGCTTTTTAAGCATCAAAGGGGGGAATGCTAGGATATTTTCAGGTTTCATTGATTATTCTACATGATTTTAATGCTGTATTATTCTATTTTATAATTGTATCTGATGCGTATAATGAGCCAGTGTCTGATTCTCTGTGTTTTTTCCATTGTCTCAGAGCTTGAAAAGAATGTCTGTTTCTCAGTGTAAGATTAGGTTGAGCAAGATTGTAAATAATGACGAAGGTTTTTTTTTTAATCATACCAAGCTGTTCTGTATGCCTGAAGTTAGGGTGACTTAGCTTGACCAGGTCATGTAAAGATCATAGCAGAATGTTCAGTGCTGTCCATAGATTAGAAAGAGTCTCAGGGAAAGATGGCTTCAGCTGTCTTTAGGTTTAGATAAGGTCAGGGATGCTTGCCCAGGGTATAAGGAGCAATATCCTTGAACACATGTTAGGGAGTTGGTGTGAGCAAGCTCTGAGACACGTTATGCTGTGACTGTCTCCTTTTTCTGATCAGAAAGAGAATAAATGGCTCAGAACTTGGAAACCGCCTACTGATTATTGATTCAGTCTCAATTCATTTTTGATCTAACAAACTGCAGTGGGCTATTTTATTCAATTTTTTTAAAGTGTCAGTGTAATTTTTATTAACTCAGTTGCATCATCTCTCTGACCGAGGGAAAAACTGTGAACTTTACAGGAAAAAACTGTGAACTTTACAGGGAAAAAGGGCGACAGATTAATGGTCTGGCGTGAAAGCGAGGGCCACACTTTGGTCCCTCCCTCCCTCTTCTCCTCGCTCTTCTGCTGCTCAGCCATGGCCCGGCCCCAGGAGTCCTGCGAATGACATCACCACACCTGCTCACCCCCACCCCTCCCGTCAAGACCGGGCCAGGTCAAACGCCAATAAGTTAAGTGCACATATATCAATCACTGCAATCATCATCAATGTGACTAATTAAACTGAAGATTATGGGACAATGCTGTCACTAAATAATACTCAACAATTGAAAGCTTTAAATACAGCTTATATGACATGATTCAAAGTACAAACAAGGTGATAATGACAATATTTATGCATATGATTTACCTGAGGCTGCTAATTATCAAACAGGTTTTAATGCTTCTTTGCCATGTTGTTGTTCTTTTTGAAATAGTCATGTGATTAGTAAAGTTTTAATCCTTTTTACTGCTCATGACAAAACAGCAAAGCTCTGAAGGATTATAGGATTTAGAAAAAAGAAAACAGGAAAAAAGTCCCCAGTACTGGGCTCTCTGATTACATTTGATTCTGTGGGCATTACAATGACAAATTGGTTGGTTTACTGTCTTGTAAATTTAAATAAATGACAGACTGTGTGAAAGTTGACATTGTAATACACAGTGTATCGGTTAAGGGACTTTATGAGGACAGGCAGCTATGTAAATCACTACTGGAATACTTTAAACTCATCAATTTTTCCTGTTTTGCTATAGGTGTGCTTGAGTAACCGGAACCATTTTATTTATTCTCTAACCTACTGAAAATAAATCACTAAAATAAAAAAAATATATAATTTAAGAGCAAACAACACATATCCATCAACATAGATGTTGCTTTTAACAAGTTTTTGGATGAAGTAATGCAAAGAAAACAAGTTCATGTTACTCCTGAAGTGCTATAGTGCTTAAAATTTTACCTAGAAAAGGAACTCAGAAAGTTCCAGTCTGACTTTCCCATTTAAACAACATATAGTCTGTGAAATTTTTCCTTTAATGAAATGGAATAAGCTAAGGGCTTGTGCATAGGAGGCACCTTGTTGAATTGAAGCCCTTGAATTCCATCAATCAATCCTTTACTACTTATCCAATCACAGGGACAGCAGTCTAAGCAGAGAAGGCGGACTGCTGGCCGGCTGACATATCACCATGATCTCTTCTGCAGATAATTGGGAAGAGTTTACACCATTTAAAATGAGGAGAGAAAAGGTCTCTCTCATTCCAGCAAAAAGATTAGAAAATAAGCTTGGGTTTTAACACCTTGGTGGAGCCAGATTATTTAGCATCTCAGACAAGAGACAGTGGATAAACATGGGAGAACAATGCTCAGGAGGTTCCTGGCGAGATAGCAGGAAGGAGTCAAGGATGTAGGGGGTTGAATGCAGTGTGATGCAAATGTCATGTTGTGTGTGGAGAAATGCCATGAAACTTAAAAGGAGAGTGCCTGCTGAAATGTTCAGTCTGTTCTGTGCTAGAGAGATGAGAAGTGTGTAATAAACTGTGTGCCATGAGCCCAACTCTTATTTCACACACTCCACACTGGTGACCCAAGACGTATTATGGAACACGAGGCAAGATCCCCGGAGCCGGCTCGGTCAGGAACCTACAGCGAGGCGGCAGCCATTCCACAGACAGCCCGGACTGGAACCTCCAGCCACGTGTGTGTGGTTTTAGTCAAGCTACCGGATTTCTGGCAGCACAACCCGCGCTCTTGGTTCCACCTCACCGAGGCCCAGTTCGCCCTCCGGAGTGTAACGGCAGACGACGCCAGATTCTACCATGTGGTCGCAGTGCTGGACGCCCGCACAGCTCAGCCGGTAGCGAGTTTGCTTGATCAGCCACCAGCCAGCAGAAAATATGAGGCGCTCAAGGCTGCGCTCATCCAGCGCTACAAGCTCACGGACTGTGAGAGAGCGGAGAGGCTCCTGACGCGGACCGAATTAGGAGATTGTTCGGCCGTAGACCTGATTGAGAAGATGCTGGCATTAATGGGCACGGACGATGGGCACTTTCTGTTTGCCCACCTCTTCCTCCGCAACCTTCCAACAGTGGCGAGAGCGGTTCTGGCCAATTTGCCATTGCTGGCTGCACGCGACTACCGTGCGCTAGCCCAGGAGGCAGACCGGATCATCCTCACCACCAGGGTGATCACAGTCAATGCGGCAGCGGCGGAGCCCAGCGAGACGACCAGAGGAGGCGAGGAGCCACCGACGGTAGCAGCAGCGGGGGCCAAGGAGCGCCAGAGAGACACGCTCTGTTTCTACCACCGCCGCTTCGGAGAAAAGGCATGCAGATGTGCACCCCCGTGCCAATTCAAGCGCTCGGGAAATGCCAAGGCTGGGGGTCGGTAGCAGCTGTGACCCTCGGTGAAGAGAACAAGCTGCTCTACTTGACGGATGCATGCTCGGGGAGGCGTTTCCTCGTGGACACCGGAGCCCAGAAGAGTTTCATCCTGCCGACCTACACTGACCGGCTGGCAGGACCTAGCGGCCCCGAGATGTTGGCAGCAAATGGCTCGGATATTAAGACCTTTGGTGAGAGGACTCTGCTCTTATCTCTACACAGCCGTACATATGAGTGGACTTTTGTCGTAGCAGCACTGAATTACCATATCCTGGGGGCTGATTTTCTGTGTGCACATGGTTTACTGGTTGATGTTGCTAACAGGCACCTGGTTAATGCACTGTCCTTTGACTCTTTCCCCTGTATAGCTCGAGTGACCCGGCCAACAGCACAAGCCAACGTCACAGCTACAGGCGGTAAGTTCCACACACTGCTCACTCAGTTCCCAGCACTCACGGTCCCGACGTTTTCCACGGCCATCGCTAAACACAGGGTGGAGCACTTTATCACCACCATTGGGCCGCCCGTTTTTGCAAGACCTCAACGCTTGGACGCAGCTAAACTGGCCATAGCGCGCGAGGAGTTCGCCAACCTGGAAAGGTTGGGCATCATCAGGCGCTCGAACAGCCCATGGGCATCCCCGCTACACATGGTCCCTAAGGCTGAGGGCTCGTGGCGACCGTGCGGGGATTTCCGCAGGTTGAACAACGCCACAGCGCACGACCGCTACCCAATTCCCCACATACAGGATTTTTCTGTTCACCTTGCCGGAGCACGCATTTTTTCCATAATAGACCTGGTCCGCGGTTACCACCAAGTCCCAGTGCGCGCTGAGGACATACCTAAAACAGCGGTAATAATTCCGTTCGGTCTATTCGAGTTCCTGCGCATGCCATTCAGGTTAAAAGGAGCGGCACAGATGTTCCGGCGCATGATGGATGCAGTGCTGCGCAATCTCCCGTTCGTGTTCGTCTACCTGGACGATATCCTGGTAGCCAGTGTGTCCGAAGACGAACACGAAACCCACCTCACAACGATTTTCCGGAGGTTGGAGGAGCACGGGTTAATAATCAACCCGGTGAAATGCCAGTTTGGCGTGACGGAGATTGATTTTTTGGGGCACCGCATCTCTCCGGAAGGAGCGATCCCGCTGCCCGACAAAGTGCGCGCCGTGGCGGATTTTCCCCGGCCTCAGACGGTCAGGGCGCTGCAGGAATTTTGGGGGATGGAGAACTTTTATAACTGTTTCCTTCCCCACGCGGCGCAGCTCATGTAACCATTGTACGCCGCGCTCAAGAAACAGAAACCCGCGGATAGGGTCGAATGGACCCTGGAGCGAGAGCGGGCGTTCTCGGAGGTTAAAGCAGCCCTGGCAAACGCCGCACTGCTGGCACATCCGGACCTGGCGGCCCGCGTAGAGCTCACCACCGACGCTTCAGATGTGGCCATAGGGGCTGTCATGGAGCAGCACGTCGCCGGGGCTTGGCAGCCGCTCGCTTTTTTCAGCAGAGCTTTGCGCAACAGCAAACATAAATACAGCGCGTTCAACAGAGAGTTGCTGGCTCTCCACCTGGCCATACGCCACTTCCAGTTCTGGCTGGAAGGGCGCAGCTTCACCGCATTCGTGGCCACAAGCCGCTAACATTCGCAATGGCCAAGGTTTCAGAACCGTGGTCGGGCCGGCAGCAGAGACAGCTGGCCACGATCTCAGAGTTTACTACCAATATTCAACATGTGTCGGGTAAACTGAATGTGGTGGCGGACTGCCTCTCGCGCGCCGTGGTGGCCCAGGTCTGCGTGGGGATAGATTACGCAGCTATGACCGCGGAGCAGATTAGCGATGCAGACGTGCACGCGCTCCAGTCTGGACCAACAGGGTTAAGGCTGGAGAGCAGGGTGCTGCAAGATGGCGCCCCCCCCAATCTGTGATGTCTCCACGGGTCGCCCGCGTCCGGTGGTCCCGGTCGCGTGGCGCCACCGCGTGTTTGAGTCAGTTCACACTCTGGCGCACCCAGGAGTGCGCGCGTCGGTCAAAATGGTGGGAGAGAAGTTTGTGTGGCCGAGCCTACGCAAACAAGTGAAAGAATGGGCTGTAGCCTGCATGGCGTGCCAACGAGCCAAGGTACACAGACACACGAAGGCTCCCTTGGAGCCGTTTCGTATCCCAGCTAAGAGGTTCGACCATGTTCACGTGGACATCGTGGGCCCCCTCCCGCCATCACAGGGGTGCACGCACCTCCTGACAGTGGTGGACCGCACCACGCGTTGGCCAGAAGCAGTCCCACTGGCGGCAACCATGTCCGCAGGCGTAGCGCGCGCTTTTTTAACAGCATGGGTGGCGCGTTTTGGAGTCCCATCGGACATTACGTCCGACAGGGGCCCTCAATTTGTTTCCGAACTCTGGTCCGCGATGGCCCACAGCCTGGGTGTTACAATTCACCACACAACTGCGTACAACCCACAGGCCAATGGGTTATGCGAGCATTTTCATAGATCACTGAAAGCAGCACTCAGGGCTTCACTGACGGATGCAAATTGGGTAGACAGGCTGCCGTGGGTTTTATTGGGGTTGCACTCCGCGCCGAAAGAGGATCTGGAAGCTTCCCCGGCAGAGCTCGTTTTTGCGCAGCCCCTACAGCTGCCCAGGGAATTTCTGCCAGATAATCCCGCGCCGGACAGCTTCCCGTCTCAGCTTTTGCAGCGTAGCGCAAACACAGGCACGCTGCCGGGCCCTGCCCACCACAGTTTTCCGCGTGTTTTCGTGCCTAAAACTTTGAAGAGCGCGGAGTTCGTGTTTGTCAGACACGACGCTCACCGCCCTCCATTGCGCCCACCCTATGATGGACCGTTCAGAGTGTTGGAAACAGGGGATCAGCATTTTTTGCTAGACTTGGGGGGGTAGGCGGGAAAAAATTGGCATAGACAGACTCAAACCCGCTTTCGTTGTGGCGGACAAGCAAGTGCTGTTGGCTAGGGCCCCTCGGCATGAAAGGCCTCCACGGAGAGCTCCCCAGGGAAACGATTCACCAGAGCAGCCACATGGACAGACCGAAGTGCCCCCCCCCCCAGTCACAGCCCACCCGCAGTCAGACACACTCCCAGCAGCCCCCCACTGGCACAGCAGCACCACAGAGGCGGTAAACCCCAGTTACAGCAGATACGGGAGGAGACGGAAGCCCAAACAACATGTGGACTGATATTCTATTGTTCTATCACAGCATGTGGACTGTTATTCTATTGTTCTATCTAAGATGGTGGGGGGGTTAGCACCTTGGGAGAGCCAGATTATTTAGCATCTCAGACAAGAGACAGTGGATAAACATGGGAGAACAATGCTCAGGAGGTTCCTGGCGAGATAGCAGGAAGGAGTCAAGGATGTAGGGGGTTGAATGCAGTGTGATGCAAATGTCATGTTGTGTGTGGAGAAATGCCATGAAACTTAAGAGGAGAGTGCCTGCTGAAATGTTCAGTCTGTTCTGTGCTAGAGAGATGTGAAGTGTGTAATAAACTGTGTGCCATGAGCCCGACTCTTATTTCACACACTCCACAGGGTCATTTTTCTACATGTACAGGCAAAACCAAAAACTGAACCATTAGTTAGACTAAAGATTTTCATCAACATTACAACAAACACTGTGACAACTTAAAGGTTCAAAGTTGAATGAATACAAGAGTAACAGTTACAAAAATTTATGAGAATGACAAATTTGAGCTCCTGTTTGTGTGATTTCTGATGCGGGGGGGAGGGGGGTAGCCTACAGCTTCCCCCAATTTTATTTTTCATGGTGGTACCGACACTGAACGCCGGTGGTGGACGAGGGGACGGAGAGAGGTGTGGGGCAGGCTGGCTGCGTCAAGGGGAACATGATGTTTGTCATCAATCTGAATATCAGGGTCATTGGCTGGGGGCAGCGGCAGATTGGGGGAGGAGGACCTCACAGGCGGACCACAAAATGTGACAAGCAGACCCGAAGCTAAGTAAAACAAATGACATTGACAATGACATAACACATACCAATTTACCTGATTTTGACTTTAAAGACACAACATTGCAGGTCCAAGACATTTCTATAAAGTTTCCCACCAGACAGTAGTATGACAGTATCACATTTCATAAATGTGACAGGAATAAGGAATAATTGTGTTGTATGATTTTGGTGTACTAAGGAACTGGACTGTGTTCACAGTGCCTGGCTTTCGGCCAAGCCAGGCCCGGAGACTGCAGGCCAGATCAAAATTTAGGAGGACAAATGATAAATGAAGCATTCCTTGTGCAGAAGGAAGTCCAAATTCAAATTAAAAAAATATGTCCACTTTTCCATTAACAGGAGTAGGACATACACTTTCATAAACATGCTCTAACAAATTCAAAACTGTCTGTGGTCAACAGGACAGACAGATGTGGGCTTAATGAATAATTCAGAATGGGCTACAATAAACACTAAATCATTAAATATGCACAGACAGCTGGGTTAATTGTTCTAAATGAAATTTGCAAATTAGGCCAAGGGAGGACATTCACAAAAAGAGGCATGATTACAGAAACCTCATTTTAAGGGTGTTACACTATTCCAAAAAGTAAAAATGCTTCATCTAAATTAGCCATATGTAAATGTGCCACACATATTAATGGCACAGACTATCTCTAAGGAAAACACTTGCCTAACAAAACATCTTCTAACAAAAAACAAGGAAAAACTATCACACTGTTTAAGTAAGCCACCATTTTGATGCATGGGGATCCCTGGGGGGGGGGGGGGGGTGGTACCACAGTAATTAATTGGCAAAAAATCCTAAAAAGAAAACTGGATAATGAATAAAAATGATCAATAAATGAGCAATAATGTAGGAAAGAAAAGATATAGGTGAAACATCTTGGTAATGGAGTCACAACATTGAATAGGAGAAGTTAAATTTCCATCAATAAATTTGCAGGTATTTAAGAAAATTATGTGATGAAAAAATATTTGCAGATCATTGTGGAAAAAGGTCCTAAGACTTTATAAGAAATACAGTACAATTAAAAAAAAACAAAACGAAGGAAATATCAAGTTTATAAAAAAAAAAAAGTAAACTAATAAGGAAAAAGAAAAAGTTGCAAATTCATGGGGAAAAGTTCCAAATGTCAAAGGAAAGTCCAATTTATGCTGATGAAGCTTACTGTGGGACTCAATTTAAAATTTGCTACAAAGACAAAAGCAAATTTTCACTCAACTATGTAAGAAGAAAACAATGCTTAAGGGAACTTAAAACAAAAATAATTTGAAATTCCCTGCATAAACTTACTATTTTTAAAACCTTTGCATGGATTTCATTGAGTTAAATAAGTGTGAAGGCAAAATGTTGTTTAGTGATTATTGACACACGTACTAAATAGACAAAAGCCTTCCCTTACACTAATCCAAATACTGCTATAGTAGCACTGAAACCCTTAACTGAAACAATATCAAGATTTGAAATAGCTGAAATGATTTACTCAGAATTAATGGAATACACTTTGTAAATCAAATCATATCACATTTAGGTACAGTACTCAACATTTACCTAGGAAACCACTTAGCTTACCATCAACAATGTATAGGATTAACATAATGCACAAATAAGATTATGGAAGATGGTTTAGGAAAATAGTGTCAAAGAAAAATAGGAAAGTTATGAATGGCAAACCCTACTATCAAAGCCATTAGGTGATGAGGAAGGGTTTCTGGTTGATATACATGCAAAGAATGACAACTGATGTTATCCATGCTGCCCTTCCCAGGAGGGACCATGTGATGAAAGAACCATGGGAGGTGCACCCATCTTTTGGCCAAACCACTGGATAAAAACTGGACCAATACTCCCTGGCAAGGAAAACACAAGGTTATCCTGGCAACACCCAACAGCTGTGAAAGGCGAATGACATGACTCTTGGGTGCATCTAACGCTTTACTCCACTTGGAACCCTCAGCAAGAGACTGTTTACTACACACTACAAACTCATTTAAAAAAATGCCCAGCAAGTGACCGTTTAACTGTTTCGCTATACAGGTGTCGGCTGACGGTGCCCTCTGGTGTCCAGTAACGGCTTACATAGCAAAGCAACTGTTTATCATGGAGGGGCAAAATGCAAAAGAAAGAAGGTTGGCAACTGAAGGGTGCGGTTGGCGTTGTTGCCTTTTCATCCTCATCATTCTTGTAGTAATGTTTTCATTTGGTTATTCTTAGTTGTTCCACTGCCTATACTTCGTAGAGCAGGGTTTATTACATACTCACCATGACTGGCTGAAAGCTCCAGGTCATTATGATCTTGTTTATGCTGACAATGTCTGGTGGAGATATGTTAATCACACAGCTAAATCAGTTAATTGTTCGAATTGTTATGTTTGTTCCTTAATGCCACTATCAGCTGGACAAATTATCTGTTACTGCTAAAATAATAGAGCTACCACAGGCTGTTTGTTTCTTAAGAGAGGCTATATACAGAAATAACACAGCAAACATTACTTTGAATCACACCTGTCACAACACTTATCACTCCACTGATCGGAAACACAGTGGCACTGCTTATTCTGTGAAGGCGAGGTTCATTTCATCAGGGAACTCCTCCTTTGCAGCGTACTACTCTCTAAGTGTGCAACGGTTCACAGTGCGTCTCTCCCCTGTGCTGCTACCTGCTTGACCAATGAAGCGGGCAAGTGTTATCCTGAAGATCTACATTGTCAATACAGGGGGATGGTGGTCATGTGGTCATTGGGTGTACCCACACCTGGCCAGGAATTAGGCAGGGTTGTGTGCCCCGTTTTGGTGACTGATCGTACCCTCATTATGTTGGTAGCCCAGGTGGGTAGGGTGAAGATAGATGCCTTCTTACCACAGAATGCTACCACATGATGCCATTTGGGGCACAGATGTACCAGAGCAATTTCAGATGAAAAGCACCAGAGCAGGGGTTCCTCATTCACTGTTTCCTTGGGTAGGAGTGGGCAAGAACACCTTGTGGATTGAAACTCTTTAACTATAGGCTACAGTCATTTGTAAATTTTTCCTTATCTGCTTGGTCGGGTGAAAGGAAGAGATGACAGCTATGAGGCTTATGGTGACACAAAATAGAATGGTCCTTGATCAATTAACTGCCACCCGTAGGGGCATGTGCACTATTGTAGGTGGTTATTGTTGTACTTTTATCCCTGAAAATAATGCAGATGGTTATGTTATTACTTTGGTTATACACAGCCTCATTGCCTTGCAGGCTGCTGTGTCCAGGAATAATGTTATTGATGCACAGAACTGATTACATTTCAGCGGGGTCTCTATCCACAGGTTAGCGTTATTCAAAAGTTTAGGTAAGGCATTGTTCCCTATTATCGCCTGTAGGGGAATGTCACTTGTTATTTGGCATTCCATCTCCTTCCATTGTGCAGTGTAGACTGGGTTACATATCTCTACTAAAGTTTTAATTTGTGCGGCTTTAAAATAGTCCCTGATATTTGGCAGCGTGAGCCCACCTTTGTCTTTGTTTAGCTGTAGGGTTCTATATCTGATACTAGGTCTCTTGCCCTGCCATATGAATCTTGAGATCCTTCTGTCCAGTTCTTGCCATGTTTTTTTTTGGAGGTTCTACCGGTATTGTTTGGAAAAGGTATAGAAGACGTGGAAGTATATTCATTTTGACTGCTTCAATTCTTTGTGCAGTACCCAAGAATGGTATCATATTCCATCTTGCTAGATCAGATTTTATTTTTGCCATCAGTGGATCATAGTTTAGTGTTATAATTTTGTTGAGTTGTTTTGGTATATTGACCCCCAGATATTTCATAGATTCCATCTCCCAGTTAGTTTTGAGTTTGCTTAGTAAATATTGATTTGGGTCATAGTTGAATGTTAAAATTTGGGTTTTATGCATGTTTAATTTGTACCCCAATAAATCTCCATACTCTGAAAAAACTGAGATTAGTTCTGGAAAAGAGGTGTCCGGCTGCCCCAGGTATATTAAAATGCCATCAGCAAAGAGTGCTATTTTATGTTCCTTCTGACCAAGTGTAATACCTTGAATTTTTTGATTCTGTCTTATCCATTGGCTCAGAGGTTCTTTGAAGATCGCAAAGAGCAGTGGAGACAAGGGGCAGCCCTGACGACATCCTCTTTCCAGTTCAAAAGATGATGATAATTTACCGTTGATCCTTATTTTAGCTGTTGGTTTTTTATATAATGCCTGGATAGTTCTAATGAAGTTGTTATGAAAACTGAAACTGGATAAGATTCTATATAGGAAAGACCAGTCAACCAAATCAAATGCTTTTTCAGCATCTAATCCCAATATGGCTGCATTTAAATTATATTTTTTTATATGATGAATTATGTGTAAAGTGTGTCTAATGTTATCTTGTGTCTGTCTTTGTCTTATAAAACCTGTTTGGTCTAAATGAATTAAGTCTGTCACTATATTTTCTAACCTTTTGGCAAGGATAGTGGTAAAAAGTTTATAGTCCTGATTTAACACACTGATTGGTCTGTAGTTGGAGCAGTCTAGTTTATCCTTTTCAGGTTTAGGTATGACTGCAATGACCCCTTCTCTCCAGGAGGGGGGGATTTCCCCTGTGTGGAGGACATAGTTAAATGTTTTCAGGGGGAGAGGAGATAGTTGCTGTTTAAAGGTTTTGTACCACTCTGCTGTATAGCCATCTGCTCCTGGGGATTTGTTAGCTTTAAGTTTCATAATTGCTTTTTCTAATTCTTTAGGTTGTATTTCTGACAATAGTGTTTTATTTTGTGTCTCAGTAAGTTGGGGAAGGTTTAATGTATTCAGGAAGGCTTCGGATGCATTTTTGTGTTTTTTGAGGGAGTACAAGTTCTTGTAGTAGTTCTCGAAGCTTTTAAGAATTTCCTGAATTCTAAATTTTATTTCCTTTGATACTGGGTCTGTGATTTTGTAGATTGCGCTCTCCGTTTGTTGTTTCCTCAATTTATAGGCTAGTAATTTTGCCGATTTGCTACCTGTTTCATAGTATTTTTGTTTCAGAAATATAAGTTTCTTCTGGATTT
The DNA here is from genome assembly GCA_020510985.1 of Pholidichthys leucotaenia. Taxonomy (NCBI): domain Eukaryota; kingdom Metazoa; phylum Chordata; class Actinopteri; order Cichliformes; family Pholidichthyidae; genus Pholidichthys; species Pholidichthys leucotaenia. Next base: position 455,309,025 of record CM035836.1, read on the forward strand.
CTATTGTGTAGATCTCATTTATTTGTTTTTTAATTTCCTAATTTTGAGCGAGTCATTAGAATGAGTGTTGACTTTGTGCTCTTTTTCTAGTTTCTTAAGTTCTGACTCTAATGTGATTAGTTTTTCTTGTCTCAGTTTCTTTTGGATTGCCAGTTTTGCGATAATCTTTCCCCTTATTACAGCTTTGCATGCGTCCCACAGTATTAAAGGGGATACTTCTCCATTATCATTTTCTTCCAAATATCTGAGAATATCTGGTTCCAATTCATCTTTCAGTGGTCCTTTCAGCACATTTGAATTTAACCTCTAAGAAAATGTATTATTTGTGTATTTTTGGATACTTAAGTCCATATAGATCGGACTGTGGTCAGAGAGATCCATCAGTCCTATTTTACATGTTTTTACTCTTCCAATGTCTCTATTAAACATAAAAAAATAGTCAGTCCTTGAGTATGATGAATGTGGTGCTGAGTAAAATGTATAATCTTTTACACTGGGGTTGAATTCCCTCCACACGTCACAGATTCCCATTTCTTTTAGTAGCATCCAAGTTTTTCTACTTTGAGTGTTATTTTGATGTGGAGAATTACCTGATGCATCCCAGTATGGATTCAGTCTTAGATTGAAGTCTCCACCACATATCACTAAACCTTGGGCTTTAGTTATCATTAGGTCAAATACATTTTTATAAAATTTCCAGTTAGCCCCTGGAGGTGCATATACATTCAGCAGGGTGATATCTTCTCCCTCTAGCCGTCCAAGTACCATGCTGAATCTCCCTTCTTTATCTTTGTGTTCTGATTTTTTTTTTCAAATATAATTTTGGTTGAGATCAATGTCGCTACCCCCTCCTCCTCCCTGACTTATATGAAGATGAAGAGATCATTTTAAACCCTTGTCTATTAAGTTGAGTGTGCTCCACGTCTGTTAGGTGGGTTTCCTGTAAAAATATTATTCCTGCTTTGTCTTTTTTCATTTTACCTAGAATCTTGGATCTTTTAACTGGATTCAGGATCCCTTTTACATTATATGAGATTATTTTGGTTACACCCTGTTTCTCCATTGTATTGTCTTATTTAGTATAACAGTGTAGTGGCCCTCTTTTATGCTACTCAGAAACTGAAAGAACATTAAGAACATAAAAAACATTAAGAACATAGTATATAAAACTTTAAAACAAAAAACTGACAAAAGATCTTCCTGAGCTGAGGTCTTTTTAGCGACCTTAGAAGAGCCTTGTTGGTGTGTTGGCTCTGAGGGAAATTCCTCAAACTCTGTTACGTGCCGAGGGCCCTCTCTTACCCCTGTAAGTTGTCCCATGTTTTTAACGTGAATTTCAGATCCCAATCCGAACTTGTAATGATTTTTATTTATATTTTATTTATTTTATGCCTATACCCTAAGAAATTGTGCGCAACCTCCCACCACTCGCAGCAAGCAGTCACGTTAATACAGTATTTGTTAGTGTGGAGAGATCATGTGGTTCATCGTCACATTTCTATTTTAACAAGTTTTTGTTTTTTTTTAAGACTTATTTGTTTCTAATATTATGACTGTTCCATGAAATGTTTTACCACTTCATACTTGCTGATTCTGCATCTCCTTTAATGTTTGTTACCTTGTAGGAGGAGGGCTGGATGCGCAGATTGACTAAAAATATCGTTTTTCCCTCCTGAAAACGCTCAGCTTTTTCTTATAGCCCTGGCGCTGGGTTTCCCGCTGCTGGCCCGTGGATTTTGAGGGTCTCTGTGTGCACCACGTTTGAGCCTTGATTCTTTTGATCAGGTCTGCTGTGGGTTTATACACCATTACCGGGAGCCCTCTTCTCGCCATATCCGTGGTTGCTTCTTCCACCGAGTTGTAGAGACACGTCTCATCCCTGTAAAAAACCCGTAGCTTCGCCGGAAATGGAGTTTGAAAGCACAGTTTCTTCTCTTGTAGTACCTTTTTAGCGTCGTTGTATTCCCGACGCTTTTTAAGGACCTCCGGGGCATAGTCGTGCTCCACAAAAACTTTTCTTTCTTGGTGCATAAATCCTTTTTTCTGCCAAGCCAGTCTCAAAACCTCCTCCTTTGTTTTGAAGTTGGAGAACTTCACCACCACCGATCGTGGTGGTGCCTCCGCCGATGGCCTTGGGGCTAATGAACGGTGCGCCCTTTCTATTTTCCAAATCGGTGGATTGGGAAATTTCCAACTTCTCTCTCAGTATGGATTCCACGCATGCAGCCATTGTGGTGAAACCATCCTCGACTCCTTCTTTCAGACCATGAATTATGTTGTCCCTTCTTAGTCTTCCTTCTTGGTCGGTTAGCTTAACCTCCAGTCTTGACTGTCATTTGAGTAGTTCCAGCACGGTTTCTTCCAGCCCTTTTATTCTTTCCTCTGCTTCCATGATTCGGTCCTCAGCCTGGTCCACTCTGCTGTTTGTCCTTTTTATTTCGTCTTTAATTTCACAAAATTCGGCCCAACACTCTCGGCGAAATTGTCTTAATTCTTGAAGTACCATTTTTAAGCTAACCGTGCTGCTAGCCTCATTCAGCTCCTCTGCTTCCGAGTGGATGTCCTCCAGGTCAGATTCTCCTGCCGATGCGCGTCTTGGCCTGGCAAATGTCAATCTCTTCTGTTTTCCTTTAGGCATAATGACTTTGTCTTGTGATTTTCACTCTTCCAAAAATCCGTTAAATCTGATTTTCAAGGTATTTTCACGGATCGGGTCTGGGAGCTTCAGCGTTAAGCTGCTATCACCATGGTGTCCAGACCGGAAGTCCCGGTATGCTTCATTTTTGCGTCTGTGAACATAAAGCTGATGTGCCTTGCCAAAAAGTTCCAGTTTTGTCTCGTCTGTCCATAGGACATTCTCCCAGAAGCTTTGTGGCTTGTCAACATGCAGTTTGACAAATTCCAGTCTGGCTTTTTTATGCTTTGTTTTCAACAGTGGTGTCCTCCTTGGTCGTCTTCCATGAAGTCCACTTTGGCTCAAACAACGACGGATGGTGCGATCTGACACTGATAAGATAAGATAAGATAAAATAAGCCTTTATTAGTCCCACAATGGGGAAATTCCAGAATTGCAACAGCACAGGGATAGCAACACTCAGAGCAACAATCAGAAGGCAAGAGAAAAAAAAAAACCAAGAGCAGCAAGTATACATATGTACATATATATATATATATATATATATATATATATATATATATATATATATAGACACACAGTGTGGAGCATTGTAGCTGGATGGAATAAATATGTAGATATATAAACACACAGTACGGAGCATTGTAGCTAGATGGAATAAATATGTAAATATATAAACACACACAGTGCAGAGCATTGTAGCTAGATGGAATAATATGTAGATATATAAACACACCCAGTGCGGAGCATTGTAGCTAGATGGAATAAATATGTAAATATATAAACACACCCAGTGCGGAGCATTGTTGCTAGATGGGATGAAACAGCACAACCGTCTACTTAGTTATCCTACATGGTATGATTATGTACCCATACATATTCTCACCCTCCATAGCGACCAGTATTTTCCTAGTTGTATGCCGGAGGGGACCATTGTGTAAGCCTATTGCGTCTTTTGCATTCAAAACTATTAGGTTGTCATGTCTTTTTGCTATCTCTGTGAGCAGCCCTGTTTAGGTTGTACAGTCTGACAGCCGTAGGTAGGAAGGACCTGCGAAACCTCTCGGTTGTGCACCAAGGATGATGTAGTCTGCTGCTAAATGAGCTCCTCAGTGCATTCAGTATGTCCTGCATAGGGTGGAACTCGGACTCCAGCAGAGATGACAGTTTAGCCACCGTCCTTCTCTCTCCTATCTCCTCCACTGGGTCAAGGCGCTGCCCCAGGACAGAGCTAGCTTTCTTGATCAGTTTGTTCAGTCAAACTGTCAGTCTTGATCAGTTTGTTCAGTTTGATGTACCTTGACCTTGGAGTTCATCATGAATGTGTTTAGAGGTTGTTCTGGGCTCTTTTGTTACCATTCGTATTATCCGTCTCCTCCTGTGGCCACATCCAGGGAGGTTGGCTACAGTCCCGTGGATCTTAAATTTCTGAATAATATGTGCAACTGTAGTCACAGGAACATCAAGCTGGTTGGAGATGGTCTTATAGCCTTTACCTTTAACATGCTTGTCTATAATTTTTCTTTCTAATCTCCTGAGACAAATCTCTCCTTTGCTTCCACTGGTCCATGTTTAGGGTGGTACACACCATGTCAACAAACAGCACAGTGACTACTTGTCACCCTTTAAATAGGCCGACTGACTGATTACAAGTTTGTAGACACCTGTGATGTTAATTAGAGGACACAGCTTGGTTGAACATGTCCCTATGGTCACATTATTTTCAATAGTTTCTAGGGGTACCATCATTTTTGTCCAGGTCTGTTTCATGAGTTTGTTTTTTAAAATAATTCTGTTGAACCACAATTCAAAAGCATTGTCTGATTTTCAATGGTTAATTTTCATAGAATTTTTATTTATTACCACTTTTGTCAGATTCAAGTTACAGTATTTCTGTGACCATTGTGGGTTTTTCTTTCATTAACAGAGGGGTACCAACAATTTTGTCCACGTCTGTAAATTAGGCCCTCAAATCAGTGCAGTAGTGAAGTCCAGCTTTTTTCATCTAAAGCAGCTGGCAAACATTAAACCAATCCTTTCAAAGCAGCACTATGAAACAGTAATCCATGCCTTCATCACGTCTCAGCTGGATTACTGTAATGCGCTTTATTTTGGTGTCAGCCAGTCTTCCCTCTCACATCTCCTGTTGGTTCAAACTGCAGCTGCCTGTCTTTTAACTGGAACATGTAAGAGGGACCACATTACACCCATTTTAGCCTCTGAAGGACTGCGATCCACCGGTTCAGCGGCTGCTCCCCCCGGTACACCTGGTGTTCTTCATGCTGAATTATCCATTAGACCTACGCAATCATATCAACTTTATGGTATAATTCTTTAACCATTAAACCTTAAGTCTATCTTTTGTCGCTATTTGCACTATGGATATTATTACTGTACATGGACTGCTGTTGTTGTTTTTCCAGCCTTATTCCTTTTCTTTTTTATATTGTGCACACCACTGAAGAGAGAGAGAAATACCATTTCAATTCTCCTGTATGTCCTGCACATATATCAGCTGTTCTGATACATATACATACATATGATACATACATACGATACATATGATACATACATATAGCGTTTGCCCTTGCCCCTCCCACCCCCACCCCCACCCCCGCCCTCATTACAGCCATGCCCCTCTCCCCTCCACACACCTACCCCCAAATATTGCAACCCCCCCTCCTCCTCCACTACATCAGTACGACCCTTGCCATTTATTACCACAGAACAGGTCAGAGGGCAGCTGAGGAAGCTCCAACCCAGGAAAGCTGCAGGCCCGGACAAAGTGTGTCCAAGAGAATTGAAGACCTGTGCGGCAGAACTGGGGGAACCACTACAACAGATCTTCAACCTCAGCCTGCAGATTGGGAGAGTGCCCACTCTCTGGAAGACATCCCGCATCGTTCCAGTTCCGAAAAAGAACCGGCCCAGCGAGCTGAATGACTTCCGACCAGTGGCACTCACCTCACATCTGATGAAGACGTTGGAGCGGCTCTTCCTCAGCCTCCTAAGACCCCAGGTGCAACACGCCCAGGACCGCCTGCAGTTTGCGTACCAACCAGGTGTTGGTGTGGAGGATGCCATCCTCTACCTGCTTCATCGAGCCCACTCCCATCTGGATAAGTGAAGTGGCACAGTGAGGATCCTCTTTTTGGATTTCTCCAGTGCCTTCAATACTATTCAGCCCCCTTTGCTTCGGGATAAACTGAGCAAGATGGGAGCGGACTCCCACCTGGTGGACTGGATCTCCGACTACCTCACTGGCAGACCACAATATGTCGGGCTGAAGGATATTACATCTGACACTGTTGTCTGCACCACTGGAGCCCCCAGGGCACAGTATTGGCCCCTCTCCACTTCACCCTGTACACCTCGGACTTTTGCTACAACTCAGAGCTGTGTCATATCCAGAAGTATGCCGATGACACAGCCATTGTTGGTTGTATCAGGGATGACAGAGAGGAGGAGTACCGGAGACTGGTAGGGGACTTTGCTGCATGGTGCCACACTAACCACCTACAGCTCAACACCTCTAAGACGAAGGAGCTGGTTATTGATTTTGAGAGGTCCAGACCAAGACCTCAACCAGTCCTGTTAAAGGGAGCTGAGGTGGAGGTTGTGGATTCATACAAATATCTCGGGTTGTGGTTGGACAATAAATTGGACTGGACAACATACATTAGCCACTTGCATGTGAAGACACAAAGTAGGATGTACTTCCTACGGAGATTGTGGTCCTTCAACATCTGCAGCAAACTTCTGCGGATGTTTTACCAGTCTGTGGTTGCCAGCGTCCTGTTTTACTCCGTGGTGTGCTGGGGGGGGGGGCAGTATAGCCAAGAAGGATGCGTCCAGACTGGATAAACTGATCAGGCGGGCCGGCTCTGTGGTTGGCGCGAAGCTGGACACCCTGGTGACGGTGGTAGAAATGAGGACTCTGGATAAACTGTTGGATATAATGGATAACGTCAGCCACCCTCTGCACACCGTCATCAGTGACCAGAGGAGCCTGTTCAGTGAAAGACTGCTCCTTCCCAGGTGCCGGACCAACAGGCTCAAGAACTCTTTTGTCCACCATGCCATCACACTCTATAACTCCTCACTTGGGGGGGGGGGGGGGACATAGAGTACAGAGGACAGTAGGGCATTCATAGTGCAATAACTTTAACTTAACCATACTTGTACAAGCCATATTCAGCCCTGTATTTATATTGTGTATATTATGTTAAGTGTTTATTTTTTTTTATTTTTTTTTTCTTTTCTGATCTGTATGCTCCTTTTATGTGCTGCTGGAAATTTTAAATTTCCCAGAGGGAGTCATCCCAAAGGGATTAATAAAGTTAAGTCTAAGTCTATGCCGTCAGAACGCCGATGGATCAAATCAGCTGATCGCTCGAACCACAGAGCTCAACTGTTTTCCATGATAAATCAGCATCAGGGGAAAAGCACACTCCATGCATTAACTTTTTTTCACTTTATTGAAAATAACTTTTTTTTTAATCGCCATCAGAGTGCCTTTGACCAGGTTTGGCCACTGCTTCTTCTGGCATGTTTTGTGTTGATTTGTCAGACCTGGTCCCCATTGACGCTCTGGCCAATCTGCTCATGCACCTCATTCTCCACATATGGCGAATTATCCTTTCGACCTACGTGTGACTGAGATCATCCTGCGCAGTTCGCCCACTCGGGGACACGAACCCGCGACCTACCAGTCAACTACACAGTTCGAGCATGGGAGACACAGCACGATCGCGCTGAGCTAAAGGTCCGACCGGTAGCTCAGCGCTACCATCCGGGGCTCACAGCACCTTTGTAACTGAGGTCATCAGCGCAGTTCGCCCTACACAGGACACGAACCCGCGACCTCACAGTTAACTACACAGAGACACACACAGCACGATCGTGCTGAGCTAAAGGTCCGACCAATAGCTCAGCGCTACCGATACTGTATGAGGCTTTTTCGGGAGGGAGGTTTTACTAACGTTCTACGCCGAACAGTACTAGTTGGCATCCGTTACATACGCAATCACAGCAATTTGATAGTATAATTTTTTAAGTATTAAATCTTCAGTATTATCTTTTTCTATCTTTCTAACTTTCATTTCCTTGTTTTATCCTGGGAACACTGTGGTGACTGACAGGTCGTGATGCTGTGTGTTATCCAATTAACATGGTTGTGATGCCGTGTATTGTCCAATCAGCACAGAGTCAATCTGAAACCCCGCCCACATTTCTTAAAGCCAGCTCATGAAGAGACACAGAGTGGTGGCTAAAATTTTTATTGATAAAAATTACATATTTTGACTGAGCAACTCCATATTCAGGGATGCACACCCTCGTAACCTCAGGAAAACACGTTTAAAATCTGAGGCCAGTCTGATGAACGGTTCAAGAGATATGTATGGAACAGGTAGACAGACACACACAAACACACACAGAGATTTCTTGCATTTATAGATACGGTAGATTATCATTATTGTGTTTTTCACTCCCATCTCAGTTTCATTATCGATATTATTTTTCACCACCTCAGTTACATTTTGTTAACCGTTCCTGCTTCTCGTCTCCTAACCGTGGTTGGGGGACACAGGGGAGATCTGTCTTCTCCAGGGCCGGAGGCGCTTTTCCTCCTCCGGGGTCAACTCCCGAGTAAAACCTCACTCTTGTTAAACAGGAGATATGGTGGTGCACAGAGGCACAGGCCGTATTGCTGAAGCGTTGGGGCTTTATTTACAGACTGCACTGTTGATAGCAATGATTTCTACCTGCTCCGGTCGCCTCGCTCTCTGTCTCTCAACCGCCCAAAATCACACACACCGTTCACTCGTCGGGGCCATTCCACACACACCTGGGGCACGCCTCGGCTGCGCGCACGCACTCACTCACGTTCACGCACTGAGCTGTCCTTTCTAAACACCTGCATTAGGCACATCTTACAACACTACCCCCACCATGGATTGGCAATTAACACTAATTCCATTCCATTTAAACCATATAAAATTGGTACACACTCTCTACATTTGTACGCCTAGCAGTAGCAGTGTCCAATATATAACAGGGATTCAAATAGGTAGGTAGGTTACGAGTGTCTATGCAGTGGTAAAACTAGCTCATTTGGCAGTGGAAACGTGAGTGGCAAATACATTGAAATACCATTGTTTCTAATTAAACAAGGAGGTACATTATACTTTAAAATCTATTTCTAGGCGACCGGGAGTAATACTGTCTAACTAATCAAAATACAATACATTCAAATGGAATCAAGTGCAGGTGGGTATATGAAAGCATTGTTACTTCAGCTTTTTTTTTTTTTCAAACAAACATATAGAACATTATAACTAGAGTCCAAAAATGTGAACTGGAGAGTCTCTAGTGCAAACAGGAACTGCTACAGTTGGCTCACTCAGTAACCCAGTCCCCGTAACGGTCCGGTCCTCTGCGCCGACGTTTGGGCCGTGACACGTGCTGAGCCTGATGGCGTGGTTCTCCCACCGCACCCCCACCATGGCCAAATATCACATGGGAAGGAGTGAGTGAAAGAGACCCGATCACATTGGGAGCATTAGTAGGTGGAGTGGACGGCCGGGAACTGCTGGGGCCATCACTGGAGGCAGTAGCAAACAGGTTGTACAGGCTGAGGTCCTGGTCTGCTGGGTCCCCCTCCACAGCCGGTGGCAAATTGCGCGGGGCTGCCGAATGGCACGAACAAATCCTTTCCATCAACAGGTGCGCCCGCGCAGCTCTCATCACACAGAAATGGGCCACAATGTCCACACTTCGTCTCAGCCCGACATTCATGAGCCCTCACAGTACCTCGTCTGCACTCCTGACGATTAGCCAGCGACATGAACGGGTTTGAGTAGTTAGTATCTTGTCTGTAGATATCAGCGGGATAGCGAGCGGCCGCCATGTCTCATTAGTTTAGCTGCCATCACAGTCACTCGGCCCAGCTGCCGCTGTCCTTTTCGTTCGGTACTCACCACCCTCTTAACAACGTGAGAGTCCCTTTGTGGTCGCCAGTGTTAACCGTTCCTGCTTCTCATCTCCTAACCGTGGTTGGGGGACGCAGGGGAGATCTGTCTTCTCCAGGGCCGGAGGCGCTTTTCCTCCTCCGGGGTCAACTCCCGAGTAAAACCTCACTCTTGTTAAACAGGAGATATGGTGGTACACAGAGGCACAGGCTGTATTGCTGAAGCGTTGGGGCTTTATTTACAGACTGCACTGTTGATAGCAATGATTTCTACCTGCTCCGGTCGCCTCGCTCTCTGTCTCTCATCCGCCCAAAATCATACACACCGTTCACTCGTCGGGGCCACACACCTGGGGCGCGCCTCGGCTGCGCGCACGCACTCACTCACGTTCACGCACTGAGCTGTCCTTTCTAAACACCTGCATTAGGCACATCTTACAACAATTTGTATGTTGTTTAGTTTCCCTGCTCATCATTCGTTTTAAGTTGGCTTTTATTTTGACAGTGTGTTTGCTTACTGTTCAGCACAGCTCATCCTTGTGCTCTGATTATTGTTCACGGCTGTTGTTCATTATTTCAGTATGTTCATCTCTATTTATTGGTTTGACTCCCTTATCCTGGTGTTGAGTCCTCAGTCATTTTCAGTTGTATTCAGTCGTGTTAGTTTGCTGTTTGGGTTTCCTCCCACAGAGCTTCTGTTCTACGTTACCGTTTCTGCTGTTTGGGTTTCTTCCCCCAGAGTTTTTGTTCTACTGCCATCCATCCATCTTCTTCCGCTTAATCCTTTTCGGGTTGCGGGGGGCTGGAGCCTATCCCAGTATCTTTGGGCGAGAGGCAGGGTACACCCTGGACAGATTGCCAGTCCATCACAGGGCCAACACAGAGAGACAGACAACCATTCACCCTCACATTCATTCCTAAGGACAATTTAGAATCCCCAGTTTTGATGCCAATTAACCTAACTTGCATGTTTTTGGCATGTGGGAGGAAACCGGAGAAATCCCGGAGTAAACCCACGCAGACATGGGGAGAACATGCAAACGCCACACAGATCACTGTTGGTTGGGGGCTGGGATCGAACCCAGGATCCCCTGGCCAAGGGTGAGTTGCTGCGCTGCCGCAGTGCTAACTACTCCGCCACCGGGCTGCCCTGTTGTTCTACTGCCATTGCAGATTATTTTGTGTTCAGCTGTCACACTGCATTTATTTTGCATTAAATTATGTTTCAACTTTGCCCTGCAAGTCAGTCTGTTCATCTGCCCCAGAGGGGCGCTTATGACAGAAAAATGGAAAGGCGATTGGTCCTGATGACCTATAGAGGTATGGAGATGTTTAAGAGAGATGGCAGTGGACTTTTTAACCAGATTGTTTAACACAATCTTAGAGAGTGAGAGGGTGCCAGAGGAGTGGAAAAGAAGTGTTTTGGTACCAGTTTTCAAGAACAAAGGTGATGCTCAGAGCTGTAGTAACCACAGAGGCATAAAGTTGATCAGCCATACTATGAAGATATGGGAAAGAGTTGTTGAAGCCAGGTTAAGAGGAGAGGTGGCAATCAGTGAGCAGCAGTACAGTTTCATGCCAAGAAAAAGTACTACAGATGCAATGTTTGCTCTAAGAGTGTTGATGGAGAAGTATAGAAAAGGTCAGAAGGCGTTGCACTGTGTCTTTGTGGATCTAGAGAAAGCATATGATAGGGTGCCAAGAGAGGAAGTGTGGTGCTGTATGAGAAAGTCAGGAGTGGCAGAGAAGGATGTGAGGGTGGTGCAGGACATGTATGAGGACAGTGAGACGGTGGTGAAGTGCACTCTAGGAGTGACGGATGGATTCAAGGTGGGGGTGGGATTACATCAGGGATCAGCTCTGAGCCCCTTCTTGTTTGCCATGGTGATGGACAGGCTGACAGATGAGGTCAAGCAGGAGTCTCCATGGACCATGATGTTTGCAGATGACATTGTGATCTGTAGTGAGAGTAGGGAGCAGGTGGAGGTATGCTTTGGAGAGAAGATGAATGAAAGTCAGTAGAAGCAAGACAGAATACATGAGTGTGAATGAGAGGGAGGTAGGTGTAACGGTGAAGATGGAAGGAGTAGTGGTAGTGAAAGTAGATGAGTTTAAATACCTGGGGTCAACCATCCAAAGCAATGGAAAATGCACCAGAGAGGTGAAGAATAATTTTTCTTCCAACTCAAAGCTCAGTCATGGAGTTCCACAGGGATCTGTGCTAGACCCTACTCTTTTTAGTTTATATATGCTTCCGTTAGGCATCATCATTAGAAAGCACTGTATACATTTTCATTGTTATGCAGATGACACACAATTATACCTATCACTGAAGCCAGATGATAGTAATCAATTAGCCAAGTTAGAAGCCTGTCTTAAGGAAATCAAAGCTTGGATGACTTGTAATTTCCGGCTATTAAATTCAGATAAGACTGAAGTCATTCTTGTTGGTCCAAAAAACCTTAGAAATACCTTTCCAAATCAAACTCTTAGTTTGGATGTGGTTACTCTTTCTCTTAATAGTTCTGTGAGAAACTTTGGAGTTATTTTTGATCAAGATTTGTTTTTCAATTCCATCCATCCATCCATCCATCCATCCATAAATCTTCTACCACTTTTCTGGAGATCCGGGTCGTGGAGGCAGCAGTTCAAGCAGAGAAGCCCAGACTTCCCTCTCTCCAGCCACCTGCTCCAGCTCTTCAGAGAGGATACCAAGGCGTTCCCAGACCAGCTGGGAGACATAGTCTCTCCAGTGAGTCCTGGGTCTGCCCTGGGGTCTCCTCCCAGTGGGATGTGCCTGAAACACCTCAAGTGGGAGGTGTCCAGGAGGCATCCTGATCAGATGCCCAGACCACGTCAACTGGCTCCTTTCAATGTGGAGGAGCAGCGGTTCTACTCTGAGCCTCTCCCGGATGACTGAGCTCCTCACCCTATCTCTGAGGGTGAGTCCAGCGATCCTTCGAAGAAAGCTCATTTCAGCCACTTGTATCTGCAATCTCGTTCTTTCGGTCATTACCCAAAGCTTGTGACCATAGGTGAGAGTAGGAACGTAGATTGACTGGTAAATCAACAGCTTTGCCTTAGAACTCAGCTCCCTCTTCACCACGACAGACCGGTGCAATGTCCGCATCACTGCAGATGCTGCTCCGATCCATCTGTCAATCTCTTGCTCCATTCTCCCCTCACTCGTGAATAAGACCCCAAGATACTTAAACTCCTCCACTTGGGGCAGGAGCCTGTCGGACCCGGAGAGGACAATCCACCTTTTTCCGGCTGAGGACCATGGACTCGGACTTGGAGGTGTTGATTCTCATCCCAGCCGCTTCACACTCAGTGGCAAACCGTCCCAGCAAAAACTGTAGGTCATTGCTGGATGAAGCCAGCAGGACAACATCATCTGCAAACAACAGAGATGAGATCCTGTGGTCACCAAGCATGACACCCTCCATTCCCTGGCTGCACCTCGAAATCCTGTCCATAAAAATTATGAACAGGATTGGTGACAAAGGGCAGCCCTGGTGGAGTCCAACTCTCACTGGGAATGAGTCCGATCGAGTATTGGCAATACGAACCAAACTCTCACAATGGTCGTACAGAGACCGAATAGCTCGTAACAACAAGCCCGATACCCCATACTCCTGAAGCACTCCCCACAAAAAACCACGAGGAACGCTGTTGAATGCCTTGTTCAAGTCTACAAAACACATGTAAACTGGTTGGGCAAACTCCCATGAACCCTCGAGGATTCTCGAGAGGGTAAAGAGCTGTTTTTCAATGTTTTTCAATTCACATATTAAATTTGTTTTTAAGGCTGCCTTCTATCATTTGCATAATATTGCCAAGATTAGGAGCATCTTGTCTCAGAGTGATGCTGAGAAACTGATCCACGCTTTTGTCAGCTCTAGGTTAGATTATTGTAACTCTTTATTATCAGGTTGTCCTAAAATATCTTTAAAAAGTCTTCAGCTGATTCAAAATGCTGCTGCAAGAGTTTTAACAGGTACTAGAAAGAGATCATATCTCTCCGGTTTTGGCCTCCCTTCATTGGCTTTCAATAGAGTTCAGAATTAAGTTTAAAATCCTTCTTCTCACTTACAAAGCTCTTAACAAGCTGGACCCTTTTTATTTAAAAGATATGATACTACCGTATCATCCTAATACAGCATTAGGCTCACAAAATGCAGGATTACTTGTAATGCCTAGACTCTCCAAAAGTACAATGGGAGGCAGAGCCTTCAATTATCAAGCTCCTTTTCAGTGGAACCTGTTACCAATCTGGATTTGGGAGTCAGACTGGATCTCTGTTTTTAAGAATAGGGTTAAAACCTTCCTTTTCAATATAGCCTACAATTAGGAGGGATCATGTGTCTAAACCCTCCATTAGTTATACTGCTAATAGATTTAGACAGCCGGGGGACCTTCAATAATGTACTGGGCTTCCTCCCTTTAATGTTTGCTCTCTACATGTCTGTTCTTTTCGTCTTCTCTATCCCCTCACCCCCCAGCCAGTCGCAGCAGATGACTGCCCCTCCCTGAATCTGGTTCTGCTAGAGGTTTCTTCGTGTTAAAAGGGAGTTTTTCCTCTCCACCGTCGCCAAGCGCTTGCTCACAGGGGATCGCCTGATTGCTGGGGTGTTTCTGCAATTGTAGGGGTTTCCCCTACATTTGAAAGTGCTATGAGATGACTGTTGTTGTGAAATGGTGCTATATAAATAAAGTTGAATTGAATTGAATTGAATTGAATTGAATTGAATTGAATTGAATTAAAGAAGAGAGTGCAGGCAGGGTGGAGTGGGTGGAGATAAGTGTCAAGGGTGATTTGTGACAGAAGGGTAGCAGAAGAGTGAAAGGAAAGATTTACAAGACTGTAATGAAACGTGCTATGATGTACGGTTTGGAGACGGTGGCACTGACAAAAAGACAGGAGGTGAAGCTGGAGGTGGCAGAGTTGAAGATGCTAACCCAGGATTTACACTGACTCCGGCTGCAGTATGTTACGGCTGTGATCTGGTCTCTGCAGCAAACAGTTCCCATTCTTGTCAGTTTTCTAATCCCCACCTGGTCCGGACCATTGTAGAATGAATCCGGCTCATCAGGTTCAGTTCGCTAATGAAACACAACAAATCTGTTTTTGACGGATGCCAGATACAATCCACAAGGAAATCCCACAGTATTTTGTGGTATTTAATAGCCTTTTGAACGACTCCTACAACGAACCGTTGTAGGAGCAGGGCACTGAACATTGTCAAGGACCGTTCTCACCCTCTGCATAAACACTTTGAACTTCTTCCATCTGGTAAACGATTCCGGAGCATCAGAGGCAGAACCACCAGACTGATCAACAGCTTCCTCCCACAAGCTGTCAGGATGCTGAACAGCTGACCCGGAATCTCACATACACACTACTGCACCTATGGACATTTTGTATATTATAGTTAGTTATTCTTTTTCCCCAAGTATGTCTCAGGGATGTGTGAATGGATGGGGGGGTGGGAGCTATGTGGGAGTGTGTCTTAATCATGCTGCTTCTTATATGGATGCCGAGAGAAACGCAATTTCATCTTGCCTGCACTACAGTTGTATGTACAGCAATATGACAATAAAGTTTGATTTGATTTGATTTGATTTGATTTGACTTGTTCAATGTGGCACAGTTTAAAGCCAAGAGTAAGACATCGATAAAGATAGTAAGACAAATGCTCTTTGCCGACGACAGTGCTCTAGTTGCACACAGCGTGGAAGATACGCAGTCTTTAGTGGAGAAATTTGCAAGTGCAGCTAGCCAATTCAGCCTCCAAATCAACATCAAGAAGACAGAGTGCCTTTATCAACCACCAAAGTTCCAATTATCAACATCACTACCAGAAGAGATCAGCATTGGTACAGAGCCACTAGTCAAGTGCAAGACTTTCAAGTACCTAGGGAGTACTGTTTCAGAGAATGCTAGGCTGGAGGATGAACTATCTCTCAGAATGGGAAGAGCGAGCGCTGTGTTTGGAAACTTGAGGGAGAGACTGTGGAACAATCGACATGTGTCTATCCGTGTGAAATGCAAAATGTACAGAGCGACAGTACTGGCTACTCTATTGTATGGTGCTGAAACTTGGACTGTCTACAGAGTGCAGGTGAAGAAACTCCATGCGTACATGATGAGACACCTTCGAGCCATAATGAACATCTCATGGAAAGACAAGGTCCAGGTCCATGGAAAGAGTGAGGTCCAGTGCATTATTGGAGGTCCCTCGGCTGACTAAACCTATTAGCAGCATAACTAAGGGAGGGTTCAGAAACACATGATCCCTCCCTAATTGTAGGCTATATCAAAAAGGTAGGTTTTAGCCCTATTCTTAAAAACAGAGATCAAGTCTGACTCCCGAATCCAGATTGGCAGCTGGTTCCACAGGAGAGGAGCTTGATAACTGAAGGCTCTGCCTCCCATTGTACTTTTGGAGATTCTAGGTATTACAAGTAATCCTGCATTTTGGGAGCGTAGTGCTCTGTTAGGATAATACGGTAGTATCAGATCTTTTAAATAAAAAGGAGCCTGATTGTTTAGAGCTTTGTAAGTAAGAAGAAGGATTTTAAACTTAATTCTAAACTCTATGGGAAGCCAATGAAGGGAGGCCAGAACCGGAGAGATATGATCTCTCTTTCTAGTAGATCTCTCTTTTTTTTTTTTTTTTTGAATGCAAAAGATGCAATAGACTTACACAATGGTCCTCTCCGGCATACAACTAGGAACATACCGGTCGCTATGGAGGGTGAGAATATGTATGGGCACATAATCATACCATGTAGGATAACTAAATAGACGGTTATGCTGTTTCATCCCACCTAGCAACAATGCTCTGCACTGTGTGTGTTTATATATTTACATATTTATTCCATCTAGCTACAATGCTCTGCACTGGGTGTGTTTATATTTATATATCTATATATTTATTCCATCTAGCTACAATGCTCAGCACTGGGTGTGTTTATATTTATATATCTATATATTTATTCCATCTAGCTACAATGCTCCGCACTGTGTTTTTATATATCTACATATTATTCCATCCAGCTACAATGCTCTGCACTGTGTGTCTGTGTGTGTGTGTGTGTATATATATATTTTATAGTAATATGTACATATGTATATTAGCTGCTCTTGCTTGCTTGTTTTTTTTTTTTTTTTTTCTTGCCTTCTGATTGTTGCTCTGAGTGTTGCTATCCCTGTGCTGTTGCAATCCTGGAATTTCCCCGTTGTGGGACTAATAAAGGCTTATCTTATCTTATCTTATCTTATCTTAGTACCTGTTAAAACTCTTGCTGCAGCATTTTGGGTCAGCTGAAGACTTTTTAAAGATGTTTTAGGACAGCCTGATAATAAAGAATTACAATAATCTAATCTCGAGCTAACAAAAGCGTGGATCAGTTTCTCAGCATTACTCTGAGACAAGATGCTCCTAATCTTGGCAATATTATGCAAATGATAGAAGGCAGTCTTAGAAACAAATTTAATATGTGAATTGAAGGACAGATCTTGATCAAAAATAATTCCAAGGTTCCTCACAGAGCTATTAAGAGAAAGAGTAACCACATCCAAACTGAAAGTTTGATTTGGAAAGGTATTTCTAAGGTTTTTTGGACCAACAAGAATGACTTCAGTCTTATCTGAATTTAATAGCAGGAAATTACAAGTCATCCAAGCTTTGATTTCCTTAAGACAGGCTTCTAACTTGGCTAATCGATTACTATCATCTGGCTTCATTGACGGGTATAACTGTGTGTCATCTGCATAACAATGAAAATGTATAAAGTGCTTTCTAATAATGTTGCCTAACGGAAGCATATATAAACTTAAAAGAGTAGGGCTTAGCACAGATCCCTGTGGAACTCCATGACTAAGCTTTGAGTTGAAAGAAAACTCATTATTGACATGAACAAACTGGAACCTATCAGATAAATAAGATCTAAACCACTGCTACGAAGTTCCATTAAGTCCAACATAATGTTCTAATCTATCAAGTAGAATATTATGATCGATAGTATCAAAAGCTGCACTAAGGTCTAAAAGGACAAGTACAGAAACCAGTCCAATATCAGATGCGATGAGGAGGTCGTTAGTGACCTTCGCTAAGGCTGTTTCAGTACTATGATGGATTCTAAACCCAGATTGAAACTCTTCAAATAAACCATTTCCCTGCAGGTGATCAAATAATTGCGTAGCAACAACTCTTGCTAAGATTTTTGAAATGAAAGGGAGATTAGAGATTGGTCTATAGTTAGCTAAAGCTCCTGGATCTAGCGTTGGCTTTTTGAGTAAGGGTTTAATTACAGCCATTTTAAAAGCCTGCGGTACAGGGCCTAAAGTTAATGAAGAATTGATTATATGAAGAATAAAGCTACCAATAAGTGGGAAGACTTCTTTAAATAACCTGGTAGGAATAGGGTCTAAAAGACAAGTTGAAGGTTTGGATGAGGAAACTATTTTGTCTAACTCACAAAGGTCGATTGGAGTAAACTCATCAAGACAGACATCAATTGAAGGAGTTGTAGTAGTTACTGTATTTTAGTTAACTGTGGGAAGAATATGATTGATTTTATCTCTGATGGGTGAAATTTTATTATTGAAAAAGTTCATAAAGTTCTGACTAGTAAGCTCTAAGGGAATGCTAGGATTGACAGAGTCCTGACTCTTTGTCAGCCTGGCTACAGTGCTGAAAAGAAACCTGGGATTATTCTTGTTCTCTTCTATTAGTGCAGAATAATAACTCGTTCTAGCTTTTTCTAAGAGATTTTTTTTATAAATTAAAAGATGATTTCTCCAAGCTAAATAGATTTCATCTAAATTAGTGGAGCACCATTTTCTTTCTAATTGATGAGTCTTCTGTTTTAAGCTACGAATTTCTGTGTTGAACCAAGGAGTTAGAAATCTCTGATTAGACTTTTTCTTTTTTAAGGGGGCCACCAAGTCTAGAGTCTGATGCAGAGAAGCTGTAATACTATCCACCATGTTATCAATTACAGAAGGAGCAAGCTGTCTATAGCTTATTTCCGTTGTGTTGACACATGGCATATGACATGTTTCAGGACCCAGGAGACAGACACTGACACGAGCAGATAGTGACAATAATCTTTATTGAATTGTGAGTGAGTGTAATGCGAGTGTGAGTGCGAGGATATCGTTCTGGTCACTGGAGCTGAGCAACCTGGACGGAGACCCGGCAACCCTGGAACAGATAAGCAGAGACAAATTACTAATGCTCCACACTAGCAAAGAGCTGCAGATAACAAGGCTTACTTGAGAGCAGCACTGGCTTCGCTCTGCTGAGTTCCAGCGGCCGGGCAGCGTGGAGGTGAAGGCATCCGTGACCGTGCTGGGGTTACTCCCCGTGGCTGTGACAATGACAGTCCTGACGATGACACCGGCTGTGACAATGACAGCCCTGACGATGACGCCGGCTGTGACAATGACAGCCCTGACGATGACACCGGCTGTGACTCCACAGACCGGGATGACGATGATCCTGACGATGACGCCGGCTGTGACTCCACAGACCGGGATGACGATGACACAGATGATGATGCAGACAAAGACGAGGTTAGTGACTCCACACACAGTGGCAATGACGACACAGCTGATGCTGATGACAGTGATTCCACCGATAACGTTGGCCAATACTCCTGTAATTGATACAATAATAGTTCTGGCAATTGAGGAGCAAGACGTACCGGTAGGCGTGGTGGTAGCGAGCCGCTACGAAGACGTGATGGCGTTACCCCGTCAGCTGGGGACGCAGGTCTGCCGCCAAGGTGGTCCACCTGTGCACAGGGGTAAAGGTTTGGCGTTGAGTAGCAAATGGTGCGCTTACTTGCTTGACGCTGGGAAGAGTTCCTGGATGCAGCAAGTGAAGCTCTTGACGAGACAAACGAGGTTCCAGACGAGACAAACGAGGTTCCAGACGAGACAGACAAAGTTCCTGACGAGACAGACAAAGTTCTTGACGAGACAGACGAAGTTCCAGACGGGACAAGAGATATTCTTGACGAGACCAGAGAGCGGAGTGCAGGTTCATTCTCCGTTGAGGAAGACAGACGACTCCGTGCCGGGCTGTCAGCAACACTGGCTTTTAACAGCCGTTGATTCACACCTGTTGGTCTGTGCGCAGCTGGGGCTAATGACACTAATGACGGCCCAGAGGCCGCCATGACAGTACTCCCCCCTCTAGCAGTGCCTCCAGGCATCTGCCCAATCCTACCTGGATTCGCCCGATGAAAATCGCGAATCAGCTGTTTATCCAAGATCAACGCTGGGCGAATCCAAGAGCGATCCTCCGGTCCAAAGCCCTCCCAGTCCACCAAATACTGAAGACCATGACCCCGCCTGCGGACATCAAGGACAGCAGTCACCCCCCAGGCCGGATGGCCATCGATCATCCTCGGGGGCGCGGCAACCGCTGGAACAGGACACAGGGGGTCCAAGACGTATGGTTTGACCTGGGAGACATGAAAAACGGGGCAGATACGCATCAAAGAGGGGAGAGACAAGCGCACAGACACAGGGTTAATAATACGATTAATAGTGTAAGGGCCAATGAAGCGCTTCGTGAGCTTCCGTTCCTCGGCCGGTACACAAATATTCCGGGTCAACAACCAGACCTTCTGACCCACCTTAAAGTCCGGGGTGGGTCTCCTATGCCGGTTGGCCACCTGGATATTACATTGGGTAGTCCTCCTGGTGGCGCACTGAGCGCAGGCCCGGATGTGATTAACAACATCCTTCCATAACCCTGGCCACCAGAAGGTCCTTTGAAGGAGATCCACGGTCCGACCCACTCCAGGATGACAGGCCCACTTGGAAGCGTGACCCCACTCAATCACCTTGCCCTGGATAGCGCGTGGAACAAACAAGCGGCCCGGGGTTCCCCCCCCCGGGGTCCGGCTCTGTCTTCTGAGCCTGGCGAACCGTCTTGCAGATTCCCCAGGACAGGGCGCCCACGACGCAGGAAGGCGGCAGGATAGGGGTCTCCTGGTCCTCAGAGGATGGAGTGTCAAACTGCCGAGAGAGAGCATCCGGCTTACCGTTCTTACTTCCCGGCCGATACCTGATAGAGAAGTTAAAACGGCCGAAGAAGAGGGACCAGCGAGCCTGGCGGGCATTCAGGCGCTTCGCCGTCCTGAGGTACTCCAGGTTACGATGATCCGTCCAAACCACGAACGGCTGAGCAGCCCCCTCCAGCCAATGTCTCCACTCCTCCAAGGCGAGTTTTACTGCCAGTAACTCCCTGTCTCCGATGCAGTAATTCCTCTCTGCAGAAGTGAGACGGTGAGAGAAATAAGCACAAGGGCGAATCTTACCGTCCTCGGGAGACCGTTGGGAGAGTACCGCTCCAACTCCTGAATCAGAAGCGTCCACCTCCACCAAGCACTGCAGCTTCGGATCCACCTGAGTAAGGACTCGGGCCGAGGCGAACTCCCTCTTAAGTCTTTCGAATGCTTCAGCTGCCTCCTTACTCCAACAAAACGGGATCTTAGGGGAAGTAAGAGCAGACAGGGGACGGGCAATATTGCCAAAATTAGGCACGAACCTCCTATAAAAATTAGCAAACCCCAAGAACCCCTGAAGCTGCTTTCTGGAGGTCGGTGCAGGCCAATCCACAACTGCCTTGACCTTGGCCGGGTCAGGGATCACCTGGTTCCGAGCTATAACAAACCCAAGGAAGGAGGTTTGGTCAGTGTGGAACTCACATCTTTCAGCCTTCACGAACAGATGATTCTCCAGGAGGCGCTGCAGTACCCTGCGCACATGCACTCGATGCTCCTCTAGTGTGCGGGAGAAAATGAGAATATCGTCAAGAAAAACAACAACAAACGAGTTCAGGAAATCCCGTAGTACATCATTTATCAGACGTTGGAACACGGCTGGAGCATTAGTTACCCCAAACGGCATTACCAGGTACTCAAAATGTCCGCTGGGGGTCCGAAAAGCCGTCTTCCACTCATCTCCTTCCCTTATGCGCACTAGATGGTAGGCATTCCTAAGGTCCAATTTAGTAAACCAGGACGCCCCCTGGAGGGAGTCAAAAGCAGTGTTCATCAAAGGCAGGGTATATTTGTCTTTCACAGTTATTTCATTCAATCCCCGGAAATCGATACAGGGGCGTAGAGAACCGTCTTTCCTTTCAACAAAAAAAAATCCAGCACCTACTGCCGAAGACGACGGGCGGATGATACCAGAAGCCAAGGACTCCTTAATATATGTGTCCATAGCCTCGCGCTCCGGGACTGACAGGCTGTACAGGCGGCTAGCAGGTAGAGGGGCCCCAGCCTTCAGGTTGATCGCGCAGTCATAAGGGCGATGAGGGGGTAAGGACAATTCCCGAGACTTGCTAAATACTAGCCCCAAATCGTGATAGACCTCTGGCACCTTGGACAAGTCCGGTGGCGATGAATCAGGCAGAGGCACCTTGACGGATGGGGCGCATGCCGCCGATTGAAGGCAGGCACTGAGGCAGAACGTACTCCATGCCGTTATTCTCCCAGCTTGCCAATCAATAGTGGGGTTATGTAGGCGCAGCCAGGGGTACCCCAGAATAACGGGCGAAGAAGAAACAGGCAGAACAAAAAACTGAATTTCCTCCCTGTGATTTCCTGATACAATAACTGACACAGGAACCGTCTGATGAGCAATAGTAGTCAACGACGCTTTAGACAAGGTGATCAGTTTGACAGGGGGATCTAGAGTCTGACAGCTAAGACCCATCCGGGTTGCCAGGTCTCTAGAAATAAAATTTTGCTCAGCTCCAGAATCTACTAACGCCAATGTGGAGTGTTCTGTATGTAAATGGATGAGCCTAAGAGGTAATCGACAACAAGTAAGGGGCTCTTTAGAGTTATTGCCCGTGAATCCCCCTACTCTGATCCACGGGCCCTCCCTTTTTAACTTATTGGGACATTCAAAAACCCCATGTGACTCTTTCCCACAGTAGAAACAAAGGCCCTGATCCCTGCGGCGTTGTTTCTCTGCTGCTGACACTTTAGACCGGCCACTGATTATAGCTTGCTGAACCGGAAGTTCCTCTGACGCAGATAGAGCGAGAGGAGGAGAGTTGGGGAGGCGAGGGTGGGGTTTAACCGAACGGGAAGTAGAACGCCATTCAGCCGCCCGCTCCCTTAATCTGCTATCAAGACTAACCGCTAGGGCAATCAAATCCCGTAAATTATCCGGTTTGTCCCGTGTCGCTACCTCATCCTTCAACTCATCATTAAGACTACGTAGAAAGATACCACATAATGATGGCTCCCCCCACCCAATCTCTGCAGCCAGGACCCGGAAGTCAATGGCGTAATCAGCAGCTGATCTCTTTCCCTGTTGTAAGCTCAGCAATCGTTCTGTCAACACCTCACCTCTATCCGTATGATCAAAGACAGACAAAAATTCATTCACAAACTCCTGGTAAGTGAGCAGGGAATAGCTTGGTTTCGCCCTAATGGAATACGCCCAGTCCAAAGCTCTTCCTGCTAACAAATTTATAATGTAGCCAATCCGGCTTGAATCAAGAGTAAAGTCCCCCGGAACACGAAGAAAAACTGACTCACACTGTAATATGAATCCACGAGCTTCCCCGAGTTTTCCGCTGAACCGGGCAGGGGTGGGAATAGGGGTGAGGCGAGAAGATGAGGAGATGTTAGTTTGTCCAGATGCTAAGCCCACAGGGGCAGAACTATCTGCGGTGGGGGGAAACGTCTGGTGTCCCTCCAGACGATCCAGCCGACCAATTATTACAGATAGCTGATTAAAGATTACTGTCTGTTGGTGTGCAAATAAATCTACCCAGGCGCTAAGAGTGTTGATTTGGCGCGACAGTGAACTGTCCGCTGGGTCTTCGTGACGGAGTCGTACTGACATGTTTCAGGACCCAGGAGACAGACACTGACACGAGCAGATAGTGACAATAATCTTTATTGAATTGTGAGTGAGTGTAATGCGAGTGTGAGTGCGAGGATATCGTTCTGGTCACTGGAGCTGAGCAACCTGGACGGAGACCCGGCAACCCTGGAACAGATAAGCAGAGACAAATTACTAATGCTCCACACTAGCAAAGAGCTGCAGATAACAAGGCTTACTTGAGAGCAGCACTGGCTTCGCTCTGCTGAGTTCCAGCGGCCGGGCAGCGTGGAGGTGAAGGCATCCGTGACCGTGCTGGGGTTACTCCCCGTGGCTGTGACAATGACAGTCCTGACGATTAACTAACTAACTAACTAACCTGCACTTATATAGCGCTTTTCTAGCCACAAAGACCACTCAAAGCGCTTTCATTAATACTAACCCTCTATTCTAAGGGCCTATAGGAAACAGATATCTAGGGACAATTTAGAACAGCCAATTAACCTAACATGCATGTCTTTGGCATGTGGGAGGAAACCGGAGAAATCCCGGAGTAAACCCACGCAACACGGGGAGAACATGCAAACTCCACACAGATCACTGTTGGTCGGGGGCTGGGATCGAACCCACGATCCCACGATCCCCACAATCCCCCGGCCAAGGGTAAACTGTGCTGCCGCAGTGCTAACCACTGCGCCACCGTGCAGCCAATGACACGATGACACCGGCTGTGACAATGACAGCCCTGACGATGACGCCGGCTGTGACAATGACAGCCCTGACGATGACACCGGCTGTGACTCCACAGACCGGGATGACGATGATCCTGACGATGACGCCGGCTGTGACTCCACAGACCGGGATGACGATGACACAGATGATGATGCAGACAAAGACGAGGTTAGTGACTCCACACACAGTGGCAATGACGACACAGCTGATGCTGATGACAGTGATTCCACCGATAACGTTGGCCAATACTCCTGTAATTGATACAATAATAGTTCTGGCAATTGAGGAGCAAGACGTACCGGTAGGCGTGGTGGTAGCGAGCCGCTACGAAGACGTGATGGCGTTACCCCATCAGCTGGGGACGCAGGTCTGCCGCCAAGGTGGTCCACCTGTGCACAGGGGTAAAGGTTTGGCGTTGAGTAGCAAATGGTGCACTTACTTGCTTGACGCTGGGAAGAGTTCCTGGATGCAGCAAGTGAAGCTCTTGACGAGACAAACGAGGTTCCAGACGAGACAAACGAGGTTCCAGACGAGACAGACAAAGTTCCTGACGAGACAGACAAAGTTCTTGACGAGACAGACAAAGTTCCAGACGGGACAAGAGATATTCTTGACGAGACCAGAGAGCGGAGTGCAGGTTCATTCTCCGTTGAGGAAGACAGACGACTCCGTGCCGGGCTGTCAGTGACACTGGCTTTTAACAGCCGTTGATTCACACCTGTTGGTCTGTGCGCAGCTGGGGCTAATGACACTAATGACGGCCCAGAGGCCGCCATGACAGCATAGAGCAAACAGTCTGTATAAATTTGGTAACAGCATCATCTGAGAGGCATCTACTGTAATAATATTTTTCTTTAGGAGCCAAATAGTCAGAAATAGTAAAATCAAAGGTTAACAGACAATGGTCTGACAGTACAGGGTTATGAGGAGACACTACAAGATTTTCTATTTCTATGTCATATGTCAGAACAAGGTCCAACGTATGGTGGAGATAATGAGTAGAATTTCTTACTTTCTGAGAAAACCCAATCGAGTCTAATATTGAATTAAATGCCACATTAAGGCAGTCACTATCTACATCTACATGTACAGTGGGGCAAAGAAGTATTTAGTCAGCCACCAATTGTGCAAGTTCTCCCACTTAAAAGATGAGAGAGGTCTCCAATTTTCATCATAGGTATACCTCAACTATGAGAGACAAAATGAGAAAAAAAAAATCCAGAAAATCACATTGAAGGATTCTTAATGAATTAATTGGTAAATTCTTCGGTAAAATAAGTATTTGGTCACCTACAAACAAGCAAGATTTCTGGCTCTCACAGACCTGTAACTTCTTCTTTAAGAGGCTCCTCTGTCCTCCACTCGTTACCTGTATTAATGGCACCTGTTTGAACTCATTATCAGTATAAAAGACACCTGTCCACAACCTCAAACAGTCAGACTCCAAACTCCACTATGGCCAAGACCAAAGAGCTGTCAAAGGACACCAGAAACAAAATTGTAGACCTGCACCAGGCTGGGAAGACTGAATCTGCAATAGGTAAGCAGCTTGGTGTGAAGAAATCAACTGTGGGAGCAATTATTAGAAAATGGAAGACATACAAGACCACTGATAATCTCCCTCGATCTGGGGCTCCACGCAAGATCTCACCCTGTAGGGTCAAAATGATCATGAGAACGGTAGGCAAAAATCCCAGAACCACACGGGGGGACCTAGTGAATGACCTGCAGAGAGCTGGGACCAAAGTAACAAAGGCTACCATCAGTAACACACTACGCCGCCAGGGACTCAAATCCTGCAGTGCCAGACGTGTCCCCCTGCTTAAGCCAGTACATGTCCAGGCCCGTCTGAAGTTTGCTAGAGAGCATATGGATGATCCAGAAGAGGATTGGGAGAATGTCATATGGTCAGATGAAACCAAAATAGAACTTTTTGGTAAAAACTCAACTTGTCGTGTTTGGAGGAGAAAGAACACCATACCTACTGTGAAGCATGGGGGTGGAAACATCATGCTTTGGGGCTGTTTTTCTGCAAAGGGACCAGGACGACTGATCCGTGTAAAGGGAAGAATGAATGGGGCCATGTATCGTGAGATTTTGAGTGAAAACCTCCTTCCTTCAGCAAGAGCATTGAAGATGAAACGTGGCTGGGTCTTTCAGCATGACAATGATCCCAAACACACCGCCCGGGCAATGAAGGAGTGGTTTCATAAGAAGCATTTCAAGGTCCTGGAGTGGCCTAGCCAGTCTCCAGATCTCAACTGCATAGAAAATCTTTGGAGGGAGTTGAAAGTCCGTGTTGCCCAGCGATAGCCCCAAAACATCATTGCTCTTGAGGAGATCTGCATGGAGGAATGGGCCAAAATACCAGCAACAGTGTGTGAAAACCTTGTGAAGACTTACAGAAAACATTTGACCTCTGTCATTGCCAACAAAGGGTATATAACAAAGTACTGAGATGAACTTTTGTTATTGACCAAATACTTATTTTACCGAGGAATTTACCAATTAATTCATTAAAAATCCTTCATTGTGATTTTCTGGATTTTTTTTTTCTCATTTTGTCTCTCATAGTTGAGGTATACCTATGATGAAAATTGGAGACCTCTCTTATCTTTTAAGTGGGAGAACTTGCACAATTGGTGGCTGAATAAATACTTTTTTTGCCCCACCGTGTATTAAAGTCCCCTACTATAATTATTCTATCTGATTTCAGCACTAAATCAGCTAAGAAATCAGCAAATTCGGATAAAAATTCTGAGTAGGTTGATGGAGGATGATAAACTATGGCAAATAAAATTGGGTTTAACCTAAAATTGCTAAAGTGCCCAATACTGAGGACCAGGCCCTCAAAGGAATTATAACGTGTTTTTTGCTTTACATTAATTAATAGTTTGGAATGGTAAATTGTTGCTACTCCTCCTCCACAACCAGAACTTCTGGGATTTTGACAGTTTAAATAACCAGAGGGAGTTGATTCATTTATACCAACATAATCCTCTTGCCCTAATCAAGTCTCTGTAAGGGATATTAAATCAATCTGTGGATCAATTAACAGATCATGGACTAACAGAGACTTGGGAGTTAGAGACCTAATATTAAATAAACCACATTTAATTTTTAAATTATGAGGAGGAACAGAGGCCAAATCATTCAATTTAGAGGCTTTATGTTTAATTTGAGTTTTAAAATTTTTTTTTCTTAGTCACTTTGGGATGCTTATATATTATATTTTTATTTACTTTGGAGGGAGCAGACAGTGATTCTCTTATGGGGAAGACAGGGGCTAAGTTGAGGGGTGGCGGATGAAGAGGAGCTGCAGAGAGGCGTGTAAGACTGCGACTCTACTTCCTGGTCCCAACTCTGAGTAGTCAAGGTTTTGGAAATTTGGATAAAAAAGATGCCAAATTGTTAGATAAATGAGACGCACCATCCAAAGTGGGATGGACGCTGTCTCGTCTCATAAGACCAGGTTTTCCCCAAAATGAGCTCCAATTGTCAATGTAGCCCACGTCATTTGCAGGACACCACACAGACAGCCAGTGGTTCAAGGATGACGAGCGGCTAAACATGTCATCACTGGTCAAATTGGGGAGGGGCCCAGAGAATACTACAGAGTCCGACATTGTTTTGGCAAAGTCACACACTGATTCTACATTAAGTTTCGTGACTTCCGACTGCCAGAGACGGATGTCATTAATGCCAGTGTGAATAACAATTGTGGAGTATTTACAGTTACTTTTAGCCAGCATTTTCAAATTTGACTCAATGTTGCCTGCTCTGGCCCCAGGAATGCATTTGACTATGGCCGCTGGAGTCTCTGGGTTCATGTTTCTGACTACAGAGTCGCCAATGATCAGAGTTTTTTCCTCAGCGGGTGTGTCGCTGAGCGGGGAAAAATGATTAGAAACGTGAACAGGTTGGAGGTGTACCGGGGCTTTGCGACTAGGCTTCCTTCTCACCGTCACCCACCCAGTCTCCTCGCTGCTGAGGAGAGCCGGAGGACTGCTAACGGGGCCTATGCTAGCTAGCTCTGCTGCAGCTAGGGGTCGTCCGTCGAGAGTAACAGGTGCAGACGGTGTTTCAATGCAGCGGAGCCGGGATTCCAAATCAGACAACCTCGCCTCGAGCGCCTCAAAAAGACAACATTTATTGTATTTACCGTTAAACATCTGACAGAGAGAGCACACCAGAGGAGGAGAGGAAGGAGAGCTAGTAGCCATAGCTAGTGGCTAACCCAAAGCTCAGGAGAGTGAGGAGAGCAAACCACACAGACAGACAGCAAAACAGGAAGTGACGATACGTTACCACAGGTGACGTTCCCTATACCCACCTCTGATCATATAATTTAAGTATGCATGAGTAAATTACTATTATGAATTTTTTTTTTCCCTTCCCCTTCCTTCTCTTCGTCAATGGTGGGGAAAAAAAAAGAAACACTAGAATAAAAATAAAAAAAATACACATTTTGGTTATTTATGTAAACCACAAAAAATATCCTGCAGGACAAAACATGACACTTGGTATTTTCTAACCTGTTTGTATACCTCCATAGACAGAGAAAGAACCTGAGTTAGACAGGGCTCAGAGAGGGAAAGATGAGACAGAAGAGAGGAGCCATGGAGAGGAAAGTGTTCAGGCAGAGGGTCCAGGTGAGGTGAGAGCAGAGGGAGGAGAGAAGGATGACACCAGTAACAAGTACAAATACAGGACATCTGGGTGGGACCCCAACTGGCCCAATATGCCAACGTTCAAGCCTTGGTTGTACAATATTTCAAATGGTAAGTTCCATTATGCAATATTACTGTGCAAAATTTTAAAAAATAAAAAGAAATAGTGTAAAATTAACATATTCCAGTTACAGTCGTGTCATGTGTTTTCTGCCCCACCCACCCACCACCACTGGAAAAATATGTTGCCACAACGCCAAGGTCTTTAATTCTTTGAGTGTATCTGTCCCCGAATTGCGAATAACCCTTAGTGGTGAAGAGTGGTAAATTTTTTTGTCAATAAAATAGTTCAGATTTCCAAGGCTATAACTTGAAAGTGGTAAGAGATAACGGCTTACTGTTAATTATAAAGATGTAAAATATGATCCAAAGTTTCAGATAGGAATAAATTTACACATCTAATTTGCATAATGTCATGGCAGCTCTTTAAATTCCATAACTCAGTCAAAATTGGACTTTGGACGTATTTACACAAAGAATGGTTCAGTCTTTTGACACTGTTTTTTGTACAGAGGTACCTCATCATCTTATCTTCAAAGTATATGAACAAGAAATCAGTACAATGTTAAAAAAAAAACCACAGAAATTCCTCACTTACGGGCAGCTAAAGGGACTCGCTCGCTGCCATGGTCGGTGCGTTTTCGTCCATTGTGGTCGTTATTTTGTGTTCTGTCAGTCATTTACGCTCTCTATTAAATCTGCAAAGTCTTATGATCATCCCACATAAATTTCACTTGTGTTGAGTCTAAACTACCTTAAACCCCAGTTCTTTGATACGACGGCCAAATAACCAGGCTGAGAGATGAAGTACATTTTCACTGGATTTACTGAAAGTGAGATATGGAATTACAACAGCGCTGGACACACCTCTTAGGCAATTCCTCAAGAGAGTGTGCCGCCCCAAAATGGAGCCCTATAGTTTTTATAGCCTAACCACCCCCTCATGCAAGAGGGAGGGGTTTTACCTCATTGTATCTGTAACACATTTTAAGCTTACGTGGCTGCTCAGCTGCGTGCAGAGCTGATTCTAACTGATTTCAACGAATGACTTACGGGGTGTAAACTAAACTCTGCAGTGTTGCGTGTAAAGCAAGCAGATAAAAAAGTGTGAGAGAGAGAGACAGAGAAATCAAGTCAATTTATCAACACTTGTATCCGCGGCTATTTTCTTTTTGAATGAATGAATGAATTAATTAATTAATCTTTATGAATGAATGAATCTTTATTTTGGATAGATTAAAAGTAAAGATTAAAAGAAAGGA
The DNA here is from genome assembly GCA_020510985.1 of Pholidichthys leucotaenia. NCBI lineage: Eukaryota > Metazoa > Chordata > Actinopteri > Cichliformes > Pholidichthyidae > Pholidichthys > Pholidichthys leucotaenia. The sequence goes on from CM035836.1 coordinate 455,339,227, forward strand.
ACAGAATAATATAACAAAGGGGAAAGGAAAAAAAATCTTACAAGGTCAAATTAAACAATAACTCTTCTGATTATACAAGTATATGGGTATTTTCCACGTACAAAGCCGACTAAGTGACGGTGCATGATGATGTATGGCAGCCATATTAGCTTTCTGGGCTAAAATGCTAAAAACAGGAAAAGGAAATGAAGAGTTCTTCTTCTTTGGTGTATTATGTGTCATCCATTGAGTCCTCCAACGGATGTCTGCCACCTTCTGAAACTGGCAGATAAGTACAAATCAGTACAAATCCCTAATGCAGCCGGTCATGTCAGAGTGAGATGACAAGCGCAGCGCTGCGCTCTGTCACTAGGGGCACGCAAAATCTCACACTCAAAAGGTTAAGCCAGAGGAAACGCTGTACTTGCGTTTTATTTAGAGCCCAAAATTCCAGGTGAGAGCTGCTACCTCACACTTCCATGTTGTTATCATATGATCGCGATTGGTTCATCTCGGTCACTCTCAGGTCTTTCTCGAGATCTCACGTTATTTTGTATAGTTCTCGCGTGATCTTGTATTTCAAACTCTGTTCTCATCAGTGCCGGTGCAAAACACAAACAGAGCTGGTAGAAATGGACATAAGAGGCCACCCGCACTGCATCTGCAACGTACTGCATCCGGAGTCAGTGTAAATCCTGTGTGAGATTTTCCTTGGGAGTGACTAGGAGGGACAGGATTAGAAATAAGTATATCAGAGGGACAGCTCAGGTTGAGCAGTTTGGAGACAAAGTAAGACAGGCAAGGCTGAGATGGTTTGGACATGTGCAGAGAAGGGATAGTGGATATATTGGACAAAGGATGTTGAAGATGGAGCTGCCAGGCAAGAGGAAATGAGGAAGACCACAGAGAAGACCCATGGATGTAGTGAAGGAGGACATGGAGGGTTGGTGTTACAGATGAAGATGCAAGGGATAGAGTGAGATGGCAGCAGATGATCTGCTGTGGCGACCCCTCAAGGGAGCAGCCAAAAGAAGATGTTTTATGTTTTTATATTTTATTTATCGTTGATGTACAGCGCTTTGTGTCAGTTGTCGTTGTTTTCAAAGTGCTTTATAAATAAAGTTGGATTGGGTGTTCTTCTTCTTCTTCATGTTCCTTCCTCTGTATCCAGAGAATTGGATGATATGATTTTCCAGCTTGTTCGATGTTGTACTGTTTTGACTGCCTTCCCATATGACAGCCCACTCTGCTTTCTTTTGTTCCCTGTCCATGTTGTTCTTGGACAGCCTCTTCCCCTTTTACCTTGTACTTGGCCATCTAGTAACATTCTCTGCAGCTTGCCTTGATGTATCAAGTGACCAAAGTATTTCATTTTGCTTGTCTTTATTGTTTTGACCAGGTGCATGTTGTGGGATAGGGATTTATTGTGAAGTGCGGTGTGATGACACCGCCTTCTGGTTGCGTCATCACACTGCCCTATTATAAGGGGCGTCCACCATTCAGGGTGTCTCTTGTCCAGTCGGCCCACACACAGTGTGGCACCTGCTGTATTATAATAAAGCTGAGTTCAAGTGCAACCTCTTTGTCCGTCTCCTCTGTGCCAGGTTTGTGGACATAACATTTGGCGACTGAGGATTAAGTCATGGGGGCGTGCGGGGCGCCTCTACAGCCGTTTCTGGAGCACCCAGGAGAGCCAGCAATAATGTGGCCTCATTGGCTGGCCACGTTTGAGAAGTACATTGCGGCACTGGGCCTGAGTAAACTCGGAGTAAGGAGGCAAGCACTTCTGGTTCGCAAACTTGGCGTAGAAGATCAGAGAATTTTCCACACGCTAGGGGAGACGGAGTCATATGCAGATGCTGTTAGGCTGATTGCTAGCTACTTTGCCAAACACACATGGAGCACAAAGCTGTGGGTTGAGAGGCTGTTGGCGCCAAAAGACACTAAGCTAGCTAGCTTGGGGGAGCTAATGGCCCAGCTAGTAGCAATGGAGAAATTAGTCACGGAGCTAGGTGGGCGCCAAACACAGAAGCTAGACGCTACAGGCTGCAAGCTAGATAACAGGGTGGAATCGGAGCCACAGGAGAGGGAGCCTGTATCCATCGAGAACGACAAGCCAGCCGAAGAACACAGCATGGAGAGTGAGCACAGTGAAAAGAGAGAATGTAGCACTGAGAGTGACCGCAGCACGGAGGGAGAGCAGTGAATGAACTTGGCTCAGTTTTCCCCACAGCCAGAGTCAGAGCAGCGGGAGGGGGAGCGTGAGCATGCTGAGAGCCTCGAAAAGCAGCAGCGGCAGCTGGGCATGAGCACAACACACGGCGTGGCACAGCGGAGCACTTCAGACGACACCAGAGAGGTACCAGACTGCTTCTGTACCCGAGATGAGCTGCAGTCGACGACGGAGACAGCGGGTGAAGGGTCTGCAGCGAACATGGTGACAACAGAACCGCTGCAGCACAGCAGAGGTCCCAAGCCAAATGAGCACGCAGAGCCACCGGGAACACAGTAACTGACCGGGCAGCGGGTGCCACTGAGGATCGTGGCGTGGCTGAGGACGACGTGCTTTTGGCAGATGGACGATTTGGTTTGACACGCAAACAGACTATGGCGTGTCCAGGTAGCGGCTCCAGGGAGGCGGCTGTTATGTCGGTGAAAGAGGGTCAATGACAAGACTGAAGGTGGAACTGAACATGACTTTATTGTGGACTCACACAGATGGCACAGACGCTCCCATCAGGCAGAGAGGTGGTCAAAGAGACCGCTCCTCCTCTTCACAGCCCTCTTCTACCCCGGGTGGTGGCAGAACCAGAAAGGTGGAGCCACCACCCATGTCACACAATAATACGTCCCATGAACAACATCACATCCCCCCCCCTTCAAAAAGGTCCAAAACAAACATACAATCAAGACCCTCCCCAATTTAGAACCTGAATCACTCACTAAAATGAAACAGAAATATATCAGGGCCTATACCAGTCACACAAAACAACTAAGGCTAGGGGGAAACAGGTGGACTACTGTTCCACCTTCCACACGGCTAGACGGATTATTCTGCCGTCTCAACTAAATATTGTCCAATAAACTGAAACTGCCGTGTTCCTACATAAATACCAAAACACAAAATAATCCCATTAATAGAACATATACACAAACAGGTTGTACCCCCAGCAACAAACCCCAACAAACAACATAATTATTACTCACACCATGCAATAAACACATTACCCCCAAACATTAGTCTTCCCTGGCAAAGGAACCACCCTCCGGAAAACCATCAGACGGTCCCTCTCCGGTGCCCTTTCGTCTCTTCACGCCCAGGGATGGCCCGCATCACAGCCCAAACACCTCCGTCTCCTGCTTGGCGCGTTGCAGCTCATTGGGATGCCACCATGAGCCATCAGACAGCTGCAAGTAGCCATCCTCCCGAACAGCCACCACCTGTAGCCGCCCCTGGTCATCTTGTTGTTTGTGTTTGCCCAGAACTCCTCTCAACCGGGCCTCCTCCCTGGGTCGGACCACATCAGTGACCCCCAGAGGAGCCCGACTCGGCTTCCAGTGTCCCTGTGTGGCATGTCGTTTTACTGTGCCAGTTGGTCCTGTCCAGCTCGGTTTCATTTTTACTCTGGGCGAAGCCGTTGTAACCCCCTGCTTTTTGATATTTCCCAGCCGAACTCCAGAAGCAGAATGGGCCAGCCACTCGGCTCCACCCGACGTCACAGGCATCCCACCGTGCTGACCAGTTCCCTCAGCTAGGGTAACTTGGGCCCTGGCACCGGAGCCCTCCCGCGATGGCCCTGGGTGGGGTTGGTTCTGCTCATCTTCCAGAATACTAGGCCAAGGTTTGTCCCATACAGCATCATCCACCACTCGCGGAACCGGCCAGTTCCACAAACCACGGCCTGACCACTCCTCTCCAACACCGCTGGTGATGGTGAAGCCCAGTCCATAAAAAAGGTTACAGCCCATAATATTCTCGTAACTGGCGGTCATCACGAACTTCAGGTTGGACATCTCCGCCGACTTGTACCAAGCCGTCAGTTTCACTGAACCCACCATGGCCAACTTCTTTCCACCGTACCCACACAGCGACCTTGAATGACCTCTTAGTTGATATTATGGGAAGAAACTCCTCACAGTCAGCCAATTCAACACGGACCTCACCGCGCCCATGTCAGTCAGCAGCGGCACCTCCACTCTGTCCAATTTCACCATACAGTACGTACACCCATCGGTGCGAGCAGAGACTATGTGGATAACCGTGGGAGTTGGGGTGGGGGAATCCACTTTGCGTCTTCGCTCCTCATGCTCAAATCTATTATAGGTCCTGGCAAAACGATGCAGAAGTCTGCACTTGTCACAGCGTTTTCCTCTTGCCGGACATTCCCTAGCCTTGTAACGGTGCTTGGTGGACCCACAACCCAAACACCTTGGTGATCCCAGGGCTGACCTTATCTGCACAGCGGTAGCATACTCCTCCTTATCCTGCACGCTATCATCGCTGTCCTGATCCACAGCCTGTGCCGTTGATTGTGATTCAAACTGGCAGAGTGTAGCTTTCTCACCGAGGTCATATGACAATTTGTCCACTGCTTTACACTGCTGAACTATCTCAGCAGCCATGGCTAATGTCAGTTTGCCGGCCGAAGTGCATGAGGAGCCTCGACGTGCCATTGAGCAGAGCGTGTGCTCTGCCAACTGGTCACGGACCATCTCTTCTTCCAATGCTCCAAACTGGCAGTCCCCGGCCAGCTGCCGCAGGTCCACAATATACCGTTGTACTGACTCGCCAGTCTGCCGGTTGCACTGCCGAAACTGAATCCTCCTGAGAATGACGTTTACAGGGGCGTGAAAATATTGCGTCATTAGCTCAACAACGTCCTCGAAACAGTCACTAGCATCCAAGGTAGCAAGGATACGTTGTCCTTTCATACCCAAATTATGAGCCAATATCGCCCGAGCCTGCATCTTCGTCAGTTCACCAAGGTTCAGAGCCACCAAGTAATTCTGGAACGCGGCGAACCATCTTGCCCAAGGGACTGGCGGCTCGCCGAGAAGCTCCAGAAACGGCCGAATGCTAGCGACTCCTGCATCCATACTTTTATCCTCGTCACCAAATGTTATGTTGGTGAACGTGGGTCAATGACGAAACTGAAGGTGGAACTGAACACGACTTTATTGTGGACTCACACAGATGGCACAGACGCTCCCGTCAGGCAGAGAGGTGGTCAAAGAGACCCCCCCCCCCACAGCCCTCTTATACCCCGGGTGGCGGCGGAACCGGAAAGGTGGAGCCACCACCCGTGTCACACAATAATACGTCCCATGAACAACATCACAGCGGCTGCCATGATCCCGTTTCAAAGCCCTTCAGACTGAACTGTTTTCCCCACCCGACCCACCCTAGCCGTGGGAGATGGTAAAGAAAAAATTAAAGGACTTTTAGGTAGGAGCATGGCCAGACTGTTTAAAAAAAAAAGGGGGGGGGAAAAGTGGCAGAATAAACCATTTTGCCGTGCAGGCCATGTGGCAGTCTACCCACCAGCCCTAACTTAGTTTTGTTTTTTTAGTGTTCTAGTGTTCCATATGATTGTGTGTTTGCTTTATTTGGTGTGTTTGTGTGGGGTTTGTGTTCCAAATTTGGGTGGGTTCAACTGGCTATGTTTTCTGATTTTGTAAAGGGGAGGGGGGTGGGGATTTATTGAGAAGATGACACTGCCTTCTGGTTACGTCATCACACCGCCCTATTATAAGGGGCGTCCACCATTTGGGCTGTCTCTTGTTCGGCTGGCCCCCACACAGTGTGGAACCTGCTGTATTATACATGGTTATAATAAAGCTGAGTTCAAGTGCAACCTCTTTGTCCATCTCCTCTGTACCAGGTTTGTGGACATAACACATTTCACTGTTTATTCTTTGTAGTACAAATTCATTTGTGATCTTGTCTTTCCATGAGATTGTCATCATCCTTCTGTATGCCCATATCCCGAATGCTTTAAAATTCATTTTGTTGCGGCTTTTGTTAAGGTCCATGTTTCTGCTCCATACATCAAAGTGGACCATACATAACATTTACGTATGTATCCTTTTTCTGAGTATGATGCTCAAATCTCTATTACAGAGGACCTTTCTTATTTTATCAAAAACACTTCTTGCTTTAGATATTCTTCTGATAATGTCTTTTTCACTTTTCCCATCTTCTGTTAGCAATTGGCCCAAATAGGCAAAGCTTGATACTTTTTCAATTATGTTGTTGTCTATCATGATTTTGCATTTCACCGGTTCCTTCTTTGATGTGACCATAACTGTTTTTTGGGTTGTTTTTTTTTGCATTTATTTTCATGCTAAATTCCCTTCCTGTGATATTCACTTGGTCTATTATTCTTTGAAGTTCTTGTTGACTTTCAGCTAATAATACTGTTGAACTAGAAAAGCACTCGGAGAGCGCAGACCTCCGCCCAGGCAGGTCAGTCTCCCATGCTGTGATCTACTCAAAAATGTAATTGCTGGACTTTGAAAAGTCCTACATTTATTTTATCTATATTTTCAGATTTCTTGACCATCAAAACATACCTTTAGCAATTGGATTCACGTTGATATCTTTATTAGTTGAGTAGTTATTGACAAAAATCACTTTTTCGGTAATGGCAGTGATCCGGATCACTCCCAAAATCTAATCATTTCTTCTTTGTCCCATTTCGGACTTGTCCTGAAAATTTTGTCAAAATCCGTTCATAACTTTTTGAGTTATGTTGATAACAGACAGACAGACAGACAGACAAACAAACAGACAAACAGACAAACCCCGGTAAAAACATAACCTCCTTGGCGGAGGTAATAAACAGTATTTTTTATTGTACAACTGAACAATAAACTGAACTGGTCACACAACGCCAACGGGCTTTACAAGAAGGGGCAGCACAAGCTGTCCCTCCTGAGAAGACTCAGGTCTTCTGGAGTGCAGGGAGCACTCCTGAAAACCTTCTACAACTCTCTGGTGGCATCAGCCATCACGTATGGAGTGGTCTGCTGGGGCAGTGGCATCACAGCAGCCGACAGGAAGAGACTGAACAGGCTGATCAAAAAAGCCAGCTCTGTTCTGGAGTGCCGCCTCAACCCAGTGGAGGAGAGAGGAGGATGATGGCTAAGCTGTCATCTCTGCTGGAGTCTGAGTACCACCCCATGTGGGACATGCTAAATCTCGTCAATCGTGTGATACACTAAGGGCTATGTTTATCCGTGTGAATTTAGAATAGTAAATTGGATTTACTATTCTACTTACTGAAAGGAAAGCTTTAAGACCATGTGCACGGCAAAAACAAAGACCTCCCATGCCAGCTCTATAGCAGGTTTGATGCAGTGAGGCAGAGGCTACCCCAGTCAGCTGGGGAGTGAAGAGGTTCAACTTTAAAGGTGCAATCCATTATTGGCCCTGCAATGGACTGGCAATCTGTCCAGGGTGTACCCTGCTTCTCGCCCAAAGATGCTGGGATAGGCTCCAGCCCCCCCGCGACCCGAAAAGGATTAAGTGGAAGAAGATGGATGGAATTTAGAATAGTATATGATACACATTGTATAAGGGCTATGTCTATTGGTGATGGTTTAGAATACATTTGCTTATTGTTATAATAAATAAGTAGTGAAGTGATTTACAGAGTTATAGAGTCCAAGGACAGATAATTTTTTCACACATAAGGAGTTGTTCAGAACTCCTTATAAGAACTCCTTATACAAAGATATAGAGTGATGATAATCAAGTCAGTGGCGGTAATGCACCTGTAAGCTGGTTGCAGCCACCAATCAAATCTAAAGGAAGAGGAAGAAGAAGAAGATCCACACATATACCCCCCCCGCACACACACACATGCAAGTCAAATGCTCTCCCAACCATTCACACATAAACATCAGTTGCTTACACATACCACACACACACACACACACACACACACACACACACACACACACACACACACACACACACACACACACACACACACACACATAAGCTTCACAGGAAAGTCTCTGTTCTTGTTTCCATATATGGGCATGTGTAAGGCTGAAGAGAAGACATATGGATGTTGAGAGGAAGCCAAAAAGGCAGGCACAAACACCCATTAACTTGCCTATATTTAGCTGTGAATTGCTGTGTGCAGGTTCCTTCACAGGAGACAGAGCTGGGAGGTCCCACAGTCCATGTACTCTGACTTCGTGCGTGGTTCAATAAAAGTTAAGCTAAGAAATAGTATTTCTCCTGTGATTATTGGTTGGTTAACTGAAAAGATTCTGCTAACTGTCTAGAAAATTAATTTTTACAAGGTTGGTGGCTGATGCGGTCAGTTTGCCAACTACTTTTGAAAAAAAAAAAAAGAAGATAAAAGGCGATGGACATCAGGAGACAAAGCCTTTGTATGCATGTCATGGACAATCAGGGCCCCTACTGATCAGAAGGTGAGACCCTCTTCTAAAATCTCTGTAGGATTGTCTGCGATATTCAGTCAAAGTAAGTCTTTGGTCCTGTTTTTTAAATTCTATTGGAAAACAATATAAAGATAGTGTTATATTTTGTGGCTATTATCAATGATTGGGGCGGCGCAGTGGTGGAGTGGTTAGCACTGCGGCAGCACAACAACTCACCCTTGGCCGGGGGATCCTGGATTCGATTCCAGCCCCCGACCAACAGTGATCTGTGTGGAGTTTGCATGTTCTCCCCGTGTCTGTGTGAGTTTACTCCAGGATTTCTCCGGTTTCCTCCCACATGCCTAAACCATGCAAGTTAGGTTAATTGGCCTCAAAACTGGGGATTCTAAATTGTCCTTAGGTATGACTGTGAGAGTGAATGGTTGTTTGTCTCTCTGTGTTGGCCATGCGATGGACTGGTGATCTGTCCAGGGTGTACCCTGCTTCTCGCCCAAAGATGCTGGGACAGGCTCCAGCCCCCCCCCCCCCCCCCCGCAACCCAAAAAGGATTAAGCGGAAGAAGATGAATGAATGAATATCTATGATTGTAAGAACACGCAGGGAGTCATAAGCATGCATGCATTCACATGTTGGGGACAGATTAATGAGCCGCTTTTTAAAGATACATAGGGAGTTTTAATATAAAATAAAGCTTTCCTATGCTATAGATACACAGAAAGTCTTAAGATTTTCACATGTTACTAATGATACATAGAAAGTCTTTATGTAAATAAGATTTTCATATGTTACCAATGATACATGGAAAGTCTTGAGACTTTTGTATGTTTTGTCTTGGTGTGAAATTAAGCTTGTATATGTTAATGAATAAGAGGTTACAGTACAAGAAACTTAGAAACAACAAAAAGTGAGTAATTGTAACCACCAGTTTGTTAAAATTAGTTGGACTAATCTCCATAATAAGCTATCACTTGTTCTGATTCTGGATGCGGGGTCAGGGAAAATAGCCTCTATATGGAGTTAAACTGGTCATGAAGTGGCAGGGGCATATTACATATTCACAATAACTCTCTGTAAATATTGTGCATGCTGATGTTGTATGTGGGATATAGGCAATTTAACTAAAACAGCGCACTTCTTGCCGTGCGGGAAAAAAGGCATCTTGTGTGTTTTCTCACAAAGGGGAGGGGTTGGTTCACCCGCTCTCTAATGTAGGGTCTCTGGCGAGCAAAATGAGTGAACTACGGCTTCGGATCACCAACAACAAGAGACTTATGAACTGCAATATCATGATTTTTACGGAAACATGGCTTCACAGTGGAATACCCGACAATGCTATCGAGCTAGCTGGCCTACACACGCTCCAGGCAGACAGAGCAGCAGTTGACTCCGGTAAGACAAGAATCAGAATCAGAATCAGAATCAGAATCAGAATCAGAATCAGATTTATTGCCATTGTTCATGTGATACACAAACTAGGAATTTGTCTCGGTGCCATGCTGCAACATTAAAAACATAATGAGAAAAAGGGATAAAATAAAAAACTAAAGGACTAGAAACGTGCAATAAGTGTAGAAAAATAAGTAATAATAAGTAATAATAATAATAATACTAGTAATAATGAGTAGTACTAGTCAAGGCAGTTTAAAAAATTAGCATGTAGCAGATAATGTGAAGTACCACATAGTGCAGTCAATAATGCAACAGAAAAACAGTGGTGATTGACATGAGTCTGGTTGAGCTGCTGTACATAGTGCACGAGAGTCAAAAGTCACTTAGTGTTCAGCAGTCTGATGGCAGAGGGGAAGAAGCTGTTCATATGCCGGGAGGTTTTAGTCCGAATGGACCGAAGCCTTCTACCTGAGGGGAGGGGGGCAAACAGCACGTGACCAGGATGTGAAGGATCGGCTATGATCCGGCCAGCACGCCTCCGAGTCCTGGAGATATACAGGTCCTGGAGAGATGGGAGCTTGCAGCCTATCACCTTCTCAGCAGTGCGCACGACGCGCTGCTGAGGGGGGGGAGTGTGCATTTATATTAACAAGGCTTGGTGCACGAACTCTGTCACTGTTGAGAGACACTGCTCAGCTAACCTGGAGTTTCTCATGGTTAAATGTAGACCTTTCTATCTGCCACGCGAGTTCACTTGTACCATCATAACAGCCGCTTACATTTCTCCGGATGCTAATGCTAAGCTTGCTATGAAAGAACTGCATGCAGCTATTAGCAAACAACAAACTGCACACCCAGAGGCAGCATTTATTGTGGCGGGTGATTTTAACCACTCTAACCTCAAGACAGTGCTTCCTAAATTCTACCAGCATGTCTCCTGTCACACAAGAGGGGACAAAACATTGGACCATGTTTACACCAATATTGTGGGAGCCTACACAGCAACTCCCCTCCCCCACCTAGGTCAGTCTGATCATTTATCCTTGTTCCTTACCCCCAAGTATGTACCGCTCATCAACCGGGTGAAGCCATCAGTGAGGACCATCAAAGTGTGCCCAGAGGGGGTTGACTCTGTACTCCAGGAGAAGTTTAGGAACACAGACTGGAGTATGTTCACCTCTCAGGCTACCTGTGGCTCCCACATAAACATCAACTCTTACACCCACTCAGTCCTGGACCATATCAACACCACTATTGACAGTGTTACCACGGAAAGACAGATCACCACGTACCCAAATCAGAAGCCGTGGATGAACAGAGAAGTGCGGCTTCTGCTAAAAGCACGTAACAATGCCTTTAGATCTGGTGATGCACAGGCCTACAGTTCATCCAGGGCAGATCTGAAGAGGGGCATCAAGAAGGCCAAGCACAGCTACAAGCTGAAGGTGGAGGAACATTTTGGGGACTCTGACCCCCGACGTATGTGGCAGGGCATTCAAGCTATCTCTGATTATAAGCCCAGCAACTCCATACCTATAGCCATGACTGTGCCCTTTCTCAATGAACTAAATGACTTCTATGCTCGTTTTGACAAGGACAACAACGAAAAGAACATCAATTTTCCACCCTCTGACGACCTCCACCACCTCACACTCACCCACACCGACGTCCATAACGCACTGAGTCATGTCAACGTACGTAAGGCTGCTGGCCCTGATGGCATTCCTGGGCGTGTGCTGAGGGCATGCGCTGAGCAGCTGGCAGGGGTCTTCACAGACATCTTCAATCTGTCCCTGGCCCAGGCCGTGGTACCAGCGTGCTTCAAAACCACTTCAATAGTACCAGTGCCGAAACATTCAACACCATCGTGCCTAAATGACTATCGCCCTGTGGCACTGACGCCCATAGTCATGAAGTGCTTTGAGCGACTGGTCTTGGCACAGCTCAAAAAAGGCCTGCCCCCTACACTGGACCCTCATCAGTTCGCCTACCGGAGCAACAGGAGTACAGAGGATGCGGTTTCTACAGCGCTGCACTATGTACTCTCACACCTGGATGACAAGAACACCTATGCAAGAATGCTGTTTGTTGACTTCAGCTCAGCATTCAACACAGTTATCCCCTCCAAGTTGCTCACTAAACTTGGGGACCTGGGAATCAGTACCTCCACCTGCAACTGGATCATGGATTTTCTGACCAACAGACCCCAGCATGTTAGGTCAGGCCCCAACCGTTCTTCCGTCATCACACTCAACACTGGTGTACCACAGGGCTGTGTGCTCAGCCCATTCCTCTACTCCCTCTACACCCATGACTGCAGGCCTATGTATGGATCCAATTCCATCATAAAGTTCGCAGATGACACCACGGTGATTGGACTCATCAGGGACAACGACGAGTCAGATTACAGGGCAGAGGTTGAGCACTTGGCTACTTGGTGCGCTGACAATAACCTGCTCCTTAACGCCAGCAAAACCAAGGAGCTCATAGTGGACTACAGGAAGGAGAGGGAAGAGACACATGACCCCATCCATATCAATGGCATAGCTGTTGAACGTGTCCCCAGCTTCAAATTCCTGGGGACCCACACCTCGGAGGACCTGTCCTGGTCAGTTAACACCACCAGCCTGATCAAGAAGGCCCATCAGCGCCTCTTCTTCTTGAGGACACTGAAGAAGAACCATCTGTCAACTGACATCCTGGGCAACTTCTACCGCTGCGTGATAGAGAGCACCCTGACCAACTGTATCACAGTCTGTATGGGAGCTGCTCTGTCGCTGACCGCCAGGCGCTGCAGCGGGTGGTGAAAACCGCCCAACGCATCACAGGGACTCCACTTCCAGTTATAGAGGACGTCTACAGGAAAAGATGTCTGCGCCGGGCACGCAGCATTCTTAGGGACTCCAACCATCCTGCTCATGGACTGTTCCAGCTTCTCCCCTCCAGAAGACGTTTCAGAAGATTTCGGACTAGAACCAGCAGGTTTAGGAACAGTTTCTTTCCTACAGCTGTCACGTTATTGAACTTAGTTCCCCGCTGACTCTCTTACCATCATCTCTTACCATCCTCACCTGTACATAACTGCATAACTACATAACTACATCTAACTTATTGCACATTATTTGCACATAACAGTACTCTTAACTTTCTGCACTGCTGCATATATTTGCATATATTTGCTTAAATTGCACATACTGTTAATTACCGTATATACTGCACTGCTGTCCTTTGCACTTCTGATTGGATGCTAAACTGTGTTTCGTTACCTTGTATTCATACATGTGTAATGACAATAAAGTTGAATCTAATCTAATCTAATCTAATCTCCTGTGTTGAGCTGAAAGATTGGGTTTAAAGCATGATAAAAGTTACTGAGTTGAAAATGTTTGAGGTAACATCGTTGAATAAGGAGACAGGGCTCCAGTTTCTTTGAAAAAAAACAAGGAGTGGTTTATGGTCAACAGACTTCGTGGCCACGTTGCGCGTTCACATTTGCGCATGACCGAAACAGCCATGCAACATTCCGTTGTATGAGAACTGCGCATGTGCAGATTGAGCAGCGTAAACGCCATCTTGAAACACCTCCAAGCAGTGTCACTGTGTCTCCTCCTCCTTGAGTGCAGAAGGAACTGTCTCCATCTTGTGGTCAACTATAAGAATTGCATTCTAGCATAAATTTATGTCCAAATCAAGCTTCAAGTTAACGTTAAAGGAAAATTTTCCAACAATTTTGGGGACCTTAGTATCTCTCTGGCTGAAAGGAAAGCTTTAAGACCATGCGCACGGCAAAAACAAAGACCTCCCATGCCAGCTCTATAGCAGGTTTGATGCAGTGAGGTAGAGGCTACCCCAATCAGCTGGAGAGTGAAGAGGTTCAACTTTAAAGGTGCAATCCATTACTTTTTGACCTCCTGGCCAGTTGGTGTTGCACTCACTGTTGCCTCATGATAACATTGGACCTGTTGCCATGTAGAAAGTGTCTTTTGATTACGAGCCATTGAAATCATGTCAAGCGACGAATCTTTTGTGGTATAATGTCCAGTTATTATTATTATTATTTACCTTTATTTAACCAGGAAAAAAAAACAGTTGAGATTAAAAACCTCTTTTTCAAGGGAGTCTTGGCCAAGAGGCAGCAAAAAAATCACAATTACACTTTCAATGACATACAAATCATATAAAACAGTTACAAATTAGTGAGGCCGTCTCAAGTGTTCTCAATCTGGATTTAAAGTCGTTCAATGAAACAAGTTCCGTTAGTTTCCAGTCTTTTTGCAACATGTTCCATGTAGAGGGGGCTGAGAACATGAAAGCTCTTTTTCCCAGCTCAGTACGGGCAAATGGAACAGAAAGCAACAAATGATCATTAGAACGCAAACCATAAGAATCAACACTTCTCAGTGTGATCAAATTACAAATGTAAGGGGGCAACAGTCCAAGCATGGTCTTGTAAATAAAAATGTACCAGTGAGTCAACCTCCTGGTGGACAAATAGGGCCATCCCACTCTAGAATACAGTTCACAGTGATGGGTCAAGGCTCTACAGCAGGGGTGTCCAACCATGTGCCATGGAGAGCCAAGACCCTGCAGGTTTTACCTCCAACCAGTGTCTTCAACAGCAGATTTCAGTGAACTTCTTCCCACTGATTGCTGATAAGTGAAAACACCTGCTGAAGAGACTGGGTAGAAGAGAAAACCTGCAGGGTCTTGGCTCTCCATGGCACATGGTTGGACACCCCTGCTCTACAGTTTGTAACAAACCTCAAAACAGCATGATATACAGAGTCAATCTTACTCAGACACTGAGCTGAAGCGTTCATATACAAGAGGTCTCCATAATCTAAAATAGATTAAAAAAAAAGTTGCAGTAACAAGACGTTTTTTAACCTCAAAAGAAAAACAACATTTATTTCGAAATTAAAAAACAGCTTCAGTTTAAGTTTCTTCACAAGATTTTCAACATGGGGCTTAAAAGTCAGAGCGTCATCAAGCAAGATACCAAGATACTTGTACGAGTGAACCACCTCAATTTCATTTCCCTCAAAAGTGGACACTGTGGGAAAAATTTGTGGACTCTTCCTAAAATTTGAAAACCACATCAGTTTAGTTTTTAGTTTAGTTTTTTAGTTTTTAGTCCAGTGATTTTAACCGAGTCTTCTTTGATGTTTATCTCCATTCAACAATTTTTTAAAATTACCGTCATATAATTATTAATAATTTATAGTAATGCTAACATTTCACAGATGTGACTGAACCTGATAATTACATAATTTTGATAATGTAATCATGGCAAAACTGTAGCTGACTTTAAGGACTTTGCTGTTAGTAGAGTGTTTTTTTGCAGATATGCTGTAACACACTCTTGTGCTTTGTTTATGTTCAGCATTTTAGCTAAGAATGCTGTTCTAAAACAAGCTGTTGCTATGGCTAATCCATTGCCTTGGTCATCCCCAGTTGCTGTGTGTGCGCAATCAGGGACCATTACCCTGATCCCTACAGACAATACACTGGGTTTGTTCCAGGTCGCTAGCTCACGCTCCTGGTCTGTGGCAGGTCCACATGTACATCTATGGGACAAGGTGCATCATCAGGGCATCAAAAACCAGGAGGTGGCAAGTAATTTTTGGATTCTGTCTCATTTTCGCTCATTTAAATTTTATTTGTTTTATATTATTTTTATTTGGCTGTTTTATATTATTGTTATATATTATTAAAATAAATTATTGTAAAATGGATGCCTGATATTGTTTGTGCCTTTTCTAATTTATATGTAAAGGGTATTGTTGATTCATTGTTAGATTTACCAAGTGATGGCTTACCTATTCTCAATACACATCTGAAATGCTGTCAGCCTTTCAATAACCTTGTAAAATTACTGAGAACTTCAGTTATACATACCTGATCAGACATATGCAGAGCATTCTCTTCATTAAACTCACTTTTTGAAATTATTTGTAGTGCAGTAATACTCCAGTTGTTCTCATATGGATACTCAGTGTAAAAAAATTCAGTGCATTTCAGAAAATAAGATAAGATAAGATAAGATAAGATAAGATAAGATAAGATAAGCCTTTATTAGTTCCACAATGGGGAAATTCCAGGATTGCAACAGCACAGGGATAGCAACACTCAGAGCAATGATTTAGACGATAAGAAAATAAGAGCAGTGAATATACTGTACATATGTACACACACACATATATATATATATATATACAGTGGGGTAAAAAAGTATTTAGTCAGCCACCAATTGTGCAAGTTCTCCCACTTAAAAGATGAGAAAGGTCTCCAATTTTCATCATAGGTATACCTCAACTATGAGAGACAAAATAAGAAAAAAAAAAATCCAGAAAATCACATTGAAGGATTTTTAATGAATTAATTGGTAAATTCCTCGGTAAAATAAGTATTTGGTCAATAACAAAAGTTCATCTCAATACTTTGTAATATACCCTTTGTTGGCAATGACAGAGGTCAAACGTTTTCTGTAAGTTTTCACAAGGTTTTCACACACTGTTGCTGGTATTTTGGCCCATTCCTCCATGCAGATCTCCTCTAGAGCAGTGACGTTTTGGGGCTGTCACTGGGCAACACAGACTTTCAACTCCCTCCAAAGACTTTCTATGGGGTTGAGATCTGGAGACTGGCTAGGTCACTCCAGGACCTTGAAATGCTTCTTACGAAGCCACTCCTTCGTTGCCCGGGCAGTGTGTTTGGGATCATTGTCATGCTGAAAGACCGAGCCACGTTTCATTTTCAATGCCCTTGCTGGTGGAAGGAGGTTTTCACTCAAAATCTCACGATACATGGCCCCATTCATTCTTTTTCTTTACACGGATCAGTCGTCCTGGTCCCTTTGCAGAAAAACAGCCCCAAAGTATGATGTTTCCACCCCCATGCTTCACAGTAGGTATGGTGTTCTTTCTCCTCCAAACACGACAAGTTGAGTTTTTACCAAAAAGTTCTATTTTGGTTTCATCTGACCATATGACATTCTCCCAATCCTCTTCTGGATCATCCAAATGCTCTCTAGCAAACTTCAGACGGGCCTGGACATGTACTGGCTTAAGCAGGGGGACACGTCTGGCACTGCAGGATTTGAGTCCCTGGTGGCGTAGTGTGTTTCTGATGTAGCCTTTGTTACTTTGGTCCCAGCTCTTTGCAGGTCATTCACTAGGTCCCCCCATGTGGTTCTGGGAGTTTTGCTCACCGTTCTCATGATAATTTTGACCCCACAGGGTGAGATCTTGTGTGGAACCCCAGATGGAGGGAGATTATCAGTGGTCTTGTATGTCTTCCATTTTCTAATAATTGCTCCCACAGTTGATTTCTTCACACCAAGCTGCTTACCTATTGCAGATTCAGTCTTCCCAGCCTGGTGCAGGTCTACAATTTTGTTTCTGGTGTCCTTTGACAGCTCTTTGGTCTTGGCCATAGTGGAGTTTGGAGTCTGACTGTTTGAGGTTGTGGACAGGTGTCTTTTATACTGATAACGAGTTCAAACAGGTGCCATTAATACAGGTAATGAGTGGAGGACAGAGGAGCCTCTTAAAGAAGAAGTTACAGGTCTGTGAGAGCCAGAAATCTTGCTTGTTTGTAGGTGACCAAATACTTATTTTACTGAGGAATTTACCAATTAATTCATTAAAAATCCTTCAATGTGATTTTCTGGATTTTTTTTTCTCATTTTGTCTCTCATAGTTGAGGTATACCTATGATGAAAATTGGAGACCTCGCTCATCTTTTAAGTGGGAGAACTTGCACAATTGGTGGCTGACTAAATACTTTTTTGCCCCACTGTATATATGTACACATAGTGCGGAGCATTGTAGCTAAATGGACTAAACAGCATAACCGTCTATTTAATTACCCTACATGGTATGAATATGTACTCATACATATTGTCACCCTCCAAAGCGACTGATATTGTCCTAGTTGTATACTGGAGGGGACCATTTGTGTAAGTCTGTTGCATCTTTTGCATTCAATACTATTAGGTCGTCACGTTTTTGTTGTTTTTTTTTGCTATCTCTGCAAGCAGCCCTGCTTAGGTTATACAGTCTGACAGCCGTAGGTAGGAAGGACCTGCGAAACCTCTCGGTCACGCATCAAGGATGAAGTAGTCTACTGCTAAATGAGCTCCTCAGTGCGTTCAGTATGTCCTGCATAGGGTGGGACTCGGACTCCAGCAGAGATGACAGTTTAGCCACCATCCTTTTCTCTCCTATCTCCTCCACTGGGTCAAGGCGCTGCCCCAGGGCAGAGCTAGCTTTCTTGGTTAGTTTGTTCAGTCTCTTCCTATCGGCTGCTGTAATGCCGTTGCCCCAGCAGACCACTCCAGAAGTGATGGCTGATGCCACCACCATGTTGTAGAATGTCTTCAAGAGCACCCCTTGTACACCAAAAGACCTGAGCCTCCTCAGTAGGAACAGCCTGCGCTGTCCTTTCTTGTAGAGTGCGTCGGTATTGTGTGACCAGTCTAGTTTATTGTTCAGATGAACACCCAGGTACTTGTAGGATGTCACCATCTCAATGTCTGTTCCCTGGATGTTCACTGGTGCTGTGAGGGGTTGTCCTTGCCTGCGGCAGTCCACTACCAGCTCCTTAGTTTTCCTTGCATTGATCTGGAGACAGTTCCGATGGCACCAGTCCACGAAGTCCTGGATAAGTCCTCTGTACGCAGCTTCGTCTCCGTTGGAGATGAGGCCGACAATCGCAGAGACGTCAGAGAACTTCTGTAGATGGCAATGTGTTGTGTTGTGTGAGAAGTCTGCAGTATAAAGGGTGAACAGGAAGGGAACCAAAACCGTTCCCTGGGGGGCCCCCGTGCTACCGATAATCATGTCGTACACACAATCCCGGGTTCTCACAAACTGTGGCCAGTTAGTGAGGTAGTCCAGGATCCATGATGACAGGTGCTGGTCCACCCCTGCGCACAGCAGCTTGTCCTTCAGGACCATCGGTTGGATGGTGTTGAAAGCACTGGAGAAGTCAAAGAACATGATCCTCACCGCATTCCCGGGCTTCTCCAGGTGGGACAGGGAATGGTGAAGGAGGAAGATCACTACATCTTCCACCCCAATGCCATGCTGGTAGGCGAACTGGAGTGGATCCATTGCTGGCCCCACCAGGGGGCGGAGGTGAGCAAGGAGCAGTCTCTCCAGGGTCTTCATGTGAGACGTCAGGGCCACTGGTCTGTAGCTGTTCAGGTCTTTGGGGTGGGAAGTCTTTGGTACAGGTACCACACAAGATGTTTTCCACAACTGTGGTACCCTCCCCAGCTTCAGGCTCAGGTTGAAGATGTGCTCCACAATCCCACACAGCTGGTCTGCACAGTACTTGAGGAGCTTCGCGCTGATGCCGTCCGGTCCTGAGGCCTTCCTCGCCTTGATCTTCCTCAGCTCCGTCCTTACCTGGGTCTTAGTGAGGGTCAGGTTGGGGGGCTGTCTGCTGGGAGCGGGGAGGGGGGGTGTTGGTGGAGTGGGGTATGGACAGCAGGTCTCGATGACTTTAGAGGCATCAGTGGTTGATGTGCAGTCGGTGGGGGGAGGGCGGTTGGTCAAACCTATTAAAAAACAGGTTCAGATTGTTCGCCCACTCCCTGCCCCCCATGGCCTGGGAGGAGGTATTCTGGAGCCCAGAGATGGTTTTAAGGTTTCTCCAGACCCCGCTGATGTCACTCTGTTGCAGCTTGTCCTCCATCTTCTTCCTGAAGCTGTCCTTGCCTTCTCTGATCTTCCTCCTCAGCTCCCTCTGTACGGACTTCAGCATCTCCCTGTTCCCCGACCTGAAGATCCTCTTCTTCTCTCTCAGAAGTGTTTTTATCTCAGGGTTGATCCAGGGTTTGTTGTTCGAGCAACACCGTATTGTCTTGGTGTGTATGGTGTTGTCCACACAGAAGCTGATGTAGTCCGTGATGGTGTGAGTGAGGCCATCGATGTCCTCACCATGTGGATCGCAGAGCTGCTCCCAGGCAGTAGTGTCAAGACAGTCCTTTAAAACGTCCATTGCCTCCTCAGACCATAACTTCACCATGCGCATGACCGGAGGTTGTCTGTGTACTAGGGGTTTGTACACCGGCAGGAGATGAACCAAGTTGTGATCCGATCTCCCAAGTGGGGGGAGTGGTGATGAGGTGTACGCCTCCTTAGTGTTAGCATAGAACAAGTCCAGTGTTTTATTGTCTGTAGTGTGGCATGTGACATACTGGGTGAACGTGGGCAGAATGGGGGACAGTGAAATATAGTTGAAATCACCGGAGATGAGGAGAAGAGCATCTGGGTGTTGTGTCAGCAGCCTGCCAGTTACTGAGTGGATGGTGTCACGCGCTGTCCCCGTGTTCGCCATTGGATTTGCATAAATAACAGTGCAGATTGTTCATTTCATTTAAGCACATCACTAATCCAATCCGATACAAAATCACTAGTCATAGTCCTCACAATATCTATAAAAAAGTATTATTTAAATTTATATTATTACTGAAAGTTTTGTTAGTATTTTGTAAAAGTTAAATTTTCAGCAATATTACATTTTCTGACATTGCACTAATATAATGTTATAAAGCAAATCAACATCAACTAAAGTTGTCTATGTAAAAAGGGGCTTTTTTTAATAAATACAACTTTATTATATAGCGCCAATTCACAACAACAGTCAGCTCATAGAACTTTGAAATGTTGTATTAAGACCCCACAATTATAGAAAGACCTCAACAATCAGGTGATCCCCTGTGAGGATCACTTAACCACAGTGCAGAGTAAAAACTCAATTTTAACAATAGGAAGCTTCCATCAGAAGTGGTTTTGGCATAGGATCAGGATGCCTCCAGGTCACCTCCCACTTCAGGTGCTTGGAACATGTCCCCCAAGGGTGAGACCACGGGGCAGACTATGACTCCCAGCTGGCATGGAACACCTTGGTGTCCCCTCTGAAGAGCTGTAGAAGGTGGTTGGAGAGACAGAAGTCTGGGCTGCTCTACTTGGACTGCTGCCTCCATGACCCAGATCCCCAGAAAAGCTGTTGAGGATGGACAGACGGACAGATGGATGGGCAAAAGAAAATTTTGACAATATTCTCAAAAGTAGAAATAGTCTGTCTCCCAAATACCAGAATTTGAAAATAAAGTCAGATGTAGACATCTTCCCCCTGTGTGACTGTTGAGTGGACTGGATCAGCGTGGTCCATGGAGCCGATCTGGGAGAGCAATAAAGAAAAATAATATAAGGAAATGGACACAAACTTCAAATCTTTCATTGTCTCTTTAGTTTGTGTTGCCCTAGCTTCTTACAGTAAGGTACAAAATACCAATGTCCAAATTAAAAAAAAAAAAAAAACAATCTAAAGAAAAAACTGCATGAAAATATGACATAATCTGAACTTGTAGACATTTTTTAAACATTAAAAATACTGTATGCTACAATGTGTGTGCTTGGTCTACTAATGCAAAATATACTGTTGGTGACAGAAAGAGTGGGTAGAGAAATGGAATTGGATTTTACCTGTGTGCCATGTGCTGTGTTCATTCCTGCTGCAGCATTAGACCTGATTCAAGAACAGGAAAAAGATTTTTAGTTCCACATCCTTGGAACACCAAGTGTACCACCACCTTGTGTTTTCATTAACAATGAAAAGTTTAAGACATTTTAGCATCTCAATTTGTAAAATGCTCTTGATCAGACAGTTAAAAAAAGAAAAAATCTCTACTATCTACAGGTACATCTCAAAAATTTAGAATATCATGAAAAAGTTAAATATTTCTTGTCACTCATTTCAGAAAGTGAAACCCATATATTATGTAGAGTCATTACACAGAGTGTGATATATTTCAAGTGTTTATTTTAATTTTGATGATTATGGCTTATAGCCCATGAAAACCCCAAATTCAGTTTCTCAAAAAATTAGAATATTACATAAAATTAATTTTAATAAATAGTTTTTTAATACAAATGTGAACCGACTGAAAAGTACGTCCATGTACACACTCAATACTTGATTGGGGCTCCTTTTGGAATAATTACTGTATCAGTGTGGCGTAACATGGAGGTGATCAACCTGTGGCACTGCTGAGGTGTTATGAAGGTCCAGGTTGCTTTGATAGTGACCTTCAGCTCATCTGCATTGTTGGGTCTGGTGTCTCTCATCTTCCTCTTAACAATACTCCATAGATTCTCTATGGGGTTTAGGTCAGGAGAGTTTGCTGGCCAATCAAACACAGTGATGCCATGGTCATTAAACCAGGTTTTGATACTTTTGGCAGTGTGGGGGGGGGGCAAGTCCTGCTGGAAAATGAAATCAGCTTCCCCATAAAGCTTATCAGCAGAGAGAAGAATGAAGTGTTCTTAAATTTCCTGGTAGACGACTGCGCTGACTTTGGTCTTGATAGAACACAGTGGACAAACACCAGCAATCTCCAAATCAGTATCATTGTACCATGTACACACATGGACAAAATTGTTGGTACCCCTCTGTTAATGAGGGGTACCAACAGTTAACAATGCTTTTGAATTGTGGTTCAACAGAATTATTTTAAAAAACAAACTCATGAAACAGGCCTGGACAAAAATGATGGTACCCTTAACTTAATATTTTGTTGCACAACCTTTTGAGGCAATCACTGCAATCAAACGATTTCTGTAACTGTCAATGAGACTTCTGTACCTCTCAGCAGGTATTTTGGCCCACTCTTCATCAGCAAACTGCTCCAGTTGTCTCAGGTTTGAAGGGTGCCTTCTCCAGACGGCATGTTTTAGCTCCTTCCACAGATGTTCAATAGGACTTAGATCAGGGCTCAGAGAAGGCCACTTTAGAATAGTCCAATGTTTCACTCTTAGTCATTCTTGGGTGTTTTTAGCTATGTGTTTTAGATCATTATCCTGTTGCAAGACCCATGACCTGTGACTGAGACCAAGCTGTCTGACACTGGGCAGCACATTTCTCTCTAGAATACCTTGATAGTCTTGAGATTTCATTGTACCCTGCACAGATTCAACACACCCTGTGCCGGATGCAGCAAAGCAGCCCCAGAACATAACAGAACCTCCTCCATGTTTCACAGAAGGGACAGTGTTCTTTTCTTGGTATGCTTCATTTTTGCGTCTGTCAACATAGAGCTGATGTGCCTTGCCAAAAAGTTCCAGTTTTGTCTCGTCTGTCCATAGGACATTCTCCCAGAAGCTTTGTGGCTTGTCAACATGCAGTTTGGCAAATTCCAGTCTGGCTTTTTTATGATTTGGTTTCAACAGTGGTGTCCTCCTTGGTTGTCTCCCATGAAGTCCACTTTGGCTCAAACAATGGTGGATGGTGCGATCTGACACTGATGTACCTTGACCTTGGAGTTCACCATGAATGTGCTTAGAGGTTGTTCTGGGCTCTTTTGTTACCATTCGTATTATCCGTCTCTTCCATTTTTCACCAAGTTTCCTCCTGCGGCCACGTCCAAGGAGGTTGGCTACAGTCCCGTGGATCTTAAATTTCTGAATAATATGTGCATCTGTAGTCACAGGAACATCAGGATGCTTGGATATGGTCTTATAGCCTTTACCTTTAACATGCTTGTCTATAATTTTCTTTCTAATCTCCTGAGACAACTCTTTCCTTTGCTTCCTCTGGTCCATGTTTAATGTGGTACACACCATGTCAACAAACAGCACAGTGACTACTTGTCACCCTTTAAATAGGCCGACTGACTGATTACAAGTTTGTAAAGACCTATGATGTTAATTAGAGGACACATCTTCGTTGAACATGTCCCTATGGTCACATTATTTTCAATCTTTTCTAGGGGTACCATAATTTTTGTCCAGGCCTGTTTCATGAGTTTGTTTTTTAAAGTAATTCTGTTGAACCACAATTCAAAAGCATTGTCTGATTTTCATTGGTTAATTTTCATAGAATTTTTATTTATTACCACTTTTATCAGATTCAGGTTATTTCTGTGACCACTGTGGGTTTTTCTTTCATTAACAGAAATTATGAACAAATATTTTTTGCATAAAGCCAGCCTCCACAGTATGGCTACCCTATCATGTTTGTGGTGCTGGGAGCGCCAGGGTGCGATGCTGGTGGGTCCTGGGCTGCTCGCAGTGGCGGCCCTCACCCTGGGTTGGTGTTTGGGGGCAGTGGGTGGCCTCATGAACCAGTTTGCAAGCTGGCTTCTGGGGGGGAGGATGGCCTCGCTTTTCCCTCCCAGTCTTATTTCCTGCCCACCCCCTCCCCCTGACTCTGGGTGGAATATACATCTTCTTGGATGCATTTAGGGCTTTGGGGTGGGGGTGTGCCGCACTGTGTCAGCGAAGGGGATACCTTCGCTGCACGGTGGGGCTCCCCTCACCTCAATTTTAATTGCATTTTAGACACTGAGGGCTTGGGGGGATGGGGGCACCATTGCCCATGGCTAGCGGTACGCCAATCACCATCCCCCCAATGTTAATTGCACTTTGGTAGTCCACACATTTACACACAATTACATCATATAACCGACATACACCCACCATGTTTTGTGTGTGTGTGTGTGGGGGGGGGGGGTCTTCCCCCACCCCTGTTGCCCTCCTCCTGCTCTGGGCATGGGGACCCGGTGGGGATCCTAGGACCCGTCATGTTGTCAGAATCCGTGGGTGCTACTGAATGTATAGATACAACCACGGGAGTGAGAGCAGGACTGAATATGAGAGCAAGTGAGAGTGAGGGGGTGATGAATGGAGGTGGTGATGATGGGTTGGTTTTGTGCGGTGCTTTGCATGTTGGGTGGCATCTCAGGGCGCCTGCAGTGGTCTGCTGATCAGTCGCTCGGGTGGGCACCGGGTGTGGGGGTCTGTTTCTGTGGTCTGCGCTGGCGGTCTGCGCCAGGCGCTGGTGCGCATTCAGGCTCACTGCATCTGCTTCGCAGCCACCTTATGAAACAAGGGTGAATGAGGGGTGAGTTTAAAGGGGTACAGGAGTGAGAGAGAATGGGTTGGTCCGGGTGAGTAAGAGTGAGTTAGTGCATATGGGTGCGCATGGGAGCATGTGGGTGTGAAGGTGTAGGGAGGAGTGTGTCTGCGAGTTGGGAGGTGCTGGATTAAGCGGGGTAGTGCCTCTTGGCAATGTGGGCTCCCCTGCATGGGGGGACTTCTTTGGGTATGGGGGTCCCTGGGGTGTGCGGCGGTGGCACTGGGGGGGGGGTTGTGGGGGTGCCTGGGGGGCTCGCGCTGGGAGGTGTGGGCTGGTCTCCGGCTCAGGGGGTGAGGTCGCTGGCCTCCTGGTGCCTAGGGCCCAGGGGCGGGAGTTGGCCCCACTGGGGGGTAGGGGCGGACCGGTCTGAGGGTATGGGCTCGCCACACCAGTCGCCAAGCAACCTGGCCTCCCTCGAACGTCCCTCCAGGGGCGGATGCCTGGCTTTCCTGGGGCCTGCTGACCTTGGACATTTGTGCCCTGTGGGTGCTGGTGGCGCTGCCTTGCCTGCTTGGGGTTCCCGGGGGGGAGAGCTGCTGCGACCAGCCCCCGCTTCGTATGTTTCCTGACAAACCACTCACATGCACACACTTATTTTGCACACGCTCTCATATATATGCACGCAGACGTACACACACAAGTGTCTCTCCTTTAACAGGTGCGGAAACTAGACTCATGTTGAGACATCTTCGGTGGAAGAAGCAGTTTGTCTTTTGTTTGTTTTAGTTGTTGGTTTGTTTGGTTTTTTTTGGCTGCTCCCCTCCCTTTTCTTTCCTCCTCCACACACTTCCTTTCCATCTTCCCCATTTTGTCGGGTCTTCCATGGGTAAAATAATTAAAATAAAGTATTAAAAGTTATTACAGGAGGAGTTTACAACAATATACAATACATAGTTAGGTACTGTATAAGCTCCTCTTGGCAAAGTAAATCTGTTTTGGCACAATAAGGGCAACAGATCCCTGTTCTGCTTGCCTAACAGGACAAGGGAAAAAAAAATCCATCCTCCAGATTGGTCATAAAAAACTTGTACTGGTCACCAAGGAGATGTGTGGGAGCATCTGTTGTCTTATCTGATGAGAGTAAGAGACATTTTAAACAATGGGGAGGGGGTGGGATTCCACACATCTCACTGGTCAGACCCAAACACGTGGATTGGAAAGATGTTGGAGATTTTGTCACCTCTGCTGAGGAATATAGCCATCCATGGGAAGCCAACATTTGGCCTTAAGATAGAATATTCTCCTAAATTAGAAACATATGCATTGTCACTTAAATGGGTAACCACAGCACAAAAGGCTGTGCACAATTGACACCCAGAAATGGGTGACCAATCTTAACAGAAGAGAGGATGAGAAAATTTGAAGCAAATTCCAAATTCATTATAGTAAAAAAGATGAAACAGATGTTGGTCTTATAAAAGGAAGCAAAATATGTCACTATAACATTAAAGTTACACAGTATCCTCTCCGTCTAAAAGCTCAAAAAGGTGTTAAACAGGTTGTAGAAGAGCTAGAGAAGCGGAAGATGTCATGTCATGCTCAGCCTCCCGGAAACATCCTGATGATGCAGGATCTGCAGGAATTAACAAAGCTATAATTTTTTGTGCTCATCGTGTATCAGGATCATACACATTGTTGAATGAACTAGAACTCCAAATGCAACTTTTCACAGTAGTAGTCATTAGCAATGCATTTTTGGCATACCAGTACACCCAGATCATCAATTTTGGTTTGCATTCATATCTGAAAACAAAAAGTACACACTCATCTGACTACCACAGGGTTACTGGGAGTCTCCTACAATTTTTCTTTAGTCAATGTCAGCAAATCTTGCACATTTGATACCTCCTAATAGAAACCAATTGCTCCTATGACATATTGCTGGCATCTCCTGATGAAGAAATATGCAAACAAAACATATCTCTACAGGTTGGAGTATATAGGTGATTAAATAAAGGTGCTGTGTTTAATCAAGGTTCCCAAATTTATACCTGACCAAAGGGTAAACCCATCCTCCCACAAAAATTATTTCACTATGCTGCTATTTGAACACATAGACTTTGTTATGTGTTCAAGCGAGGGATGGTGATATTAGTTATTAGTTATCACAGCCTATGGATTTGAAAATTTTGGTACAAAATTTTGCCAATAATGTATAATTTGTGCACAAAATAATGCCCAGGGCAATGTTAAGACCAGAGAAGGATAGTTTTCCATCATCAACATACCCATTCCAGAACATTTGCATGGACTTCATTGAGCTAACCAAATGTGAAGAGAAGAGATATTGTTTAGTTATTGTGGATATGGTTACAGATTATTTCACATTTAGGGAAAGTGTTGAATAGTGATTTGAAACACCATGCAGCATATCACCCACAGTCTACAGGATTTGTGGAACAACTTAACTGGACCATTATAGAACGATTAAGAAAACAATGGCACAAACAGGACAGAATTGGATTTATTGTTTACCTTGATACTATTTTATACGAGAATAATGCCTACAAAAGAAGGTGTATCTCCATTTGAAGTTTACATGAAAAGCTTTAATTAATATTCCCTCTTAGACCATTCAACCCAGAAGAGGAAGAGATTTTGGTTTAGCAGATTACATGTTAAAAATGTTGACTCAAAGGATTCTGTTTATGCTATTCTCCCTAGGAAGAAACACACAGGAGGAATCATCACCATAAAACCCGGAGACCAAAGCCTTACAAAGACTGTTAAAAGAAGACCTGGTCAGAAGCCACCTGGCAGGGGCCACATAAGGTAATATTGTCAATTCCAACAGCTGTAAAAGTACGAGACAGAGACACTTGGGTACACCTTACACACTGTAAATTATTATCAAAAACAAGCCATAGAAGCTAGCCATAGAGAGTGTTGCTGTTGTGGAGGAAGTCTAGGGCTACAAAGGGAGTCAAGTATTTTAGCTGACCTGATTGTCTCATACCTTGGTGAAGAAATTAAGAGTACACAGCAGGGAGAATACACTCAAAATGGCTAACAATGAAAGATCCCTCAGTGATTACTGATGTAGATTCCAGTTTTTTTGAATGGCTCACATGTGTGTTCCTCTTGCTTGTCCTTGTCATAGTCCTCCTGATATGGTTGTTGTGCAGCTCAGTTACTATTTTAAAAGGTAACTGACAAATCAATAAACATTGACATTAAGGATAAAGGGACACCACCCACCATAACGTGCACTGAAGATAAAGCTTGTGTAGTCTAATTACCTCTGCCAGGCCGAAAAGGCCAGGAGGAGGTTATGTTTTTGCCGGGGTTTGTCTGTGTGTTTGTCTGTTTGTCTGTCTGTCTGTCTGTCTGTCTGTCTGTCTGTCTGTTTGTCTGTTGGTTAGCAAGATAACTCAAAAAGTCTTGGACGGATTTCCATGAAACTTTCACGCATTGTTGGAAATGGTACAAGGAAGAACTGATTAAATTTTGGGGGTGATCCGGTTCACCGTCTGGATACAGGAATTTTTTAAAGCATTTTTCAACACTGTGACATTCAGCCATTTTCAACATGTGCGCAGGCGCAATGGAGGGTGCTGGTCGTCGTGTCTGCAACACAAACTCCGCGTTCTTCAACGTTTTAGGCACAAAAGCACGCGGAAAACACTGCTGGCCTGGGCCCGCCAGCGTGCCTGTGTTTGCGTGCAACTGCAAAACCTCACACGGCCAGCTGTCCGCCGACGGATTCTTTGGCAGAAATTCCCCGGCCAGCCATTGGAGCTGCGCATTTGGCAGAAATTCACCGGCCAGCCATAGGCGCTGCGCAAAAACGAGCACTCTGCCGCGGCGAAGCTTCTAAATTCTCGTTTGCCGCGGAGCGCAACCCCAAAATAATATAATATAAAACCCACAGCAACCTGTCTACCCAATTTGCATCCGTCAGTGGAGGAGATGGACACAACAGCAACACTTCAGTTTATTACCTCCGCCAAGGAGGCAATGCTTTTACTACTGAACCACTAATCCTATCACTATCAGATTGATTGTCATTGATTAATTGTGTGTTTATTGCACTGTCCCTGTCAAATAAACAAATAATCATTGTGAATCCAATTGCTAGTCATATGTTTACATGCTCAAGGAATCTGAAAACGTACACACAAACACTGTATGGGGGGAATTGTGGCACTTGGTGGAGGTCTGCGCTCTCCGAGTGCTTTTCTAGTTTAACTATTGTGATATACATAATTGTGACCACTCCATGCACTATGAATCTGAGTCTGTGATGTATGAAAAAAGTCATAAGTATATGTGCATTTGTTAGAAAAATTCCTCTTAACCTTCAGTCAAAAACCAGGCTGGATCAGAGTTTCAGCAAATTTAATTACACTGGCCAGTGGAGAGCAATACAGAAATAGTCTCAGAGCCTATTTGTGCACCATTCTAACTCAAACACATATCACTCATGAATAAGTCTCATCATCATATTACGGATGCAGGGAATGACACAAGAAAAAGCCAAAAATAATACCACAAAAATCATTAACAAGTTCATGATGAGACCTCTCCATGAAGAGAATAATCAACTTAGCCAGGTATGTTCATCAGTGACATTGTCCCTGGCCATACCAGCTTGCTAAGCAGTCAAATGCTGTATGGCTGAGGCAATCATGTGATCATCTGCATCATTTTCAGGGAAAAAAGTATCAATAATCTCTGACAGTTACACACACGCCCCCTCGGGCACCAGTTATTTGATCAAGAACCATTTTATTTTGAGCCAACATAAGGCTAAAAGCTGTTAATTCCTCATGTATACCAGAAAAAGCAGATAAAGAAAAATTCACAAATGAGTGTAGTCTATAACTAGTAGTTTCAATCCATAAGGTGTTCTTAGCCACTCCCACCAAAGGGAACAAGGAGTTAAAGTGTCTGTGACACGATTTAGGAACTATGGATCACATTCAGTATGAATTTATCTTCAATCATCCATATAGTTGGTTCTTTTGACTTAGAACTCTAAATAAGTGGAAAAATATTTCCAAGTGAATTCAAATTTAGCACCGTGTTGCACTAACGCGATCTCCTGAGACTCGCCTCGTTTCCGGATATGACGTCATGAGGTGAAGTTCCTCTCGGCTGATCCGTGTGTTGTCAGTGTAAACAAGCTGTTTATGTTATGACCCGAGCGCCGGTTCTGATCGCGCTCGGGCTAAGTTATGTTTCGCTGCCGGCCTTGACAGTTGCGGGCTGTATTCTGGCCTCACCGGGCTCTTATTGTGAAAGTGCTCGGTGGGGCTTCCGCCTGTCAACGGTCGGTCAGCTGTTTGTAATTACCGTCGTTAGTGCTTCGCCTTCTTAAGCCCGGCACTGGCGGCGGTAAGACGCAGCAGTGTCAGTCGTTCTTCGTCTGAGCTACGGATGCTTTGGACTGTTACCTACCTCGTCTGCCTGTGGTTGACCGTCGCTTCCCCTGGACCAGTAAGTGAGCTGTTAGCCTTACCCCTCCCGGTGTGAGTAGACCTCTGTGTGTCTCTGCCTCAGCAGCCTGTGTAGTCATTACTCCATCAACCTTGCCTGTGTATGACAGTCTCCTCCTATGGACCTGTAAGAGAGCTGTTTAGCCTTACGCCTCCGGATGTGTGTAGACTTATGTGTCATTGCCCCTGCATCTTGTGCTGTTACTTTTCACCATAATAAAACTCACTGAAACTCACTGGTGACTGTGTGGCGTCTTATGGTGGCTCGCGAGGGCCACCGCATGACAGTTTAGCTTCTATATCAGCGAAGAAATGCCGAAACGTTGCGTGGTGGCTGGGTGTTCTAATTGCTCCAGTGAACGTATAAGCCTGTTCTCATTCCCAAAAGCTCCAGATCTTCTTAAAAAATGGGCGAAGCAAGTACAGAGTTGCACATGCAGTTGTGCAGCCACTTTTTTTGTAACTTAGATTTTTATTCATTTTTCATCATATATATTGCATTCAGATCACAGTCTACATTTAAAAACAAAGGGGCTAGAGTAAGAAAGAAAAAAAAGGGGGGGGACAAATGTTGGAGCATCAAGTTTTTAGTTTCCATCTCTTAATTCTTCTGGTTTTTCCAGCGTCTTTGGTTATTCTTTCAATTTCTGTCTCGTTGTTGCACTTTGTAGTGTGTCCATTTCCGCCTTTTTTTTCCCCATAGTCCTTCTTGCATTCTTTGTCGATATGTTAGTTTTTCCATCATACGTATGTCCTCAACAATGTCAGTCCATTGCTCTTGGTCAGGAAGAACTTCTGATCGCCATTTTTTTGTGATTGTTTTTTTACATGCAATCAACAAGATTTTAACTAGATATCTGTCCTCGGCCTGTATTACATTGTCTCTTTTAAGATCACATAAGTACATCAGGTTACAGTTCATTGGTATATTATATCCTAATATCCTCTGTATTGTCACATGTATAGATTTCCAGAATGATGAGATTTTGCAGCATTTCCAAAACATATGCGAGTGGTCTGCATTTTGAGCCCCACATCCCCTCCAGCATAAAGATTGGGTATTTGTATATTTTCCTTGAATCTGTGGTGTAATGAAAAAGCGGATCAGATTTTTCCATCCAAATTCCCTCCATGTCCTTGAATTTGTTGATGTGTGTTGTGTTTTCCATAATTCCTGCCAGCTTTCTTCTGTTATGTTTAAATTTAGCTCTTTCTCCCATTTCTCCTTTATATAGTTACTTGAATGATTGCCATAAGTTTCTGATATAGCTTTGAAATAATTCTTATTTTATTTCCTGCATATGAACTTAAAATGAATTGTATAATCTCGCTCACATCTGTTTGGAGGTTATGCCTAATCTTCTTCATATAATAGTCTCTCATCTGCAGATATCTGAAGAATTCCGATCTTTCTAGTTTAAATTTTCTTCTGATGTTTACAAAGCTCCCAAGATCTTTTTTCCCGATATTGCCCCATGCTGTGATTCCCTTGTTCACCAGATTTTTGTATCCCCTATCTTGTTTTGCCGGTTCAAACTGACTGTCAAATGCTACCCATTTCAATAGTTTTATGTCTTCCTTTATATTATACTTTTGTACTATTTTATACCACAGTTCCAAAGTAAATTTAGGGATTGGGTCTATTTGTTTGATTTGCTTATATGCATCTTTATCTCCTATTATGCTTTGTACTGGGAGTCCCTCAATTTCCTTTTCCATTTCTTTCCATTTTGCCTCATATCCTTCGTCGCACCAACATATGATATATCTTATTTGTGCTGAGTAGTAATATTCCTTTAGACTCGGTAGGCCCATGCCTCCTTTCTCTTTTGGTAACTGGAGAGTTTTATATTTCACTCTTGGCTTTTTACCTCCCCAAACAAATCTCGATATCATCCTGTCCCACTTTGAGAACTGGGCACCTGGAATCTCTGTTGGTAGAGCCTGGAAGAGGTAAAGTAATCTAGGTTGTATGCTGATTTTGACTGTCTCAATTTTTGAATTCAGATCCATATTTAAGATTGACCATCTATCAATATCTTTTTTTATTTCTTGTTCCAACCTATCATAGTTTGCTTTATAGATTTTGCTTAGATCTTTAGGTATGTTCACTCCAAGGTATTTTATTTCTTTTTGTTTCCAGTTTAGTTTGATCTTATCAGTTATCTGGTTTAAAGGGTTATAGTGGAATGTCAGTATTTGTGTTTTTGTTATGTTTATCTTGTATCCTGATAATTTTCCAAAATTTTCTATCAAGTTCATCATTTCCATTATTGATTCATCTGGTTGTTCAAGGTAAACTATAATATCGTCTGCAAATAGCCCAATCTTGTGTTCCGCTCCCTTTATTGTTACACCTTTTAATTTCTTATTTTGTCGTATCGCTTGAGCCAGTGGCTCTATGAACAGAGCAAACAAGGTGGGCGATAAGCAGCATCCCTGCCTAGTTGATCTTTGTATATTTACTTTGTCTGTTAAGCTACCGTTTATCTTGATTCTTGCCACAGGTTCTTGATACAGCGTCCTTATGCATTGTACTGATTTTTCGTTAAATCCAAAGCGTTCCAGCACACTATATAGGAATTTCCAGTTAACCCTGTCAAATGCTTTTTCTGCATCTAAACTCATTATTACTGCGCTTTTCTTTTCTTTATGTATTTGATTAATTATATGTATTGTTCTCCTGATATTGTCATGTGTTTGGCGTCCCTCTATGAAACCAGTTCGATCATCTTCTATCAATTCTGTCAAGAACGTCTTTATTCGTTTACATATAATTGTTGTATATATTTTATAATCCACATTTAATAAAGAGATTGGTCTATAGTTTCCGCATTGTTCTCTATCTTTCCCTGGCTTTAAAATAACTGAAATAATGTCTTTGTTCCATGATGGAGGTATTTTGTTGTTGTTCAGCGTCCAATTAAATGACTTTAGGAGCTGTGGCGTGAGTTCTTCTATAAACAGTTTATAAAACTCAGAAGGGTATCCATCACTACCTGGTGATTTACCGTTTTTAAGTGACTTAATCACATCTCTAATCTCTTGTGTTGTTATTTCTGCTGTTAGCTTTTCATTTTGTTGATTTCCTATTGATGGCAAGTCCAATGTGCATAGAAATTTTTTAACATCTTTAGTATTTGTTTCTTCAGGTTGCGAGTATAGTTCTTGATAGAAATTATGGAATATTTCTTCGATGTTTTCTGGGTTAACTGTGGTTTTATTTGTGATGGGGTCTTTAATCTTATATACATTATTCATTGTTTGTTGTTTTCTTAACCGTTTTGCCAGCAGTTTTGTGGCTTTTGGTCCCGTTTCATAATATTTTTGCTTTAGATATCTATTTTTCCTTTCAATTTCATCTATTTGTGTTTCTTTTATCTTTATTTTTTCTTCTTTAATTTCTTGATATATTTTTGGGTCATTTGTGCTTCGATGTTTACGTTCTAATTCCCTCAGTCTCTCACATCTTTGTTCATATGTTTCCAGTTTAGACTTATTTGCTTTTCCTGTTTCAACAATTAATTTACCTCTTAACACGGCTTTTAGTGCATCCCATAGTATTGTTGGGTCCACTTCTTCATTGTCATTCTCTTGGATATACTCGTTTATGTTTACTTTTATTCTTTCTTTCATTTTCTCATCATTTAACAGTCCTACATTAAGTTTCCATGTTGTTTGTCGTTTTCTATTGTTTAAATATATTTCCATGTATATAGGATTATGATCTACTTAATCCACATCAACAAAATGTAGTTACAGAGTTCATGAACTCTATGTACAGCATGAGTCTATATCCCACAATAACACATCCCAGTAGAATCACAGCTCACTCTGCTACACTTATTGACAACCTGTTTGTCAATGTTCTCGACAAGAAAATAGAAAGTGGATTATTGATAAATGATATAAGCGACCACTTGCCAATCTTTGCACTTATCCATGGCCACACGGGGCCCAACCCAGAAAAAAATCTCAAAATCGTTCAGACACAAATCACCAAACGCAATCAGTTCTTTTAAAGAGGACTTGCTGAAGCAAGACTGGACAGAAGTCTATGTATCAGATGTAAATGAAGCCTATGACGCATTTACAAACATTGTAACCACTCTTTATGAAAAAAACTGCCCATTAGTTAAAAAAAAGCTTAAACACAAATTTACTGACAAACCATGGCTAACCAAAGGACTACAAAAGGCGTGTAAAAAGAAAAATTTATTATATAAAGCTTTCATAAAGAAAAGGACAAAAGAAGCAGAGCAGCGGTATAAAACATACAAAAATAAGTTAACATATATAATAAGATGTAGTAAAAGAGACTATTACAGTAAAGAACTGGAAAAAAACAAAGACAATATTAAAAATACATGGACAATAATCAACAGTATCCTTGGAAATAAAAGCAGAAATACCAGCTACCCAACTAACACTCCAAAAAATAATAAATCGACTCCGAATGTGAATATAGCTTCACCTGCAGATGAATTTAATAATTTTTTTGTTAACATTGGACCTAAACTGGCCCGAGAAATACCCACTACGGTGCCAACAGGTGATTCAATATGCAATAACACTGCTGTAAAAGACACCATCTTCATAAAGAACACAGACGAAAGAGAGGTCATTGAAATTGTTAAATCGTTCAAAAGTAAAACATCTACTGACTGCGATGGTATTGATATGCTACTAGTCAAAACTGTTATCGAATGCATAGTGAAACCACTGACGTATATCTGTAACCTGTCTCTCCAATCAGGTATATTTCCCAATGCAATGAAAATAGCTAAAGTAATTCCGATTTACAAGACAGGCGACAGAGGGGAACTCTCCAACTACAGACCAATTTCACTATTACCGCAATTTTCCAAGATACTTGAAAAAATATTCTATGAGAGAATTGACAACTTCATACTGAAGAATGATTTATTGTGTGAGCAGCAATATGGGTTCAGACACAAAAGGACAACAGCATATGCCTTAATGGAATTTACAGAAAAAATATCAACAGCCATTGAAAATAAAGAGTATTCAGTTGGAGTATTCCTGGATCTTAAAAAAGCATTTGATACAGTAGATCACAATCTATTATTAAAGAAACTACAAAATTGTGGTATCAGAGGGGTAGCACTGTCCTGGTTAAGAAGTTACTTAAAGAATAGATATCAGTTTGTATGTGTTAACAACAAAAACTCAGAGCTACTGAAGGTCACCTGTGGAGTCCCACAGGGTTCAGTTTTGGGACCATTATTATTCAATATGTATATAAATGATATATGTAAAGTTTCAGAAAAAATGGACTTAATATTGTTTGCTGATGACACTAACCTGCTATGCAGTGGAAACAACTTGGAACAACTTCTGGATACACTCGGAAAGGAATTAGGAAAGCTGAAACTGTGGTTTGATTCGAACAAATTAACGCTCAATTTAAGCAAGACAAAATTTATAGTCTTTAACAACCATCACAACTACCCAGTACCCAAACTCAGTGTAAATGGTGTAGAGATTGAAAGGGTATCCGAAACTAAATTCCTTGGAGTAATAATTGATAACAAACTGTGTTGGAAGCCACATATTAATTATATAAAAGGTAAAGTATCCAAATCAATTGCAATATTACACAGAGTGAAAAATTTGCTGAATCAACCCACACTATACACCTTGTATCATTCATTAATACTCCCATACATGACATATTGTAATGAAGTATGGGGAAATACATATAAAACAAACATATATCCACTCTTTATGCTTCAAAAGAGAGCTATTAGAATAATCAACAAAGCAGCTTACAGGGAACCAACAAACCCACTTTTTCTTAAACAAAAAACTCTCAAGTTGAAAGATCTGATCGACTTTAAAACCGCAATAATAATGTTCAAAGTGAAGAATCTATCACTGCCCGCAAATATCCAAAAGTTGTTCCAAACAAGGGAGAAACGATATCACTTCAGAGGAACATGTATATTTCAAAAGCCTACAGTGAGAACAGCTACCAAGCAACACTGTATTTCAGTGCAAGGTGTCAGATTATGGAACGATTTTGGACCTGAATTAAAATCATGTACAAAGCTTGGACAATTTAAACAAAAACTAAAGGAAGAAATACTCCAAACATATTTACAAGACGACATGTAAACTCACATAAGGATTGACATTTCCAGCCTGTGTTGTGTTATAGCTTAGTTTTTCTTTTTTCTCTGTGACACTATGTCTTAGATTTGTTTTTGAATAGTAACCGCTTAACTTAGACTAGCTCAGTTTTCTTTTTCTCTCAGTCATATTTTGTCTTAGCCTTGTTTTAAATTGTAATCGCTCTTGTCTTGTTTTCTCTTTTTTCTCCTTTGAATTCTTGGATGGAATATGGGTGGGCAATATAAGCTGCGGCTTCAGCCATCACCCATTTCGGATAACTCACGTGGAATTATATAGTAGAAGGAGTCTTTGTCTAATTTGACCTTGTTGTTATATTATACAGTTTCTTTTAACCTGTAATGTACTATCCGAAATAAATTCATTCATTCATTCATTCATTCATTCATTCATTCATTCATTCATCTGATATTTCTGCCCCTCCAATCCGACAATTTCTCACCCTGTGTCTGTCACCTTCATTCATAAGGAAGTAATCTATTCTAGAGTGTACTTTATGGACTGCTGAATAATGTGTATAGTCTTTTTCGAGTGGGTGCAGGTCCCTCCATATGTCTACCATACCCATTTCTGCCAGTGAGGTTCTTATGAACTTTGTTACATGTTTTTTTGTCTTCTTAACACTTGTTGTGTCAACTTCATGATCCATGACAGCATTTAAGTCTCCTCCACAAATTAGGACTCCTTCACTGTGTGTTGCTATGAGATCAAACAGATGTTGAAAAAAACCCTTGTCACTTTCTGGTGGGGCATAGATGTTCACTAATGTGATCTGCATACCATCTATTCTTCCCTTTATTATTACATACCTGCCTTCTTTATCCTGGATTTCTTGTTCACATTCAAATTGTATTTTATTTGAAATTAGTATCATAACCCCCCTTTTAGTTCCTCCCTTAAATGAACTGTAGTAGGAGTTCTTATAGCCAAATCTCTTTAGTTTCACATGTTCTGTCTTGCTCAAATGTGTCTCTTGCATAAGTATAATTTCGGCTTTTTCCTTCTTGAATTTTCTTATTATTCTTTCCCTTTTAACAGGTGAGTTCAGACCATTCACGTTTAGTGTCATTATCTTAAGATTTTTACCCATATTCATGTTTTTCCATTTTTTTAACTTGTGCTCCTAGCCCCTTTAACAACAAAAATAACACATATTTATATAAAAACACATTAAAAAATCTCGACCTCCGTACTTTGGGCCTTTCTTCTGCCCACTGGTCCCTGTTGGTGGGTGGAGGGAATGTCCTCACCGAGTGAGGGGCCCTCCCTAGACCTATATTTACTATCCAAGTAATAGTCATTAGTCTAGAAATGTCCAACAAATATCACTTAAACCTCTCCTAGCCGTCTGTTTCTCTTTTACCTTGTCTTCTTGGCCTTCATTTCTTCTGTGTCTTTCTTAATCTTTGTTACAATCTAGGCTTTCAGTTGAAAGCCTTGCAGTTTTTCCTGGGCCCGCTGCTCCACGTCTCCTCCCGTCTTCTGCCGCTCACTCGCCTCCACTCCGGCTGTCGTGATGCGTTCAGTGCCGCCGGTGCTCCAGCCGCTTCCTCCGGCACGCTCACCACAAAGCCTCGCTCCGTCATGTCCCGCGCTGCCTCTCTGGCTGTGTTGTATGTCTTCACGCCGTCCTCCCAATGAATCCTCATCTTCGTTAGCGGCGTTTGGAATCTAATTTTTTTCTCTTTCAGCATTTTTTTAATGTTGGCATATTTCTTTCGCTGCTGCACAATTTCTGTCGGGTAGTCATGATCAAAGAATATCTGCTTGTCGCCGATTCGTATCTTTTTTTTCCACGCTTGTGTCAGGATTCTTTCCTTTACATCATATTTCAGAAAGTTGACCACAACTGACCTGGGTGGAGAGTTTGGTTTCAGGTTCTGTGCCGAGGCTCTGTGCGCTCGTTGAATCTGCAGATCCGCTTCACCGGGCAGCTCCAGCTCTTTTTTTAAGAACTGATCCATGAATTTCGTCATCGAGTTGCCTTCAATGCCCTCCGGGATCCCGAAGATGCGTATATTGCTCCGTCTGGACCTGCTCTCCAGGTCGGTTATTTTCTCCTGCATCCTCTGCGTTTGTGCCGTCAGGGTCTGTAGCTGCTTGCTTGCCTCGCTCTTCCAATCTTCCAGCTCCGATATTCGGGCCTGTGCTTCTGTCATACACGCCCGCTGAGAGCGCAGCTCCTCCATGTTTTCTGCTAGCTTGCACTCCATTTCTCTTCGGAGGCCCATAATTTCCTCCTTAATCTCTTTTTTCAGCTCCTCCTTAAGAGCCGCTAAATCCTGTTGTAGCTGCCGCTTGAAGTCTTTCAACTCTTTACCCAAACTGGCGAAGCCAGTGTTCATGTTATCGAGCCTGGCGTCCTCCATTTTCTCTGCTGCAGTCACCTCGTTTTTTTGGGCCTCGTGTTCAGCAATTTCTCCTGCGTTGTTGAAGAGGAATTCTTTAATTTTACCCTGCTTTTGTCCTTGTGCCCGGCTCCTTCGTGTTTTCATCCCTTAGTTTATTGATCCGCTTATGTCGAGTTGGCCATTTACCGATGATTTTTAATCCGGCTAAGGAGAGCTCTCTGTTTAAGCGTTATGTCTCTCCGCCATCTTCCCGGAAGTCCTGTGCAGCCACTTTTAAAAAAACCTAACCTTGATCCATCTGTTTTTAAAAACTTCAGGCCAATTTCTAAGCTTCCTTTTATTTCTAAGCTTTTAGAAAAAGTTGTTGCCAAGCAGCTCACTGACTTTCTGATTGAATAAAATATTTTCGACAAATTTCAGTCAGGTTTTCGTCAGAAACACTCAACAGAGACCGCTCTTCTCAGGGTGTCGAATGATATTTTAATGTCATCAGACTCTGGCAAATGCTCTGTTTCAGTGTTATTAGATCTTACTGCAGCATTTGATACCATTGATCATTGTATTTTGTTACAAAGGCTTAGAGATTGGGTAGGTATTTCTGGAAAAGCTCTGGATTGGTTTTTCTCCTACCTTTCTGGTAGGAGTTTTTCCGTGGCTGTTGGCTCTTATTCATCTGACTCTGCTCCTTTAACCTATGGGGTGCCTCAGGGTTCTATTCTGGGTCCACTTTTATTTGCCCTATATATGCTGCCACTTGGTTCTATCATCAGCAAATTTAAAGGTGTGTCTTATCACTGCTATGCTGACGATTAACAGCTACTTTTCTCTTTTAAACCTGACCATGTTGACAATTTAAAAATTATTCATGATTGTCTGTCTGCAATTAAGGACTGATGTCTAGTAACTTTTTGCAACTTAATGCTGATGTAACAGGTTATAGTACTTCCATTATAATTGCACAAGATCTCTGTGTACATTTGGTTGCATACACTGACAGTGAGTATCCTGATAGTAAGCCCCTCCTCTAGCTCCCCTTGTCTGACCGGACTTCCCCTTCCTCCTTCCTGTCTTACATTTGTATGGAAGAGGTAGGTTTGATTCGTTTTAGCCCAAGGTCAATCCAGTTATTATTTATGTTAATATATGTCATCCATTAGTTTCTTTTATCAGGTTTCATTTACAATCAATATATGTGTATTATTGTTGGGTTCTTTTTATTGACTAAAGTCTAATTCTGTATTATTTATGTTTTGTGTCACGACATGGATGCTAGTTTTGCTGAGTGCTAGCTGTGACGCTGTTTGGAGGACTCACTGTATTTCATGTTGTCAACAGGTGCGCCATAATTATTATTTCTATTTTAAACATATGTATATCTCTTTTGCCTGTCTTACATTTGTATGGAAGAGTTTTGCTGAGTGCTAGCTGTGACGCTTTTTGGAGGACTCACTGTATTTCATGTTGTCAACAGAAAATAAACAGCAGCAAGTGAACGTTTGGGTCGTCACCTTTAATATAAAAACAAAACACAACGCAGAAGTTTCTCCCCGTTACAATGGTGCCGTGACCATCTGGTTCATCCGATCTACGCTCGTTAGATCACCGGGACTGCTGCTGCTAACTCCGCCGTTGCTGCCACCGGGTGACCGATGCTAGTTTCTCCGCTAGCATCCGACGACTGCTGCTACATTGAGATCCTGCAGGTGTATTTATGCCACAGTGCGTGCATGAATTATTGACGTCGAGTGTTGTTTTAGTTTTAAACATTCTAAGCCCTTAGGCAATCGCTATTTTGAAAGCGTTTGTTTATGTTGTTGTAATCTACGTGAATCAGGTGTGGTATAGGCTATTTTTAAGAAGACTTGTGTACATTATAGCCTGGTCTAGGTGCCTATTTTTTTATTTTAATTTTATGAAACCTTGCCATTATTAATAATTTTGGGTAACTTTCTAACGGTATTTTTTTTTCATGTTTGCTTAGACATAGTGGTCAGTATGTCAATG
Source organism: Pholidichthys leucotaenia (assembly GCA_020510985.1). Taxonomy (NCBI): domain Eukaryota; kingdom Metazoa; phylum Chordata; class Actinopteri; order Cichliformes; family Pholidichthyidae; genus Pholidichthys; species Pholidichthys leucotaenia. The sequence goes on from CM035836.1 coordinate 455,379,887, forward strand.
TCGAAGTTGAATGTTACTTATGTATCTAGTGGGTTTGGGAGAGGTTGTAAAATTGGTTCAGATGCAGAGGCCAGTCATCAAAGGGTGGGCCAGTCAGCTCTGGATCCAGTAGCATTTTCCACTCCACTCACTCACATAGTCAAAGACAGACATGTCGCTTACACGGATATAGTTGATAGCCCAACTGCCAGGCTTGCAGAGCAGGCACATAACAGTACTAGTGAAATGCATAATATACCTCCCAATCATTCAAGCCCAGTACATGCTCCACAGACCTGCTCAGGGGGGTGCTTGGATACTTCAAGACTAAATGTGGTTGTTCAGTCAGATGTTAAGCCACCACCATTCTTCAGAGGTGATCATACTGACACATGTACTGTCCATGAATGGGAGGACCTGATGCAGAGTTACTTGCGCAGACGAAAGTGCAGCACTGCTGTTATGTATGATGCCATAACAAGCAGACTAATGGGGAAAGCCAGGGACATTGTGAAAGTCTCACTGCGTAGCAACCCAGATATTGACCCCGATAGCAATCCTGCAGCTGTCTTTGACGTTCTGAAAAGGAATTTTAGTGAGCTCCCATACTCCGACATGCCTATGGCAGATTTTTATAGCACGCTGCCAAAAACTAATGAGAGCGCACTGGATTACTGGGTGCGACTGAACAAAGCTATCGATGTTGTCGATGAGTGTCTCCGCAGGCGGGGTAGGTGTGTTGAAGACATGAGTGCTGAAGCTGTGATGATGTTTGTTACTCACTGCCCAGACCCTCACCTCTCTCTGTCTTTCAAAAGCAAACCAGCCAGTAAATGGTCAGCATCTGAGGTCCAGGAGCGCTTGGATGACCATCAAAGGGACTTGAGACGTAGGCCCTCAGTGTGTCAGCACTCTCCTTCTACTCACAGTCCCAGCTATGTGGCGTTCACTCAGTCCACTGCCCAGTTTGACAACTCTTATGTTCAGCCAGAGGCAACATTTCACCCTGTGCTTCACCAGCCACCTGCAGCTGTGCCTGTAAATCGTGCAGAGGAGGAGCCAAGTATGCGTGAGGTGGTAAGCATGTTGAATAAGGTCATCACACTGTGCTCTGCTCCCCAGTCAGTGTCACATCGTCGTCAGCCTCAGCAGCGCCAGCAGTTGTCCCAGCCGCCAGTGTCCTCTCTTTGCCGGGTATGTAGCAACACTGACCACTCCACCTTCAGTCACTGCAGGCTACTAAAACTCTGTCGTAACTGCCTCCAACCTGGCCACTTCAAGTCTTCTTGTCCAAGTGTCACTCGTCCAGCTGCAGCCTCCGCACAGCTCGGCCGTGTGCCGTTAAACTAGAGCACCCGCGCTGTGAGAGGGCAAGCGTGGGTTGTGATACAGCCCTCACCGACCCAGATCTACTTACCATCTACAGTGACAACTGTCAGCTTTTGCCATCAGGACAGGTGCCAATTCTCATCAGTTCACAGAAACTTGAGGGGTCAAGCGAACTGTTTTATACGCCTGTGCTAGTAAGTGGCAAGGTCACCTTGAGAGGTATGTTGGACTCTGGGTCCATGTCTTGTACACTAAGTGAAGAGGTAGAGAAGAAACTTCGGTCTGCTGGTGTTCTGCCCAGTGCTCAGTTAATCCCTGATAATGTGGTGCTTGTAGGCTGTGGCGGCTTAACAACCTACCCAAAGTGTTTCTATGACCTTGAAATTGAAGTGTATAAGACAAAGTTTGTTGTACCCGCTCTAGTTGTACCAGGCCAGCGAGATGATTTCATAATTGGCACTAACGTGATTAAGTCTGTCCTACAAACCATGAGAAATGAAAAGGAATACTGGAAGCTGATTTCCTCTAAGAGTAGTGACCCTGCATGTGAGGATTTCTTAGAGCTGCTGAGCTGTGTGTCACGGTGGAAAGGCCCAGATGAGCACGACAAAGTCGGAACAGTTAAGCTGGTGCATAGCGTTACGCTCCTCCCGAAGCAAGAACACCTGGTATGGGGAAAGCTTCCTAGTGATGTTCCTGTGTCTCCAGGTTGCACAGTCATTGTTGAACCCACCTCTGCTCGCTCCGCTCCGAAGAATATCTTGGTAGGGAAACTTGTCACTGCTATGTGGGGTGATCGCTGGGTCCCGATGAAGATTCTTAATCCAACACTGAAACCAGTTACTCTGCGGCGCAATGCTAAAATAGCCGATGTATCACCATGTCTAGCAATGGAAGATCTGAACATCACGCAGGCACAGTGTCAGACACAGAATGCAAGCCCCAGCCCAGAGTTATATAGTAGCACGCCCACTGACGTCGTCCAGGCATTGAAAGCTGCCGGTCTGGGTGATATCGACCTGGATGGCTGTGAAGTTTCTCCTGCTGAAAGAGCCAGGCTGGCAAACCTGCTGTTGGAGTACAGTGACATCTTTTCAAAAGACTCCCTTGACTGTGGAGAGGCCAGAGGATTTGTACACCGGATTCATCTTTCGGATGATCGTCCCTTCCGGCTTCCCTATCGACGAGTCCCGCCAGCGCACTATCACAAGCTCAGGCAGGTTCTGAATGAGATGGAGGAGCGTGAAATCATCAGAAAATCAGTGAGTGACTATGCCTCCCCATTGGTCATGGTATGGAAAAAGAATGGGGACCTGCGTATCTGTACAGACTTCAGGTGGTTAAACGCTCGGACCATTAAAGATGCTCACCCACTCCCCCATCAGTCTGACTGTCTTGCTGCGCTTGGGGGCAATGCTGTTTTCAGCACCATGGACTTGACGTCAGGGTTTTATAATGTCCCACTGCATGAGGCTGATGAGAGGTTTACTGCTTTTACCACACCAATTGGCTTGTATGAGTATAACCGTTTACCTCAAGGCCTGTGTAACAGCCCAGCATCCTTTATGAGGATGATGCTCAGTATCTTTGGGGACCTGAATTTTTCCAGCCTTTTGTGTTACCTTGATGATCTGCTTTCTTTTGCGCCATCTGTTGATGAGGGTCTGGAGCGTCTGAGGACCGTTTTCAACCGGCTGAGGTCCAACAACTTAAAGCTGTCACAGAAGAAGTGTTACTTCCTCAGGCGTTCTGTTAAGTTTCTGGGCCATGTAGTTAACAGTGACGGAGTGTCAGTAGATCAGGACAAGGTTGCTGTGATGTCATCCTTCATGAAGTCAGATCTTATGGAGTCAGATGGCTGCACACCATCCCAGAAGAGGATACGGTCGTTTCTGGGCATGGCCTTGTATTATCAGCACTTCATCCCAGGCTGTTCCTCCATTGCAAAACCTCTGTTTGCTTTGACTGCAGGCTCTAAGCGTAGGGGCAAAGCGGGGAAAAATGGGAATGGTGGCACGTTTCGTAAGCTGACACCACAGGACTGGACAGCTGATTGCGATAAAGCCTTTGCTGAGCTGAAGACTGCGTTGGTCAGTTGTGTAGCCCTTGCCCATCCAGACTTCGACAAGCCTTTTATCCTCTCCACCGATGCTTCTCTTCATGGCTTAGGCGCTGTTCTCTCCCAAGTCCAAGATGGTGATGACAGAGCGAGGCCTGTAGCATTTGCAAGTAAGTCACTCAGCCGCAGCCAGGCCAACTACCCTGCACACAGACTAGAATTTTTGGCGCTGAAGTGGGCAGTGTGTGATAAGTTTAGTCATTGGCTCAAGGGCAACCAGTTCACTGTGTGGACAGATAACAATCCCCTCACATACATCATGACAAAGCCAAAGCTGGATGCCTGTGAGCAGCGCTGGGTGGCGAAGCTGGCTCCTTATAATTTCAAGATCAAGCATGTCCCAGGCAAGTTGAATGTTGCGGCTGATGCACTGAGTAGGAGACCCCTTTGTCAAGCCGCTGGGCCAGCGTCTGCTTTCTGAGCAATACAGAGAACTGCTTAAGTGTGTGATTGATGTTGATGACGGATTCGTGCAAGATGTTTTTCGTTTGACGAGCCAGCCACAAATGCTCACCGGTATGACTGGGTCTGCAGCCAGCCCTGATGTGTCCGTCTCCGAGGATGAGGTGTCGACGCTACTTGATAGCCACAATGACTGGGGGTCTGCTGCTCGTCTCAGGGCCATGTCTGTGGTGGACCACCTGTCTGATGTTGTTCCTGTCGGCCAACCTGCTCTGCCCGCCATGTCATTACAAGAGCTGCAGTCCCACCAGCGACGTGACCCTTCCATCGCACCTGTGCTGTTATATGTGGAGAGGAAACGGAGGCCATCTTTCCGTGAGCGCTGCAAGGAAAGCCAGTCAACTCTACAGCTCCTAAGACACTGGGACAAGCTCACCCTGCAGAATGGTGTCCTGTACAGAGTTTGTAAAGATCCCCTGACGAACCACAAACGCTTTCAGTATGTCGTGCCTGAACAACTGAGATGGGAAGCTCTGGCTGGAGTCCATGATCACGCTGGTCATCAAGGTCAAACACGCACACTCTGTCTTGCTCGTCAGCGGTTCTTCTGGCCTGACATGGAGAGGGAGGTCCGTGATTACGTCAAAAACTGTGGCAGATGTGTGCTGAGCAAGACACCTGAGCCCGCTGCCCGAGCCCCGCTGGAGAGCATAAAGACCACCGCTCCACTGGAACTAGTCTGCATCGACTTCTGGTCTGCAGAAGATCGCAACAAGTCTGTAGATGTTCTTGTAATTACAGACCATTTCACAAAGCTGGCCCACGCATTTCCTTGTCGAGACCAGACAGCAAAGAAAGTAGCTAGGACGCTGTGGGACAAGTTTTTTTGTGTTTATGGTTTCCCTGAGCGCATCCACTCTGACCAGGGAACAAGCTTCGAGAGCGATCTGATTACAGAACTTCTGGAACTTGCAGGCGTCTCTAAATCTCATACCACCCCGTATCATCCTATGGGAAATGGTGAGACTGAGAGATTCAACAGGACTCTGGGTAGCATGCTCCGCTCCTTGCCTCCTCGACAGAAACACAAGTGGCCTCAAATGGTCCAGACGATGACGTTTGTTTACAACTGCACAGCACATGAGACCACTGGCTTCGCTCCCTTCTACCTGATGTTTGGCCGTGTCCCAAGGCTGCCAGTGGACTTGATGTTTCGCAGTGTTCTGTTAGACGACACAGTGTGTGACTACAGTGCCTTTGTAGATTCCCTGTTGAAAGACCTCCAGTCTGCCATGTCTGTTGCACAGAGACACACAGAGTCAGAACAGAAACACCAGGCGACCCAGTACAACAAGAGGGCTAAGGGTCAGTCATTATCAGTAGGAGACAGAGTGCTGATGGCGAACAAGGCCTGCCGCGGCAAACGTAAGCTCGCAGACAGGTGGGGAGACACCATCTTCACAGTTGTTGCTACCAAGCCAGCGCTCCATGTTTACAGGATTCGTGACAGCAATGGGAATGAGAAAGTGGTGCACCGGAATCTGCTGTTGGGGGTCAACTTCCTACCACTGGATGAGAAGCTGGATGGAAGCTCCACGGATGATGATGAGGTGGATGTTCATTCTACTCGGGATGGTTCCCACCCTGTGCGTGCAGCTCTCAGTGATACCATTTCTGTCTCCCCCTCGGCTGACGCTGTCTCTTCCCTGGATGCAGTGGTAGGAGACCGTACGTCATCATGGGTCTCGCAACACTCAGGTGCCCCAGAAGAGCTCCCAGAAAATGTGACCGAAGATCCTCCGGTGGTCGTCACTCACTCTGAGTCTCCCCTTGAACATGGTCGTACTGACGCATCTAGTAGTCAGACACACAGTTTATCTGCGCGTTCGCACAGTCCTGTTTCACACACACATGCAGCACATTCTTCACACGCACCAGAAGCACCTCACACTTCTAGATTTGGTCGAGTTATTAGGCCAGTGTGTAGGTTAATTGAGTCTATGGTTTAACTCCAGTCTGTCCTTAACGATGACGTGCCAGGGAGACATGTCATCCATGTTTGAAAGAGTTGATTTTCTTGTTCTTCTCATTGACCCAGGTTCTTAGAGGGTCGTAAGTTAGTGAAGTCCTCCTATATTTTTTTCCATTTTGGTGTATTTCCCATGTCTGTATGGGCAGTAGGCCTTAGTTATGGGGTGTAAATGGCATCCCTGTTTCCTGTAAAGAATACTGAGACTTGATCAACCTTGGTTTCTTTTAACCTAATTGGAAAGGCAGCTTTTAGTGCTGGAAAGTTTCTAATGGCCTGTATACAGAATGGATGTGTGTAGATCTTTGTGCAATTCTAGGGGGGGTGAATGTAACAGGTTATAGTACTTCCATTATAATTGCACAAGATCTCTGTGTACATTTGGTTGCATACACTGACAGTGAGTATCCTGATAGTAAGCCCCTCCTCTAGCTCCCCTTGTCTGACCGGACTTCCCCTTCCTCCTTCCTGTCTTACATTTGTATGGAAGAGGTAGGTTTGATTCGTTTTAGCCCAAGGTCAATCCAGTTATTATTTATGTTAATATATGTCATCCATTAGTTTCTTTTATCAGGTTTCATTTACAATCAATATATGTGTATTATTGTTGGGTTCTTTTTGTTGACTAAAGTCTAATTCTGTATTATTTATGTTTTGTGTCACGACATGGATGCTAGTTTTGCTGAGTGCTAGCTGTGACGCTGTTTGGAGGACTCACTGTATTTCATGTTGTCAACAGGTGCGCCATAATTATTATTTCTATTTTAAACATATGTATATCTCTTTTGCCTGTCTTACATTTGTATGGAAGAGTTTTGCTGAGTGCTAGCTGTGACGTTGTTTGGAGGACTCACTGTATTTCATGTTGTCAACAGAAAATAAACAGCAGCAAGTGAACGTTTGGGTCGTCACCTTTAATATAAAAACAAAACACAACGCAGAAGTTTCTCCCCGTTACACTGATAAAACTGAAGTCCTTATTGTAGCACCTGATAATCTAATTCCTAAGATGGTTAATAGCATTGGTTCATTAAGCTCTAATGTACGGTCTAATCTAAAAAAATCTTGGTGTCATTTTCGATCAATCGATGAGTTTTGATCAGCATGTCACATCTCTGACCCGGAGTTGTTTTTTCCACCTTAGGAATATATCCAAAATTAGGTCATTGGTTTCCTACAGTCAGTTAGAAATCATTATTCATGCCTTTGTTTCTTCACGTCTGGACTACTGTAATGCTCTTTTCACATGTCTTAGCAAATCCTCTTTACACCGCCTACAGTTAGTCCAGAACGCTGCTGCAAGATTACTAACTAGGTCCAGTAGATTCTGTCATATCACTCCTGTTTTGGCCTCCTTGCATTGGCTTCCTGTAAATTATAGAGTTGATTTTGAAGTTCTTGTTCTTACTTACAAAGCCATTCATGAAGAGGCGCCTTTTTATATTAGTGATCTGCTCTTTCTACACCAGCCCAGCAGGTCTCTCAGGTCTTCTCATCAGAATCTATTGGTAGTCCCTAGCACTAGGCTCAGAACCAAAGGCGATAGAGCCTTTGCTGCTGTTGCTCCCAGACTGTGGAACTCCTTACCTTTTGAACTTAGATCTGCACCTTCCATTGGTTGGTGTTTTTAAGAAGCAACTAAAGACCCAACTTTTTAGCCTGGCTTTTTAATTAACTATGTATTGATTGTATTTTTATGTGCTTTTACTGTCTACTTTTTTTTTTTTTTTTTACTGTTTTATGTGCCTGTGTTTTTATTTTGTTTTTTACCATTTTAAGCACTTTGTGACTCTGTCTGTGAAAAGTGCTCTATAAATAAACTTATTATTATTATTATTACAGAGAACAAGGGACAAATGGCAACCAACACCATCTTCTGTACTCTGTAGCAATCATTTCACTGCAGACAGTTTTGAGGAGGCACCTGCTATACAGGAATCTTTAGGCTTGAAAATTCGTTACAAATGGGTTCTAAAACCAACTGCCATACCAACGGTTTTCAAATGAAAACCCACAGCTCAAGACAATATCAACATATCAAAACAGTGCAGCGAAGCAACAGTGTCAAAACTCGCCCGGAAAAGAGTTTGTGTAATTGATTTTTTTTTCCACATAAGGCAATTGTGATTTTATTATATTTTTTTCCGCCAAAAGTAAAATCCTCCCCTATGAATTTTGAAGCCGAGTGTTGACTTTACTCCAAACGGAACAACTTTGTGTTAAAAAAAACGTTATATTACTTTTTACAGTTTTCATTTTTATAAATCCCATTGCCTACCGAAACTGAATATCTGAGCTTTTTTTTTTTAAATTTCCCCGACCACCCGATCGGGGTAATAAAAAAAAAAAAATTGAAGCCAAAATTTCTGTAAACCAAAGAATTAAATAACGATCGCCTTATGTGGAAAAAAAATCAATTACACAAACTCTTTTCCAGGTGAGTTTTGACACTGTTGCTTCTCTGTGCTGTTTTGATATGGGCAATCGTCCATATCAAAACAGCGCAGAGATACGGACGATTAATGCGCAAAGATACGGACAATCGCCCATATCAAAACAGCACAGAGATACAGACAATTGCCCATATCAAAACAGTGTAGCGATACAGACGATTGTTGCACAGAGATACGGACAATCGCCCATATCAAAACGGCACAGAGATATGGATGATTGTTGTGCAGAGATACGGACGATCACCCATATCAAAACAACGCAGAGATATGGACGATTGCCCCTATCAAAACAGCACAGAGATAAGGACGATCACCCATATCAAAACAACGCAGACATACGGACGATTGTTGCGCAGAGATACGGACCATCACCTATATCAAAACAGTGCAGAGAAGCAACAGTGTCAAAACTCATCCGGAAAAGAGTTTGTGTAATTGATTTTTTTTTTCCACATTAAGCGATCGTGATTTTATTATATTTTTTCAGCCAAAAGTAAAATCCTCCCCGATGAATTTTGAAGCTGAGTGTTGATTTTACTCCAAATGAAACAACTTTGTGTTAAAAAAAAATGTTATATTACTTTTTTCAGTTTTCATTTTTATAAATCTCATTGCCTAACAAACTGAATATCTGAGAATTTTTTTTTTAATTTCTTCAACCACCCGATTGGGGAAATTTAGATCTATCTGTATATTACCATTCGGTGTTTTGGAGGTGACTGATGTTCATCTCTAACCCTTCATCGTTGGACCCTTCATCCTCTGAAACGTGCGAGTTATCTTCGCTTCCTGAACAATATGGTTCAAATAAATAGGGTTGCAGTCCTTTGTTAGAACCAATTCGCTCTTCTTCATCACTCGATCCTGCTTCTTCCTCAAAAACTATCGACAAATTGTTCAAATCTTCGCTGAAATTGCTCACAACTTCCTCCACTTCAGTGGACTCAGCCATGATTGTTTACATCTTTGGTTCACCTCATTACGTCACAAAATGGCGGTGGCGTTTGACCCAATTTCGACAAACGAACATTGCAATAGTCTGCATCACAATGTAATTTATGGTAGTATATGGAAACAAAATTTTATTGAATGTTTTTGTCTACACAGAATAAAAACACAGTAGTTCTTCTTTCTAATAATGCCTTGGTTGAATTTTGTCACAGACTCTTTAAGTACCTCCTGCCCCATGGTTTCTAACTTGAATTCTTCTGGCACATCTGTGCCCCAGATGGGATCATGTGGTGCAAAGGAGACATCTCTCTTCACCCTGCCCACCTGTCCTGCTGACAATATGATGGTATGGTCAGTCACAACTACTGGGGCACACACCCCTCCCCAATTCATGGGCAGGTGTGAGTAGGCACGATGGCCACACAGCCACCATCCCCCTGTCACCATATGCGTGCCATGCTCATAAGAATCACAAGTGGCAGTGCTACAGAGCTCCTGCAGGGTGACATTTCCTTCCAGACTTCTAGACTGACAAAAAAGATCTTCAGGACAACTTTTGCCCACTTCGTTGGTCCAGCAGGTAGAAGTACAGGGGTGAGACACACTATGCATCGTTACACACTTAGAAAGCGGTAAGCTGCCCAGAGAAATGTCTCCACACCCTTTTAGACAAAAGGAGAAATTCCCCAGCAAGCTTAACCTTGCCTTCACCGAGTAAGGGTTGTCAATGTGTCTCCGGTCAGTGGAGTCACAAGCAATGTGACAGGTGTGATTCAAATTAATGCTTGTTGTACTATTTCTATACATAATCTCTTGCAAGAAACAGCTTCTGATAGTCCCATTAGTTTTGCAGTGACAGACATTTGACCAGCTGAGAGTGGGAGCAAAGAACACGCAAAGCAATTTGAACGATTTGCTGATTTGGCTGTATAATTAGCATACTTCCACCACACATTACCAGCATAAACATGATACTCATGACCTGGGCCTTCTAGCCTGTCATGGTGTGTGTGAGTAATGTATCTAGCCCTATGATAGATGGGTAATGATGTCCCTAAAAATAACTAAAATAAAAGTGTTACCACAAGGATGATGATGATTAAAAAACAGGCGTACCATTCACATCTTTCAGCTGCCAACCTTCTCTCTCTGGCATTTTGTATCTCCATAATAAACAACAGGAAGAAAACAGTTAAACAGTCACTTGTTGAGGATCCCCTCTCCCCCTTTTTTTGTGATGTAGTTTGCAATGGGGATTAAAATGGAAGCAGTCGACTTCCGGTTATGGCTGCCACGTAGGACGGACGTGTCTCGCTCTGCTCTGCTCCTGGAGAAAAAAATCGGCAAATAACTCTCTCATTTGGGACAGAACGTATCCCAGCGTTTGGGCGAGGATATGTCGGCGAAGCCTAAGGCTGGAAAACCAGGAAAAGGAAAAAGCGAGCCGCCGAAACAGTCCAAATTAACGGACTTTCAGGTCTGTGACGCAGCAAACAGGGCTCCATATATGGCGGAGGAGGCTGGCAACGCTGCGATTTCTGCGGGGAATGGCGCAGATGCGCTGATGGCTGCCATGAGTTCAATGAGAGCGGACTTTTCCTCTAGATTTGATGGGATTATGACAGCGTTGGAAGGAATAAGAAAGGAATTGGGTGACTGTGTAGAACGAACGGCGCAGATGGAGCTCCGTCTCGCTAGTGCTGAAGATGACGTCACCCGTCTTCAATTAAAGGTGCGCACTTTGGAAAAAAAAAATAAATCTCTGGAAGATAATATTTTGGATTTGGAATCTCGGTCGAGACAGAATAATTTGAGGCTGGTGGGTCTTCCAGAGGAATCAGAAGGTCGGGACGTATGTTCCTTTCTGGAAAAGTGGATTCCAGAGGTGCTGGGCAGCGAGGAGTTGCAATCAGCAGTGGTTCTGGAAAAAGCACATCGCATTGGCCCACGGAGAGATAAGGGACCGCCGAGGACCTTAATTATGAAGTTTCTTAACAACAGAGACAGGATGAAGATCTTCAACGCTGCACGAGCTAAAAAAGGAGAGATTAAACACCAGGACCAGCAGGTGCGGTTCTACCCAGATTTGGCCACAGGAATCCAGCAATTGAGGAAGCAGTTTGATCCCGTACGTAAGGAGCTGCGCAACCTTGGGATTCGTCATGGTGTAATCTATCCTGCGAGACTGCTGACCACGTATGAGGGCAGAACCCACATCTTCAAGACCCCAGAGGAGGCGCAGGAGTTCATCAAGAAGATCAAAGAAGAAGAAGAGACTGGTGGGAGCTAAGCATGAACAAAATATAAGGTAGAATAATTAAGCATTTGCACAGGCATCTGACTGACTTGAAGTAAATAGTAAGTTTACAAAATATAGATTGTATTATATATTAAAAAAAAAACAAAACAAAAACAAAACAAACAAAAAAAAAAACTATGATGTACAAAGTTGTTAAAAATTTTGGAGTTAAGTTGGAAAACTACAGAGGAGAGTTAATGTTACGTCATTAAAAGCAGTAGAGTTAGGGTGATTGGGAGGATGAAGAAGGAGTGGCTTAGGCTGTTCCCCGTGGGTGTGGAACGGTCGATGGCTATATCGGGAGACAGAATTTTTCTTTTGATTTTGGGGGGTTTGCCACAAGTGTGGGAAGGGGAAATTTGTTTGTGTGTAGTTTGTAGGATGAATGTTCAACCACTCATGTTTTTGCTTCTCTGTATGAGCATGTTTACACTGCAAGGTAATCCCAAACTCTCTATTGATCATGGACCAAAGTGTTAATCTTAATTTAACTTCATGGAATTGCAGAGGTCTACAAAATTTAAAAAAACTTAAACAAGTTATGAATAAAATAAAGGACATGGGTTCAAGAATTGTGTTTTTACAAGAAACTCATCTGATAGAGGAGGATGTTAAAAGAATTAGGAGTAGATGGCAGGGAAGTGTATTCACCTCTTCATTTTCATCCCGAGCCAGGGGAGTTATGACTCTCATACATAAATCAGTTCCTTTTCAAGTGAAAAATGTAATTGGAGACAAATTTGGAAGATATGTAATCATTCAAGGTTCTTTGCTATTAGAAAATATAAATCTTGTGAACTTATATGGTCCCAATATAGATGATCAGAAGTTCTTTGCTAATTTATTTCTCATCTTATCATCACTTACAGGGCAACATATAATAGCAGGGGATTTTAATTGTACATTGAATCCAGGTGTGGATAGATCAACAGGACTGGATTGTACGCACATTGGATGTAGGATGACTATTAATCATTTTATGAAAGAATTGAGATTGTTAGATATATGGAGAGAAATGAAACCACAAGTTAAAGCCTATTCTTGTTATTCCAGTACCTGTCACGCCGCGCCATTCATCAGCGGCGCCACCTGCTCACGCACCTGCCAATCATCAGCGGCGAGGGATAAAGGCCGTCTCGCCCGGAGGCTCGGCCTGAAGCCGTCAGACTTCGTCCCTCACCGTTGTGAGCATACTTCCCTTCAGCGTAACCATTTTGGTAAGAAGATCGCTTACCTTTTCTCTTCAGTCTTCTCCCCTGTGCACAGGTGGATTTCCCAGCGGCGGACATCTCCTCTCCATCGCCCAATCCTCGCTGCTGCACGGAGCTCTCCAGGTGGCTGTCTTCCGGGCTTCACCCCCTTGTTGTGCCAGCTGTCCTGACCCACCAAGTAAGTCCTTCTCTCGCCATAAATTCCTCCTGTGTTGGTGTATGCCCGTCACCCTCTCCCTGTGCTCTCTCCATAGGGTTGCTCGGCTGTACGGTCACCTGCCTCTGTGCCTGGAGCAGACACCATCACCAACACATTTACATCCCGCAGACACGCACTCATTCACTCCTGTTGTTAATAAACTCTTTGAACTACTCTAAGCCTGTGTGTGTTCGTCTCCTGAGCCGTGCGTTATGTCAGTACGGCTTCAGCAGAGCGGCTCGGCGGACGGCGGGCTCGCACACCGGTTTTCCACTCTCGAGGCTAGAGTGGATCAAATAGCTTATCAACAACAGGTGATCTTTAATCAATTATTGAATTTAACTAACCGGTTGGGCCGCTTGGATCCTCAACAGCCGTTCCCCCCGGCTCGCCAGGGTGGCGCGGCTCCTGCTGTTCCAGCGGCCGTCCAGCCGGCTCCAGTGGCACCGGTTCGGCTCACACCGATTCCGACCCCCGCCCGCTTTAGCGGTAAGCTCGGCGGAGCGCGGGGGTTCATTATGCAGTGTGAGTCCGTGTTCCACCGTGTGCCCGGAGATTTTCCCTCGGATCACAGTCGGATTGGTTACATAGGGAATCTTCTGGAGGGGCGTGCGTTAACTTGGACCTACGCCGTAATGGCGAGGCCCAGTTATGCCACCCTCACCTATGACCAGTTCGTGAGGCGCTTCCTGGAGGTCTTTGACCATTCTCAAACCGAGACGGTCCAGGTCGATCGGCTCCTCGCTCTCCAGCAGGGAGGCCGGTCGGCAGCGGACTACTCGGTCGACTTCCGGGTAGCGGCGGAGGAATTGGGCTGGGAGGATCGCTCCCTCTGTGGCCTGTTCCTCCGCAGCCTCAATAGTGATCTGAGGGATGAACTGGCTGGACGGGATATCCCTGGGACGCTAGCGGAGCTGACATCCTTAGCGATAAGTTTGGATAACAGGCTGCGCGAGCGCTCCTCGGGGCGGAAGTCTTCTTCTTCTCGCCCTCGTGGAGTCTCGCCGCACCTGTTCCAAGCTCGCCCCCTGGCGGCGCCGCCAGCATTGTGCCCCGAGGAGTCGGAGCCGATGGTGACGGGCTGGACCAAGCTTTCCCCTGCGGAGAAACAACGCCGCCGTGAGTTGGGCCTCTGCATGTATTGCGGAGGTGACCAACACACTGTGGAGCGTTGCCCGCGGAAAGCCAGTCGGCGGGGTCCGCGAATCGCTGTAGGGAGCCTCGCGGATCCCAACCGGTTAGACTCTCTCACCCAATTAAAGCTGCCCATCCGTTTTTGCCACAATCCCACTGGGCACCTCACCCACGCACTGGTGGATTCGGGCGCAGAGGGCAGCTTCATTTCACAAGGCCTGGCAACCCGATTGGGCATCCGCTGTCAGGCATTAAAACACCCCATCTCCCTGGTCCATCTCTCCCGTGCCTCCCTTGGGAGAGTTTCTCACCAGACCATGCCTGTCCCAGTCATCATCTCAGGGAACCACCGGGAGGAGATGGTATTTTACGTCCTGCCCAACTCTGTGTCGCCCGTCATCCTGGGGTATCCCTGGCTACGCCTCCACAACCCTGTCCTGGACTGGAGGTCCGCTGGGGTATCGGCATGGAGTACCTTCTGTATGGGCACCTGCCTTCAGTCCGCTGCCTGCTCCCCATCCGCGGCTCCCCCTGTGGCGGATACAGCACCTCCGGACCTGTCACTGGTGCCTCCAGAATTTCACGACCTGGGTATGGTATTTAGCAAATCGAAAGCTATGTCTCTTCCCCCGCATCGACCATATGACTGTGCCATCAACCTCCGCCAGGGGGCTCCCCTGCCATCTGGTCGGCTCTACAGCCTGTCGGCGCCGGAGAAGGAGACCATGAATACATACCTAAAGGAATCTCTGAGCGCTGGGATTATTCGCCCATCGTCGTCACCCGTGGGGGCAGGGTTTTTCTTTGTCGGGAAAAAGGACGGATCCCTCCGCCCCTGCATAGACTACCGAGCGCTGAATGACATCACTGAGAGGGACCGTTACACCCTGCCCCTCATGGACACTGCCTTTCACTCCCTCCAGGGGGCGACCTGGTTTACCAAGCTGGATTTACGCAGCGCTTACCACCTCGTCCGGATCCGGGAGGGAGATGAATGGAAGACAGCCTTCCGTACCCCGAACGGCCACTTTGAGTATCTCGTCATGCCGTTCGGGCTGACCAACGCTCCTGCCGTCTTTCAGCGCCTCATTAATGACGTCCTCCGGGATTTCATCGGCCTTTTTGTGTTCGTCTACCTGGATGACATCCTTATCTTCTCCAGGTCCAGGGACGAGCACCAGGTCCATGTGAGGCGGGTCCTCCAAAGACTGCTGGAGAATCGTCTGTACGTGAAGGCTGAGAAATGCGAATTCTACGCTAGGACCACATCCTTCCTGGGATTCATCATCGCTCAAGATCAGGTGCTCCCAGACCCAGAGAAGGTGAAGGCGGTGGTGGAGTGGCCTACTCCCGCATCCCGGAAGCAGGTGCAACAGTTTGTTGGCTTCGCCAATTTTTACCGCCGCTTTGTCCCAAATTTCAGCTCGATCGTCGGACCGCTGACCCGCCTCACGTCCCCGAAGGTCCCGTTCCGGTGGACTGAAGAGGTCGCTGCTGCCTTTAGGGCGCTGAAGGCGGAGTTCTCCTCCTCCCGGGTCCTTCGCCAGGTCGACCCCGCGCTGCAGTGCATTGTGGAGGTGGACGCATCGGACACGGGAGTGGGAGCAGTGTTATCCCAGCGGTCACCTGACGATGGCGCCAAGCGGCCGTGCGCCTTCTTCTCCCGGCGCCTGTCCCCGGCGGAGAGGAACTACGATGTGGGGGACAGAGAGCTCCTGGCCATTAAACTCGCCTTACAGGAGTGGCGCCACTGGCTAGAGGGGGCGGACCTGCCGTTTGTGGTCCTGACGGACCACAAGAACTTAGAGTATTTACGATCTGCCAAGCGCCTGAATGCCCGCCAGGCGCGCTGGTCTTTGTTCTTCGCCAGGTTCCGCTTCTCGATCACCTTCAGGCCGGGCTCCAAAAACGGCCTGCCTGACGCCCTCTCTAGGCAGTTCACCCCCGTGGAGGCTGAGGAGACGCCCCACACTATCCTGCCCAGGTCGTGCGTCCTCGGTGCCATCTCTTGGGACATTGAAGACAAGATCCGGAAGGCGCAGGAGGTGGAACCTGATCCTGGCGGCGGACCGGAGGGAAGACTGTTCGTCCCATCTGCGGTCCGAGGAGAGGTCATCCACTGGCTCCACACCTCCCGGCTCACCTGTCATCCCGGCACCTCTCGGATGATCAGCCTCCTCCAGCGGTCCTTTTGGTGGCCAGGCCTGCGGAGGGATGCAGCCCGCTACGCCCGGGCTTGCCCAATCTGTGCCACCAGCAAGTCGGGAAATGCCCCCCCAGCGGGTCTGCTCCAGCCTCTGCCCGTCCCCGGCAGGCCCTGGTCGCACATCGCACTGGACTTCGTCACCGGACTCCCCGTTTCCAACTCCTTTGACACCGTCCTGACCATTGTGGACCGTTTCTCCAAGGCGGCGCACTTCATTCCCCTGCGGGGTCTCCCTACTGCCCTGGAGACGGCGGGCCTCCTCATCCAACACGTGGTCAGGCTGCACGGGATTCCGGTGGACGTGGTCTCGGACCGGGGCCCCCAATTTTCGTCCGAGGTTTGGAGATCCTTCTGTAACGCCATCGGAGCCAAGGTGAGCCTCTCCTCCGGCCATCACCCCCAGTCTAACGGGCAGTGTGAGAGGACCAATCAGGAGCTGGAGGCTGCGCTCCGCTGTGTTACCAGATCCAAGCCGACGTCCTGGAGCAACCATCTCGCCTGGGTGGAGTATGCCCACAACACCGCCCGCTCTTCTGCAACGGGGATGTCCCCCTTCAAGGCGTCCCTGGGTTACGACCCCCCGCTGTTTCCAGCGCAGGAGAACGAGGTGACTGTCCCCTCCGTTAGGGCGCACCTTAGGCAGTTCCGCTCCACCTGGGCTGCCGCGCGTCATGCGCTTTTACGCACAGCGGAGCGCAACAGGACCGTGGCGGACCGGCACAGAAGACCTGCCCCGGCGTACAGAGTTGGGCAACTCGTGTATGTGTCTACCCAGGACGTCACATTAAAAGGCGAGAGGAGGAAGCTGGCACAGCGATTCATGGGTCCCTTTCCCGTCACCCGGATCATCAACCCGGTGGCTGTGCGCGTGGCTATCCCCCCCTCCCTCCGCATCCATCCCACTTTCCATGTGTCGAGGGTGAAACTGGCAGTCACTGACCCCCTTTGCCCTCCTCCTGCAGCGCAACCCGCGCCCCGGATGGTTGGTGGCCATCCGGCCTGGTCCGTCTCCTCCATCCTGGACTCCCGGCGCCGAGGCCGTGGGTTGCAATACCTGGTGGACTGGGAGGGCTATGGGCCCGAGCATCGGCAATGGGTGCCCCCGTCGTTTGTGTTGGACCCATCGCTCATCGCGGACTTCCACCGAGCGCACCCGGATAAGCCATCGCCAGGAGGCGCTGCTAGAGGGGGGAGTACTGTCACGCCGCGCCATTCATCAGCGGCGCCACCTGCTCACGCACCTGCCAATCATCAGCGGCGAGGGATAAAGGCCGTCTCGCCCGGAGGCTCGGCCTGAAGCCGTCAGACTTCGTCCCTCACCGTTGTGAGCATACTTCCCTTCAGCGTAACCATTTTGGTAAGAAGATCGCTTACCTTTTCTCTTCAGTCTTCTCCCCTGTGCACAGGTGGATTTCCCAGCGGCGGACATCTCCTCTCCATCGCCCAATCCTCGCTGCTGCACGGAGCTCTCCAGGTGGCTGTCTTCCGGGCTTCACCCCCTTGTTGTGCCAGCTGTCCTGACCCACCAAGTAAGTCCTTCTCTCGCCATAAATTCCTCCTGTGTTGGTGTATGCCCGTCACCCTCTCCCTGTGCTCTCTCCATAGGGTTGCTCGGCTGTACGGTCACCTGCCTCTGTGCCTGGAGCAGACACCATCACCAACACATTTACATCCCGCAGACACGCACTCATTCACTCCTGTTGTTAATAAACTCTTTGAACTACTCTAAGCCTGTGTGTGTTCGTCTCCTGAGCCGTGCGTTATGTCAGTACCTACAAGACATTCTCACGTATTGATTATTTTTTGATTTCCACAGAATTAAGGTCCAAGATTCAAAACTGCTTTTATGATAACATCGTGATCTCTGATCATGCACCCTGTTGTCTAATATATGTAGATAAAAAATTGACAAAGGAATCAGGTAGATGGCAATTTCAGCATAAATGGCTTCAGGATGAGGAATTTGTCAAGTATATAGAAAAACAGATAGACGAGTTCTTTGACATCAATACTACACAAACATCAGCATGTGTAAAGTGGGAGGCTTTCAAAGCTTTTATTAGGGGGCATATTATTAGTTATACAGGATCAAAATCTAAGAAGACGCGAGAGGAGAGAGCTAAATTGGAACATAAAATAAAAAATCTTCAGGAAAAAGTGTATGCAGGAAGTGACCCAAGGTTGGAGAATGAATTACTGATTTTGAGAGCTGAATACGACAAAAAATCAGCGAATAGAGCTGCCTCGAGTCTTCTAAGATTGAAACAATCTTTTTATGAACAAGGTGAAAAATCAGGAAAATTATTAGCATGGCAGATTAAACAATTGGAAATTAAAACACCAATTACCAGTATTATAAGTAACGGACAGGTAGTTATAGATCCTTTAGAAATTAATAGAGCCTTTAGAGATTACTATGAAAAATTATATGATACCAAAAATGAACCTGATTTAACAAAACTAAATGGGTTTTTGAACGAACTATCTATACCGTGTATTCCAAATGAAAACAGGGAGATATTGGAGTCTAAAATTAGTCAAGAAGAAGTTGGGCTAGCCATTGATAATATGAAATCAGGAAAAAGTGCAGGACCAGATGGTCTTCCAGTTGACCTTTATAAAAAATTTAAGAATAAATTAATAAAACCTTTTTTGGAAATGGTTTTAGAAGCATTTCAAAATAATAATTTACCATCATACATAAATAATGCCTTAATTATACTGCTGCCAAAACCAGGTAAGCCCTCTAATAAATGTGAAAATATGAGACCAATAAGCCTATTAAACGCCGACCTTAAGATAATCTGTAAAATTTTAGCAAGACGAATACAAGAAATTTTACCAAATATTATTAATCGAGATCAGAATGGCTTTATAAAGGGTAGACAAGGCTTCCATAATGTAAGAAGACTATTTAATATTATCTATTTTAATAAAGAAGCACCGGATACAGCTCTCCTATCATTGGACGCCGAAAAGGCCTTTGATAGAGTTGAATGGCCCTTTCTTTTTGAAGTCCTACAAAGGTTTGGACTTGGAAATAATTTCATAAAATGGGTTCAAATAATATACAATAATGCTACAGCAGAAATCCTAACAAATAACAATATTTCAAAACCAATAAAAATCAATAGAGGATGTCGACAAGGCTGTCCACTCTCACCTTTACTGTTTACTATGGCAATTGAACCTTTAGCGATAGCGATACGTTTACATTCACAAATATATGGAATTAAAGTTGGACCAACAGAACATAAAATCTCCCTGTACGCCGATGATATAATTTTGTTTATGTCGAATCTAAAAAAATCAATTCCAACCTTGTTGAATTTAATAAAGAATTTTGGGGAAATATCAGGATATAAAATAAATAAAACTAAATCTTCAATATTAATGCTAAATGAGACCCAGAGAAATTACCCAGCCCCTGAGGTAAATCAATTCAATGTTGTAAATCAGTTTAAATATTTAGGAATCCAAATTATGCCTAAGCTAGAATCAGTCGCCAGTGTCAACTATGAAGCCTTAATGTCAGATATCAGTGAGTTAACTCAGAGATGGATGTCACTACCAATGTCGATGATCGGGAGAATCAATATACTTAAAAGTAATATTTTACCTAAAATACTTTATTTATTTCAATACATTCCCTTATCACCACTTTTAGATCTATTCTCAAGAATAAAAAAAAAGTTAGTGGAATTTATATGGAACAACAGGAGGGCTAGATTACGTCTGTCTTTATTATATTTACCATTTGATCGTGGAGGTCTGAAATGTCCAAATTTTATGTTGTATTATTGGTCGGCACAACTGAGGTCTATGACATATTATTTTTCATCAAATGATCTCCCTCACTGGACTGAAATGGAATCATACAATTTACCTTTACCTCTTCCCATATTCATATACTCAGATTCGGCAAAAAAATTACAAAAACAAGTTAAAAATCCATTTGTAAAGCATATGATCAAAATATGGTGTGAAGCTAAAAACTATTTAAAAGAACCACAGTTATTGTCACAATTTAGTCCAATATGGGGTAATCAATATTTTAAACCAGGGAGAGCGGACGCTGTATTTAAAGTATGGAATTTAAAAGGGATACAAAAGATTCAGGATTTATATTTGCCATGTGCAGACAACATAATGTCTTTTGAAGAGCTGAGGATCAAATTTAATCTCAATAGAACACATTTTTTTAAATATCTTCAACTTAGAAACTTTATTCGCTCAAATCAAAATAAAGCTCTCACTCGACCTATTTATTCATCCTTGGAAAAAATGATGATGAAAGATAGTAAAAGAAAGGGTATTATTTCAGAGTTTTATAACTCATTGACACTATCTTCAAGTGAAAATTCACTGAAAAGATTAAACTACTGGAAAGAAGATCTGCAAATTGAAATTTCAGAGGAACAATGGGAATTGGCTTGTACAGAAGCTCAAACCAAATCAATAAATGCACGCCTTAAATTGATACATTTCAAATGGTTAATGCGGATGTATGTTACACCGGAGGAGTTAAATAGATATAACAAAAATATACCAGATACATGCACAAAATGCATGGAAAGTAAAGGAACCCTATTTCATTGTTTATGGGAATGTATGTAGATTAATAAGAATGTTTTGGGAAGAGGTGAGGGTAACAATTGAAAAAATAATCTCAAAACAAATCATATTGAATCCTAAACTGGTTTTGTTGGGTCTGTACCCAGAAAAGCATAATTTCAATAAAAGTGAAAGAACATTCATAGACCTCAGTTTGCTTAATGCCAAAAAATGTATTGCACTATTATGGAAAAAGACTCATAGACCAGATGTGACTCAGTGGTTAAGACAGATGTTAACAAACCTTCCATTAGAAAGAATAACATATATACTGAAATCAAAGGAAATTGTGTTTGAGAATATATGGAGACCTTTTATTGATTATGTAAAAAATTTAAACATAACTCTTGAAGAAGAAGGTGAATGATGTGTGTGGACCTTGTAAATTCCAAACTGGTGAACATAATATGTATACTTATGTATTGGATTGTCTAGACTAAACAGAGGAGCATTGTTGAAGACTTGATTTTGTTGGTGGTTGTTGGTGTTTTTAGTGCATTTTTTTTTTTTTGTAGTACTTTAGTGTTAGTGTTTGATTGTTTGTATCATGTTTGTTAAAAAAAAAAAAAAAAAAAAGGTTCAATAAAGATATTGTGGAAAAAAAAATGGAAGCAGTCTTGCTGAGGGAATGAGGATTGTGTAGAAGATGTGTTTAAAGGATGAGGCTGAGTTTTATTTCTCAGGTTCAGCTTTATTAACAGAACACATCTCTAGCATTCTCAAAACACTATCACATCACGCTCTTATACTTCTGGAGCATCGAAACTTAAGTCACATGGTGCTTTAGCAAACATACAGTCACATGGTACTTAATCCCAGTCACAATGCAACTCTTTGATCATTCACCATTGTCTCTTATTCTTCGATGATCCAGAAATCCCTCTGGGGCATCTTCTCTGAGACAAAGGCTGAATCTCACACCTCCTTGTTATCTCCTCCAGGTTTCAGCCAATCCAGACTTCTTTGTCCCTCGAGACGTGAAGCACCCAATAAACATACAGCCATACATTTGTGGAAAATATGAACCCAACATATGCGCCACAGTTGATTAGTTTCTTGCTGGGGGTTCCGTACGGGGTAAAGTTTGTATTGTGTCAAAAGCACCCAGCAGTCACATCCTTCGACTTTCATGGCTGTTGGTGTCACCAGGATGACTTTGTGTGGTCCTTGCCAGGGAGCATTGGCCCAGTTTTTCTTTTTGATGACTTTGATAAGGGCCAGATCCCCTGGTTTAGCCAAGATGGGTGCTTCCCCGTGGTCCCTCCTGGGAAGAGCAGCATGAACAATATCTCTGTCAGTCAACATTCTTTGCATGTAATCAGCTAAATACCTTTCCTCATCACCTGAATTAAATAGCCTTAATGTTGGGAGTAGGTAAGGCTTGCCATCCATTATTTTTCCTATTTCTGTCACTATTTTCCTAAGCCTTCTTTAACAGTCGTATTTGTGTGTTACACTAATGCTGCAGATTGTGGATAGTAAGCTGAGTGGTTTTCCAAGTTAATGTTGAGGGTTGCACCTAAGTGTGATATAATCTAATTTACAAAATATGTTCCATTATCTGAGAAAATCTTTTCAGTTATTCCAAATCTTGGTATTATTTCAGTTAAGAGTTTCTTTGCTACCATAACAGCATTTGAATGAGTGCAAGAGAAGGCTTCTGTCCATTTAATAAATGTATCAATAATCAACAAACAATATTTCTTCCCTTCACATTTATTTAGTTCAATGAAATCCATGTAAAGGTTTTGAAAAGGATAAGTTGATGCAGGGAAAGTGCCTTTTTCAGGCCTTAAGTTCCCTTGAGCATTGTTTTCTTCTTACAAAATTGAGTAGCAATTTTTTTTTTTACTAATCATACATTATGAATTATTTTTACTAATCATACCCCCTTTGATACATGGGAAACCCCATGTAGCAGAGTGGAGGCCTGTTGAAACAGTTTGCGCATCATGCGATAAGTTTTTTTTTTTTTGTCGGTGTTAAAAGAAGTGATGCTGTGGTGTGATTTCCTATATGACCTTGTGCAGCTGGTTTTGCGGTATTGTCTGCAAGTGTTTTCCTTAGAGATTCGATCTGTGCCATTAATGTGTGCAGCACATTTGCGTATAGCTAACTTAGATGGAACTTTTACACTGTCTAACAGTTTTAAAATGAGGTTTTTGTAATCATGCCTCTTTTCTTCCGCTGTTTTGTGAAATGATGGATGGTAGAGAGTGCATACTGGCTGTCAGTATACATTATGAGTGCTTTCCCTTGGCCTAATTTACAAATTTCAGTTAGAGCAACTAATTCAGCTGCCTGTGCAGAATAATGTGATGGGAGGGTTTTTTTTTTTGTGCTCTTAAAATGGTGTCATGAGTGACAACTGCAAAACTGGATAAATTTGAACCAGTACAGTCACGTATGGAGGAGCCCTCAACAAACAGTGTGAAATCACACTTCTCCAAAGGTGTGTCCTATAAGTTGGGGCTAGATAATGTTTCACTCTAAATTTCTACAAAACAGTCATGAGGTTCACCATCTTCAAATTAGCAAAAAGCTCACTGGATTGGCTCAAGTAGGTTAATTTTGTCTTCTTTTAATTATTTACCTTTTGTTCTTATTAAAGACAAAAAATGTGCCTTTATTTTTGTCTTTAATAAGAACAAAATGTAAATTTAAAAAAAAAGCTCACTGGATTTGTTACTGCGCAATGCTCATCGGTTAAATGAGACTGTGATAAGAGCACTGTCATGCATGCAAGATGTCTAGATGGTGAGATGACTGATATTGTCCTTTGTGACAAGATGACTGATACTGCAGGTGTGACCTTCAGGGTCAAGGGATGAAAAAGAATGAGCCCTGCTGAGGCCCGCACCACCATGGATGTGGCTATGACAGCCTGCACACATGGTAGCAGTGCCCCCACGACAGGGTCAAGTCTTGTGGAGTAATATGCTACTGGATGCATTTTTGTGCCACTTGGCTGAAGGAGCACTGACATCATGTGCCCCCCTCTACAATCAGCTACTTGTACAAATGGCTTTTTGCAATTCGGGAGTGCCAGCACATCAGTGCTGACCAAAGTTGTTGGGTTTTTTTTTCATTTTAACAAATGCCTCTTCTGCCCCAGGTGTCCACTCAATTTTGTCCACCTGAGCCATGGGTGTTTTGTAGATGAGATCAGATAAGGGTTGTACTTCAAATGAATAATTTGGAATCCAAGAGCAACAATAACTTAGAGTACCCAAAAATGACATCATGTCCCTTTTTGTGATGGGTTTTGGAGCTGACAAAATAGCTTGTTTGCGAGTTCGGTCAACATGTCTGCCTTCTGCTGACAAAATGTGGCCTTAATATTTGATTTCTTTTTTCCACAACTGTAATTTTCCTTGTTGACTTTGTGACCTTGTTCTGCTAAAAATTTCAGTAAGGCAATGGTGTCTTGTTTGCATATTTCTTCATCAGGTGATACTAGCAAAATGTTATCAATGTAAAGGAGCAACTGGCTCCATTTAGGAGGAATAAACTGTGCCAAGTTTGTTGACATTGCCTGTGAAAAAAAAAATGGTTGGTGATTCACAGCAACCCTGTGGTAGCCTGGTGAATGCATACCTCTTGTTTTCAAATGTGAATGAAAACCAAAACATGATCTGGATGTATTGGTATGCCGAAAAAGCATTGCTGATGTCTATTATTGTGAAATACTTCATTTGTGGTTGTACACGTACACTTCTGCTGATATTGAGTCCAGCACTGTTGAAGCCTTATTGAAGCTGCGAAGGATCGTCACTTCCTTGTGGTAACGTATCGTCACTTCCTGTTTTGCTGTCTGCTTGTGTGGTTTGCCTGTGTGGTTTGCTCTCCAGCCACTAGCTATGGCTACTAGCTCTCTTTCCTCTCCTCCTCTGGTGTGCTCTCTCTGTCAGATGTTTAGCTACATCTCTGCCTCTTTTAGTGATAACGGTAAATGTAATAAATGTTGTCTTTTTGAGGCGCTCGAGGCGAGGTTGTCTGATTTGGAATCCCGGCTCCGCTGCATTGAAACACCGTCTGCGCCAGTTAATCTTGACGGATGCCCATTAGCTGCAGCGGAGCTAGCTAGCTTAGGCCCCACTGTCAGCGGTCCCCCGGCTCTCCTCAGCAGCGAGGCGACTGGGTGGGTGACGGTGAGAAGGAAGCCTAGTCACAAAGCCCCGGTTCACCACCAACCTGTTCACGTTTCTAATCGTTTTTCCCCGCTCAGCGACACACCCGCTGAGGAAAAAACTCTGATCATTGGCGACTCTGTAGTCAGAAACGTGAACCTAGAGACTCCAGCGGCCATAGTCAAATGCATTCCTGGGGCCAGAGCAGGCGACATCGAGTCAAATTTGAAAATGCTGGCTAAAAGTAACTGTAAATACTCCACAATTGTTATTCACGCCGGCATTAATGACATCTGTCTCCGGCAGTCGGAAGTCACGAAACTTAATGTAGAATCGGTGTGTGACTTTGCAAAAACGATGTCTGCCACTGTAGTATTCTCTGGGCCCCTCCCCAATCTGACCAGTGATGACATGTTTAGCCGCTCGTCATCCTTGAACCGCTGGCTGTCTGTGTGGTGTCCTGCAAATGACGTGGGCTACATTGACAATTGGAGCTCTTTTTGGGGAAAACCTGGTCTTATGAGACGAGACAGCATTCATCCCACTTTGGATGGTGCTTCTCATTTATCTAACAGTCTGGCATCTTTTTTATCCAAATTTCCAAAACCCTGACTACTCAGAGTTGGGACCAGGAAGCAGAGTCACAGTCTTACACGCCTCTCTGCAGCTCCTCTTCATCCGCCACCCCTCAACTTAGCCCCTGTCTTCCCCATCAGAGAATCGTTGTCTGCTCCCTCCAAAGTAAATAAAAATATAATGTATAAGCATCCCAAAGTGATAAAGCAAAATATTGGTAAAACTCAAATTAAACATAAAGCCTCTAAATTGAATGATTTGGCCTCTGTTCCTCCTCATAATTTAAAAATTAAATGTGGTTTATTAAATATTAGGTCTCTAACTCCCAAGTCTCTGTTAGTCCATGATCTGTTAATTGATCATCAGATTGATTTAATTTCCCTTACAGAGACTTGGTTAGGACAAGAGGATTATGTTGGTTTAAATGAATCAACTCCCTCTGGTTATTTAAACTGTCAAAATCCCAGAAGTTCTGGTCGTGGAGGAGGAGTAGCAACAATTTACCATTCCAAATTACTAGTTAATGTAAAGCAAAAAACATGTTATAATTCCTTTGAGGGCCTGGTCCTCAGTATTGGGCACTTTAGCAATTTTAGGTTAAACCCAATTTTATTTGCCATAGTTTATCGTCCCCCATCAACCTACTCAGAATTTTTATCCGAATTTGCTGATTTCTTAGCTGATTTAGTGCTGAAATCTGATAGAATAATTATAGTAGGGGACTTTAATATACATGTGGATGTAGATAGTGACTGCCTTAATGTGGCTTTTAATTCAATATTAGACTCGATTGGGTTTTCTCAGAAAGTAGGAAATTCTACTCATTACCTCCATCATACATTGGACCTTGTTCTGACATATGGCATAGAAATAGAAAATCTTGTAGTGTCTCCTCATAACCCTGTACTGTCAGACCATTGTCTGTTAACCTTTGATTTTACTATTTCTGACTATTTGGCTCCTAAAGAAAAATATTATTACAGTAGATGCCTCTCAGATGATGCTGTTTCCAAATTTATGCACATTGTTTCCTCTATGCCATGTGTCAACACAACGGAAATAAGCTATAGACAGCTTGCTCCTTCTGTAATTGATAACATGGTGGATAGTGTTTCAGCTTCTCTGCATCAGGCTCTAGACTTGGTGGCCCCCTTAAAAAAGAAAAAGTCTAATCAGAGATTTCTAACTCCTTGGTTCAACACAGAAACTCGTAGCTTAAAACAAGAAGACTCGTCAATTAGAAAGAAAATGGCGCTCTACTAATTTAGATGAAATCTATTTAGCTTGGAGAAATCATCTTTTAATTTATAAAAAATCTCTTAGAAAAGCTAGAACGAGTTATTACTCTGCATTAATAGAAGAGAACAAGAATAATCCCAGGTTTCTTTTCAGTACTGTAGCAAGGTTGACAAAAAGTCAGGACTCTGTCAATCCTAGCATTCCCTTAGAGCTTACTAGTCAGGACTTTATGAACTTTTTCAATAATAAAATTTCATCCATCAGAGATAAAATCAATCAGATTCTTCCCACAGTTAACTTAAATACTGTAACTACTACAACTCCTTCTATTGATGTCTGTCTTGATGAGTTTACTCCAATCGACCTTTGTGAGTTAGACAAAATAGTTTCCTCATCCAAACCTTCAACTTGTCTTTTAGACCCTATTCCTATCAGGTTATTTAAAGAAGTCTTCCCACTTATTGGTAGCTTTATTCTTCATATAATCAATTCTTCATTAACTTTAGGCCATGTACCGCAGGCTTTTAAAACGGCTGTAATTAAACCCTTACTCAAAAAGCCAACGCTAGATCCAGGAGCTTTAGCTAACTATAGACCAATCTCTAATCTCCCTTTCTGTCACGCCGCGCCATTCATCAGCGGCGCCACCTGCTCACACACCTGATCCTCATCAGCGGCGAGGGATAAAAGCCGCCTCGCCCGGAGGCTCGGCCTGAAGCCGTCAGACTTCGTTCCCTCACCGTCGTGAGCATTCCTTTCTTCAGCATCACTATTCTGGGTAAGAACCCTTACCTCCTTCTCCAGTCTGCTCCCCTGTGCACAGGTGGATTCCCCGGCGGCGGACGTCTCCATTCCATCGCCCATCCTTCGCTGCTGCACGGAGCTCTCCAGGTGGCTGTCTCCCGGGCTACGTTCCCCTTGCTGTGCCAGCTATCCTGACAACTCAAGTAAGATCTTCTCTTGCCATAATTCATCCTGTGTTGGTGTATGCCCGTCACCCTCTCCCTGTGCTCTCTCCATAGGGTTGCTCGGCCGAACGGTCATCTGCCTCTGTGCCTGAAGCAGACGCCACCACCAACACATCTGCATCCCGCAGACACACACTCATACACTCCTGCTGTTAATAAACTCTTTGAACTACTCTAAGCCTGTGTGTGCGCGTCTCCTGAGCCGTGCGTTATGTCAGTACGGCTTCAGCAGAGCGGCTCGGCGGACGGCGGGCTCGCACACCGGCTTACCACTCTCGAGGCTAGAGTGGATCAAATTGCTTATCAACAGCAGGTCATCCTGAACCAATTGGTAATTATCACTGGCCGATTGGACCGCCTGGACCCCCAGCAGCCGTTCCCCCCGGCTCCTCAGGGTGGCGCAGCTCCTGCTGTTCCAGTGGCCGTCCAGCCAGCTCCAGTGGCACCGACCCGACTCACACCAATTCCGACCCCCGCCCGCTTTAGCGGAAAGCTCGGCGGAGCGCGGGGGTTTGTGATGCAGTGCGAGTCCGTGTTTGACCGTGTGCCCGGAGACTTTCCCTCAGATCACAGCCGAATCGGCTACATAGGGAACCTCCTGGAGGGGCGCGCTTTAACTTGGGCCCACGCTATTATGGCGAGACCCAGTTATGCCACCCTCACCTATGCCGAGTTCGTGAGGCGCTTCCTGGAGGTGTTTGATCACTCCCGTTCCGAGGCGGTCCAGGTCGATCGGCTTCTCGCTCTCCAGCAGGGAAGCCGGTCGGCCGCAGATTACGCCATCGAATACCGGGTAGCGGCGGAGGAACTGGGCTGGGAGGAGCGCTCCCTCTGCGGCCTGTTCCTCCGCAGCCTCAATAGTGATCTGAGGGATGAACTGGCTGGACGGGATATCCCCGGAACGTTAGCAGAGCTAACCTCATTGGCAATCAGCTTGGACAACAGGCTGCGCGAGCGCTCCTCAGGACGGAAGCCGTCTGCTTCTCGCCCTCGAGGAGTCCCGCTACGCCTGCCCCAAGCTCGCCCCCTGGCGACGCCGCCACCATCGTGCCCCGAGGAGTCGGAGCCGATGGTGACGGGCTGGGCAAAGCTCTCCCCGGCGGAGAGACAGCGCCGCCGTGAGTTGGGTCTCTGCATGTATTGCGGAGACAGTCAACACACGGTAGAGTTTTGCCCACAAAAGCCAAATGGCGGGGTCCGCGAGTCACTGTAGGGGGCCTCGCGGACGTCAATCGGCAAAGTCCCCTCACTCAATTAAAGCTGCCCATCCGTTTTTGCCACAACCCCACTGGGCACCTCACCCACGCACTGGTGGATTCGGGCGCAGAGGGCAGCTTCATTTCACAAGGCCTGGCAACCCGATTGGGCATCCACTGTCAGGCACTCAAACACCCCATCTCCCTGGTCCATCTCTCCCGTGCCTCCCTGGGGAGGGTTACCCATCAAACCATTCCTGTCCCAGTCATCATCTCGGGGAACCACCGGGAGGAGATGGTTTTCTACGTCCTGCCCAACTCTGTGTCGCCCGTCATCCTGGGGTATCCCTGGCTACGCCTCCACAATCCTGTCCTGGACTGGAGGTCAGCTGGGGTGTCGGCGTGGAGTACCTTCTGCATGGGCACCTGCCTTCAGTCCGCTGCCTACTCCCCGCCCGTGGCTCCTCCTGTGGCGGATACAGCACCCCCGGACCTGTCTCTGGTGCCCCCAGATTTTCACGACCTGGGTATGGTATTCAGCAAGTCGAAAGCTATGTCTCTTCCCCCGCATCGACCATATGACTGTGCCATCAATCTCCGCCAGGGGGCCCCCCTGCCATCTGGTCGGCTCTACAGCCTGTCGGCGCCGGAGAAGGAGACTATGAATACGTACCTGAAGGAATCACTGAGCGCTGGGATTATCCGCCCATCGTCATCTCCCGTGGGGGCGGGGTTTTTCTTTGTAGGGAAGAAGGACGGTTCCCTCCGTCCCTGTATTGACTACCGAGCACTTAATGACATCACTGAGAGGGACCGTTACACCCTGCCCCTCATGGACACTGCCTTCCACTCCCTCCAGGGGGCGACCTGGTTTACCAAGCTGGATCTCCGCAGCGCTTACCACCTCGTCCGGATCCGGGAGGGAGATGAATGGAAAACAGCCTTCCGTACCCCGAACGGCCACTTTGAGTACCTCGTCATGCCGTTCGGGCTGACCAACGCTCCTGCCGTCTTTCAGCGCCTCATCAATGACGTCCTCCGGGATTTCATCGGCCTCTTCGTGTTCGTCTACCTGGACGACATTCTGATCTTCTCTAAGTCCAGAGACGAGCACCAGGTCCATGTGAGGCGGGTCCTCCAAAGACTGCTGGAGAATCGTCTGTACGTGAAGGCTGAGAAGTGCGAGTTTTACGCTAGGACCACATCCTTCCTGGGATTCATCATCGCCCAAGACCAGGTGCTCCCGGACCCAGAGAAGGTGAAGGCGGTGGTGGAGTGGCCTACTCCCGCATCCCGGAAGCAGGTGCAACAGTTTGTTGGCTTCGCCAATTTTTACCGCCGTTTTGTCCCGAATTTCAGCTGGATCGTCGAACCACTGACCTGCCTCACGTCCCCGAAGGTCCCGTTCCGGTGGACCGAAGAGGTCGATGCTGCCTTTAAGGCGCTGAAGGCGGAGTTCTCCTCCTCCCGGGTCCTTCGCCAGGTCGACCCCGCGCTGCAGTGCATTGTGGAGGTGGACGCATTGGACACGGGGGTGGGAGCAGTGTTATCCCAGCAATCACCGGACGATGGCGCCAAGCGACCGTGCGCCTTCTTCTCCCGGCGCCTGTCCCCGGTGGAGAGGAACTATGATGTGGGGGACAGAGAGCTCCTGGCCATTAAACTCGCCCTACAGGAGTGGCGCCACTGGCTAGAGGGGGCGGACCTGCCGTTTGTGGTCCTGACGGACCATAAGAATTTAGAGTACCTACGATCTGCCAAGCGCCTGAATGCCCGCCAGGCGCGTTGGTCTCTGTTCTTCGCCAGGTTCCGGTTCTCTATCACCTTCAGGCCAGGCTCCAAGAACGGCCTGCCTGACGCCCTCTCTAGACAGTTCACCCCCGTGGAGGCTGAGGAGACGCCCCACACTATCCTGCCCAGGTCGTGCGTCGTGGGAGCTATCTCTTGGGACATTGTGGACAAGATCCGGAAGGCACAGGAGGTGGAACCTGATCCTGGCGGCGGACCGGAGGGAAGACTGTTCGTTCCGTCTGCGGTCCGAGGAGAGGTCATCCACTGGCTCCACACCTCCCGGCTCACCTGTCATCCCGGCACCTCTCGGATGATCAGCCTCCTCCAACGGTCCTTTTGGTGGCCGGGCCTGCGGAGGGATGCAGCCCGCTACGCCCGGGCTTGTCCAATTTGTGCAACCTGCAAATCGGGAAACGCCCCTCCAGCGGGTCTGCTCCAGCCCCTGCCCGTCTCTGGCAGGCCATGGTCGCACATCGCACTGGATTTCGTCACCGGGCTCCCAGTCTCCAACTCATTCGACACCATCCTGACCATCGTGGACCGTTTCTCCAAGGCGGCACACTTCGTCCCCCTGCGAGGTCTCCCTACCGCCCTGGAGACGGCGGGCTACCTCGTCCAACACGTGGTCAGGCTGCATGGGATCCCGGTGGACGTGGTCTCGGACCGGGGCCCCCAATTTTCATCCGAGGTTTGGAAATCCTTTTGCAACGCCATCGGAGCCAAGGTGAGCCTCTCCTCCGGCCATCACCCCCAGTCTAACGGGCAGTGTGAGAGGACCAATCAGGAGCTGGAGGCTGCGCTCCGCTGTGTTGCAAGATCCAAACCGACATCATGGAGCAACCATCTCGCCTGGGTGGAGTACGCCCACAACACCGCCCGCTCTTCTGCAACGGGGATGTCCCCCTTCAAGGCGTCCCTGGGTTACGACCCCCAGCTGCTCCCAGCGCAGGAGGGCGAGGTAACTGTTCCGTCAGTTAGGGCGCACGTGAGGCAGTTCCGCTCCACCTGGGCCGCCGCGCGTCATGCACTTTTACGCACGGCGGAGCGCAACAAGACCGTGGCGGACCGGCGCAGAAGACCTGCCCCGGCGTACAGAGTTGGGCAACTTGTCTACGTTTCCACCCAGGACGTCACCCTAAAAGGCGAGAGGAGAAAGCTGGCACAGCGCTTCATGGGTCCCTTCCCCATCACCCGGATCATCAACCCGGTGGCTGTGCGCGTGGCTATTCCCCCCTCCCTCCGCATCCATCCCACCTTCCACGTATCAAAGGTGAAGCTGGCAGTCACCGACCCCCTTTGCCCTCCTCCTGCAGCGCAACCCGCGCCCCGGATGATTGGTGGCCACCCGGCCTGGTCCGTCTCCTCCATCCTGGACTCCCGGCGCCGGGGTCGTGGGTTGCAATACTTGGTGGACTGGGAGTGCTATGGGCCCGAGCATCGACAATGGGTGCCCCCGTCGTTTGTGTTGGACCCATCGCTCATCGCGGACTTCCACCGAGCGCACCCGGATAAGCCATCGCCAGGAGGCGCTGCTAGAGGGGGGAGTACTGTCACGCCGCGCCATTCATCAGCGGCGCCACCTGCTCACACACCTGATCCTCATCAGCGGCGAGGGATAAAAGCCGCCTCGCCCGGAGGCTCGGCCTGAAGCCGTCAGACTTCGTTCCCTCACCGTCGTGAGCATTCCTTTCTTCAGCATCACTATTCTGGGTAAGAACCCTTACCTCCTTCTCCAGTCTGCTCCCCTGTGCACAGGTGGATTCCCCGGCGGCGGACGTCTCCGTTCCATCGCCCATCCTTCGCTGCTGCACGGAGCTCTCCAGGTGGCTGTCTCCCGGGCTACGTTCCCCTTGCTGTGCCAGCTATCCTGACAACTCAAGTAAGATCTTCTCTTGCCATAATTCATCCTGTGTTGGTGTATGCCCGTCACCCTCTCCCTGTGCTCTCTCCATAGGGTTGCTCGGCCGAACGGTCATCTGCCTCTGTGCCTGAAGCAGACGCCACCACCAACACATCTGCATCCCGCAGACACACACTCATACACTCCTGCTGTTAATAAACTCTTTGAACTACTCTAAGCCTGTGTGTGCGCGTCTCCTGAGCCGTGCGTTATGTCACTTTCATTTCAAAAATCTTAGAAAGAGTTGTTGCTACGCAATTATTTGACCACCTGCAGGGAAATGGTTTACTTGAAGAGTTTCAATCTGGGTTTAGAATCCATCATAGTACTGAAACAGCCTTAGCGAAGGTCACTAACGACCTCCTCATTGCATCTGATAATGGACTAGTTTCTGTACTTGTTCTTTTAGACCTTAGTGCAGCTTTTGATACTATCGATCATAATATTCTACTTGATAGATTAGAACACTATGTTGGACTTAATGGAACTTCGTTGCAGTGGTTTAGATCTTATTTATCTGATAGGTTCCAGTTTGTTCATGTAAATAATGAGTTTTCTTTCAACTCAAAGCTTAGTCATGGAGTTCCACAGGGATCTGTGCTAGGCCCTACTCTTTTTAGTTTATATATGCTTCCATTAGGCAACATTATTAGAAAGCACTGTATACATTTTCATTGTTATGCAGATGACACACAATTATACCTGTCAATGAAGCCAGATGATAGTAATCAATTAGCCAAGTTAGAAGTCTGTCTTAAGGAAATCAAAGTGTAACATCATCTCACTTTGGCTCAGCAACAATTATTCTTCTGCTTAAAGACATTTTGTTTCACCCAGGAGTAACACAAAGAAATGGATTTTCTTCCTCCAGGCCACAGCTGAAATCCCATTCCTTTTATTAAAACCAGCCTAAGGAATGTCCCCAATGTCCGGCTTCACTTTTATTGCCCCCATAAAACCTACACAGACCCATGTGTAATGACAATAAAGTTGAATCTCATCTCATCTCATCTCAACTCAGCTAATTTCCTTAAACTCTGGACATGCTGGATTTAACCAGTGAACTTTAAAGTACATTATTACAAACTCAATTCTAAACCTTCATTCTTTTCAGAACTATGAAAATGCAGATGGACTCTGATGTTTTTGATGTGGAAAATCAATAATATGTGTGAAATGCATTAATCTGTGATTTTATATATACACATGTTAATGTTTAAATGAATGTTTACTCCTGCATGTTGATTTAGAAGCACTGCTTATAATTTATACTAATCACTAAAGTTATCTTAGTTTAATACATAAAGGGAAATATTAACTTCCAGTATGTATCAAAGTTTTGCCTCGATATCACATGTGACTCCAACAGCCAATCTCTGCATGACAACTCTTCATCCCAAAGAGCTCCAAACAATAGACTGTTTGTCATTGGATGGAAAGTTCATTGTGCCTCCCACGAAGGACTCTCATTGGCTGAGATCCCGGAAGCCCGCGGAACTTAAATAGCAGAGAGACCCCTGCTTCAGTCTCTCTTTCCCGGATTTGTCTTTTGGCTGGACTCTTTTGCAGATCCTCTGTCCGGCCCCCCCTTTTCTCTGATCGTCTCTATTGTCTACACACAGCAAGGAAGAACAAAGGACCGTCTGAACAAAGACTTCGACCACGTGTCGCTTTTCTGAACACAGAGCAGATAACTCGTAATTTGTTTATGCAACTGTATTTTAATGCCTTTTTCTTTTTCTCTTTAATACCTAGGAATTCCTATTTCTTTGAGCTCAATTCTTAATCGGAGTTAAACTCCAATTTTTATTCATCACTTTTTCTTTGTTAAACTTTCTGTAAAACCACCGTTTGTTTAATTTTAATGTAAACTTTAATCTTGACTTTATTTTATAATATTTTTCTTGACCAAGCACCCACCAGAAGCTATAGTTTTTATCTAAAGTCCGAAAGTTTTCTTTTCTAATTTGAAATCGGATTAGATATCTTTTAATTATTATCGAAGACCTCTGCAGCCGTTTGTCTACCAGGAAGAAAAACGCAGCTCCCACATCACGTGCAGCTGAGGAATCAAGGCTGTTCATCACATGCTGAAGAAAAGTCGTCATCTAACCCAGTTTCAACCCTGGGCCATACAGCCAAAATCCAGCCTCTTCGACTGCTTGAATTTAAAGGTCGAACTGTGGATGCTGAAATATCTGCGGGCAGATATTTCCTCTAACATCCACGAAATCTTTGGCTGAGGACGACTACAGAACCATCATCACCGAGGAATCACGTGAGCTGCTGAATTAAAAATTTTGAGGTTCGGTAATAATTTGTGTATCTAATCAGATGCAAATTAAGAAGCCCTTAACATAACTCTTCTTTTTATTAAAATTCCGTTTTTATTTTCTTAAGATTAATTTAGGACTTTTTCATATAATTAGTAAACTTTCTCCATAAATTTGCGTTGTTTCCATAATCTGTTAACACAAACTGATAAATTGGTTTCTCAGTTAACCCTGGTTCCGAAAATATTAATATTGTTAATCTATCATTTACAAGATTGATTCTATGATTAATGAAATTACTGCAATGTCTGTTAATCATTTCGTTTAATAAATATTTAAAAATGAGAGAAGTTGTTGGGAATTTATTTCATTCTGAGTCTGTTTCAAGCCCAGGTATCGAATTCATGGAGAATTTTTGAGACTGATTATTGATTAATTCATTGAGTGATCAAACAGGTATAAAGTGAAATTAAAGATTAAATTGCTTCTTAAAGACTGAAGCTGGTGCCCCTTACGAGTGTTATTAACTTTTCTGATGTATATGAAATGAGATTTGAGCTCAGATTCCAATACATCAATATAAATTAAATAATTCATACCTGATCATATTTATTACTTATTAAAGGCGACGGACAGACGAAAATTCAGTATCGCTAAATCATATCTCAAATTGTTGTCTGAGACGAGCTAATTTGAACCCCACATGTTTTGGTGTCAACGTATGTCGCATAAGGTGACAATGTGCTCTTGAAGTACGCTGTTGTGGAGAGCTGTCTGACCCAGCCAAGCGATCAGCGGTTAAAATGGCCACTGACTGTGTGATGTCATTTCGGTTAGGCACACGGTCAGTGGCCAAGTATTCCGATATTTCTCGGAATACTTGTGGATTACAAATAGATTATTTATTAACATTAGGATTTCAGGAATTGAATTAATTATGGTTTGTCGTTGTGTTGTCTACGGGTGCGACGTTATACCAGAGGAGCATGCTGTGAGTGTTTTTGAATTTCCCGTCCCTGGGAAAATCAGAACGGCATGGGTGAAATTCGTTCAGAAAACGCGAAAAAAAATGGACTGATGTCGGTAAAACACCCAACGTGCAGTAGACATTTTGTTGACAGCGATTTCGAGAATAAGATGCAATTTGTGTCACG
This sequence comes from Pholidichthys leucotaenia, assembly GCA_020510985.1. Classification (NCBI taxonomy): domain Eukaryota; kingdom Metazoa; phylum Chordata; class Actinopteri; order Cichliformes; family Pholidichthyidae; genus Pholidichthys; species Pholidichthys leucotaenia. Next base: position 455,416,039 of record CM035836.1, read on the forward strand.
ACTCGCCGCTCCTCAGTGGCTTCAGCTGCGCGCACACCTGCGCCTCGTCAGCACATCCCCATACCGCATACATCCATTCACACACACCTGCTTGTTAAATAAAGCTGTTAAATCTATCCTGAGCCTGCGTGCGTGTTTCCTGGGCCAGACATTATGTCAATTTGAAATGAAATTTGCAAAAAGATTGCTGATAAAGAAAACGGCTATTCCAACTATATATGCCTCGATTTCCAAGTGTGACTCTGAGAAAGGGGTCAGTGACAGTGGCGTGAAAAGCACGGGTGATCTACCGATGCGATCAACTGTCAGAACACGAGAAGTAAACAGGGTAAGTTTTTTTATTTTTAATATTCACTGCAAATGTTTACTAAACATCTTAAATGAATTCCAAGCCATGGTTTGCATTGCCTTACCAACTTATCAAATATTAGCATATTAGGGTGTTCATACTCATCAAATATGAAATATTCAGTGCTGTATAGGGAGGTGGTTGTGCCTGTTTGATCAATTTATATTTCTATGTATGTAATCCAATTTGAGACCTCTGGGATAAAATTATGATGATCTACTTTTTTTGCAGATTTTATCAACTGTCACTCAACCTTAAAATAGTGTTGATGTTTCTGACCAAGCAGAGGAAGCTGATGAACAGGACTTTTATGTAAATCCAAATTTATACCATAAAATGGTAGAAAAATTATTGAAATGTATATGACATGCGACTTTGATGAATGCTGAACTATGAGAATTATAACATTGACATGAACATTAAGAAACTCAATATATGATTTTACAAAACTTTATTTAAATAACATTGTTCACAAATCTAATCTTGGTAGGCAAAATCCCTTGTAGTGATGAGATGGGAAGGTTTCTCTGATGAGGCTCACAGCACAGGCAGGCAACATAACCCTCACTTCTTCCCCCCAAAAATCCCCAACACCACCGGACCAGTTGCCTGTAGGCTATGAATCTGTGTCGCCTGAAAAATATGGGGTTGGCATTGATTATTCCGTTTGCATTGATTATTGAATGTATTGAATGATTTCTTCATAATTCATCTGGGAAATTAAATCAAATGAATAAATATTGTTTATAAACTCACTCGTGTGGACGACGTCATCTGTCTCATCAGCTCCAGCTGCGCACAGACCAGCAGGTGCTAATCAGCGGCTGTTAAAAGTATTGAGAAGATGATGATTAACAACATGTCATCAGGCAGCGAGTGACCAATGGGTAGTTTTAGTTTGAAAATTAAGTGTGTGACCATGCATGTCGCCAAAGAAAAATATTTCTAAGCGTAGTTTACCAAGATAAATCTTCAAGCCGATCCTGGTCAACGTGGTCTGTTCCCGTCGCCGTTTCGTCTTCCTCCTCTCCCTCTGGCTCGAACAAATAAGGCTGAATACCCCTCTCAGCACCACCCAAAACTACTTCATCATCAGATTCTTCGTTGTCAATGTCATCATTTATATTGTGGTCGTCAAAGTCGAGAAAGTAATCGCTGTCGGAATCACTTTGCTCTCGTTCAGACATTTTCTCGGCCAAACCGAAATGACGTCACGACTGCCCGCACCTATCGGGAGATGGCGGTACTGCAGCATCACTGAGTGAAAGATGGGCTATGACCAAATAATGCCATTTATGGAGGATGGTGACACATATTAAATCAGGGGAATGGGCAGAATGGAATATTTTCATACAATCATTTGATTGGTTCAATAAAAAAATGTCACTGTCCGTCACCTTTAATATTTCCATTTTACCCTACAGATTTTGGTACCCCGCGTGAACGCCTGGTTGAACTTGACAGACTCAGAAAGAAATTAATACATAAGCTGTGTGGGATTTTGGTCAATTTTAACTCACAAAGGTGCTTCATTGTCTGCAGCCAGTCTATTGTCTCTGTCTCTGTGTCACGAGGGGGAGGGGGTGAATTCGCCCCCCTGATTACTGCTGTGTGTGTGTGTGTGTGTGTGTGTCTGCTGACCAAGAGAAGGTGGGGGTGAAGAGACCCCACTGCACCCTAGTCAGTTTAGTTTTTTTCAATGCATGCTTAAGCGTGACTACACGCTGAATAATTAAAATAGGCCTGGGAACAAAATAGCAAAGAAATCCTATTTGTTTTCCCCGTTATTTCAAAACCCCGCAGGCAAAGCAAACCCTTGGGGGATTTAATTGAATTAACCATTGTATAAACTTGTTGAATAAAGTTTAGGGAGACCAAAGTTTTCCCGCCTTTGGAAAGCAAGGCGTGGTTTTATGGACTGAAGCTTGAGCTGCATCCACGTGGCACGTGCACGCTCAGTCGCGCACGCGACCGTCAAGCTGTGCATGAAAAAACTGCGCATGTGTAGATCGGCTCAGCGACGCCATCTTAAGTCTAGGTAGAGTTCCCTGTAGCCGCCATTTTGAGTAGAGATCCTTGACTCCCTGTGACGTCATTGGGTTTCCTCTTCTGGAAGTGCAGACGAAAACTGCCTCCATCTTGTGGTGAAACATAGGGAATGCAATTTTTATTTAAACTTCTAATCTTTAAAGACGATTTATAACCAAATTAAGTCTTCAAAGCAATTCATATTATTCAGAATAAACTAAATTTAACACTAATCCAAACTTTTATGCCAAGAATAAAAGGAAAAGGACCTGTTGGCTTCTGAAAGTTTTTTCTCAGTGGTGAAATCCCATTCACTGCATAGATACCTATAGTGGGAACATTTACAAACACCCCTATTGTATTTAATCACGTATATAACCACATATTATAATCTTTTAAGCTAAAAGCAAACATATTTACACACTTTTAAGCAAAAAGTTGCAAACTTTGAAGCTACATGTGTGCTTATTTTGCTGTTTTTAAATGTGATATGGTGTGATTCCCTTCCCACAGAAACCCAGTTTTAGCTTAAGGATTCTAATGCTGATGTTTACTCAAGAGTAGCATTAAAGTAGGATTAGTCCTGTGCATTTTAACAAATTTACAGACTTATTGAATATTTATAATTTTTCCTCTTTCTCAAATTTAGGAAACCACATCAAGCAATTAACACTTAAGAGAAGCTCTAGGTGTTATTTAAACTCATTGTATCATTTCTGATTCATGCTTTCTCTACAGGAAAGGAAAAACATTTAACCAACCAGCATAATTTTCAAATTTTTCCCAGGATTTAAGAAAAGTCAAAAAGGTGCAAACATTGATTATTCTGTAAATAAGAAATTTATAGATAACAATCAAGAAAGATCACTATTGGCTTCAATCCTAAGAAATCCTTGGATATCAAATACTCAAACAATTCACTTGTTTCTAATTTGTAAATATTTTAAACATTTAATGCTTCAAATGAAAATAGGCTCTAACAAATAAAAAGAAAGGAAAGCCTTAGCTTTAAAAGAAAGTGGAAACTTATAATTTTAAATCTTTAAAGCATTTAGCCTCTTTTGTTTTTGTATTTCTTTTGTAAATAAAATCCTCACTTTCAAAGTGACATTTTGCAAAATCCCAAAGCTAGTTATTGATGACAAATTCCAATACTAGACTTGAAAATCAAAGGAAGGAAGTCAATCCACACAATTGAAATTTCAGTTTTGTTTTGCGAAACAAATTCAATCCAATTTCAATTCAACTTTATTTATCAATACAGTTTCAACGAACAAATTAATTGAAGCATCACTACATTTCTAAATAATTTCAAAATTCTATTTCCCATCCTGCAAGCCTACAAGTTGAAACAAATTCTAAAGGAACTTTCAACTATCACGGTTGTAAAATAAAACACTCAAGGTTAAACCTTGTTGAACAAATTTAAGAATAATCAACCAGTTGAATTTTAAAAAAAAAAGGCTAAATAACAACAACAGTTAAACATGATGAGTCATCAGACAACTGGCCAATTTACCAAACTGGATGACCTTCAAACATCATTGGAAGCATGGACTTCTAATTTAATTTCTAGCTTCACAACACAGGTCAAGGAAACACAGCCCGAAGAATTGGAGCAACTCACTGAAGAACTCTTGAATGAACACACTGAAAAACCACCAGAAGGCAAGGACCTTACCAGTGTGTTAGGTAAGTTTGCGCTAACATTAGTCGTAAGATTAAAGGTAGCCGAGAACGAGCTAGCAAATCAACAAACAACAATCCTATCTCTCCAAGAAGAGAACGAGACACTGAAGGAAAATTTGGAACAATCTCGAGAGGAGAATGACAAAACTCAAAACCAACTGGATGAAGCGGTACAAGATTTGGACCGTGCAGAGTCAGAAAAGGAACGGTTGATGCATAACAATGACACGCTTCATCAAGACAACAATGAACTTGAAGATGCCCTTCAAGACACAAAGAAGGAACTCAGAAGAGTTGAAGGTCAACTTGAAAATGTGAAGAAGGACTACAAGGAATGTCAACTGCTCCTAAAGGAAAGACATGAACACCGGGACACCCACCGCGCTCTCTCGCCCGATTCCCGTTTCAAATACGGACGACCGCGTGGACAGCGTGCGTGTGCCCCTTCAGATCGCGACCTTGACAAGATCGCGTGAAATATCACCAAATTTGATCCAGGACCTACGGGTTCACCTGATGCCAAAGTCTATTTACAGGACATTGATTACTACCTGCGTAAGTATCCTGATGCTACAATTGACGATCGCATCTATCTGATTAAGCTAACATCTAACAGGTCAGTATCAAAATTCATAGACAGACAGCCGACAAACATCAAAGCAGATTACACGCTGCTCCGCGAAGCCATCGAAAAGGAGTTCTCCGACGACTGCCTACAGGCAGGGCTAACCGCAGCCCTACCCGTGAAGCAAGGACGCTCAGAGCCAACACAAGCCTACTACCAGAGACTCCTACTTGCATATTTTGGATCTCAAAATACACCAGGGATGGAAGAAGACCACAATTTCAAGACCCTCTTCATCCAAAACCTCCATCCCACTGTGAGCCATTACATGGGAGTTACAGCTAACCCAAGGTCAAACTCAATAAGTCAGCTGAGAGAGTTTGCACACTATGCGTTCCAAAAACAGCAACAAAGTCGCAACAAGCACGCTGAGCCTGCCACAGTGCTAGCTATTAGCGATGCATCTAACACCTTGGAGTTGGAAGGAGCTCCTCGCTCTTCTCCACCTCTTACACCGCGAGTACATCAACAGCCGAAGCATTTTCCCAAGCGACCTCATCAAGGTCAAAACCAAACTAGGTCCTCTGGATACCACTTTGGACCAACTTTGCGAAAACCTGACTACCGTCGTAAACTATATCCATGGGATAGGTCACGAGAACGCGATACGGACTACCATGATGACAGATACAGATACGAAGACACGCGTAACCGCGACAAATGGTCTCCATCCCATCACAGAAGCTCAGAAGCAGAGACCTATCACAAACCATGGAAGGAAGAAGAAACTCCTACATTCAGTAGAGAAGCTATTGAAATTGTCCAACACCTCCTAGCAGAGATTCAAAACTACAAAGAGAATAAAACTGCTAACATTCTAGCTATATCAGCTGTGCCAACTCAAAACAAGCGTTCCAAACGAAGGAAACGCAAGAAGAAAATCCCTCATGCAAATGAGGAAGGACCAAAGGACTCAACACAGTCCAATGCTGTCATGGCAGCCCAACCACAGGTCACAGACCACTCCTCTAACATGTCGCAACTCTGTGTCGAACCGCCAGTTCCACAATTTCTATGCGATTTAAACGAGAGGGGGGTGGCACGGAAATTCTACCTTCCACTGACCCTTGAAGACATGGTGTGTCAGGACGCTGTTTTAGACACCGCTGCTGACATCACTCTCATGTCACACACCCTTTTTGACAAACTACGTGTAGCCGTGAACCGCACTAACAAACATTTGAAACTGGAACCCTGTTCATTAGCTGTGCGACCATATGCGCTCACTAAAACAACCCTGTTGGGCGTATCACTACTAAACATGTCCATTGGACCCATGACCTTGACACATCCGGTCTACGTGTCCAAACTTGACGCCATTCCATTGCTTGTTGGCAAAGACCTACTGAACCGTTTTGAGCCACTGATTGATTTCAAGAACCTCAAACTATGGGCTCAAACGCAACACCCTCACCCATTTGACCCAACAAGAACAACTGAATCACAGTGCTTTGTTCTGAACACTTTAGACACCCCAAGTCTCACACAATTAGCACTGTTGGAACAACTGCAACCGATTGAAAGCGACCGCCAAGACCAAGGTGAGTACTGTCCTAAAGAAGTCAAAAGTCACCTCCAAATACAAGGTCAAGCCAAACACTCAAATGGCCTTGAAAACTCAACGGCCGAGCAGAAAACCCCAAACGGCCCCCTTGAAATCCTTGATACCCATGATTCAATGGTGGTGTCACATTTTGAAACCCACCCACCCACCCATGAGGCATGCATGGTCACAAGAGGCACACCAACCGGCTCTCTAGACCCTCTGAAACCTCAAGTTTTTGCGACAACGAACCCAACTTTTGCAAACGCAAGGCGCACAGTCACTCAACCTTGCAACCAAATGATCCATAAAACCGTCAAACACCAGTCGGATAAAACGGTACATGCGCTACCCGCATCTAAACCCTTTGACATACCAAAACTGAAACCACTTCATGCGACACAATCTTCTCTGCAGCTATACAATGGCACTCCTGTTCATGCTTCCGACGAACTATCATCGCCACCGCTCAGAGTTCCTCGAAACCAGAGGGGGGTGATGACTGCCAATGCCCATAACATTCCAGCTGCAGAGCACAAAAGCGTCAAAACGACATACAAAGCTCCCAAGGCTGTATGTCAAAACCATTCGGACCGATTCGCTAAACAACAGAAAGCGTACAACGATCAAAAACTCTCGCATGACAAACTCCGAAGGGGGGACAAGATCTTCCACCCCACATTTGTACCACAGACACCTGAAATAAATTTACAGGAAAGGAAAATCACTCCTAAATTCCTGCCCGAGTGGATGAATCCACACATTGTCAACAACAAACTTTGGCCACTCAAGAGCCAAATCCAGGACCCCATTTTCAAATGGGCTCACCAAAATCAGAGTAACCTTTACCAAAACCCCATGGGACTTGTCGGGTACAACACTGTCAAAGTAAGTCCATAAATAAGATTAAAATCAAACCTACATCTGAGAAATAACTGTAGCTAACTACTAGCCTCAGATACACTCAGTCAAATTTCTCCAATTGGTTAACTGCATCCAAACCTCCAGAAAGGAAAGGGTATATTAAAACCAAATTAACCCTTAAACTAATTTCAAAGACCTCTGTAAAATCTAATAAACTTCAATCAACTTACTATTATCAAATAGTACACGCAAATACATTCAATACCATTAGCTTGAGCTAATAATCCCTAAAACTCCCATCAAAGGTGAAAAACAAGCACAAGGTTTAGAGTTCAATCTCTCAATCTCTATTCTGTAATTTCCCAGTTTTGGGATCAATAAACTACATCCATCTAAAAGAAATCATTCCACCTCTAAGAGGAATTTTCATTTGCCAACCAGGTATCTAAAGAAAGATCAACAAGAAGATTAAGATCCAAAACCACTCACTTTTATGTTTGCCAAGATGATGGCCCTCCTGTTTATAAGTTTAGCCATCTGCCTAGCAATCACACCCACTGTTACCCAGTCAGAATTGGGCCAAGCCAAAACGAAAGGTCAAAGATCCTCGGGTGGATTCTTGATAACAGCCTCATCGTTAGAGCCCCTAGTTAACCTTAGCATGCCCACTGTTAACTCGGTCAACACCGCTAAACCGAAACGCCAGGTTGTCGAACCACAAATGGTTACCAAAATCTTACAAGACACTATGTTGGTTTTGAATGCTTGCTCCGAAGCTTCAGTCAAACTCAACAAGGTCTTGAACTCTTTGCTCTTTGTGTTAAAGGTTGACTATGCTCACACACAGCCAATGTCTATGTTACTCTCAGAAGTAGCTAGAAACATTAGCTTTTCAGTTAACGCTTTAGCAATGAATATGCTCTCTCATATCCTATCATATCATATCCTTTTTGCAGTAAATCCAAATTTACTTCTCATTGCCATCCAAAGAATGATAACGACATCCTATGCCCACTCAGTTTTTCTGAACAAAAGCCTCAAACACCCTATGATTTGGACATCTGTGGAACCATGGTTTAGTCTAACTAAACAAATTCAATATGAACCTCCTTGAGTCACCTCAATATTGATTAGTCTGAATCTACCTCAAAGACGAAAGAATTTTATTTTTTTGCTTTTGACTAAGATTTTTGGATACATGCGTGTGTATATACAAATAATCCTTTATACTTTATTTAGATTTTATGCACATTTAAACTGTTTTTGAAATCTTGAATAGATATTTTTCAGCAAACCCAAAACATTTATATCAAGTATGTCGAAACCCACATACTTCTAGTTCATTTTTTTTGTACTCAGAATTTTTAAGTCTTTACAGGCTTATACAGAACTTTAGTATATCCTAGACAATTATACAATGTTTATATTTGGTCATACCCAAATTATTTTTGAAATTTCCAGAAGTTTTGCAGAAAACCAAATTTAAGGACCTACACTTTGGAATAGATACTGTTTACAAGCTTAAGACTTATCGACATCAGAACTTTAGTTCAGCATTTGGATCAAGCCTCGCCAAATTGGGATTTGATGCCTAGGATATCAACGCTGAATCAACGTCACCATTGATACCAGAGGGGGGACTGTAGCATCATCTCACTTTGGCTCAGCAACAATTATTCTTCTGCTTAAAGACATTTTGTTTCGACTTCCGGGAAGATGGCGGAGAGACATAACGCTTAAACAGAGAGCTCTCCCTAGCCGGATTAAAAATCATCGGTAAATGGCCAACTCGACATAAGCGGATCAATAAACTAAGGGATGAAAACACGAAGGAGCCGGGCACAAGGACAAAAGCAGAGTAAAATTAAAGAATTCCTCTTCAACAACGCAGGAGAAACTGCTGAACACGGGGCCCAAAAAAACGAGGTGACCGCAGCAGAGAAAATGGAAGACACAAAACTCGATACCATGAACACTGGCATCGCCAGTTTGGGTAAAGAGTTGAGAGACTTCAAACGGCAGCTACAACAGGATTTAGCGGCTCTTAAGGAGGAGCTGAAAAAAGAGATTAAGGAAGAAATTATGGGCCTCCGAAGAGAAATGGAGCGCAAGCTAGCAGAAAACATGGAGGAGCTGCGCTCCCAGCGGGCATGTATGACAGAAGCGCAGGCCCGAATATCAGAGCTGGAAGATTGGAATAGCGAGGCAAGCGAACAGCTGCAGACCCTGACGGCACAAATGCAGAGGATGCAGGAGAAAGTAACCGACTTGGAGAGCAGGTCCAGACGGGGCAATATATGCATCTTCGGGATCCCGGAGGGCATTGAAGGCAACTCGATGACGAAATTCATGGATCAGTTCTTAAAAAAAGAGCTGGAACTGCCCAGCGAAGCGGATCTGCAGATTCAACGAGCGCACAGAGCCTCGGCACAGAACCCGAACCCACGCTCTACACCCAGGTCAGTTGTGGTAAACTTTCTGAAATATGATGTAAAGGAAAGAATCCTGACACGAGCGTGGAAAAAAAAGATACGAATCGGCGACAAGCAGATATTCTTTGATCATGACTACCCGGCGGAAATTGTGCAGCAGCGGAAGAAATATGCCAACATTAAAAAAACGCTGAAAGAAAAAAAAATTAGATTCCAAACGCCGCTAACGAAGATGAGGATTCATTGGGAGAACGGCGTAAGAACCTACAACACAGCCAGAGAGGCAGCGCAGGACATGATGGAGCGGGGCCTTGAGGTGTACGTGCCGGAGGAAACGGTAGGAGCAGCGGAGGCCCTGAACGCATCACGACAGACGGAGTGGAGGCGAGTGAACGGCAAAAGACGGGGGGAGACGTGGCGCAGCGGGCCCAGGAAAGACTACAAGGCTTTCAACTGAAAGCCTAGATTATAACAAAGATTAAGAAAGACACAGAAGAAATGAAGGCCAAGAAGACAAGGTAAAAGAGAAACAGACGGCTAGGAGAGGTTTAAGTGATATTTGTTGGACATTTCTAGACTAATGACTATTTCTTGGATAGTAAATACAGGTCTAGGGAGGGCCCTACACTCGGTGAGGACAATCCCTCCACCCACCAACAGGGACCAGTGGGCAGAAGAAAGGCCCAAAGTACGGAGGTCGAGATTTTTTAATGTGTTTTTATATAAATATGTGTTATTTTTGTTGTTAAAGGGGCTAGGAGCACAAGTTAAAAAAATGGAAAAACATGATTATGGGCAAAAATCTTAAGATAATAACACTAAACGTGAATGGTCTGAACTCACCTGTTAAAAGGGAAAGAATAATAAGAAAATTCAAGAAAGAAAAAGCCGAAATTATATTTATGCAAGAGACACATTTGAGCAAGACAGAACATGTGAAACTAAAGAGATTTGGCTATAAGAACTCCTACTACAGTTCATTTAAGGGAGGAACTAAAAGGGGGGTTATGATACTAATCTCAAATAAAATACAATTTGAATGTGAACAGGAAATCCAGGATAAAGAAGGCAGGTATGTAATAATAAAGGGTAGCATAGATGGAATGCAGATCACATTAGTGAGCATCTATGCCCCACCAGAAAGTGACAAGGGTTTTTTTCAACATCTGTTTGATCTCATAGCAACACACAGTGAAGGAGTCCTAATTTGTGGAGGAGACTTAAATGCTGTCATGGATCATGAAATTGATACAACAAGTGTTAAGAAGACAAAAAAACATGTAACAAAATTCATAAGAACCTCACTGGCAGAAATGGGTATGGTAGACATTTGGAGGGACCTGCACCCACTCGAAAAAGACTATACACATTATTCAGCAGTCCATAAAGTACACTCTAGAATAGATTACTTCCTTATGAATGAAGATGACAGACACAGGGTGAGAAATTGTTGGATTGGAGGGGCAGAATTATCAGATCATAATCCTATATACATGGAAATAAATTTAAACAATAGAAAACGACAAACAACATGGAAACTTAATGTAGGACTGTTAAATGATGATAAAATGAAAGAAAGAATAAAAGTAAACATAAATGAATATATCCAAGAGAATGACAATGAAGAAGTGGACCCAACAATACTATGGGATGCACTAAAAGCCGTGTTAAGAGGTAAATTAATTGTTGAAACAGGAAAAGCAAATAAGACTAAACTGGAAGCATATGAACAAAGATGTGAGAGACTGAGGGAATTAGAACATAAACATCAAAGCACAAATGACCCAAAAATATATCAAGAAATTAAAGAAGAAAAAATAAAGATAAAAGAAACACAAATGGATGAAATTGAAAGGAAAAATAGATATCTAAAGCAAAAATATTATGAAACGGGACCAAAAGCCACAAAACTGCTGGCAAAACGGTTAAGAAAACAACAAACAATGAATAATGTATATAAGATTAAAGACCCCATCACAGATAAAACCACAGTTAACCCAGAAAACATCGAAGAAATATTCCATAATTTCTACCAAGAACTATACTCGCAACCTGAAGAAACAAATACTAAAGATATTAAAAAATTTCTATGCACATTGGACTTGCCATCAATAGGAAATCAACAAAATGAAAAGCTAACAGCAGAAATAACAACACAAGAGATTAGAGATGTGATTAAGTCACTTAAAAACGGTAAATCACCAGGTAGTGATGGATACCCATCTGAGTTTTATAAACTGTTTATAATAGAACTCACGCCACAGCTTCTAAAGTCATTTAATTGGACGTTGAACAACAACAAAATACCTCCATCATGGAACGAAGCCATTATTTCAGTCATTTTAAAGCCAGGGAAAGATAGAGAACAATGCGGAAACTATAGGCCAATCTCTTTATTAAATGTGGATTATAAAATATATACAACAATTATATGTAAACGAATAAAGACATTCTTGACGGAATTGATAGAAGATGATCAAACTGGTTTCATAGAGGGACGCCAAACACATGACAATATCAGGAGAACAATACATATAATTAATCAAATACATAAAGAAAAGAAAAGCGCAGTAATAATGAGTTTAGACGCAGAAAAAGCATTTGACAGGGTTAACTGGAAATTCCTATATAGTGTGCTGGAACGCTTTGGATTTAACGAAAAATCAGTACAATGCATAAGAACGCTGTATCAAGAACCTGTGGCAAGAATCAAGATAAACGGTAGCTTAACAGACAAAGTAAATATACAAAGATCAACTAGGCAGGGATGCTGCTTATCGCCCACCTTGTTTGCTCTGTTCATAGAGCCACTGGCTCAAGCGATACGACAAAATAAGAAATTAAAAGGTGTAACAATAAAGGGGGCGGAACACAAGATTGGGCTATTTGCAGACGATATTATAGTTTACCTTGAACAACCAGATGAATCAATAATGGAAATGATGAACTTGATAGAAAATTTTGGAAAATTATCAGGATACAAGATAAACATAACAAAAACACAAATACTGACATTCCACTATAACCCTCTAAACCAGATAACTGATAAGATCAAACTAAACTGGAAACAAAAAGAAATAAAATACCTTGGAGTGAACATACCTAAAGATCTAAGCAAAATCTATAAAGCAAACTATGATAGGTTGGAACAAGAAATAAAAAAAGATATTGATAGATGGTCAATCTTAAATATGGATCTGAATTCAAAAATTGAGACAGTCAAAATCAGCATACAACCTAGATTACTTTACCTCTTCCAGGCTATACCAACAGAGATTCCAGATGCCCAATTCTCAAAGTGGCACAGGATGATATCGAGATTTGTTTGGGGAGGTAAAAAACCAAGAGTGAAATATAAAACTCTCCAGTTACCAAAAGAGAAAGGAGGCATGGGCCTACCGAGTCTAAAGGAATATTACTACTCAGCACAAATAAGATATATCATATGTTGGTGCGACGAGGGATATGAGGCAAAATGGAAAGAAATGGAAAAGGAAATTGAGGGACTCCCAGTACAAAGCATAATAGGAGATAAAGATGCATATAAGCAAATCAAACAAATAGACCCAATCACTAAATTTACTTTAGAACTGTGGTATAAAATAGTACAAAAGTATAATATAAAGGAAGACATAAAACTATTGAAATGGGTAGCATTTGACAGTCAGTTTGAACCGGCAAAACAAGATAGGGGATACAAAAATCTGGTGAACAAGGGAATCACAGCATGGGGCAATATCGGAAAAAAAGATCTCGGGAGCTTTGTAAACATCAGGAGAAAATTTAAACTAGAAAGATCGGAATTCTTCAGATATCTGCAGATGAGAGACTATTATATGAAGAAGATTAGGCATAACCTCCAAACAGATGTGAGCGAGATTATACAATTCATTTTAAGCTCATATACAGGAAATAAAACAAGAATTATTTCAAAGCTATATCAGAAACTTATGGCAAACAATCATTCAAGTAACTATATAAAGGAGAAATGGGAGAAAGAGCTCAATTTAAACATAACAGAAGAAAGCTGGCAGGAAATATGGAAAACACAACACACGTCAACAAATTCAAGAACATGGAGGGAATTTGGATGGAAAAACCTGATTCACTTTTTCATTACACCACAGATTCAAGGAAAGTATACAAATACCCAATCTATATGCTGGAGGGGATGTGGGGCTCAAAATGCAGACCACTCGCATATGTTTTGGAAATGCTGCAAAATCTCATCATTCTGGAAATCTATACATGTGACAATACAGAGGATATTAGGATATAATATACCAATGAACTGTAACTTGATGTACCTATGTGATCTTAAAAGAGACAATGTTATACAGGCTGAGGACAGATATCTAGTTAAAATCTTGTTGATTGCATGTAAAAAAACAATCACAAAAAAATGGCGATCAGAAGTTCTTCCTGACCAAGAGCAATGGACTGACATTATTGAGGACATACGTATGATGGAAAAACTAACATATCGACAAAGAATGCAAGAAGGACTATGGGAAAAAAATGGCGGAAATGGACACACTACAAAGTGCAACAACAAGACAGATATTGAAAGAATAACCAAAGACGCTGGAAAAACCAGAAGAATTAAGAGATGGAAACTAAAAACTTGATGCTCCAACATTTGTCCCCCCCACTTTTTTTTTTTTCTCCTTTTTCTTTTTTACTCTAGCCCCTTTGTTTTTTTTAAATGTAGACTGTGATCTGAATGCAATATATATAATGAAAAATTAATAAAAATCTTAAGTTACAAAAAAAAACAAAAGACATTTTGTTTCACCCAGGAGTAACACAAAGAAATGGATTTTCTTCCTCCAGGCCACAGCTGAAATCCCATTCCTTTTATTAAAACCAGCCTAAGGAATGTCCCCAATGTCCGGCTTCACTTTTATTGCCCCCATAAAACCTACACAGACCCACAACTCAGCTAATTTCCTTAAACTCTGGACATGCTGGATTTAACCAGTGAACTTTAAAGTACATTATTACAAACTCAATTCTAAACCTTCATTCTTTTCAGAACTATGAAAATGCAGATGGACTCTGATGTTTTTGATGTGGAAAATCAATAATATGTGTGAAATGCATTAATCTGTGATTTTATATATACGCATATTAATGTTTAAATGAATGTTTACTCCTGCATGTTGATTTAGAAGCACTGCTTATAATTTATACTAATCACTAAAGTTATCTTAGTTTAATACATAAAGGGAAATATTAACTTCCAGTATGTATCAAAGTTTTGCCTCGATATCACATGTGACTCCAACAGCCAATCTCTGCATGACAACTCTTCATCCCAAAGAGCTCCAAACAATAGACTGTTTGTCATTGGATGGAAAGTTCATTGTGCCTCCCACGAAGGACTCTCATTGGCTAAGATCCCGGAAGCCCGCGGAACTTAAATAGCAGAGAGACCCCTGCTTCAGTCTCTCTTTCCCGGATTTGTCTTTCGGCTGGACTCTTTTGCAGATCCTCTGTCCGGCCCCCCCTTTTCTCTGATCGTCTCTATTGTCTACACACAGCAAGGAAGAACAAAGGACCGTCTGAACAAAGACTTCGACCACGTGTCGCTTTTCTGAACACAGAGCAGATAACTCGTAATTTGTTTATGCAACTGTATTTTAATGCCTTTTTCTTTTTCTCTTAAATACCTAGGAATTCCTATTTCTTTGAGCTCAATTCTTAATCGGAGTTAAACTCCAATTTTTATTCATCACTTTTTCTTTGTTAAACTTTCTGTAAAACCACCGTTTGTTTAATTTTAATGTAAACTTTAATCTTGACTTTATTTTATAATATTTTTCTTGACCAAGCACCCACCAGAAGCTATAGTTTTTATCTAAAGTCCGAAAGTTTTCTTTTCTAATTTGAAATCAGATTAGATATCTTTTAATTATTATCGAAGACCTCTGCAGCCGTTTGTCTACCAGGAAGAAAAACGCAGCTCCCACATCACATGCAGCTGAGGAATCAAGGCTGTTCATCACATGCTGAAGAAAAGTCGTCATCTAACCCAGTTTCAACCCTGGGCCATACAGCCAAAATCCAGCCTCTTCGACTGCTTGAATTTAAAGGTCGAACTGTGGATGCTGAAATATCTGCGGGCAGATATTTCCTCTAACATCCACGAAATCTTTGGCTGAGGACGACTACAGAACCATCATCACCGAGGAATCACGTGAGCTGCAAAACTTTAATTCATCTGCTGAATTAAAAATTTTGAGGTTCGGTAATAATTTGTGTATCTAATCAGATGCAAATTAAGAAGCCCTTAACATAACTCTTCTTTTCATTAAAATTCCGTTTTTATTTTCTTAAGATTAATTTAGGACTTTTTCATATAATTAGTAAACTTTCTCCATAAATTTGCGTTGTTTCCATAATCTGTTAACACAAACTGATAAATTGGTTTCTCAGTTAACCCTGGTTCCGAAAATATTAATATTGTTAATCTATCATTTACAAGATTGATTCTATGATTAATGAAATTACTGCAATGTCTGTTAATCATTTCGTTTAATAAATATTTAAACATGAGAGAAGTTGTTGGGAATTTATTTCATTCTGAGTCTGTTTCAAGCCCAGGTATCGAATTCACGGAGAATTTTTGAGACTGATTATTGATTAATTTATTGAGTAATCAAACAGGTATAAAGTGAAATTAAAGATTAAATTGCTTCTTAAAGACTGAAGCTGGTGCCCCTTATGAGTGTTATTAACTTTTCTGATGTATATGAAATGAGATTTGAGCTCAGATTCCAATACATCAATATAAATTAAATAATTCATACCTGATCATATTTATTACTTATTAATATTTCCATTTTACCCTACAAAAGCTTGGATGACTTGTAATTTCCTGCTATTAAATTCAGATAAGACTGAAGTCATTCTTGTTGGTCCAAAAAACCTTAGAAATTCCTTTCCAAATCAAACTTTCAGTTTGGATGTGGATACTCTTTCTCTTAATAGCTCTGTGAGGAACCTTGGAATTATTTTTGATCAAGATCTGTCCTTCAATTCACATATTAAATTTGTTTCTAAGACTGCCTTCTATCATTTGCGTAATATTGCCAAAATTAGGAGCATCTTGTCTCAGAGTGATGCTGAGAAGCTGATCCACGCTTTTGTTAGCTCGAGATTAGATTATTGTAATTCTTTATTATCAGGCTGTCCTAAAACATCTTTAAAAAGTCTTCAGCTGATCCAAAATGCTGCAGCAAGAGTTTTAACAGGTACTAGAAAGAGAGATCATATCTCTCCAGTTCTGGCCTCCCTTCACTGGCTTCTCATAGAATTTAGAATTAAGTTTAAAATCCTTCTTCTTACTTACAAAGCTCTAAACAATCAGGCTCCTTTTTATTTAAAAGATCTGATACTACCGTATTATCCTAACAGAGCACTACACTCCCAAAATGCAGGATTACTTGTAATACCTAGAATCTCCAAAAGTACAATGGGAGGCAGAGCCTTCAGTTATCAAGCTCCTCTCCTGTGGAATCAGCTGCCAATCTGGATTCGGGAGTCAGACTCGATCTCTGTTTTTAAGAATAGGGCTAAAACCTACCTTTTTGATATAGCCTACAATTAGGGAGGGATCATGTGTTTCTGAACCCTCCCTTAGTTATGCTGCTAATAGGTTTAGTCAGCCGGGGGACCTCCAGTAATGCACCGGGCCTCACTCCTTTCCTCACTCTCTATGAATTTTTTTTTTTTTGCTGGTCATTAACATTTGTTTGTTCTCTCCCATAGATTGAGTCCCCATCGTGCTGTTTGCTCTCTACATGTCTGTTCTTTTCTTCTTCTCTATCCCCTCACCCCCCAGCCAGTCGCAGCAGATGACTGCCCCTCCCTGAGCCTGGTTCTGCTGGAGGTTTCTTCCTGTTAAAAGGGAGTTTTTCCTCTCCACCGTCGCTAAGTGCTTGCTCACAGGGGATCGCCTGATTGCTGGGGCCTTTCTGCAACTGTGGGGGTCCCCCCCTACAGTTGATAGTGCTATGAGATGACTGTTGTTGTGAAATGGCGCTATATAAATAAAGTTGAATTGAATTGAATTGAATTGAATTAGGTCGTTCAACAAAGTGTGTGGGTCAGGGACTGAAACGGCTCTTGGGATAACAGCTTTGTTTACCGCCTGAAGGTCCTGGACCATTCGCCATCCGGAAGATGGTCCAGCCCTCCTCACAGGAAACAAAGGTGTGTTACATGGAGAATTTGGGCATGGGATAGTGACCTGCTGCTTTCAGGTCCTCTGTGACCAATTTAATGCCTTCTTGGGCTTCAGGATGTAAAGGATACTGTCTTTGGTGAGGCCTATAATGAGATTTAGCATTTATTTTAACCAATTCTGCATTTTTTTATTAAGCCTACATCTGCCTTTTGTGTCGACCACAGAGAATTTGGGATTTGTGAGGGTGCGTGTTCCTCTCCTTCTGTTAATGTAAAAAGTGATCACATGGGTGAGTTGGGAACATCATTGTGAACTTCTTTCTGCACTGTGGTCACCTAGTTCAAAGGCAGTAAGTAGGTGTCCAGTTTTGGGGAATATTGAACCTTTGGATCAGAACTTTGTTTCCAAGATTGACCACATTCCTTTGCGGAATGTTTTTCCAAAATTTGGATCTGGGCCACTCAAATGTCTGTCAACAATATTGGTCTGCGGCCTGCATTACATGTACTTCTGTCAAATGTGGAAAATGTGATGCTTTCATACCGTTCTCCGTTGGGAAACTTTATTGGAATGTCCTGAACCTGCAGTGTCACTTCAGGTAAATACTACATTGTTAACATCAAGTCAGGTAAATGGATGTCTGTTATGTCAGTGTTAGCATCAACAATTGTACTTAGCATTGGTGTGGTCAGTCAGGTGGTCGGCCCGTGGGGTCCTCCTCCCACTTTCTGCCGCTGCTGGTGTCCAGGACATTGCCTCTGCCAAGGGCCCTTTTTTTTTTTTTTTGTACTTATTTTCAATTTCAATTCAATTCAATTCAACTTTATTTATATAGCGCCATTTCACAACAACAGTCATCTCATAGCACTATCAACTGTAGGGAGGACCCCCACAGTTGCAGAAAGACCCCAGCAATCAGGCGATCCCCTGTGAGCAAGCACTTGGCGACGGTGGAGAGGAAAAACTCCCTTTTAACAGGAAGAAACCTCCAGCAGAACCAGGCTCAGGGAGGGGCAGTCATCTGCTGCGACTGGCTGGGGGGTGAGGGGATAGAGAAGAAGAAAAGAACAGACATGTAGAGAGCAAACAGCACGATGGGGACTCAATCTATGGGAGAGAACAAACAAATGTTAATGACCAGCAAAAAAAAAATATTTCATAGAGAGTGAGGAAAGGAGTGAGGCCCAGTGCATTACTGGAGGTCCCCCGGCTGACTAAACCTATTAGCAGCATAACTAAGGGAGGGTTCAGAAAACACATGATCCCTCCCTAATTGTAGGCTATATCAAAAAGGTAGGTTTTAGCCCTATTCTTAAAAACAGAGATCGAGTCTGACTCCCGAATCCAGATTGGCAGCTGATTCCACAGGAGAGGAGCTTGATAACTGAATTTTGTACCCGTAGGTAGATTTGTTTTGCAGTCTGGTGACAAGCCACCAGCTGCCGGTCGCTGTGTGCGCAAGCGCCCCTTAACTCCCTAACCTGCATGTTTTTAGCATGTGGGAGGAAACCGGAGAAATCCCGGAGTAAACTCACGCAACACGGGGAGAACATGCAAACTCCACGCAGATCACTGTTGGCCGGGGGCAGGGATCGAACCCACGATCGCATGATCTCCACGATCCCCCAGCCGAGGGTAAAACTGTGCTGCCGCAGTGCTAACCACTGCGCCACCGTGCAGCCCACCAATCTCATTATTGTCCTTTAACACTTCACAACAAGAAAAAACAACCTTGACTTCTGTCTCACATTCTGTTTTTGCTCTCTTTTTCTCACCAAAGTAAACCGTGAAACATTAAAAACACACATGTCCACATTGATGACAAACGTCAAGTTCCCCTTGCCACGGCAAGCTCACCCCACACCTCCCTACATCCCCCCCTCCACCACTGGGGTCCAGTTGTGGTGCCACCCTGAAAAATAGAATTGGGGGAGAACTCTTGCCCCCCCCCTTTGTCAACAATCACACAAACAGGAGTTGTTTTTTCTTTCACTTTTCATAAGTTAACATATTGCAAATGCACAGGTGCAGTATGTGACCAAACGTTTGCAGATGTAATCAACTAGGTGTGGGTGCATGTTTTGCAAAAAGACACTTTTCAAATGCTGCCAATAAGGTTCTACACCTGAATCATTAGCAGCCTTAGTTAAATCAGAATGCCCATCAAACCTCTTGTAACCTGGTTGTATAAGCTTCAACACTTTCATCGTTACCTTGTTTGTGGTTTGGATTGTCCCATATAAGCTGTATTTAAAGTTCAATCATAGAATATTATTCAGTAACAACATTTTCCATAATCTTCAGTTTTATTCATCATATTGTTGGTGAGTGTGGAGTGGATATGTGTGCACATCTACTTAACTCTTGGGCACCCCAGTGTGGCTACTCCAGGTAGAGGGGTGGAGAAGAGCGGAGGCGAGGTGACGTCAGCCGCAATTTCCCTAGCCTGGAGTTCTGTGAGATCGGGGTATGGGCTGAGCAGTGGGGGAGCACGGAGGAGGAGGAGGAGCAGAAGCACAACCCCCTGCCCCCACGCCAAACTCATCATGCGCCATACAAGAGATAGAACACATATTAGTCAAATCTTTTTCCTTCCTTTTACCATGGTCAGTTTTTTTTTAGATTTATCATCAAATTTTGATTTTACCGTCCAAGTCAGCCTGTTGCCTTTTTTTTCTCTCTCTCTTTTCCATCTGAAGCCACTGTTGCCCCTCAGTTGGAGAGATAATGCAACTGTGAGCTAGAAAATACAGTTACACAGCAAAAGTCAAATATAAGTCAAATGAAATAACCTAATGCTGTTTGCCTGCCTTCAGGCATCCCAAACAAAAGAAAAATCAAATTTTCTTGCTCTGTTGGCAGGTAATTTTAAATGAAATTACTGCCTAAACTATCTTGAGATAAAAAGCAAGCATCAAATACTTTTCATCTTACCAAAATCCCCAGTTCAGTGTGACCTTATTATTGCTTCTGCACAACACAGGTTAGTTCTTTCACACACACATAGCAAGCTCCAGATAAGCACATACATATTAGTGAAACAATCCCAAAGTCACTTATAATAAGCAGATCTGGCAACCCAAGGTTCTCTTCGTCAATCATCTTCTGCCACTCTAAAAACACATTCATTATTTTTTTCCCCATCTTTGTCACTTACCAATCTCCCATGCACAAATCTGTCATTTCCAGTGAAACACCAATCTCATTATTGTCCTTTAACACTTCACAACAAGAAAAAACAACCTTGGCTTCTGTCTCACATTCTGTTTTTGCTCTCTTTTTCTCACCCAAGTAAACCGTGAAACATTAAAAACACACATGAACAAGCATACAAACAACCAGACAAACAAACTGCAATTATTCATTTAACACATTTATTTTATTTTATTACAATTTGATGTCATTTTATTGTATATATATTTTTAACGATTATTTTTATTTTATTTTAGACCTGCTTTGAATTATGCCTTAAGGTATTTTGGTTCTTATTATCACATTAGAGTTTATCCTTATAATATTAGTGCTATTTTACCTTTATTTTAAGGTTGTCCCTCACTTTATCGATTCTCACTTGTGATGTAAAGAAGATCTTGCATTGATATTTTTCCTGAATCTGTGCTCACTTGTGATATTAAAAAGATCTCGCATTGATTTTACTACCCCCACGCGCTTTCTATGGGCCCACTTTATGCAGTGGAAATGCACTTCCCCGCAGCCTCGAACCGGGACCCCCAAGCCTCTACCTTGTCCGAACCTATTTGGACTTTGCGGTACCAAACACTTGGCTTACAACTCTTTTATTCATATTCTCAGACCAACCGCGGACTGTAACCAGGTGTCATCAACAATTAAATTTACTCACTGTGATCCGCCTGCGGGTTGGCTCCATCACTCTCCAGCACTGCTTCCAGCGCCTCTGGACCGTGCCCCACTTCCACAAAACCGGCTTGTTGGTACCAGCGAGGGAGGCAGCTGTGCGCACTTGCTGTGGTCCCAGAACGCTGGAAGCAGGCAGGAAAGATATATGGAGTCCCTGTTCGGGCGCCAAGTATGTTAGAACAATTCCTCTTAACTCTTTAACTGTCCACATTTCATGGACGGGTCACACGCCCCCAGTGGCACAGCGCAGCAACTGCACCTGTCAACTCACTCTGACATCCCTGGCTATACTGAAAATTTGTACTGATCTGTACTGATCTGACAGTTCAGAAGGTGGAAGACACACGTCAGAGGAATCATTCCTGACACGGAATATAGCAAAGAAGAAGAAATCCTCATTATTACTCTTCCTTTTTCCGCTTTGAGCTCATAACACCAATCTGGCTGCCACCACAATGGTCATGGCGTGGCGATCCTCACAGAAACTGCATCATACTGGAAAAATAGCCACGTAATACAAACAAAATTCACGTGGGATAATCATAAGAGTTTGTAGATGTGGTAGAGAGCGTAAATGACCGACCAAATGCAAAACAACGACCATGATGAGCGAAATTTTTTTACCACTCTTGACCACTAGGGGCCTTGACCACCCTTTAATCGTCACGACTGGGACAGTTAAAGAGTTAAGCATTTTTCAAACATGCACACATTTAAAATCAAGGATTAATGAAATATTTCAAACCAGAATGATATGTCAGAGTCCCACTTGATTTTCCAGGGTGCCTGAAAAAGAAAATAATCTGAGAACTGAGAGTTTTGTAACAAAGTAAGTCATTTTATTCATTAACCTCAAAACCGGTTAATGAAACTTTAGTCAAAAACCAAGCTGGATCAGAGTTTCAGCAAATTTAATTACACTGGCCAGTGGAGAACAATACAGAAATGGTCTCAGAGCCTATTTGTGCACCATTCTGACTCAAACACACATCACTCAGTTTTTTAAGCCCTCCGTTATCTGAGAGGTGGAGGGGAATCCATCATGAGACTGAAACTCACTAAACCTGTTGTGACCACCACGAAGAAATTGACCAGTGAAGCTGGAGAGAAACTGAACACATGCATGGAAATAACTGACTGGGACATGTTTAAAGGAGCCACACATGATCTTAATGAGTACACAGACACTGTGAACTCCTATATCAACTTTTGTGAGGAGAGCATTCTCCCATCGTGCACCAGGGTGAGGTACTCTAATGATAAGCCCTGGTTCACTGCTAAGCTCAGACAGATCAGAAAGGAGAAGGAAGCTGCGTTGAAAAGTGGAGACAGAGACTGCTACAGGGAGGTTAAATATCGGTTTAACAGAGAGCTGAGGAGAGCTAAATCTGTGTATTCTGAGAGACTCCAGCAGCAGTTCACTGCTAATGACTCAGCTTCTGTGTGGAGAGGACTGAGGCAAATCACCAACTATCAGCCTCAGGCTTCTAAAGGTCAGGATGACAAAGCCTTTTGTCAAAAACTGTCCCAACATTACGCCCGTTTTGACACCTCGTCAGCTGTGTCCAACTCCCCCACTCCACCCAGCTCCACTGCCTCCTCGGCCCCTAATTCATCAAAAGCGGTCCCCCCCTCCTCCTCCTCCCCCCCTGCCCTTGTCATCAGTGAGCAGGATGTGCACAGACAATTCTACAGACTGAACCCGCGCAAGGCCCCCGGGCCGGACGGTGTGTCTCCCTCCACCCTGAGACACTGTGCGAAAGAGCTGGCTCCTGTCTTCACAGACATTTTTAACACCTCCCTTAAGCTATGCCACGTGTCGACCTGCCTCAAATCCTCCACCATCATCCCTGTCCCCAAGAAGCCACGGATTACTGGACTTAATGACTACAGACCTGTAGCGCTCACCTCTGTAGTCATGAAGTCCTTTGAGCGCCTGGTCCTGTCTCACCTCAAGTCCATCACCACTCCCCTCCTGGACCCGCTGCAGTTTGCCTACCGTGCCAACAGGTCTGTGGACGACGCAGTCAACCTGGCCCTCCACTCCATCCTGCAGCACCTGGACTCCCCGGGAACCTACGCCAGGATCCTGTTTGTGGACTTCAGCTCTGCATTCAACACCATCCGCCCCGCTCTGCTCCAGGACAAGCTGTCCCTGCTCGGCGTGCCTGACTCCCTCTGCAGGTGGATCACCGACTTCCTGACGGACCGGAGGCAGCATGTGCGGCTGGGGAAGTCTGTCTCGGACTCTGTTAGCATCAGCATCGGATCACCCCAGGGCTGTGTACTTTCCCCCGTACTCTTCTCCCTTTGTACCAACTCCTGCACCTCCTCCCACCAGTCTGTTAAGCTGATCAAGTTTGCAGACGACACCACCCTCATCGGGCTCATCTCCAACGGCGACGAGTCCGTCTACAGGAAAGAGGTGGCCCAGCTGGTGTCCTGGTGCAGCCACAACAACCTGCAGCTGAACGCTCTGAAGACAGCGGAGATGATTGTGGACTTCAGGAAAGTCACAACCCCCCTGCCCCCCTCACCATCACAGGCTCTCCCATCACCATTGCAGATTCCTTCCGCTTCTTGGGCACCACCATCACCCGGGACCTCAAATGGGAGCCAACCATCAGCTCCCTCATCAAAAAGGCCCAGCAGAGGATGTTCTTTCTGCGGCAGCTGAGGAAGCTCAAGCTACCCACCAAGATGTTAGTGCAGTTCTACACGGCCATCATCGAGTCCATCCTCACCTCCTCCATAACCGTGTGGTACGCAGGAGCCACTGCCAGGGACAGACTAAGGCTGCAGCGCGTCGTGCGCACTGCTGAGAAGGTGATCGGCTGCAAGCTCCCATCTCTCCAGGACCTGTACATCTCCAGGACCTGGAGGCATGCAGGCCGGATCATAGCCGATCCTTCACACCCTGGTCACGTACTGTTTGCCCCTCTCCCCTCAGGTAGAAGACTTCGGTCCATTCAGACTAAAACCTCCCGGCACATGAACAGCTTTTTCCCCTCTGCCATCAGACTGCTGAACATTAAGTGACTTTTTGACTCTCGTGCACTATATACAGCAGCTCATGTCATTCATCACTGTTTTTCTGTTGCATTATCGACTGCACTGTGGTACCCCATATTATCTGCTACTTGCTAGTTTATTTAAAACTGCCTTGACTAGTATTACTCATTATTATTATTATTATTACTTATTATTCTACACTTATTGCATGTTTTTAGTCTTTTAGTTTTTTAGTTTATCTCTTTATCTCATCATGTTTTTAATGTTGCAGCATGGCACCGAGACAAATTCCTAGTTTGTGTACTACATGAACAATGGCAATAAATCTGATTCTGATTCTGATTCTGATTCTGATGATTGGTCCAGTACATCTGGTCAAAACTTGGTGCACAGATTGTCTTTTTCTCAGGAACCATGATGCTCACTCAGTACCAGTCACATGGGAGCCGCACAGAATGGACTAAAAACAAGATGATAACTGATACAGCTGCATCCTTGACACTTTTACACAGACTCTGAGGCAGACTCTGAGACAAAGCAATTCACAAATATAAGACAAATATGAAATTTTCATTTTCCCCCCTTTGATGCCATGCAAGGCATCAAAAAAGAACTGTTTATGGCATCTAAAACCCCATCTGGCTGCTATGCTAAGCTCCAACACATTTGCGTGCAACAGATCCTAACTAGCGAACGACAGGGAAAGTCCGCCATCGGCCCTGCTGCCCCAGGCACCGGCTAAACGTTTTAGTACTTTAGGAGGAGAAATGAAAGCGTAATGATAAGATGTAAAAACAGAAATAAGAATGACATAAAAACAAAATAAAAGTAAAAATAATGTTTCAAACTTCACATCATGATCATGCAACTCCTTTAGTTTTCTGCATGTCAGTCATAATTTTACTCTGTATTTGGGTCATGGAGAGACACCTTGAGCTCACACTGTTTGTTTATCATCACCACCATCCCCGGCAGTTACTCCATGGCACATCACTAAATTAACATGAATAAGTCTCATCGTCATACTGCGGATGCAAGGAATGACACAAGAAAAAGCCAAAAATAATACCACAAAAATCCTTGCAGAGGATCCTTCACAGATCCTTGCAGAGGAGCAGAGGAAAGGCCTTTCAGAGACTACAGGAACAGCCAAAGAAGCGTCGGACCACAGGGAGTCTATGTGGGACCTGCGGGTGTTGGTGCCTCCACGCCAAGGAGCGAAAAGTTGGTTGGCCCAGGAAGTTGGACGCCCGGCCGTGGGGAAATCCACAGCACACCCAGAGTGAAGGGTGGTGGGGACTTAGGCCAGTGAGAGCATTCCCTTTTTGTCTCTCTCCTCATTCATTTTCTCACACCTGCATGCTGACTGAGCTCAGGGTTTTGTTTTGTTTTTTTGTGACTATTCATACAGTGGCGACCTGTTTATTTTTGGGGGAACATCACTTGAACATTTCATTTTTTTTTCTCCTTTTTTGTGCCGGCAAAGATTTGTGGAACTTGATTATGGACCGTTAAAAGCCAATATTTGAGTTATAAAAAAAGAACTAACGGTTGTAAATAAATTGTGGGGGTGGAAAATAAGTTATATGAAATTATTTGTTGTGCCTGTGGTCTATATTAATCATATATTCATCCACCAGGGCTGCTCAGAGAGGCGCTCTGGCCACCGGCAGAGTGAAGAGGCCTCGCCGTCACAGGCCCATGGCTCTGAGAGAGATCCGTTGCTGCCAGAAATCCACGGAGCTGCTCATCCGTAAGCTGCCCGTCCAGCGTCTGGTGAGGGAGATCGCTCAGGACTTCAAGACCGTCCTGCGTTTCCTGAGCTTCGCCGTCATGGCTCTGCAGGAGACCAGCGAGGCCCACCTGGTGGTCTCTTCTTCGCTAAGGGGGTCACCATCATGCCCAAAGACTTCCAGCTGGCCCGCTGCATCCGCGGAGAGAGAGCTTAGACTTTCTGCTGCACATTCACCAGCCATAATGCTCTGCACTGTGTGTCTATATATATACATTTATAGTAATATGGACATATGTTTACTAGATGTTGTTTTTTCTTGCCTTCTGATTGTTGCTCTGAGTGTTGCTATCCCTATGCTGTTGCAATCCTGGAATTTCCCCATTGTGGGACTAATAAAGGCTTATCTTATCTTATCTTATCTTATCTTATATTCCATAATCTACATATGTTGAAGCATGTGGAAATGTTTGGTAATTACATATGTAAAGCAACTTCACACCTCTGAAAGGACAAAGGCTCTCAACCGCCAAGTGAAGAACAAAGACGTTCCCAGACACTGCGGTGGAGACCGGAGGAGCTACCCTCACCCCCTGGGCGAGGAGAGGAAATACCAAGACAATGGGGGGATTAAGATAATGAGGGATGTCAGCCTTTGTTATGCATGTCTTTTGTTATGTGCAGGTATAAAGTCAGTGAGCCGGAGATATTCGGTCTCTTTTCCTTCTACCACCTCTGCACTGAATGAGACTTGTTAGGAGAGCTGATAAATAAACTTTGGTTTATATATCAAATTGCCTCATCATTTCAAGCTCTTCTACAGTGCCATTAATATTTTGCTCACCTTAAGTTTCAATAATAATCCACAAAACCATAAAAGCATGTCTAGAGTGGAATAATTTCACCCTTTGTGAACACCAGGCGAACACCCCGGAGATCATCCACGACTGGGAAAGCCTCAGAAAGCGTCATGGTGCGACCCTCGCCTGATATTTTGGACCTCCACGCTGGGACCTGCCGAGGGAGAATGATCGTCTGCTCCCTCTCACCGCACTGTGGATTCCAGAGACCGAGGATCGTCTGCGTCCTTCGCATCCACACGGGAGCACGCGTGCACCTTGTCCTCTCTCCACGATGGTGACCTCCAGGGCTGGACGGAGAGCGCAGCGCTTGGACCAGAACGCACCATGACCCAACACGAGCGAACGACAGAAACATCCTGAACAGGGAAGACCATCAGCGCCGACTGCGCAGGTTTCCATCAAGCTCCCTGACCTGACTTCAACTCTCGTCAACACGAGAGTTGACGAGATCCCTGTGCGCTTCGGCGCACAGAAGCCATGCGCGCACACTGCAGGGATTACGAGGACAGCTATGTGGTCACTGCGCCAGGCGCGCGCCAGGCGCGCGCCAGGCGCACGCCACGCACCAGGGACAAACTGGCTCCACAGACTGAAACAGCGTCCTCCTCCACTGCACAGGCCCGAGAAACACGGCCGATCGCCACCCTCGGAACCTTCAGGGCTGCTCGCGCACCTGAAGCAGACGTGCAGCCAGCACACAGGACTTTGTATGAGTTTTCCAGCTACGGCACACAATGGGAATTAACCTCGCCAGCCCACGAGACAAACGCGCAATGCATTCTGGGCGGGGTAGGAATAGCGATCGTAAACGGACTGCAATCACACAGCGCCTCGGCATTTCTTGTGAATGAACGGAAAAAAAAAATAAAAAATCACAAAATGGACCATGAAGGAAAATTTAAAGGGACCATACTCCGTCAAATTGAATGGGACTGCAAAGGTACGCTATTTGGCGAAGCTTGAAGGGGTTAATGGACTAGATCCGTATCAGCATATCACATGGAGTTCGGATGTAAACATTCTGCCAAACTTCAACCATGCCTTCATTTATACTTATATGACTGTAAGCATAACTCCACACACACATGAAGTTTTTAGTAACTTTAGGTCTTTGGAGCAAGCAGAAGTGCAGTTCACAGATGGATGGGTGCATGACTTGTAGATGTACAAGGTAGACTTGAAGACAGTTGTGCTCACAAAGGTGTTTTTTTTTAATTTCTTGGCTTGATTACAAGTATTTATTTACTAAATAAAATAAGTGCATGCCATAAATTGTCCTGCACCTGTTGTGAAAAAGGCTGTGTGGAAATAAAATCCCATATAAGCACTGCAACAACAACATCCTGCAGGCCTGTGCAGACAATGATTTTTACCTGAAACTCTCTGATGGGAGACTAGAACTCAAGCAGTCACAAGTACTACAAGCAGGTACAAATGCAAATTTTTGTGACAGGCTCACATTTCTGTGACTTTGTTGTGTGGACCACAAAAAGTTGTGTTGTTGTACGCGTCACACCAGATTCTGACCTGTGGGAGCAAACACTTTTACCAGTGGCCCAGAACTTTTTTTATAAAGTTTTCCTACCTGAGCTTGTTGCCCGTCACTTCACTGACTCTGACCCCACAACACTAAAGAGGAAAGCTGCAGCTGATAAACCCACCCAGAAGCCCAAAAGACGACGTCTAACTGCATTACAGCCAGGTCCCACACACAATTCCAGAAGACAGGCACAGAACACAGCAGAAGTGTGGTGGCCTTGCAGGCAGCCAGAAGAGCTGGATGACATGGTTGCCTGTGATAACCAAAACTGTGAAATTCAGTGGTTCCATTTAGGATGTGTGGGACTCTGAAGCACCAACCCCACAGCAGCCGTGGTTTTGCAATGTGCACATTAGAGTAGTGCTGTAGCATGAGACAGTTATGCGCTATAACATGGTAGAACAATGATACATGTCAATCATGCATGTCAATTTATATTCTTGTATTGTGTTATGGTTACAGTTTTGCATCTTTGAAATAAAGAGCTGGAGTTTGTAAGCCATTGTGTACTTTATTCCAAAAATTGTTACAAAGCAAGCAAGTGTATTTATACAGCACATTTCATACACAAGGGCAACTCAGTGTGATTTACATATATAAAAAGAGGAAAGAAAGCAAAATGTTTGAGCAATAAGAAAAATTGAAGAGGTGCTGCTTTAACTGCTTCAATATTATTGACACAGTTAAAGACATGATGACAAAATGGCTAAACCACACCAAAAACATGTCATGGCCTACATTCTAAAACTAAAAAGTTCAAAGCAGTCAATAAAAACTATGACCTTATTGCCAAACATTTCAATGTACTGATGTGGCAGGCTAGCCTGCAAACTATGTCTCTTTGGCCAGTACACCAAAGGGCTGAGGTGTGCATGGAGCACATTTATGGTGTCGCAGAACAGGATGGATGCGGTTTGTCTGCTTATGTCAAAAAGGTGTGCAATATGTTCAAGAGGCAAATTAATCTGCAAACTCATCATAGTTAAAAGGAGAATTTGAAATTGGGAAATTTTTCTGTCTTTGGTAGGCTGGGAAAAATTGCATCAGCAGAGCCATTAAACTGAAAGATGGAAGCCCAGTGTAGTATTTCACCTTTGAGTCATTATCTTTGAGGAAATTCTCATACAGGGTCTTTCTGGAGAGCTCTCCCTTTAACTTTCTATTCTCCTCTTGCAAGAGTAAAATTTCTTTAAGCCTAAGGTGACACAAGCTGCAGTTCTGTAGTTCTTGTGCATTTTACTCCGGAGCATCATCAGCCTGACAGATCTGTGCTGCTTCATCAGATGTTGTCTCCTCCATCTCAGCCAGAGGTGTGGTGTCATCTGTTGGTGATCAGGACAATAAACAACTGTAGTTAATATATTTTGTAATCAAAAGGAATCCCAAGACACATTTTAGAAAGAAAAACATAGGTAAAAAAAAGACTACCTGAAGGAGCTACATTATCCATCTCAGTCACAGGGCCAGTGATGTTGGGGGTCTGTGCTGGGGGGTCACTTGCATGCTCTGCTGATTCTTTTTGTCATAATCTCGCCCGTCTGTCAGGAGTGGCAGCTGGAAGCTCTGCATGCCCAAGGTTTAGAGAAGATGCCCAGTCAGGATCAGCCTAGCATTTCATAAGCTGGTCTGCTGTTAAAGCAAAGCAAACGGTAGGAAAATACTTTGGTGATGAACAAATTAAACCCGCTCACACAGGTGTGTGAGTGGTAAATTTTTCAAGCTAGTAGGATATCGGAGTCTTTCTTTAGCTTAGCTCTGCTTAGCTTAGCACTGCTGACGTAGGGTAAAGGCTATGACCAGGCAAGTCTTAACCACGACACAAGCAAGTTTTAACAACAGACATACACAATAAATCATAACGTACCTTTATGAAAATGCTTTGAGCACACCACCATCCATACAGGTGCGTGTTTGAAATTTATGTCGGGTCTTCTGACTGCTGTAATCCAGCCCAGGCGTCGCCTCTTAGTTACATCCGAAACGTGAGCTGTGCCGTTCTTCTTCCATGCTGGAAAACGAAAAAAGCCTATTCCGTGGTGTATCTTTTCTCCACGGCGGTTGTGAGAACGACTATTACAGCTTAAAACACAGCAAGACTTCACCATGTCTGCTTTGTGACGATGCCTCCAGCTTTTACGTGATCTCAGCGAACGGTTCCTACCCTACCCAGCATGCACTTCGTGAATTCTATGGACACTACGTAACACTGGCGGAATCAATTTAGCCGATTGCTTTCCCCGATGACTTTAGGGCTGTTTTCCCGCACCTAAAGCCAAACTGCCGAGTCCCTGACACAGCTTCAGTTTATTACAGCCGCTATGCATCCTCAGGGAATTGGGCCGTTCGCCTTCCCCACATCCTTGCAGGACTGGGCCCGCACGAGGAGTCAGAGACTGTTTTTTTTTTTTTTTCTCACAGCCGCTGTGGATCTCCGCCACGTTTAATGGGAAAGCCCCTCACCATCGCGGATCCACACGCAATTTTTGCGCGGCCCGGACAACTTTGCCGTCCCAGGCCGGCACTTGCTTACTCCCACCCCCCTCCACCTCCTCCTGCACAGAGCTTTTCCCGCACCTCACTTCCAAAGCCGGCCGATCGCCGTCTTGTTCCATTACGCACGACTGTGCTTCCGCCCGTGCGCCCATGATCCACGGCCGTTCAACGTGCTGGAACTCGGAGCGGAGCACACTGCCCTTTCCACCCCTCCCCCGTCCCCCTCATGGACTGACATGCCCTCCAACACTCCTCTACAGCAGGACAGTTTTACCGGAGCTGGAGCCAAACGACTGGGGGGGGGGGGGGGTCACAACCCCTACTAAGTGCTCTGGGGGGGAGCGGTGTGGTGACCCACCACAATCTACTTGGACAGTCAGAGCACTCAGCTTGAGCATGAAACAGAACAATTGACATACGGGCAGAGAGCCCCTCGGGGGACAACCAGTTAATCACGTGATTGATATGTATGGACTGATATCAATATGTAAATGTGCCTTGCATTCCCTTTTGTCCTATTGTCAGGGATGGCAATTTTCCGCCGATCCGTGGATTTCCACCGATTTATTTTCAAATTGATCATTTCTGTGAATCGTCTAAATCCGTTGAGAAAATTTTAGGGGGGGTAAGGTCCCTTATTGTTACCGATTTTAGCGAAAATCAACATGATTACATAAGCGCTCGGCACTTCCCCGGGTCAAGTCTCCTGCGATAACCCGGATGTTATGTACTCAAGCTACTGCTGTATTGTAAACAGCCCTACGATTGGATAGTTGCAAACGATTGGACCAATCAAATGGCTCGTTGTATGCTTTGTCAAAAATTCATGGCAGCGTGTTCTCAGGGATGTGATTTTTCCGCTAATTCGCCAAATTCCGCTTTATTTTATCTTCCAGGAAGATAAAGTATGTTAAGTACATTAGCGGCTTGTGGTCCACAAACGCAGTGAATATGCGCCCTTTCAGGCAGAACTGGAAGTGACGTATGGCCAGGTGGAGAGCCATTAACTCTTTGTCGAACATGCTGTATTTACGCCCACTGTCGTGCAAAGACCTGCTAAAAAAAAGGTGAGTGGCTGCCAAGAACCGGCAACGCATTGCTCCACGACGGCCGCTATGCCCATGTCCGAGGCATCGGTAGTGAGCGCTATCCGAGCCGCCGGGTCTGGGTGCGCCAGTAGTGCAGCGTTCGCCAGAGCTGTTTTAACCTCAGAACGCCTGCTCCCGCTCAGGAGTCCAGTCGACTCTGTCCGCCGGTTTCCGTTTCTTGAGTGCGGCGTACAACGGCTGTATGAGCTGGGCTGCGCGGGGGAGGAAACGGTTATAAAAGTTAACCATCTCCAAAAACTCCTGCAGCGCCCTGACATTGATGCTGAGGAGAAAAAAATAGCAAAACAATTTAGTTAGATTACTTTTATGATTCCAAACAGTTTGAAATTGACAGTGCACAGTGGACATTGACTCATAACTTTTGAATATTTCTAAGACTTGGCTACATCAGTGATTGTGCAAAATGAACTGCTCAAGACTCAATGGAGATTGAAACTGGTGATCTGAAATGAATGCTGAAATTAAATAATGGTATGTTGGAATTTTATTTCTATTATGGAATAGATAAAATTAACTGATTTTGATTTGATCAAGTGTTAAAGCATATGATGGATAATGCTTGGAATATTTTAGGAATGCTATCTTCTTGGAACATAAGTCAATATTATACAGTAATAAGTAGCATTCAGCTGTTTGTTTTATGTCATTTAAGCACAGTTCTGGTACTTAAAAATCATAAAAACCCAGGAGCTTCAGGGGGCTTTGCCCCCCTTGCCCCCCAACCGGGGCTCTGC
The DNA here is from genome assembly GCA_020510985.1 of Pholidichthys leucotaenia. Taxonomy (NCBI): domain Eukaryota; kingdom Metazoa; phylum Chordata; class Actinopteri; order Cichliformes; family Pholidichthyidae; genus Pholidichthys; species Pholidichthys leucotaenia. The sequence continues at coordinate 455,449,122 of CM035836.1, forward strand.
CCCGGACCCCGCTGGGGGACTACGTCCCCCAGAACCCCTGCTAAATTTTCAGATAATTTCCCCAACCTTAAATCACATCCCTGGTTCGTGTTGGAATTCTGAGCTTTCGGTATTGTTTTCAGCGGAATTATGAGATTTTTATCGAAGGATCAGGAGTCATCAGTGCTAGAAATAGACAAAAGTGTCAAAAATAAGTTCCGATGGAATTGGCTTGAGAGAAAAGTGACGGTAAAGGTGAATATTGGCTCAAAGTTCGACGAGGTAACAGAAACACTCGGACAGTTTCTGAAGAAAACAGAAAAGGAGATGAAGTTCAAAGTTCAGAGACTGACACAGCTTGCTGCCAAAAGGAAGAAAGTTTCACATTAGAAGTGACTTGGTGACCAGTGTAAATAGTGTAATAAACTCTTATAGAACTGTTAAATATGTTGGACTAAAGACAGTGAGACAACATTGAAGAAAAAGTGAGTTAACTTTTCATTAAATTTAATGATTTATCTAAGTCTAGTATTTCATTTTTTTTAATCATTTTTTTCAGTCTAAATTACTTCTGTTTTACTGAAAACCTCCCAGCTTCAGGGGGGCTGCGCCCCCCCCCCCCAACCCCCCCATAAGTAAATCGACCAAATTAGATTTCGGCTGAAATCAGAATTTCCTGTTGCCATCCCTGTATTGTTATACATCCCCGGAGCAAAGAGAGGAATTCCGGCGCCAGTAATTAAGCGATTGATGTGTTGACTGTTATGTAAATGTGCCATGCATTCTCTCTTGTCTGTATAAATGTGCTCACTCGAAGCTCACTGAAAACGCATTCAGAGCTCACTCACAGCGCACAGACAGAGCGCTAAGTGAGTCTCGTGATGGAGGAATAAAACACCTTTAACCTTCAGCTTGCCGTGTCCGCCTGCACTTATTTCGTTCCTCCACAATGGTAATATCCTCTATTTAATAGCAGAGTGTTACACTGTATTAACATTAACATCACAGTACTGAGCAGGAAAAAGCTAGACGAAGCGAGGCTGCCTGTTGACATTAATACACACATTTCACTGTAATGTTAATCGCTCCAGATGCGCGCTCTGATTGTCCCAGTCTGTTGTGGGGGTTATCCACACTAGGTCATTGTTTAAACACGATTAAGTTTTCGTCTGTCCTAAGTGAACTTTCCACTGTTGGAAAAAATAACATAAAGCATGAATATCACATCACTCACCGTCCTGTATATCACAATATCACGGCTTCAACTGCTGAAGTTGGGTGCGTCGCGGCTGTACATTCAATTCAGTTCGGGTGGCTGGGTCTAATTCCCGGTGCGTCTCTGTGTATTTTCTGGAGCGTCTGCTTGTGCGCACCACTGCAAGCTCAGTTTGCTTCCCTCTGCATTCTCTCATCAGCCGAAACGCACAGGAAATTCTGCTGGACCGCGGTGTTAGATTTCTGCTGATTTCTGTTAAGCCATTCTATCGTTGTGGTTTATAATATCACTTGTTCGCAGGCTCACTGTCATATCCGGCTCTAGGGAGCCGGGCAATCAGAGCCAGGGACAAGCCAGTGAGTCGAGATGTTTTATTCTGGGTAAGGGATAAGGGATGAGGAGAGCACAGACACTCATACAGACGTACATTCTCAGGCTGCACAGCGCAGGGGTAGGTAGCTCGTACCGGACATGGGGGTAACAAGACGTGCATACTCACAGCGGGATACAAACACCGGAATGCTGCAAGGGGAGTTGAGGCTGACACCAGACGAAGGGGCTTCAGCCTAGCAGTGCTTATGTCGCAGCCCCGAATGATCGAAGCTGCTCCTCTTTATACTCATTAACAGCGCCCCAGCTGATGAGGATTAATTGGCCCCAGCTGTCCCGTGACACTGACAGCTGGGAACCAGCTGAGGCACTGCCCAATGAGAGGCAGGGATAAAAGGAGCATGGGCTGAGCGCCGAGCCGGCGTCTCACCCCATGGTGACAGAGCCTCCCCCTCACGGTCGGGCTCCCGAACGACCAGGAACATCCCAGCCCCCCCCCCTCCCCACCTAGGGTGGGCGGAAGGGAGGCAGGACCGGAGGGGAAGATGCAAAGGGAAGGACAAAAAAAACAATAGACCAATGTAGGGCAGCAGGGCAGAGAAAAAAAAACCCAAATACAATACCCTACAACACAGGGAAAAGGATTAACCCAGAGCACAGTTAGGGAGAAAACTGAGTTAGGACACAGGTAGGGAAAATACCAAATATGACTACAGACAGCATACAAATAACGTATAGATCGGGGCAAAAAAAAAGAAAACCAAAAACCCACCAAAAAGGTGGCAGGAATGAATAAAGCAATCACAGAGTATAGTTAAGGGGAACAAAACACACTACTCCATAATGCACCAACAAGACAAAGGTCAGGACAAAAAATGATGAAAAACGCTGTGCATGGATACTAAAGAAAACAAAACACACAGCACTGAATATATAAAAGATCACCTAAAGAAACAGAGGTGACAAGGACAAATGGGTAATAATGAAGTACGGTTAAGTGGGAATGAAACACATTACTTCAAACAATAAAAAACACAGTCAATGTTAAAGTCGGGGCTAGGGAAGGCCCCCCACGAGGATAATAAGACAGAATGGGGTGATCACAGAGTATGGTTGAACAGGAAACCACACGCATACTCCATGATGCACCGACGAGGCCAAGGCTAAGGTAAGGATGAATGAAAACGCTGAGTAAAGATAAGAAAATGCAATACACAGCGCGATACATAAGGTGAGTCACCAAGAGGAAAAAAAGGTGACAGGGTAACAGGATAACAATAAGATAAAAATGCTGAGTATGGTTAATAAAAATAACAACACACAGCACAAAAACATATATTCCCCTAATGGACAAAGAAACTACACCCGAGTGACCTCAATAATAATAAAAGAAGTAAAGGACACCCGAGGAGACGGCAGGCAGAGTCCAAAACGGCCGGAATTGTTCTGGTAATCTCCCCGCCCATTGTCCAGTTGGCAACCCGGGGAAGAGAAATGTTCGGACGGCGAACTCTGGGCCCAGATCCCAGGAATCCAGTCCAACGGCTGCCGAACCAGGCCGCCCAAAGGCAAACACAGACCAGTGGGGGGAAACCAGATCGCCGAACCGAAAATTTTGCGGGTCGGGTCGTCGACCCGCATCACTCAACCACCAGGACCGTTGAGACGGACGAAGGGTCAGAGCGGATCCCGGTGGAAGAGGCTCAGGGGAGAGCCGATGACGAGGGCGGCGGGCCTCAGGGAAACGGCCACCTCCTCACCGGACCTGGACAACACTGGGGCAGCACCCACGTCGGACCCCGATCGGGCCTCAGGCGAACCCACGTTGGACCCCGATTGGGTCTCGGGCGAACCCACGTTGGACACTGCACCAGAACCGACCTCCAACGTTGAACCCGGACCCTCCAGCACCACGAGGAACCGCAACTCCTCGCCGGTGACCCTGGAAGAAGGCTCAGAAGAGAAAACAGAACTGGGATCAGGATCACCGGCAGCGCCAGAACCCGGCGAGACGAGCTCAGACGCAGCGGGCGGCTGCACCCTGCTCGTCTCCCCTGGAGATAGGCTGAAGTGCTCAAAGATAAAAAAAGAGAAAAGAAAGGAGAGCACTCGCCTGATCTCGGGTTCTGACGCCGTCCAGGACTGCGAAGATCCAGGATCCGTCGTCAGGAGGTCGTTGTCAGGCTCCCATCTAGCCGCGTCGGGCCCCGCAGCCAGCACGATGGTCAGCGCAGCTTGAGATCCCTCCAGCTCAGGTAACCCCGCCGACGACCCACTCGGCGTGAAGCCAGAAGAATCTCGTCCCGCTGGACCGAACCGCTCCTCCGTGGAGACCCAGGGACGCTCAGTCGTCAGCGTAGACTCCACGCAGCAGTCAGTCCCCCTCCTCCGTCCGCAATGTAGCTGCGGAACCACAGGCCCTCTCCATATCCCACCACGTTGACCCGGAGCCGGGGACCGCTCGGCGGAGAGAGACACAGAGGATGCGGGATTAGGAATACAGGTTACAGCAGGTGGGGAGAGTTCAGGGAGCTGCGAACCCTGAACTTCTCCTCCAGGGATGTGACAGAGCAAATCATTAAGCAGGTGTGAAAAAACAATGACTTGCCTGCCCCCTGGAGGTTGAGTATCGCCTGCTGTAGTGGAATCTGCTTCTTCCTCTCCCCGCCCGGCGATAACGGAGGACCCCCCGGGAATTCGTCTGAGGATCGCTCGCGTTGTCTCCAGCAGAGAGCTCACCAGGCCGGGATTCCAGGCACACACAGCGGTCAGGAAGCGCGTCGAGGAGGAGGGGGAAACAGCCGGGGTGAACCAGCCCGAATGTCCAGGAATGACAGCGGGGGAACGAGGCTCAGGGGACGAGGCTGTAGAATCTCCACACTGACGAGGCGAAGGGCTGACAGCTGCGTGGGAGGAACGGTCCTGACGATGACCCAGAACTGGATCTGGACGAGGTTCGTGCAGAGGTGACTCGGCGATGTGATGACGACTACTCCCAGGGGACGAAGCGAGGGGGAAACCCAGGATTCGCCGCTCCAGATCGGAGATCGAGACGAGGAAGGCGTCGAGCACGGGAAGGCTTCGTAGCCCTGAAGTCCTCACCATCAATCTCACTGCCGCCGCCACATGCCTGAAGGTGGTGACAGGAAACACAGTAGAGCTCGCGACAGCCACTCGACCCCGGACATAACTGCTGTCAGCTGCGGCTCCTTGAAGGGAATCCCGAGTGACGTGGCGCAGGTCGGGGGAAGTCCTCTGGTTGGCGCGAACTCCCGGACTGGAATGGCGGCAGGAACGGGACTCCGAAGCGGGGAAAGACGTCGCCCACTTCGACTCCCTGCCGGGACTTCCATCCACCCCGTGGAGCTTCTCTCGCTGTGTACCTGCAGCGTCTATCCTGGCACTGTCCTCCAGATGGTACAGAGAGTGAGGGTGACAGTCCAGGAGTTCCTCAGCACGGCCCGGATGCCAGCGTCTCGCGTTGGAGGCGTCGTGCAGGGTGAAGAACGTCCCGTCGACAGCCTCCGAGATGGACCTTAGCTCGTCGCCCTGGCGCCGGAAGTGACTCCTGGGAAACGGCATGCTAGCAGCGCTGACACTCGGACAGAAAGGTACATTTCCACAGCGACTCACGGCCGCCGGCAACTCTTCTGGCTGCGACATACTGTCATATCCGGCTCTAGGGAGCCGGGCAATCAGAGCCAGGGACAAGCCAGTGAGTCGAGATGTTTTATTCTGGGTAAGGGATAAGGGATGAGGAGAGCACAGACACTCATACAGACGTACATTCTCAGGCTGCACAGCGCAGGGGTAGGTAGCTCGTACCGGACATGGGGGTAACAAGACGTGCATACTCACAGCGGGATACAAACACCGGAATGCTGCAAGGGGAGTTGAGGCTGACACCAGACGAAGGGGCTTCAGCCTAGCAGTGCTTATGTCGCAGCCCCGAATGATCGAAGCTGCTCCTCTTTATACTCATTAACAGCGCCCCAGCTGATGAGGATTAATTGGCCCCAGCTGTCCCGTGACACTGACAGCTGGGAACCAGCTGAGGCACTGCCCAATGAGAGGCAGGGATAAAAGGAGCATGGGCTGAGCGCCGAGCCGGCGTCTCACCCCATGGTGACACTCACTGATGGAAAAATTGCAAATGGCGACCAGCAAGCGATTCTGGAAAGTCAGCGTAACGCCTACTCTCATGACGCTACGCCCAGACCAATGAATGGCCAGCAGTGGCGTGACGAAACCGTGCCGGTACCTTTCGGACCTACTTTTAACGGTGCCGATAAAAGTGTCGATAAAAGTGGAACAGTTCCGAAATAACGAACTGTGAGGCCATTGGGTGCCAAAAGGAAAAGCGGACAAAGGAGGCCGAACCGTGCTAAAGGAGGCCAAACGAGGCCAAACAGTTCCAAATGGAAAAGCGCCTATACGGACAGAGAGCCCCTGGGGGGACAACCAGAACAATGGACTATTGTTTATACATCCCTGGATTAAGGAGAAGACGTCCGGGCGCCAGTTGGTCAGGCTAATCATCTGTATTGACTGGTATGTATATCAATATGCTAATGTGCCATGTATTCTCTCTGTTTGTATAACATGTATAAAAGAGCTTGCTATACATGCCTCAGGAGCACAGCGCAACACGACACAGCAGAGCGCAGCACTGTAGCGCACAGCGCTACAAGTGCGTCTCATTTTGATGGAGGTGTAGACGCTGGGATAATCATCTCAGACTGGATGCAGAGGGTAAACAGATGAGGACAATAGGTATTGAGATGGACAAGTGAATAAAGTCGTCTGCTGCACAAGTCTGGTTCGGTTATTTGCACTCTCCACACTGGTGACCCTTGATAAATTACGGAACACAAGGCAAGAACCCCGGAGTCGGCCCGGATGGAAAGCCCCAGCAACGCGTGCGCTGTTTCGGTCAAACTACCGGACTTTTGGCTGCACGACCCGTGGTCTTGGTTCCACCACACCGAGGCTCAGTTCGCCCTCCGGGGAATAACGGCAGACGACACCAGATATTACTATGTGGTCGCAGCGCTGGACGCTCGCATGTCTCAGCAAGTAGCGAGCCTGCTCCAACAGCCTCCAGCCCATGATAAATACGGGGCTCTCAAGGCCACGCTGACCCGGCGCTACACGCTCTCGGACTGTGAGAGAGCAGAGAGGCTCCTGAGGCGCTCCGAGTTAGGAGATGGGTCGGCGGTCGAACTGATGGAGAAAATGTTGGCGTTGATGGGCACGGACGACGGGCATTTTCTGTTTGCCCACCTTTTCCTCCGGAACCTCACAACAGAGGCAAGAGCGGTCCTGGTCAACTCACCGTTGCTGGCCGCGCATGACTACTGTGCGCTAGCCCAGGAGGCAGATTGGATCATCCTCACCACCAGGGCCCTCACAGTGAACGCGGTGGCGTCGGAACCCAGCGAGACGACCAGCGGAGGTGAGGAGCCACCGACGGTAGCGGCAGCGGGGGCCAGGAAGCGCCAGAGAGACACGCTCTGCTTCTACCACCGCCGCTTTGGAGAGAACGCACGCAGATGTGTGCCACCTTGCCAATTCAAGCATTCAGGAAACGCCAAGGCCGGCAGTCAGTAGCAGCTGCGACCGCCGGAGAAGAGAACAAGCTGCTCTACATGACGGACTCGCGCTCAGGGAGACGGTTCCTCGTAGACACCGGCTCCCAGAAGAGCCTCATCCTTCCGTCCTACGCCGACCAGCTAGCGGGAGCTAGCGGCCCCAAGCTGGTAGCCATAAACGGCTCGGACATTAGGACTTTTGGTGAGAGAACACTGACTTTATCCCTACACGGCCGTATGTACGAGAGGACTTTCGTCATAGCGGCATTGAGTTTCCCAATCTTGGGAGCTGATTTTCTGTGTGCACACGGGCTGCTAGTCGATGTTGCTAACAGACGCCTGGTTAATACAATGTCTTTTGATTCTCTCCCCTGTACAGCTCGAGGGGCCCGGCCAACAAGACTAGCCAACGTCACAGCTCCATGCGGTAAATTCCACACACTGCTCATTCAGTTCCCAGCACTCACGGTCCCGATGTTTTCGGCGGTCATCACTAAATATGGGGTGGAACACTTTATCACCACCACTGGCCCGCCCGTTTTCACACGACCTCGGCGCCTGGACGCAGCTAAACTGGCCATAGTGCGCGAGGAGTTTGCCAACTTGGAAAGGTTGGGCATCATCAGGCGCTCAAACAGCCCATGGGCATCCCCACATCCCCACTACACATGGTCCCTAAGGCCAAGGGATCGTGGCAACCGTGCGGAGATTTCCGCAGATTGAATAACGCCACAGCGCACGACCGCTACCCGATTCCCCATATTCAGGATTTTTCCGTTCACCTAGCCGGGGCACGCATTTTTTCTAAAATAGACCTGGTCCGTGGTTACTACCAGGTCCTGGTGCAAGCGGAGGACATACCCAAAACAGCGGTAATAACTCCATTTGGCTTGTTTGAGTTTTTACGCATGCCCTTTGGAATAAAAGGCGCGGCACAGACATTCCAACGCATGATGGATGCGGTGTTGCGCGATCTGGCATTTGTGTTTGTCTACCTGGATGATATCCTGGTGGCCAGCGCGTCCGAGGACGAACATGTAACCCACCTCAGGACGGTTTTCCGGAGATTGAAAGAGCACAGGTTAATAATCAACCTGGCGAAATGCCAGTTCGGCGTCAGGGGAATTGACTTTTTGGGGCACCGCATCTCACCGGAGGGAGTGATACCCTTGCCCGACAAGGTGTGCACTGTGGCGAATTTTCCCCGGCCTCAGACGGTCAGGGCGCTGCAAGAGTTTTTGGGGATGGTTAACTTTTATAACCGGTTCCTCCCCCGCGCAGCTCAACTCATGCAGTCATTATACGCCGTGCTCAAGAAATGGAAACCCGTGGACAGAGTTGAATGGACTCCGGAGCGGGAGCAGGCATTCTCGGAGGTTAAAACAGCCCTTGACATGATTCACGACCCAAGAGACAGACGCTGACATGAGTGAATACAGAAAATTATCTTTTATTGTTAAAGTGTAGGTGTAGTGCGTGTATGTGTGTTTGTCTGGTCATGGGAGCTGAGCACGTCTTGTGGCGACCTGGCAACCCTGGAAACACACAAGCACAAAGGTTACTGCTGTACAAATAACAATAACGGCACATATGCTGCAGGGGCTTACTTGCAGGTCCCATAGTGTAAGTTGGGCTGGCTCCTGGTGTCCGTGTGACGTAGTGCTCGAAGTGCCCAGTGTTGCGGGGATGAGGAGGAACTCCGAGGAGGAGGAGGCTGTGCCTCGTCAGCTGAGGAGGATTGTCCGCCGCCTGGGAGGTCCACCTGTGCACAGGGGAAAGAACTTGCAGATGATGAGTGCTGGGTTTGCTTACGTGGCCTGGCTTGACTTGACGTTCGATTCTTGACTTGTGGTCGAGATCTCGGCGCATTGCTTGGCAAGGAAGACAGACGACTCCGTGCTGAGGAGTCCACGCGTTGGGCTTTTAAAGCCCGCTGATTGCCACCTGCTGGAGTGAGCGCAGCTGATGATGATGATGCTGATGACGGCCTAGTGGCCATCATGACAGTACTCCCCCCTCTAGAGGTGCCTCCAGGCACCTGCCCAATCCTACCTGGATGCGCCCGATGGAAATCGCGGATCAACTGCTTGTCGAGGATCAACGCAGGGCGTAACCAGGAGCGATGCTCAGGACCAAACCCCTCCCAGTCCACCAAATACTGAAGGCCCCGACCCCTCCTGCGGACATCCAGGATTGCTGCCATCCCCCAGGCCGGATGGCCATTGATCATCCTCGGGGGGACAGGAGCCGCGGGAGGCAGGCACAGCGGGTCGGCGATGTAGGGCTTGACCTGGGAGACGTGGAAAGTGGGGCAGATGCGCATGTGAGGGGGGAGAACAAGACACACAGACACAGGGTTGACAATGCGGGCAATGACAAAAGGGCCGATGAAGCGCTTGGTCAGCTTACACTTCTCGGCAGGCACACTGATGTTTTTCGTGGACAACCATACCTTCTGACCCACCTTGTAATCCGGGGCGGGCCTCCTGTGACGGTTGGCCACCTCGATGTTGCGTTCCGTGGTTCTCAGGAGGGCTCTGCGGGTGATGGACCAAATCCGCCGACAACGCCTGGTGTGAGCCTGTACAGACGGAACGGCCACCTCTCTCTCCTCCTCAGGGAACACAGGTGGATTGTACCCCAAAGATGCCTTAAAGGGGGACATCCCCGTGGCTGAAGACACCGTGGTGTTATGAGCGTACTCGATCCACAGGAGATACGTGCTCCAAGAAGAGGAGCAGGAGGAGATGACGCAGCGCAGCGCAGCCTCCAGCTCCTGATTGGCCCGCTCGCACTGGCCATTGCTCTGTGGGTGGTATCCAGAGGAGAGACTGGCCATGGCCCCCAGTACCATGCAGAACGCCTTCCAAACTTGAGACACGAACTGTGGCCCTCGATCCGAAACGATGTCAGCGGGGATCCCGTGAGGATGAACCACATGAAGGACGAGAAGGTCCGCCATCTCCCGTGCTGATGGCAACCCCCGGAGAGGCACAAAGTGGGCAGCTTTAGAAAAGTGGTCCACTATTGTCAATACAGTCATGAAGTGGCCGGAGGGGGGCAAACCGGTCATGAAGTCCATGGCCACATGGGACCAGGGGCGGGAAGGGACGGGCAAGGGGTGCAGCAGGCCCGCCGGGGCCGATGATGACGTCTTCCCAGTAGTGCACTGAGCGCACGCCCGGACATAGTTGTTAACATCCTTCCATAGCCCTGGCCACCAAAAGGTCCTCTGGAGGAGGTCAATGGTCCGACTCACACCCGGATGACATGCCAGTTTGGACGCGTGACCCCACTCTATTACCTGGCCTCTGACAGAACGGGGAACAAATAGACAACCCGGAGGCCCCCCACCCGGATCGGGCTCCACCTCCTGTGCTCTTCTGACCTTGTCGCAGATTCCCCAGGACAACGCACCCACCACACAGGCAGACGGCAGGATAGTCTCCTCCTGCTCGTCAGAGGATGGTGCGTCAAACTGCCTGGAAAGGGCGTCAGGCTTACCGCTCTTGCTTCTCGGCCGGTAGGTGATCGTAAAATTAAAGCGACTGAAGAAGAGTGACCAGCGGGCCTGACGTGCGTTCAACCACTTGGCCGTCCTGAGGTATTCAAGGTTGCGATGGTCAGTCCAAACGACAAATGGCTGGGCAGCCCCCTCCAGCCAGTGCCTCCATTCCTCCAGAGCGAGTTTGACGGCCAGCAGCTCCCTGTCACCAGTGCTGTAGTTCCTCTCAGCAGGTGTTAGGTGATGAGAGAAGTAAGCGCAGGGTCGGATCTTTCCATCCGTCGGGAAGCGCTGAGAGAGAGCGGCCCCAGCCCCCGAATCCGAGGCGTCCACCTCCACCAGGCATTGTAGCTCCGGGTCCACCTGGGTCAACACACGGGCCGAGGCGAACTCTCCCTTCAATCTCTCAAATGCCGCAGCAGCTTCCTCACTCCAGCGAAAGGGGACCTTCGGGGATGTGAGCGCAGTCAGGGGTCTGGCGATGTTCCCAAAGTTAGGCACAAAATGCCGGTAAAAATTGGCGAAACCTAAAAACCCCTGCAGCTGTTTCCTAGATGTAGGTGTGGGCCAGTCCACCACCGCCTTGACCTTGTCCGGATCGGGAAGCACCTGGTTACGGGCGATGATAAATCCCAGGAAAGAGGTGCGGTCCGTGTGGAATTCACATTTCTCCGCCTTGACGAACAACTGATTCTCCAGGAGGCGCTGCAGAACCCGCCGTACATGCACCTGGTGCTCCTCCACTGTGGGCGAGAAGATGAGGATATCATCGAGGTACATGAAGGGAAGGAGTTCAGAAAGTCCCGGAGGACGTCATTTATTAGGCGGTGGAACACCGCCGGAGCGTTGGTTAACCCAAACGGCATCACTAAGTATTCAAAGTGGCTGCTTGGGGTCCGGAAAGCAGTCTTCCATTCGTCACCTTCTCGAATATGCACCAGGTGATAGGCGTTCCGTAGATCTAACTTGGTGAACCATGACGCCCCCTGGAGGGAATCGAAGGCATTGTTCATCAAGGGGAGTGTATATTTGTCTTTGACTGTGATATCGTTGAGACCCCGGAAATCGATGCAGGGGCGCAGTGAGCCGTCCTTCTTCCCCACGAAGAAGAACCCTGCGCTTACGGCCGAGGATGAGAGACGGATGATACCGGAAGCCAAGGACTCCTTGATATACATATCCATGGCCTCGCGTTCCGGGGCTGACAGGCTATACAGGCGGCTCGCCGGGAGAGGGGCCCCAGCCTTGAGATTGATTGCGCAGTCATACGGGCGATGGGGGGGAAGGGACAGCGCCCGTGACTTACTAAACACCGGACCCAGGTCATGGTAGGCGTCAGGCACCTTGGATAGGTCCGGAGGAGGCGTCGAGGGAGGAAGCATCGGGACCGAGGGAGCGCACGCCGCTGACTGGAGACAGGCGCTCAGGCAGAACGAGCTCCACGCCGTGATTCTCCCAACTTGCCAGTCGAAAGTGGGGTTGTGCAGCCGAAGCCAGGGGTACCCCAGGATGACAGGTGAAGAGGAGATGGGCAGAACCAGAAACCGTATTTCCTCCCTGTGATTCCCAGAGACTATTACAGACACAGGGGCCGTCTGGTGGGAAACTGATGTCAATGACGCTTTGGATAGGGTGACAAGATGAACAGGGGGGCATAAGGGCTGACAGCTGAGGCCCATCAGGGTTGCCAGGTCTCGGGAGATGAAATTCTGCTCAGCTCCCGAGTCAACTAAGGCGTGTGTGGTGTGTTCCTTGTGTTTGTGGAGGAGTCTAATGGGGACATGGCAACTAGTGAGGGTTTTTTCCTGATCTTTGTCCGTGAATCCCCCTACTTTGATCCGCGGACCTCCCCTTTTAACGGGCAGTCCACTACTCCATGTGACCCATTACCACAGTAGAAACACAACCCCTGCTCCCTGCGGCGCTGTCTTTCAGCCGCTGTAATACTCGATTGCCCCACAATCATATCCTCCTGCTCCGGAAGTTCCTCAGATGAGGGCAGAGCGAGGAGGGAGGACCTAACGGAGCGAGGGCGAGATTTACTCGAATGGGAAGCTGTTCGCCGTTCGGCCGCTCGCTCCCTTAGCCTGCTATCTAGACTGATGGTGAGGGAGATTAACTCCCCTAACCTGTCTGGTTTATCCCGTGCTGCTAGCTCGTCCTTTAACTCAGGGCTAAGACTGCGGAGGAAGATTTCACAGAGCGCTGGCTCCCCCCACCCAACCTCAGCAGCTAATACCCGGAAATCAATGGAGTAATCGGCGGCAGACCTACTGCCCTGCCGAAGACCTAGCAGCCGTTCGGTTAACACCACGCCCCGGTCAACATGATCGAACACCTCCATGAACTCTGCCACGAACTGCTGGTAAGTCAAAAGTGAATAGTTTGGTTTGGCCATGAGGGTATAAGCCCAATCTAAGGCTCTGCCTCCCAGCAAGTTGATAATATATCCAATCTTATTCAAATCAGTGGCAAAGTCCCCCGGGACGCAGAGAAACACAGACTCGCACTGCAGCAAAAACCCTCGTGCCTCCCCAAGTTTTCCACTAAAACGAGCGGGGGTTGGCACGAGAGTGAGGCGATGTATGGATGGTGGGTTTGTTTGGCTAGTAGCAGTAGCTGCGGGTGCTGAAGGCGTCCCACTGGCCGGGGGAAACACCTGGTGTCCTTCCAGGCGATCCAGCCGGCTGTTAATTTGTGTCAGTTGGTTTAAGATAACCATCTGTTGATGGGAAATCATGTCAACTCATGCGCTGAGAGTGTTTAAGCGGCGCGACAGCGCGCTGTCTGTTGGGTCATCCTGACGGAGTCGTACTGACATGATTCACGACCCAAGAGACAGACGCTGACACGAGTGAATACAGAAAATTATCTTTTATTGTTAAAGTGTAGGTGTAGTGCGTGTATGTGTGTTTGTCTGGTCACGGGAGCTGAGCACGTCTTGTGGCGACCTGGCAACCCTGGAAACACACAAGCACAAAGGTTACTGCTGTACAAATAACAATAACGGCGCATATGCTGCAGGGGCTTACTTGCAGGTCTCACAGTGTAAGTTGGGCTGGCTCCTGGTGTCCGTGTGACGTAGTGCTCGAAGTGCCCAGCGTTGCGGGGGTGAGGAGGAACTCCGAGGAGGAGGAGGCTGTGCCTCGTCAGCTGAGGAGGATTGTCCGCCGCCTGGGAGGTCCATCTGTGCACAGGGGAAAGAACTTGCAGATGATGAGTGCTGGGTTTGCTTACGTGGCCTGGCTTGACTTGACGTTCGATTCTTGACTTGTGGTCGAGATCTCGGCGCATTGCTTGGCAAGGAAGACAGACGACTCCGTGCTGAGGAGTCCGCACGCTGGGCTTTTAAAGCCCGCTGATTGCCACCTGCTGGAGTGAGCGCAGCTGATGATGATGATGCTGATGGCGGCCTAGCGGCCATCATGACAGCCCTGGCAAACGCCGCAGTGTTGGCGCACCCGGACCTGGCGGCCCGGATAGCGCTCACTACCGACGCCTCGGACGTGGCCATAGGGGCCGTCATGGAACAATGTGTCGCTGGTTCTTGGGAGCCGCTCGCTTTTTTCAGCAGGGCTTTGTGCGACAACGTAAATACAGCGCATTCGACAGAGAGTTGCTGGCTCTCCACCTGGCCATACGCCACTTCCAGTTCTGGCTGGAAGGGCGCAGCTTCACTGCGTTCGTGGACCACGAGCCGCTAACATTCGCGATGGCCAAGGTTTCAGAACCATGGTCGGGCCAGCAGCAGAGACAGCTGGCCGCAATCTCGGAGTTTACGACCGATATTCAGCATGTGTCAGGTAAACTGAATGTGGTGGCGGACTGCCTCTCGCGCGCAGTAGTGGCCCCGGTCTGCGTAGGGATAGATTATACAGCCATGGCCGCAGAGCGGATTGGCGATGCGGACGTGTGCGCGCTCCAGTCTGGACCAAGAGGGTTAAGGCTGGAGAGCAGAGTACTGCAAGACGGCAGCCCCCCCAATCTACGACGTCTCCACGGGACGCCCGCGCCCGGTGATCCCAGTTGCTTGGCGCCGCCGAGTGCTTGAGTCAGTTCACGCTCTAGCGCACCCAAGAGTGTGCGCGTCAGTCAAAATGGTGGGAGCAAAGTTCGTTTGGCCAGGCCTGCGCAAACAAGTGAAAGAGTGGGCTGCAGCCTGCGTAGCGTGCCAACTAGCCAAGGTACACAGACACACAAAGGCCCCTTTGGAGCCGTTTCGTGTACCGGCTAAGAGGTTCAACCATGTTCACGTGGACCTCATGGGCTCCCTCCCGCCATCGCAGGGGTGCACGCACCTTCTGACAGTGGTGGACCACACCACACGCTGGCCAGAAGCAGTCCTGCTGGCGGCAACCGTGTCCGCGGCGCGTGCTTTTTTGACAACATGGGTGGCACATTTTGGCATCCCGTCAGACATCACGTCTGATAGGGGCCCTCAGCTTGTTTCCAACTTCTGGTCCGTGATGGCCCATAGCCTGGGTGTCGCAATTCATCGCACAGCCGCGTACAACCCACAGGCCAATGGGTTATGCGAGCATTTCCATAGGTCACTGAAAGCAGCGCTCAGGGCTTCGCTGACGGATGCAAATTGGGTAGACCGGTTGCCGTGGGGTTTTGTTGGGGTTGCGTTCCGCACCAAAACAGGATTTGGAGGCTTCCCTGGCGGAGCTTGTTTTTTCTCAGCCACTGCGGCTCCCCGGGTAATTTTTACCAGATAATCCTGCGCCGGACAACTGTCCGTCTTAACGTTTGCAGCATAGTGCAGATACAGGCACACTGCCAGGCCTGGCCCACCACTGTTTTCCACGCGCTTTTGTGCCAAAAGCTTTGAAGAACGCGGCGTTCATTTTTGTCAGGCATGATGCCCACCACCCCCCCATTGCGCCCACCCTACAGTGGCTCGTTCAGAGTGCTGGAACCAGGGGTCAAACATTTTTTGTTAGACTTGGGGGGTCGTCGGGAGAAATTATGTATAGACAGACTAAAGCCCGCCTTTGTGGTGGCGGATGAGCAAGTGATGTTGGCTCGGGCCCCTTGGCCTGGAAGACCCCCACGGAGAACTCCCCAGGTAAATGATTCATCAGAGCAGCCACACGGGCAAGTTGAATGTTTCCCTCCCCCTCGCCATTGCCCACCCGCAGACAGACACACCCCCAGGAGCCCCCCACTGGCACAGCAGCACTGCGGAGGCGGAGAACACCCCTTACAGCAGATACAGGAGGAGTTGGAAGCCAAAAGGACGTGAGGATTGAAACTCGGTCTGAGATTTTGGGGGGGGAGGGGTAGACACTGGGATAATCATCTCAGACTGGATGCAGAGGGTAAACAGATGAGGACAATAGGTAATGAGATGGGAGAGTGAATCAAGTCATCTGCTGCGCAAGTCTGGTTCCGTTATTTGCACTCTCCACAGAGGAAATAAAACTCTGCAACCTTCCAGCTCGTCATATCTCACCTGAACTTATTCCTCCACACTGGTGACCCTAGACGTGTCATGGAGTGTCCCTCACCTGATCTCTTCCCTCCACACTGGTGACCTGACGAGAGAGAATGACCGTCTGCTCCCTCTCACCGCGCTGTGGACACAGAGGACCAGAGAACGCCTACAACCTCTTCATCCTGCACAGCACAGTACAGCACTGTAGCACACAGCGCTGCAAGTGTTTCTCATTTTGATGGAGGAAATAAAACTCTGCAACCTTCCAGCTCATCATATCTCGCCTGAACTTATTCCTCCACAGCATAAAGAATGCATGAACTGAGGTGCAGCTCACAGATGTGTAAACATGTGAATGACTGGTTATTTAAAAAGGTTAACACAGGTAAATTAGACTTTTTTATGGATTTAAATTGTAAACATGTAAAACATCAATGTAGGTCTGAAAGAAGAAAGGAGAAGGTGCTTCCATCTCAGAACCATTGGATGTGGACTCCATTCACACCAGACTGGTGCCCCGGTCTCTGCAGCTCTCAGCTCCACGTCAGATGTCGTTGTCACGGATCACACAGATGTTTGCTGGATTAAAAAAGTTCACAGTAATTAATGTACATTACCTCCTCCGCTCAGTTGAATGTTTACAATAGAAAATAACCTTTACTGACTTGTGTAACTGTTGGACAGTGAAGGACTTCAAAATTTTCATTTATTATTTTTTTGATATTTTTTTTAAACTCATTGCTCATCAGTAGTAGAAACACAACTCAGTAAACTAGTGACTGTTTTATACTAATAATAGAATGCACAACTTGAGTGACTAGTCAATATTTTGAAGGTTCACTGGTCCTAAAGTCTAATTGTTAAATATGGTCATATGCAGTTCAAACCAGCCCTCAAATAAGTTTACTACAACTCAACCATCCAACATGACATCCTCCCTTCTCATCCACCACGCCACATATGTACAGACTTTGCATTTAGTGTATTAATTTATATATACTTAATAATATGATCAATAAAAATTAAACTGCTATGTCTGTCATAAATAGCATGCTTAATAAACTAATTTATCCCTATGATGGGTGAGACATAAATGCAACCTTAATTTTCAAAGAAAAATAGTCTATTAATTTAGGCCTAATTAATTTGGTCCTATTTTTTGGATCAGTGACCTTAATAATAATATAAGTGGATTATTGATAAATGATATAAGTGACCACTTGCCAACCTTTGCACTTATCCATGGCCACACGGGGGCCAATACAGAAAAAATTTTAAAATCGTTCAGATACAAATCACCAAATGCAATCAGTTCTTTTAAAGAGGACTTGCTGAAGCAAGACTGGACAGAGGTCTATGTATCAGATGTAAATGAAGCCAATGACACATTTATAAACATTGTAACCACTCTTTATGAAAAAAACTGTCCATTAGTTAAAAAAAAAGCTTAAACATAAATTTGCCGATAAGCCATGGTTAACCAAAGGATTACAAAAGGTGTGTAAAAAGAAAAATTTATTATATAAAGCTTTTCTAAAGAAAAGGACAAAAGAAGCAGAGCAGCGGTATAAAACATACAAAAATAAGTTAACATATATAATAAGATGTAGTAAGAGAGACTATTACAGTAAAGAACTGGAGAAAAACAGAGACAATATTAAAAATACATGGACAATACTTAACAGTATTCTTGGAAATAAAAGCAGAAACACAAGCTACCCAACCGATTTTTCAAAAAATAATAAAACGACTCAGAGTGTGAATGCAGCTTCACCTGCAGATGAATTTAATAACTTTTTTGTTAACATTGGTCCTAATTTGGCTCGAGAAATACCCATTACGGCGCCTACAGATGATACAATAAGCAATAACACTGCTATAAAAGACTCCATTTTCATAAAGAACACAGACGAGAGAGAGGTCATTGAAGTTGTTAAATCGTTTAAAAGTAAAACATCTACGGACTGTGATGGTATTGACATGCTCTTAGTCAAAACTATTATTGAATGCTTAGTGAAACCACTGACGTATATCTGTAACCTGTCTCTCCAAACAGGTATATTTCCCAATGCAATGAAAATAGCTAAAGTAATTCCGATATACAAGACGGGTGACAGAGGGGAATTCTCAAACTATAGACCAATTTCACTATTGCCGCAATTTTCCAAGATACTTGAAAAAATATTCTATGAGAGAATTGACAACTTCATACTGAAGAATAATTTATTGTGTGAGCAGCAATATGGGTTCAGACACAAGAGGACAACTGCATTTGCTCTAATGGAATTTATAGAAAAAATATCAACTGCCATTGAAAATAAAGAGTATTCAGTTGGGGTATTCCTGGATCTTAAAAAAAGCATTTGATACAGTGGATCATAATTTATTATTAAAGAAACTACAAAATTGTGGTATTAGAGGGGTAGCACTGTCCTGGTTAAGTAGTTACTTAAAGAATAGATATCAGTATGTATGTGTTGGTAACAAAAACTCACAGTTACTGAAAGTTACTTGTGGAGTCCCACAGGGTTCAGTTTTGGGGCCATTATTATTCAATATGTATATAAATGATATATGTAAAGTTTCAGAAAAAATGGACTTAATATTGTTTGCCGATGACACTAATCTATTATGCAGTGGAAGCAATTTGGAACAACTTCTGGATACACTCGGAAAGGAATTAGGAAAGCTTAAACTGTGGTTTGATTCAAACAAATTAACGCTCAATTTAAGTAAGACAAAATTTATAGTCTTTAACAACCATCACAACAACTCAGTACCTAAACTCAGTGTAAATGGTGTAGAGATTGAAAGGGTATCTGAAACTAAATTTCTTGGAGTAATAATTGATAATAAACTGTGTTGGAAATCACATATTAATTATATTAAAGGTAAAATATCCAAATCAATTGCAATATTACACAGAGTGAAATATTTGCTGAATCAACCCACACTATATACCTTGTATCATTCATTAATACTCCCATACATGACATATTGTAATGAAGTATGGGGAAATACATATAAAACAAACATATATTCAGTCTTTATGCTTCAGAAGAGAGCTATTAGAATAATAAACAAAGCAGCTTACAGGGAACCAACAAACCCACTTTTTCTTAAATTAAAAGCTCTCAAGTTGAAAGATCTGGTTGACTTTAAAACTGCAGTAATAATGTTTAAAGTGAAGAATCTATCACTGCCCGCAAATATCCAAAAGTTGTTCCAAATAAGGGAGGAACAATATCATTTCAGAGGAACATGTATATTTCAAAAACCTTCAGTGAGAACTACCACCAAGCAACACTGTGTTTCAGTGCAAGGAGTCAGATTATGGAACGATTTTGGACCTGAATTAAAATCATGTACAACGCTTGGACAATTTAAACAAAAACTAAAGGAAGAAATACTCCAAACATATATACAAGATGACATGTAAAATCACATAAGGATTGTCATATCCAGCCTGTGTTGTGTTGTAGCTTAGTTTTTTTTCTGTCACATTTTGTCTTAGCTTCGTTTTTGATTTGTGTAATCGCTCTCGTCTTGTTTTTTTTTCTTTTGATTTCTTGGATGGAATATGGGTGGGCAATATAAGCTGCGGCTTCAGCCATCACCCATTTCGGATAACTTATGTTGAATTGTATAATCAGAGGAGTTATTGTCTAATTTGACCTTGTTGGATTTTCTTTCCCCCTTTGTTATACTATTCAGTTTCTTTTAACCTGTACTATCCGAAATAAAGATTCATTTGTGGCTTATATTAATCATATATTCCATACCTACATATGTATAGACATATTAGAATGTTTAGTGATTACATATGTGGAATGACCTCACGCCTCAGGACAGGAAAAGAGGTCTCAACCACCGGCGAGGATCAAAGAACAGACTGAGTCGCAGCGGTGGAGACCGGATCGAACTTCCTAACCACCCAGGGTCAGGTGGAGGAGATGGAGGACAATGGAGGGGGATTATGTTAATGCGGGATATCAGCTTTGATATGCAATGTCTTTTGTTGAGTGTGGGTATAAGTATGAAGGTCTGACTGCGCTCGACCTCTTGATTCTGCTTCTGCATCGAGATGAGACATGTTTGGGAGGTGAAGCTGATAATAAATCTTGATTTATAAAATCACATCACTTCTTCATTTCAAGCTCCCTACACTGGTGACCAGACGTGAGGATGGAACAGAGACGTTCTCCCACGACGAACTCATCGGAGGCGATCCAGGCAAGCGCCGTCGCCCATGCAGACAGGGGAACGGATGGAAGACGTTCCCCCACGGCAGAATCCACAGAGAGAGCTCAACCGAGCACCATCCCCAGCTCCGCCGTGAGGACAGAAGAAAGGCGCTCTCACCCGGCGGACACATCAGAGACGGCCCACACAAGCGCTGTCACCGTCAAGCTGCCAGAGTTCTGGCAAGACGGCCCGAGCTCGTGGTTCCAGCAAGCTGAGGCTCAGTTTGTACTGGCGGACATAACGGCGGACGAGACGAAATTTTACCACATCGTCGCCAAACTCGACGCCGCCACGTCAAGATGCGCGCGGAGCATAATTCAACAACCGCCCGCCCACGACAAATACAGAGAATTAAAGGCGACCATCATAGAGAACTTCGTCCCCTCAGCCGAGGAGAGAGCGGAGAAGATTCTGGCGATCTACGGCCACAGAGGATGCAGACCAAAGGCCCTCATGGAGGACATGCTGCAGCTTAAGGAAGCAGACAACGACAACTTCCTTTTCCAGCATATCTTCCTCAGCACTCTGCCGCCACACATGAGAGGGACACTGGCCAACATGCGGTGCAACACCCAGCAGGACTTCCGCGCGCTGGCCCGAGAAGCACAGCGGCTCATCAATGCCTGCGGCGAACAGATGGCCACAGCAGCATCTGCAGATCTCAGCGCGGAAGCCCAGAGCAGCGGAGAACCGCAGACAATGGAGCAGAGCTAGCCCACCATGGCAGCGACATGACCAAGGCGCAGCATGCGGAACGACCTCTGCTATTATCATCAGCGTTTCGCCGAGAGGGCGTACAAATGCATGCCCCCCTGCAATTTCAAAAACTCGGGTAACGCCAAAGCCAGGAAAACGTTAGCAGCTACGGCTCTCGACGAGACGAATAAGCTGCTTTATGTGACTGATGGACACACCGGGAGACAGTTCCTTATCAACACCGGAGCTCAGGTGAGCTTCATCACCCCTTCCAACGCAGACCGGGCCATGGGACCCCGGGGAAACGGAGCGATGGCAGCCAACGGCTCGACCATCGACACTTTCGGTGTGTTGTGGATTTAGCTGTAACATCAGTTGTTATAAGGAAAGAATGTCCAAACACCCAACTTTACCTTTATTTGGCTTTACTGGAGAATGCTGCGTCTCAATTTACAACACATTTGTTGTTCCCGCTGGCTAACATGCGTCCGTCTGTCTGATAGCACTGCATCGCTTAGCACTGACTTCTTCTTCTTCGGTCTGCAGCTTGAACAATAACATTTCATGGCCAAAGGTACAGCACCAGCGCCGTCTAGTGGACAATGTCTAGCGACTGCATTAAAGGAAAACACCTTTGGGATTCTAATTAAATTACTACTATAAATAGCCTTTCTGATTAACTATAAAATGTTTATAATATCTGTTTGTTTTCACGTGTATTTCAATATGTAATAACTATCAACTTATGTGTATGAACCATTATGAACTATTAAATATTCAACACCCTCCCCCCCAAGAAGACAGTTCAAATATTAACTTCAAAAGGACATAGTAGCTGAACTGGTCTTCTTAACGTCGTCCCAGTTGGAGTGCGCACAGCGCAGGATCTGACTAGTCCATCTCTCCCTGGGAACACCTCTATGATTAGTCCTGTTTTCCATGTTTGATGTGGTATCTTGTCATCTCCAATGAGGACCAAATCTCCTGGTTTGAGTTGTGTTGGATTTGGGGTATGACGAGTGTGAGCCGATCTGAGGTCCAGCAAATACTCCCTCCTCCATCTGTTCCAAAATTCCTTGACAAGTCTATGGCGATATTTCCATCTTCGGGTCAGCCTTTCTTTATTTGCATTTGCTATCTGACCTGTTGTGGAAAATGGCTTTGGTGGTAAAGAGGTAAGTCTTTTCCCTGTGAGGAAATGAGCTGGCGTCAGAGGTTCTGGTTCTTGTAAATCGTTGTACACAAATGTGAGTGGTTTTGAGTTAATAGTGGCTTCTATTTCTGTCAACAGAGAAGTTAACTCTTCAAAGCTTAGAGACGCTCTGCCCATTACTCTTTTGAGGCATCCCTTTACAGAGCGCACTAACCTTTCCCAAAAACCACCCCACCAAGCCGCTCTTTCTGCAATAAATTTCCACTTGATTCCCTTTTCAGAAAAATATTCCAGCAGCTCTGGCTCCTTTATAGCCTTCCACAGTTCCTTTAGATCTTGATCTGCTCTCTTGAACGTTTTTGCATTGTCCGAGTAGATTACTCTACAAAGTCCTCTCCGTGAAATAAATCTCTTGAATGCTAAAAGGAAACTTTCTGTTGATAGACTCGATACTAGTTCAAGGTTCAAGGGCTGCACGGTGGCGCAGTGGTTTAGCACTGTGGCAGCACAGTTTTACCCTCGGCCGGGGGACCGCAGGGATCATGAGATCGTGGGTTCGATCCCAGCCCCCGACCAACAGTGAGCTGTGTGGAGTTTGCATGTTCTCCCCGTGTTGCGCGGGTTTACTCCGGGATTTCTCCGGTTTCCTCCCGCACACCAAAAACATGTAGGTTTAGGGCGCTCGCGCACGCAGCGACCAGCAGCCGGTGGCTTGTCACCAGACTGCAAACCAAGTCTACCTACGGGTACAAATAAGTAACAAAAAAAAAAATAAATAAAAAATAAAAAGGTGCACTGCACGTGTAACTGCACAGGTGAAAAGTGCTAGGTACGCCTTCTCTGCAGAATTCTTGGACTTTACAAACAGTGGGCCTGCAAAGTCAACACCTGTGACTTCAAACGGCGGTGCTTCAGTAACTCTGTCTTTGGGTAGAGGTGCAGCTGTTTGCTGTGCTGCTTTTACTTTGAATCTTTTACAGATAGTACAGTCTGAAATGCATTTTTTGACTAACTGTCTCGCGCGTGGAATCCAATACTTCTCTCGTAGATGAACTAGAGTGTCTCTCACGCCTGAATGCATGACATTTCCGTGACTGTATTTTATCAGAAGTTGTGCAAATCTGTGATTTGAGGGTAACAACCATGGGTGCTGCTCATTGAAACTCATGTTTGACTGATGCAGCCTTCCTCCTACACAGATTAAGCCTTGCTCGTCTAGAAAGGGTTTAAAGTCTCTGATTTTTGAGTCTTTGTGCACATTTTCTCCAGTTTTCAACTCTGTTATTTCTCTTTCAAAACTGTTAAGTTGCGCTTCACGTATCCATACCCTTTCAGATTTTGCCATTTCCTCTGCTGTTAGTTCTCCCCTTTGTCTTTGCTTTGAATGACAATTGTGGAGAAATCTTTGAATCCATGCAGTTACTCTTAGTACAGTCTGTAGCTTGCTGTATTTGTCCAGCTGTAGCAATGGTTCAGATTGCACTCTTTCACTGTTACTGAGATGTACTGCGACTTGACTTGCCTTTAGCTCAGCTTTAACCTCTTCTTCTGATAGTAGTTCTTGTGCTGTTTCTGGCGGTGTAGTTTGAAGCTCCTTTTCTTTCAAAAATGATGGGCCTGACCACCAGAGATTTTCCTCTTTCAACCTTGATGCGGACTGACCTCTTGTGGTGAGATCAGCTGGGTTCACCTTTCCATTACAATGTGTCCATAGTTCTGGTGGTGTCAAAGTTTGTATCTCCATCACTCTGTTGGCAACAAACTGTTTCCATTTCTTTGACGAACTGCGAATCCAGTGAATCACTATCATGGAGTCTGACCACATTCTGAGTTGAGTGATCTGCATATTCAGTGCCTTCAAAAGGTTATTTGCCAACCTTGATCCAATCACAGCTCCCATCAGTTCCAAGCGTGGCAGTGTGATTGTTTTGATTGGTGCCACTCTTGACTTGGATGCAACGAGCGCAGTAACAGTCTCTCCTTCTGTTGTTTGTCCTTGTAGATATGCAACTGCGCCATACGCCCTTTCGCTTGCATCTGTGAAGACATGGAGAACTTGTGATTTATCTGACAGTTTTTCTGTTCCATACCACCGCGGAATGACTATTTGGTGGATCTGAGGAAGCTCCATGCACCACTGCTGCCATGCCTGTGAAAGGTATGGAGGCAGCTCGTCGTCCCAGCTCAGGCCCCGTCGCCACATTTCCTGAAACAGACATTTAACTCGAATGGTAAATGGCGTTAGGAACCCTATAGGATCAAAGAGTCTGGCGGATGATCTCAAAACACTCCTCTTTGTGTTTTCTTTTCCTTTTAGAATGTTCATCAAATGTTTGAGGTCAAAGGCAAAGTCATCTGTGTCCGGTCTCCACACCAAACCAAGTACTTTCAACACACTTCCATGTGTTTCTGTTTCTTGTGTGAAATCAAGCTTGCTGTTTGACCACTTGGTTTTCAGTTCAAGGGAGTTTGTTGTCCACTTACAGAGGTTCATGTTGGCAGCAGCCAGTATTTCTCTTGCTCCTGTAGTAAGTCTGTATGCCTCGTCTGAGTTACTTGAGCTAGCGATCAGATCATCCACATAAAGTGAGTCTCTCATTAGTTTTACTGTGTCTGGTTGGTCAGCTTCATATTTCTCCAGATGATGTCTGACAGTGGCTGCAAGTAAAAATGGACTTGAAGTTACTCCAAACACAACACGTGCCATTCTCATTATACATGTGTTGGTGCCTTCAACATCTGGGGGTCCTGTAAGCCACAAAAATCTCACAGCATCTCTGTCACTTTCAGTTATAGATATCTGAAGGAAAGCTTTAGTAATGTCTGCTGTGAAAGCTACAGGATTTTGTCTGAATCTGATCAAAATGCTCATGAGGTCAGCATTCAGGTTTGGGCCAAGTAATAAACAGTCATTTAAAGAGGAACAACCTTCTTCATGTGACGAAGCGTCAAACACTACCCTTAACTTGGTAGTTACTTTGTCCTCTCTGATTACAGCATGATGAGGTAAGTAGTAGGTTACATTCTCTGTCTCTGCTGAATGACTGCTCTTTGGCACATCTTCACATATTCCTTGTTCTGTGTAATCCTCTATTACATCGTTGTATCTTTTAAACAGTGTCACGTCAGATTTCAGCTTTCTTTTCAGGGTTTCAAACCTCTTTTGTGCAACCTTCTTGTTGTCTGAGAGTTCGGGTGTGTCTTGGCGCCATGGCAACGCCACTTCATATCTCTCATTAATGAATCTGACTGACCTGTCAAAGCTCTCCTTGGCTTTCTTGTCATCAGGTGTTTCCTCACCTTTAGTAGTGATGCCCAGCGACTCGATCTCCCAAAATGCTCTTAGCTGGTTTGAGATCTCCACTGAGTCTTCACTGAGTCCAATGTGCATACATGTTGCTTCATTCATACTGGACATGACAACTGGTCCTTGCACTGCCCAGCCGAATCTGGTTTCTACGGCAACCAAAGCATCTGACAGTCTCTCAGTTTTACCTGTGACTACTCTCCAGTAGTAATCTGCTCCGATCAGTACTGATAGCTCCAAACCATCTTTATCTCCCGCTGACACATCTGCTGCTGGTAGCCCTTCTTTCTCCAGCTGCCGTTGGATGTGTTCACTGGGGACTTTCATGACTGCAGTACAAAGCTGTGGGGTTTGAACAGCTTCAATCTCGATTTTCTGATCTTTGTTTCTCACATTCTCCAGGACTAGTTTTATGACATTGCATTTTGTGGTCACTGGGTTTTTGAGCCAAACGTGTGAAGGTTTAATGTCTCTTGTTTTAGTATTGGCAGTTTTAAATCTTTCACTTGTTTCTCATGGACAAAACTCCGTTGGCTTCCTCCATCAATTAAGCAACGCACAATCTTCTTTCCTCCAGGTCCTTCAATCCTTGCTCTCACAGTTTGCAACAGTACTGTTTCACATTTTTCTGGGTTTGGTTTGGCTGCATATGGAAATACTGAGGAGACCACTGTATCACTCGTGTTTTCAGCGGCATCTGTCCTTTCTATTGGTTGCTCACTTCTGTCACACACAACAGCATGATGTCTCCTTCCACAATCAGTGCATGTCACATTTTTGGATCTACAGTCTCGAGCAAGATGTCTGGGCTTTAGGCATATGAAGCACCTTCCCATTTTCTTTAGCTTTTCTTTCCTGCTTGTGACTGTGTCTTCAGTGCACTGTTCTGACTTGTGGCTGGTACTGTTACAGAATATGCAACTGCGCACAAATGGTGTATTCGAACTGCCTGTGTGGAGGGCTGCAGCTGAGGGCACATTAGGTCCTTTCCACTTTTCTCTGTTTGAATCTAGTTTGCAGTGCTGTTTCTGATTTGCATGTGTATCTTTATGATTCTCTCTCATTTGTGTCAAATGTGCAGCACGCTCCCTGCTTTCAACTTCTTGTTGCAAAAACTTTACAAGGCCATCAACATCCCACTTTTGCCCTATATCTGTCTTGCGGGTGTACTCAAGGGCAAGATCAGCAGGAATCATTTTGAACAGTATGGGGCACAGTAAACCTCCATAACTGTCTGACATGACTCCTAAAGCTTCTAGGCTTCTGATTTGTACTTCATCGTCATCAAAAAGTTGTCTCAAGGCAACAATGTCTGAGGACCTTTTAACTGGGCTTAGATTTAGTAACTTAGACATGTGTGCACTTACAATGAGCTCTTTCCTTCCAAATCTTTGCTTAAGCATGTCTACTGCAGCATCATAGTTCATGTCAGTTACTTTCAGCCCTGCGACGGCGCGTGCAGCTGGCCCAATGAGATATGACTTCAAGTAAGTGAACCTTTCAGTTTTGCTCAAATCTGGGTTTTGGTGAATTGCATTTTCGAATTGGTCCCAAAACTCCTGCCACATGCACACTTCTCCGCTGTATTTGTTTATTGAGAGCTTGGGTAACTTTACCGAGGGTCTGCTTGTATTTGACCGTGTACTCACGTCACTCAGCCGATGTGGATTCGCTGATACGGTGGCATCTCTTGCCTGTTCTTGTTGCTGTAAGGCAGCCCGTTCAATCGCTCTCTCTGCCCGCGTCCTCCATAAATTTGTGTTGTCCTGATACTCAAGTGTCCGCACCATGTCCGCATCTAACTCGTCCAAAGGGATCTCCTGCTCTATATCGGGTTCAATGTCTTGCAGGCCTTTCTCTTTCTGTGACAACATGGCTAACAGCTCCCGCAAACGGTCACTGTTTATATCTGTCTTACTTGTTTCATCTTGTATAATTTGCAGCAGCTTTGTAACGGACGTCTGCAGCACGGTCCGTTTCTGTTTTAGCCTTTGAAGTCACTCCGACATTTTTTCCTTTCGTCTCCGTGTTGTTACAGCTATCGGCTTAATCCCAACAACGTTCTCTCTTCACTTTTCCCGCTTCCCAGCTTCCGCTTCCCGGGTTTCGGCACCAAAAAATATGTTGTGGATTTAGCTGTAACATCAGTTGTTATAAGGAAAGAATGTCCAAACACCCAACTTTACCTTCATTTGGCTTTACTGGAGAATGCTGCGTCTCAATTTACAACACATTTGTTGTTCCCGCTGGCTAACATGCGTCCGTCTGTCTGATAGCACTGCATCGCTTAGCACTGACTTCTTCTTCTTCGGTCTGCAGCTTGAACAATAACATTTCATGGCCAAAGGTACAGCACCAGCGCCGTCTAGTGGACAATGTCTAGCGACTGCATTAAAGGAAAACACCTTTGGGATTCTAATTAAATTACTACTATAAATAGCCTTTCTGATTAACTATAAAATGTTTATAATATCTGTTTGTTTTCACGTGTATTTCAATATGTAATAACTATCAACTTATGTGTATGAACCATTATGAACTATTAAATATTCAACACGGTGAAAGGAACCTGCCTCTTTGCATTCACGGCTGCAACTATAGATGGACGTTTATTATAGCAGCGGTGAGTTTTAACTTGTTGGGTGCTGATTTTTTGTGTGCACATGGGTTGTTAGTCGATCTTGCAAATAGACGCTTGGTTAATGCACTGTCATTTTCTTCTATCCCCTGCTCAGCTTGTGTTTCTCCACCACCCGTGCAGGCCAGCGTCACCACAGCAGGAGGTAAGTTTGACCAACTCCTCACCCAATTTCCAGCACTCACAGTTCCCAAATTTTCAGCAACAGTAGCGAAACACGGGGTTGAACACTTCATCCCCACAACAGGCCCACCCGTGTTTGCCAAAGCTCGGCGCTTAGACGCGACCAAGCTCGCCATAGCACGTGATGAGTTTGCCAGCCTAGAAAAATTAGGCATTATTAGGCGCTCAAAAAGCCCCTGGGCATCGCCACTCCACATGGTCCAGAAAACCGACGGTTCTTGGAGACCTTGCGGCGATTACCGCAGATTAAACAATGCGACAGCGCATGACCACTACCCAATTCCTCTCATCCAAGATTTTTCACTACATCTGGCGGGTGCGCGCATTTTTTCTAAAATAGACCTGGTCCGCGGCTATCACCGAGTCCCCGTTCGAGCGGAAGACATTCCTAAAACGGCTGTAATAACCCCTTTCGGTCTTTTTGAATTTTTGCGAATGCCGTTTGGCCTCAAAGGCGCTGCTCAAACTTTTCAGCGTATGATGGACGCGGTATTACGCGACCTCCCCTTGGTGTTCGTCTACCTCGACGATATGCTGGTAGCCAGCCCGTCAGAGGAAGAACACGAACAGCACCTCACTACAGTTTTTCCGAGACTAGAAGAGCATGGGTTAATAATCAATCCAGCCAAATGCCGATTCGGCGTGTCACAAATTGATTTTTTGGGACACAGAGTTTCACCAAAGGGGGCAGTCCCATTGCCAGACAAAGTCCGCGCGGTAAAAAATTTTCCACGACCACAAACGGTCAGATCGCCGCAAGAATTTTTGGGAATGGTGAATTTTTACAACCGTTTCCTCCCCCGCACAGCTCAACTCATGCAACCCCTGTATGCCGCACTCAGAAAACAAAAACCTTCCAGTGCGGTCGAATGGACCCCGGAGCGCGAAAGCGCCTTCGCAGAAGTTAAAGAGTGCTCTAGCGAATGCCACATTGTTGGTTCACCCTGATCCCTCGGCCCGCATAGCGCTAACCACAGACGCTTCAGACCTGGCCATAGGGGCAGTTGTGGAACAACACGTTGGCGGAACCTGGCAACCGTTAGCATTCTTTAGCAAATCTTTAAACCAAACCGAGCGCAAATACAGCACTTTTGACAGGGAGCTGCTAGCGCTTCATTTATCCATCCGCCACTTCCAGTTCTGGCTGGAAGGGCCTCAATTTGTCTCAGAACTGTGGTCAGCCATGGCCAGCAGCTTAGGAGCGACAATTCACCGCACCACCGCGTATCACCCTCAGGCTAATGGGTTATGCGAGCGTTTTTACAGATCTTTAAAGGCCGCCCTCAGGGCCTCACTAACGGATACAGATTGGGTGAATAAACTTCCCTGGGTTTTATTAGGGTTGCGTTCTGTGCCTAAAGAGGATCTAGACGCCTCCCCAGCAGAATTAGTTTTTGCACAACCTCTCAGACTCCCAGGTGAGTTCTTACCAGGGCATCCAGAGCCTGGGCATCTTCCAGCCCCTGGGGCCCTTAAGCAGCACCGGACCGGACACGCTCCCCGGACCGGCACATCACTCTTTTCCACGGGTTTTTGTCCCCCAAGCTTTAAAAAACGCTGAGTTCGTTTTTGTTAGACACGAACCTTTAAAATCAACCCTCCGTCCACCATACGACGGACCATTCAGAGTGCTGGAACCTGGTGATAAGCATTTTGTGCTTGATTTAGGGGACAGAAAAGAAACAGTCAGCATTGACAGACTTAAACCTGCTTTCTTGTTGAGCGACGAGCCTGCACGAGTGGCGAGAGCGCCTCGGCGGGGTAGACCCCCCAAGAAAAAAACTCCCTGCAGGGAACAAATAACCACTCTCCTCCCCAAGCTGCAGATTTCTTACAGGATGGTCCCACCAGGACGCCAAAGTGGACCTACAGCAGATTCGGGAGAAGATTAAAACCCAGACGGCACAGGGACTGATGCAAAATTGACAAAGAGTTGTTAACTATGTTATCAGATTGTGCCGTGACAGTTTTAAGGCTGATTTGTGACATTACTATACTGTTGTTGTTACCACTGAATCTTCTACAGGATCATGACTGCTGGAAAGATTTTTTCCTTAAATGCCTTAATGGAATTTACAGAAAAAATATCAACAGCCATTGAAAATAAAGAGTATTCAGTTGGAGTATTCCTGGATCTTAAAAAAGCATTTGATACAGTAGATCACAATCTATTATTAAAGAAACTACAAAATTGTGGTATTAGAGGGGTAGCACTGTCCTGGTTAAGAAGTTACTTAAAGAATAGATATCAGTTTGTATGTGTTAACAACAAAAACTCAGAGCTACTGAAGGTCACCTGTGGAGTCCCACAGGGTTCAGTTTTGGGACCATTATTATTCAATATGTATATAAATGATATATGTAAAGTTTCAGAAAAAATGGACTTAATATTGTTTGCTGATGACACTAACCTGCTATGCAGTGGAAGCAATTTGGAACAACTTCTGGATACACTCGGAAAGGAATTAGAAAAGCTGAAACTGTGGTTTGATTCAAACAAATTAACGCTCAATTTAAGCAAGACAAAATTTATAGTCTTTAACAACCATCACAACTACCCAGTACCCAAACTCAGTGTAAATGGTGTAGAGATTGAAAGGGTATCCGAAACTAAATTCCTTGGAGTAATAATTGATAACAAACTGTGTTGGAAGCCACATATTAATTATATAAAAGGTAAAGTATCCAAATCAATTGCAATATTACACAGAGTGAAAAATTTGCTGAATCAACCCACACTATACACCTTGTATCATTCATTAATACTCCCATACATGACATATTGTAATGAAGTATGGGGAAATACATATAAAACAAACATATATCCACTCTTTATGCTTCAAAAGAGAGCTATTAGAATAATCAACAAAGCAGCTTACAGGGAACCAACAAACCCACTTTTTCTTAAACAAAAAACTCTCAAGTTGAAAGATCTGATCGACTTTAAAACCGCAATAATAATGTTCAAAGTGAAGAATCTATCACTGCCCGCAAATATCCAAAAGTTGTTCCAAACAAGGGAGAAACGATATCACTTCAGAGGAACATGTATATTTCAAAAGCCTACAGTGAGAACAACCACCAAGCAACACTGTATTTCAGTGCAAGGTGTCAGATTATGGAACGATTTTGGACCTGAATTAAAATCATGTACAAAGCTTGGACAATTTAAACAAAAACTAAAGGAAGAAATACTCCAAACATATTTACAAGACGACATGTAAACTCACATAAGGATTGACATTTCCAGCCTGTGTTGTGTTATAGCTTAGTTTTTCTTTTTTCTCTGTGACACTATGTCTTAGATTTGTTTTTGAATAGTAACCGCTTAACTTAGACTAGCTCAGTTTTCTTTTTCTCTCAGTCATATTTTGTCTTAGCCTTGTTTTAAATTGTAATCGCTCTTGTCTTGTTTTCTCTTTTTTCTCCTTGAATTCTTGGATGGAATATGGGTGGGCAATATAAGCTGCGGCTTCAGCCATCACCCATTTCGGATAACTCACGTGGAATTGTATAGTAGAAGGAGTCTTTGTCTAATTTGACCTTGTTGTTATATTATACAGTTTCTTTTAACCTGTAATGTACTATCCAAAATAAATAAATTCATTCATTCATTCATTCATTCCTTGTTTTCCCTGTCAAGATGTTTAACAGTATAATATGTCATAGAGATTATCTTAAACTGTAAACTTAATTTGATTGTCCTTTTCTTAGTCGTTTGGGGGGGGGCTGTGGCTTATATTAATCATATATTCCATACCTACATATGTATAGACATATTAGAATGTTTAGTGATTACATATGTGGAATGACCTCACGCCTCAGAACAGGACAAGAGGTCTCAACCACCGGCGAGGATCAAAGAACAGACTGAGTCGCAGCGGTGGAGACCGGATCGATCTCCCTGACCACCCAGGGTCAGGTGGAGGAGATGGAGGACAATGGAGGGGGATTATGTTAATGTGGGATATCAGCTTTGATATGCAATGTCTTTTGTTGAGTGTGGGTATAAGTATGAAGGTCTGACTGCGCTTGACCTCTTGATTCTGCTTCTGCATCGAGATGAGACATGTTTGGGAGGTGAAGCTGATAATAAATCTTGATTTATAAAATCACATCGCTTCTTCATTTCAAGCTCCCTACACATTCATTAAAAAAAAAAAAAAAAAAAAGTCTCCCAGTCGACCTACCGGAGGTCGGTCACATTGAGGGTAAAAGGAAAGGATGTGGAGGCGAGGCACGAGCGTAGGGCGACACCGAATCTTTATTAACCCTCTAACAACAATGTACAGCCATTGGCCCCAGAGGGCCGCTGGGGCTGAGTCTGTAGAAGCCTCCCCCCAGTTTCTCTGCCTTCTGCTTTTTATAGCTTTATTAACCTCGCATAGAAACTGGGGCTGGCGCATTATGCACTGGATATGAACAAAGGAACCGTGTGATGCAACTATCATAACACTTGTTACATACATTACAACACATCCGCCCCCCTGCCCTTCACGCTGCAGCTTGGTGCAGTGGGGGGCGAAGGCGCATCTTCCGTCTTTCCTCGGGGGGGCGCATAACTTAACAGTCCAGTCTGATTACCCCCGGGCCCTTTCTCCTTAGGTCCATTGTTCTGCCTTCTGGGTGTGAGAGACAATCCCCCACCACTGGATCTTGTGTCCACCACAACGTCAACCTCTCACGACAGGCTTTCAGTATCCATTTCTCCACAACGTCCTCCTTTGTTGGCTGATGGGAATTCTATAAATAAATATTTCTGGCAGTCCTTCTCCTCTTTCCTCTTTCATCAGATGGTGATGTCTGCATGAGTTTATGCTGCAACTTTGGGCATTTTCCGGATTTTAAAGGGAGATTTAGCAGCTGGTCCTCCAGGCTTATTTGAAAATGGCGGCGCTCTGTGGCTGTTATCACCACTTCCGGCTGTGACCGACAAAATAAAAGGAAAATGACGCCAAACGGAATCAGATCCGTCATCTCGTTTTTGTTTTTTTGCGCAATTTCGATTTTATTTTGACAAGCGAGAACGATATAACGACTATTTTCGGTAGTTCTGTATTCGCTTCACAAACGAAATATTAAAAAGAAGGAAGAGTACACGGACTGTTTAGGATCCTCGGTAAACTCACTCTGATCCGGCGTTTCCCGGAGGAGCAATCCTCGGCTGTTTTTCTTCCCAGCGCACTGATAGCTTCACATAAGCAGCAGTTGCTGGATTTTCTCTTTGGCTTTGGTGGACACTCAGCTGTTCTCTTATAAAGATGAATTTACTACCGTCAAATCCTCACGGAAACGGGCTACTCTATGCTGGATTTAATCAGGATCATGGTAAGAAGAGGCGTCACTGTTTTTTCATCCTAAACTGAATTTTGGCAGCGTTGTTGATGCTAAGCTATCATTGCTAACCCACCGTCTGTGAAAAGCAGACAGTCATAACTCCATCTAATAAACACTTTTATATTCCCATAAGCTAAAACTAATCATTAATAACACTGCCGTGTCGTCGGTCCTCGAGAAATGTTTTTACGAAATAAACAGTAACATTAGCCTAAATTGTAGCCGTCCTTAGCTAGCTGAATTAAAAATAAAACACAGCTAACTCTTTTTTTGTGCTAACATTATTATGAGTTAGGTAACAGGCCACCTTGTATAAGATATTGTGTTAATGCTAGTCAATGTTGAAATTAAAGGACTCAAACCATATTAAAATGATCGTGTAGTCAAATAGCTCTGAATTTAGCTTAAATGCTATTGCTAACAGCTAGCTGATGCTAACCGCTAGCACGGTGAAGTTGATATTAACCAGTTATCACAGCGTTATGTTTCTTTAAGGTCAAGTTTCTGAAAGTCAAATAAGACATTTAAGAAAATGTGTTAGTTTTTTTTTTAGTTGGATTTTAAAAGTTGTAAACTTACACGGACTCCTCCCACACACAAATGACATAGGCCCTAAAGTTCCCTGCAAAATTCCTAACCTTTTCCCCCAAAGATAATTTACGTGGTTGTTAAACGCTGGCCCGACTGCCAGTCTCAGACGTGAGCTGGAAGTAAAAGCACTATAATAAAGAAAATGAGCATTAAAAGTGTGTGCTACCACTATGATAAACATTTTGTGAGTGGGAGTTTCATAGCAGAGGTTAATCATTTGTTCCATGTGTTATGTCCAAATAACATGAGATGGGAGCCTCCATTACCTGAGTACTGAACACACTATTATAGTGAACAACAGAATATATACTCTAGCCATAGCCTGCCTGACGTCACCACCCCAACCCCCTCGGCTAGGCTACGGCAAGCCCCAAGAGTCAAATCCTACATATAACATTCCCCCCTTACAAAGTCAAAGACCCCCCCCCCAAAAAAAAGAAGAGAAACACACAGTATCGTCTGTCCTATATTATTATTATTTATATATATAATGCTAACTCGGCAAGACTCAGCCAACCAAACGGGCGTCTGAGTAGACTACCAGAAGGCCCCGCCGTGTTGGAGCGGATTATTCTGCTGCTTAGTCCCAACAGGCATCAATTATTGTTGTCCTCAATACATAGTCCTCCAGGTACCTGGGCGTCCCCTGGGTGGGGACTTTGCACCAGGCACTGTCGGCCGCGCCTGTGAGTTCTCACCACCCCAGTCCCACCTCACGTCAGGCTGTCTCGTCATAGTTCTATTCCTCTGTTCCGGTGGTGACTTCCTGAGTCTGCTGGAGTGCCATCGCGACCCGTCTGCAAGCTCAAACGTGTCCTGGCCTCGTTGTCTCGTGATCCGCAGGGGACCTGTCCAGAGTGGCTGCAGTTTATGTGTGCGGTTAGGGTGTCTAATCCAGACTTGGTCCGACACCTTCAGTCCGTGGGCTCTTGCCCTGTGCTTCCTGTCAAATCGACACTTCATTTTACGCTGTTGTGCGCTGACCCGGTCCTGTGTAGAGTCCATATTTCCTGGAGAGTGAGTCATGGGCAGCCTCAGTCGATCCAAAGGTAGAAGCAGTTCACGTCCCAGCATGAGAGCCGCCAGGGAACATCCTGTCGTTGCATGGGCCATTGCCCTGTAGTGAAGTAGTGTGCTCTGGAGGGCGCCCAAAAATGCGAAGCTCTCCACCAAATGGGCTCTCAGTCTTTTTTTTAGGGTTTTGTTAAAACGTTCAATGCCCCCATTGGCCTGGGGATGGTAGAACGCGGTTTTAATGTGTTCCACACCCTTACTGCTCAAGAACTCTTCAAACGCATAAAGGTAAACTGCAGGCCATTGTTAGTCGTGATTGCATTAGGTATCCCCCACCTGGCGAACACTGACGAGAGGAGACCCATAACCACATCCATCGTGACTGAGTTGGTGGACAACACCTCCGGCCACTTTGAGAACAAGTCGTAGGCCACGAGCAGGAACCGACTGTTTGGGGGTGCTGCATGCATTTTGCCACAATTGTCCAACTGTATGTGTTTCCAAGGGCCTTCCAGGTACGACAGCGGCCGCAGTGGTGGAGGGGGTTGTCCGCCAGTCTTCCCGCTCTTCAAACATGGAATACAGTTTTTTACCATAACTTCAATGTCCTAATCAATACCCGGCCACCAAACAGTCCCTGCCGCGCTGTTTTACTCTGACCACACCCCAGTGGCCCTTGTGGAGCATCGCTAGGACACCGGGATTAGCGTGCAGTGCCCCCCCACCACACGCACGTCATCCCAACAGCTCAGTTTGTCTTTATACTGGAGAAGGGGTGCCAGCCCGTTCTGCACTTTTGCGGGCCAACCCTCTCTAATCACCAAGCACAGTTGCGAGAGCACGGGGTCTCGTTCCAATTCCACCCGAAGATCTTGGGGGGGGATACTATATCCCGAAGGGCCCCGTGCAGCGTATTAAACAGATCCGTCTCTGTTGGATCATCGTCTCATCGTCGTCCAATCGTACGGAGTTGGTCGTGGCGTGGGACAGGAGAATCGCCACTACGTTATCCTTGCCAGGAGTGAACTGTGTGGTAAAATTGTAAGCCCTCAGCCTCTTCGTCCACCTGTGGATCCGCAATGGTCTGTGTCCTGAACTCGATGTCTCCAGCAGTGTCGTCAGCGCTCGGTGGTCTGTCCGTAGAGTGAAATGGTGCCCCTAGAGGTAAATATGCCACCGTTCACATGCCCAGACGCAGGCGAGCATTTTTCTCTCACCCACGGTGTACTTTTGTTCAGCTGCTGAGAGAGACCTTGATGCGAACGCCACTGGGCGTTCCATGCCATCCTGCACCTGGGACATAACTGCCCCCACCGCCGAGTCAGATGCATCACAGGTCACGATGGTAGGCCATTTTGGATCAAAATGGGCCAACACCGGAGGGGAAGTGAGTTGACACTACAGCTTAGTAAGTGCCGCTGAACAGGCTGGGGTCCATTGCAACAGTGCATCTTGTTTCAGCAGTGCCCAGAGAGGTCCAATCGTTTCCGAGTAGCGGGGAATAAAGCGCCCATAAAAGTTCACCATACCCAGAAACAAGGAAATCTGTGCAGGTGTCGATGGTTCTGGAAGACGTAGAACTGCCTCCACGTTCGAATGCAGGGGCCACAGTCTCCCCCCCCCCCCCCACACACACACACACAAACTCAATAGAGTCCGCCGCAAAAATGCACTTTTCTCCGTTCAGGGTGACTCAATGTTCTTGCAGCACCGTCAGCACCTGTTCCAACCGTTCATCTTGTTCCTCACATGACGTGCCATGAACCACGATGTCATCAAGGTATGCCACCACACCCTGGAGGCTGGCCAGGATCGTGGACATTATTTTCTTGGAACAGCTGGGTGCAGAACTCAGACCAAACAGCATGCAGGTGTACCTGAACACACTCATGTGGGTCACGAACGCTGTCAGGTTCCTGCTGGCTGGGTGGAGAGGCACCTGCAGGTAACCCTGGCGAAGGTCCAGCTTCATGAACACCTGTGAACCGCTGAATGTTGCAGTGAGCTCCTCCATCGTTGGGAGCAGGTATTTGTCCAGGATGATCGCCCTGTTTACCATCCTGAGATCGATACATGGATGGATGCCACCCGATTTTTTTTTTTTTTTTTTTTTGCCACAATATTTGACACCTAGGGTGACGCATCCACTCTTTCAATGATACCTTCTTCTAGCAATTTGGTCAACTCCGCTGTGACATCGACCCGTAGGGTGAGGGGAAGCTGCCGTAGTGGTTGAGTCTTTGGAGTGACACTTGGATCTATGAGCAGGTGGTGGTGAAACGCGCTGATGCATCCCAGGCCTCTGAACAGCGCTGGCCAACGGACATGCCATTCGCGATATATCATCAGTACCGTAGGGCCTTCTGGATCCTTCTTTCTTTCAAAGGTCTTTTTATTATTATTAATTGAAGTATCAATACAATACAAAGTATTAGAAATTTTCATTTTTGTTTCAACCAAACAGTAAAAAACTAGAACTTAAAGCCAACAAATGTAAATGCTTCAAAGCACAAAAACCTTTAAATAAACAAAAAAAAAAAAAAAATACAAAGAAAAATTGTGTGTGTGAAGTGGGGGTGGGGTAAAGGGGATATGAGCTACTCAGAAACTATAATCGTGGGTCTTTCAAAGAAATCAAGAAACGGGCGCCATAATTTATAGAATTTGTTTTCAGAGCCACAGACTG
Source organism: Pholidichthys leucotaenia (assembly GCA_020510985.1). Classification (NCBI taxonomy): domain Eukaryota; kingdom Metazoa; phylum Chordata; class Actinopteri; order Cichliformes; family Pholidichthyidae; genus Pholidichthys; species Pholidichthys leucotaenia. The sequence goes on from CM035836.1 coordinate 455,487,033, forward strand.
TATATCTGATTTTTTCTAAATCCAAACAGGACATTATATCTTTTATCCACTGTAAATGTGAAGGGGGCGAAGAGTCTTTCCACTTCAGTAATACAGCACGTCTGGCCAATAATAATGAAAATTTGAATACTTTTAATTTGGAACTTGGCAAGACAAGTTCTGGAGCCACACCAAAAATGGCGCATAATGGATCAGGTTTAATTTGATATTGCAGGACTTCAGACATAGTGATAAAAACAGAATGCCAAAAATTCATCAATGCAGGGCAGGACCAATACATGTGAAGCAAAGTGCCAGGAGCGCTACCACACTTTTCACAAGTTGGGTCTATATCCGAGTAAATACGTGCTAACTTAACCTTGGACAGGTGCATCCGGTGTACAATCTTAAATTGAATAAGAGCGTGACGAGCACACATTGATACAGTGTGAACCTGGCCAAGAATAGAGTCCCACAGTTCATCAGTAAAAGTAAAATTAAGATCTTGTTCCCAGTTCAATTTGATAGCGGCCAGAGAAGAAAATTGTAAATTTGAAATTAAATTATATAAAACTGACATTACCCCCTTAGAAGTTGGTTTAACTAATAAAAAATCATCTAGAGGATTATCAGAAGGTTTTTGAGGGAATTGTTTTGTCATGGTTTGCACATAATGTCTGACCTGGAGGAAGCGGAAAAAATGTGTAGAAGTGATGTCGAATTTGGTGGAAAGTTGAGAAAAACTTGCAAATTGACCATCAAAATATAAATCCGCAAAAGATTTTAAACCTTTTCTGTGCCATATATGAAATGCACTATCAATAGTTGATGGGGTAAATAAATGATTTGCGGCAATTGGACTTCTAATGGAAAAAAACTGAAGACCGAAATTTTTCCTGAATTGAGACCAAATTCTAAGAGACTGACGAACTACTTTATTATTACCCAGTGTAGACAAAGCAAGGGGAAGTGGTGAACCTAAAATTGCCGGTAGGGAAGTTTGATTGTCCACATGTGACTCCATAAGGATCCAAATAGGTGATTTGGGTTCCAGATAAAAATGTTTCCAATATAACATGCACCTGATATTTGCTGCCCAGTAGTAATATTGAAAGTTAGGCAGAGCCATGCCACCTACTGATTTGGGTCTTTGAAGAAAAACTTTCCTCAATCTCGGATGTTTACCATTCCAAATAAATGAGGTAATCAGAGAGTCCAAAGACTTAAAAAAGGATTTAGGAATAAAAATGGGGAGACATTGAAACAAATATAAAAACTTTGGAAGTAACATCATTTTTACAGAATTGATTCTGCCAATTAAAGACAAGGATAATGGGGACCATTTGGAAAGTATTAACTTGCACTGGTCAAGTAAGGGGAGAAAATTATTTTTAAACAAGTAATTAAATTGTTTAGTGACACATATCCCAAGATAATTAAAATGATCAATAACAACCTTGAAAGGAAAATTTTCAAAATCCTGAACTTGAATCTTTTCATTAATCAGAAACAGTTCACTCTTATTAAGATTAATTTTATAACCAGAAAACCTACTAAAACTATCCAAAATATTAAGTATAGCGGGTAATGAAGTAAGTGGGTTGGAGAGAAATAATAAAAGATCATCAGCATAGAGTGAAACCCTATGCTCAATGCCACCCCTACGAATGCCTAGAAAGTCCCGGCTCCCACGGATTGCAATAGCTAACGGCTCAACTGCCAAGGCAAAGAGCAACGGGCTCAAAGGACAGCCTTGCCTCGTACCACGGTAAAGTCTAAAATAGTCAGAATAGCGACAATTAGTTAACACTGAAGCTAAAGGACTAGCATAGAGAAGTTTAATCCAGGAACAGAAGGAAGGACCAAAACCGAACCTCTCCAAAGTAAAAAACAAATACTCCCACTCAACCCTATCGAATGCCTTTTCAGCGTCCAAACTAATAAGACATTCAGGTATGTTGTGGTGAGGAGTATAAATAATATTAAACAACCGCCGCAAGTTAAAAAAAGAATGGCGATTTTTAATGAAACCGGTTTGGTCCTGTGAAATTATAAAAGGAAGAATCTTTTCCAACCTTGAAGCTAACAACTTTGACAAAATTTTAACATCGGTATTTAACAAGGAAATAGGCCTGTAAGAAGCACAATCAACAGGATCCTTATCCTTTTTAAGCAACACAGTGATACAGGCCTGATAGCATGAAAGAGGAAGTGTACCAGAGTCAAGCGACTCTGTAAAAACTTGACAAAGGAAAGGGGCGAGGTCATCAGAGAATTTTTTGAAAAAATCAGCGGAAAACCCATCAGGTCCTGGAGATTTTCCTGATTGCATGGATGATATTGCCAGCTGAATTTCTTCTTTTGTGATGGGAGCTTCTAAAATTTGCCGAGATTCTGAAGAAATCGAAGGAATATCACTAGAATCAAAAAAAATTTCCAAATCCTTTAAGTTTGTTGTATATTCTGAGGTATATAATTTGGAATAAAATGACCTGAAAATATCATTAATCGCTTGTTGGTCAGATGTCACCTCTCCTTTATCTGTCCTAACTCCAGTAATAATTTGCTTAGCTCTAATACCACGTAGTTGATTAGCTAGAAGTTTACTGGTTTTTTCGCCATGTTCATAAAATTCACTCTTGTTCCTTATTAAACAACCTTCAATTTGTCGAGTAGAAAGTAAATTAAGTTTAGTTTGTAATGTCATACGTTCCTTGTACAGAGCGGGTGATGGAGATTGAGCATATTGTCTGTCAATGTCCAGGATTTGATCTAAAATAGCCTTCTGTTCCTGTATTAAGGATCGTCTTTTAAATGCTGCCAATGAAATAAATTCCCCCCTAAGAAATGCCTTCATGGCCTCCCATATCGTTTTATTTGACATACCAGGAGTTTTATTTTCTTTCAAAAAAAAATTAATTTTAGAAGAAATATTCGCAACCAATTTTTCATCTGTAAGTAATAATGGATCCAATCTCCAATGCTTTCTCATGGAGTCACATCCATGGAGGATCATTTTAAGTACAAGAGGGGCATGATCAGAAACCGAGATGCTATCATAACTGCAAGAGCAAAGGTTATTAATTAATAAATTGTCAACAAAAAAATAATCTATTCTGGTATAAGTATGGTGTACGTGAGAGAAAAAAGAATAGTCCCTGCCGTTAGGGTGTAAAAAACGCCAAGGATCTGTAAGGCTGTATTCCTCAAGAAAAGACTTAACATAAGTTGCAGATTTATTAAGACTAGCAGGTTTTGAAGATGAGCGATCTAAGATCGGATCCATATACAAATTAAAGTCACCCCCAAGAATTAGAGAATGAGTATTTAAATCTAGAAGTTGTGAAAAAAGGTTGCGAAAAAAGTGCGCATCATCAAAATTCGGTGCATACAGATTAGCCAAAGTGACATGTTTATCGCCAAGTTTACCTGATACTATTACAAATCGTCCATTTTTATCTGATACAACATTAGAGGGAATAAATGGGATATTTCGATCAATAAGAATAGCAGCGCCCCTGGCCTTAGCTTTAAAATTTGAATGAAAAAATTGTCCTGACCAACATTTTGACAAACGCAAGTGGTCGGAATCCTGCAAATGGGTTTCCTGCAAAAACAGTACCCCAGGCTTAAACTGCTTTAGACGTGACATGACTCTCTTTCGTTTAATTGGATGGTTCAACCCCTTCACATTCCAGCTTACCAAAGTAAGATTACTATTCATTCAAAGAGTAAAATTTATATATTATGTTGTGTAGCCCAAAGAAGAATAAAGTGAGGCCTTCTGGATCCTTGATGGAAAATGCCAACTCACCCAGCAGGTCTGTCCCTAGCAAGTCCGCCCCCTGGCATGAGATTTGGAAGGTGAACGTAGGGACCGTCTTTAACCCACATTTCACTGAATAGTCGACCGTGCCCACCATTTCAATCTCGGCGTGGCCGTATCCAAACATTCTCACTGTTCCTGCATTGATAGTTTTATTTGGGAAAAGTGTCTTCAGAGTAGCGATACTCAAAATGGACCTGCTGGCCACCATGAGCGGCATGTTGACTCCGTTGAGTTTTAGCACGTACCATTTAAGTGGTCCTTTTTTCATACGTGCCACACACACCTGTGTCATGTTTCTGAGCTCCGCCACCGATGATTTAGCAATGATAGGGGAGGCCCTGTCCTGCGGCCCAGTCCGCCGCCTCCTGGGGATCCGCCTCGGATGATTAGCCACCTTGCTAGCCGCTGTACTTGGCGGGGAAACTTGAGCGGCTACACTCCCTTTAGCCCTCGCTGATAAACTCTGCTGAACTGTTGACTCACTCTGCCTAATCAGGTTGAACACGTTTTCCAACAACAGAGTACCGTGGGGCAAAAAAGTATTTAGTCAGCCACCAATTGTGCAAGTTCTCCCACTTAAAAGATGAGAGAGGTCTCCAATTTTCATCATAGGTATACCTCAACTATGAGAGACAAAATGAGAAAAAAAAATCCAGAAAATCACATTGTCTGATTTTTGAAGAATTTATTTGCAAATTATGGTGGAAAATAAGTATTTGGTCACCTACAAGCAAGCAAGATTTGTCTCTCACAGACCTGTAACTTCTTCTTTAAGAGGCTCCTCTGTCCTCCACTCGTTACCTGTATTAATGGCACCTGTTTGAACTCGTTATCAGTATAAAAGACACCTGTCCACAACCTCAAACAGTCAGACTCCAAACTCCACTATGGCCAAGACCAAAGAGCTGTCAAAGGACACCAGAAACAAAATTGTAGACCTGCACCAGGCTGGGAAGACTGAATCTGCAATAGGTAAGCAGCTTGGTGTGAAGAAATCAACTGTGGGAGCAATTATTAGAAAATGGAAGACATACAAGACCACTGATAACCTCCCTCGATCTGGGGCTCCACGCAAGATCTCACCCCGTGGGGTCAAAATGGTCACGAGAACGGTGAGCAAAAATCCCAGAACCACACGGGGGGACCTAGTGAATGACCTGCAGAGAGCTGGGACCAATGTAACAAAGGCTACCATCAGTAACACACTACGCCGCCAGGGACTCAAATCCTGCAGTGCCAGACTTGTCCCCCTGCTTAAGCCAGTACATGTCCAGGCCCGTCTGCTGAAGTTTGCTAGAGAGCATTTGGATGATCCAGAAGAGGACTGGGAGAATGTCCTATGGTCAGATGAAACCAAAATAGAACTTTTTGGTAAAAACTCAACTTGTCATGTTTGGAGGAGAAAGAATGCTGAGTTGCATCCAAAGAACACCATACCTACTGTGAAGCATGGGGGTGGAAACATCATGCTTTGGGGCTGTTTTTCTACAAAGGGACCAGGACGACTGATCCATGTAAAGGAAAGAATGAATGGGGCCATGTATCATGAGATTTTGAGTGAAAACCTCCTTCCATCAGCAAGGGCATTGAAGATGAAACGTGGCTGGGTCTTTCAGCATGACAATGATCCCAAACACACCGCCCGGGCGACGAAGGAGTGGCTTAGTAAGAAGTATTTCAAGGTCCTGGAGTGGCCTAGCCAGTCTCCAGATCTCAACCCCATAGAAAATCTTTGGAGGGAGTTGAAAGTCCGTGTTGCCCAGCGGCAGCCCCAAAACATCACTGCTCTAGGGGAGATCTGCATGGAGGAATGGGCCAAAATACCAGCAACAGTGTGTGAAAACCTTGTGAAGACTTACTAACTAACCTACACTTATATAGTGCTTTTCTAGTCACAAAGACCACTCAAAGCGCTTTCACTAGTACTAACCCTCTATTCTAAGGGCCTGTAGGAAACAGATATCTAGGGACAATTTAGAACAGCCAGTTAACCTAACATGCATATCTTTGGATTGTGGGAGGAAACCGGAGCCCCCGGAGTAAACCCACACAGCACAGAAAAAACATGCAAACTCCACACAGAAAGGTTCCAACCCCTGCCAGCCTGGGGATTTGAACCAGGAACCTTCTAGCTGTAAGGCAACAGTGCTAACCACTGCACCACCGTGCTGCCCCATTTACAGAAAACATTTGACCTCTGTCATTGCCAACAAAGGGTATATAACAAAGTATTGAGATGAACGTTTGTTATTGACCCAAATACTTATTTTCCACCATAATTTGCAAATAAATTCTTCAAAAATCAGACAATGTGATTTTCTGGATTTTTTTTTTCCTCATTTTGTGTGTCATAGTTAAGGTATACCTATGATGAAAATTGGAGACCTCTCTCATCTTTTAAGTGGGAGAACTTGCACAATTGGTGGCTGACTAAATACTTTTTTTGCCCCACTGTATCTTTAGCTAGCTTTAGCTTGCTCTTCAGCCACACGTTGTTAGTGCTGTGGGCTAGCTTATCCTGGACCAGTTCTTCCTCGATAGGCCCGAAGGTGCATTCTCTTGCTATGCTGTGTAGCTCCATAATAAAGGACTGGGTAGACTCACCCGTTCTCTGTTGGCGGTCAAAAAACTCATACCTCCTCACCGTGACAGTGGAATGGTCTCCAAAAACACAGTCCATCAGTTCTAAGCTGTCATTCTGTGAGCCGTTGCCACACAGCCCAAAATATATCTGCTGGCCCTCCACACCGAGGTAGTGGACCAGTAGGCTCCTCCGTCTCTCTTCATTGGCATCACTCAGGCCAGCCGCAGCCACATAGATGCCGAACATCTCCCTCCAGTGGGCCCACGGTATAGCTGGTGTGCCCGGAGACTGCAAAAACGGAGGTGGCTGTTTGATACACGCACCCATTTTAGTCCTCGTCACCAAATGTTATGTTTGAATAACATGAGACGGGAGCCTCCATTAATTGAGTACTGAACACACTTTATTATAGTGAACAACAGAATACTCTAGCCGTAGCCCACCTGACGTCACCACCCCAACCCCCTCAGCTAGACTACGGCAAGCCCCGAGAGTCAAATCCCACATATAACACCATGCTTTTGTTTATTTAAAGCTTTGCTCTTCTGCCACTATGCTTTGTCTGAAGGTGTATGCAGGTCCTTTAGAAATCATATAACATCTTAAATAAGCATGTGCTAATAAAAGGAAAGTCCTAAATTATGTAATTACCTTATATTTGGTTTGTCCATGTTCACCTGCTGCACTCTTCTAGTTGAACTAAAGTCAGTGTTTTAGTTTAGTTAAAAAAAATTGAAGTGTATTTTTACCATTTGATCGGTATTGCTATTGTGAATTTGAATATAATTAAAAATGGTTTTGAATGTAACTTGTTTATACATGTAGACACTCTGATCTGTGGAAACTGAATTCCCAGGTGCTGTGCCATTTTGTAGGTTCCCATAATTGCGAATACTTCAGTGTAAAGTCATGACATGACAACAACATTGCATCAGTTTTTTTTTTCAAGACTGATCCTTCTTTGATTTCTGTTCTTTATAAAATCTTTGTGTCTGTTCAGGATGCTTCGCATGTGGGATGGAGAATGGATTTCGTGTGTACAACACAGATCCTCTCAAAGAAAAGGAAAAACAAGGTAACAACACACACAGCACCCACACACCTGTTTGTTTGGATCCCTATCAGCTTCTCCATAGAGAGCCTAAGTCATGCCCCCTCTGCTTCCACATATGGGACCTTAAATCGGAAAAAATCTCCATTGAAGTAAATGGCAAGAGAGAAATTATCTTGATCCCGATCGAATTTTGCCACAAGTTACACATATGTTTACCAATTTAAAAGATAATTTTCCACACCATGTAATTAAAGTTGTCGGTTTTCATATAATAAAAGAGTAAACCCTCCCCAGTTTCCCCTGAAACTGGGGAGGGTACCACAGCTGTGGAAAACATCTTGTGTGGTACCTGTACCAAAAACTTCCCACCCCAAAGACCTGAACAGCTACAGACCGGTGGCCTTGACGTCCCACTTGATGAAGACCCTGGAGAGACTGCTCCTTGCTCACCTCCGCCCCCTGGTGGAACCAGCGATGGATCCACTCCAGTTCGCCTACCAGCATGGCATTGGGGTGGAGGATGCGGTGATCTTCCTCCTTCACCGTTCTCTGTCCCACCTGGAGAAGCCCGGGAATATGGTGAGGATCATGTTCTTTGACTTCTCCAGTGCTTTCAACACCATCCAACCGATGATCCTGAAGGACAAGCTGCTGCGCGCAGGGGTGGACCAGCACCTGTCATCATGGATCCTGGACTACCTCACGAACCGGCCTCAGTTTGTGAGAACCCGGGACTGTGTGTCCGACACGATCATCAGTAGCACGGGGGCCCCCCAGGGAACGGTGCTGGCTCCCTTCCTGTTCACTCTTTATACTGCGGACTTCTCACACAACACAACACACTGCCATCTACAGAAGTTCTCTGATGACTCTGCGATCGTTGGCCTCATCTCCAATGGAGATGAAGCTGAGTACAGAGGGCTTATCCAGGACTTCGTGGACTGGTGCCATCGGAACTGCCTCCAGATCAACGCGAGGAAAACTAAGGAGCTGGTGGTGGACTGCCGCAGGCATGGGCAGCCCCTCACAGTACCAGTAAATATACAGGGAACAGACATCGAGATGGTGACATCCTATAAGTACCTGGGTATTCATCTGAACAATAAACTAGACTGGTCACACAATACTGATGCACTCTACAAGAAGGGACAGCGCAGGCTGTTCCTGCTGAGGAGACTCAGGTCTTTTGGTGTACAAGGGGCGCTGCTGAAGTCATTCTATGACACGGTGGTGGCATCAGCCATCACTTTTGGAGTGGTCTGCTGGGGCAGTGGCATTACTGCAGCCGATAGGAAGAGACTGAACAAACTGATTAAGAAAGCTAGCTCTGTCCTGGGGCAGCGCCTTGATCCGATGGAGGAGATAGGAGAGAGAAGGACGGTGGCTAAACTGTCATCTCTGCTGGAGTCCGAGTTCCACCCTATGCAGGACATACTGAATGCACTGAGGAGCTCATTTAGCAGCAGACTACATCATCCCAGGTGCACAACCGAGAGGTTTCGTAGGTCCTTCCTACCAACGGCTGTCAGACTGTACAACCTAAGCAGGGCTGCTCGCAGAGATAGCAAAAAGACGTAACAAACTAATAGTTTTTTGAATGCAAAAGATGCAATAGACTTACACAATGGTCCTCTCCGGCATACAACTAGGAACATACCGGTCGCTATGGAGGGTGAGAATATGTATGGGCACATAATCATACCATGTAGGATAACTAAGTAGACGGTTATGCTGTTTCATTCCATCTAGCAACAATGCTCTGCACTGTGTGTGTTTATATATTTGCATATTTATTCCATCTAGCTACAATGCTCCGTACTGTGGGTGTTTATATATTTATATATCTACATATTATTCCATCTAGCTACATTGCTCCGCACTGTGTGTGTTTATATACTTGCATATTTATTCCACCTAGCTGCAATGCTCCGTACTGTGGGTGTTTATATATTTACATATTTATTCCATCTAGCTACAATGCTCTGCACTGTGTGTTCATATATTCATATATTTATTCCATCCAGCTACAATGCTCTGCACTGTGTGTCTGTGTGTGTGTGTATATATATATATTTTATAGTAATACGTACATATGTTTATTAGCTGCTCTTGCTTGCTTGTTTTTTTTCTTGCCTTCTGATTGTTGCTCTGAGTGTTGCTATCCCTGTGCTGTTGCAATCCTGGAATTTCCCCGTTGTGGGACTAATAAAGGCTTATCTTATCTTATCTTATCTTATCTTAAATATTTAGTTTCTGTGAAATTGCCTAGTGGACTACATTTCCTTTTCTTGAACTCTACCCATCCCCAGACACGATTATGGTGGTTTCCCTCTCAGAGCTCACCTCCTGTTTCGTGACCAATGAAAGAAGCATCCAAAGAGGAGAAATGCAACACAAATGTATTTTGAGAGCTGCAGCTGATTCACAAGGCTGTTGATTGCTTCCTGGCACCTCCTGGTCGCATGGGCTCCCTTGGACTGGGGGGGCTGGTCCCTGTGGGGTTCTTGTGCCTTGCTGCCACCTTCCTTTGGTGAGAGGGCGTGAGGGTACCCGGGGTGTGTGTCAGTGTTGCTGGGGTGGGTTTGGCCTGGTGTGAGGGTGTTTGGGGGGAGGGCTTGTGCCAGAGGCGCGGGCTGGTCACCAGCCTCCTGGTACAGGGAGCAGGGGCTGGCTGGGGTGGGGGTGCACTGCGCCGGCTGCTTGGTGGCCCGGTCTCCCTCGGCTGTCCCTCCTGGGCGGATGCCTGGTTGTTCTGAAGCTTGCTGGCCTTGGGACATGTGCACTCTGTGGGGGTTGGTGGTGCTGTCTTGCTTGCTCGGGATTTCTGGGGGGGAGGGGGGTTGTTGCGGGCTGCCGCCCTCTTTGTATGTTTCCTGGTATATAGGGATGAGAATTCTCTGCGGATCTGCAGAATTCCGCGGATGTGATCATGTCTAGGGTCATTCTCGTGAATCGTCTAAATTCGAGGAGAAATTTTTTTTTTGGGGGGGGGGGGGTGGTAGTGAGGTATGTTATGACCGGCGAGTCGTATTTTCGATCGGCTGCTAAAATCCACCGCGCAGAACGCGCTACCCAGTGAGATCAGTAATGTAATGAAACAAGGCCACTGATTGGCTGATACTTATTGAAGCAACCAGTTGGCGATTTTGTTAGATTTCCTTTGTCATATCCAACACGTGGAGCGAAATGTAAATGGCGGACAGTTCAAAATAATCAACCGAGTTTTCCCGATTTTGTGAAAATGGTGAACCTAAAACTCACGAAAGACAACAAAGCAAGAATTTTAGAAATCGGCAAAGGGATAAGGAACAAGTTTCGTTGGGAATGGCTCGAAAAAACTGTCAATGACTGTAAAGATCTGTAAAAATGCCGAAGTTGTGGTTGAAAAAATCGCTGATTTCATAGCGAAATGTGAAGTACCAGGGAAAGCCCAGCGTGTTTATTGCAACGATTTCTTGAGTTATGGATCTCGTGGTTGTGTTGCCTTAGTTGAACACTGTTCAAAACAGAAACATCTCAACATTGTGGCTACAAGGAGATCGAACTACTCGCTCGGTGCTGCATTCAAACACCATGGGAGATATCATTGACATAAGGTCAACTAGAATGAACATTAACACATTCAGCTCAATTCAAACTGTGAAGTACAGTCTCAAGGCTAGAGACACATCATCACTTGCTTTCTTCAAGAAACATGATGTCAAGTACTCCAAAATTGATGAAAGGCTGTGTGTCAACTTCAAAAATGCAGCAAGTGCCTACAGGCATGAAAAGGAAGAAAAAGGGAAAGAGAAGGAAATGAAACAGAAAGAACTCAATCTTCAACATGATTCTGTGGCAAGCAAGGCAGCCATGAAAAAGAACAGAGAAGCTGCAGCTAAGCAGGCACTGCTTGCCCACAGAAAATCAGAGAAGAGGAAGGCTACAGAACGGCTCCAGGCTTTGGTAGCCAAGAAGAAGAAATTGCACAATTAGATGTGAAGAATACATTGACTTGTACATAAGTTCACAGAGTAGTAGCACAGGCATGTAAATATGGAAGTGACATTTTCTATTTCTCAATCAAGTGTGACACTGAATCAAAACAGTATTGAACAGGATTACACATGTGATGCAGCAGCAGATTAAAAAGGTAAACTATAAATGCATTTGTACTTACTTCTAACTTTAAATATAAGACCACATTTGAGCATTCTAAAACACCAGATTTCGTTAGCTTCTCCGTTGCCCCCCTAGACCCCCCACCAAGGCTCCGCCTTGGATCCGGCTTGGGGGCCTGCGTCCCCCAAGACCCGCCGGCTTAGTTTCCTCTTTTTTTTCCCAAACCCCATTCTCATCCCTGGGTAAACCACTCACATGCACACACTTACTTTGCGCATGCTCTCATACACATGCACACACACACATCTCTCCTTTAACAGGTACAAATGCCAGACTTGTGATGAGACCTTTTCAGTAGAAGAAACAGTTTGTCGTCTGTTTGCTTCAGTTGTGTTGGTCTGTTTTGTCTTCTCCGTTGGTCCTCCTCCTCCCCCCCCCCCCCCCCCCCGGTCGGGTCCCTCACGGGTAAGACAATTTAAATAAAGTATTAAAAGCTATTACAAGAGGAGTTTATAAATAATATACAGCACATGTACATATATGTACGGTATAAAGCTCCTTTTGGCAAAGTAAATCTGTTTGGTACAATAAGGGGAGCAGATTTCTGTTCTGCTCACCTAGCTGCTTGACAGGCAAGGGGGAAAAAAGGGCTGTTGATTTCTTCCCCTAAGCACTCTTTGAAAACGATGATGTACTTTAAGTAAGGCTGTATTTGTAGTCTTTCAATTTACACTACCGTTCAAAAGTTTGGGGTCACTTAGAAATTTCCTTATTTTTGAAAGAAAAGCACTGTTTTTTTCAATGAAGATAACTTTAATCAGAAATACACTCTAATAATCTAATGCACATTGCTAATGTGGTAAATGACTATTCTAGCTGCAAATGTCTGGTTTTTGGTGCAATATCTACTTAGGTGTATAGAGGCCCATTTCCAGCAACTATCACTCCAGTGTTCTAATGGTACAATGTGTTTGCTCATTGTGTCAGAAGGCTAATGGATGATTAGAAAACCCTTGTGCAATCATGTTAGCACAGCTGAAAACAGTTTAACTGGTTAGAAAAGCTATAAAACTGACCTTCCTTTGAGCAGGTTGAGTATCTGGAAAAAATTATTATTTCAGATACAAATCATTATTTCTAACCTTGTCAATGTCTTGACTATATTTTCTAATCATTTTACAACTCATGGTGGTAAATAAGTGTGACTTTTCATGGAAAACACAAAATAATTGTCTGGGTGACCCCAAAGTTTTGAACGGTAGTGTACCGTATTTTTGGGACTATAAGGCGCACCGGATTATAAGGCGCACCGGATTATAAGGCGCACTATCAATGAACGGTCTATTTGATGGTCTAATTTCATACATAAGGCGCAACGGATTATAAGGCGCATTAAAGCGAGGTAGTCGGAGCCGGGAAAAAAAAATTTTTTTGCGTGCATGGAAAGAAAATCCTATCTATAGTCATTATAGACACATATAGCGCGATTGTCTGCGAGTGTGAATGACCTGTTCCATGAGCAGGCAGAACGTTTTTAGTCCGTGGCTGTTCATCGCCATATTGGCCAGAATACTCGCTCAGTAATCGATACGGCTCGCTCTCCGGCGGAGAGCGAGCCGTATTTACAGCCGTAAATACGTATTTACAGCCATATTTACTGCTCCCGTTCACAGCTAAACGGGAGCAGTTTCGATGCCGAAATTTCACATACAAATCGTAATATACATGTTCTATACACCATCGGCTTTTGGGTATCGATTACCTTGCGAGGTAGTCGGATCTGGGAATTATTTTTTTTTTTTATTTTTTTTTGCGTGCATGGAAAGAAAATCCTATCTATAGTCATTATAGACACATATAGCACGATTGTCTGCGAGTGTGAATGACCTGTTCCATGAGCAAATGTACGTTTTTGGTTCGTGGCTGTTTACATCGCCAGGATACTCGCTCAGTAATCGATACGGCTCGCTCTCTGGCGGCAGCCCCGAGAAGTAAACAATGCAAACAAATGCCGGGACGCTTGAATTCTTTCGTCCCGAAAATATCATTTTTGAATATTAATTACAGCTAAACAGGAGCAGTTTCAATCCACGATCCATTGGCAGATAGTGGCGTAACTCGCTAGCAGTTTAACTTTGAACGACCTGTTGACACCAATATAGCGGTTGGAGTTTTTTGGTTAATCCACCCGGAATGATGGCAAGCTCTGAATTAGTTTGCTTCACATGGGTTTTGATAGTATCGGTGAGATGGGCGCGCATGGAGTGGCAGATCAATAGGGATGGAGATTTGTGGAAAAAGCCATCCGGCCATTATGTTGAAGCACATATTACTCCGTGAGGCTCCTGACTACCGTAATGCTCCAACAATCCATCAAGCGGTTCGGCTTCGTAACTTACCAAAGTCGTACTAAAACATTTTTGACAGATTTTTGAGCGCCGTGTACCACATAAAATCGGTTCGAGGTCAGTAAGCACAACCAGAATTAATACATAAGGCACACCGGATTATAAAGCGCACTGTCGATTTTTGAGAAAATTAAAGGATTTTAAGTGCGCCTTTTAGTCCAAAAAATACGGTACGTATTTTCACAACCCAATTGTACTTCAATAGTTAGACAACAACCTACTACACCATTATTTATGTGGAAAATTGTCTTTTAAATTGGCAAACATCATGTGTATAAGTCGTAGCAAAATTTGATTGGGATCAAAAGATAATTTCTCTCTTCACACAGGGCCATGTAGGTTTGGATTATTTTTTTTTTTACCCTTAATAATAAACACCATTTAAAAACTGCATTTTGTGTTTACTTGTTATCTTTGTATAATATTTAAATTTGTTTGATCTGAAACATTGAAGCGTGACAAACACACACAAAAGTGAGAAATCAGGAAGGGGGCAAACACTTTTTCACACCACTGTATGTCTATATGTGTGGCGAAAAGCACCACGTTGTTCACATAGCACAGGTCTGTGAAGTGAGAGTAGAAGTCCTCCGAGATTGGGGCAGCGTTCCGTTGTGTTCTTAACCCAGTAGTCAACCGCAACATTAAGGAGGTTTGGCACAGCGATGTGTCCCTGCCAAACTCCAGAGGTGGTGACAAAAGGGTCTGACATGTCACCCTCGGCGCGTACCCTGCACGTGGTGTTGGAGTAGAAGTCCCGGAGAATGTTGATGTACTTGGATGAGACTCCCAATGCCACTGAGGAGTTGTCAGAGGGTGTTCGTGTCTAGGGAGTTGAAAGCAGCTTTGAGATCAATGTAGGTTGGCGATATTCCCTCCGTTGCGGCACCAGGACACTCAAGGCAAGGATGCAGTCCACTGTGAACCGGGTGAAGCTGGCCTACTGGTGGCGGCACTTGGCGAGGAGCAGGGGGCAGATGCAGCTCAGGATTCAACTTTATTCAATTCAGTTCTATTCAACTTTATTTATATAGTGCCATTTCACAACAACAGTCATTTCATAGCACTTTCAACTGTAGGGGAAACCCCCCACAATTGCAGAAAGACTCCAGCAATCAGGCGATCCCCTGTGAGCAAGTGCTTGGCGACAGTGGAGAGGAAAAACTCCCTTTTAACAGGAAGAAACCTCCAGCAGAACCAGACTCAGGGAGGGGCAGTCATCTGCTGCGACTGGCTGGGGGGTGAGGGGATAGAGAAGATGAAAAGAACAGACGTGTAGAGACCAAACAGCATGATGGGGACTCAGTCTTTGGGAGAGAACAAACAGATGTTAATGACCAGCAAAAATATTTCATTGAGAGTGAAGAAAGGAGTGAAGCTCAGTGCATTATTGGAGGTCCCCCGGCTGTCTAAACCTATTAGCAGCATAACTAAGGGAGGGTTCAGAGGCACATGATCCCTCCCTAATTGTAGGCTATATCAGAAAGGAAGGTTTTAACCGTATTCTTAAAAATGGAGATCGAGTCTGACTCCTGAGTCCAGATTGGCAGCTGGTTCCATAGGAGAGGAGCTTGATAACTGAAGGCTCTGCCTCCCATTGTACTTGTGGAGATTCTAGGTGTTACAAGTAACCTGCATTTTGGGAGCATAGTGCTGTGTTAGAATAATAGGGTAGTATCAGATCTTTAAAATAAAAAGGGGGCCTGATTATTTAGAGCTTTGTAAGTGAGAAGAAGGATTTTAAACTTAATTCTAAACTCTATGGGAAGCCAATGAGGGGAGGCCAGAACCGGAGATATGATCTCTCTTTCTAGTTCCTGTTAAAACTCTTGTTGCAGCATTTTGGATCAGCTGAAGACTTTTTAAATTTGTTTTAGGACAACCTGATAATAAAGAGTTACAATAATCTAATCTAGAGCTAACAAAAGCGTGAATCAGTTTCTCAGCATCACTCTGAGACAAGATGCTCCTAATATTACGCAAAAGATAGAAGGCAGTCTTAGAAACAAATTTAATATGTGAATTGAAAAACAGATCTTGATCAAAGCTTGGGATCAGTTTAGAAAGCTTGGGACTCCGCCAGGGCTGCCCTTTGTCACCTATCCTGGTCATAATTTTTATGGACAGGATTTCTAGGCGCAGCCAGGGAATGGAGGGTGTCATGCTTGGTGACCACAGGATCTCATCTCTGTTGTTTGCAGATGATGTTGTCCTGTTGGCTTCATCCAGCAATGACCTACAGCTCTTGCTGGGACGGTTTGCCGCTGAGTGTGAAGCGGCTGGGATGAGAATCAGCACCTCCAAGTCCGAGTCCATGGTCCTCAGCCGGAAAAAGGTGGATTGTCCTCTCCGGGTTGGGGACAGGCTCCTGCCCCAAGTGGAGGAGTTTAAGTATCTTGGGGTCTTGTTCACGAGTGAGGGGAGAATGGAGCGAGAGATCGACAGACGGATTGGAGCAGCATCTGCAGTGATGCGGACGTTGTACCAGTCTGTTGTGGTGAAGAGGAAGCTTAGTTCTAAGGCAAAGCTGTCGATTTACCAGTCAATCTACGTTCCTACTCTCACCTATGGTCACAAGCTTTGGGTAATGACCAAAAGAACGAGATCGCGGATACAAGCGGCTGAAATGAGCTTTCTTCGTAGGATTGCTGGACTCAACCTCAGAGATAGGGTGAGGAGCTCAGTCATCCGGGAGAGGCTCAGAGTAGAACCGCTGCTCCTCCACATTGAAAGGAGTCAGTTGAGGTGGTATGGGCATCTGATTAGGATGCTTCCTGGACGCCTCCCACTTAAGGTGTTTCAGGTACGTCCCACTGGAAGGAGACCCCGGGGCAGACCCAGGACTCGGTGGAGAGACTATGTCTCCCAGCTGGTCTGGGAACGCCTTGGTATCCCCTCTGAAGAGCTGGAGCAGGTGGCTGGGTTGAGGGAAGTCTGGGCTTCTCTGCTTGAACTGCTGCCTCCGCGACCCGGACCTCCGGAAAAGCGGTAGAAGATGGATGGATGGATGGATCTTGATCAAAAACAACTCCAAGGTTCCTCACAGAACTATTCAGCGAAAGAGTAACTGCATCCAAATTAACCCTTTAACTGCCTAGATTAAAAGGACAGGTCATGCGCCCCCAGTGGCACAGCGCAGCAACTGCAGGTGTCAACTTATTGACGTCCCCCTGCTATACGGAAAATTTGTATTAATCTCTATTGATCTGACAGTTTAGAAGGTGGCAGATACGCGCTGAAGGATTCATGACTGACATGGACTATAGCAAAGAAGGAGAAATCCTCATTATTATTCTTCCTTTTTCCACTTTGAGCTCACACACCAATGTGTATGCCTTCATGATCGATCATCGCGGCAGCGATGATGACGGAAACTGCATGAAATGGGAAAAATAGCCGCGTAATACAAATGAAATTCACGTGAGATAATCATAGCAGTTTGTAGATGTGTTACACGGGTGTAAATTACTAAGTAAATGTGTTACATCGAGGTCGATGTAACAAAAAAATTAGCTCCCCTTACCAAGATGGTGGCGCCCATGGGCGGCATGGATTCCCACAGGAATAATGCACCAAACAGAAAAAATAGCCACGTAATACAAACAAAATTCACGTGGGGTAATCATAAGAGTTTGTGGATGTGGTACACGGTGTAAATGGCTGAGCAAACACAGAAACATCGGCTACGATGGACAAAAACGGACCGGTCACGTGGGCGGGCGAGTCCCCCTCCCGGTGACAGGTAAGAGAGAAATATTTTTTTTGACATTTTTCTGATTTTCTGGTTCGTATACTTTGAAGATTAGATAAAAACATACCCCTGTAGACAAATTGGCGTTAAAAAAAACCCCCTGACCATTCTTTATGTAAATGTGTCCAAAGTCCACTTTTGACTGAGTTATGTAATTTATATAGCTGCTGCGACATTAGGCAAATTAGATGCATAAATTTATTCCTATCTGAAACTTTGGATCATATTCTACATCTTTCTAATTGACAGTAAGCCATTATCTCTTGTAACTTTTAAGTTATAGCCTTGGAAATCCGAAGTATTTTATTGACAAATTTTTTTACCACTCTTGACCACTAGGGGGGGCCTTGAGTTGCCTTGCATTACCCCAGGCACCAGATGGCGAATTTGGCAGTTAAAGGGTTAAGAGTTTGATTTGGAAAGGTATTTCTAAGGTTTTTTGGACCAACTAGAATGACTTCAGTCTTACCTGAATTTAATGGCAGGAAATTACAGTGGTGATTACCTTGCCGGGGATAGACAGCAGCGTGATGAGATGATAGCTGGCTGTGCTCCGACAGTCACCCTTGTTCTTGTAAAAGGACAGAACGACCCCGTCCCTGGCTCCCCAGGGACGCGTTCTTCTGCCCAGATGAAGAGACACAGATGTTCCAGCCAAAGGATGACATACAGTAGGTGAGGGTGGCTTTCATCATCTCTGCCGTAATTCCATCAGCACCAGGGGCTCACCTAGATGGGAGCTTCTTGACGGTATCTGACAGGTTACTGATTGAGGGTGGGGCTAGGCTGATTGAGTTGTCTTCAACACCGTCATGGGCATACTGCTGCAGCTTATCCGAGGTGGGAAGAGGGGGCTTGCAGAGGACGCTCATGTCGTGCTCTTGCCATTGTTGGAGTTTGGTCGTCACATCTGTGATGAGGCTTATGCCATCGGCGGCTAGCTCGACCAGCTCCAGGGGGCATCAGATCCATGGCTGAACCCTCTGGTGGCGATCACCAAGGACGTTTGTGGCAGCCAGAGTGAGAGTGGTGGTAATCTACTCCCAGGCATCCTCAAGACTCTCTGGGTGGTCAAGGGTAGCAAAATGGTTCGTGACCTCGATGGAGTAGCAGTGGGCAAACTGAGAGGTGTAAAGCTTCTCATTGTCTGGGGGGCGGCGACAGGCAGGGCCAGGAAGGGCATCATGGCAGCAAGGAGTCGATGGTCGGTCTGCCCCAGCTCAGCATCCTTGTATAAGTAAGCTTAATTTGTCTGTTTTTTGACTAAAAAATAATGCAGAGTAGGCACTACTTCTGCTCAACGAACCTCAGCATTGCAACAACACAACTTCAAAGCTGTGGAGCAGTGCTAGAAGATTCTGACTCAAGTTATGACCTGCTAAAGCAGGGGTCCTCAAATGATTTTGCTAGGGGTACGCATTTGTTGTTGTTGCTTTTTCCAGTGGACCAGAGGTCCAGAGCAGTGAAAGCGTGCTGCATGAATCAGAATCAGATTTATTGCCATTGTTCATGTAGTACACAAACTAGGAATTTGTCTCGGTGCAATGCTGCAACATTAAACATGATAAAATAAAAGAAATAAACTATACATGCAATAAAGTGTAGAATAAGAGTGAGTAATACTAGTCAGCAGTTTAAATATATTAGCGAGCAGCAGATAATGTGGAGAACCATATAGTGCAGTCGGTAATGCAGGAAGAAAACAGTGATGATTGACATGAGTCTGGTTGAGCTGCTGTACATAGTGCACGAGAGTCAATAAGTCACTTAGTGTTCAGCAGTCTGATGGCAGAGGGGAAGAAGCTGTTCATGTGACGGGAGGTTTTAGTCTGGATGGACCGAAGTCTTCTACCTGAGGGGAGAGGGGCAAACAGTACGTGACCAGGGTGTGAGGGATCGGCTATGATCCGGCCAGCACGCCTCCGGGTCCTGGAGATGTACAGATCCTGGAGAGATGGGAGCTTGCAGCCGATCACCTTCTCAGCAGTGCGCACGACGCGCTGCAGCCTTAGTCTGTCCCTGGCAGTGGCTCCTGCGTACCACACGGTTATGGAGGTGGTGAGGATGGACTCGATGATGGCTGTGTAGAACTGCACTAACATCTTGGTGGGTAGCTTGAGCTTCCTCAGCTGCCGCAGGAAGAACATCCTCTGCTGGGCCTTTTTGATGAGGGAGCTGATGGTCGGCTCCCACTTGAGGTCCCTGGTGATGGTGGTGCCTAGGAAGCGGAAGGAATCAGCAGTGGTGATGGGAGAGCCTGTGAGGGTGAGGGGGGGGGCAGAGGGGTTGTGACTTTCCTGAAGTCCACAATCATCTCCACTGTCTTCAGAGCGTTCAGCTGCAGGTTGTTGTTGTTGCACCAGGACGCCAGCTGGGCCACCTCACTCCTGTAGGCGGACTCGTCGCCGTTGGAGATGAGCCCAATGAGGGTGGTGTCATCCGCAAACTTGATCAACTTGACAGACTGGTGGCTGGAGGTGCAGGAGTTGGTGTAAAGGGAGAAGAGTAGGGGGGAAAGTACACAGCCCTGGGGTGATCCGGTGCTGATGCTAGCAGAGTCTGAGACAGTCTTTCCCAGCTGCACATGCTGCCTCCGGTCCGTCAGGAAGTCGGTGATCCACCTGCAGAGGGAGTCAGGCACGTTGAGCAGGGACAGCTTGTCCCGGAGCAGATCGGGGCGGATGGTGTTGAATGCGGAGCTGAAGTCCACAAACAGGATCCTGGCGTAGGTTCCCGGGGAGTCTAGGTGCTGCAGGATGGAGTGGAGGGCCAGGTTGACTGCGTCGTCTACAGACCTGTTGGCTCGGTAGGCAAACTGCAGCGGGTCCAGGAGGGGGGGTGGTGATGGACTTGAGGTGGGGCAGGACCAGGCACTCAAAGGACTTCATGACTACAGAGGTGAGCGCTACAGGTCTGTAGTCGTTAAGTCCAGTGATCCGTGGCTTCTTGGGCATGGGTGGATATTTCATTTTTATGTTGGGAGGGACAATAAACAGAACATTTTCTTAAGAGTAAATATTGAGGGGACACTGTGGGTATTATTGTTGTCAGTCACAAATTTATGAGAATGTACAAATGTACACTTATGGGGAAAAAGCTGCAAATTCACAAGAAAAAAGTCAAATTTATGAGAAAGAAAATTTAAAATTTAAAAAACAATTGCAGATTTACAAAAAGTTGTTTACTAGAAAAAAATTGCAAATTTAGTGAGGGAAGAAATATATAAATTTACAAGAAAAAAAAACCCCTCACATCTATGGTATAAAGGTTACAAATTTACAAGAAAAAATTACAGATTTAAGATGCGAAAATGGCAGATTTGAGGGAAAAGTGGCAAATTTACAACAAAAAAAGTTTTACATTTGCAAGTAGATGCAGTAAATTAATGAGAAAAAGTTACACATTTATGAGAAAAGCTGCAAATTCTAAACAAAAAAATATTGTCATCCCTGGAGCCCCTTGATTTACGCCCATGTCACCAGGCTGTTCTACTGTGGGAGGAGCTGGTGAAAGCAGCCACTTTCAGAAAAGACTTTCATAACTCTGTTGCTTTTTGTTGTTGTGTCATAGATGTAACAAGAATCCTGCTTTTCAGCTTGATATGATGATTTCAGTGCATTTATTTTTGTTCTTACCTCTGAATTTTGAGATGTCTCTTCAAAATTTCTATGCTTGCTCTCATAATGCCGTTTCAAATTGGAAATCTTTATCATAGCTGTGGTCTCCTGGCATATGAAGCACATTGGTCTTGTGCTGGTAGGAAGGAGAACAAATGCAAATTGCTCAGTCCATTCGTCTTTGAATTGCTGATTTTCAGTGTCCACCTTTCTTTTAGCAGCAGACTTGGAACATGCCATTTTCGTTCAATCTAGGCTCCCACTGCTGGCTACCGCTCCGAAAGTGAAAGTGAAACAGTGCCGCTGGCGCTGCAGCCATTCGCACGCGGACAGGCTGTCAGCGCGTTGTTGGCATGGAGATAGCAGTCCACGTTTACAGGTGCTGACCAAACCAAAACACATAGTGAAGGAATCACAGTTCGGGGGCCACAAATGGGGAATTTGCAGGCCGGATGTGTCCCACAGGCCACCTATTGAGGCCACCATGCTAAAGGCTTACTTCCCAAAGTAATTGAAAACTACTACACATCAGCATTTGTTCAAGTATGGTTCACACTGCTCTGGTTAGTCGTTTACTTTCTTTCTGCAGATATAGTTTGTGATTACAAGCAGTGCTGCAGGGCTTTCTTTTCCCCAAGTCAGTAACTGCTCTTGTTTTAATTCACATTGTGGTCTGTTTTTTTTTTACTTTCAGAGTTCCTGGAGGGTGGGGTCGGACACGTGGAAATGCTGTTTAGGTGTAACTATCTAGCACTAGTGGGAGGAGGGAAGAAACCCAAATACCCAACTAATAAAGGTATGTCAGTAGTGCACAAATAAATGCATAATGTGTCTAGCCATTTGACCTTGGGGTCCATTGGAGAGATGCAGACATCAGATGGATGTGGAGTGTTCGGTGTCTAACAGCATAATGGCTGTGCAGGTGGTTGTAACTTAAAAGTTGGAGCTCAAATTAAGTGCAGTACAACAATTTAGTGTTGTGTACCATACAGAAACACCAGGTCAAGTATGATCATTCTTGTCAAATTGCCACTGTGAATTATCCATTGTATGCCCTATTTGGCTTGTATTATTTCACAGGAAAAGCACCTTTTACTCCCCTCACCCCCCATAATAACCATCAAACTAATTGTCACTTTGACTCATGCGACTTATTTTGCCCTTGTCAACTTGTCTTAACCCTAGTGATGATCTGGGATGACCTGAAGAAGAAGACAGTCATTGAGATTGAGTTCTCGACAGACGTCAAAGCAGTGAAGCTTCGACGTGACCGGTAAAGGCTCCCTAATAGACTGAAATCTACTAGGAAGAATCTCTCCATAATTTTGGACTGTTGCTGAATCGGTGTTGTGTAATAGATGAATCAGCAAAAGGAAGGTTCCTCTTTTGGCCAAAACCATAGGTAGCCCTCGTAGGAGTGGGTAATCAGAAAATGTGTTATTAGTGATTGTACTGTTACATGTTACCTTTAAAATGGCTTTGGAGTGTATACCTCTTCATTTATAGATTACACTTGACATTTACTGAAGAGATCAGAGATATGTCTCCTGCTAGTGATGAAAGTATTTAGTGTACACCTAAACCTATATAGTTGTTATTTTAAAGCGACTAAAATCCTGTTAATATTACTGCTGGCTGACTGAGTGCATTTTCTGTTGTCTGTGTTGTTTGATTTGCTGTGCGCATTCTACTGCATCCAGGATCTGAGGCACCAAATTTTGGAGCCCAGGGGCAGCAGCAGTGCAGTTTCTGCAGGGCGGTTGCTATCACTTGTTGATTTGCATTCATTGCTGACATTTAACCTGTCATATAGCAGCAACATCTTTTTATCCCCCACCAGTCGAAGCCCAAAGGGGGATTATGTTGTGTCTGTCCGACTGTTTGTCCTACTGTTGTGAAATCAACTCCTCCTACAGTTTTGTTCTGATTGTCTTGAAACTTAGTACCATGGTTTGATAGACTCTGATGATGTGCATATTGCAATTTCACTCTCATAGGATGACCTTGAGATCAGAAATTTTCCCTAAATCATCTAAATACAATAACTACTGAAAGAAATGATGTAGGCTTTTCAAATTGATACAGTAGTTATATCTAATACACCTCATGGACAGTTTACACCCTGAGCTAACTATAGTTTTGGGGTCAAGGGGTCAGAGTTAACATTGTAGTTGCACCATGGTAAATGCTACATTTACTATTGCTATAAAACAAGTAAAGCTAGGGCCACCAAACCTGGTATACAGGTTCACCTTGGAATCCTGACCTCTGACTATGGGTTTAGGGTCAAAAGGTCAATGTTAACATTCCCTATGTCTTATTACTGTACAATGAGTAAAGCTAGGGTCACCAAACTTGCTACACAGGTTCACCCTGTGACCCTGACTATGGTTTTGGGATCGCAAGGTCAAAGGTCGACATCAAAATGGCTTATAAACTATCTCAACAACAAAGAAAGGTAGGGTCACCAAACTTGCTACACAGGTTCACCTTGAGATCCTGACCTCTATGGGTTTGAGGTCAAAGGGTCAAGGTTAACATTCCCTATGCCTTATTACTGTACAGCAAGTAAAGTTGGGGTCACCAAACCTGGTACACAGGTTCACTCTGAGACCATGACCTCTGACTACGGGTTTGGGGTCAAAGGTCAAGGTTGGCTATGCTCTCTTGCTGGAGAACATGTAAAGCCCTTGTTAGCCTTATAGGGTCACCAAACTTGCTATACGGGTTCACCTTTGGATCCTTCCCAACAACTATGGGTTGTATACTTTGTTGTATATTTGTTGATGATGGGTTTATCATAATTTGGTTCTGCCACAGTAATTATATTGAAAAGTTGAAAACTGCTCTCCGTCAATCAGTATTGGGATCTTCAAAGAAAATGGAGGTGGGGGATATTGCATTCACCTGAGAGTGTTCTTGTTCTTGCATTACATACAGGCGCAGCAGTATTCTATAGATTTTAACCTGTGTGTTGGTTTTCTTTTGCACTCAGGATTGTGGTGGTGCTGGACTCCATGATCAAAGTGTTCACCTTTACCCACAACCCCCATCAGCTGCATGTGTTTGAGACTTGCTACAATCCCAAAGGTCAGCCTTCTTAGTAAATTGTAATGACATGGGAATTAAAATCACTTACATGTACTGTACCTCATGCTTGCATGGGTGGTGGATTTAGCAAACTTTGAAATCACAAGCTGCTTAATTTGCTGTGCTTTCAGTTTAGTTTAATTACCTCCACCAACGTGGTACTGTAATCGGGGCAGTTTGTCTTTTAGCAGGATTACTCAAAAACTACTCAAATGGATTTTGGTGAAATTTTCACCAGAGGTGGCCCTTGGGCAATGGATAAATCCAGTAGATTTTGGGAGGTGATCTGAGAGCACATACCTCTGGCAAGGCCCTATGGCCTTGCAATGTGTTAGCTGGATTATCAAAACATTATGCATTGGATTTTAGAACTCATCTTAAAACCCATTTTTATCCTTTGGCTTTTGACCCAGTTTGAGACATTGATTTTGTTGCTTTGTTGATTTTTGTTGCTTTTATTGTATGACTACTATTTATTTGTCCTGTATTGTATTTTTTAGTTATATTTTATTGTTTTTATGTCTTACATTTTTATGTACAGCACTTCGTGTCAGCTATGGTTGTTTTTAAAGTGCTTTATAAGTAAAGGTGGAATGGATTGGATTGGATTGGATTTGGTGAAGTTCTTACCAGAGGTGGCTGCTGGGCTATGGATGAACCCATTAGTTTCGGAGGTGATCCATGAGCGCATACCTCCACCAAGGGTCCATTTTGCAATGTATGGGGGGGCCTTGGTGGAGGTGTGTGCTCGCTGAGTGCTCTCTAGTTTAACAGCTGCTGTCATGGATTGTAATATTCAGTTTTTGTATAGCTATGAAGTTCAGGTGTGTATCAGTCACATGTATGATGTGTAAAATGGAGAACAAAGTGTTTAATCTTGGATTTAAAAAAGACTGAAAATCGTCTTACTTGAATGTTACAACACCAATCAAATCAAATTGTTTTAACCCCAGGAGTCAAAATTTAACATAATTAATGCTGGCAAAAGTCCATTAAGTTGGTTGTTATATTGGTTGCCAGTGTGAGGGCAGGTATTTATAGTGATACAATTTTTAGCTGAAAAGTGCTAATGTGATGCGCTCTTGTGCGTCTGTCCATCCACATTTCACAAAAATCACTACTTCTCCTAGGTAGCTGCACTGATACTCTCCAAACTCTCACAGTGATCATCGGGTGGGTCTGCATCCAGGTTTTGTTCAAGGTTAGAAGTCAGGAGATGTGTGTGATCTTGCAGTGGCTTCATAATGCCAGGATAATGGGCTAGTATGTCATTGCCAGTCTGGTTGAATAATCTGGTTCAGAGCTATGGGCTGAAGGCGGAACCTTGAGGAACACCACAATTACGATTGGATAGATGAGGATGCTGTAGAGATGGTTCTGTTTAACAGTCACGTGTTTTATGTGTGAAACAGACCTTTTGTCTCTTCTTCTGCAGGTCTGTGCGTGCTGTGTCCCAACAGCAACAACTCTCTGTTAGCTTTTCCTGGGACTCATTCAGGACACGTCCAGATTGTGGACCTTGCCAACACAGAGAAGCCCCCAGTTGACATCCCTGCCCATGAAGGGGCACTGTGCTGCATTGCTTTGAACTTGCAGGGCACAAGAATAGCCACTGCATCTGAGAAAGTGTGTAATGATGTAGTGAATTTGTTTTTTACCTACACTGTTAATGCTAGGGCATCTACTTCATTTGCTTCAGGTTCCATGCTTGTTGTGTAGTGCCTAATCACTTTTTGTTTCTACAGGGGACTCTCATTAGAATTTTCGACACATCTGCAGGTCAGCTCATACAGGAACTAAGGAGAGGTTCTCAAACGGCCAATATTTACTGGTGAGTATTTTGTAACATTGTTGCCTAATAGTACCCGGTGCATGAGAAATTCAATAACTTCAGTAGAAGTGAGCTTTTTATACTGGGTGGAACTGCGCCTTTTATTATAGAGGTTGCCAAGCCTTTTACTTGACAAACATAGTTATTTTATTTGCATTGGTTACACCTGCTCTTCAAAGCTTCTTCCTGGAAGCATATACTGTATTGACAAGCTGCAGCAATATTAATCCTATCCAACTATGAACTCATCACACATCATCTTCCACCATAAGCTGCACTGAGATTTTTTTTTGAGTGCATGTTGATGCTATCACAAGTGTAGAACTCATTCAGCTCATCTGAAAGTGTGGGGCTGTTGTCTGTGACACTCGTGTCCTTGGCCTCTTCGATGTATCCATACAGACCATATTTGGTATATTCTCTTGGTATTGCCTGAGACAAATGCAGTGGCGCAATGCACAGCTTTGGTGGAACTTCAGTTTATTCAGGAGATTGTGCTGGAATAATAACTGTTATTTTGTTGGGATGATGGTGTCAGTACAGGTCCTGATTTATCCAGTTACTTCTGAAGTCTTCCAAATCAGTCTTGGAATCAACCCTAGATGAGCAGTTGATTTTAGTTTTTTGTTTTTTTTAACCCCCCGCCAGTCTGTCTGTCCCACCTTTGTGAAATCAACTCCTCCTACAGTTTTGTTCCGATTGTTTTAAAACTTGGTACCAGTATTTGATATACACTGATGTGCATATTGCAATTTGGCTCCAATCAGATGATTTTTGCAGGAGTTATAACCCCTGACTTATGATGTCCTATTTCACCTCAGTTAATAGACAGTAACTGTCTTGTGAAATCAGCTCCTCCTACAGTTTTGTTCAAAATGGTTTGAAACTTGGTACCAGGGTTTGATATCCATTGATGATGCACATATTTGACTCTGATTGGATGACCTTGAGGTCAAGGTCAGAGGTTAGTTTTTCCCCAAATCTTGTAAATGCAGTAACTACTGAGAGAAACAATGTAGGCTTTTCAAATCAATACAATAATTCTATCTAAGACACATCTTGGAGGACACACACCCTGACTTGACTATGGGTTTGGGATCAAAAGATCAGAGTGAACATTGCATCTGCACTGTTACTGTGCAACAAGTAAAACTAGGGCCACCAAACCTGGTACACAGGTTCACCCTGTGACCCTGAAGGGGGACTGTGGTTTTGGGAATGCAAGGTCAAAGGTCAGCATCAAAATGGCATATAAACTCTATCTCGACAACAAAGAAAGCTAGGGTCACCAAACTTGCTACACAGGTTCACCTTGGGATCCTGAGCTACAGCTGTGGGTTGTGTTTGACTATATTTGTTGTATATTAAATAATTACCATAATTTGGTTCTACCCAGTAATTATATGGAAATGTTTAAAACTGCTCTCCTTCAGTAACATATTGGGATCTTCATAGAAATGGAGGCGAGGGATATTGCACTTGCCTCAGAGTCTTTTGCTTATTTTCTTTTTAATTTAAATTTTAAATAAATCAACAAACAAAACAGATAGCAGGTATCAAAGAGGAAAAAAACAACAAAATGCTTTTGTCACCAGAGTATCACAAGGTTTTAGATGGACTGCAGTCAGCACCAAAATACTTCTGACCTACACTACAAAGTCCAGCCTAAAAGGATCCACGTTGTCCAGAACAGGCTACCATAACTTAGTAAAACCTTCAAGATTGTCTTGAGCGTAGGTCAGCTTTTCCACAGGGAGTATTCTCAGGACCTTCGTATACCAGTCTTCCACTCTACTCTAGAGAGTAGAGAGAATATTATGGTAACCCAAACTAGCAGCTGTTTCCACAGGAGGGGAACACCGTAACTAAAAGTTCTGCTCTCTGTTGTACTTTTATAAACTTGAGGTATTACAAGTAATCCTGCATTTTGAGAGGGCAGTGCTCTCATGGGATGATATGGTCCTATGAGGTATTTAAGATAAGATCATACCCGTCTCCTTTGTTTTTTTTTCAGCATTAACTTTAACCAGGACGCATCCCTCATCTGTGTATCTAGTGACCATGGCACAGTGCACATCTTTGCAGCAGAAGACCCCAAAAGGAACAAACAGTCCAGGTCAGTAGCTGCTGAAGGGTTTTACTATCATATGCAGAGAATCTCCTGTGGAAAAAGAAAATGAGCACCTAGTCAGTTTCTTTGGTTTCTGTCTCTTCTGCAGCTTGGCCTCAGCCAGCTTTCTTCCCAAATACTTCAGCTCAAAGTGGAGCTTCTCCAAGTTCCAAGTTCCCTCAGGCTCTCCCTGTGTGTGTGCCTTTGGAACAGAGCCTAATGCTGTCATAGGTAGGTCCACATGGGACTGTGATTGCTCTCTGGGATGCCAGATTCATCATTTCACCATGATCACATGGTGATATGCAGTATGTGTGATGTCTGTGATCAGCTGTGGTTGATTACAAATGTTATATTGCCACTGTTGCATCTTTGGTAGATATGGATTTCCACATTCAATTAGGAATCAAATGGCTTTATTTACAGTGGTTTGAAAAAGTGTTTGCCCCCTTCCCGATTTCTCATTTTTTTGTATGTTTGTCACACTTAAATGTTTCAGATCATCAAACAAATTTAAATATTAGACAAAGATAACACAAGTAAACACAAAATGCAGTTTTTAAATGAAGGTGTTTATGATTAAGGGAAAAAAATCCAAACCTACATGACCCTGTGTGGAAAAAGTGGTTGCCCCCGAAACCTAATAACTGGTTGGGCCATCCTTAGCAGCAACAACTGCAATCAAGCGTTTGCGATAACTGGCAATGAGTCTTTTACAGCACTGTGGGGGAATTTTGGCCCACTCATCTTTGCAGAATTGTTGTAATTCAGCCACATTGGAGGGTGTTCGAGCATGAACCGCCTTTTTAAGGTCATACCACAGCATTTCAATCAGATTCAGGTCAGGACTTTGACTAGGCCACTCCAAAGTCTTCATTTTGTTTTTCTTAAGCCATTCAGAGGTGGACTTGCTGGTGTGTTTTGGATCATTGTCCTGCTGCATAACCCAAGTGCACTTCAGCTTGAGGTCACGGACAGATGGCCGGACATTCTTCTTCAGGACTTTTTGGTAGACGGCAGAATTCGTGGTTCCATTTACCACAGCAAGTCTTCCAGGTCCTAAAGCAGCAAAACAGCCCCAAACCATCACACTACTACCGCCATATTTTACTGTTGGTGTGATGTTCCTTTTCTGAAATGCTGTGTTACTTTTACGCCAGATGTAATGGACCACACACCTTCCAAAAAGTTCAACTTTTGTCTCGTCAGTCCACAGAGTATTCTCCCAAAAGTCTTGGGGATCATCAAGATGTTTTGTGGCAAAAGTGAGATGAGCCTTTATTGTGGTGGACACAATACACAGTGTTGGGGGCTTTCCTCACACCCAGAATGCAGGGTGGAGAGGAGAATTATGACTGAAGGAGGAAGTGCCTCCGGGAGGTATCAAACGGAACAGTTAGTTCTATACATCTTCCGAGGAGAGGAAGATTAACTGAGAGCCGCAGAGAGAATAAAGGTGTTGAAGCAGCGCCTGTGTATGCTATGTTAATGATGTGCATTGTCTGACAATCTGAATGTTAATGTGCTGCATTTCTCTTTATGTATGAGGGGTGGAAGCCTGGTTCTCTACATATAGAAATAAAAAGTATAAAAGAGGCATGTACAGATACCCAAGGAGCGCAGTAGCGCAGCAGAGCTCAAAGCGTGTTTGCTGTTGGAGAAATAATAAAGCCTTGTGTCATCCAGCTCGTTGCCTTCGCCCATTCCTTTTTCTCCACGTTACGTTCTTTTTGCTCAGCAGTGGTTTTCGTTTTGAAACTCTGCCATGCAGGCCATTTTTGCCCAGTCTCTTTCTTATAGTGGAGTCATGAACACTGACCCTAACTGAGGCAAGTGAGGCCTGCAGTTCTCTGGATGATGTTGTGGGGTCTTTTGTGACCTCTTGGATGAGTCGTCACTGTGCTTTTGGGGTAATTTTGTTCAGTCGGCCTCTCCTGGGAAGATTCACCACTGTAACATGCTTCTGCCATTTGTGGATAATGGCTCTCACTGTGGTTTGCTGGAGGTCCAAAGCTTTAGAAATGGCTAGAAAATTGAACTCAGCTTTCAAAGATATGACAAACCACAGTTAATTTATGTTTTTTATTTTTAATAAATTTGCAGAAATATCAGACTTTTTCACATTGCCATTATGGGGTATTGTGTGTAGAATTTTAAGGAAAAATGAATTTAATCCATTTTGGAATAAGGCTGTAACAGAAAATGTGGAAAAAAGTGAAGTCCTGTGAATACTTTCCGGGTGAACAATATCTTGTGAGGGTCTTGTGCATGATTGGTTGATGGTAGAGTGTTGTTCTTCCACTTGTGGATAGTGGCCCCCAGTGATTTCTATTTGAAGATTTAGAAGTTCTGATGCAAGTCTGTAACCAAATCCATCAATCTGTTTTGCAGCAGTCAGGTTGCAAATGTCTTGGGAGAGCTCTTGGCTTTTACCCATCATGAGATGTTTCTTGTGTGACACCTTAGCAACAAAAACCCTTTTATTGCCACTCATGGAGTACCTACACGGCTGGTATTAATTTCCACAGAGAGGAGGTAGAACTACTTTCTAACAACTTAAAAATTTCAACTGATTCCTTTACTTTCTAGTGTCTTGGTACTGCTTTCCCTCATGTGTTCAATATTTTTTTCTGGTTTTATTTCACTTTATTATAAGATAAGAAAAGATAAGCCTTTATTAGTCCCACAATGGGGAAATTCCAGGATTGCAACAGCACAGGGATAGCAACACTCAGAGCAACAATCAGAAGGCAAGAGAAAAACAAGAGCAGCTAGTATACATATGTACATACACTCACCGGCCACTTTATTAGGTACACCTGTCCAACTGCTCGTTAACACTTAATTTCTAATCAGCCAATCACATGGCGGCAACTCAGTGCATTTAGGCATGTAGACATGGTCAAGACAATCTCCTGCAGTTCAAACCGAGCATCAGTATGGGGAAGAAAGGTGATTTGAGTGACTTTGAACGTGGCATGGTTGTTGGTGCCAGAAGGGCTGGTCTGAGTATTTCAGAAACTGCTGATCTACTGGGATTTTCACGCACAACCATCTCTAGGGTTTACAGAGAATAGTCC
Organism: Pholidichthys leucotaenia; assembly: GCA_020510985.1. Classification (NCBI taxonomy): domain Eukaryota; kingdom Metazoa; phylum Chordata; class Actinopteri; order Cichliformes; family Pholidichthyidae; genus Pholidichthys; species Pholidichthys leucotaenia. The sequence continues at coordinate 455,518,467 of CM035836.1, forward strand.
GAAAAAGAAAAAATATCCAGTGAGCGGCAGTTCTGTGGGCGGAAATGCCTTGTTGATGCCAGAGGTCAGAGGAGAATGGCCAGACTGGTTCGAGCTGATAGAAAGGCAACAGTGACTCAAATAACCACCCGTTACAACCAAGGTAGGCAGAAGAGCATCTCTGAACGCACAGTACGTCGAACTTTGAGGCAGATGGGCTACAGCAGCAGAAGACCACGCCGGGTGCCACTCCTTTCAGCTAAGAACAGGAAACTGAGGCTACAATTTGCACAAGCTCATCGAAATTGGACAATAGAAGATTGGAAAAACGTTGCCTGGTCTGATGAGTCTCGATTTCTGCTGCGACATTCGGATGGTAGGGTCAGAATTTGGCGTCAACAACATGAAAGCATGGATCCATCCTGCCTTGTATCAATGGTTCAGGCTGGTGGTGGTGGTGTAATGGTGTGGGGAATATTTTCTTGGCACTCTTTGGGCCCCTTGGTACCAATTGAGCATCGTTGCAACGCTACAGCCTACCTGAGTATTGTTGCTGACCATGTCCATCCCTTTATGACCACAATGTACCCAACTTCTGATGGCTACTTTCAGCAGGATAATGCGCCATGTCATAAAGCTGGAATCATCTCAGACTGGTTTCTTGAACATGACAATGAGTTCACTGTACTCAAATGGCCTCCACAGTCACCAGATCTCAATCCAATAGAGCATCTTTGGGATGTGGTGGAATGGGAGATTCGCATCATGGATGTGCAGCCGACAAATCTGCGCCAACTGTGTGATGCCATCATGTCAATATGGACCAAACTCTCTGAGGAATGCTTCCAGCACCTTGTTGAATCTATGCCGTGAAGAATTGAGGCAGTTCTGAAGGCAAAAGGGGGTCCAACCCGTTACTAGCATGGTGTACCTAATAAAGTGGCCGGTGAGTGTATATAGACACACAGTGCGGAGCATTGTAGCTAGATGGAATAAATATGTAGATATACACTACCGTTCAAAAGTTTGGGGTCACTTAGAAATTGCCTAATTTTTGAAAGAAAAGCACTTTTTTTCAATGAAGATAACTTTAAACTAATCAGAAATACACTCTATGCATTGCTAATGTGGTAAATGACTATTCTAGCTGCAAAATGTCTGGTTTTTGGTGCAATATCTACATAGGTGTATAGAGGCCCATTTCCAGCAACTATCACTCCAGTGTTTTAATGGTACAATGTGTTTGCTCATTGCATCAGAAGGCTAATGGATGATTAGAAAACCCTTGTGCAATCATGTTAGGTCTGAAATGCTGTAATTGCTGCAAATGGAGGATTCTTTGACAAAAGCAAAGTTTGAAGGAAAAAATTATTTCAAATACAAATCATTATTTCTAACATTGTCAATGTCTTGACTATATTTTCTATTCAATTTACAACTCATGGTGGTAAATAAGTGTGACTTTTCATGGTAAAATCAAAATAATTGTCTGGGTGACCCCAAACTTTTGAACGGTAGTGTATAAACACACACAGTGTGGAGCATTGTAGCTAGATGGAATAATGTGTAGATATATAAACACAGTGCGGAGCATTGTAGCTAGATGGAATGAAACAGCACAACCGTCTACTTAGTTATCCTACATGGTATGATTATGTACCCATACATATTGTCACCCTCCATAGCGACCGGTATTTTCCTAGTTGTATGCCGGAGGGGACCATTGTGTAAGTCTATTGCGTCTTTTGCACTCAAAACTATTAGGTTGCCACGTCTTTTTGCTATCTCTGCGAGCAGCCCTGCTTAGGTTGTACAGTCTGACAGCCGTAGGTAGGAAGGACCTGCGAAACCTCTCGGTTGTGCACCTAGGATGATGTAGTCTGCTGCTAAATGAGCTCCTCAGTGCATTCAGTATGTCCTGCATAGGGTGGAACTCGGACTCCAGCAGAGATGACAGTTTAGCCACCATCCTTCTCTCTCCCATCTCCTCCACTGGGTCAAGGCGCTGCCCCAGGACAGAGCTAGTTTTCTTGATCAGTTTGTTCAGTCTCTTCCTATCGGCTGCTGTAATGCCACTGCCCCAGCAGACCACTCCAAAAGTGATGGCTGATGCCACCACCGTGTCATAGAATGTCTTCAGCAGCGCCCCTTGTACACCAAAAGACCTGAGTCTCCTCAGTAGGAACAGCCTGCGCTGTCCCTTCTTGTAGAGTGCGTCAGTATTGTGTGACCAGTCTAGTTTATTGTTCAGATGAACACCCAGATACTTGTAGGATGTCACCATCTCGATGTCTGTTCCCTGTATATTTACTGGTGCTGTGAGGGGTTGTCCTTGCCTGCGGCAGTCCACCACCAGCTCCTTAGTTTTCCTCGTGTTGATCTGGAGGCAGTTCCGATGGCACCAGTCCACGATGTCCTGGATAAGCCCTCTGTACTCAGCTTCATCTCCATTGGAGATGAGGCCAACGATCGCAGAGTCGTCAGAGAACTTCTGTAGATGGCAGTGTGTTGTGTGAGAAGTCCGCAGTATAAATCCAAATTATGTACAACTTTATGTATTTAAGTGTCTTGTCTGTCCATCCATCCATCTCCTACCACTTATATGGGGATCCGGGTTGTGGGGGCATCAGTCCAGGCAGAGTAGCCCAGACTTCTGCCTGGTTCTTATAGAACCATGATCCTGATGATCCCTGTTGTAGGTGGTGAACCCACTGGAGGGCAACCCATGTGCTGCCTTTGGGTACACTGGGTCCTTGATGTAATGTTTTTCATGGAGAGCCACTGGACCGCCCTTTAATCTGGCCCTTCACCCATGACCAGTTTGCTTTGGGAGACCTTACCAAGGGCAACTTGCCCCTGACAACATAGCGGAAGGGGGAATTTAAATGTTTAGATTTAAAAAAAAAAAAAAAAAGTGGATTTCTTGATTTAATACCAAAGTTTGGTGAAAATGTCATGTGAGTAGTCTCCTTGGAAATGTGTTGACACATTCAACACTTATTTTCCTTATTGTAAATGTACTTTTTAACCAGCAAGAAAAACTTCACTTCTGGAACTTGTACTACCCTTTTGAAGGGACTGCTTTCATTTGTCATTCATTTGAAAAGTGTTTGATTACATGTTGTTTTTGTCATAAATTTTAGTTCTATTCATAAATGATTATTGGTGTTATATATAAAAATATGGGCTGTTATAATCCTTTGTTAACATTAAAAAAACAACTGAGATTTGCTAATGCCTGCAGAAACCTTGGGAGTGAATAAGGTTGGATTCATTAGTCAGGATTTTGGTTCTGCTAGTGGTTCTCCCACATGTTGGCTTTGAGGTTGTGACATTTCTTTGCATAACAATCTAAACTTTAAAATCTAAACCCAGCATTACTCAGATTGGGTTTTTCTTCAGTTTAGTTAGGGAACATGTGCCCCAATCAACATTAAAGTGCTTGCTGTTGTCCTTGAGCTGTCTGCTTCTGTGTGTGTGGCCCTTGTTTGCTGACTTCTGTCTTTTCCCTCCTAACAGCCATTTGTGCTGACGGCAGCTACTACAAGTTTCTTTTCAACCAGAAAGGAGAGTGTTCCAGAGACGTTTACGCCCAGTTCCTGGAGATGACGGATGACAAAATATGATCGCTGACCCCCTCCTGCAGACTTCCTCTTAAGCAGAATGTTTTTGTTTTTCTGGGCTTTTTTAAAAATCATTATTTTGAAGGAGAGAGAGGAGGTGCCGTATAGCACTTCTTCTCTGGACAAACAGACTCTGGAAAAGAGCTTCACATCAAGAGAGGATGACGAACGAAAAATGTACGGACATCCGGAAGGGTAAAAGATGCAGATTGTTTCTACAAGGAGGGACACAGGTGCTGACTTTACTCTCAAACCAAACACGGCTCTCGAGGAGGAAAGGTTGTTTAGTTTGAAAGGACATCTCACCACTTTTTAAGACGTCTTCCGAGGAAGTTAAAGGATGGCTATTTTTAGTCACAAAGATGATTCTAATAGAGGGATTGAAAACACAGATGTTTAACTCAAACCGCCTAACCTAACACTAGGGAGTGCCTCTGAGACTGGAGAGAATCTGTATACCTGTGCACATGTTATTCCTGTCATATAAACATACAAGTGTTTGTGTATATACAAATGTATAAATCTAAGGCGTTCACAAAGCGGGAGAAGATTAAAGGAACTATTCTTCCTTTTTCCTCCACAAGTTCATTGTTACATCTACAGCATTAACAAATAAAAAAAGCTGATCCTAAATTGTGAATCGCCACCATAGTGTTATTAGATCTTTCTTACAGATGCTGTAAATACGTTAGACTGAACGTCTAACCACAGCTGTACAGCATAGTAGCAAAAAATTAACGTGTTATTTTTTGTTGTACAATATACAATGTTTACCCCCATTTTCTGTTAAAGGTTGCCCGTGTCAGTGTTTTGGGGGTTTTTTTGTTTTGTTTTTTTCCTATATAAGGCAGTTGCATTGCTTTTGTTTTTTGAAACACAGTTTCTTTGTCAAGGTCGAATAACATTTATCCTTTCCCATGTCTTCATGGTAAATGTAAAGCTAAAAGTTCACCAAGTAATCTGTGGAGATGGCTTGCCTGACTGAACCTTGCAGAATGTAACAGATTTCAGATCTTCATAGAGAAATGTAAAAACAACAATCCTTCATCACTGGGTTATGAGTCAGAATGTGTGGAGTTATCAGCACTGTTGGGTTTTTTTTTGTTTAATGAGTAATACTTTAATTTCTAGCTAAACACTGGTCTGCCATGAGCTTTTTGCCAACTAAAATATTTACAGATTGACAAGCATCAACATGCTCTTGTCCTTCGTCACTTGGTAGTTAAAATGTTATGAAAGAGTTGTGTTGAAATGCAAATTTCTATTTTTTTTTTTTTAACAAAATAAAAGCTGAAGAAATACCAAAATTGTTAGATACTGGTATTGGCCTAGAACTTTTGTTAAGGTCTCCCTGTTTGTTTTTTTTAAACTTGTTACACTAATATTTGCATACCTTACGCATGAGGTATAAAGTATACAAATATTAATCCTAACCCTTACATGAGGGCTGCTCATTAAAGATTTCCCCAGACTCATTTCCCATGGACTGAGCGGAACCAAACTTGGCACAGTTATTAATCTGTCTACGTGGGTACCTCCAAGGGTCACATTTCTCCCAACACTTGATGGAGCTGTGGAGACCTCACCTGTAGAAGTATGCGGGGCTGTGTGAGAAGCCCATGATTTAACTGCAGAAATCAGCATTTCATCATCTTTGAAGGGTTTGCCTTTCAAAAATGACTTCATGGTTGGAAAGAGGTGGAAGTCAGATGATGCGAGGTCGGGAGAGTAAGGGGTGCGAGGAAGGATTTCACAGCCACGGGACCATGATTCCGTCAGGGCGACATGCAAGTTGTTAACCAGGGCATTGTCTTGCAGGAGGCGGACACCTTTGGTCAGCATGCCACACCTCTGTCTTGATGACCTTCCACAGTTTCTGCAGCAGTAAAGTGTAGTAAGTCCAAGTAATTGTGGTACCCTTTGCCAGGAAATCCATCATCAATACTTCATGCTGGTCCCAAAGCGTGACCTTGCCTGCTGAGGGTTGGACACATGCCTTGGGAGGTGGTGTGTCATGATGCTTCCATTGTTTCAACTGGGCTTTAGTCTCTGGATCATAGTGATAGACCCATGTTTCATACTGCATGATTAGTCTGTCAAAGAAGTCCTCCTGGTTTCCTTGGCACATGGCCAAAAGAGCCTGGAAGCACATGACTTTTCTGCTTCTGGAAAGGTGTGACCAACCAAAGAATTCATCATGAAGACAACTTCTGTGTGTGCAAATAATTATGGAGGATTTTTTTTTTTTTTTCTTTTCCGTAGACCCCACACTAATTCTGACATCTTTTGTGAGTTGGCAGTTGTGCAGCAATTCTCCAAAATGGTGGCCTCCACTTGCCAGACAGTATCTTTATTAATGGGGTACTGTGGTTGCTCGGGAAGGAGTGCCATTTCAATTCAATTCAATTCAACTTTATTTATATAGCGCCATTTCACAACAACAGTCATCTCATAGCACTATCAACTGTAGGGAGGACCCCCACAGTTGCAGAAAGACCCCAGCAATCAGGCGATCCCCTGTGAGCAAGCACTTGGCGACGGTGGAGAGGAAAAACTCCCTTTTAACAGGAAGAAACCTCCAGCAGAACCAGGCTCAGGGAGGGGCAGTCATCTGCTGCGACTGGCTGGGGGGTGAGGGGATAGAGAAGAAGAAAAGAACAGACATGTAGAGAGCAAACAGCACGATGGGGACTCAATCTATGGGAGAGAACAAACAAATGTTAATGACCAGCAAAAAAAAAAATATTTCATAGAGAGTGAGGCCCAGTGCATTACTGGAGGTCCCCCGGCTGACTAAACCTATTAGCAGCATAACTAAGGGAGGGTTCAGAAACACATGATCCCTCCCTAATTGTAGGCTATATCAAAAAGGTAGGTTTTAGCCCTATTCTTAAAAACAGAGATCGAGTCTGACTCCCGAATCCAGATTGGCAGCTGATTCCACAGGAGAGGAGCTTGATAACTGAAGGCTCTGCCTCCCATTGTACTTTTGGAGATTCTAGGTATTACAAGTAAACCTGCATTTTGGGAGCGTAGTGCTCTGTTAGGATGATATGGTAGTATCAGATCTTTTAAATAAAAAGGAGCCTGATTGTTTAGAGCTTTGTAAGTAAGAAGAAGGATTTTAAACTTAATTCTAAACTCTATGGGAAGCCAATGAAGGGAGGCCAGAACCGGAGAGATATGATCTCTCTTTCTAGTACCTGTTAAAACTCTTGCTGCAGCATTTTGGATCAGCTGAAGACTTTTTAAAGATGTTTTAGGACAGCCTGATAATAAAGAATTACAATAATCTAATCTCGAGCTAACAAAAGCGTGGATCAGCTTCTCAGCATCACTCTGAGACAAGATGCTCCTAATCTTGGCAATATTACGCAAATGATAGAAGGCAGTCTTAGAAACAAATTTAATATGTGAATTGAAGGACAAATCCTGATCAAAAATAACTCCAAGGTTCCTCACAGAGCTATTAAGAGAGAGTAACTGCATCCAAACTGAAAGTTTGATTTGGAAAGGAATTTCTAAGGTTTTTTGGACCAACAAGAATGACTTCAGTCTTATCTGAATTTAATAGCAGGAAATTACAAGTCATCCAAACTTTGATTTCCTTAAGACAGGCTTCTAACTTGGCTAATTGATTAGTATCATCTGGCTTCATTGACAGGTATAATTGTGTGTCATCTGCATAACAGTGAAAATGTATACAGTGCTTTCTAATAATGTTGCCTAACGGAAGCATATATAAACTAAAAAGAGTAGGGCCAAGCACAGATCCCTGTGGAACTCCATGACTAAGCTTTGAGCTGAGAGAAAACTCATCATTTACACACACATTTCCACCAATGTAGGACCACACTTGAACTGTCGATGCCAGTGTTTGACTAAGTCATACCATGGGGCATCCTCCCCATCAGTCTCTTTCATCTCATCGAACGTCTCCTGTGGTGTGCAGCTGCTCAAGTACAGGAACCTGATGGCTGCTCTGTATTCAACGGGCTCCATTATCACACCTTTCTCCATTCTAGCTCCTATAAAAGAGAAACTCTTAGGAGTTCAGAGCTGCAAATTACCACATGACCTATAGAGATATGTTTTATTAGACGTGCAAATCCTTACTGAGCAGCCCTCGTACAAATAAGGTATACAGTAACTTCACAAACAGAAGCAAGTACACCCTGTTTCTGTTTATACTTGTTATATTTGCCTTAGCTTTCTGTTTATCTTACAGACATTTAAAGTTGTATCAAATGTGCCATCTGGCTCTTGGCAAGGAAGCGACTTGGTTTTTTTCTGAAAAGTTGAAACATTTCTTCCACAAACTGTTAAAGTTGAGCATTTGCTATTTAAATATAATTAAAATTATTGACAATGATTCAGAACAAAATCAATTGAAGGTGGTCATGTACTCTTAAGAGATATCTCTAAAAAAAACTTGAAAGAATGAGTCGTTTTAATATCAACTTCTAACTTCTGTGTTGTAAAGGTGGTCTGTTTGACTTTTTATGGTCTTAATGCTAATTCAAATTGGCTGCTAGCTTTACCGTTTCTGTACAGCCATGCAGATCCTCACACATTTCCCAAGTCTTCAAAACTCTGCAACCAAAATGTGAAGCTTTAACAGCCGAGTACCCCGGGTTTCAAAGGCTGTAAGATTACATTGGCCACCCTGACCTGGATATGACAAGAGGTAGGAAAGTGAGGAAAAACTCACCAAGTCTTGTTTTAATTACATAAATGAGACCATTAGGAATTCCTGCTTTATAGTCCTAGTAAACACTTGTATCAACCATAAAGTTCAAAATCATCTGTTGTATTTAATATGATGTAAAGGAGGTGATTAAGAACCAAAACTTAACCTAGAGTGTCATGGTGAACAAAATCTGACACACAGTTTCCCATTGACTTTAATGGAAACTGCATTTCTCTGTAGTCACAGGTTGTGATGTCTGTAGGCCATTATGCATACGCAGGCTTGAGCCACTTCTACACTGGCTTCACATTTCATAACTGGAGTCTTTATCTTTTACACAAAGTGTCTACATTTTCATCTTTAAAGCAGAACTCAAGCCATTTAAAATAAAAATTTGTAGACTGGTTCACCTGTCAGAAAAATTATTAAAATCCCAAGGTTTTGTGTATGATTGCATCTGTAAAAGCTCTTTGCCTCAAGGTAGTATCTCACTGAGCTGAAATGTGAGACAAATTCAAGAATTTGTGACAATTTTCACTTGGAATCACACTATCTCATGAATATTGCAGTAAAGTTGCACAAACTCACAGCAAGTTTTTGGCCAAAGTTTGCAAATTGTTAGAGATTAAAAATAAGTGAGACAAATCCAAGAATTTGTGGCACTGATGAATGTTGCACAAACTCCCAGTGAGGTTTTGGCTAAAGTTCGCAACTTGTTAGAGGAAAAAAAATACAAAAGTGAGACAAATCGAAGAATTTTCAATTGTAATCATACTGTCTCATAAATGTTGCAGTAATGTTGCACAAACTCCCAGCAAGTTTTTGGCCAGAGTTCTCAGGGTGTTTGCGTACATGTCATGCAAGTGTTGCAGGACATTCTCGCAACATGCGCAAGACTAAATTTAATTTTTTTTTTTTACACTCTTGATAGTCCCACAATGGCTGCCCAACACTTGAGATAAGGTCGAGATGGGTTTGAGACACCTGCAATGACTCAGACTATTTTGAGAGAAGGCTGGACAAATTTTTTTGAACATGTTCAAAATTCCTGTGAGACCCTGCAACTCAAGAGAGGAAAATGAGAGCTGCTAAGAATGTTTGGAGACATTTTGGAAACTCCCAAGAATGTTGTTCTCCAACTAGTCTCAAGCTGTCTCAGCCCAGTGAGATACTACCCTTACCCTTCTGTAGTTCATAAGTGAAGGACTGAAGTGCTTTGTTGAACTCCGTGACCATTAACGGGAGATGTGTCCATTGTGGAGCCGCCACGGTATGTTAGTGGGTTGGTTTTGCTTTTCTCTCTTCAGCTGTGTTTTGATCCATCGTTTTTTCTCACTTGTGTTGTTTTCTGCCTCAGATTGTACTTTGCACACTGAAAGATGGCGGTGCGTAACCACAGGTAGGATGTTGCACAAACTGAAAAGCCAATTTGTTTGACACTCAGAATGATTGTAAAAAAAGAAAAAGATTTAACTTTGTAAATAAAATTGAACATCTGCTTTTACACTTTAATTTTTGTGACCTCATGCTTATTGTAATGGTGAGTTCCTTTTCTCGGTGCAGTTGCATTTGAATGACAAATTACATCACGTCCAGGTCAACAGCATTGTGACCATAACCTGGAAAACCAAGATCATTCAGTGGTGTTTTCATACAGCTTTAAATGAAATGTGTCACACATTTAGCGGATTTAAAATGGATTTAAAACAAATTTTAACTCTTTAACTTTTAAATTATGATTTGTACTTCAAATTAGTTATTTTTTTCTTTTGTGGGTGAATTGATCTATTTTAGCCACTTCTCCATAACTAGAAAAGCACTCAGAGAAAGTGCATATCTCTGCCAAGCCTCCTTCTGTCCCTCATGGATCACCTGCAAAATGTAATGGGTTCCTCTCTAAGCCAAGGACCACCTCTGGTGAAATTTTTTTCCATATCCATCCAGTGGTTTTTGTGTAACCCTGCTGCACAAATACAAACAAGTCCCTTGGTGGAGGTATGCACCTTCAGATCATCTCCAAAATCTAATGGGTTCATCCGTAGGCCAAGGGTCACCTCTGGTGAAAAATTTTCATCCAAATCCATCCAGTAGTTTTTGCATAATCCTGGTGACAAACTAACAGGGATAAAAACAACCTTGGCGGAGGTAAAAACAAGACAGAACACAGTAATAGCGTAAAAAAACACTAATGTGTTCAGAAATATAAGACAGTACTGTGTGTACAATCAAGAAGAGAAGACAAGAGCACTCTGAGGCAAGTGCAATATCTTCTTCTTCTTTTAGATTTGATTGGTGGTTGGCAACCAGCTTACAGGTGCATTACCGCCATTGACTTGATTATCATCACTCTGTAACAGTCATTGTCGCCCCCGACAGACTGCTATGATGATGATGATGATGATATCTTTGTATAAGGAGTTCTGAACAACTCCTTATGTGTGAAAAATTATAATAAGTTTATTTATAGAGCACTTTTCACAGAGTCACAAAGTGCTTAACATGGTAAAAAACAAAAAACAGACACATAAAACAGTAAAAAATAAAAACAAAGTAAACAGTAAAAGCACATAAAAATACAATCAACACGTAGTTAATTAAAAAGCCAGGCTAAAAAGGTGGGTCTTTAGTTGCTTCTTAAAAACATCAATGGAAGGTGCAGATCTAAGTTCAAAAGGTAAGGAGTTCCAAAGTCTGGGAGCAACAGCAGCAAAGGCTCTATTGCCTTTGGTTCTGAGCCTAGTGCTAGGGACTACCAATAGATTCTGATGAGAAGACCTGAGAGACCTACTGGGCTGGTGTAGATGGAGCAAGTCACTAATATATATATAAAAAAAAAAAAGGCGCCTCTTCATGAATGGCTTTATAAGTAAGAACAAGAACTTTAAAATCAACTCTATAATTTACAGGAAGCCAATGCAAGGAGGCCAAAATGGGAGTGATATGACAGAAACTACTGGGCCTAGTTCGTAATCTTGCAGCAGAGTTCTGGACTAACTGTAGGCGGTGTAAAGAGGATTTGCTAAGACATGTGAAAACATGTGAAAAGAGCATTACAGTAGTCCAAACGTGAAGAAACAAAGGCATGAATAATGATTTCTAACTGACTGTAGGAAACCAATGACCTAATTTTGGATATATTCCTAAGGTGGAAAAAACAACTCCGGGTCAGAGATTTGACATGCTGATCAAAACTCATCGACTGATCGAAAATGACACCAAGATTTTTTAGATTAGACTGTACATTAGAGCTTAATGAACCAATGCTGTTAACCATCTTAGAAATTTGATTATCAGGTGCTACAATAAGGACTTCAGTTTTATCAGCATTAAGTTGCAAAAAGTTACTAGACATCCAGTCCTTAATTGCGGACAGACAATCATGAATAATTTTTAAATTGTCAACATGGTCAGGTTTAAAAGAGAAAAGTAGCTGTAAATTGCCAGCGTAGCAGTAATAAGACACACCTTTAAATTTGCTGATGATAGAACCAAGTGGCAGCATATATAGGGCAAATAAAAGTGGACCCAGAATAGAACCCAGAGGCACCCCACAGGTTAAAGGAGCAGAATCAGATGAATAAGAGCCAACAGCCACGGAAAAACTCCTACCAGAAAGGTAGGAGAAAAACCAATCCAGACCTTTTCCAGAAATACCTACCCAATTTCTAAGCCTTTGTAACAAAATACAATGATCAATAGTATCAAATGCTGCAGTAAAATCTAATAACACTAAAACAGAGCATTTGCCAGAGTCTGATGACATTAAAATATCATTCGACACCCTAAGAAGAGCGGTCTCTGTTGAGTGTTTCTGACGAAAACCTGACTGAAATTTGTCAAAAATATTGTGTTCAATCAGAAAGTCAGTGAGCTGCTTGGCAACAACTTTTTCTAAAAGCTTAGAAATAAAAGGGAGCTTAGAAATTGGCCTGAAGTTTTTAAAAACAAATGGATCAAGGTTAGGTTTTTTTTAAAAGTGGCTGCACAACTGCATGTTTAAAATACGAGGGTACACAACCAGATTCAAGTGAACTGTTAATGATATTAATCAAAGATGCACCCACTGAGCCAATTACCTCTTTTAACATTGAGGAAGGCAAAATATCTAAAGCGCAGGAGGAGGATTTCATGGAGCTCACCAACACCAACAAATCCTCAAAAGAAATTGAGGTAAAATCACTTAAAAAGGCCTGTCTGTTAGGACAATCAAGGATTAGGGGAAAGGAATGAGTAAAACCAGTCCTGACAGCAGTGACCTTGTCAACAAAGAAGGAAAGAAACTTGTTGCAGTCGTTAATTGAATAAACAGGGGGAGCAGAACTAACAGGATTAACTATACTGTCTATTGTGCTGAAGAGGATCTTTGGATTGTTGCTATTGGAGGAGATGATGTTGGAAAAATAAGAAGTTCTTGCCATTTTAATCATATTGGTAAATTAAATTAACAGTTCCTTAAGGTACAATCGATGCACCTCAAGTTTAGTGGACTTCCACAGTCTTTCCACCCTCCGACATTTACGTCTAAAACAACAGAGATCATCATTTAACCAGGGGGATAAATTAACAGCACGGACAGTCCTGGTTTTAAAGGGAGCAACTACATCTAAGATGCTTGAACAGTGTGAGTTAAAAGAGCAGACCAAGCTCTCAGTGTCGTCATCAGAGGATAAAACCACACTGCTGTCAAAGGCAGCAGAAAATTTCACAGCTGAAAACTGGTCAATGACACGAGAGCATTTTACCCGCTTGCCAGTGTAACAGATTGATTTAACTGATAAATTAAAAAGAACACAAAAAATGGTCTGACACAAGAAGCTCCTTAGTCTGAACATTATTCACATTAAGACCAAGTGTAAAAACAAGATCAAGTGTATTTCCTTTTATATGCGTAGGGCCAGATAGACACAAAACAAAATTAAATGATTCAATCATACCCAAGAAATTAACTGCAAAACTGTCATTGGGATCATTAATATGCAAATTAAAATCTCCAAGTAATAAAATCCACTCAAATTTAATAATAGAAGTTAAAAAATCACTAAACTCAGATAAAAAAGAGGCATAAACTCCTGGAGAACAGTAAATTAAAACAATAAAATGGGTTTGAGGAGCCAATTTTTAAAATCATCAGTTCAAATGATGAAAAAGTTCCATGGCTCACCGTCCGTGTAGCGAAGCGGTGCCGGTTCACGATGGCCAGACCACTGCCGAGGCCTGTCAATCTCGGAGCACAGGAGAAGGTACAATCCGGTGGACAAAGTTCAATTAAGGAGGTAAACTCCTCACTTCTCTGCCAAGTCTCGACAAGAAATAAAAAGTCCAGCCCTGCAGTAATGAATAAATCGTTCAAAAAGAATGATTTATTTGCGATGGAACGTGCGCGTCGCAAATAAATGCGACGCGTTCCAACTCACAAAAATTATCTGTCCTTGGACTGTGTCCGAGGTGTTACCGAGACACACCAAGTGCAATATCCGCTGCCTCTGTTTTCTTTGAAGATCCCAATCACTATAAAAGCAAGAAATCTGTGTCTTTGGTGACACATGGGGAAAGCATAATTGTATAGCATCTTAGACAAGAACAAAGAGCAGAGGTTCCCTGGGAGATAACAGGGAGGTGTGAAGGATGAATGCAGTGTGACCTTTTGTGTGTTAGAAACTTCTAGAAGGATGTTAAAGGATTAAGGAAGTGAATGCAATGTGACCTTTTGTGTGTTAGAAGCTTCTAGAAGAATGCCATGCTTTTTAAGAGGAGAGTCTCTGCTGAGTATTCATTCTGTCTATGCTTCTTGTGTGAGTTGTGTAATAAACCGTCTGAGTCAAATCCGCCTCGTTATTTACACGCTCCACACTGGTGACCCAAGATGAATCATGGAACACAACGAAAGATCCCCGGAGCCAACCTCGACGGGAGCCCCCAGCCACGCATGTGCTGTTGCGATCAAGCTACTAGATTTTTGGCAGCACAACCCGCGCTCCTGGTTCCACCTAGTTGAGGCGCAGTTTGCCCTCCGGGGGATATCGGCGGATGACACAAAATTCCACTATGTGGTCGCAGCGCTTGACGCCCGCACGGCTCAGCATGTAGAGAGCCTGCTCGATCAGCCACCAACCAACGACAAGTACGGCGCGCTGAAGGCTGCGCTCATCCAGCACTACACACTCTCGGATGGTGAGAGAGCAGAGAGACTCCTGACTCGGACCGGGTTGGGAGATGGGTCGGCCATAGACCTGATGGAGAAGATGCTGAGGTTAAAGGGCACAGACGACGATCATTTCATTTTTACCCACCTCTTCCTCCGGAACCTTCCGTCAGCAACAAGAGTGACCCTGGCCAATTCACCGTTGCTGGCCAAGCGGGACTATCGTGCGCTAGCCCGGGAGGCAAACCGGATCATCGTCGCCAGCAGGGAGCTCACGACCATTGCAGCAGCGACGGAGCTCGGCACGGTGGCCGGAGGAGGCGAGGAGCCATCGACGGCAGCAGCAGAGCCACCGACGGCAGCAGCAGCGGGGGCCAAGGAACGCGGGGGTGACACGCTTTGCTTCTACCACCGCCGCTTCGCAGAGAGGGCACGCAAATGTATACCACCGTGCCAATTCAAGCGCTCGGGAAACGCCAAGACCGGGGGTCGGTAGCAGCCGCGACCCTCGGGGAGGAGAACAAGCTGCTCTACTTGACGGATGCACACTCGGGGAGGCATTTCCTCGTGGACACCGGCGCCCAGAAGAGTTTCATCCGGCCGACCTACGCTGACCGGCTGGCAGGATCTAGCGGCCCCGAGATGGCAGCAGCAAACGGCTTGGGGATTAAGACCTTTGGTGAGAGGACTCTACTCTTGTCTCTACACGGCCGTACATTTGAGTGGACTTTTGTCATAGCAGCATTGAATTTCCATATACTGGGGGCTGATTTTCTATGTGCACATGGTTTGTTGGTAGATGTCGCTAACAGACGCCTGGTTAATGCACTGTCTTTTGACTCTCTCCCCTGTATAGCTCGAGTGACCCAGCCAACAGCACAAGCCAACGTCACAGCTACATGCGGTAAGTTCCACACACTGCTCACTCAGTTCCCAGCACTCACTGTCCCGACGTTTTCGGCAGCCATCGCTAAACACGGGGTGGAGCATTTTATCACCACCACCGGGCCGCCTGTTTTTGCAAGACCTCTGCGCTTAGACGCAGCTAAACTGGCCATAGCGCGCGAGGAGTTCGCCAACCTGGAGAGATTGGGCATCATTAGGCACTCAAACAGCCCATGGGCTTCCCCGCTACACATGGTCCCTAAAGCTGAAGGTTCGTGGCGACCTTGCGGAGATTTCCGCAGGTTGAACAGCGCCACAGCGCACGACCGCTACCCAATTCCTCACATTCAGGATTTTTCCATTCACCTTGCAGGGGCGCGCGTTTTTTTCTAAAATAGACCTGGTCCGCGGTTACCACCAAGTCCCAGTGCGCGCTGAGGACATACCCAAAACAGCGGTAATAACTCCGTTCGGTTTATTCGAGTTTTTGCGCATGCCTTTTGGGCTTAAAGGGGCTGCACAGACATTCCAACGCATGATGGATGCAGTGCTGCGCGATCTCCCTTTCGTGTTCGTCTACCTGGACGATATCTTATTAGCCAGCGCGTCGGAAGACGAACACGAAACCCACCTCACGACGGTTTTCCGGAGGTTGGAAGAGCACGGGTTAATAATCAACCCAGCGAAATGTCAGTTCGGGGTGACGGGGATTGATTTTTTGGGGCACTGTGTCTCTCCCGAAGGAGCAGTCCCGCTGCCTGACAAAGTGCGCGCGGTAGCAGATTTTCCCCAGCCGCAAACAGTCAGGGCGCTACAAGAAGTTTTGGGAATGGTGAATTTTTATAACTGTTTCTTTCCCCGCGCAGCGCAGCTCATGCAACCACTGTACGCCGCGCTCAGAAAACAAAAGCCTGCGGATAGGGTCAAATGGACCCCGGAGCGAGAGCGGGTGTTCTCTGAAGTCAAAGCAGCCCTGGCAAACGCCGCATTGCTGGCACATCCAGACCCAACGGCCCGCATAGCGCTCACCACTGACGCTTCAGATGTGGCCATAGGGGCGGTCGTGGAGCAGCGCGTAGCAGGGGCTTGGCAGCCGCTCGCCTTTTTCAGCAGGACTTTGCGCGACAGTGAACGTAAATACAGCGCATTCGACAGGGAGTTGCTGGCTCTCCACCTGGCCATTCGCCACTTTCAGTTCTGGCTGGAAGGGCGCAATTTCACCGCGTTCGTTGACCACAAGCCGCTAACATTCGCGATGGCCAAGGTTTCAGAACCGTGGTCGGGCCGGCAGCAGAGACAGCTGGCCGCGATCTCAGAGTTTACTACTGATATTCAGCATATCTCGGGTAAACTGAATGTAGTGGCAGACTGCCTCTCGCGCACCGTGGCGGCCCCGGTCTGCGTGGGGATAGATTACGCAGCCATGGCCGCGGAGCAGATTAGTGACGCGGACGTGCGCGCGCCCCAGTCTGGACCAACAGGGTTAAGGCTGGAGAGCAGGGTGCTGCAAGACGGCATGCCCCCCCTAATCTGCGATGTCTCCACGGGGCGCCCGCGTCCCGTGATCCCGGCCGCGTGGCACCGCCGCGTGTTTGACTCGATTCATTCTTTGGCGCACCCGGGAGTGCGCGCGTCGGTCAAAATGGTAGGAGAGAAATTCGTGTGGCCGAGCCTTCGCAAACAAGTGAAAGAGTGGGTGGCAGCCTGTATGGCGTGCCAACGAGCCAAAGTACACAGACACACGAAGGCTCCCTTGGAGCCGTTTCGCATCCCGGCTAAGAGGTTCGACCATGTTCACGTGGACCTCGTGGGCCCCCTCCCGCCATCACAGGGGTGCACGCACCTTCTGACAATGGTGGACCGCACCACGCGCTGGCCGGAAGTGGTTCCACTGGCGGCAACCACAGCCAAGGAGGTGGTGCGCGCGTTTTTAACAGCATGGGTGGCGCGTTTTGGAGTCCCGTCGGATATTACGTCCAACAGAGGCCCTCAATTTGTTTCCAAACTCTGGTCAACAATGGCCCGCAGCCTGGGTGCCACAATTCACCGCACAACCGCATACAATCCACAGGCTAATGGGTTATGTGAACGTTTTTATAGGTCATTGAAAGCGGCTCTCAGGGCGTCACTGATGGATGCAAATTGGGTAGACAAGCTACCGTGGGTTTTATTGGGGTTACGTTCTGCGCCTAAAGAGGATCTGGAAGCTTCCCCGGCTGAACTTGTTTTTGCGCAGCCACTTCGGCTGCCCGGGGAGTTTCTTCCAGATAATCCTGCGCTGGGCAGCTCCCCGTCTCAGCTGTTGCAGCGTAGCATAGTCACAAGCACGCTGCCGGGCCCTGCTCACCACAGTTTTCCGCCCGTTTTTGTGCCTAAAACTTTGAAAAACGCGGAGTTCATTTTTGTCAGACACGATGCCCATTGCCCTCCACTGCGCCCACCTTATGATGGACCGTTCAGAGTGCTGGAAACAGGGGACAAGCATTTTTTGCTAGATTTGGGGGGTAGGAGGGAAAAGATTGGCATAGACAGACTCAAACCCGCTTTTGTGGTGGCGGACGAGCAAGTGTTGTTGGCGAGGGCCCCTCGGCGTGGAAGACCCCCACGAGGAGCTTCCCAGAGAAAAGATTCCCCAGAGAACCCACACAGACAGACTGTTACCCCTCAAACATCAGCCGCCCAGCATGACAGCGCTGCGGAGGCGGTGAATCCTGGTTACAGCAGATATGGGAGAAGACTGAAGCCCAAGCAGCATGTGGATTGATGTTTAATGATTCTACCACAGCATATGGACTGTCATTCTATTGTTCTATCCAAGATGCTCGGGGGGGTCGTTTGGTGACACATGGGGAGTTCATAATTGTATAGCATCTTAGACAAGAACAAAGAGCAGAGTTTCCCTGGGAGATAACAGGGAGGTGTGAAGGATGAATGCAGTGTGACCTTTTGTGTGTTAGAAACTTCTAGAAGGATGTTAAAGGATTAAGGAAGTGAATGCAATGACCTTTTGTGTGTTAGAAGCTTCTAGAAGAATGCCATGCTTTTTAAGAGGACAGTCTCTGCTGAGTATTCATTCTGTCTATGCTTCTTGTGTGAGTTGTGTAATAAACCGTCTGAGTCAAATCCGTCTCATTATTTACACGCTCCACATGTCTCACGTTCATAGGACATCCTATGATGTCCTATGAACGTGAGACACAGACACAGATGAATAAGTCGTTCAAAAAGAATGATTTATTTGCGATGGAACGTGCGCGTCGCAAATAAATGCGATGCATTCCAACGCACAAAAATTATCTGTCCTTGGACTGTGTCCGAGGTGTTACCGAGACACACCAAGTGCAATATCCGCTGCCTCTGTTTTCTTTGAAGATCCCAATCACTATAAAAGCAAGAAATCTGTGTCTCACGTTCATAGGACATCATAGGATGGCCTATGATCTCTGCCTGAACATCATAGGACGTCCTATGAACTCAGGCATCATAGGATTCGCGATGCCGTCATATAGACAAATGTCTTTATGATGTCATATAGACATAGGACATCATAGGACATCCTTATGATGTCATATAGACACAAATGTCTATATGATGGCACATAGACAAATGTGTCTTTATGATGTCATATAGACCATCACTCACGATGCCTAATGTGTCTTTATGTCAAACGGCTCATAGACAACTGTGTCTTTATGATGTCATATAGACTGTCACTCACAATGCTCATGATCCTGTCTGTCCATCCATCCATCCATCTTTTTCGCTGGAGCGTATCCCAGCATCTTTGGGCGAGAGGCAGGGTACACCCTGGACAGATCGCCAGCCCATCGCAGGGCCGACACAGAGAGACAGACAATCATTCACTCTCACAGTCATATTATGATGCACCTATCCCTCAACCAGTGGTCTCAATGAAGAAGAAGACCCACCAGATGGAGAGCAATAGAATGAGAACTGCTGCACGTCAGAAAAGATGCCATGAAGATGAAACATCTGAGGTTCCAGCAGTACATCGCACGCATGACTCTGAACAACACACCCATCTGAGACAGGAGGAGACCCTTCACCAGCATAGGGTACGACAGACAAGGGATGCACAAACAGACAGGACGAATGCCAGTCTACACTACAAATGTGTAAAATGCCAAACAAAGTGCTGATTTTCTCCGGGTGCCCCGATTTCTTGTTTTCTACGGGCATGCATGGGCCTTCCTGAACAGGGTCGAAAGCCACTTTTTCAGGATCATGCCCATGAACTGGAATTACGACGCACTTATCCCTCAGCCAGTGGTCTGAACGAAGAAGAAGACCCACCAGATGGAGAGCAATAGAATGAGGAGAACTGCTGAAAGGATGCCGTGAACATGAAACACCTCAGGTTCCACGAGTACGCTGCAGGCTTGACTGTGAACAACACAGCCGTCTGAGACGGGAGGAGACCCTTCAGCAACGGGCATGCAGAAATACTTGCTTATACTTGGTTTCTACGGGCATGAACGAGTATGCACGGGTATGTACTAGTACTTACTGACAGAAAGCAGTTTTCAACTTTTCAATATAATTACTGTGGCACAACCAAATTATGATAAACCCATCATCCACAAATACACAACAAAGTATTCAACCCATAGCTGTAGGCCAGAATTCAGAGGTGAACCTGTGCAGCAAGTTTGGTGACCCTAGAGAGCTTTACAAGTTCTATAGTAAGAGAGCATAGGGAGTGTCAACCTTGACCTTTGGACCCCAAACCTGTAGTCTGAAGTCATGGTCTCAGAGTGAACCTATGTACCAGATTTGGTGACCCTAACTTTCTTTGTTGTTGAGATATACAGTAGTTTATAAGCCATTATGATGTTGACCTTGGACCTTGCGATCCCAAAACCATAGTCACAGTTCAGGGTCACAGGGTGAACCTGTGTACCAAGTTTGGTGACCCGAACTTTAACTTGTACAGTAATAAGGCATATAGAACGTTAATTTTGACCTTTTGACCCCAAACTAATAGTCAGAAGTCAGGATCCCAAGGTGAACCTGTATACAGGTTTGGTGGCCCTAGCTTTACTCATTTACTAATAATCACAAATTTAGCATTTACCATAATACAACATGAGGGTAGCACAGTGGCGGAGTGGTTAGCACTATGGCAGCACAGCAACTCACCCTTTGCTGGGGCCCAGATCCTGGGTTCGATCCCAGCCCCTGACCAACACTGATCTGTGTGGAGTTTGCATGTTCTCCCCGTGTCTGCGTGGGTTTACTCCGGGATTTCTCCGGTTTCCTCACACATGCCAAAAACATGCAAGTTAGGTTAACTGGCATCAAAACTGGGGATTCTAAATTGTCCTTAGGTATGACTGTGAGAGTGAATGGTTGTCTGTCTCTCTGTGTTGGCCCTGCAATGGACTGGCGATCTGTCCAGGGTGTACCCTGCCTGTCGCCCAAAGATGCTGGGATAGACTCCAGCCCCCCTGCGACCCGAAAAGGATTAAGCGGTAGAAGATGAATGAATGAATGAACAACTGGAATGTAAACTTTGACCCCAAACTCATAGTTAGGTCAGGGTGCAAGTCGTCCAAGATGTGTATTAGATATAACTACTGTATCGATTTGAAAAGCCTACATCATTTCTTTCAGTAGTTATTGTGTTTATAAGATTTAGGGAAAATCTGACCTCAGGGTAATCTGATGAGAGTCAAACTGCAATATGCACATCATCACTGTATATCAAATCATGGTGCCGAGTTTCAAAACATTTGGAACTAGAAAAGCACTCAGAGTGCATACCTCTGCCAATTCTCCTTCTGTCCCTCATGGATCACCTCCAAAATGTAATGGGTTTGTGTGTAGGCCGCGAGCCAGTTCTGGTGAAAATTGCATCAAAGTCTATCCACTAGTTTTGGAGGATTCTTACTAACACACTGTGAGAAGATAAGAGCCTTGGCGGAGGTATGCATTCTCAGATCATCACCAAAATGTTATGGCTTCCTCTGTAGCCTAAGGACCACCTCTGGTCAAAATTTCATTCAAATCCATCCAGTAGATTTTGTGTAATCGTGCTGCACAACTACAAACAAGGTCCTTGGTGGAGGTATGCACTCTCAGATCATCACCAAAATTTAATGGGTTCATCCTTGGCCCAAGGGCTACGTCTGGTGAAATTGTCATCAAAATCCATCTAGTAGTTTTTGCGTATTCCTGCTAACAGCAGACAAACAGGCCGAGGTAACAAAACTGTAGGAGGAGTTGATTTCACAAGACAGTTACTGTCTATGAAGTGAGGTGAAATAAGAGGTCATAGTGGGTCACAGGGCTACAATTCCTGCAAAAATCATCTGATCAGAGCCAGATTCCAATATGCACATCATCAATGTATATCAAACCATGGTACCAAGTTTTGAAACAATCGGAACAAAACTGTAGGAGGAGTTGATTTTACAAAAGTGGAACAGACTGACCCATAACATAATCCCCCAAAGAAGTCGAAGAGCTTCAACCGGTGGGGGATAAAAAGTCCGAGCAGTCTGAACTTCAGTCCAAACAGGAATAATAAACTTAAAATTATCCAATGAAACTGACAAAGTGTATGCCCAAGAAGGGAGACAGGGAGATGTGTTGTCAAAAATCAGGTCCAGAATGCCAGGAAGCCTCCACAAACGCTGATCTTTATATGAGCACCGCCTGACGCTGACTTCAGCTGAGTATTCGTTTGCTTAATTGACATAAGTTGGCAACCGCTGCACGTACACTAGCCTAAGTTTGCAAAAGCTTGCTTCTGCTAATAGAAAATGAATACAATACTGGCTTTCCGATACTTCTGAGACCTCCAGAGCCACTTCCTCCTTCAGTCCTTTTATTCCATCTTCCCCGGGCTTCCAACTCTGGGTGGAGAACCCCCACACAGTGCCACCACAATGTATTTATTATTAAGGGTAAAAAAAAATCCAAACTTACATGGCCCTGTGTGGAAAAAGTGATTGCCCCTAAACCTAATAACTGGTTGGGCCACCCTTAGCAGCAACAACTGCAATCATGCGTTTGCGATAACTGGCAATGAGTCTTTTACAGTGGTGTGGAGGAATTTTGGCCCACTCGTCTTTGTAGAATTGTTGTAATTCAGCCACATTGGAGGGTTTTTGAGCATGAATTGCCTTTTTAAGGTCATGCCTCAGCATCTCAATTGGATTCACGTCAGGACGTTGACGAGGCCGCTCCAAAGTCTTCATTTTGTTTTTCTTAAGCCATTCAGAGGTGGACTTGCTGGTGTGTTTTGGATCATTGTCCTGCTGCAGAACCCAAGTGCACTTCAGCTTTAGGTCATGAATAGATGGCCGGACATTCTCCTTCAGGATTTTTTGGTAGACAGCAGAATTCATGGTTCCATTTACCACAGCAAGTCTTCCAGGTCCTGAAGCAGCAAAACAGCCCCAGACCATCACACTACTACCGCCATATTTTACTGTTGGTATGATGTTCCTTTTCTAAAATGCTGTGCTACTTTTACGCCGGATGTAACGGGACACACACCTTCCAAAAAGTTCAACTTTTGTCTCATCAGTCCACATAGAATTTTCCCCAAAGTCTTGAGGATCATTAAGATGTTTTCTGGCAAACCTGAGATGAGCCTTTATGTTCTTTTTGCTCAGCAATGGTTTTTGTTTTAGAACACTGCCATGCAGGCCATTTTTGCCCAGCCTCTTTCTTATGGTGGAGTCATGAACACTGACCTTAACTGAGGCAAGTGAGGCCTGCAGTTCTTTGGATGTTGTTGTGGGGTCTTTTGTGACCTCTTGGGGTAATTTTGGTCAGCTGGCCACTCCTGGGAAGGTTCACCACTGTTCCATGCTTTCACAATTTGTGGATAATGGCTCTCACTTTGGTTTGCTGGAGTCCCAAAGCTTTAGAAATGGCTTTATAACCTTTTCCAGACTGATAGATCTGTTACTTTGTTTCTCATTTGTTCCTGAATTTCTTTGGATCGCAGCATGGTTTTGAGGATCTTTTGGTCTACTTCACTTTGTCAGGCAGGTCCTATTTAAGTGATTTCTTGATTGAGAACAGGTGTGGCAGTAATCAGGCCTGGATGTGGTTAGAAAAATTGAACTCAGCTTTCCAAAGATGTGATAAACCACCATTAATTTATGTTTTAACAGGAAGGGGGCAATCACTTTTTCACACATGGCCATGTAGGTTTGGATTTCTTTTTACCCTTAATAATAAACACCTTGATTTAAAAAACTGCATTTTGTGTTTACTTGTGTTATCTTTGTCTAATATTTAAATTTGTTTGATGATCTGAAACATTTAAGTTTGACAAACATACAAAAAAAAAAGAAAAATGAGGAAGGGGGCAAACATTTTTTCACACCACTGTATAGTGACCCTAGAGAGCTTTACATGTTCTATAGTAAGAGAGCATAGGGAGTATCAACCTTGAACTTTTGACCCCAAACCCATAGTCAGAGGTCATAGTCTCAGAGTGAACCTGTTTACCAGGTTTGGTGACCATAGTATTCTTCATTGTTGAGGTATAGTTCATATCACAGCGCCCAGAAAAATAGACCATGCTTGTGGTCCTGGAAATGAACAGGTACAATATAGACATAGCTGCACTTAGTGAAACAAGATTGCCTGGATATGACAGCTTGGAAAACCATGGGTACATCTTCTTTTGGAGTGGGAGATCAACTCAAGAAAGGAGAGAAGCAGGAGTGGGCTTTGCAGTTAGAAAGGAGATAGCAGCAATGCTTGATGAGGAACCGGTGCCAATCAATGACAGGATAATGACTATGAGACTCCCACTACAGCGGAAAATGTATGCCACACTCATCAGTGTATATGCTCCAACAATGACCAACACAGAGGAGGTGAAGGAAGAGTTCTACAGTGATTTACGTGAGACTATCAGGTGTGTACCGACTGATGACAGGCTGATACTCGTTGGAGATTTTAATGCCAGAGTTGGTTCGGACACTGAGAAATGGAAAGTAGTGCTAGGCAGTCATGGAGTAAGCAAGTGCAATGCTAATGGAGAACTTCTACTTGCACTATGTTCAGAGTACAACCTTGTGATAACCAACACTCTATTTAAGCACAAGGACACACACAAGAAGACATGGATGCACCCAAGATCCAAGCACTGGCACTTATTAGACTACATCATAGTCAGGCAGAGAGACATAAGGGATGTATTGGACACCAGAGCAATGAGAGGCACGGACTGTGGTACTGATCATGTTATGCTGAGATCTAGATTAAGGATTTGGAGATGAAAACAGCACTGCACAACGGGTGCGAAGCCACCACGGAAGCTAAACACTAGTGCACTGAAAGGCCAAAAGAAGCAGGAAGAACTTACACAGGAAATAGATGAAAACTTGAAAGACCGGGACAGTAACAACTCAGAGAATGACACAGAAGAGAAATGGGCAACAATGAAGGATACGGTGTATCAGACTGCGAGTGATGTATTAGGCCACCCTGAGAGGAAACATCAAGATTGGTTTGATGAGCATGATGAACACCTGAAGAAACTACTAGAAGCGAGGAATACAGCTAGGCAGGAAAACCTACAGTGTCACACAAGGTCGAAGAAGAAGAAATACTCAAAGGCTCAGAGTGAGCTACAGAAGTACACCAGAGAGATGAAGTCCAGCTGGTGGGATGAAAAAGCAGAGGAACTTCAGACTGCAGCACACAGGAAGGACATGAAAACATTTTCACAGGTTTGAGAGAAATCTACGGCCCTAAACCAAGAGGACTGATCCAACTAAAGGCTATGGATGGTGAAATGGTTTTGCAGGAGAAAGACAAGATCCTGGACAGATTTGCAGACCACTTTGACCAACTACTAAACAACCCTGGAGATCTCACTGAAGAGGCTAAAAAAGCTCTAGTGCAGCGACCAGCTGTATCAAGTCTGGATGAACCACCAAATTTTTTTAAATTTAAAAATTTTTTTTTTTTTTTTTATTTAAGTTTTTGTAAAAGGGTATACAGGTCATTACAGCATTGCATTGTTTACATTTTCATCACATGTTCCCTTATTTTTTGCTATTTGACAATATTGGTAGGATAGTTATTATAACAACCCCCCCCCCTTTTTTTTTAAAGTGAAAGAAAAAGTGAAGTTAAGGAGAATTAAATAAAAAACAAACAAACAAACGAATAAACAAACAAACAGAACAGCAAAAAACAAACAAACAGAAAATTAAGTAATTAAAAGTAAAAGAGCAACTGAGTAGCGTTGGAACAAAGAGCGGGACCATTATTGAAATGGTATTTGTCAAAGATTAGTTCTAATGGAAGACACATATGCGATCCAGGGTTGCCAAAAGTTTATGAACCCATCCATGTCCTGTCTCAGTGCGAATGTCAACTTTTCCATCGAGTAAATGTCTTGAATCACGTTAATCCAATCTTCAGGTGTAGGACAGTCCTTCAACATCCATTTTTTAGTTAGGGCTTTTTTACTTGCCAATATTAAAACACTGAATAAGTATTTATCTCCTCGTCTTTCCAGTGAGTCCGGTAATAAACCCAAATACAAAGTTACAAAAGAAAAGGGGACTGTTATTTTGAATATTTTCCCCAATATTGTCTGTACGTTGGACCAATATTGGTGGATAACTGGGCATGACCAAAACACATGAAAATGATTTGCAGTCTTTTCACCACACAAGCGCCAACAGTTCAACCCCTTATGGGTAAATTTGTTTTGTGCAGGTGTTCTGAAAAATCTTACCAAGTTTTTCCATCCAAATTCTCTCCACTGCAGGGATGAGGTACTTTTCCATTGCTGTTTATTTAGCTTTTCCCATATTTCCAATTGTAAAGTGAAATTCCCCTCTTTTTCCCATGTGTTGTCTCCTTTTAAGTCTTGAAGACCTTGGTATATTTTAGAAATGTATCTGATCCCTGGGATCCCTTTATATGCCATTAAGAAGACCTTCAGAACACCTGACTGGGCCCTTTCCAAATCCTCCTTTTTAAGTATATTGTTTATGTGGTGTCTAAGCTGAAAGAACCTGTAAAGATCTTGATTTATTAGACCTTGTTTTTTCAAATCTTCAAAACTTCTTAAAGTTTGCCCCTTAAAAAAATCGTAATACTTTATCAGCCCTTTCTCTTTCCACTCTTTAAATCTAGTGTCTGTTTTATTGGGGGTAAAGTCTTGATCATAGGCAATCCATTGCAGAAGTCGATAGGGCTCTTTAGTTTGATTCTCTCTGACTATCTTAAACCAAATTTTTAGCGGGGTCTCTATCCACGGGTTAGTGTTATTCAGGAGTTTAGTTAAGGCATTGTTCCCTATTATCGCCTGTAGGGGGATGTCACTTGTTATTTGGCATTCCAGCTCCTTCCATTGTGCAGTGTAGACTGGGTTACATATCTCTACTAAAGTTTTAATTTGTGCAGCTATAAAATAGTCCCTGATATTTGGCAGTGCGAGCCCACCTTTGTCTTTGTTTAGCTGTAGGGTTCTATATCTGATTCTAGGTCTCTTATCCTGCCATATGAATCTTGAGATCCTTCTGTCCAGTTCCTGCCATGTTTTTTTGGGAGGTTCTACCGGTATTGTTTGGAAAAGGTATAGAAGACGTGGAAGTATATTCATTTTGACTGCTTCAATTCTTTGTGCGGTACCTAAGAATGGTATCATATTCCATCTTGCTAGGTCAGATTTTATTTTTGTCACCAGTGGATCATAGTTTAGTGTTATAATTTTGTCGAGTTGTTTCGGGATATTGACCCCCAGATATTTCATAGATTCCATCTCCCAGTTAGTTTTGAGTTCATTTAGTGAAAAATGATTTGGGTCATAGTTGAATGTTAAAAGTTGGGTTTTATGCATGTTTAATTTGTACCCTGATAAATCTCCATAGTCTGAAAAAACTGAGATTAGTTCTGGTAGAGGAGTGTCTGGCTGCCCTAGGTATATTAAAATGTCATCAGCAAAGAGTGCTATTTTATGTTCTTTCTGACCAAGTGTAATACCTTGAATTTCTTGATTTTGTCTTATCCATTGGCTCAGAGGTTCTATGAAGATTGCAAAGAGCAGTGGAGACAGGGGGCAGCCTTGACGACATCCTCTTTCCAGCTCAAAAGATGATGATAAATTACCGTTAATCCTTATTTTAGCTGTTGGTTTTTTATATAATGCCTGTATACAGTAGTTCTAATGAAGTTGTTATGAAAATTGAAACTGGATAAGATTTTATAGAGGAAAGACCAGTCAACCGAATCGAATGCTTTTTCAGCATCTAATCCCAATATGACTGCATTTAAGTTATATTTTTTTATATGATGAATTATGTGTAAAGTGCGTCGAATGTTGTCTTGTGTCTGTCTTTGTCTTATAAAACCTGTTTGGTCTAAGTGAATTAAGTCTGTCAGTATGTTTTCTAACCTTTTGGCAAGGATAGTGGTAAAAAGCTTATAGTCCTGATTTAATACACTGATTGGTCTGTAGTTGGAGCAGTCTAGTTTATCCTTTTCAGGTTTAGGTATGACTGCAATGACCCCTTCTCTCCAGGAGGGGGGGGGATTTCCCCTGTGTGGAGGACGCAGTTAAATGTTTTCAGGAGGAGAGGAGATAGTTGCTGTTTAAAGGTTTTGTACCATTCTGCTGTATAGCCATCTGCTCCTGGGGATTTGTTAGCTTTAAGTTTCATAATTGCTTTTTCCAATTCTTTAGGTTGTATTTCTGACAGTAGGGTTTTATTTTGTGATTCCGTAAGTTGGGGAAGGTTTAATGTGTTTAGGAATGTCTCGGATGCGTTTTTATGTTTTTTGTGGGAGTATAAGTTCTTGTAGTAATTCTCGAAGCTTTTAAGAATATCCTGAATTCTGAATTTTATTTCCTTTGATACTGGGTCTCTGATTTTGTAGATTGCTCTTTCCGTTTGTTGTTTCCTCAATTTATAGGCTAGTAATTTTGTCGATTTACTGCCTGCTTCATAGTGTTTTTGTTTCAGAAATGTAAGTTTCTTCTGGATTTCTAATGTGTAGATCTCATTTATTTGATTTTTAATTTCTTTGATCTTGAGCGAGCCATTAGAATGAGTGTTATCTTTGTGTTCTTTTTCTAGGTTCTTGAGCTCTGACTCTAGTGTGATTAGTTTTTCTTGTCTCAGTTTCTTTTGGGTTGCCAGTTTTGCAATAATTTTTCCCCTTATTACAGCTTTGCACGCATCCCACAGTATTAAAGGGGATACTTCTCCATTATCGTTTTCTTCCAAATATCTGAGAATATCTGATTCCAATTCATCTTTCAGTGGCCCTTTCAGGACACTTGAATTCAACCTCCAGGAAAATGTATTATTTGTGTATTTTTGGATGTTTAAATCCATATAGATCGGACTGTGGTCGGAGAGATCCATCAGTCCTATTTTACATGTTTTTACTCTTCCAATGTCTCTATTAAACATAAAAAAGTAATCAATCCTTGAGTAAGATGAATGTGCCGTTGAATAAAAAGTATAATCTTTTACATTGGGGTTGAATTCCCTCCATACGTCACAGATTCCCATTTCTTTTAGTAGCATCCGAGTATTCCTATTTTGGGTGTTATTTTGATGTGAAGAATTACCTGTTGCATCCCAGTATGGATTCAGTCTTAGATTGAAGTCTCCACCACATATCACTAAACCTTGGGCTTTAGTTATCATTAGGTCGAATACATTTTTATAAAATTTCCATTTAGCCCCTGGTGGTGCATATACATTCAGCAGGGTGATATCTTCTCCCTCTAGCCGCCCAGTTACCAAACTGTACCTCCCTTCTTTATCTTTGTGTTCTGATTTTTTTCAAATGTAATTTTGGTTGATATCAATGTCGCTACTCCCCTCCTCCTCCCTGATTTATATGAAGATGAAGAGATCATTTTAAACCCTTGTCTACTGAGTTTAGTGTGTTCCACGTCTGTTAGGTGGGTTTCTTGTAAAAATACTATTTCTGCTTTGTCTTTTTTCATTTTGCGTAGAATCTTGGATCTTTTAACTGGATTCAGGATCCCTTTTACATTATATGAGGCTATTTTAGTTACACCCTGTTTCTCCATTGTATTTTCTTATTTAGTATAACAGTGTGGTGGCCCTCTTTTTTGCTACTCAGAAACTGAAAGAACATTAAGAACATAAAAAACATTAAGTACATAATGTACGAAACTTTAAAACAAAAAACTGTCAAAAAAACTTCCTGAGCTGGGGTCTCTTTGAAGACCCTGTAAGAGCCCTGATGGAGTGTGGGCTCTGAGGGAAATTCCTCAAACTCTGTTACGTGTTGAGGGCCCTCTCTTACCCCTGTAAGTTGTCCCATGTTTTTAACGTGAATTTCAGATCCCAATCCGAATTTGTAATGATTTTTTTTTTATGCCTATACCCTATGAGCTTGTGTGCACCCTCCCACCCCCATCACAGCAAACATTCACTCTAATACAGTATTTGTTAGTGTGGGGAGAACATGTGGGTCATTGTTACATTTCTATTTTAACATGATTTTTTTTTTATTTTTTTTTTTCCCCTTTAAATTAAGAAGACATTTGTTTCTAATGCTATAACTGCTCCATGAAAGGTTTTACCACATGCTGATTCTGCATCTTCTTTAATGTTTGTTACCTTGTAGGAGGGGGGATGGAAGTGTAGAGTGACTGAAGAGAGAAAGAAAAAAAAAAAAAAACCCAAAAAGGTCGCTATTCCTTTCTGGAACTGGAAAGCTTATCTTTGTAGCTCTGGGGCTGGGTGTTCCTGCTGCTGGCCCGTGGATTTTGAAGGTCTCTGAGTGGACCACGTTTGAGCTCTGATTTTCTCGTTCAGATCCGCTGCGGGTTTAAACACCGTTACCGGGAGTCCTCTTCTTGCCATGTCAGTTGTTGCTTCTTCCGCTGAATTGTAGAGACATGACTCTTCCCCGTAAAAGACCCTTAGCTTCGCCGGAAATGGCGTCTGAAAGCGTAGATTCTTTTCCCGTAAAACCTTTTTGGTGTCGTTATATTCCCGTCGCTTTTTAAGAACTTCAGGGGCGTAATCGTGTTCCACGAAGACTTTTCTTTCTTGATGCATAAATCCTTTCTTCTGCCAAGCCCGTCTTACAACTTCTTGTTTTATTTTGAAGTCGGAGAATCTTACCAACACTGAACGTGGGGGCGCTTCCGGGGCTGGCTTTGCGGCTAATGTGCGATGTGCCTTTTCTATCTTCAAATCGGTGGATTGTGGAATATCCAACTTCTCTCTCAATAAGGATTCCACGCATTCTGCCACTGTGTTGAAACCATCTTCAGCTACTTCTTTCAGACCGTGAATTCTGATGTTGTCTCGTCTCTGTCTTCCTTCTTGGTCGGCTAGCTTAGCCTCCAGCCTTGACTGTTTTCTGTGTAAATCCAGTACAGAATCTTCAAGCACTTTTATTCTGTCTTCAGCTTCCAAGATTCGGTTTTCGGCCTGGTCCATTCTGCTGTTCGCCTTTTTTAGATCCTCTCTGAATTCAAGAAATTCGGCCCGAAATCGTCGTAATTCATCAAATAGCGATTTCAAGCTAATCCTTTTGTTAGCTAGGCCCAGGCACTCGTCTTCTGAACGGAGGTCCTCTGGTTCCGATTCCGCGGCCGCTGTGCGTCCTGATCTGGGGAATGTCAGTTTCCTCTGCTTTTGGTTATGCATGGTGTTATTGTCTTTTGAATTTTAATCTTCCAAAAATCCGTTAGGTCTGATTTTGAGGAGGTTTTCCTTGGGTTGAGTCTGGGAGTTTCACCGTTAGGTTGCTATCACCATGGCGTCCAGACCGGAAGTCTAAATTTTTTTTTTTTAAGTTTTTGTAAAGGGTATACACGTCATTACAGCATTGCATTGTTTACATTTTCATCACATGTTCCCTTTTTTTGTTATTTGACAACATTGGAAGAATAATTATTACAACACCCCTTTTTTTTAAGTGAAAGAAAAAGTGAAATTAAAGAAAGAACAAAAAAAAAACAAAAAACAAAAGAGCAAAAAACAAAAAAATAAAAATAAAAATAAATAAATAAAAATAAAAGCGCATCTGAGTAGCGTTGGAACAAAGAGCGGTGCCATTATTGAAATGGTATTTGTCAAAGATTAGATCTAATGGAAGACACATACCCCTCATGGATCGTCACCTTATCGTGGTGGGGGGGTTTGCGTGCCCCAGTGATCCCAGGAGCTATGTTGTCCGGGGCAATTTGCCTCTGATAGGGTCTCCCAAGACAAACTGGTCCTGGGTGAAGGGCCAGACTAAGAACGATCCAACAGACTCTCATGAATTGTATATCAAGGATTCAGTGTACCCCGCCCGGTATGGGGTTACCGGGGCCCCACCCTGGAGCCAGGCCTGGGGGAGGGGCTCAAAGGCTAGCGTCTGGTGGCCGGGTTTCCACCCATGGGACCCGGCCGGGCTCAGCCCGAAGGAGTTACATGGGTCCGCCCTCCAGTGGGCTCACCACCTGCAGGAGGGATCATGGGGGTCCGGTGCTATGTGGATCAGGTGGCGGTCAAAGGCGGAGACCTTGGCGGACTGATCCCAAGCTTTCTAAACTGGCTTTTGGTACGTGGAATGTCACCTCTCTGGTGGGGAAGGAGCCTGAGCTGGTGTACGAGGTTGAGAGATACCGGCTAGATATAGTCGGCCTCACCTCAACACACAGCTCCGGTTCCGGAACCAGTCTCCTGGAGAGGGGCTGGAGCTTGGCCTTTTCTGGAGTTGCCCCTGGCGAGAGGCGACGAGCAGGGGTGGGTGTCCTTGTATCGCCCCACCTTGCTGCCTCTATATTGGAGTTTTCCCTGGTGGACGAAAGGGTTGCTTCCCTGCGCCTTCGGGTTGGGAAACGGGTCCTGACCATCATTTGTGCCTATGCACCAAATGATGTTTCAGAGTACCCACCCTTTTTGGAGTCTGTGACTGGGGTGCTGGAGGGTGCTCCTCTTGGAGACTCCATTGTCCTACTGGGGGACTTCAATGCGCACGTGGGCAACGACAGTGAAACCTGGAGGGGGGTGATTGGGAGGAACGGCCTGCCCGATCTGAACCCGAGTGGTGTTCAGTTATTGGACTTCTGTGCTAACCACAGTCTGTCCATAACGAACACCATGTTCAAGCATAAGGGTGTCCATATGTGCACCTGGCACCAGGACACCCTAGGTTGCAGGTCGATGATCGATTTTGTTATCGTGTCATCAGACCTGCGACCGTATGTCTTGGACACCCGAGTAAACAGAGGTGCAGAGCTGTCAACTGATCACCACCTGGTGGTGAGTTGGATCCGATGGCAGGGGAGGAAGCCATTCAGACCTGGTAGACCCAAACGTATAGTGAGGGTGTGCTGGGAGCGTCTGGCTGAGGCCCCTGTCCGGGAGGTCTTCAACTCCCACCTCCGGAAGAACTTCAACCACATTCCGAGGGAGTCTGGAGACATGCAGTCTGAATGGGCCATGTTCTCCACCTCTGTTGTTGAAGCGGCGGCCCAGAGCTGCGGCCGCAAGGTGGTCGGTGCATCTCGTGGTGGCAACCCCCGAACCAAGTGGTGGACACCAGTGGTGAGGGGGGCCATTAAGCTGAAGAAGGAGTCCTATCAAGCTTGTTTGGCTTGTGGGACTCCCGAAGCAGCTGAGGTGTACCGGCAGGCCAAGCGGAGTGCAGTTCGGGTGGTTGCTGAAGCAAAAACCCGGGTATGGGAGGAGTTCAGTGAGGCCATGGAACAAGACTTTCGGTCGGCCTCAAAGAGATTCTGGCAAACTGTCCGGCGGCTCAGGAGGAGAAAGCAGCTCCCCGTCCACACTGTGTATGGTGCGGATGAGACACTGTTGACTTCGACTGGGGACATCGTCGGGCGGTGGAAGGAATACTTTGAGGATCTCCTCAATCCCACTGATACGCCTTCCACAGAGGAAGCAGGGTTTGGGGACGAGGGGGATGACTCGCCTATCACAGGGGCTGAGGTCGCCAAGGTGGTTAAAAATCTCCTTGGTGGCCGGGCCCCAGGGGTGGATGAGATTCGCCCCGAGTACCTCAAGGCCCTGGATGTTGTTGGGTTGTCATGGTTGACACGCCTCTGCAACATTGCGTGGAGGTCGGGGGCAGTGCCTTTGGCATGGCAAACCGGGGTGGTGGTTCCTCTCTTTAAAAAAGGGGACCGGAGGGTGTGCTCCAACTTTAGAGGGATCACACTCCTCAGCCTCCCTGGGAAGGTCTATGCCAAGGTACTGGAGAGGAGAGTCCGGCCGTTGGTCGAACCTCGGATTCAGGAGGAGCAATGTGGTTTTCATCCTGGCCGTGGCACATCGGACCAGCTCTTTACCCTCTCGAGAATTCTCGAGGGTTCGTGGGAGTTTGCCCAACCAGTTTACATGTGTTTTGTGGACTTGGAGAAGGCATTTGACCGCGTCCCTCATGGATTTTTGTGGGGGGTGCTTCGGGAGTATGGGGTATCGGGCTTGTTGTTACGAGCTATTCGGTCTCTGTACGACCGTTGTGAGAGTTTGGTTCGTATTGCCAACACTCGGTCGGAGTCATTCCCAGTGAGAGTTGGACTCCGCCAGGGCTGCCCTTTGTCACCGATCCTGTTCATAATTTTTATGGACAGGATTTCTAGGTGCAGCCAGGGAATGGAGGGTGTCATGCTTGGTGACCACAGGATCTCATCTCTGTTGTTTGCAGATGATGTTGTCCTGTTGGCTTCATCCAGCAATGACCTACAGCTCTTGCTGGGACGGTTTGCCGCTGAGTGTGAAGCGGCTGGGATGAGAATCAGCACCTCCAAGTCCGAGTCCATGGTCCTCAGCCGGAAAAAGGTGGATTGTCCTCTCCGGGTTGGGAACAGGCTCTTGCCCCAAGTGGAGGAGTTTAAGTATCTTGGGGTCTTGTTCACGAGTGAGGGGAGAATGGAGCGAGAGATCGACAGACGGATTGGAGCAGCATCTGCAGTGATGCGGACGTTGTACCGGTCTGTTGTGGTGAAGAGGGAGCTTAGTTCTAAGGCAAAGCTGTCGATTTATCAGTCAATCTACGTTCCTACTCTCACCTATGGTCACGAGCTTTGGGTAATGACCGAAAGAACGAGATCGCGGATACAAGCGGCTGAAATGAGCTTTCTCCGTAGGATTGCTGGACTCACCCTCAGAGATAGGGTGAGGAGCTCAGTCATCCGGGAGAGGCTCAGAGTAGAACCACTGCTCCTCCACATTGAAAGGAGTCAGTTGAGGTGGTATGGGCATCTGATTAGGATGCCTCCTGGACGCCTCCCACTTGAGGTGTTTCAGGCACATCCCACTGGGAGGAGACCCCGGGGCAGACCCAGGACTCGGTGGAGAGACTATGTCTCCCAGCTGGTCTGGGAACGCCCTGGTATCCCCTCTGAAGAGCTGGAGCAGGTGGCTGGGGAGAGGGAAGTCTGGGCTTCTCTGCTTGAACTGCTGCCTCCGCGACCCGGACCTCCGGAAAAGCGGTAGAAGATGGATGGATGGATGGATGGATGGAAGACACATATGCAATCCAGGGTTGCCAAAAGTTCAAGAACCCATCCATGTCCTGTCTCAGTGCAAATGTCAACTTTTCCATCGAGTAAATGTCTTGGATCACGTTAATCCAATCTTCAGGTGTAGGACAGTCCTTCAACATCCATTTTTTAGTTAGGGCTTTTTTACTTGCCAATATTAAAACAGTGAATAAGTATTTTTCTCCTCGTCTTTCCAGTGAATCCGGTAGTAAACCCAAATACAAAGTTACAAAAGAAAAGGGGACTGTTATTTTGAATATTTTCCCCAATATTGTCTGTACATTGGTCCAATATTGGTGGATAACTGGGCATGACCAAAACACATGAAAATGATTTGCAGTCTTTTCACCACACAAGCGCCAACAATTCAACCCCTTATGAGTAAATTTGTTTTGTGCAGGTGCTCTGAAAAATCTTACCAAATTTTTCCATCCAAATTCTCTCCACTGCAGGGATGAGGTACTTTTCCATTGCTGTTTATTTAGCTTTTCCCATATTTCCAGTTGTAAAGTGAAATTCCCCTCTTTTTCCCATCTCTCTTTTATATATGATGTGTTGTCTCCTTTTAAGTCTTGAAGACCTTGGTATATTTTAGAGATGTATCTGATCCCTGGGATCCCTTTATATGCCATTAAGAAGACCTTCAGAACACCTGACTGGGCCCTTTCCAAATCCTCCTTTTTAAGTATATTGTTTATGTGGTGTCTAAGCTGAAAGAACCTGTAAAGGTCTTGATTTATTAGACCTTGTTTTTTCAAATCTTCAAAACTTCTTAAAATTTGCCCTTTAAAAAAATCGTAATATTTTATCAGTCCGTTCTCTTTCCACTTTTTAAATCTAGTGTCTGTTTTATTAGGAGTAAAGTCTTGATCATAGGCAATCCATTGCAGAAATCGATAGGGCTCTTTAGTTTGATTCTCTCTGACTATCTTAAACCAAATTTTTAGCGGGGTCTCTATCCACGGGTTAGTGTTATTCAAAAGTTTAGGTAAGGCACTGTTCCCTATTATCGCCTGTAGGGGGATGTCACTTGTTATTTGGCATTCCATCTCCTTCCATTGTGCAGTGTAGACTGGGTTACATATCTCTACTAAAGTTTTAATTTGTGCGGCTTTAAAATAGTCCCTGATATTTGGCAGCGCGAGCCCACCTTTGTCTTTGTTTAGCTGTAGGGTTCTATATCTGATTCTAGGTCTCTTGCCCTGCCATATGAATCTTGAGATCCTTCTGTCCAGTTCTTGCCATGTTTTTTTGGGAGGTTCTACCGGTATTGTTTGGAAAAGGTATAGAAGACGTGGAAGTATATTCATTTTGACTGCTTCAATTCTTTGTGCAGTACCCAAGAATGGTATCATATTCCATCTTGCTAGATCAGATTTTATTTTTGCCACCAGTGGATCATAGTTTAGTGTTATAATTTTGTTGAGTTGTTTCGGGATATTGACCCCCAGATATTTCATAGATTCCATCTCCCAGTTAGTTTTGAGTTTGCTTAGTAAATATTGATTTGGGTCATAGCTGAATGTTAAAACTTGGGTTTTATGCATGTTTAGTTCGTACCCCGATAAATCTCCATACTCTGAAAAAACTGAGATTAGTTCTGGAAAAGAGGTGTCCGGCTGCCCCAGGTATATTAAAATGTCATCAGCAAAGAGTGCTATTTTATGTTCCTTCTGACCAACTGTAATACCTTGAATTTTTTGATTCTGTCTTATCCATTGGCTCAGAGGTTCTATGAAGATTGCAAAGAGCAGTGGAGACAAGGGGCAGCCCTGACGACATCCTCTTTCCAGCTCAAAAGATGATGATAAATTACCGTTAATCCTTATTTTAGCTGTTGGTTTTTTATATAATGCCTGGATAGTTCTAATGAAGTTGTTATGAAAATTGAAACTGGATAAGATTCTATATAGGAAAGACCAGTCAACCGAATCAAATGCTTTTTCAGCATCTAATCCCAATATGACTGCATTTAAGTTATATTTTTTTATATGATGAATTATGTGTAAAGTGCGTCTAATGTTGTCTTGTGTCTGTCTTTGTCTTATAAAACCTGTTTGGTCTAAATGAATTAAATCTGTCAGTATATTTTCTAACCTTTTGGCAAGGATAGTGGTAAAAAGCTTATAGTCCTGATTTAATACACTGATTGGTCTGTAGTTGGAGCAGTCTAGTTTATCCTTTTCAGGTTTAGGTATGACTGCAATGACCCCTTCTCTCCAGGAGGGGGGGGGGATTTCCCCTGTGTGGAGGACATAGTTAAATGTTTTCAGGAGGAGAGGAGATAGTTGCCGTTTAAAGGTTTTGTACCACTCTGCTGTATAGCCATCTGCTCCTGGGGATTTGTTAGCTTTAAGTTCCATAATTGCTTTTTCTAATTCTTTAGGTTGTATTTCTGACAGTAGTGTTTTATTTTGAGACTCAGTAAGTTGGGGAAGGTTTAATGTGTTTAGGAATGCTTCGGATGCGTTTTTATGTTTTTGGAGGGAGTACAAGTTCTTATAGTAGTTCTCAAAGCTTTTAAGAATATCCTGAATTCTGAATTTTAAATCCTTTGATACTGGGTCTCTGATTTTGTAGATTGCTCTCTCCGTTTGTTGTTTCCTCAATTTATAGGCTAGTAATTTTGCCGATTTGCTGCCTGCTTCATAGTATTTTTGTTTCAGAAATTTAAGTTTCTTCTGGATTTCTGTTGTGTAGATCTCATTTATTTGTTTTTTAATTTCCTTAATTTTGAGCGAGTCATTAGAATGAGTGTTGTCTTTGTGCTCTTTTTCTAGGTTCTTAAGTTCTGACTCTAATGTGGTTAGTTTTTCTTGTCTCAGTTTCTTTTGGATTGCCAGTTTTGCAATAATCTTTCCCCTTATTACAGCTTTGCATGCGTCCCACAGTATTAAAGGGGATACTTCTCCATTATCATTTTCTTCCAAATATCTGAGAATATCTGATTCCAATTCATCTTTCAGTGGTCCTTTCAGGACATTTGAATTTAACCTCCAAGACAATGTATTATTTGTGTATTTTTGGATACTTAAGTCCATATAGATCGGACTGTGGTCAGAGAGATCCATCAGTCCTATTTTACATGTTTTTACTCTTCCAATGTCTCTATTAAACATAAAAAAATAGTCAATCCTTGAGTATGATGAATGTGGTGCTGAGTAAAATGTATAATCTTTTACACTGGGGTTGAATTCCCTCCACACATCACAGATTCCCATTTCTTTTAGTAGCATCCGAGTTTTCCTACTTTGAGTGTTATTTTGATGTGGAGAATTACCTGATGCATCCCAGTATGGATTCAGTCTTAGATTGAAGTCTCCACCACATATCACTAAACCTTGGGCTTTAGTTATCATTAGGTCAAATACTTTTTTATAAAATTTCCAGTTAGCCCCTGGAGGTGCATATACATTCAGCAGGGTGATATCTTCTCCCTCTAGCCACCCAAGTACCAAACTGTATCTCCCTTCTTTATCTTTGTGTTCTGATTTTTTTTCAAATGTAATTTTGGTTGAGATCAATGTCGCTACTCCCCTCCTCCTCCCTGACTTATATGAAGATGAAGAGATCATATTAAACCCTTGTCTACTGAGTTTAGTGTGCTCCACCTCTGTTAGGTGGGTTTCTTGTAAAAATATTATTCCTGCTTTGTCTTTTTTCATTTTGCCTAGAATCTTGGATCTTTTAACTGGATTCAGGATCCCTTTTACATTATATGAGATTATTTTGGTTACACCCTGTTTCTCCATTGTATTGTCTTATTTAGTATAACAGTGTGGTGGCCCTCTTTTATGCTACTCAGAAACTGAAAGAACATTAAGAACATAAAAAACGTTAAGAACATAGTGTATAAAACTTTAAAACAAAAAACTGACAAAAGAACTTCCTGAGCTGAGGTCTTTTTAGAGACCCTGGAAGAGCCTTGATGGAGTGTAGGCTCTGAGGGAAATTCCTCAAACTCTGTTACATGTTGAGGGCCCTCTCTTACCCCTGTAAGTTGTCCCATGTTTTTAACGTGAATTTCAGATCCCAATCCGAACTTGTAATTATTTTTTTTTATGCCTATACCCTATGAAATTGTGTGCATCCTCCCACCACCATCACAGCAAACGTTCACGCTAATACAGTATTTGTTAGTGTGGGGAGAATATGTGGATCATTGTCACATTTCTATTTTAACAAGTTTTTTTTTTTTTTTTAAAGACTTATTTGTTTCTAATATTATGACTGTTCCATGAAATGTTTTACCACATGCTGATTCTGCATCTCCTTTACCTTGTAGGAGGGGGGTTGGATGTGCAGATTGACTAAAAATATCGTTATTCCCTCCTGTAAACAGCCAGTTTTTCCTTGTAGCTCTGACGCTGGGTTTCCCGCTGCTGGCCCGTGGATTTTGAGGGTCTCTGTGTGGACCATGTTTGAGCCTTGATTCTTTCGCTCGGGTCTGCTGCGGGTTTAAACACCGTTACTGGGAGCCCTCTTCTCGCCATATCCGCGGTTGCTTCTTCCGCCGAGTTGTAGAGACAAGTCTCATTGCCGTAGAAGACCCGCAGCTTCGCCGGAAATGGTGTCTGGAAGCGCAGTTTTTTCTCTCGTAGTACCTTTTTAGCGTTGTTGTATTCCCAACGCTTTTTAAGGACCTCCGGGGCGTAATCGTGTTCCACGAAAACTTTTCTCTCTTGGTGCATAAATCCTTTTTTCTGCCAAGCCAGTCTTACAACCTGTTCTTTTATTTTGGACTTGGAAAACTTCACCACCACTGATCTTGGAGGCGCTTCCGCCACCGGCCTAGGGGCTAATGTACGGTGCGCCCTTTCTATCTTCAAGTCGGTGGATTGGGGAATATCCAACTTCTCTCTCAGTAAGGACTCCACGCATGCCGCCATTGTGGTGAAACCATTCTCGACTCCTTCTTTCAGACCATGAATTCTTATGTTGTCTCTTCTCAGTCTTCCTTCTTGGTCGGTTAGCTTAGCCTCCAGTCTTGACTGCCTTTTGTGTAGATTCAGCACGGTTTCTTCCAGCCCTTTTATTCTTTCCTCTGCTTCCAAGATTCGGTCCTCGGCCTGGTCCACTCTGCTGTTTGTCCTTTTTAATTCTTCTTTGATTTCACGAAATTCGGCCCAACACTCTCGGCGAAATCGTCTTAATTCTTTAAGTACCATTTTCAAGCTAACCTTTTGGTTAGCTTCATTCAGCTCCTCGTCTTCTGAATGGAAATCCTCCAGATCAGATTCTTCGGCCGATGCGTGTCCTGGCCTGGTAAATGTCGATTTCTTCTGTTTTCCTTTAGGCATGATGACTTTTGTCTTTTGATTTTCACTCTTCCAAAAATCTGTTAAATCTGATTTTCAAGGTATTTTCCTGGATTGGGTCTGGGAGCTTCAGCGTTAAGCTGCTGTCACCATGGTGCCCAGACCGGAAGTCCGAACCACCAAATTTTGATGAACTAATGGCAGCTATCAGGACAACTCAGGATGGTAAACCTCCAGGAAGGGATGGAATTCCAGCAAAAGTGTGGAAATTTGGTGGTGTTCAGCTGACCAACTGCCTGCACAAGCTCATCCAAGAGATATGGGATGCCCTGAAAGTACCTCAAGACTGGAAGGATGCAAGTATTGTGCCTTTGTTCAAGAAAGGTGACAGGAAAGATTGTAGAAATTACTGAGGTATATCACTGCTAGCCACTGTTGGTAAGATTCTCTCACGTGTACTACTGAACAGACTCAATGAACACATCTCGCAGAATGTACTACCGGAAACCCAGTGTGGCTTTAGAAGTGGAAGAAGCACAATGGACATGATTTTCTGCTTGAAACAGGTTCAAGAAAAGTGTATTGAACAGAACATGCTGCTTTATGTAGTCTTCATAGATTTCAGTAAAGCCTTCGATACTGTTTCGCTACAAGGACTTTGGCAGGTACTCAAGAAATATTGCTGTACAAAGAAGTTTGTCAGCCTGATCGAGGAACTCCATACAGATATGCAAGCAAACGTGGCAATGAGTGGTTCAGTATCTAAAGACTTTTCAGTAAGCAACGGGGTGAAACAAGGGTGTGTGCTGGCACCTACACTCTTCTCGCTATATCTGGCAGCCATGCTTGAGGTGGCCTTCAAAGACACTTCAGAAGGAGTATACATTCAAACAAGGAAAGAAGCAGACTTGTTCAATGTGGCACAGTTTAAAGCCAAGAGTTGTTACTCCTCCTAGGCAATTGCCCAATGTTCAGGAAACTCAGGCACAGTCATTCTCAAGTGGGTCTCCATCTAGTCTGTGCTTAAGGTCAACATCAGCCTTCAATAAACTGAGCACTCCCTGGGTGATTTCTTCAGCCTGGAATGAGCTGTTCTGTCATTAACGGTCTGGTTTTGATTTCAGCATCCTTATATTTACTATATGAAGGTATATGCTATGTATATGGTTTCTGTCTTTGCACACTGGTCTCAGTCAGTGTGATCTTGACTACAACATTACATTAGTCAACTAAGTCAATTATTAATATCTCAACAACGGAAGTGATTTTTTTTAAGCTCAAATCAGCACAGATGTAGCACTAACAAATGACACTTTCCCCCCCTCACCAATTTGGAAACGTGGCAGAGCCAGCTTCACTCACACACCTGCCCCAGGGTCTCCTCCCAGCTGGACATGGCTGAAACACGTCATCTTTAAGTATTTCTCATTTACAGTATTTACGAGGAAATAAGAGACAAAATACCAGGTTTGCATTTGCCCATCAGAGTAGGCATTTACTCAAAGAAATACAAACTAAGAGGTTATGTTTTAAATAAATTTAGAAAAAAAAGACAGCATTTATCCACTGAAGCAGAACAAACACCTATCACTTATTTATCCTCATGTAACATGGAACACAATCTGAATAGATTCTTTACTAGCCTGAAAGGAATAAAAGAATCAAGCCAACAGATTGCGAACTTGAACACAAAGATTATAGCAGATGATGACAGGGGAAACAAAATATAATAAAAAATGAATAAACAAAAATACA
Organism: Pholidichthys leucotaenia; assembly: GCA_020510985.1. Taxonomy (NCBI): domain Eukaryota; kingdom Metazoa; phylum Chordata; class Actinopteri; order Cichliformes; family Pholidichthyidae; genus Pholidichthys; species Pholidichthys leucotaenia. Next base: position 455,560,303 of record CM035836.1, read on the forward strand.
TTTAAAAAAAGAACTAAGAAGGTTAAGTGCAGCACTGGTAAGTATCACGTACGGTAGATTCAGTCTAAGTTTTCTTCAGTTCCATATTCAGAGAATCTGCTCTGGTACATTTGTTTCTAGATCCATTAGCATGCAAGCTCGATGAAGCCTATGTCAAATACACATGGGAATATACTTTGTATCTCTTTAGGATATTTGTAAAATATGAAAAAAATCTGCAGATGTACAGTGATAAAGAAGATTCAATTGAGCAGAGAAGAGAACATCGTCTCCGCAGATAGTGTTTTCTTTAAAAGGTGGGGTGGGGGGGATTACATTCATTTCACTGAACAAAGAGTCCACGTACAAAAACGACAACGAAAAAAAAATATTTAAAAAAAGTTGTGATGTTTAAATGTTCTTGAAGACCCCATTTATAGCTTTTAGTTATCTTATTCATTACTAGATAGTATCTCTGCCTTGGAAAAAAAACACAAAAAGATCCAAAGATACACTTGTACAACGGAATACTGCATATCTACTCACGACGGGGTTGGGAGGGGTCAACATGGAGGCTAGCTGCCGAAGATGGGAATGTCCACATGTACTGTACGTGCGCACGCTTCCCTTTTACGTGGAATATACTACCAGTGAAGCCACTTGGTTTGCTTCTTCTATGACACAGTTTTAGTGCTTGTCTGTAATGCTACCAACATGAGACGCTGTTGTAGTAGAGCTTCGGGACTTCTTGCTTATCTAAAAAAAAAAAGAAAAAAGAAAAAAAAAAGTCTTTAATCTGAATATCGGTTTCTTCTTCCTTTTCTGTGCTTCTTCTCGCCATCTGTTTCAAATGTTGAAGGGGATTCACAGTTCATGTCTTAATTCCATTTCTAATTTTAATTCTTAACTTTTTGCATCATTTTTTCCCGTGGTTATGAACACATGGAAGAGAGGTTGCGTGGCGTTTGCACATTCTGTAGTCCTTTGTTTTTTGTTTTTCTTTTTTTTTTTGGCACATTGGAGTAGAGGACGACAACACCGGGCCAGATGAAGGGGAGGAGGGGGTGACAGGAGGGAGGCGTGTGGGGCTCAGTGGGTACAGGGATGCAGATCGGAGCGGCTGGGGGAGGACTGGGGCGGGGCTACTTGTCGCCGACCTGCTCACCGACCCCTCCTTCTCCAGCTGTGTCCGTGGTGCCATTGTTGGCCACCTCGTCGTCCTCTCCCTCCTCCGTTTTCACCCTCTTTGCGTCAGGTGGGTCTTGTAGTTTCCCGTTCTGCCTCTTGGTGGGGAGGGAGGCTGAGGCCGAGGCGTGGGTTGCCAGGAGATGAAGAGGGTTTGCAACAGCTGGAATGAAAGGAGAGGAAATGTGTAAGAAACTGGGTCTATATTAAGTGTTATTAATAGCTCCCAAGTGCAAAATCAACACTCACAAGATGTACTGTATGCACAGAACACCCAGTGAATGCACTTTCATTTTTTAAAGAACCCCTATCATGCTTTTTGGGGTTTACTCTTTGTTTATGAGTGGGTTGTATGAGATTTATGTGGCATCATATGGTCTGCAAAGTTAAACAGCATAAAGTCCACCTGTACAGAAGTTATCTCCCACAGAAACTAAGAAAACAACTCTACCTGAAATGCCTTGTTTGGTTGGAATTGCTGGTCTCATCCATAAAGTTATCACATCATTACTTAACAGACCTGACACAGACCTGCGTCCTGGCTAGTGTGGCACACTGGGCCCACATAGCTACAGTGCAGCTAGCGGCACAGCCATTGTTTTTAAGAGCATGTCCTGAAAGTCTAGTCACCCGACTAGACACCCGTGGTCCCAGCTCATTCATTAACCCACAGTCGATATGATATCTCATGTTAGGTCATGTTTTGGTGTATTTTGTGATTTTTTTTTTAATGCCACATTTGGTTTTAATCGATATTTTTTGATAGAGAAAAGGAATTATTTCAAACAAACATGATTCCCTTGCTTTAACTAAACCAAACTTACTAAATAAACTTAATAAACTGCCAACTTAACTTTGTAACCCTTTCCAGTTTTATGCAAATCAACAATTCTTGATCACAGGTATTCAGAGATCTCCTTTTGCGAGGTATGGTTCACAACTGAAAATGCTTCTTATCAACAGCAAAGTCAAAGTTCTGGAAGGAAGAATGGCCCAATATTCCTCCTGTACGCTGCACGTCTGATCAGCAACTACTAGAAGCGTTTGTTGGAGGTTATTGTGAGCAGTTATTAAATCTGGGGGTTCACTTACTTTTTCCACCAGCAATATTTAAAGGACGTGTCCAATAGTGACGTAAAATATTATAATTGTTTGTGTGGTATTAGGTTAAGTACATTGTGTTTGTGTATACTTGGGACTTAGATGTATGCAGAAAACCAGATAATTCCAAAGGCTTCACATCCTTTTACTAGCAACTGCATAAAGCAGGATCAGAGAACCTGACATCTGATCATTTCTGTATGCATGTACTTTTCCTGGGCCAAAGTCCAACCACTTTTTCCCCACAATATAAAGAACTGTGATTATACAGACAATATTTGAATTATAATCCTCAACTGGAATTCATGCCCAGCTGTTGCGCAGCAGTGATCTCATTCCACCAATGATTCTTTTGCCTTTAATGCTGCTTTTGAGGTTACCAAGCACCACGACTTTATTATTTTTAACTTCTTCCATTTTACATTCCACTGCGTCATAACTGCTGGGGGTAAGGAAGGGGTGTGGTATTTAAATAAGAATCCTTTCCAGCCACCAGATTTATCAATGACTTATTGATCATATGATGAGACTGACCTCATACACCCAGTTTTATAAATACCATGTGGACCGTTTTGCACAATCATTTTTGCACGATCATTTTTGCACCCAAATGTACACCGATTTCCACGCACTTTTGATAAATGAGGGCCGCTGTATTACAGTGTTTTGTACAATTTATACAATAATTGAATTCCACTGAATGAATGTCATGTGTGGTTTCTGTACATCCACTGCAATCAAACCAGTGCTGCCACTTGTCTTTTCGTCACTCAATTCTATGTAACCGACATGACTTTGTGTACCATGACATACATACAGTGGATATAAAAACTCTACACACCCCTGTTCAAATGCCAGGCTTTTGTGATGTAAAAAAATGAGACCAAGATAAATCATTTCAAAACTTTTTCCACCATTAATGTGACCTATAACCTGTACAATCCTATTCAAAAACAAACAAATCTTTTAAGGGGAAAAATAAAAAACTTACAATAACATGTTCGCAAAAATATGCACACCCTGTTATAACTGGGGACATGGCTGTGTTCAGAATTAACCAATCACATTCAAACTCATGTTAAATGGGAGCCATCACACACCTGCCACCATTTAAAGTGCCTCTAATTAACCCCAAATAAAGTTCAGCTGTTCTAGTAGGCTTTTCCTGACATTTTTGTAGTCACATCTTACAGCACAAGCCATGGTCCACAGAGAGCTTCTAAAGCATCAGAGGGATCTCATTGTTCAACGGTATCAGTCAGCAGAAGGGTACAAAAGAATTTCCAAGGCATTAAATATACCATGGAACACCGTGAAGACAGTCATGATTAAGTGGAGAAAATATGGCACAACAATGACATTACCAAGAACTGGATGTTCCTCCAAAATTGATGAAAAGACGAGAAGAAAACTGGTCAGGGAGGCTGCCAGCAACATTGAAGGAGCTGCAGGAATTTCTGGCAAGTACTGGCTGTTTAGTACATGTGACAACAATCTCCCATCTTCTTCATATGTCTGGGCTATGGGGTAGGGTGGCAAGATGGAAGCCTTATCTTACGAGCAAAAACATCCAAGCCCGGCTACATTTTGCAAAAACATATTTGAAATCTCCCAAACGCATGTGGGAAAATGTGTTATCATCCGATGAAACCAAGGTTGAACTTTTTGACCATAATTCCAAAAGGTACATTTGGTGCAAACACAACACTGCTCATCACCAAAAGAACACCATACCTACAGCGAAGCATGGTGGTGGCAGCAACATGCTTTGGGCTGTTTTTATTCAGCTGGAACTGGAGCCTTAGTCAAGGTGGAGGGAATTATGAACAGTTCCAAATACCAGTCAGCGCTGGCACAAAACCTTCAGGCTTCTGCTACAAAGCTGAAGCTTTGTTACCAGAGTGGTGGCTCAGTTGGTAGAGCATCCGCCCCACACCCGGGAGGCAGGGGTTCAAATCCCGGCCGGGTCATGCCGAAGACCATATAAAAGTGGAACTTCCTGCCGTCCAGTTTGGTGCTCAGCAATAAATGGAATGGAGGAGGGAACTCTGTGGCGGCGCCTTGCATGGCAGCGGCCCTCTGATTCTGCACTTGGGGTGTGTGTGATTAACACAGTAGATAGGTAAAGCACAATCTCGTTCTGCTGTACATGATTGGTTGTACGGTTGAATGACAATAAGGGTGATTAAAAAAAAAAAAATAAGATGAAGAGGAACTTCATGTTTCAGCATGACAATGACCCAAAGCACACATCCAAATCAACAAAAGAATGGCTTCACCAGAAGAAGATTAAGGTTTTAGAATGGCCCCGCCAGAGTCCAGACCTGAACACGATCGAACATCTGTGGGGTGATCTGAAGAGGGCTGTGCACAGGAGATGCCCTCGCAATTGGACAGATTTGGAGCATTTTTGCAAAGAAGAGTGGGTAAATATTGCCACATCAAGATGTGCCACGCTGATAGACTCCTACTCCCAAAAAACAGCGCTGTAATAAAAGCCAAAGGTGCTGCAACAAAGTATTAGTTTATGGGTGTGCATATTTATGCAACCAGATTATTGTTTTTTTTCCCCTTAAAAGATTTCAGTTTGTTTTTCAATTGGGTTGTACATGTTATAGGTCACATTAATGTGGAAAAAGTTTTGAAATGATTTATTTTGGTCTCATTTTTTTACATCACAAAAACCTGGCATTTGTTTCATACTGCTGAAGCCTATCATAAGTAACTAGTATTATAAGAATACTAAAATGTGTGTGTCACCTGTGCTAGCAGCAGTACTGATGGGGATCAGGTGAGTCCCGTTCTGTGTGATGGCCTTTACTGGGAGCTGGTGCTGGCCAAGTGGGGCTTGCTGCACGATGGTGACCGTAGTCAGAGGAGCAGCCTGAGAATTCTGAATGATGCGATTGACTCCGCCTATAGATGGGACTGGCTCCACTTTTACTGCACACAGAGAGAGATCCTCAGTGAAGCTACAGACTCACAACATGCCAAAGACTAACACAGGCAGCAGACATGACCACATAATGAGGTATTACCTTTGATCTCCTGGTGCTCTCCTCCTCCTCCGTTCTCCTGAGGTTCTGACTTTACTGTTGCAGCAGACTGTCCACCTACAGTTGCCATGGTGACAGCCGGGATCTGGTGGACGACATGCACTGTCTGCATAACGGGGGCAGAGCTGACCGTCGTCGTAACGATGGCTGGGGTTGCCATAGTGTAGCTCACAGGCTTCATGGTCGTTTGAGGCACCTGACGCTGCACAGCGATCAAAACTGGCTGGTTGCTGAGAGGGGAACCTATCAGATGGCAGGAATCTTACAATGAAAAGATGCTCACAGATTATGTAAAATGCTACAGAAACTAGGAGCGTTAAGGGGTCTTACCAGGGGAATTCTGTGCAAAGCGAGCCTCTTGAATGACAGCAAGTTTGGGCTGGACTGTAGTGGTTTGGGCAGGGGTGGGCACTGGGGTTGATTCTGGCTCCATGGGGACAGGGGACCCCTCTCTGGATAGGCTGTCAGGAGTCTGGACCCCACTAGAGTGGGCAGACAGTGCTCCTGTGTGGTTGGGAGAAGCTGGAGCACTCCTAGGACAATCAAATAAAGCAAAGGTCATTACAGCATGTAGGCCTGCTATTACACATTAACACACATGTGGAGTGTCTACAATGCTTTACCTGGAAGACAGGGCACCTACAGGGGTCCTGAAGCAGGGCACCCCCCTGGGCCTGCGCTTTCTGAAGGCCTGCTCTATCAGCTTGCCCTCTGAGACGGGGTCGATCCTCCAGAAGGAGCCTTTGCCTGGCTCCTCCTGAGAGCGAGCCACTTTGATGAAGTACCGATTCAGGGACAGATTGTGGCGGATTGAGTTCTGACAGAGCAAATACAAAAGCACTGAGCTGAATAAAGGCAATGATGTTGCATAGATGTTATACAGCTTAATTACAATTATGAAAGGTTATTCAAGGAATCAGACATAATAATGGAAGCCTTAAAGAGCCCCTATTATGTACTTTTTCTGCAAGTTGGCACAGCCCCCAGAGGTGTTAATGAAACGTCTGATGAACTTTGGTCAAAACAACTCAGGGTACAATTACTGGAGTACCATTTTACATATGGGAAAAGAGCACTCCTCACAACGGGCTGTTTTATAGCATATTATTTTAAATAATCATAAGCTCCAGCTCAACACACCCTCCCTTTTTTGTCATTTCTCTGAGATATACGTTTTTTTGGCAACGAGATATTTGCGGCTAATGTTACCTTTTAGCTTTGGTTGTCAGACCAAGTAATATACAGTGGTGTGAAAAAGTGTTTTCCCCTTCCTGATTTCTCATTTTTTGTATGTTTCACACTTAAATGTTTAAGATCATCAAACAAATTTAAATATTAGACAAAGATAACACAAATAAACACAAAATGCCATTTTTAAATGAAGGTGTTTATTATTAAGGGTAAAAACAATCCAAACCTACACAGCCCTGTGTGAAAAAGTGATTCCCCCCCCCCATTAAAACATAAATTAACTGTGATTTATCACATCGTTGGAAAGCTGAGTTCAATTTCTCTAGCCACGCTCAGGCCTGATTACTGCCACACCTGTTCTCAATCAAGAAATCACTTAAATAGGACCTGCCTGACAAAGTGAAGTAGACCAAAAGATCCTCAAAAGCTAGACACCATGCTGCGATCCAAAGAAATTCAAGAACAAATGAGAAACAAAGTAACTGTGATGGTGGGGCAAGCGTGCTCCCCCCTCCCCTCCTGTCTGTCTGTTCAGCTCCGGAGAACTAGACACACCTGCGTGATTACACATCTGCTGTGTCCTGATGACCAGTGTATTTAAGAGCCAGCATGTGGAGCAGCAACCGCTGGATCGTTAGGTTTGCTAAACCACTGAAACTGTTCTTAGCCTTTATTCTGTCTGTACCTGTGCTACCCGTTTGTCCTCCTGTCTCTCCAGGTTTGCTGCCACCTCCACGGTATGTCTTATGGAGCTGATCACGCTCGCCTGGCCGTAGAAGACGCCAGACAATCCACCCAGGTCAACGCCTTTCCCCCATTTCCCCTGGTCCTCATAGGAGTTCCATGCCAGGCTCCTCTGCTCTTGAGTAAGTGCGCTTCTCACATTCCTCTCCTCATTTGGGAGAACCTGTCCCTAATAATCTCCGTCTGCTCCTTACCCTGTAGGCAGCGTGTGCTCCAGCAGGCACCAGTTTTGTGTAAATTTAATTGTGCATTTTTGTGTTTCGTTTTTCTTTAGGTCTACCCCCTTATTTACTGTGTGTATTTATCTTCATTTTTGTAATAAACTGGTGTTTACTTCCGAGTCTGAGTGTTTGTTTTGGCAGCCCAGCATTTGAGTCTCACTTGCCTGAGTCATGACAGAACGATCCAGCCAGGATTGAGGCTCAGCGGGCGCTCAGTCAGACGGACAGTCAGTGCTCTCGGGCTTGGATGCCATGGACCGCCAGGTCATGTATTTGTCTGAACAACTGCAAACTATTACCCAACAATTGGCAACCGTAACTGAGCACCTGTGTTGCCTTCCTGGTGCGGCGCCTCCTCCCGCACCTGCTGCCCCGGCAGAGCATGCCATCCGCAGGAACATCTCTATTCCCACGCCTGCCCTCTATGGGGAAGGGATGTAAGGGGTTCCTGCTGCACTGCCGGATGTATTACTATATATTTTATAGTAATATGTACATATGTATATTAGCTGCTCTTGCTTGCTTGTTTTTTCTTGCCTTCTGATTGTTGCTCTGAGTGTTGCTATCCCTGTGCTGTTGCAATCCTGGAATTTCCCCGTTGTGGGACTAATAAAGGCTTATCTTATCTTATCTTATCTTATTTTCAGCTGATGAGGGGGGAGTATAGGGAAGATTTGGACAAAATCCATCTCATGACCTTGTTGTTGCGGGACCGGGTGCTCAAGTGGGCACAGTCCATCTTGAGTGGCCTGGAGGGGCCCCTCTATTCTTATGAGCGGTTTGTGTGAGAGTTCTCCGAGACATTCGACCATTCAGAGGGGAACATAGTTAGTCAGCTGATGGGGCTATGGCAGGGAGACCGGTTGGTGGCCGATTTTGCTGTTGAGTTCTGGGTTGTTGCGGCAGACTCCGGGTGGAATGACGTTTCGCTTTGGAGCGCCTTCCTCCTGGGTTTGAATTCACATCTCCGCGACGAGCTGGCTATCTGCGTCCCCCTCCTCTTTGGATGAGCTTATCGCACAGGCTGTAGCCCTCGACAACCGGTTCAGAGAGTGTGCGAGACAGCAGAAGGCCACTGCCTCTCTGTTCACTCCCCGGCCGGCCGCCCAACTCTCTCACATGGCTCCGTCGACCTCCTCCAAGCCAATGGCCCTCTGTCTCTGGCGGAGCGCCGTCGTCGAGCAAGAGAAGGGGCGTGTCTATATTGTGGGAGGTCCAGGTCAGGCTGCTTCGAAATGCCCCGAGAAGTCAAAAGGCCCAGCCCGTCAGTAACCATGGGGGGTCTGGCGGGAAGGTCCTCGCAAAATCCTCCCAAACGTTTTTAACTTCCGGCCCTCATTCAATTGCCAGGGGTTGAGTTCAAAACCTCTGCCCTGGTTGATCCGGGGTGGAGCAAAATTCCATCCAACAGGCCATGGTCCGTAAATTGCAGCTACCCACCAGGAAGGTTCCGACACCTTTAACGGTATCGGCAGTCTCAGGCAGCAGTATAGCAGCGATTACCAAACAGACTGAGCCCATTTTGGTCATTCTGTCTGGTAATCATTGCGAGACTATTCCGTTTTACATCCTGCCTCATTCTACCACCACCATGATCCTGGGGTATCCGTGGCTCCGTTTACACAACCCTATTATTAACTGGAATCAGGGCTCCATTTCTCCGTCGAGCCACTTTTGCTCGTCATTGTGTCTCCGATTGGCTGCATGTTCGCCGTCACTCCTGATCTCCTCCCCTCCGGCTGAGCCGGTGGATCTCAGCTCTGTGCCCGAGGTCTATCATGACTTAGGGGAGGTCTTTAGCAAGTCCAGAGCCCTATCTTTACCACCTCACCAGGGCGATGACTGTGCTATTGACCTCCTCCTGGGCGCGCGGCTGCCATCCAGCCGGCTCTACAGTTTATCTGAGTCAGAGAGGGAGGCGATGGAGACTTGCATAAAAGACTCCCTCAGTGCCGGCATTATTCGTCCGTCATCCGCCCCTCTCGGCGCTGGGTTCTTTTTTGTAGGGAAGGACGGGTCATTGCGGCCGTGCATTGATTACTGAGAACTTAACGCAATTACCCACAAGGGTAAGTATCCGCTGCCCCTTATTAACTCGGCGTTTGAGCTACTTCGATGGGCACGTTTGTTCACCAAGCTCGACCTCCATAATGTGTACCATTTGGTTCGCATTCGTGAGGGAGACGAGTGGAAGACAGCGTTTAAAACTCCGCTGGGCCATTTTGAGTACTTGGTCATGCCATTCGGGCTGACCAACGCCCCCGCCGTCTTCCAGCAGTTAATCAATGATGTCTTGCGAGACATGGTGAACCAGTTTGTTTTTGTTTATTTGGATGACATTCTGATTTTCTCCCACACACTGGAGGAGCACGTTGTCCACGTTCGTTCCATCCTGCAACGCTTGCTGGAGAATCAGCTGTTTGTCAAAGCAGAGAAGTGTGAATTTTCCACTTGCTCCACTTCGTTCCTGTGGTTCATTATCGCTGAGGGCACAGTAAAGGCCAATCTGGCAAAGATTAAGGTGGTAGTTGACTGGCCGACATCCCAGTCCAGGAAGAATCTCCAATGCTTCCTGGGCTTCGCCAGCTTCTACTGCAGATTTATCCATGATTATAGTAAGGTGGCGCAACTGCTCATGCAGTTGACGTCGACCAAAAGCCCGTTCAAGTGGTCCGAGGCTGTTGAACGAGCTTTTGTGACCCTGAAAGGCCTTTTCACCAATGCGCGCGTCCTCGTGCAGGTGGACCCTGCGGCGCAGTTAGTGGTCGAGGTGGATGCTTCCGACTCAGGGTGGGTGCTGTCCTCTCCCAGCGCTCCTCCTCCGATCAGAAGCTCCATCCGTGCGCATATTTCTCCCAGCGGCTCATGCCAGCAGAGAGGAACTACACTGTTGGGGATCGTGAACTGTTGGCCATGAAGCTGGCGTTGGAGGAGTGGAGACACTGGCTGGAGGGAGCTAGCCACCCACTCATTGTCTGGACCGATGATAAAAATTTAAAATACCTTCGATCGCCCAGACAGTTAAATTCACGGCAGGCTCGGTGGCCCCTGTTCTTTAATAGATTCAATCTTTCTATCTCATATTGACCAGGGTCCTGTAATGCCAAGGCTGATGCTCTCTCACGCCAGTTCTCTCTCGGCTCCTCCTCCACCTCTACCTCCACAGCTGCTGCGTTTACCCTGGAGACTATCCTCCTCCTCTTGCTTTCTCGGGGCACTCTCCCCGGAGGGAGGCCCTCCGGATGGGACTTTGTGGATCGAAAGAAAGCATATGATAGGGTACCAAGAGAGGAAGTGTGGTACTGTATGAGAAAGTCAGGAGTGGCAGAGAAATATGTGAGGGTGGTGCAGGACATGTATGAGGACAGCGAGATGGTGGTGAAGTGTGCTGTAGGAGTGACGGATGGGTTCAAGGTGTGGGTGGGGTTACATCAGGGATTGGCTCTGAGCCCCTTCTTGTTTGCCATGGTGATGGACAGGGTGACAGATGAGGTCAGGAAGGAGTCTCCGCGGACCATGATGTTTGCAGACGACACTGATCTGTAGTGAAAGTAGGGAGCACATGGAAAAGAACCTCAAGAGGTGGACGTATGCTCTGGGGAGAAGGGGAATGAAAGTCAGTAGAAGCAAAACATAATACATGAGTATGAATGACAGGTAGGCAGGTGCAACGGTGAAGATGGAAGAAGTAGGAGTAGTGAAAGTTGATGAGTTTAAATACCTGGGGTCAACCATCCAAAGCAATGGAAAATACACGAGATGTGAAAAAGAGTGCAGGCAGAGTGGAGTGGGTGGAGACGCTTGTTAGGGGTGATTTGTGACAGAGGAGTAGCAGCGAGAGTGAAAGGGAAGATTTACAAGATGGTAGTGAGACCTGCGATGATGTATAGTTTAGAGACGGTGGCGCTGAAAAAAGACAGGAGGTGGAGCTGGAGGTGGCAGAGTTGAAGATGCTAAGATTTTCATTGGGAGTGACTAGGAGGAACAAGATTAGAAATGAGTACATCAGAGGGACAGAGCTCAGGTTGAGCGGTTTGGAGACAAAGTAAGATAAGCAAGGCTGAGATGGTTTGGACATGTGCAGAGGAGAGATAGTGGATATATTGGACAAAGATTAGATTAGATTCAACTTTATTGTCATTACACATGTATGAATACAAGGTAACGAAACACAGTTTAGCATCCAATCAGAAGTGCAAAGGACAGCAGTGTAGTATATACAGTAATTAACAGTATGTGCAATTTAAGCAAATATATGCAGCAGTGCAGAAAGTTAAGAGTACTGTTATGTGCAAATAATGTACAATAAGTTAGATGGGCAGTTATGCACAGGTGAGGATGGTAAGAGATGATGGTAAGAGAGTCAGCGGGGAACTAAGTTCAATAATGTGACAGCTGTTGGAAAGAAACTGTTCCTAAACCTGCTGGTTCTAGTCCGAAGGCTTCTGAAACGCCTTCTGGAGGGGAGAAGCTGGAACAGTCCATGAGCAGGATGGTTAGAGTCCCTAAGAATGCTGCGTGCCTGGCGCAGACATCTTTTCCTGTAGACGTCCTCTATAACTGGAAGTGGAGTCCCTGTGATGCGTTAGGCGGTTTTCACCACCCGCTGCAGCGCCTTACGGTCAGCGACAGAGCAGCTCCTATACCAGACTGTGACACAGTTGGTCAGGGTACTCTCTATCACGCAGCGGTAGAAGTTGCCCAGGATGTCAGTTGTCAAATGGTTCTTCTTCAGTGTCCTCAAGAAGAAGAGGCGCTGATGGGCCTTCTTGATCAGGCTGGTGGTGTTAACTGACCAGGACAGGTCCTCCGAGATGTGGGTCCCCAGGAATTTGAAGCTGGGGACACGTTCAACAGCTATGCCATTGATATGGATGGGGTCATGTGTCTCTCCCCTCTCCTTCCTGTAGTCCACTATGAGCTCCTTGGTTTTGCTGGTGTTAAGGAGCAGGTTATTGTCAGCGCACCAAGTAGCCAAGTGCTCAACCTCTGCCCTGTAATCTGACTCATCGTTGTCCCTGATGAGTCCAATCACCGTGCTGTCATCTGCGAACTTTATGATGGAATTGGATCCATACATAGGCCTGCAGTCATGGGTGAAGAGGGAATAGAGGAATGGGCTGAGCACACAGCCCTGTGGTACACCAGTGTTGAGTGTGATGACGGAAGAACAGTTGGGGCCTGACCTAACATGCTGGGGTCTGTTGGTCAGAAAATCCATGATCCAGTTGCAGGTGGAGGTACTGATTCCCAGGTCCCCAAGTTTAGTGATCAACTTGGAGGGGATAACTGTGTTGAATGCTGAGCTGAAGTCATCAAACAACATTCTTGCGTAGGTGTTCTTGTCATCCAGGTGTGAGAGTACATAGTGCAGCGCTGTAGAAACCGCATCCTCTGTACTCCTGTTGCTCCGGTAGGCAAACTGGTGAGGGTCCAGTGTAGGGGCAGGCATTTTTTGAGCTGTGCCAAGACCAGTCGCTCAAAGCACTTCATGACTATGGGCGTCAGTGCCACAGGGCGATAGTCATTTAGGCATGATGGTGTTGAATGTTTCGGCACTGGTACTATAGAAGTGGTCTTGAAGCACGCTGGTACCATGGCCTGGGCCAGGGACAGGTTGAAGATGTCTGTGAAGACCCCTGCCAGCTGTTCAGCGCATGCCCTCAGCACACACCCAGGAATGTCGTCAGGGCCAGCAGCCCTGGATGGTGAAGATGGAGCTGCCAAGTAGGAGGAGAAGAGGAAGACCACAGAGAAGAATCATGGATGTAGTGAAGGAGGACATGGAGAAGATTTGTGTTACAGAGGAAGATGCAAGGGATTGGGTGAAATGTAGACAGGTGATCCACTGTGGCGACCCCTAAAGGAAGCAGTCGACAGAAGAAGAAGAAGAACATAAGTTAAAATAATGTCTATAAATGAAAAAGATATACACACGTGGACAAAATTGTTGGTACCCCTCTGTTAATGAAAGAAAAACCCACAATGGTCACAGAAATAACTTGAATCTGACAAAAGTGGTAATAAATAAAAATTATATGAAAATTAACCAATGAAAATCAGACAATGCTAATAAATATACATGGCGGTGCGCAATGTTGCAGTGGTTCACAGCTCTCCTTTTCAGTGGTTTTTTTTTTGGATGTTATGGTACTCCTTTTTTGTTTATTTGTTTATTATTTATCAGTTTTGTTTATTATTTATCAGTTCAGCGAACATTCGCTACACCCATCAGACTTCTTGAGATTGGAGACCAGCATCAGACACCAGTTGCGAGTGTCTTTCACCACACGCATAACATCCCAGTCGACATAGCGAGATCACCGGGCTCTCCGTGGATTGTTATCGGGTCGTGGAGGCGGCAGAGACGGAGACGGAGGAGGGAGAGGAAGCAGAAGCAGAGACAGAGGAGGAAGAGGAAGCAGAAGCGGGGCCGCATGTCCGGTGCTAAGGCTAAGGAGACAACCACATAAGCCACCTCTACCGAGCCTGTATCTTTCCAATGCCAGATCCTTGGTGCATAAAATGGAAGACTTGGAATTACAACTTGCCGGTAATCGCTATGTTCGTGACTGTTGTGTTCTGATTATCACTGAAACTTGGCTCCATCCGGACATATCCGATGCTAGCATGCAGCTAGCGGGCCGCACGTTGCTACGCTGTGATAGGACTAAGGACTCCGATAAGGGGGGGGGGGCTTTGTATGTATGTGCATAATAACTGGTGTAACAATGGGACTATTACAGACAAATATTGCTCTCCCGATCTCGAGTACATGTCTGTAAGATGTCGGCCTTTTTTTCTACCGAGAGAGCTAACAGTAGTGTTTATCACGGCTGTGTATATTTCACCCAGTGCAAATGTAAATACGGCGCTCTCCCTCCTGCTTAACACCATTAACAAACATCAGCGGGCTCACCCCGATGGTGTCCACATAGTCGCAGGAGACTTTAATAAGGCCAATCTGAAGACTGTACTCCCCAAATTTTATCAACATGTTAAGTGTTCTACTAGAGGGGAGAACATTTTAGACCATGTTTACACTAACATTAAGCACGCATACAGAGCCATATCCCTCTCCCACCTCGCCCAGTCGGACCATCTTTCCCTCCTGCTTTCCCCAGTCTACACCCCCCTCAGGCGTAGTGACAGGCCCACTATGAAGACTGTCACAACTTGGCCTGACAACGCTCTCTCCAAACTGCAGGATTGCTTCACAGAGACAGACTGGGATTTATTTGGACAACAGGAGTTGGAAACATCTACTGATACAACCTTGGACGACATTGTTTTGTATCCGTAATGTGACTGTGGACAAAAATATTAGGGTTTTTCCCAACCAGAAACCCTGGATGACCAGCCAGGTCTGCACACTCCTCAGAGCCCGTGATGCTGCCTTCAGATCAGGTGACAGAGACCTTTATAGGTCTACTCGAGCCGATCTAAAAAGAGGAGTTAAAAAAGCTAAAGTGGATTATAAGATGAGAATAGAGTCCCACTTGTCCAGTAACAACATACGGGAGGTGTGGCAGGGAATTCAAAACATTACGAATTACAGAGGCTGTGCTACAACATCAGAGAACCTGAGTGCACCGCTGGCAGAGGAGCTAAATAGCTTCTTTGCTCGTTTTGAAATAACTCAACAGCAGCACTCATCAGCCTCAGCCCTGCCCTCACCCCCACCCAGCTCCTGCACCACCACTTTCACTGTCAGAGAGCATGACGTCAGACGGGTGCTCCTGGCAGTGAACCCCAAGAAGGCTGCCGGCCCAGATGGAGTTCCTGGTAAGGTGCTTAGAGCGTGTGTCTCCCAGCTCACCTCCATCTTTACCAGGATTTTCAACCTCTCCCTGGCCCAGGCAGTCATCCCGTCCTGTCTGAAATCTGCCATAATCCTCCCGGTACCAAAGAAGTCTCCCACTACCAGCCTAAATGATTACCGTCCTGTGGCCCTCACCCCGGTAATTATGAAGTGCTTTGAGAGACTGCTTCTCCAGCACATTAAGAGTCATCTTCCCCGGACCTCGACTCCTACCAGTTTGCATATCGTGAAAACCGATCCACTGAGGATGCCATCGTTGTAGCCCTCCATTCTGTGCTGTCCCACTTGGAGCGGCAGCACAGCTACGTCCAAATGCTCTTCGTGGACTACAGTTCGGCCTTCAACACAATCATCCCGGACATTCTCATTACCAAACTGAACACCCTAGGTCTCCCACCTCTCACATGTGCTTGGATAAAGAACTTTCTCACTAACCGGTCCCAGACTGTGAGACTTGGCTCCCACTTCTCCTCCACATGGACGCTGAGTACTGGCTCCCCACAGGGCTGTGTGCTGAGCCCCCTCCTGTACTGTCTCTACACCTATGACTGTTGTCCGGATTACAACAACAACAACCTCATTGTGAAGTTTGCTGACGACACCACGGTGGTTGGACTCATTTCAGGAGGGGACGAGACAGCCTATAGGAGTTAGGTCCTGAAGTTGGCAACTTGGTGTTTAGAAAACAACCTGACTCTGAACACCAAGAAAACCAAGGAAATCATTGTCAACTTCAGGAGGACCAATACCGACCCAGCCCCCCTCTTCATCAACGGAGAGTGTGTGGAGAGGGTCCACACATTCCGGTATCTCGGCGTCCTTATCTCCTCTGACATCTCCCGGACAGACAACATCTCGGTGATTATTAAGAAGGTTCAGCAGCGGCTACACTTCCTGAGAGTCCTCAGGAAGTACGACCTCAATTCCACCCTGCTGCTGACCTTCTATCGCTCATCCATTGAGAGTCTGCTCACATACTGCATTACAGTGTGGTATGGGAATTGTACAATGGTAGACAGGGAGAGGTTGCAGAGGGTAGTAAAGGCAGCACAGAAGATCATTGGCCGCCCTCTCCCCTCCCTGACAGACATTTACACCGCCTGCTGCCTTAGTAGAGCACAATTGTCTTCTGATTGTTGCTCTGAGTGTTGCTATCCCTGTACTGTTGCAATCCTGGAATTTCCCCATTGTGGGGCTAATAAAGGCTTATCTTATCTTAATACATCATCAAGGACATCTACCACCCTGGAGCTGACCTGCTGCCCTCAGGGAGGCGCTACAGGTGCATCAGAGCCAGGACAAATAAGACTCAAGAACAGTTTTTTTTCCAAAAGCCATTATGGCTCTGAATTCTCAGTCCAACCCTCCCTGACCCCCCCAGTATACCTCTAAACACATCACTGTGTAACTGACATTTACAGTCCAGAATATTGTGAAATCTTTTTAATCTTTTTATATTGTATATGTAACTTATTTTTATCTTAGATTACGTACCCTGTACACATTATACATTATTTATTGTAGGAATTTATTGTTTTTATGCTTTTTATTTTTCTTTCTTATATATGTTGCACTGAAGGAGATGCTTAAATCTCATTGTACATTTGTTTGTATAATGACAATAAAGGCTATCTATCTGTCTTGAATTGTGGTTCAACAGAATTATTCTAAAAAAAAATAAACTCATGAAACAGGCCTGGACAAAAATGATGGTACCCTTAACTTAATATTTTGTTGCACAAGCTTTTGAGGCAATCACTGCAATCAAACAATTTCTGTAACTGTCAATGAGACTTCTGCACCTCTCAGCAGGTATTTTGGCCCACTCCTCGTGAGCAAACTGCTCCAGTTGTCTCAGGTTTGAAGGGTGTCTTCTCCAGACAGCATGTTTCAGCTCCTTCCACAGATGTTCAATAGGATTTAGATCAGGGCTCATAGAAAGCCACTTTAGAATAGTCCAATGTCTCGCTCTTAGCCATTCTTGGGTGTTTTTAGCTGTGTGTTTTGGGTCATTATCCTGTTGCAAGACCCATGACCTGTGACTGAGACCGAGACCAAACTGTCTGACACTGGGTTGCACATTTCTCTCTAGAATACCTTGATAGTCTTGAGATTTCATTGTACCCTGCACAGATTCAAGACACCCTGTGCCAGATGCAGCAAAGCAGCCCCAGAACATAACAGAACCTCCTCCATGTTTCACAGTAGGGACAGTGTTCTTTTCTTGGTATGCTTCATTTTTGCGTCTGTCAACATAGAGCTGATGTGCCTTGCCAAAACGTTCCAGTTTTGTCTCGTCTGTCCATAGGACATTCTCCCAGAAGCTTTGTGGCTTGTCAACTTGCAGTTTGGCAAATTCCAGTCTGGCTTTTTTATGATTTGTTTTCAACAGTGGTGTCCTCCTTGGTCGTCTCCCATGAAGTCCACTTTGGCTCAAACAATGACGGATGGTGAGATCTGACACTGATGCACCTTGACCTTAGAGTTCACCATAGCCCCATTTCCACCAGTATCACCTTGGCTTTACTTTTTTTTTTTTACTTGGTTCTGTTTTTCACCATTTCCACCCAAGTCCTCACGGTTTAACTGGTACGATTTTCGTGCCTGTTCAGAGGCAGGGTATAGCCGAGCGAAAAGCGAGGTGTGATTTGACGTCAATCGACTGCTAAACGCTGATTGGTCAGGGCGTAACGTCACAAAACGCGTCCGTTTTCTGTTTTCTGTTGAAGCTACACGACCGCCATTTGTAATTTCAGCGAGTAACCGCGGTGACTGGATTCACAATTGTGTTCTCATATAACGATGTCCACGCGCAAGTTTATTCCATGAACAAACGAGGAGGTGCGGACTTTTCTGTCCCTCGTAGCCGATGACTACATCCAGAGCGAGTTGGATGGGGCAACTCGCAATGAAAAAATATACCAGGAAGTGTCCGGCCTGCTAGCAATGGCAGAGAATTTGGACTCAACACGGTCACGCAATTGGAAAACGGTGACGGTGAGTGTTGTTTTGTTATTGTCCGTCTTCTCGCCTTTCGGTCAAAAGCGCACTTTATTTAAGCAATAAAGAAAGTTGTTTGATTGTGGGCAATTGTGGCGATGGCTAGCCCGCTAATAGCTAGCTACCTCCGTACCTTGCTGCTACCTCGCATCAAGCTGCTGAATCACGCTTTTATTTCAGTATTCACGTGAACAAAACGCTGACGTAAGCTTATTGTATCCTGGTTAAAAAGTTTTGTGTTTGCAGTACATGTTGCACTTTGTTTGTGAGCTTTATTGTGTGTTTTTTCCTTCTATACACAGTTTTCAAATCCCAGGGATCCGCCTCACTGGACCGCCAGCTCCATCACCATCCGGCATCTCCCGGTCAAGTGCTGGTAAGGCACAACAAACTGAAAATTACCACCCGGTTGTTTTTATATGTGATTGTTATTTTCTATAGACTCATAATAAGGAATTTAAAATGTCTTTCTACGTTTATAAAAATACTAGATTCAGGGGTGTTCATAGCCACAGTGGCCCAGTGTTATAGGTGTGTTGGTGGTGGAAATACTGTTGTATTTTCACACAAAAAAAAAAAAAAAAAAAAAAAAAAAAAATAGCACATGTACCGACTTCAAACCAACATGCTTGATTGAAATTCTTCAAGTCAGCTAACACTATTAACCCATTCTGATTTATGAGGCCACAGTACAAAGAAATTCTTTTAAAAATAACCCATTAAATCAAAATACTATTTACAATTGATCCTTTTTGAAATGAAGGGGGGCCTAACCACAGCACCACAGAAGTTGCACAGTCCACTCTACTGAGGGGCAGCAACATGACAGTTGAGCTTAAATACAGCAACAAAGCATCCCACCACAGGCTTTCAACAGTTTAATTCCATAATATTTTTTCTGACATGTTTTGATCCAGTGTTACCTAAATACAATGACTTCTGTCTTTCATATAGGCAAGCTGAAAAGGTCCAACAACATTGCAGACCTTGCATCACTGATCAACATTGCAGACCTTGCATCACTGATGGCCCAGAATCATGCTGAGGAGATGCGGATCCATGAAAGGATGCTCGAACAGCATCAACGGCAGCATGAACAGCACGAAAGACACCTGCAGTTAGCCCAGGAGCAGGAAGCCGCATTAAGAAGGGATGAGCTGACAGAGACGGCTTCCTTCCACGGAGCCTTCCTAAACCATTTTGGCAGTCTGGTCGAAGTACTGAAAGCTCCCCATTTGTAAACATGTTTTGGGAATATTTGTAATGTAATAAAATGTTAGTCTTTTGGATAAAAGTGTGGTTTGTATATTATAACACTGGATGATAAAGGCGAATAATTACATACACATTCCATTGCCTCATATGACCCTAATCCTGCTGTTCAGCCATAAAGGTGTCAAGATTTTTAATGGTAATGTAATTGTTATTGTTAAATTTAATAAATATTACCACTGCTGTATCCATTACTCTACATTGGGTACAGTTTTTAAGTAAAATTGTAAGCAGTTGCACAGGTGTAATTTACATTCAGCAGTAGACACTGATAAAGGTAAAAGTCGAATTAGGTAAAAGGTAAAGTACATGTGAATTGAATGTTCTATCGGCATTCCAAATTCTGAGAATTCCAATACATTATAAGCAGTCTAGTATAATATAAAGCGAAAATACCCATACATGTAAACCCAAATACAGTGGTACCTCTACTTACGAACGTCTCTACATACGGAATTTTCAGGTTACGAGACGCCTCAACGGGAAAATATTGCCTCTAGTTACGAACGAAATTTCAGGATACGAAAGGCAAAAAAGTACGCGCTCCTCGCAGCTTCCGTAGTTTACCGAACATAAACATACCTATAGCTGCTCTGCCATTGGCTATCGCCTAGCATCTTCCTGGTATCCCATTGGCAACGAAGTTTTTTTTTTTTTTTTTCCAAAACTTTATTAAGAACAAGGTGAAAGTTTTACGTGTGTGTACAGTACAGAATTAACATTTATTCGCTATGGGCCCCAAGAAAGTGACGGAGATAAGTGGAAAAGGAGAAAAGAGAGTTTTTTTGTCCATACTAACAAAGAAAGGAGATAATCGAAAGGTATGAAAAGGGGATGCATCTTGCGTTTGGATGCGTTTGGTTGATCTCACCAAAGAATATGGCCGTAATACATCAACGATCAGCACGGTATTAAAACAAAACGAAGCACTTACAAGCCGTCAAAAGCAAACGTCCTTGGATCAGAACATGAACCAAAGAAGGCAAAAGGTGACGACGTCGACGACGATAGCAGTTAAAGGGTAAATGAACATAATTTTTATTATTCTCTTTTATTATTCTCTCTCTCATTTTAAACTCTCATTTTATGTTTATTGTGCAGTAATCTAATTGTAACATGTATTTGTTACATGTTTTGATGCGTTTTTACGATTTATAAAAAATTTATGCCCGAATTTTGGGGGCTTGGAACGGATTACGGCATTTACATGTAAAACGCGCCTCTACTTACGAATTTTTCACGTTATGAGAATTCTTCCGGAACGAATTAAATTCGTAAGTAGAGGTACCACTGTATAACATTTTCGATGTTGTAAACGTTGACATGAATATGATAAACCTATGCTATTGTGATTCAATAGATCCATAGTGATCTTTGGTTTGAAAAAGAAAATTATAATTTGGTGTTGGGCAGTGTGACAATGTCACAGTATTTAATAGGATTAAAAAAAGTTTCATCATAAAATTTCTAGGTTCATTGGCAATTCCATCAAACCAAAAGTGAGTTGTCTAGCTGCAGCATTTTTTTTTAGAGTCATTTCTACGTTGTTTTAGTGTGTAATTAGCCATCACTGAACAAATAACCGTTATAAATAACAATAGATGGGAAAAATGATACTCAAATGATACACAATGGGCCTAGATTTGGATTGGCTTTTTTATAATATTATAAATTATTTGGTAAGTTAAAGTTAACTGGAAGTATAACAAGTTTCCACATATAATTCCAAGGTCAAATGGCAATTCCATCAAACCAAAAGTGAGTTGTCTAGCTGCAGCATTTTCTTTGCAGTCATTTTCTAAGATAAGATAAGATAAGCCTTTATTAGTCCCACAATGGGGAAATTCCAGGATTGCAACAGCACAGGGATAGCAACACTCAGAGCAACAATCAGAAGGCAAGAAAAAAACAAGCAAGCAAGAGCAGCTAATATACATATGTACGTATTACTATAAAATATATTTATTATATTTATATATCAATTGGCAATTCCAGCAAACCAAAAGTGCGTTGTCTAGCTGCTGCTTTTTTTGGGAAGTCAGTTTATCATCAGTGTATCATTATTACACAATACACAAAATGGGCCTAGATTTGGATTGGCTTTTTTATCCATCCATCCATCCATCCATCCATCTTCTACCGCTTTTCCGGAGGTCCGGGTCGCGGAGGCAGCAGTTCAAGCAGAGAAGCCCAGACTTCCCTCTCCCCAGCCACCTGCTCCAGCTCTTCAGAGGGGATACCAAGGCGTTCCCAGACCAGCTGGGAGACATAGCCCCCCTCCAGTGGGCTCACCACCTGCAGGAGGGATCATGGGGGTCCGGTGCTATGTGGATCAGGTGGCGGTCAAAGGCGGCTTTTTTATAATATTATAAATTATTTGGTAAGTTAAAGGGGTTTAGGATTAAGCTTCTGCATTATTTTAAATTACTCCGGTGTTTCAGCATTTAATTAACCGTCTGTTAACATTTAACCGTTTTGAACAACAGAGGCGACGTAGATGAAAAGTGCA
This sequence comes from Pholidichthys leucotaenia, assembly GCA_020510985.1. Taxonomy (NCBI): domain Eukaryota; kingdom Metazoa; phylum Chordata; class Actinopteri; order Cichliformes; family Pholidichthyidae; genus Pholidichthys; species Pholidichthys leucotaenia. The sequence continues at coordinate 455,582,383 of CM035836.1, forward strand.
CAACATTTTATTTAAAAAACACGTTTGACATATGTATGCACATGAACACTGAACAAATGAAATGATCTCTGAATGATCTCTGCTTCATATGCAGCTGCTTCAGATTCCTCCTGGGCAACCGCTATTCTCCTCTCCTGCTCCAACGTGTGTTGTCTCAATCCACGTCGTCTTCTCCTGTAAAATTCTCTTGTCTCGTTAAAGACATTCATTGTGTTAAAAACCCACAGAAGAATAGTGACCACCGTGGAAATCCTCCGCTCGTAATCCGCTATTTTCTTCTTTGTTGTGGAGGAGTCGGTCGCGTTCTTTACGTCAGCAGAGTGTGGCGCCGCCTCAATCCCGCCCACCCCCAGCAATACTCGGCTTTCCGCGGTTGTGATGGAGGCACAGCCGCGGGAGAAACAAGTAGTAAAGAAAAGAAAAGAGTAGAGCAGAACTATATAGTGGAAATGTGGCACATGAGTGTGTTTAGAGGTTGGTCTGGGCTCTTTTGTTACCATTCGTATTATCCGACTCTTCCATTTTTCATCAAGTTTCCTCCTGCGGCCACGTCCAGGGAGGTGGGCTACAGTCCATCCATCCATCCACCTTCTTCCACTTAATCCTTTTTCAGGTCGTGGGGGGGCTGGAGCCTATCCCAGCATCTTTGGGCGACAGGCAGGTACACCCTGGACAGATCGCCAGTCCATTGCAGGGCCAACACAGAGAGACAGACAACCATTCACTCTCACAGTCATACCTAAGGACAATTTAGAATCCCCAGTTTGATGCCAATTAACCTAACTTGCATGTTTTTGGCATGTGGGAGGAAACCGGAGAAATACCGGAGTAAACCCACGCAGACACGGGCAGAACATGCAAACTCCACAAAGATTACTGTTGGTCGGGGGCTGGGATCAAACCCAGGATCTCCCGGCCAAGGGTGAGTTGCTGTGCTGCCGCAGTGCTAAGCACTCTTCCATCGCACTGCCAGCTACAGTCCCATGGAGCTTAAATTTCTGAATAATATGTGCAACTGTAGTCACAGGAACATCAAGCTGCTTGGAGATGGTCTTATAGCCTTTACCTTTAACATGCTTGTCTATAATTTTCTTTCTAATCTCCTGAGACAACTCTCTCCTTTGCTTCCTCTGGTCCATGTTTAGTGTGGTACACACCATGTCACCATACAACACAGTGACTACTTGTCACCCTTTAAATAGGCCGACTGACTGATTACAAGTTTGTAGACACCTGTGATGTTAATTAGAGGACACATCTTGGTTGAACATGTCCCTATGGTCACATTATTTTCAATCTTTTCTAGGAGTACCATCATTTTTGTCCAGGCCTGTTTCATGAGTTTGTTTTTTAAAGTAATTCTGTTGAACCACAATTCAAAAGCATTGTCTGATTTTCATTGGTTAATTTTTATAGAATTTTTATTTATTACCACTTTTGTCAGATTCAAGTTATTTCTGTGACCATTGTGGGATTTTCTTTGATTAACAGAGGGGTACCAACAATTTCGTCCGCGTGTGTATGCTCAGAGGTTAGCAGGTAATCGGGCTGGGAAAACAGGTGTATAGTGGGGATGGAGAGAAAATGGACAAACGGACGATGACTGGACTGGTAGCTAAGCTGGAGACTAGCTGATTCCTCCCTCATTTTGTACACAGCAAGTCAACATCAAAGTCAGTCAGAAATCCCGACTGTGGCCACTCCGACTCGCTAACGTTAGCAGCCAAATCTACCCGACTAATACAGCGAAATGTAACAAAAGAAGCCAAAATGGCACAAGATATATCATCAACTCTAGACTAATGAACAAGCTGGCCTATTGTGGTGACTATAATTAAAAAAAAACAACATAAAACCCCTGGTTGCTGTGATTTGCATCACAAAGTTAGCCATGCTAATGGTCATGGTACCCGTGTCATGCCTAGAAAAAACAAAAATCAAAATGAGCCATAATGACATGAGATATACAAGAACACTCTGAGGCAAATGCAATATCCCCCACCTCCATTTTCTTTGAAGATCCCAATACTTACTGATAGAGAGCAGTTTTCAACTTTTCAGTACAGTTACTGTGGTAGAACCAAATTATGATAAGCCCATCATCCACAAATATACAGTAAAGTATACAACCCATAGTTGTAGGGAAGGATCCCAAGATGAACCTGTGTAGCAAGTTTGGTGACCCTAGAGGGCTTTACACGTTCTATAGTAAGAGATCATAGCGAGTGCCAGCCCTGACCTTTGGACCCCAAACCTGTAGTCTGAAGTCATGGTCTCAGAGTGAACCTGTGTACCAGGTTTGGTGACCCTAGCTTTGTTGTTGAGATATACAGTAGTTTACAAGCACATTTTGATGCTGACCTTTGAACTTGAGATCCCAAAACCACAGTCACACTTCAGGGTTCATTGGGTGAACCTGTGTACCAAGTTTGGTGACCCCAGCTTTACTTGTACAGTATTAAGGCATAAGGAATGTTAACCTTGATCTTTTGACCCCAAACCCATAGTCAGATGTCAGGATCCCAAGGTGAACCTGTGTACCAGGTTTGGTGGCCCTAGCTTTATGCACTGTATAGTAATAAGGCATAAGAAATGTTAACCTTGACCTTTTGACCCCAAACCCATAGTCAGAGGTCAGGATCCCAAGGTGAACCTGTGTAGCAAGTTTGGTGACCCTAGCTTTCTTTGTTGTTGAGATAAAGTTTATAAACACCAAGTTTGGTGACCCTAACTGTACTTGTACAGAAATAAAGCATAGGGAATGTGAACCTTGACCTTTGACCTTCTAACCCAAACCCATAGTCAGAGGTCAGGATTCCAAGGTGAACCTGTGTACCAGGTTTGGTGGCCCTAGCTTTACTCGTTTTATAATAATAGTAAATGTAATATTTACCATTGTGCAACTGCAATGTTAACTTTGAACCTTTGACCCCTTGACCCCAAACTCATAGTTAGGTGATGGTGTAAGTCAGGGGTGTCCAACCATGTGCCATGGAGAGCCAAGACCCTGCAGGTTTTCTCTTCTACCCAGTCTCTTCAGCAGGTGTTTTCACTTATCAGCAATCAGTGGGAAGAAGTTCACAGAAATCTGCTGTTGAAGACACTGGTTGGAGGTAAAACCTGCAGGGTCTTGGCTCTCCATGGCACATGGTTGGACACCCCTGGTGTAAGTCATCCGAGATGTGTATTAGATACAACTACTGTATTCATTTGAAAAGCCTACATCATTTCTTTCAGTAGTTACTGTGTTTAGAAGATTTTTTATGTTTATTTTTTGGTTTTGATTCCTTGTTTTTAATTTTTTTGTCTTGATGTTCAAATAAATAAAATCAATCAAACCTCTGACCTCAAGGTCATCCGATGAGAGTGAAGTTGCAATATGCGCATCAGAGTGTATCAAACCATGGTATCAAGTTTCAAAACAATCGGACCAACACTGTAGGAGTTGATTTTACAAAAGTGGGACAGACGGACAGACGGATGGGCCGACCCATAACATAATCCCTCTTCAGTCTTCGCCCAAAGGAGTCGAAGACTGAAGAGCAGGCACTACTTCGACCGGCAGGGAATAATTACTGACTGTGGATTAATGAATGAGCTGGGACCACATACAGTGGGGCAAAAAAGTATTTAGTCATCCACCAATTGTGCAAATTCTCCCACTTAAAAGATAAGAGAGGTCTCCAATTTTCATCATAGGTATACCTCAACTATGAGAGACAAAATGAGAAAAAAAATCCAGAAAATCACATTGAAGGATTTTTAATGAATTAATTGGTAAATTCCTCGGTAAAATAAGTATTTGGTCAATAACAGAAGTTCATCTCAATACTTTATTATATACCCTTCGCTGGCAATGACAGCGGTCAAACGTTTTCTGTAAGTCTTCACAAGGTTTTCACAAACTGTTGCTGGTATTTCGGCCCATTCCTCCATGCAGATCTCCTCTAGAGCAGTGATGTTTTGGGGCCGTCACTGGGCAACACGGACTTTCAACTCCCTCCAAAGATTTTCTATGGGGTTGAGATCTGGAGACTGGCTAGGCCACTCCAGGACCTTGAAATGCTTCTTACGAAGCCACTCCTTTGTTGCCCGGGCGGTGTGTTTGGGATCATTGTCATGCTGAAAGATCCAGCCACGTTTCATCTTCAATGCCCTTGCTGATGGAAGGAGGTTTTCACTCAAAATCTCACAATACATGGCCCCATTCATTCTTTCCTTTACACGGATCAGTCGTCCTGGTCCCTTTGCAGAAAAACAGCCCCAAAGTATGATGTTTCCACTCCCATGCTTCGCAGTAGGTATGGTGTTCTTTCTCCTCCAAACACGACAAGTTGAGTTTTTACCAAAAAGTTCTATTTTGGTTTCATCTGACCATATGACATTCTCCCAATCCTCTTCTGGATCATCCAAATGTTCTCTAGCAAACTTCAGACGGGCTTGGACATGTACTGGCTTAGCAGGGGGACACATCTGGCACTGCAGGATTTGAGTCCCTGGCGGCGTAGTGTGTTACTGATGTAGCCTTTGTTACTTTGGTCCCAGCTCTCTGCAGGTCATTCACTAGGTCCCCCCGTGTGGTTCTGGGATTTTTGCTCACCGTTCTCGTGATCATTTTGACCCCACGGGGTGAGATCTTGCGTGGAGCCCTAGATCAAGGGAGATTATCAGTGGTCTTGTATGTCTTCCATTTTCTAATAATTGCTCCCACAGTTGATTTCTTCACACCAAGCTGCTTACCTATTGCAGATTCAATCTTCCCAGCCTGGTGCAGGTCTACAATTTTGTTTCTGGTGTCTTTTGACAGCTCTTTGGTCTTGGCCATAGTGGAGTTTGGAGTCTGACTGTTTGAGGTTGTGGACAGGTGTCTTTTATACTGATAACGAGTTCAAACAGGTGCCATTAATACAGGTAACGAGTGGAGGACAGAGGAGCCTCTTAAAGAAGAAGTTACAGGTCTGTGAGAGCCAGAAATCTTGCTTGTTTGTAGGTGACCAAATACTTATTTTACCGAGGAATTTACCAATTAATTCATTAAAAATCCTTCAATGTGATTTTCTGGATTTTTTTTCTCATTTTGTCTCTCATAGTTGAGGTATACCTATGATGAAAATTGGAGACCTCTCTCATCTTTTAAGTGGGAGAAGTTGCACAATTGGTGGCTGACTAAATACTTTTTTGCCACACTGTATGTGTAATAGTGTGACTAGAATTTACAGAGAACAGCTCTGAAAACCCTGGTCAGGCTACTAGCTGCACTGTAGCTATGAAAGCTCTGAGGCTCAGTAGAAAACTTCCTCTTCCCCTCTGAGGATAGGGTGTTCCAGATTAACCAGGAGGCAGGCCTGTATCAGGTCTATAAAGAATGATGCAATAAACTCACAGAATAGAAATTCAAATTAAATGTTACAGGTAGGGTCATAGTCCTAGTTTCTGTAGGAAGAGAGCTCCTGTGCAGGAGGACTTTGGTCTGTTTGGCTTTGCAGATCATATCATGTCACTGAAATCTTACATAACCCACAAAAAAGAGGGGGGGGGCAAAATGCAGAATAGGGGCCCTTTAAAACATTTTTGATAAGACCTACTATGCAAAAAGTATCACACATGAAGAGGAATTTAACTCTTTGATGTCAACGCTAAAAATTACCAACAAAGCAATATTTAAGGACAATCTATTTCAGATTCTCCTAAGTTAAAGACATCTATGACAACATCATACAGTACCATTAATTTAACTGGGTGGCACACAGGTATTCTCTCCGTTTCAGAAGCACTAATTATTACTATTTAAACCCAGTGAAAATATGAAGTGTGGTGAACACTGACCTGCCAGCCTTTATCAGCTGTTCTGTAGTACGGGTAGTTCTTGGTGATGTGGGTGTATATTCCATTCAGTGTTAGTTGTTTATCCGGAGCCATGGTGATAGCTTGGACTATTAGCTGTGCATATGAATAAGGTGGTTTGGAGTCATCCTGCGGGAGATGAAAGCAATAACTTTAAAATCACGGTGAAGGAAAAGTGTGTCACATGCATGAAAACACTCGTGCACAATTCAAGCAGGATCTGCAATCCAAAGTCTAAGCTGCTGTAAGTGTTGGGCAATTTTTAGACTTCAATGAGTAACCAGTGATGTTCAAAGTGCTCGAATCCATCGAGACTTCTCTGAAGTCTGCTTCCTTCATCATGCACTCTCTTGTTAGAGTGTACCCACTTTGAATCCATTTTATAGTCAAACAGATGCAATGACACCACCTTCTATTGACATGGTACTGGTGAACAATCTAGAGCCTGTTATACACATTTCAATCAAAACATTAAGGGAAAACAGCAAAGTTGTAAGTATAAATTGGCCTGCCAACACTGCAACATTTTTCTGGTAAAATTAAAGCTTTCTTCTTGTAAATTTACAACTTTTGTCACAAATTTGCAATTTTTTTTTCCTAAAAAATTTGCAGCATTCGCATTTTTGTTTGCTGTTAGCAGTTTAGCTGCTGGCATGGCAACTTCAATCAAGGCCAATTTCTGAACTGTGGCAAAGTTTGGTAACAAAGGTTTCTATGACAGATGTCCATTACGCATGTCCACCAGTAACAGTAAGAAGTTGATATTACTTTAGATATTCCTACTTCTGTTAACAATAAGGACATCGATTAGCCCTTTCCCCCTCCCACCAGGCTAAGGGTGTGCTATAGATCACTGCCAGTATAACTGTGGATGCCTGTTATCATCAAAATAGGTCATAAGAGTGTGATATTGTGACTAGAATTTGGATAGACTCTAAAAGGCCTGTGGATTTGCTACATTAGCTTTTAGCCATCAGTAGTTTGATTGATGGGGCTTCCATGTTTTGGCAGTGCTGATAGACCATAATTTCTGACCAGTCAGTCAGTGATGTGGGTGGGCTTCAGCCACTCCGCGAGTTCAAAACACTTCACTTCATACAACTTTGAACCAATCATGTTTTGTAATAGAGTTATTTGACTTAGTCATGTGATTATTTCAGGCTTAGTAGGAAGCACTCTTCCCCTCCTTTCTTAGTAGTGTCACTTTACTCGCACCTTTGGGCTGTCTTCACCTGAGGCCTCCTTGTCGTTTTCTGCCTGAGAGTTATCACCTATGAGATCGGACGCCAGAACACGGCCAGCCCTGTAGATGGAAAGCCCGGCACCCCGTGGACTTGATGGACAGGAGTTTGCCGCGCTGAAAGAGAGAAAAAAAAAAAATGTATATCTCTGCGGCTCTTTTGATTTTTCCAAAGCTTCAGACTCACTACTTGAGCAGTCCTACCTGATGGTGCCCGTAGGTGAAGGCAGTGGACTCATGAAGTGGGCGATGTTGTCGGGAATGTTTATGGTCAGAGGGGAAATTTGGGGTTGGACCGGCTTGACCGGTACTTCCGGCACGTTCCTTTGCTCCTTCTTGTCATTGGTTAGAACGGTGAATGTAATCTTTATATTTGTGCTTGGGAAGCGGAAGCAACACCTGAGAAAGAGAGAGGGAGAAGCACCAATAAGGACACAGAAAGCAAATGTCAGCTGCTGATTCAATACTGTTTGGAGCAGGGGTCTCAAATGTACAGCCTGCGGGCCAAATCCAGCCTTCCAGAGAGTCCGAACTGACCCACGGGATGAATTTACAAAGTGTGAAAATTAAATAATAGAATACACGGGAAGCACTTTTTCAATAAAGTAACTGCTATTCCCAATTTGTCCATTTGGGGTTGCACAAGAGTAGTAGACACAAAAGTGATCCCGATTTCCACTGAGGGAGTCTGTTATACAGGTCGGAAGGACAGGATTTCTCCCATAAAGACTCCAAGGAAAACTTTTCCCACCTGCCTCTGTTGTTATCCCTTCTCACCCATCGCTAAAAATATGCAGCAAGTCTTTTTTTTTTATGGATTCCGGATCCAGCACACACTGAAATGTCACGGTATTTACTGTATTTAATAACTGTTCTTTAAAAATACATTTATCCCCATGTCTCACAGCTCAGCGGGTGCTGGGGTGGGGGGTCAGTTCACTGTCTTTTGCTGGATGTTTTTACAGCTGGAACCAGTTTTCCTTGTCTCAAAATTTTTCAAACATGTTCAAAACAAGAGAAGCTGTGGTGTCTTGACAAAGAGTGATGGGCCACCAAAAACTGATTGGCTTGCTGCGGGAGTGCACTTTGCTTGGCTAAAGCCGTTTCTCTTCTGATTCTGAAGGGCTGTTCAGAGTCCCTCCAAAAGGAAAACCCTTGTGTTCTGTAGACAGCGTTTGCCAGTCCCTCCAGGATTTCGCGGGACGCTTTTATGATTGTTGCGGCCCAAAAAGCCTGAATTCGCGGGAGCTTTTTAAAAAAGTTGCGATAAAAACTGATGTTTTGAGGTTTTTTTGCACTAAAAGTTGTGAGAAAAATTACAAATTTTAAAGCAGATGTTTTTTTCCATAGTTTACTGCAGTGAAAAAGCACAGGATTGTCAAAATTTTCCTATTAAACAGTGATTTGTAAATTAAGCAGAAACTTCTGCTATACAGAAAAAATTCTTGTGCAACAGCAAATACAGACTTTAACACAATATCCATTACAACAGCTAAATTGCATTGAATGCACGTTAAAAGAGTATAGATTTAGAAATTATTGGCAGCACCTTCATTTGAAACCTCCCTATGGTCCCCAACCACTCAGTAACGAGCGGAGAGGAAAAAACAATTTATTCTCTTGCTCTGTATTGTCTATTGGAGTCTGTTTTTCTAAAAAAAAAAAAAAAAAAAAAAAAAAAAAAAAAAAAAAAAAATACAGATAATATTCTCTCTCTTTCTGTGCCTAACTCCTACCTGTCTGTCTGCTGCGTGTCTTGACACACACACGTCTCATCAGACACTCATCTTTCATTTAGGGGTGGGCGGCGTTCGTCCGTGTCCAAACTGGAGATTCACAGTTTTAAAGCTCATTGACAAGATGTAGTAATGATTTTACCTCTAAAGATGTATAAAATGTTCAAACACTGGCTGTAGTGTTAGATTTGCTCGCTTTGTTTGTGGTTTTATGGCGTTTCTCCTCCTACACGCTCCCGCGATGGGGTGCTTTTGGGACAGCCGGATGTTTTTCCAACACAAGCCCAACAGCTTCGTGCACGCGGTCAGGATGGAAACGTGGTGAGACGTCCACCGGCAGGCTGGGGGAGACAGAGGAAGGGACGGTGTTGGAAACCTCATGGGTGAGTGTTTTTTTTTTATTTTTTTTTTTTAAATCACACACACTGTTTTTGCTGATGTGTTCGGTTAATACTCACTGTAAACACGGAAGTGAATGTGGTACAGCGATGGATTTGACTGGTTAGACTGACCGTTTGAGCGCCACTCAGGAACAAATTTGATTGGTGAAATTGGCGGAAGTTGACAAGGATTGGCCAAAATTGTGGGAAAGTTGTGGTGATTGTACAAAGTTGCAAGGTCACGCAATAGTCGCGCTGATTGGCTGATTTCATGTGAATTGACGCGATCGCAACATTGCAAAATCCTGGAGGAACTGGCTTGCATACACAGCAGTATTCAGAGTGTTTTTTGAGCCACTGCAGCTGCCGCTCAGTAAAGCTGCTGCTCAGAGAAGCCGCATTTCACGTATGCGCAATGAGTATAATATGCAGTTCACATGTCAGTACTGTTGGCGGCAGCCAAGAGCTACCAAACTGATTTGAACAGCTGCAATCCAAACAGAACAGCACAGTGGCAGACGTTTAAAACAGCGGAAGCGATGGAGGTATGTGAATACAGTGACAATCAAGACAAACAGGAGCTTTTGCTGTTTAGTGGCAGAGGAAGAAAACAGACAGGCCAAAAGACGGTCATCTGTTCACCCAGTATTGGCAGACTGCTCAGTACTTCCCTCTGGCGGGAGTTTCCAGGCGCATGTGCAGCTCACTGCAACCATTTGCGAACTTGTACGTGTGTACACTTTTTGGGGGCTGCATGCGCTCGGTCAGCGCTCACCCTCTGCGTAGGGTTTGTGCACGAATGTGTCCACTGCACTCGCTCGCGTACCAGCGCGTTTTTGCCACTACGAATGGGGCTTGAGGCTGACGGCTGCATTTGAGTAAAGCAGATGTAACTTTTTGTCCATGCAATTAGCAAAGGTAAGTCTGTGAATATTTAATGCGGTGAGGGATTAGTCATAATTTTAGCTCCATGAGTTTTGTGTTATATAATCAGAGGTCACATTTTATCCTGTAGCAGCTTTTAATGTTTTGCCTTATTCTTTAAGTGTACTGAAATTAACAAAATCCGTGTATAACGATGTAAAAGTCAGTAAAGCTTTTCTTTCCCATGAATACTATTGTTTGTGCATTATTTACCTCTTAAAATTATATATTGTAAGTACAATGCATAAAAGGTATGCTTCATCTGCCAAAAACTCATGAAAGGCTCCTAATTTGGATTAAAACATTTTATCTGCCAAAAAATTCTTGATTTGGTTCTTCAAGGTTGAACTGTGAAGATTATAACATGTTCTGTCCAACTTGTGAATAGTCTCAAAGGGCTGTTATAGTTTATAAATATTATTTCACTTGCCAAAAATTGATTAAAGGTCTTAATGTTGATTGAAACAGTTTTCATGCTTTAAAAATAACTTGATTTGGTTGTTCAGGATTAAATTGTGAATACTGTAATTTGCTCTGTCACACTTGTGAATAGTCTCAAAGGGCTGTTATAGCTTATAAATACTGTGGTGTGAAAAAGTGTTTGCCCCCTTCCTGATTTCTCTTTTTTGTATGTTTGTGACACTTAAATGTTTCAGATCATCAAACAAATTTAAACATTAGACAAAGATAACACAAGTAAACACAAAATGCAGTTTTTAAATGAATGTGTTTATTATTAAGGGTAAAAAAAATCCAAACCTACATGGCCCTGTATGAAAAAGTGACCCCCCCCCCCCCGTTAAAACAAATTAACTGTGGTTTATCACATCTTTGGAAAGCCAAATTCAATTTCTCTAGCAACACCCAGGTTGATTACTGCCACACCTGTTCTCAATCACAAAATCACTTAAATAGGACCTGCCTGACAAAGTGAAGTAGACCAAAAGATCCTCAAAAGCTACACATCATGCTGTGATCCAAAGAAATTCAGGAACAAATGAGAACAAGTAGTTGAGATCCATCAGTCTGGAAAAAGGTTATAAAACCATTTCTGAAGCTTTGGGACTCCAGCAAACCACAGTCAGAGCTATGATCTACAAATGGTGAACCTTCCCAAGAGTGGCCAGTTGACCAAGAGCACAGCAACGACTCATCCAAAAGGTCACAAAAGACCCCCCTGACCTGAATCCGATTTGAGATGCTGTGGCATGACCTTAAAAAGGCGTTTTATGCTTGAAAACCCTCCAGTGGCTGAATTACAACAATTCTGCAAAGATGAGTGTGCCAAAATTCTTCCACAGTGCTGTAAAAGACTCATTGCCAGTTACCGCAAACACTTGATTGCAGTTGTTGCTGCTAAGAGTGGTCCAACCAGTTATTAGGTTTAGGGGGCAATCACTTTTTCATACAGGGCCATGTAGGTTTGGATTTGTTTTTTTTCCTTAATAATAAACACTTTCATTTAAAAACTGCATTTTGTGTTTACTTGTGTTATCTTTGTCTAATATTTAAATTTGATGATCTGAAACATTTAAGTGTGACAAAAAAAAAAAAAAGAGAAATCAGAAAGAGGGCAAACACTTTTTCACACCACTGTATGTTATTTAACCTGCTAAAAATTGATTAAGGGTCTTAATGTTGATTGAAACAGTTGGCATGCTTTAAAAATGATTTTATTTGGTTCAGGATTAAATTGTGAATACTGTAACTTGCTCTCTCGCACGTGTGAAACAGTCTCAAAGAACAATAATTCTGTATTTCACCTGCCAAAAATTAAGGGTCTTAATCTGGATTGAAACTCCAGAAAGCAGTTCAAGCAGAGAACTGCTGAACTGCTTGAACTGCTTTCTGGAGTCCTTTGCTTGAACTGCTGCCTCCGTGACCTGGACCTCCGGAAAAGCGGTAGAAGATGGATGGATGGATGGATGAAACTCCAGAAATCCAATAATAACCAGTTTATTCATGTGCATGTAAACATGATCACTGACCATGTTTACATGCACACTAATAAACCGGTTATGACTGGATTTATGCAGTTATCTGATTATTCAAGTGGCCATGTAAACAGAACAATCCGATAAAGGCCATGTAACTGGGGTCATTACTCCAACTCATTCAGGCTGTTCATGTTTTGTAAAAGATCAATGGTTCAATAAATGTAAACATTTCACAATGTACTTGTACTTCTTTGTACTAAATTTGGAGTTGCCATTAGGTTGTTTTGCTATTATTTTATTGGTCCGGCCCAGTTGACATTAAATCCGGCGGTACGTGGTCCCCGAGCTAAAATGAGCTTGACACCCCTGGTTTGGAGGGACAATCAGCTCAAAAATCATTAACCCATTTTCTTAACTGCCTGTTCCAGGTGGGCAAAAGGTGGAGTACAACCTGGATATGCTGGTCAGATCAACACCAACTTCAACAGACCCTACTTCAAATTAAACATTCAAATTTATCAAAGTGTTGAAATCCGGAACACCACCATCCTTTAAAAAAAATATCCTGTTTATATAATTTACCTCTGGTCTGTAGTGTAAAAATATACTTTTGATACAGAGAGAGCCTTGTGCAAACAGCTCATTCTGCAGGAAAATCTTTCCCCATTTAGTCTTTCCTTACACTAAAGCTGGTCAAGTCTCTGTTGAGGCTCCCCTCAATGTCACTGAACATCTGCTGCAAGCTGGAAGGCAACTCTAACCAGAACTGACAGCAGGTGGAGAACTGGTTCATACGCCGCAAAGATGAGCTGCAGAGCACAAGGACTATCGTCACCAACTGCAAATAAAGACGGCAGAGTCTTCTGCAGGATGAACAACTACCTAGAGAAAATTACTACCCTGTTATTTATTGTCCCAAAGTATGTTTATAGAGTCTATTATTACTGAATGAGTACCTGATTAAGAATGAACACATGCATGCATACTTGTCTACAAATTATGATTTGTAGACAAGTGGCAAATTACCCCTTATAAAAATTAACTTTAAAGGGTAGCGGGTTAGAGCTGGATGCCGCCATATTTACTCTTCTGAAGGGAAAATTGATTTTCACAATACTCTCTTTTCTTTGACATTGTCCAAACAAAAAAAAAAAATTCTGCCCAGCCCTACTGCCCCTTACCGTATGGCTAGCCCATGAAGCTGTGTGACACTGTGAGAGGATGTAAACACTGATGCTGAAGTGAAATGTTGGCTAACAAATTATTTCAGTTAATGGATTTAGATAGCAGGGGTGGGGGAAATAATTGTTTTTCCAATGCATCGTGATACAGAACGAAAAAGCAAAACTCAGAAAAGTAGAACTGTACCAGCTGGACAGTCTATGGTGACACACAAAACGGAGACAAATGAAGCCCAATTCATGGCACAAACTCCTCGTTTCAATCCTGGTTGTTCAAATCAGTTTTCTGGAGTATCGCCGTCATACTATGTGGACATTTGGACCATAGATTACATTCAATGCACGTGCGGGAAATGCGGCAGTGGCAGACGGCTTCAGTGCCTGAAAACTACTTTGAACAGAGCTGTGTACTTGACCGCAGTCTGCATCAGTTTTGTTTGTGCCGCTACCATGAATCCAGCCTGATGGCGAAGCAGGACACCCGACCTGCAAAGCCACAGCTATACCAAAACATGGAATCACCGAAGACGGTGGGTAAGAAATACTTCTGTTCTTTCATTAGAAGTCTAACATTTGTGTTAGAAATTCTGGGTATTTTTGACTTAAGGACAATGTCACTTGTGGGAGGAAAAAAAATCCCGAATAAAGAAAAAAAGATGCATCAAGAATGGATTCAAAATCGACTGGGAGTGCCCTGAACCGTTGTTGAATCGTGAGGTGTCTTAAGATTACCACCCCCATTAGACCGTACAAAGAAAACAGTTCATAAATGAAACTAACACTTACAAACCTTCGAAAAAGGTCATCATTTCTGAAGGGGAATAATGACTTTTACACATATTCGAGAGGCCGCACATCTGTACCGCCTATGTGGCCAAAAATCAGGCAACTACAACAAAAACAGTCTTGATGGAGGGCAGCATAACAGGCTCCATAAATAACATCTAGCTGTAACTTTGCAGTTACCTCCATGTTTAAACCTTGAGTGAATTAAGCACTTATTACTGTGTTCATGTGCTGCTATAAGCCTCCTGCCTGGCAACAAGCAGGTCAAACTGGTCCAAATGAAGCCCAGAGAGGAAAACTAGAGTTTAGCTTCACACCGTTTAAAAATGGACACCCTCCGTCTCCATTATGTAATAGATCCCGTCTAATATGTCTCATTTATTATTACTGGAGTATATTTGGACAAGTCCCTTCTAGCTTTAACATAAACTACTTCCAAGATGACACGGCATTAACAAGAACTAGAGAAACAAGAAAGTTTCAAATTAAAACATTCCACCTGCAATTCGGAGAAAGACCAAGAGTGAACCTACTGAACGTGGACAGCATGTTGCCTAGCTGTCACTATGGCAGATCAAATTCACTACTGCACTAACCTTAGCTCCGTCTGTGTTGCTGTAACACTATAGCATGATTACTAGACAAACATTAGCCACATGCATAGGGCACCAAAATGTTTGGGATACCAAATTTTATTCAAATGGAAATTTTGTTGATTTAAAAGGACTATTTGTCTTCGATATCAATTAATAGAATGAAACTAAACCAATTTTATGGTGTGGGACCATATTCTAAATTAAACACAATCATGCTGACTCCATGAGCTTTTACTTCAGCATCAAATTCAAAGCAAGCATCAAATGATAGTCTTCATGACATCAACAATATCATTTATCATGGTAATTTATGGGACAATTTGTCTGACAAAATCTGTTATTGTTACAGGCCTAATTTCTCAAGCTCCAAACATTTGCTTCAAATCAAAGGTGACTATTTGGGGTGGGTTAAAAAGATTGATTCTTTGATTCTAATCAATCTACATCTGAATGAGCCGATAGCAATTCACAAAATCTGTGGATTGTTTCCTTAATAAAATGCTTTTTACATGTGCAAAGCAAAAGGAGTCTGGGCCGGCTGAACTCTGGCGGGATTCACCGGTCACGCCAGAGCGTGGATCATCAAGGCTCCCAGCTGATGGTAAACAAACAGATGTGGTTTTGTCAAGCTTGTCGCAAGACTTGCAAAGTCGAGGTGAAACATTGCAGAAATACCACAAATCTCAAACGTTTAGTAAGGCATCATCAACGACAATACCAAATTTGTATTAATAAATAAAACACTGTCGCAACTTCTCGGAAGTCGGTGGAGAGAGTTGCTGCAATGTGTGAAAACTAGAACAACAGTTGACACTACAAACCCCCTCTACATTAAAGAAAGCCCTTGTTAGCACTTTGTCAAATCATTAGTTAAAGAGAAGCAGTCAACTTCATTTGTCATTCAATCAATACAGCCAATCTTGTACAGTAGAATGAAATTGCATTTCTCCTAGCTACAATATTAATCACATCTAGAATCAGAAGGGCCGCTGCCATGCAAGGCGCCGCCACCAACAACTTTTCCTTCCCCCATTCCATTATGCTGAACACCAAACTACAAGGTGGGAAACACCATTTTATATGGTCTTTGGTATGACCCAGCCTTGACTTGAACCCACAACCTCCCAACTGTGGGGCAGATGCTCTACCACTAGGCCACCACTCCAGTGGTGTTCATTATTGTAACCAGGGATTAAAGAAAAAAGTCCTGAGCATGAACTTTTTTCCGGGGGCAGGGTCATGGGGTGGACACAGCGCACACATAATATATACAGTCGTGAAAAAATTACATTATTACATTATTCACATATTGATGTCTAATCTTGTTTTTACTTATCTCTGAAAAAGAAGGTGGTTTAATTGCAGGTAAATAAAAATTAACCTCGTTTTACTCATTAAAAAATACCACTAAAAATGCTTATTCTAATTGAGGAAAAAGTTAAGACACCCTACCTCCTAATAGCTAGTGTTACCCCCTTTGGCTGAAATAACTTCAGTGAGACACTTCTTGTAGCCATCTACCAGTCTCTGACATCGGTCTGAGGAAAGTTTGCCCCACTCCTCAACACCGAATTCTTTCAGCTGTGAGATGATTGAGGGGTTTCTTGCATGTACAGCCCGTTTCAAGTCACCCCACAGCATCTCAATGGGATTAAGATCTGGGCTTTGACTCGGCCATTCCAGGACTCTCCATTTCTTAGTTTTTAGCCAGTCCATGATGGATTTACTGGTATGTTTTGGGTCACTGTAATGTTGCAGGATCCAGTTCCACTTCAGCTTTAAATTTTTTACAGATGGTCTCACGTGGTCCTCAAGCACCCTCTTGATATATGGTAGAATTCATGGTGGATTCTATGATGGTGAGGTGGCCAGGTCCTGCTGCAGCAAAGCATCCCCAAACCATGACGCTTCCCCCTCAATGCTTCACAACAGTTGGTATGAGGTTCTTTTCCTGGAATGCTGTATTTGGTCTACGCCAAATATGTCCTCTGTTTTGGTGTCCAAATAACTCAATTTTAGACTCATCTGCTCATCCATCCATCCATCTTCTTCTGCTTAATCCTTTTCGGGTTGCGGGGGGGCTGGAGCCTATCCCAGCATCTTTGGGGGAGAGGCAGGATACACCCTGGACAGATCGCCAGTCCATCGCAGGCCCAACACAGAGAGACAGACAACCATTCACTCTCACAGTCATACCTAAGGACAATTTAGAATCCCCAGTTTGATGCCAATTAACCTAACTTGCATGTTTTTGGCATGTGGGAGGAAACCGGAGAAATCCCGGAGTAAACCCACGTAGACACGGGAAGAACATGCAAACTCCACACAGATCACTGTTGGTCGGGGGCTGGGATCGAACCCAGGATCCCCCGGCCAAGGGTGAGTTGCTGTGCTCATCCCCCCCCTCCCCCCGCCCCCCCGCCAAGGGTGAGTTGCTGTGCTGCCACTCAAAGAACATTATTCCAGAAGTCCTGGTCTTTGTCTATGTTCTCTCTGGCACACTTCAGTCTGGCCTTCATGTTTCTCTTAGAGAGCGAAGGTTTTCTCCTTGCAGGCCTCCCATGCAAGGTAAACATGTGCAGTCTCTTTCTGATTGTAGAGGCATGCACTTTCACATCAACAGTAAAAAGAGCCTGCTGTAGGTCCCATGATGACATTTTAGGGTTTTTGGAGACCTCTTTTAGCATTCTGCAATCTGTTCTCAGGGTGAACTTGCTTGGATGGCCAGACCTGGGCATGTTGGCAGTTGTTTTGAATGTCCTCCACTTGTAGACTATTTTCTGGACAGTGGAATGGCTGATTTCAAATTCTTTTGAGTTCTTTTTAAATCCCTTACCAGACTCATAAGCTGCTACAATCTTCTTTCTGAAGGCCTCAAACAGCTCTTTCGATCTCACCATGGTGTTCACTCTCACTTCAACAGTCAGGAGCACACCAAACTAAATGTCTGCGGTTTAAATAGGACAAGCCTCCTTCAAAATGCGGCGTAATGATGTTCTAGTCATATGCACCTGATGTGATACACCTGTGTGTGATTTTAGTCATTTTAAGTGGGAATAAATGTGAGGGTGTCCTAATTTATTCCTCACCAGAAATTGCAC
Source organism: Pholidichthys leucotaenia (assembly GCA_020510985.1). Lineage (NCBI taxonomy): Eukaryota > Metazoa > Chordata > Actinopteri > Cichliformes > Pholidichthyidae > Pholidichthys > Pholidichthys leucotaenia. The sequence goes on from CM035836.1 coordinate 455,600,108, forward strand.
GTTTTTAGAATTACATTTTACAGAAAGCCTGGGATCAGGCTTCAAAAAAGGGGACCGGAGGGTGTGCTCCAACTTTAGAGGGATTACACTCCTCAGCCTCCCTGGGAAGGTCTATGCCAAGGTACTGGAGAGGCGAGTCCGGCCGTTGGTCGAACCTCGGATTCAGGAGGAGCAATGTGGTTTTCGTCATGGCCGTGGCACATCGGACCAGCTCTTTACCCTCTTGAGAATTCTCGAGGGTTTGTGGGAGTTTGCCCAACCAGTTTACATGCATTTTGTGGACCTGGAGAAGGCATTCGACCGCGTCCCTCGTGGTTTTTTGTGGGGGGTGCTTCAGGAGTATAGGGTATCAGGCTTGTTCATGAGACCGAGCTATTTGGTCTCTGTATGACCATTGTGAGAGTTTGGTTCGTACTGCCAACACTCGGTCGGACTCATTCCCAGTGAGAGTTGGACTCCGCCAGGGCTGCCCTTTGTCACCGATCCTGTTCATAATTTTTATGGACAGGATTTCTAGGCGCAGCCAGGGAACGGAGGGTGTCAGGCTTGGTGACCACAGGATCTCATCTCTGTTGTTTGCAGATGATGTTGTCCTGTTGGCTTCACCCAGCAAGGACCTACAGTTCTTGCTGGAATGGTTTGCCACTGAGTGTGAAGCGGCTGGGATGAGAATCAGCACCTCCAAGTCCGAGTCCACGGTCCTCAGCCAGAAAAAGGTGGATTGTCCTCTCCTGGTTGAGGACAGGCTCCTGCCCCAAGTGGAGGAGTTTAAGTATCTTGGGGTCTTATTCACGAGTGAGGGGAGAATGGAGCGAGAGACTGACAGACGGATCGGAGCAGCATCTGCAGTGATGCGGACGTTGTACCGGTCTGTTGTGGTGAAGAGGGAGCTTAGTTCTAACGCAAAGCTGTCGATTTACCAGTCAATCTACGTTCCTACTCTCACCTATGGTCACGAGCTTTGGGTAATGACTGAAAGAACGAGATTGCGGATACAAGCGGCTGAAATGAGCTTTCTCCGTAGGATTGCTGGACTCACCCTCAGAGATAGGGTGAGGAGCTCAGTCATTCGGGAGAGGCTCAGAGTAGAACCGCTGCTCCTCCACATTAAAAGGAGTCAGTTGAGGTGGTATGGGCATCTGATTAGGATGCCTCCTGGACACCTCCCACTTGAGGTGTTTCAGGTACGTCCCACTGGGAGGAGACCCCGGGGCAGACCCAGGACTCGGTGGAGAGACTATGTCTCCCAGCTGGTCTGGGAACACCTTGGTATCTTCTCTGAAGAGCTGGAGCAGGTGGCTGGGGAGAGGGAAGTCTGGACTTCTCTGCTTGAACTGCTGCCTCCGCAACCCGGACCTCCGGAAAAGTGGTAGAAGATGGATGGATGGATTTTACAGAAAATATTTAAGTTTTTTCTTCAGTTTTAATTGTTTAGTTATATTACCTGAATCTTCCAGTATTGTTAAAATTGATATCAAATATCCATATTCAAGATTCAAAGATTTTATTTGTCAATGCTACTACACGTACAGGACATACAGGAGAAATGAAATGCCGTTTCTCTCTCTTCAGTGGTGTGCGCAATATAAAATAAAAATAAGGTTGGAAAAACAACAGCAGTCTATGTACAGTAATGCTACCTGTAGTGCAAATAACATCCATCCATCTTCTACCGCTTTTCTGGAGGTCCGGGTCGCGGAGGCAGCAGTTCAAGCAGAGAAGTCCAGACTTCCCTCTCCCCAGCCACCTGCTCCAGCTCTTCAGAGAGGATACCAAGGCGTTCCCAGACCAGCTGGGAGACATAGTCTCTCCACCGAGTCCTGGGTCTGCCCCGGGGTCTCCTCCCAGTGGGACGTGCCCGAAACACCTCAAGTGGGAGGCGTCCAGGAGGCATCCTAATCAGATGCCCATACCACCTCAACTGACTCCTTTCCTTACCCTCCACAAAGAGGGTAAAGAGCTGGTCCGATGTGCCACGGCCAGGACGAAAACCACATTGCTCCTCCTGAATCGGAGGTTCGACCAACGGCTGGACTCTCCTCTCCAGTACCTTGGCATAGACCTTCCCAAGGAGTCTGAGCAAATAACAATAAAGATAAAACTCAGACAACCCATAGTGCAAAAACAAAGAAACGATAAATACTCCCATACATGACATATTGTACTGAAGTATGGGGAAATACATATAAAACAAACATATATCCAGTCTTTATGCTTCAGAAGAGAGCTATTAGAATAATAAACAAAGCTGCTTACAGGGAACCAACAAACCCACTTTTTCTTAAATTAAAAGCTCTCAAGTTGAAAGATCTGGTTGACTTTAAAACTGCAGTAATAAAGTGAAGAATCTATCACTGCCCGCAAATATCCAAAAGTTGTTCCAAATAAGGGAGAAACAATATCATTTCAGAGGAACATGTATATTTCAAAAACCTTCAGTGAGAACTACCACCAAGCAACACTGTGTTTCAGTGCAAGGAGTCAGATTATGGAACGATTTTGGACCTGAATTAAAATCATGTACAACGCTTGGACAATTCAAACAAAAACTAAAGGAAGAAATACTCCAAACATATATACAAGATGGCATGTAAAATCACATAAGGATTGTCATATCCAGTCTGCGTTGTGTTGTAGCTTAGTTTTTTTTGTCACATTTTGTCTTAGCTATGTTCTGAATTGTAATTGCTCTTGTTTTGTTTTTCTTTTGAATTCTTGGCTGGAATATGGGTGGGCAATATAAGCTGCGGCTTCAGCCATCACCCATTTCGGATAACTTATGCTGAACTGTATAATCAGAGGAGTTATTGTCTAGTTTGACCTTGTTGGATTTTCTTCCCCCTTTGTTATATTATTCTGTTTCTTTTAATGACTTTTATCTATCCGAAAAATAAAGATTCATTCATTAAAACCCAGCAATTCTATATACAGAAAAAGGTAGCAGTAATACTCGTAGTTGCAAGTTCAAAGCGGTAGTGTAGGTGCAGACAGTGATAGATTGGACTACACATCATCAATATTAACAGACAGCAGCAGGTATAGCATTTGTGCAAATGGGTGCAGTAAGGTGCAGAGACATACAGCGGCAGATGTATTACTGTTGGTGTGCCAGTCTTTCTGTGCAAAAAGTTGAGGTAGTTATTGTGCAGGTGAGTGCGTTACAGTCCGGGGATGGGGGGGTGGACAGAGTTCAGGGTCCTGATAGCCTGGTGAACAAAGCTGTTCAGCAGTCTTGTGGAATGGGCCCGGAGGCTCCGGTACCTTTTCCCCGAGGGCAGGGGGCTGAAGAGGGAGTGTGAGGGGTGGGAGGTGTCGCCTGCAATGTTGATGGCTTTGCGGGTGAGGTAGATGTCTGAGAGGGAAGACAGATGGGCACAGACCATTTTGCTGGCAGCTTTCACTGTTTGTTGTAGTGTCTTACGGCAGGAGGTGGTGCAACTACCATACCACACCATGATGCAGCTGGTGTGGATGCTCTCAATGGTGCATCGGTAGAATGAGCACATGATGGGGGGGGGGGGGGGTAGGACTTGTGCTATCCTCAGTTTGTGGAGGAAACAGAGGTGAGTTTGAGCCTTCTCTTCTTCAGTGATGTGGTGCTGTTAGACCAGGAGAGGTCCTCGGAGATGTGCACCCCCAGGAACTTGGTGCTGCTCACCCTCTCCACAGCTGCTCCATTGATGATCAGAGGGGGATGCTGTGTGTGTGTCCTCTCCTGAAGTCAACCACAATCTCCTTGGTTTTTCCCACATTCAGGAAGAAATTATTGGCTTTACACCACTGGACCAGTTGGCTCACCTCATTTCTGTAGTTAGCCTCCTCATTGCTGGTGATGAGGCCCACCACCCTCTTGTCGTCCACAAACTTGATGATGTGGTTGGTGCTGTAGGCTGGTATGCAGTCATGGGTCAGCAGGGTGAAGAGCAGCGGGATGAGCATACACCCTTGTGGAGCCCCTGTGCTCAGTGTGATGGTCTTGGGAGGTGTTGCTGCCGACCTGCACGTTCTGTGGCCTCCCTGTGAGAAAGTCCAGCATCCAGTTACAGAGAGAGGTTTTGAGTCCCAAGTGTCTTGAGTTTTTCTATTAGGTGCTGGGGGATGATTGTGTTGAATGCTGAACTGAAGTCCAAGAACAGCATTCGCACATAGGAGTTCTTTGAGTCCAGGTGGGTGAGGGATGGATGGAGAGCAGCAGAGATGGTATCTTCTGTGGATCTGTTTGACCTGTATGCAAACTGAGATGGGTTGTGGAGGGAGGGAGGATGAACCTGATGTTCTGCATGACCAGCCACTCGAAGTACTTCATTAGGATGGAGGTCAGTGCTACGGGCCGGTAACTGTTGTAGCTGGATGGGACGGGCTTCTTTGGGACTGGTATTATGGTGGCAGTTTTTGAAACATGTAGGGACAACAGCTTGACTCAGGGAGATGTTGAAGATGTCGGCCAGGACATTCTTGAGCTCCTCCGCACAGTCCTTCAGAACGTGGCCTGGTATGTTGTCTGGTCTAGCTGCCTTGCATGGGTTGATCCTGAAGATGGATCTCTTCACGCTAGTTGGATCCAGATAGCCTGCTCATCTGGGGAAGGAGTGGTCTTCTGTGTTATGTCCAAATATGTTAAAAAAAACAAAAAAACAACATACCGGCTTTCATAGGGTGTCCTAATTTTTTCACATGACTGACTATATTATATTACATTATGACTATACATATTACATTATACTATATTATTATAGTATACTGCTACTCATGCTGTTGATAATTCATTCATGCTGTTGATGTGTGATGTGTGTGTGAATAAACTGTTAAACTGTGAACACACACACACAGCAGGAAAAATAAGTATTGAACATAACATTTTTCTCAAACATATTTCTGATGGAGCCACCGACCTGAGATTTTCACCAGATATCAGTAACAACCCAAGTGATCCATACATACAAAGAAATCACGGCAACTGTGTTCACAAAATAAATAATATTTAATAAAGTGGAATGACACAGGGAATAAGTATTGAACACACTTGGTGAAATTCATTCAATATTTAGTAGAAAAGCCTTTGTTGGTAATAACAGCTTCCAGACACCTCCTGTATGGAGAAACTAGGCGCAAGCATTTCTCAGGAGTGATTTTAGCCCATTCTTCCACACAAACTGTCTTACAAATCTTGAAGGTTCCGTGGGTGTTTCTGTGAACTCTGATCTTCAGTTTGTTCCATAGATTTTCAATTGGATTCAGGTTAGGTGACTGACTGGGTCATTCTAGCAGCTTTATTTTCCTTCTGTGGAGCCAGTTGAGAATTTCCTTGGCTGTGTTTGGGATCATCGTCTTGCTGAAATGTCCACTCTCATTTCATCTTCAGCATCTTGGCAGATGGTAACAGGTTCTCATTAAGGACGTCTCTGTACATTTGCCCATTCATCTTTCCTTCCATCATATGAAGTCTGCCTGTACCATGTGCTGAAAAACACCCCCATACCATGATGGGATGTGCAGTGCCATTTCTCCTCCAAACATGCTGTGTGTTGTGGCATCCAAAAAGTTCAATTTTGGTCTCATCTGACCAGACTATATTCTCCCAGTATTTTACTGGCTTGCCCAAATGTTGTGCAGCAAACTTTAAATGAGCTTCAACATGTTTTTTCTTCAGCAATGAAGTCTTGCAAGGTGAGCAGGCATAAAGCCCATGTTGGTTTAGTGCATTACATATCGTTTTCTTTAAAACAGCAGTACCTGCTAACTCTAGGTGTTTCTGAAGCTCTCCACGAGTGGTCTTTGGTTCTTGAATAACTCTTCTGATAATTCTTTTCACTCCTCTGTCAAATCTTGTGAGGAGCTCCTGGTCGTGGCCGGTTTATGGTAAAATTATGTTTTTTCCACTTCCAAATGATGGCTCCAACAGTGCTCACTGGAACATTCAGCAGTTTAGAAATGCGCCTGTAACCAATTCCATCATTATGTTTCTTAACAATAACGTTGCAAGGGTCTAGAGAGAGCTATTTGCTTCTACCCATCATGAATTCTTTGTGGTGTGACAATCTCATATTCACAGACCTTTTAAAAGGCTATCAGTCAGGTCTTAACCAGCTGAAATTAATTTGCACTGATGGTGGATGGGATGGCTTCATAAATTCTGATAGATTTCAGCTTTTTTCTTGCTTTCTATGCCTGTTTGCACCTCTTTTTTCTTTGTGTGTTCAATACTTATTCCCTGTGTTATTCCACTTTATTAAATATAACTTGTGAACACAGTTGCCTTGATTTCTTTGTATGTATATATTACTTGGGTTGTTACTGATATCTGGTGAAAATCTCAGGTCAATGGCTTCACTAGAAATATGTTTAATGTGAAAAATGTTGACGTGTTCAATACTTATTTTCCCACCTGTATATATATGAAAGTGATTTTCCTCGAATCTAGCTAGTAACATATTTACCATATTCATTGATAAATTCAGAGTAGATTATGGTGGACTGTTTGAAACAGCAATACCAAGAAAGGTCAGTAGGTGGCACTAGTTCTCCATCTCGCTGTAATATGGTGCAAACGTCTAACATTTAGGATGCTTTTGCTATCAAGTTATATAAATTATGTACAGAATGACCTACAATCTATAACATGAAATTTATGAATAAGGGTATGTGCAACTCAGTCAAGCAAACTACTTCATTGGTGGAATAGGATTTGATTAGCAACATTCAGTAAAGGGTATATGGAAAAGGCCATTGATTTACTATTTTTAATGGAATGTGCACCATTTGTACCATGTATTTTGAATAACAAATTGTAAACAGCAACAGTGAACTTTATATCCATACATCCATCCATCTTCTTCTGCTTAATTCTTTTCGGGTCGCGGGGGGGCTGGAGCCTATCCCAGCATCTTTGGGCGAGAGGCAGGGTACACCCTGGACAGATTGCCAGTCCATCGCAGGGCCAACACAGCGAGACAGACAACCATTCACTCTCACAGTCATACCTAAGGACAATTTAGAATCCCCAGTTTGATGCCAATTAACCTAACTTGCATGTTATTGGCATGTGGGAGGAAACCGGAGAAATCCCGGAGTAAACCCACGCAGACACGGGGAGAACATGCAAACTCCACACAGATCACTGTTGGTCGGGGGCTGGGATCGAACCCAGGATCCCCCGGCCAAGGGTGAGTTGCTGTACTGCCGCAGTGCTAACCACTCCGCCACCGCACTGCATAATACTCTAAATTGCATTATGTCCTTAATTGTTTTGTTCAAAAGAAATGATAGGAAATTCAATACTATGAAACATAAAAAAAGAAAAACACACAAAGCCAGATTACTACAGAAAACTACAGTTTAATTCACCAGTAACTTGTTTCCACTCAACACCATAAGATTGCAGAACATTTTTTAATTCTACCGTAAGTGCTGAGGGATTGGCAATATTAACTTTCCTACTTGCCAAATTTTGGGTTGTTATTCTGGTCATATCATCATCATAAAAGTGAACAAGGACATTTAAAATTTTGTCCATGCACTGGCTAGAAGCTTCATCAATGTTCAGTGAAACCATGCAGTTTTTGAGCTTCTCTGACAGACGTTTTTTTAAATTCTGGTGCTATGCCATGTGTGTTTACATAACTGGCATGCTGATATGAAACAGACAGTTTTGTAAAAGCATTTTTGTCTTCAGCCAGTATTTTTTCAACACAGATTTACTAGCAGTTGAGAAATGGTTAAAGGCAAATCGTGTTCTGCAGTGAACGTGCACATGCGTATTTTCATGCCACAAACACGGTCAGCCATTGATGCCGGCACATCTGAGGTATTTGTTGCTTCGGACAATTGTGTTGTGGAGCACAGAAAGCTGCTCTGTGACTGGGATCTTGTTCGTGACGTGGTAACACTTTTTTACCGCTAGTTGCATACATGAGCTTTTTCAAGCACAATGTGCAGAAACAAGCACCTGGTTTTCTAATTTTATTTATTAATTTTTTTTTTTTAACACCAGCTACCAAAAGGTTTGCCGTCTCTGCCCATTTCTTCAATCCACACCCAGTGCCGTTTGTTTATAAGTCCTTTGTCAATTAGGACATCTTCTCCAGGCTTCAAAAACTTACTCTCCAGCCTACGGAATGTATGAAAGGCATTTATGAAAGGTTTTGTGTACACTGAAGGATGAAACACTCACGTCTCCAGTCACTCATTCTCTTAAGCGCAAGTTATGCACCCGCGTCAAAACAACGTAGCTGTAACGGCGTCGACGCAGCAGTGACGTGTGTTCCTATTGCATTGCTCGACATGCACCTCTACAGAGAAGGAGAGGTACACGTTGGCGGCGCAGGCCGTAAGAGCTGTAATTGGTCCGCTTTGCCTCCTCCTTCATAGTTCCTGGTTCTCGCCGCTGCTTCGCTCTGCCTGTTCATGGCGGCAGAACTTCCAAGTAGGGCTGTGCGTTATGGCAAAAAATTCATATCACGATATACAGTGGTGTGAAAAAGTGTTTGCCCCCTTCCTGATTTCTCATTTTTTTGTATGTGCCACTTAAATGTTTCAGATCAACAAGCAAATTTAAATATTAGACAAATATAACACAAGTAAACACAAAATGCAGTTTTTAAATGAAGGTGTTTATTATTAAGGGAAAAAAATCCAAACCTACATGGCCCTGTGAGAAAAACTGATTGTCCCCTAAACCCAATAACTGGTTGGGCCACATTCAGCAGCAACAACTGCAATCAAGCGTTTGCGATAACTGGCAATGAGTCTTCTACAGCGCTGTGGAGGAATTTTGGCCCACTCATCTTTGCAGAATTGTTGTATTTCAGCTACATTGGAGGTTGTTCAAGCATGAACCGCATTTTTTAAGATCATGCCACAGCATCTTAATCGGATTCAGGTCAGGACTTTGACTAGGCCACTCCAAAGTCTTCATTTTGTTTTTCTTAAGCCATTCAGAGGTGGGCTTGTTGGTGTGTTTTGGATCATTGTCCTGCTGCAGAACCCAAGTGCACTTCAGCTTGAGGTCGTGAACAGATGGCCGGACATTCTCCTTCAGGATTTTTTGGTAGACAGCAGAATTCATGGTTCCATTTACCACAGCATGTCTTCCAGGTCCTGAAGCAGCAAAACAGCCCCAGACCATCACACTACCACCACCACATTTTACTGCTGGTATGATGTTCCTTTTCTGAAATGCTGTGTTACTTTTATGCCAGATGTAATGGGACACACACCTTCCAAAAAGTTCAACTTTTGTCTCATCAGTCCACAGAGTATTTTTCCAAAAGTCTTGGGGATCATCAAGATGTTTTCTGGCAAAACTGAGATGAGCCTTAATGTTGTTTTTGCTGAGCAGTGGTTTTCATCTTAGAACTCTGCCATGCAGGCCATTTTTGCTCTTCTCTTTCTTATGGTGGAGTTACGAACACTGACCTTAACTGAGGCAAGTGAGGTCTGCAGTTCTTTGGATGCTGTTGTGGGGTCTTTCGTGATGAGCTATTGCTGCACTCTTGGGGTAATTTTGGTTGGTCAGCCACTTCTGGGAAGGTTCACCACAATTCCATGTTTTTGCCATTTGTGGATAATGGCTCTCACTGTGGTTCGCTGGAGTCCCAAAGCTTTAGAAATTACTTTGTAACCCTTTCCAGACTGAGAGCTCAGTTACTTTGTTTCTCATTTGTTCCTGAATTTCTTTGGATTGCTGCACAATGTCTAGCTTTTGAGGATCTTTTGGTCTACTTCACTTTGTCAGGCAGGTCCTATTTTAGTGATTTCTTGATTGAGAACAGGTGTGGCAGTAATCAGGCCTGGATGTGGCTAGAGAAATTGAACTCAGCTTTCCAAAGATGTGATAAACCACAGTTAATTTATGTTTTAACAGGGGGGGCTAGGGCTGTCACGGTAGAGGATTTTCCCCTGCGGTGACGGTGAATAGCTCAACACCATGGAATGCGGTATTATTGCAAATGTTTTTAGGACTCTGTGGTCTCATAATTTAAACAGGGTTCATAGCTTATGTGGCACACAATGGAAGCTGTAAGAAACTCACTGCAGCTCCACTCTCAACTTTGTGTGTGTGACAATTGTGTGGAGCTCCAGTCTTACTAGGTATGAACTGCTGATTCTGTTTAAAAAAAAACAACAACAAACAAACAAAAAAAGATCATTTTCATAAAGCAGTGGCGGGAACTCCAGTAGTTCAACTACGGTGTGTATGGACTGGAGACTGCAATGACATTCAGCTTATTTAAACAGGACAGTCTCCGTACAGAACCCTGTGTGGCTCTTGTCTCCGTGATTTTTGGATTTTTGCTGCTGTTCAAAAAAAAAAATCACATTCAAACAAGCAACGTACTACGCAGCAGTTGTTTCGGTGTCGGAGCTCATAAACACTCCGCTCAGAAGGAAATAACACGCTTTGTGACCTTTCAGTGCTCACTGTCATCGCTGTATTTAACAAGGAGTCCAAATGCTTCCATCACTAACTGCCTACTGGAGTCCGTATGGAGAAGAGAGAGAGTGCCCCACACTGTGCTACTGCACCCACGCTGCGGAAACTTCTACAGCACCAGGTGCTGCCGCCGTTAGTATCGGATGCAAACATGCTGTTGGCAATAAAAATACACTTAATTTATTTGTTAATCAGTAAAGGCACATAAGTGAACAACGAGATTTAGCCACACACACAAAAAAAAGCAAACACTGCGGTTGTTCATTTTTCTCCACGGTAGGCTTGTCCATAGCGTGGTATTACATAATTGCGGTTATCGCGACAGCCCTGGGGGAGGGGCAATCACTTTTTCACACAGAGCCATGTAGGTTTGGATTTATTTTTTTTTTTACCCTTAATAATAAACACATTCATTTAAAAACTGCATTCTGTGTTTACTTGTGTTATCTTTGTCTAATATTTAAATTTGTTTGATGATCTGAAACATTTAAGTGTGACAAACATACAAAAAAAATGAGAAATCAGGAAGGGGGCAAACACTTTTTCACACCACTGTAAGTCATCTTTTATCATGATAACGATATAAATCACGATATACATTTTCTGTAAATTCTACAGTTTAGATAATCATAAAAAGGACCATCTCTCTTTTTTTTTTACATGTATCATTTTCCCTTATAATTTTGCAGTGTTATAAAATAGCTTTGTAATGTGCATTGAGACAATTCTCATAAATGAAGTCTAATCTTTAAATCCTCCACCTGAACAACGACAGCAAGTTTTTAGCCAAAGTCAAATTCCTTGTATGTGCTGTGCATACTTGGCCAATAAAGCTGATTCTGATTCTGAAATTTCAGGCTTTTCTTCTAAATCATATATGAACACAATGTAAACCTCAATAAGTTAGATATTTCCTGAACCAGACGAGAATAGGAAAAAAACAACAATCCAAAAACATAACATAAAAAATGTCTGAAAATGAGAAAATTACTCATGGCTGTTACCTACAGATATAAATTAGCTGTTAGTTTAAATCAGTGAAAATTTCAGTGTAGACCTGCAGCCTAAAGACTGCCATTCTGGCCTGATTTAGCCTGTTTGCTTGTTAGTAAAAATATTTCAGATTGGTCATGATCTGAAAATCAAAGACACAAAAGGTAATGTAATAAAATAAGTGTGATGACTAACTTTATTCATTATCACTACTTGACTAATTAAAATGATTAGAAATCAAATAAATTACATCAAGAGCCAACTTGCTCCGCCGACCAGTTTTAATTTATTTATCATTTATTTTGCATGTACTATGTGCCACCATCATACACGTTTGCAGCTTTAATAAAAAAAAATTTCAGATAAAACTAAGAAACTCAGTAGTAACTAAAAAAAAAAAACAACAGGATGGTCTGCTACGATTTCCAGTTAGCACAACTCAGCATCGTCATTTAGCATTTTATAATTAGGCATGGTGTTAGTGTTACTTACCTCCTATTAAAACGAGGTTAGCAAACTATCCTCTGACGCAGCAAGATGAAAAACAGTCCTACATCCCTGGCAAACAGGAGTAGTAGCTATCTGAACTGGTAGTTTGGAGTTAGCATTTGCAACCACCGGACTGAAGCCTAGCCAGCCAGCCACCACATCTGTTCCGCTGTGCGCAGTAGTGTACTGCAGGGAGGAGACAGGGCGCTGACAAGAAGTGGTGAGATAGAAGCTTTACTGAATAAACGGGGGTATGTTCATTCTAAATACGATATAAACAATAGAATATTCTATCAAATGATAAGACGCTATTATATCGTCATATCGCACAGCCCTACTTCCAAGGCAAGTCGGTTAAACAGCGGTCCAAATTCAAAAGAATGTTGAGGAAGCAAGCACATACAGAACATTTTGTGGCTTGCCATAACCCCAGTAAATACACAGATTGTCAAAATGGCAGTGGTCCATGCACCGTGTTCTCTGACTTCTCTTTTGCTCTGTGCAACGATCGTATTAAAAGTTGCTTTTTCTTAATTTTTTTAAGCTCCAACTCTTATCACAATCTAAACCGGAGTGGTGGCCTAGTTGGTAGAGCATCCACCACACAACTGGGAGGTCGAGGGTTCAAATCCTGGCTGAGTCATACCAAAGACCATATAAAAATGCTACTTTCTGCTTTCTAGCTTGGTGCTCAGCATAATAGACTGGGGAAAGAAACTTAACTCCCAGAGCTACCAGAGGACTGCCCCCCCTCCCCAGCTTTCATTACTTGCAGTACCTGTGTGGCCTCATCATCACAGCAGTCTGTCGGGCGCAACAATGACTGTTTCATTTAGGTCTGATCAGATTCCTCCACACAGCTCTGTCCTTTGCCCTCCGCTGCTAGGAACTCCTTGCCTTGTTAACCAAGGCAACATCTGAGCCGGTATGAGTTGCTCTCTGACTGACCATTTCATGAAACTGCTTGCAAAGTAACTGAGTACTGCTAGCTTTTACTGGACTAGCGACACATTCTTGGCAGATAGTGGTATTATCAGTGGCAAGGACAAGCAAAGACAAACTGACTCCAGTACCTGTTGCAGTGACTGACCAGCTGATAGGTTTGTTTATCTCTGCTCTTTGTGTAGCGCATATCACGATACACCGACTGGCCAAAGTCCACTACAGACCTTGCAACAGATGTGCTTATCTGCCAGGATGTCCAGTCTCATCCTGTGTAACTGGGAGTGGTCCACCACAGACCTGTGACAGATATTGTTTTTAGTTCTGCCACGATGCCCAGTTTCACCCTCCACACCCTCGGAAGGGCGGGGTTGCCGGTTGAGTCGCTGACGGCCCGACCCACGAGACAAGTAGTACCGGTTTTCATGGTTATCCGGTAGCAAGCAAACCAATGCCTGACCTGACATCAATCTGAAAAGGGTACAAAATTTTATTTACAAAATACAGATGTTTGGCATGTGTATGCACATGAATAGGAAGGCAATGACATTTCTATTTATCATTCCCACACAAATACTGCATCAGAGCATCTCGCCTAGGGTCACAGAAATGGAGACAGGCGCCACCCCTATACCTGTACCCTATGTCTGGAATTTCCCCATTGTGGGACTAATAAAGGCTTATCTATCTTATCTTATACACCATATGGTGTCCCACATACTGTGGAAGGTGACTTCACTCCATCACAATCTGCTCTTGTCCATCGCTATTTAATAAAAAAAAAAAAAAAAAAAAAAAAAAACCACAACAACACAAATTACTACACACATCAGATGAAACCCATTTTGGTAACACAACAAAGCATTTCACCCAACACAAGAAAAAAAACAAAACTGCCGAACACTGCGTCTGCGACGGACGTCGGTAATGGTGCCGACGTGATTCTTGTTCTTTCGGCTGCTCCCTTTAGGGGTTGCCACAGCGGATCATCTGCCTCCATCTCACCCTATCCCTTGCATCTTCCTCTGTACCACCAACCCTCTCCATGTCCTACTTCACTACATCCATGAATCTTCTGTGGTCTTCCTCTTTTCCTCCTGCCTGGCAGCTCCATCTTCAACAACCTTTGTCCAATATATCTACTATCCCACCTCTGCACATGTCCAAACCATCTCAGCCTCGTCTCTCTTACTTTGTCTCCAAACTGCTCAACCTGAGCTGTCCCTCTGACATACTCATTTCTAGGGCTGAAACAATCAGTCGACACTGCTGATAACGTCGACAATAAAAATTTGTCGACAAAGATTTTTTACTGTTGACAAGTCGTTTAATTATGAAGTTTATATGCATCCCACGGAAATGTTCAGTTGTAACTGCAATGCATGACCGGAACTGCTGCGGGCAATACCGCCTCTGTTGTCCAGCATGCCTGAACAATTTCCAGTGAAGAAGAAGAGGAGCACAGCATGGTGAAGTGGAAGGATAATAAACACGTAGAAGTGGAGCAAAGCTTAAAAAAAGCAGACCCAAACTTTCTATAGTATGGGAACATTTCACAGAAAATGAAACAAACAAACAAAAAAAATAAACAAACCCAAAACAAGTGAAATGCAGACTTTTCAAGGCAGACCTTTCCTATCATGGCAGCACTACAGTGATGCATGAGCATCTGAAACGACGACACCTGGGAGCCACGACATTAACGGCTGCTTCTCTGCTTGGTAAGTTTTGGCGAGTAAAGAAAGTTAGCACCGCTTATTTTCAATGGCTAACTGTTTCAAGCTTTAGAAAAATGACAATACTGTTAGTACGTGCTGTTTGTGTTAGCTCACCTGTTTGACAATAAGCTCTCTGGCTGCTGAGGGCTGAGCTGTTTAAGTCATGGCTAACGTGTTGAATGCAGTAAATGACTGAATTACAGAAGTTGCCATCTCTTTTTCATCTTCGTTATTATTAGCCCTCATTCTGAACATTAGTGCATCTGGGTTAATTAGAATATCCCAATTTGCAATTTAATAAATAAAAACCTACAACCATAATCATCAAAATTAAATCAAATGGCTTGAAATATCACTTTTAAGTGCAGTGAACACTGAATATAAAGGTTTACCTTTCTGAATTATATTGTTAAAAATGCACTTATAAAAAACTTCCACCTAATATTAGTCTGTGGGTTGAAGCAGATCAGTAATTCAGTTGTAAGATATTTAATCAATTGTTTAATTGACATTGGCATTATGCTGTCTGTGACACACTGATATATAACCTTAAACTTCTGATAATTAATACAGCTTTCTTGTTTTTTTTTGTATTTAGCTCTGGAAACTGCTTATAAAATGTTATATTAAAGCAGGGATTGACAAGGTGATTTTCACAGGTGTGCAGGTTTAAACAGCGGGTGAGGTAAAATATACACTAGAGCCCCAACAGGAAGCAGAGATTGCAGACGTGAGAGAAATAATTATGATTAGTCGACTAATCAAACAAAAAATAATGGTTAGATTAGTCCAAAATAGACCAAAGTAATCGTTAGTTGCATCCCTACTCATTCCTAATCTTGTCCCTCCTAGTCACGCCCAATGTACAGTTAGGCCCAAAAATATTTGGACAGTGACACAAATTTTGTTATTTTAGCTGTTTACGAAAACATATTCAGGATACAATTATATAATCACTGTGGGCTTAAAGTGCAGACTCTCAGCTGTAATTTGAGAGTATTCACATCCAAATTGGAGCAAGGGTTTAGAAATTACAGCTCTTTAATACGTAGCCGCCTCTTTTTCAAAGGGACCAAAAGTAATTGGACAGTTGACTCAGAAGGCTGCAAAAAAAAATAACAAGGCTGCATGGGCTCTTCCCTCGTTAACCTGTCATCAATTAAGCAGTTAAAAGGTCTGGAGTTGATTCCAGGTGTGGCGTTTGCATTTGGAAGCTGTTGCTGTGAACACACAACATGCGGTCAAAGGAGCTCTCAATGGAAGTGAAACAGACCATCCTGAGGCTGAAAAAAAAAAGAAGAAATCCATCAGAGAGATAGCAGAAATGTTAGGAGTGGCCAAATTAACAGTTTGGTACATTCTGAGAAAAAAAGAGTGCACTGGTGAGCTTGGGAACTCATAAAGGCCTGGACGTCCACGGAAGACAACAGTGGTGGATGATCACAGAATCCTTTCCATGGTGAACAACAATCCCTTCACAACATCCACTCAAGTGAAGAACACTCTCCAGGAAGTAGGTGTATCAGTATCCAAGTCTGCCATAAAGAGAAGACTTAATGAGAGTAAATACAAAGGATTCACCACAAGGTGCAAACCATGTATCAGCCTCAAAAATAGAAAGGCCAGAATTGACTTTGCCAAAAAACACCTGAAGAAGCCAGCCCAGTTCTGGAACAGCATTCTTTGGACAGATGGGACTAAGATCAACCTGTACCAGAATGATGGGAAGAAGAAAATTTGGAGAAGAATTGGAACAGCTCATGATCCAAAGCACACCGCATCTTCTGTAAAACATGGTGGAGGCAGTGTGATGGCATGGGCATGCATGGCTTCCAGTGGCACTGGGTCACTTGTGTTTATTGATGATGTGACAAAAGACAGAAGCAGCCGGATGAATTCTGAAGTGTATAGGGATATACTTTCTGCTCAGATTCAGCCAAATGCAGCAAAGTTGATTGGACGGTGCTTCACCAATGATCCAAAACATACTGCAGAAGCAACCCAGGAGTTTTTTTAAAGCAACAAAGTGGAATATTCTGCAATGGCCGAGTCAATCACCAGATCTCAACCCAATCGAGCATGCATTTCACTTGCTCAAGACAAAACTTAAGGCAGAAAGACCCACCAACAAGCAACAACTGAAGACAGCTGCAGTAAAGGCCTGGCAAAGCATCACAAAGGAGGAAACCCAGCGTTTGGTGATGTCCATGGGTTCCAGACTTCAGGCAGTCATTGCCTGCAAAGGATTCTCAACAAAATATTGAAAAGTAACATTTTACTTAGGGTTATGTTTATTTGTCCAATTACTTTTGAACCCCTGAAATGAGGAGCGTTTGTATAAAAATAGCTACAATTCCTACATGTTTAATCATATATTTTTGTTCAACCCCTTGAATTAAACCTTAAAGTCTGCACTTCAGTTCCGTTGTAGTTGTTTCATTTCAAATCCAATGTGGTGGCATGCAGAGCCCAAATCATGAAGATTGTGTCACTGTCCAAATATTTCTGGGCCTAACTGTAAATCTTAGCATCTTCAACTCCGCCACTTCCAGCTCCACCTCCTGTTTATTTGTCAGTGCCACCGTCTGCAAGCCATACAACATAGCAGGTCTCACTACCGTCTTGTAAATCTTCCCTTTCACTCTTGTTGCTACCCTTCCGTCACAAATCACCCCTGACACTTGTCTCCACCCACTCCACCCTGCCTGCACTCTCTTCTTCACCTCTCTTGTGCATTTTCCATTGCTTTGGATGGTTGACCCTAGGTATTTAAACTCATCTACTTTCACTACCTCTACTCCTTCCATCTTCACCATTGCACCTGCCTACCTCTCATTCACACTCGTGAAATCTGTCTTGCTTCTACTGACTTTCATTCCTCTTCTCTCCAGAGCATACCTCCACCTCTCCAGGTTCTCTTCCACCTGCTCCCTACTCTCACTATAGATCACAATGTTGTCTGCAAACATCATGGTCCACGGAGACTCCTGCCCAACCTCATCTGTCAGCCTGTCCATCACCATGGCAAACAAGAAGGGACTCAGAGCCGATCCCTGATGTAATCCCACCCCCACCTTGAATCCATTGGTCACTCCTACAGTGCACCTCACCACCATCTCGCTGTCCTCATACATGTCCTGCACCACCCTCACATACTTCTCTACCACTCCTCACTTTCTCATACAGTACCACAATTCCTCTCTTGGCACCAAATCATATGCCTTTTCTAGATCCACAAAGACAGTGCAACTCCTTCTGACCTTCTCTATACTTCTCCATCAACACTCAGAGCAAACACTGCATCTGTAGTACTCTTTCCTGGCATGAAACCATGCTGCTGCTCACTGATTGTCACCTCTCCTCTTAACCACTTGCACTCTGGGCAATTTTCCTAAAAATGCCAAAAAATAACGTGCCCAAAGTAAATCGAAAGCTGTTCTTCAACCCTTTGCAGCATCTTCATGGGGTTGGTCTCATTTAAAAGAAAACACTTTCAATTTTTTGGCAAAAAAAAACAATCTCTCTACGTGCTCTGGCCACTGAGTTACACTCATCTAAACATACTGAACTTGAAGAAAAAAAAATTGGACAGTGTTTTTTTGGATACAAATGCTTGTAAATAACACACAGCTGTCCGATCCGGCTGGAAAATGCAACAGAAATGTAGAACCAAGTGTTATCCAGCTGAGATCCAAATTTGGTAACAATACCACAAAAAATGAATATTTTACACAGCTTTGCTCTCAGGCTGTTCCCAGGCGTTTTGGAACTGTGCCAAATGGCACAGTTTGGAAAAACATCTGTAACTTTTGAATAATTCAATGTAGAATCTTCATTTTAGGCTCTAATGAAAGGTCACACTCAGGGCTGTGTCTGTGTGTGTGTGTGGGCGGGGGGTCGTCCCCCCCCCGCTACCAAGGACCGAGTTCGGCCCTCGCTACATGACGGATTACACTCTTTGCATGTTTTCACAGCTGCCCCCCCCCCCTCGCTACTCTGTGTGTGTGTGTGTGGGGGGGGAACCGTGAACGGACCGTGAACGCCCCCCCCCTCGCTACAGAAGAGGGCCATCGCTACATGATGGAATAGACTCATATGCTTTTCCCCGCAGACCGGGGGGCGTTCAGACCGTGAACGCCCCCCCCCGCTCCTCTTCTGCAGCGGGGGGGGGGGGGGGGGGGGGGGGCGTTCACGGTCCGAACACGGCAAATGAACCGTTTATCGCGGTGCACGCACTTCGTACTTCGTGCGCAGTACAGTTGTAATTTACCGATCGGTCAAAAGTCATTTTTGGATTACAGTTTTCAGGGATAAATAATAATTTAGCTTATAACACCTTACCTCTTCAAAGCAGCAGAGTCGTGGCGAACATCTCTTCCCCATTGTCAGACGAACGCGACGCTGCTCCGCTCGTGGATCCCAATCAAAACATAATTCCATTATTGCCGTTTTGGCGAATGATTTACGACTTTTGTCGTCGGCCTCCGTCGGTCTATGATGACGGAAGAGAATCCTAAACGTCTATTCTGCTGGAATGAGTGCAGGTCCCACTTGTGGGTGGTCTCCATGCTCCGGGGTCTGTAGTAGATTCGTCCAGCGTTCTTTGTTTTCATCTGCTGCAGCAGTAAATCTCTCTTCACCCAGCCTGAATTTCTGTGCTTCAATTGGCTCCTGCGTTCACAGTAGGCGGGTCCTCCTTCCTAGATTTTCATTCATTGGCTCTTCAAGGTTTCAGAAACCCAATTCAAGGCTCTTATTAGTCGAATGAGAGGTCAATCAGATGAACTAATCTGTTCGCGGCTGTGACTGCAGCTTTTTTTTTTTCCAGTGGCGCTTGGAGGCCACACCACCTACATCACCACCATCATGCGTCATGCGTCCAAGCGCGCACGAGGGCGCTCTCGTGCGCCTTAGGACGCAGAGACTTGCCCGCCCGCGGAACAACGAAGTGCAAGTGGTTAACCTGGCTTCAACAACTTTCATATCTTCATAGTGTGGCTGATCAACTTTATGCCTCTGTAGTTAGTAGGGGAGGGAAAAAAGATCAATTCAGTGATGAATAGCGATACTTGGCACCATCTCTGTGCTTAAGCACCCTAACCTGCTGTACATCCTTTCCAGCTCAATCTCTCTGTCTAGCCAATCAATACATCCCTTTCTCCTTCCTTAAGTGTCCAGCCTCTCATACAACTCACTATATGCCTTTTTGTTTGCCACATCTGTCTTTCCCATTCGCCTAGATTCCAAATACTCCTGTCTACTCGGGCTGTGCAATATGACCAAAATTTCATATCACAAAATAAGTAATCTTATTTGACGATAATGATGACCAATGAAAAATGATGACTGAAAAAAAATCAATTGTGCAAATTCATCTGTCATTAATTTTATACCCCTTTTCCCCCCTTCTTAATTTTGCAGTGTTGTTATAAAACCGTTTTTAATGTGCATTTGAGATTACTTCAACTTTATTCTTTATTGCTACTGGACTAATTAAAAATGATTAGAAATCAAGTTATTAAGCGTTCCTCCAACACGTTTTAATTGATTTATTATTTACTTAGTGTGTATGCGGCCACTGTCATGCACTTTTGGAGCTTTAGTAATATATTTTTTCAGACAAAATTAAGAAACTCAGCAGTGATTTAAACCAGAACGATGGTCTAATGCACTGTAATGTTTCCTATTAGCAACAAGTTAGCATTGTCATTTAGCATTTGCCATCTTATAATTAGAGATGGTGTGAATGTTACTTACCTCCAATTAAAAGGAGGTTAGAGGACTATCCTCTCTGACACAGTACAGTGGGAAAAAGTCCAACATCCCTGGCTGGCACAGAAGTAGCAGAAAAACATTAGCTTGCAGTTAGCTGCTGAGACACACTGTGGGGGAGAGGCAGGGCAGTGACAAGTAGAAATGGGTACGACTCTTAAATCCCAATATAAACGATGCAGTTTTATTCTGTGCGACCTTCTTCCTTCTGTAACTTCCCTCACTTAATCTTTGGCTCTGCCTTCACTCTCTTCCTCTTCTTGCTTTCCAAAGTCATCCTACAGACTACCATCTGATGCTGTCTAGCTACATTCTCCCCTGCCACCACCTTGCAGTCTCCTATCTCTTTCAGATTTTTCCTTCTGCATAAGATGTAGTCCACCTGTGTGCACCTTCCTCCACTCTTGTAAGCCACCCTATGTTCCTCTCTCTTCCTGAAGTATGTGTTCACCACATCCATTTCCATCATGTTAGCAAAATCCACAACCATCTGTCATTCCACATTTCTCTCCTTAAGACCATACCTACCCAGATCCTCATCACCTATGTTCCCTTCACGTACATCCCCATTAATGTTTGCTCCAATCACCACTCTCTTCCCCCTGGGAACACTCTGTACCACTTCATCCAACTAACTCCAGAATTCCTCTCTCTCTTCTACCTGACATTTAACTTGTGGGGTATTCGCACTGACAACATTCAACATCACACCTCTGACTTCTTGCTTCAAACTTCATGATTCTGTCTGACTCTGTCTTTACCTCCTGAACACTCTTCACATACTCTTCCTTCAATATTACTCCTACTTCTTTTCTCTTCCTATCTACACCATGGTACAACAGTTTAAATCCACCTCCAATGCTCCTAGCCTTGCTTCCCTTCCATCTGCTTTCTTGAACACACAGTACATCTACCTTTCTTCTCTCCATCATATCAACCACCTCTCTACCTTTACCAATCATAGTCCCTACATTTAATGTCCCCACTCTCACCTCCACACTTCTACCTTTCCTTTTCTCTCTCTTCCTTCCATCACGTCTTCCCCTTCTCCTCCTCCTCGATCTTCGACCAACAGTAGCCTAATTTCCACCAGCACCATGTCGGTTAACAGCACCACTGGCGGTCGTTGTTAACCAGGGCCTCGACTGATCCGGTATGAAAGTCTCATTCATCATGATCCACATGTTTGATTTGGCAAAGGTTTTATGTTGGATGCCCTTCCTCACACAACCCTCCCCATTTACTCGGGCTTGGGACCAGCACTAGGAGTACACTGGTTTGTGCACCCCATGTGGCTGGGTAATGGCGTCGCCGTGATGCGGGTGCAAAATCCAGCTTTATGCTCTCACTACCCAATTAAAAGTGCGCAAGCACAATACGGTCTGCCATCTTGGATCGCTAGATACGGAAACTCCGCTTGGACAAAAAGCGGTTCTGGTACAGAAATGGGAAGTAAATCTTTTTGTTTTTCTTTTGTTCAGTTACTGTTTCGAGTTTGAATGTGTATTTTTGTGTATGTATTTTTATTATGCATAGTAAAAAAGTAAAAATCTAAGACTGTAAAATAAAACCGGAGTGGTGGCTCAGTTGGTAGAGCATCCTCCCCACACCCAGGAGGCAGGGGTTCAAATCCTGGCCGGGTCATGCCGAAGACCATATAAAAGTGGAACTTCCTGCCATCCAGCTTGGTGCTCAGCAATAAATGAAATGGAGGAGGGAACTCTGCAGCAGCCCTCTGATTCTGCACTTGGGGTGTGTGTGATTTACACTGTAGATAGGTAAAGCACAATCTCGTTCTACTGTACATGATTGGTTGTACGGTTGAATGACAATAAGGGTGATTTAATTAAAAAGCTGTGTTCCTCTCATATCATGGGTAGGCGAACTCGAACTTGATACATAGGAGTATCATTTCCCCACAGCCAAACGGCACAAGCCGGAAATCCAGTACGGTGCCGGAAAACTTTAAGCCCAGTGTAACCGATTTTGTGTCAGTTCTTAATGTGATAATTTAAGTATTTAATTAACCAAGTTGGTTTCTGATACTTTTTTCTATGCAAGTAGAATAGTTATTACCTCCGCCAGGAGATTATGTTTTTGCCAGGGTTTGTCTGTCGGTTTGTTTGTTTGTTTGTCTGTCTGTCTGTTGGTTAGCAAGATAACTCAGAAAGTTTTGGACGGATTTCGATGAAACTTTCAGGCGTTGTTGGAAATGGTACAAGGAAGAACTGATTAAATTTTGGGGATGATCCAGATCACCGTCCAGAAGAAAACCGCCATTACGGAAAATGCCATTTTCGTGAATAACTACTGAACCACTAATCCTATCATTGTCAATCCAATTGCTAGTCATATGTTTTCATGGTCAAGGAATCTGAAAACGTACACACAAACACTGTATGGGGGGAACTGTGGCCGCCATTACGGAAAATGCCATTTTCATGAATAACCACTGAACCACTAATCCTATCATTGTCAATCCAATTGCTAGTCATATGTTTTCATGATCAAGGAATCTCAAAACGTACACACAAACACTGTATGGGGGGAACTGTGGCCGCCATTACGGAAAATGCCATTTTCGTGAATAACTACTGAACCACTAATCCTATCATTGCCAATCCAATTGCTAGTCATATTTTTTCATGGTCAAGGAATCTGAAAACGTACACACAAACACTGTATGGGCAGAACTGTGGCTGCCATTACGGAAAATGTCATTTTCGTGAATAACTACTCAAACACTAATCCTATCATTGTCAATCCAATTGCTAGTCATATGTTTTCATGGTCAAGGAATCTGAAAACGTACACACAAACACTGTATGGGGGGAACTGTAGCGCTTGGCGGAGGTCTGCGCTCTCCGAGTGCTTTTCTAGTTATAATGGTAATGCTCCCTGAGTGAATCAATATCAAATAGAATCGGAACCGAATGGATCCAGAACCTCAATGAATTGAATCAGTTCTGGAAATCACTGATGATTCCTGTTATGTCCATAACTAGTGGAAATGAGCACACCGTTGTTTGCAGGTTTACGGAGCTTTATTACAATAAATAAGTCATATATACTGTATATATAAAGAGGCTTACGGCATACACCCACTGACCAAGTGGCTCCCCAACGAAAGAGGCAGAGCCTCTTCCGCCCACACTCTTACACCAAGGGCAGCGTCACCACCGGAAACCAGCAGCAGCCACCCCGGTCTAACCCATGACCAACCCGGCCGCCATCTTACTGATACAGCCGGTTTACATACACAACATTTCCCCCCCCTTCAAAAAAATGCTAAGCACACAGATAGATCCCCCCCCCCCAAAAAAAAAATCTGCTTCCCGACTCACGCACTAAACACAGTAAATAAAAAACATATAAATGACCTATCCATGCACACATTTAACTGGGGCCGAGTAGACTACTGGCACTCCCACACGGCTGGGCGAATTTTTCTGCCACAGAACTGAGGCGTGTACCAAACAGAACAAAACCAAAATAATCCCAGAACAGCTCCACATATATGACATAAACAAAAGACAAAACTAGCTACTGGCGCACCCCCCCCCACAAACACACCATCACAAGCTGGGCACTTAAAACCGTTGGGTATGTAAACTAATTAACAGGATCAAATATACCCCACCACTCCAAATTTGGGCACATAGACAATGGTCTAATAAAATTTCACCCCAATACAATGTATAAACAATATATCAATGAAATCCCTAATCATAAAACAGCACATAATTTACTCAAATAAATTTACACAATTGAATTCAGACTAATAAACCCCACTGGTCAGAATCCCATGGATAAGTAACATAATCACAATTAAACAGATTACCTTTCAAAGAGTTCAAATCACACAAATGCTCCGTAATTTACGTAATCTTCACATTTTCTTTTCTTTTTTTTTTTTTAAATTTAAACAGCGTACCAACCAGTAACAAACAAACAAAAACTGGGAAAAGAAAATAACCGGACTGAGCAAAAAGGCATAGACAAATAAAATAATTCTCTCAGTCCTCCAGCGGGTCTTTTCCCCGACACCTCCGTCTCTTGACCGCCGGGCTCCCCCCGCGTCGCTCCGTCTCCTCCACCTTGCGCAGTTCATTCGGGTGCCTACAGGTCTGGTCAGACAAGCGCAGAAACCCGTCGCTCTGCACAGCCTCCACACAAAGCCATCTTCTCCCGGCGCGCTTCTCTTGCGAACCTTTTTCTCCTCTCATCCGGGCCTCAACCCTAGGTCGCACCAAATCGCCGACCTGCAAGGAAGCCCTCCATGGACGATGTGTCCGACCGGTCTCCACTAACGGTCCGGTCGACCCTTGGACCCAGTCTGTGTTATCCACGGTTGACCAATCTCCTGAGCAATGAAACAAATTGTCCACTCGTCCCCCTCTTTCTGAATCCAGCATAGGCGCCTCGTCCTTACAGGCTGCCTGTGGGGTCCCGTTGTGCCATTCCGTGCCTGGGACTGGGGCGTCAAACAGATCAGCATCGGGTCCTACCCACGGCATCCTCGAGTAGCGCCGAACGTGCTCTCCTTCTTGACACATGTCCAACCAGTCCGATTCCCTCATTTACATGCCGTCTGTCGGCGAAGTTGACTGATTCCACAGTCCGCGGCCCGACCATTCCTCACCCGATACGTTGGCAACCGAAAAACCCAGGCTATAAAATAGGTTACACCCCATGATGATGATGCCCACAGCGGTGACATGAATGTGGGCTCGGGGCACCACAACCGATCCGTAACAGGCTCGTACCTCATAAAGCCCATTACAGCCAGCCTATCCAGTCCATAGCCCTACTAGTCTCTCTCTGGTGGATGAAAGACACGATCCGGTCAGACTATTCACGGTTGCCATGTTCAACACTGATATGACCGCTCCTGTGTTGATCAACAGCGGAACCACGACACCGTTGAGCATGACATCACAACCAATCCTCCCCGTAGTCGCTGGGGAGACCGTATGCACGATGGTGGGAGACTTCTTCGTAGTACCTGGGTATCTCCTATGGCTCCTGCGTATGAAGTTGTCCCACATCCTGGCGAAGTGGTCACGCAGACCACACTTGCCACATCGCTTTCCTGCCGCAGGGCACACTCTGGCTTTATAGCGATGATCAGGGTACCCACACCCATAACAACGGGGAGTGCCAGGGTCAGACTGTATCTTCACTATTGTGGCATACGAATCACCCTCGGCGTCACTGTCGTTTGGGTCCAAATGCGGTGCCATTATGCGAGCATCATCTTCACTCCGAAGAGCCTCGTCAGGCAGGCTCCTCGCGATGATCTCCGCTGCCTCGAAATGATGGGCAAGCTCAACAGCCGTGGATAACGTCTACACCCCTGGGAAGCTCAACAACCTGGACCGGAGCGCCTCACTGCAAATGTGTTCCGCTAGTCGGTCCTGAATCATTTCCTCCTCCAGGCATCCAAACTCATATCCTCTCGCCAGTCGGCGGAGCCCGGCCACGAACGTTGATACCAACTCCCCCAGACGCTGGCGGCGTTGTCGAAAATGGATGCGTCGGACCGTGACGCTCTCACTAGCGCAGAAATGGCGCGCCATTAGCTGTACCACACCGTCGTAGCTGTCGGCCCCGCACAAACTGTCCAACACTCTTTGCCCCTCGGTGCCCAACATACTGTATGTATGGATTAACACTGACCTCGCACGGAGCCTCTCACGCTCGGCGAGGTCCAAGACCACGAGGTAGTTGGTAAAAGACGAGAACCAGCGAGGCCATGGCACGGGCGGCATGCCCGGGGCCTCGAGAAATGGCCGAAGTTCAGCACCGATGATATCCATTTCCGCTTTTACCTTGTCGCCAAATGTTATGTCCATAAATGGTGGAAATGAGCACACCGTTGTTTGCAGGCTTATGGAGCTTTATTACAATAAATAAGTCATATATACACTACCGTTCAAAAGTTTGGGGTCACTTAGAAATTTCCTTATTTTTGAAAGAAAAGCACTTTTTTTCAATGAAGATAACTTTAAACTAATCAGAAATACACTCTATACATTGCTAATGTGGTAAATGACTATTCTAGCTGCAAATGTCTGGTTTTTGGTGCAATATCTAGATAGGTGTAGAGAGGCCCATTTCCAGCAACTATCACTCCAGTGTTCTAATGGTACACTGTGTTTGCCCATTGCGTCAGAAGGCTAATGGATGATTAGAAAACCCTTGTGCAATCATGTTAGGTCTGCAATGCTGTAATTGCTGCAAATGGAGGATTCTTTGACGAAAGCAAAGTTTGAAGGAAAAAATTATTATTTCAAATACAAATCATTATTTCTAACCTTGTCAATGTCTTGACTATATTTTCTATTCATTTTACAACTCATGGTGGTAAATAAGTGGGACTTTTCATGGAAAACACAAAATAATTGTCTGGGTGACCCCAAACTTTTGAACGGTAGTGTATATATATAAAGAGGCTTATGGCACACGCCTGCTGACCAGGTGGCTCCCCAATGAAAGAGGCAGAGCCTCTTCCGCCCACACTCTTATACCAGGGGTGGCGTCACCACCGGAAACCGGCAGCAGCCACCCCGGTCTAACCCATGACCAACCCGGCCGCCATCTTACTGATACAGCCGGTTTACATACACAACAATTCCCAGCCCTACTGAATATACATATTATCAGCAAAGGAAGGGAAAAGCAATGCTAAATTTGTGTTTATTTTGAAAACAAAGCCTTATCTGGAAATTGTGGCAAATTAAAAGTCGAGAAAATATGGTGACACAATCAGGGTTTCCTCTGGTAACATTTCTCCGTGGCGGCCTGCTTCGCCAGAAATCGCACCGCCACACCAAGCTGATATGATTTTATTAATAAAAATATATGAAGCAATGACTTTCCGCAAGTGTGCGTGGCCATCATCCGCGTGGAGTTTAGAAGCACCCCGCTCACATGAGTTTTCCAGTCAGTCAGCAGGCAGTGTCTCGCTAAGCGTGACTGTCTGACAGAAACATGAGTTTATTAAAGTACTTTAAATGTGGAAAAAAAATCATAAGAGGTATGTAAGCACTGGCATATTTATCATGGTTTTAACCCGCTGGAAATGGGAGCCATAATAGAAGAGTCGCTTAGCTAAGAGATGTGGTTAGAATTCAAATGCAGTCGGTTTCATATGAAGGGAAAGGCAGGGGGACTGATGAATTGCTGTGGATATATTTCACTAGCCACTACAATATTAAGTTATGAGACTGGCAATTTCTCGCACGAGCAGGCGTGCCATTTTTATTCTCCAGCGGCTGTGACAAAGCAACAGCTAAAAATGCTAGCTCTAAACTGAGGTCCTTCAGCGGCTGCCTAGAGAGGTGCCTGATGAGAAAGCCTGAGCACATAACTGTAACGGCCGTTGCTAAACGACCAGGAGCTAGCCACTTATGTATGCACTAAGCCAGGAGCCACTTGGTGAATGAAAAACCCACGTGCAGGAGTGGTTTCGTGCGTTGTTTTGAACAAAACCCCAAAACGTGTTAATGGGAATGAATGAAGTGTGGATGTGTATGTGTGTCAAACACCCGAGCTGCCAGGGAGTGAAGGACCTAAAGGGCTCCCTGACACGCCTGATGGAAAATAAATAAATATGTGCATTTTTAATTTTTTTTTGTTAACCAAATAGCCAAATTAGGAGATATTTACTTGTATTATTAGCATATTTGTAATTTGTGTGTATTGTGTGTATTTTCTACTATCGAATAAAAAAAAAAGAATCAAATTGTAGGCGCTTCCCGGCCAGATATTGTGATACTAGGAGACCGGCTCCCGGCCGTGTTGTCACATCGCAACTATAACTGCCTAAACAGACCATTCTGTACATGAACACATATTGTGGTGAATTATGTCTTTAGAGTCCGCTACAGTTCCCCATTATGTACCTGGCAGGTTAAGATGACCGAAATTCACAAAGTCTATGACTTTAATCTGTCAGCAGCCTTCAGACAAACTAAATGTGTCAACATTTGATTTCAAAATAAGGGAGGTTTTTCCTGCTGTCTGGGTGGTGAGGAGATTTCTAAAAACAAAACAAAACAAAACTATAAATATAAAGAAATAACAGAAATAGCAGCATCCTTGGTCATTTAAGTTAATTTATTTCATTAATTACAATTTTATATTATATTATAAACCCCATGAATTCTTTATTATACAGTGGGGCAAAAAAGTATTTAGTCAGCCACCAATTGTGCAAGTTCTCCCACTTAAAAGATGAGAGAGGTCTCCAATTTTCATCATAGGTACACCTCAACTATGAGAGACAAAATGAGAAAAAAAAAATCCACAAAATCACATTGTCTGATTTTTAAAGAATTTATTTGCAAATTATGATGGACAATAAGTATTTGGTCAATAACAAAAGTTCATCTCAATACTTTGTTATATACCCTTTGTTGGCAATGTCAGAGGTCAAACGTTTTCTGTAAGTCTTCACAAGGTTTTCACACACTGTTGCTGGTATTTTGGCCCATTCCTCCATGCAGATCTCCTCTAGAGCAGTGATGTTTTGGGGCCGTCGCTGGGCAACACGGACTTTCAACTCCCTCCAAAGATTTTCTATGGGGTTGAGATCTGGAGACTGGCTAGGCCACTCCAGGATCTTGAAATGCTTCTTACGAAGCCACTCTTTCGTTGCCTGGGCGGTGTGTTTGGGATCATTGTCATGCTGAAAGACCCAGCCACGTTTCATCTTCAATGCCCTTGCTGATGGAAGGAGGTTTTCACTCAAAATCTCACGATACATGGCCCCATTCATTCTTTCCTTTACACGGATCAGTCGTCCTGGTCCCTTTGCAGAAAAACAGCCCCAAAGCATGATGTTTCCACCCCCATGCTTCACAGTAGGTATGGTGTTCTTTGGATGCAACTCAGCATTCTTTCTCCTCCAAACACGACAAGTTGAGTTTTTACCAAAAAGTTCTATTTTGGTTTCATCTGACCATATGACATTATCTCCAATCCTCTTCTGGATCATCCAAATGCTCTCTAGCAAACTTCAGACGGCCCTGGACATGTACTGGCTTAAGCAGGGGGACACATCTGGCACTGCAGGATTTGAGTCCCTGGCGGCGTAGTGTGTTACTGATGTAGCCTTTGTTACTTTGGTCCCATCTCTCTGCAGGTCATTCACTAGGTCCCCCCGTGTGGTTCTGGGATTTTTGCTCAGCGTTCTCGTGATCATTTTGACCCCACGGGGTGAGATCTTGCGTGAAGCCCCAGATCGAGGGAGATTATCAGCGGTCTTGTATGTCTTCCGTTTTCTAATAATTGCTCCCACAGTTGATTTCTTCACACCAAGTTGCTTACCTATTGCAGATTCAGTCTTCGCAGCCTGGTGCAGGTCTACAATTTTGTTTCTGGTGTCCTTTGACAGCTCTTTGGTCTTGGCCATAGTGGAGTTTGGAGTCTGACTGTTTGAGGTTGTGGACAGGTGTCTTTTATACTGATAACAAGTTCAAACAGGTGCCATTAATACAGGTCATGGGTGGAGGACAGAGGAGCCTCTTAAAGAAGAAGTTACAGGTCTGTGAGAGCCAGAAATCTTGCTTGTTTGTAGGTGACCAAATACTTATTTTCCACCATAATTCGCAAATAAATTCTTTAAAAATCAGACAATGTGATTTTCTGGATTTTTTTTTCTCATTTTGTCTCTCATAGTTGAGGTATACCTATTAGGGATGGGCATAATTTACCGATTAACCGATAATTGATCATTAAGAATTTCACCGAGGAAGTTCATTTTCGTCGACAAACCGTTTTTTTTTTTTTAAACAATCCGAGGTTATTAAGGCCTAGTGCACGGCCGTCCTCAAACAATGCAATGGCAAAATTTGGGCACCAGGGGGCAACATTACACCATCGCCGTACCCTGGCGTGCCTCAGTTGATACATGCGGGCTTCCGTAGGACAATCGTCAAATCATGAAGCGGTTACGGCGAAGTGTTGCGTGGGACCATTTCAATTTAAAAAATGACCAGGTGTACTGCAATCACTGCAATGCAGCATACAAATATACCTCATCGACAGGGTCCATGGAACACCCTTATTACGCGAAGAAACCGCCAACAGTGGTTGCGCGCTGAGTAATGGCGGTCGTGAAGATTCTTTTTTTTTTTTTCAGAAACTTTATTGAGAAGGTCATGAAGATTCGGTGTACACACGTCGAGGGAAGCTGCAGGAGGCGGCGTAGTGGCTCGACGGGAAGACTATTTCGCACAAAATGGCACAAGAGAACAGCAAAAAGTTCTGCGCGGCTAGACTAAGTAACACGAGCGATAGAGCAATGAATGCGGTCTTCGTTTGTTGGGTGGCCGCTCAGCAGGGACAGAAGCTGGGTAAAACGTCTCGGCCAATCAGCTTGCGGGGTGAAACGTCTCGGCCAATCAGCTTGCGAGATTCCCGAGCCGAGCCAACACGAGAACAGAGAGAGGGCTCTCCGTGCTGATTCCTGATGTTCTAATGTAGTCTACCTGCCTTGTTACGTACCTAAAAATGTTAATGATTAACCGATTATTAATCATTAATTCTCCCGACGATCGGTGAAGAAAATTTCACCGAATGCCCATCCCTAATACCTATGGTGAAAATTGGAGACCTCTCTCATCTTTTAGGTGGGAGAATTTGCACAATTGGTGGCTGACTAAATACTTTATTGCCCCACTGTATGAAAATGATGTCAACAGTTTTACTTTGGGACATGATTTGAAGTTGAGTAAGTTGAAAAAAATGAGATGTATAGGATCGTGATACTTGATATGGTGATGAGCATTAAATCGTGATAGGGTCATATCGTGACCCAAGTATTGCAATCCGAATCGAATTGCGAAACCCCTCATGATTCCCACCCTTATCTAGTATTAGTTTTTTTTTTTTTAAATAAGTACTGCATTACTTTCTCCACACTGCCATCTTGGAAAGTCAAAAGAATAATAATAAAATTGATGAAAATAAACATCGACTCAGTTTTCATTGTTCCCTGTCCCAAATTTTGTTGTGTCACTGAGCGAGTGCAGCCTCAAAGAGACGCCGAAGATTCAAATAATATGTAAACCCTGTGGGAATTAAGGCCACAAACGTCCCGTCTGCTTCACAAAATGTCACTTCGAATTGGAAGAAAAACCTAACTAAGCACCAAATTTATGAAAGTCTCAAATGTACAAGAAAAAAGCTGGAAATTAGCACTAAACACAAATTATGAGAAAAAGTGAATTTAAGTGGGAAAAAAATCTTTCAAATTTACAAGGAAAAAGTAAATTTAGAATAAAACTCCTATTTAGTACAAAAACCTCAAACTGTCCAGACTAAACTCACATCTCAGTAACTTCTTCTTTGAGTAATTACCCTTATGTATGAGTGATAATATATAAAGACAACCCACTTTTACTCAAGTACAGTTTCAAGCTACTCTACCACCTAAACTAGATTTTTTCTACTGAAAATGTAGATTTTTTTTATGTGAATTTAGAGTTCTCATAAATTACCTACTTTTTTCCTTATGATTTTTTTGTTCTTTTTTTTTAATATTATAGACTTAAAATTTTGACACTTCATGAAAATTGAAACTTCATGAAAAATTTTTGCTCATGGATTGCCATTTTTTTTCTTGAATTTGTGACTTTTGTATCATAAACCTGGCATCTTTTTTCTTCCATCTTTGCCTCAATAATTTTCCCCTTTTTACACTGATTTTTTTCTTTAATTATTGCAAACGAGCTACATTTCTCTTGTGATTTTCTGACCTTTGTCTCAACAATTTATTCATTTACTTTTTCTTAATGAATTTAGTAAATCTTTTAAATAACTTCCTGTGTTTACATTCTCAAAGACTGTAACTGTACGCATGTGAATTTTTTCCTCATAAATTTGTAACTTTTGCCATGAATTTGTAACTTTTATCTTTTAAAAGTCTTCTCTATCATCTCTGATGGCATCTCCACCAGGATCCTGAGGACCTGTGCCACCCAGCTAGCTTTGGTACTGAAACACCTGTACAACCCGTCCCTGAGTCTGGAGAGAGTACCGGTGCCGTGGAAGACTCCTGCCTGGTTTCTGTCCCCGGGAAGTTGTCTCCATCTGACCTGAACGACTACTGACCAGTTGCCCTCACATCTCATGTGATGAAGGTCCTGGAGAGACTGGTCTTAGCCCACCTGAGGCCGCAGGTGAAGACGTGGCTGGACCCTCTGCAGTTTGCATATCAGCCCCATGTAGGAGTTGAAGATGCTGTCATCTACCTGCTGCAACGAGCCCAACTGCACCTGGATGGCGGAGGAGACACTGTGAGAATCACATTCTTTGATTTCTCCAGTGCCTTTTAACACCATCCAGCCACTGCTGCTGAGTGAGAAGCTGTGGGTGACGGGGGTCGACAGCTCTGTGATCTCCTGGATTACTGACTACCTGACAAGCAGGCCACAGTTTGTCTGGCTGGGCAATGTCTTGTCTGACGTGGCGGTTAGTGATACGGGAGCTCCACAGGGGACTGTGCTCTCTCTTTTTCTCTTCACCTTATACACCACTGACTTTCAGTACAACACAGAGTCATGCCTCCTGCAAAAATTCTCTGACGACTCAGCTGTTGTTGGGTGTATAAGAGGGGGAGAGGAGGGGGAGTACAGGGCACTGGTAGACAGATTTGGGGAGTGGTGATTGACTTCAGGAAGAGGAGGGCACATTCTCAGCCACTGCAGATTAGGGGGGAAGATGTGGATGTGGTTGAGGACTATAAATACCTGGGTGTCAGGATCAGCAACGGGCTGGACTGGAGATCCGATGCTGAGCACAAGAAGAGGATGAGCAGACTCTACTTCCTGAGGAAGCTGAGATCTTTCAACATGTGCAGCAGGATGCTGGAGCTTTTCTACCAGACCACTGTCGCCAGCGCCATCTTCTTTGCTGCTGTCTGTTGGGGTAGCAGTATCAGAGCCAGCGACACCAACAGACTTGACAAGATTATCAAGAGGGCTGGCTCTGTAATTGGTCTCAGACCGGAGACCTTTGAGACTGTGGTGGAGAGGAGGACATTAAATAAACTGCGATCCATCATGGACAATCCGGATCACCCCCTCCACCACACAGTGGACAGACAGCGGAGCACTTTCTCCAGCAGACTGCTACAGCTTCGCTGCCGAACGGTTAGGTACAGGAAATCTTTCCTGCCACATGCCATTTCACTGTACAATAACTCACTGTGATGTTGCACTCTGGTCATAACTATGCTGCCATACTGCCCCTGACAGTCTAATTGGTACCTCACATGACACAGGTCACCATCTATTCATCTATGATGTACATAGGCTTTCTTTTAGTAGTTTTACTTTCCATGGGTAATCCCTTTGTTATGCTGTGTGTGTTTCTGTCGTTTGGTTCTCTACTGTCATGCTGCTGTTACTCTGCAATTTCCCAGTTTGGGATCAATAAAGTACATCTATCTAAATTCAAGTTTGTTTTTCTTGTAATTTTGCATTTTTTTCCCCATGAATTTAGTACATATTTTAAATAAATGGGCCTATAAATTTGTTACATTATTCTAGTAAATTTGAAGCTTTTATTGTACATATGTTTGTGATGGGTTCTTTCCCTGTAATTCTGTGTCTTTTTTGCAAAGTTTTGCACCTTTGGAAAATTGAGACTTTAAAATTATGACAAAATATTTATGCAAACAAAGTACTTTTCTTTCTTTCGCCAAAACCACAGAGATTCACTTGTCAAGGGCAAAAGTAGGATAATTTTGATCTCTGTTAGGCCATTAAGTGTGATGGTTGAATGTTGCTACTTAAATTGTTGATAGTCGACATGAAGCCATTAACAAAGCTTCTAATATTAGAAGATTTACTGTAGGTTGTTAATTACTCAGGTAACAGGAGTCAGAGGGGGCCTTTACTTCTGCCCCTCAAAATGTCTCTGCACATCCCTGCAGTTGTTGTAAGGGGAGAAGCTTTATGTTATGAAATCAGTTAGGCATCTTTAAAACAGGAAAAAATGTGATCATGTGACTAATTATTCTATTCCCCTGTTTTGCATGTAGCCTATGACTCAGCTTTACCATTGCTTTGGGGAATGGCACAGTACTCCCATCTGTGCTGATGTTGTTTGACTAATCATGGTGTGCCATCCATCCATCCATCTTCTACCGCTTATCCAGGAATCTGGGTCACGGGGGCATCAGTCCAGGCAGCGTACTCCAGACTTCTGCCCTGTTCACATAGCACCATAATCACCATGATCCTTCCTGCAGGTGGTGAGCCCACTGGAGACCAGATCCCTGTGCCCCCTTTGGGTACACTGGGTCCATGATGTAACGTTTTTCATGGAGATCCGTTGGACCGCTTTTAGTCTGGCTCTTCACCCAGGACCAGTTTGCCTTGGGAAACCCTACCAGGGGAAAATGCCCCCGACAACACAGCTCCTGGGATCATTCGGGCACTCAAACCCCTCCACCACGATAAGGTGGCGATCCACAGAGAGGACCATGGTAGGCCACCTAGCCAAAAATACCACCCCCACCCCCACCTATAAACCTAGGGGAAACAAATACTGTTACTTTATAACTCGGGCTGTCCCAAATACCAGTTTGGGGCTCTATTTGGGTGTGATCCAGAGTTATAGTTTATTGGTTTATTTGTCAGGGACCATGTACAGAAAACACATTAAACACAGGGTAAAGATGCTCTGCACCAGATTATAGCGTTCTCACTAATTTCCATCTGTAGAAAGGGGTGTTTTTATTTATTAGGGGTCCAATGTGTGACATTGGTGGCAAAATTTAAAATTGATCAAATCTGCACATGAAATTGACTAATCACTATCCAATTGTGTCAGGTTTATGAAACTATTAACTATTTTCGTAACGGCATTCACGTTCAGGAACTCTTGAGGATGAGCGCTCACTTCAACTACTTGTAAATGGAGACGTAAACGGGACACTCGGGCTTTTGTTTCCCCGTGTGCCAATGCACTTTGCAATGGCACACATTTTACACGAAACAACTTCAACACTTCCAGTATTTTTCACGCATCAAAACTCATCAACAGCTACATTTTCATGACATATTAAGATGTGATAATGTGTATACATACCTTCAAATTCTCCCTGTTTGTTGGATAAGACGTAAAATCACAAAAGGCGTAAATGCGGGACACGGAAGTTTAGACCTTCGATAACTTCAATATAAAGTGACCACGGTTAATCCTCTCCACATGGGTTGAGCACATCCGGGGTAGAGAAAATAAAAGTGCTTTCCCAGGGCGGTCACCTCGCCAGACGGGGCTGCGCGCAGCCGACCGAGACCGAAGACGTAAATTTTTTAAAGGACACCATATTCGATGTGTCATAAATGTTTGAGATTTTATTGAAATATTCTACATCTGAGCTTCACAAAGACTGATCTCCTTCTTACGTGTATGGTTTGGGATTTGAAAGGTGCAAAGTGAAAAGCATCAGCACTTCCTGTTTTCTGGTTACTTTACCAAATAACTTGCATGTTGCTGCGTAAATTCGGGGACACGGAAATTTACGTCGTACGAGTAAATTTGCAGGGGTCGCCGTACAAAAACCATAGATCCGATCACATTGGGGAATGTTTTATTTTGAATTTGCATTACAACTCTGTTATCTCTTGCATAAATGAGTAGAAAGAGTTACTCAGAGATCACCTTACAGTACTTTGAAATTGATGCGATTTTCATGTCACACAAAAACTGGGAAAAATGAGGGGACACGACCAATAGTTTCGATTCTAACGGCAAAATCAATGATTTTTTTTTTTTAAATTGCAATGCAAGTCTGAAACTCTTTTATGTTCCCTTGCATATTATAAAAACGAAACCGACATCTGCAAATTACAGAAAAAGAGAGAGCGCTTGAAAGTCGGATACCCCTGATATAGTGCACTGGACCCCCCCCCCCCCCCCCAAAAAAAACACCCAAAGATGAGTGAACTTTTTCACACTTTTCTTATAAATTTGCAACTTTTTAATTTCAGTTTGGAACATTTGTCATCTTAAATGTTTTTGTAAATGTGAACCTTTTAGCTACCCCCCCCCCCAATTTTTAGCTTTCCAAATATTTAGCACTATTTTCCTCATACATCTGCAATTTTTGTCACGTAAACGTGAATCCTTTTCCTATATATATTTTTTTTTTTTTTTTTTCTCTCGGCGCCACACCAGTCGGCTGCCTTTTGCAACAGCGGCTCGATTCCGAGTCTTTTTCCCTTCCTCTCTCTTTTGATCCGTCTTTTTTTTTCACCCCACTTATATCACGGACACACAGATCGTCCTAAATGTCTCCTGAGCCGGTGGACGGAGCCACTGTTTATAGCAGGATACGATACAGCAGAGAACAGCTGCTAGCATTCAACCGCCACCCGGTCCCATTGGAAAAACTCGACATACCGAGAGAACTGAGGCGAAAACGCCGCGGCTGCCGGGCTGGAGTAAGGCGGAGGACAAAAAATATAAGGTACAGACCCTCCCTTCCATCTGTTGTCATGGGAAATGTACGGTCGATACTGGGAAAGTTAGATGAGCTAGCGGCTATCTCCCGTTATGATAGCACATACCGGGAGTGCTCTCTCCTTTTGTTTACTGAGACGTGGCTAACTGAACTAGCAGCAGATGCTAACATTGAGCTGGAGGGTTTTCACATGATACGAGCTGACCGAACACCAGACAGTGGCAAGGCTAGGGGCGGTGGAGTGATAATGTATGTTAACAACAACTGGTGCAGACCGGGACATATCACTGTTAAACAACGACACTGCAGCAAAGACATTGAGTTGCTAGCGGTTAGCATGAGGCCTACATATCTCCCGAGAGAACACTCACACGTGATCTGCATTGTTGTTTATGCAAATCCGACGGCGAACGCTGGGACAGCACGTGACGTCATCCATTCAGTAACCAGCAGGCTGCAGACAGAACACCCAGATGCTCTTCTCCTCATCTCAGGCGATTTCAACCATGTTTCACTGTCTCCCATTCTACCCACGTTCACCCAGTATGTCACATGCCACACTAGAGACAATAAAACACTGGATTTATTCTACGCAAACACTAAGGAGGCGTACACCTCATCACAACTCCCCCCACTCGGGAGATCGGATCACAACTTGGTTCATCTCCGGCCGGTGTACAAACCCCTAGTGCACAGACAACCTCCGGCCATGCACACTGTGGAGTTATGGTCTGAGGAGACAATGGACACCCTAAAGGGCTGTTTTGAAGCCACCGCCTGGAAGCAGCTCTGCGATCCACATGGTGAGGACATCGATGGCCTCATTCACACCTTCACGGGCTACCTCAGCTTCTGTGTGGACAAATCCGTTCCCACCAAGACCATACGGCGTCACTCAAACAACAAACCCTGGATCAACCCTGAGATAAAAACACTTCTGAGAGAGAAGAAGAGGATCTTCAGGTCAGGGAACAGGGAGATGCTGAAGTCCGTACAGAGGGAGCTGAGGAGAAAGATCAGAGAAGGCAAGGACAGCTTCAGGAAGAAGATGGAGGACAAGCTGCAACAGAGCGACATCAGCGGGGTCTGGAGAAACCTCAAAACCATCTCGGGGCTCCAGAATACCTCCCCCCAGGCCACAGGGGGCAGGGAGTGGGCGAACAACCTGAATCTGTTTTTCAATAGATTTGACCAACCGCCCTCCCCCCTGACTGCACAACAACCACTGCTGCCTCTAAAGAAATCAAGTCCTGCTGCCCACTCCCCACTCCACCAACACCCCCCCACTCCCAACACACAGCCCCCCATCCTGACCCTGACCAGGACCCAGGTGAGGACGGAGCTGAGGAAGATCAAGGCGAGGAAGGCGCCGGGACCGGACGGCATCAGCGCAAAGCTCCTCAAGTCCTGTGCAGACCAGCTGTGTGGGATTGTGACGTATATCTTCAACATGAGCCTGAAACTGGGGAGGGTACCACAGCTGTGGAAAACATCTTGTGTGGTACCTGTACCAAAAACTTCCCACCCCAAAGACCTGAACAGCTACAGACCGGTGGCCTTGACGTCCCACTTGATGAAGACCCTGGAGAGACTGCTCCTTGCTCACCTCCGCCCCCTGGTGGAACCAGCGATGGATCCACTCCAGTTCGCCTACCAGCATGGCATTGGGGTGGAGGATGCGGTGATCTTCCTCCTTCACCGTTCTCTGTCCCACCTGGAGAAGCCCGGGAATATGGTGAGGATCATGTTCTTTGACTTCTCCAGTGCTTTCAACACCATCCAACCGATGATCCTGAAGGACAAGCTGCTGCGCGCAGGGGTGGACCAGCACCTGTCATCATGGATCCTGGACTACCTCACGAACCGGCCTCAGTTTGTGAGAACCCGGGACTGTGTGTCCGACACGATCATCAGTAGCACGGGGGCCCCCCAGGGAACGGTGCTGGCTCCCTTCCTGTTCACTCTTTATACTGCGGACTTCTCACACAACACAACACACTGCCATCTACAGAAGTTCTCTGATGACTCTGCGATCGTTGGCCTCATCTCCAATGGAGATGAAGCTGAGTACAGAGGGCTTATCCAGGACTTCGTGGACTGGTGCCATCGGAACTGCCTCCAGATCAACGCGAGGAAAACTAAGGAGCTGGTGGTGGACTGCCGCAGGCATGGGCAGCCCCTCACAGTACCAGTAAATATACAGGGAACAGACATCGAGATGGTGACATCCTATAAGTACCTGGGTATTCATCTGAACAATAAACTAGACTGGTCACACAATACTGATGCACTCTACAAGAAGGGACAGCGCAGGCTGTTCCTGCTGAGGAGACTCAGGTCTTTTGGTGTACAAGGGGCGCTGCTGAAGTCATTCTATGACACGGTGGTGGCATCAGCCATCACTTTTGGAGTGGTCTGCTGGGGCAGTGGCATTACTGCAGCCGATAGGAAGAGACTGAACAAACTGATTAAGAAAGCTAGCTCTGTCCTGGGGCAGCGCCTTGATCCGATGGAGGAGATAGGAGAGAGAAGGACGGTGGCTAAACTGTCATCTCTGCTGGAGTCCGAGTTCTACCCTATGCAGGACATACTGAATGCACTGAGGAGCTCATTTAGCAGCAGACTACATCATCCCAGGTGCACAACCGAGAGGTTTCGTAGGTCCTTCCTACCAACGGCTGTCAGACTGTACAACCTAAGCAGGGCTGCTCGCAGAGATAGCAAAAAGACGTAACAAACTAATAGTTTTTTGAATGCAAAAGATGCAATAGACTTACACAATGGTCCCCTCCGGCATACAACTAGGAACTTACCGGTCGCTATGGAGGGTGAGAATATGTATGGGCACATAATCATACCATGTAGGATAACTAAGTAGACGGTTATGCTGTTTCATTCCATCTAGCAACAATGCTCTGCACTGTGTGTGTTTATATATTTACATATTTATTCCATCTAGCTACAATGCTCAGCACTGGGTGTGTTTATATATTTATATATCTACATATTATTCCATCTAGCTACATTGCTCCGCACTGTGTGTGTTTATATACTTGCATATTTATTCCACCTAGCTGCAATGCTCCGTACTGTGGGTGTTTATATATTTACATATTTATTCCATCTAGCTACAATGCTCTGCACTGTGTGTTCATATATTCATATATTTATTCCATCCAGCTACAATGCTCTGCACTGTGTGTCTGTGTGTGTGTGTATATATATATATTTTATAGTAATACGTACATATGTATATTAGCTGCTCTTGCTTGCTTGTTTTTTTTTTTTTTTTTCTTGCCTTCTGATTGTTGCTCTGAGTGTTGCTATCCCTGTGCTGTTGCAATCCTGGAATTTCCCCGTTGTGGGACTAATAAAGGCTTATCTTATCTTATCTTATCTTATCTTATACAGTGGATATAAAAAAAGTCTATACACCCCTGTTCAAATGCCAGGTTTTTGTGATGTAAAAAAATGAGACCAAGATAAATCATTTCAAAACTTTTTCCACCATTAATGTGACCTGTAACCTGTACAGTCCTATTTAAAAACAAACTGAAATCTTTTAAAGGGAAAAATAAAAAACTTGCAATAACCTGTTTGCATAAATATGCACACCCTGTTACAACTGGTTAATTCTGAACACAGCCACATCCCCAATCACATTCAAACTCATGTTAAATGAGAGTCAGCACACACCTGCTACCATTTAAAGTGTCTCTGATTAACTGCAAATAAAATTCAGCTGTTCTAGTAGGCTTTTCTTAACATTTTTGTAGTCACATCTTACAGCACAAACCATGGTCCGCAGAAAGCTTCTAAAGCATCAGAGAGATCTCATAGTTCAAAGGTATTAGTCAGGAGAAGGGTACAAAAGAATTTCCAAGGCATTAAATATATCATGGAACACAGTGAAGAGTCATCATCAAGTGGAGAAAATATGGCACAACAGTGACATTACCAAGAACTGGACGTTCCTCCAAAATTGATGAAAAGATGATAACAAAACTGGTCAGGGAGGCTTCCAAGAGGCCAACAGCAACATTGAAGGAGATGCAGGAATTTCTGGCAAGTACTGGCTGTTTAGTACATGTGACAACAATCTCCTGTCTAGTGTAGCAAGATGGAAGACATATCTTACAAGCAAAAACATCCAAGCCTGGTTACATTTTGCAAAAACACATTTGAAATCTCCTGAACGCATGTGGGAAAATGTGTTATGGCCCAATGAAACCAAGGTTGAACTTTTTGGCCCTAATTCCAAAGGGTATATTTGGTGCAAACACAACACTGCTCATCACCACAAAAATACCATACCTACAGCGAAGCATGGTGGTGGCACCATCATGCTTTGGGGCTGCTTTTCTTCAGCTGGAACTGGGGCCTTAGTCAAGGTGGAGGGAATTACGAACAGTTCCAAATACCGGTCAGTGTTGGCAGAAAGCCTTCAGGCTTCTGCTACAATGCTGAAGATGAAGAGAAACTTGTTTCAGCATGACAACGACCCAAAGTACACATCCCAAATCAACAAAAGAATGGCTTCACCAGAAGAAGATTAAGGTTTTGGAATGGCCCAGCCAGAGTCCAGACCTGAATACGATCGAACATCTGTGGGGTGATCTGAAGAGGGCTGTGCGCAGGAGATGCCCTCGCAATCAGACAGATTTGGAGCATTTTTTGCAAAGAAAAGTGGGCAAATATTGCCACATCAAGACGTGCCATGCTGATCGACTCCTACCCAAAAAGACTGAGTCAACGGAACAATATAAAACTCAAAGGTGTTGCAACAAAGTATTAATTTAAGGCTGTGCATATTTATGCAAACAGGTCATTCCAAGTTTTTTTTTTTCTTCATTTTTCCCCTTAAAAGGTTTCAGTTTGTTTTTCAAATGGGTTGTACAGGTTGTAGGTCACATTAATGGTGGAAAAAGTTTTGAAATGATTCATCATGGTCTCATTTTTTTTTACATCACAAAAACCTGGCATTTGAACAGGGGTGTGTAGACTTTTTATATTCACTGTATCTCCAAAGTTAATCATGTAAATTTGGCCTTTTTTTTTTTTTTTAAATGAATCTTGTGACTATCTCAAGTTGCTACTTTTTTCCCCCCCCTACGATTTTGTAAGATTTTTCTCTTTATTATGCCTCGGTAAAATTGAGAGGCATACGGTAGTCAGTTAGTCCATCTGTTTGTGGATGTGTGTATCTGTCCGTCCGCCTCTGTTTCAGCTTGCCTGGTCAAAATTAAGCTGAACTAAAGGCTTGTATCATTGTATCACCATATTTTCTCGACTTTTAATTTGCCAGAATTTCAAAATAACGCTTTGTTTTTGAAATAAACACAAAAATAGCTCACCTTTATCGTCAACAGAACGGTAT
This sequence comes from Pholidichthys leucotaenia, assembly GCA_020510985.1. NCBI lineage: Eukaryota > Metazoa > Chordata > Actinopteri > Cichliformes > Pholidichthyidae > Pholidichthys > Pholidichthys leucotaenia. Next base: position 455,642,314 of record CM035836.1, read on the forward strand.
TGCCCATGCGCCCGAAAACTCCCAGCAAGTACTCGGCAATTTGCCAATATTGGGTGAACAAATGTCTGTCTTTTTTGCCTGTTTTCTTCCTCTGCCACTAAAGAGCGAAAGCTCCTGTTCGTCTAGACTGTCATTGTATTCACGTACCTCCATCGCTTCCGTCATTTAAAACGTCTGCCACCGTGCTTTTCTTCTGTTTGGACTGCAGCTGTTCAATACAACAGTACCGGCATGTGAACTGCAGATTATTTTCACTGCGCATGCGTGCACTCCAAAACTACTGGATGGATTTGGATGAAATTTTTACCAGAAGTGGTCCTTGGGTTAGAGAGGAACCCATAACATTTTGGTGATGATCCCAGAATGCATACATCCACCAAGGCTCTTATCTTCTCACAGTGTGTTAGCAAGAATTCTCCAAAACTACTACATGAAAAAGGATGAAATTTTTACCACTGGTGGTCCTTGGGCTAGAGAGGAACCCATAACATTTTGGTGATGATCTGGGAATGCATACCTCTGCCAAGGCTTTGGCACCGAGGCATCAGCACCTTGGTGCTTTTATTTTGCTAGCAGTTTGTGGTGAGAAAAGAACCAAATACAGTATTTGAAATACCAAACTTGAAATCCAAATGTAAATGTAAAGAATGAATATTTAGATCATGTGGTATTTGGGTACAGCCTTATGAAAAACAATGAAGAGCTGATGTATGACAATATCTAATATTTTTTAAAATTAAAATCAACAACCCAATGCCTACATGACGAATAAACAAATAGTTGCACATTGAAAAAGTAAATAATACTGTTTTACAAATACCATACCATGTCATTTACCATATGTGAAGACACTTGCATAACATCATACCAGGTACTAGTTCTCAGCTAAAGCATGTCTGACGCCTCGTGTACACCCTCTTCGCGTGTTATATGAACGCCGAATAACACGGAGAAGCCAAAATAATAACCTGCGCAAGGCATTCCATCCCGTGTCATTCTGCGTCCGTTAACGAGCAGTAATGTGTTAAATTAGCACTTTTTGGCACTGAGGTGTCGCGTGATGTCATTGTCACACACGCGCACGAGCGGCACGTACCAGGCTGGTGTTGTCTTAGCACGTGCGGGACAAACAAAACAATAACAACACGCGGAGCCGCAAATATGAACATTATCATTCCATTTAAAGCAAACTGGTTAAAGAGGGGCTTACATCCGTGGGAGCTGCAGAGGTGGAGCCCCTCTCCTCTGGAACACCCCGTCCACAAACACCCCGTTTTTCCCCAGGCAGCGGAGGTAGAACTCCCCCGTGCCGGTGCCGTCTTCTCCGGCGGTGAATATCTCGAGGTGCCGCCGGGAGATGAAGCTGGAGTGTCCCATGCTGACGTCCACGGAACCCTGCGAGGAGTTCCGGCCGATGGTAACCGACTTCTTCTTCATGAGGTATTCGAATTCTCGGCCCTCCAGCCGGGCTATTGCCGACCCAGACATCCCGCTTACCACCGCCATCTTCTAGAGTAATGAGTAGAGATTTGAAGGTTTGTGTTGAGCTCAAACGTTTAATCAGTTGCGGGGGGTTAAGGATGATTTTTCTGGGGGAATCGTGAAATAGGGGGGTCCAATTTTACACTGTGGAGAATTTAGCTAGGAACGTGCCAGACCGGGGACACAGCGGCTCCGACCCACCGCCGTGAAGAAGAGGAAAAAGAAAGGAACGGCGCCCAATCAAAAGCGGCCAAACGGACGGAAGTAGGTCGACAGACAGCCCGCTACACCAATGGGAAGCCGACCTGGCTCGGCAGCTGTGTGGTGTTTACCAATGACAACAATAATAAAAATAGCCGTGGAGAACGGAGCTCGGTTGCATCGCAGGCTGACACGCAGATGGACGGAGGGACAGAAAACACGGCACAAAGAGACGGAATGTGTGCTTTCAAGGCAATGGTCTGCATTCACTCACAGTGTCAAAAAGGCAATGGGCTGTAGTTACTCACAGCCAGGGGCGTCAGACTGGGGGGGGGGGGGGTGCTCTCTTTACCCAAGGCCCATAGCAGGGAGAGGCCCTCAAAAAGCCTGGAATGAAAGCGTTTTTCTGTGTTGCATTCTTTTAATTTCTAATGAATGAACGAATGAATGAATGTCATAGTGAAATTCACCCTGGCTGAATGAAGTGTTTGAGAGACTGAATTTTGCAGGGCTCGACATTAACTTTTTTGCTCACCAGCCACTGTGGCGAGTGATTTTCCAGAGTTACGAGCCACTCAGCCTTTTCACTAGCCGCAACTTTGTGGTTGGAACATTATGTTTAATATGATCAAAATGGACTATGGCATTCTAAAATTTACTTGTACTAAATTTACAACCCTTTTTTTTTTCCACAATATCTTTATTGAACCTTTTTTTTTTTTTAACAAACATGATACAAACAAACACTAATGCTAAAGTACTACAAAAAAAAAAAATGCACTAAAAACACCAACAACCACCAACAAAATCAAGTCTTCAACAATGCTCCTCTGTTTAGTCTAGACAATCCAATACATAAGTATACATATTATGTTCACCAGTTTGGAATTTACAAGGTCCACACACATCATTCACCTTCTTCTTCAAGAGTTATGTTTAAATTTTTTACATAATCAATAAAAGGTCTCCATATATTCTCAAACACAATTTCCTTTGATTTCAGTATATATGTTATTCTTTCTAATGGAAGGTTTGTTAACATCTGTCTTAACCACTGAGTCACATCTGGTCTATGAGTCTTTTTCCATAATAGTGCAATACATTTTTTGGCATTAAGCAAACTGAGGTCTATGAATGTTCTTTCACTTTTATTAAAATTATGCTTTTCTGGGTACAGACCCAACAAAAACAGTTTAGGATTCAGTATGATTTGTTTTGAGATTATTTTTTCAATTGTTACCCTCACCTCTTCCCAAAACATTCTTATTAATCTACATTCCCATAAACAATGAAATAGGGTTCCTTTACTTTCCATGCATTTTGTGCATGTATCTGGTATATTTTTGTTATATCTATTTAACTCCTCCGGTGTAACATACATCCGCATTAACCATTTGAAATGTATCAATTTAAGGCGTGCATTTATTGATTTGGTTTGAGCTTCTGTACAAGCCAATTCCCATTGTTCCTCCAAAATTTCAATTTGCAGATCTTCTTTCCAGTAGTTTAATCTTTTCAGTGAATTTTCACTTGAAGATAGTGTCAATGAGTTATAAAACTCTGAAATAATACCCTTTCTTTTACTATCTTTCATCATCATTTTTTCCAAGGATGAATAAATAGGTCGAGTGAGAGCTTTATTTTGATTTGATCGAATAAAGTTTCTAAGTTGAAGATATTTAAAAAAATGTGTTCTATTGAGATTAAATTTGATCCTCAGCTCTTCAAAAGACATTATGTTGTCTGCACATGGCAAATATAAATCCTGAATCTTTTGTATCCCTTTTAAATTCCATACTTTAAATACAGCGTCCGCTCTCCCTGGTTTAAAATATTGATTACCCCATATTGGACTAAATTGTGACAATAACTGTGGTTCTTTTAAATAGTTTTTAGCTTCACACCATATTTTGATCATATGCTTTACAAATGGATTTTTAACTTGTTTTTGTAATTTTTTTGCCGAATCTGAGTATATGAATATGGGAAGAGGTAAAGGTAAATTGTATGATTCCATTTCAGTCCAGTGAGGGAGATCATTTGATGAAAAATAATATGTCATAGACCTCAGTTGTGCCGACCAATAATACAACATAAAATTTGGACATTTCAGACCTCCACGATCAAATGGTAAATATAATAAAGACAGACGTAATCTAGCCCTCCTGTTGTTCCATATAAATTCCACTAACTTTTTTTTTATTCTTGAGAATAGATCTAAAGGTGGTGATAAGGGAATGTATTGAAATAAATAAAGTATTTTAGGTAAAATATTACTTTTAAGTATATTGATTCTCCCGATCATCGACATTGGTAGTGACATCCATCTCTGAGTTAACTCATTGATATCTGACATTAAGGCTTCATAGTTGACGCTGGCGACTGATTCTAGCTTAGGCATAATTTGGATTCCTAAATATTTAAACTGATTTACAACATTGAATTGATTTGCCTCAGGGGCTGGGTAATTTCTCTGGGTCTCATTTAGCATTAATATTGAAGATTTAGTTTTATTTATTTTATATCCTGATATTTCCCCAAAATTCTTTATTAAATTCAACAAGGTTGGAATTGATTTTTTTAGATTCGACATAAACAAAATTATATCATCGGCGTACAGGGAGATTTTATGTTCTGTTGGTCCAACTTTAATTCCATATATTTGTGAATGTAAACGTATCGCTATCGCTAAAGGTTCAATTGCCATAGTAAACAGTAAAGGTGAAAGTGGACAGCCTTGTCGACATCCTCTATTGATTTTTATTGGTTTTGAAATATTGTTATTTGTTAGAATTTCTGCTGTAGCATTATTGTATATTATTTGAACCCATTTTATGAAATTATTTCCAAGTCCAAACCTTTGTAGGACTTCAAAAAGAAAGGGCCATTCAACTCTATCAAAGGCCTTTTCGGCGTCCAATGATAGGAGAGCTGTATCCGGTGCTTCTTTATTAAAATAAATAATATTAAATAGTCTTCTTACATTATGGAAGCCTTGTCTACCCTTTATAAAGCCATTCTGATCTCGATTAATAATATTTGGTAAAATTTCTTGTATTCGTCTTGCTAAAATTTTACAGATTATCTTAAGGTCGGCGTTTAATAGGCTTATTGGTCTCATATTTTCACATTTATTAGAGGGCTTACCTGGTTTTGGCAGCAGTATAATTAAGGCATTATTTATGTATGATGGTAAATTATTATTTTGAAATGCTTCTAAAACCATTTCCAAAAAAGGTTTTATTAATTTATTCTTAAATTTTTTATAAAGGTCAACTGGAAGACCATCTGGTCCTGCACTTTTTCCTGATTTCATATTATCAATGGCTAGCCCAACTTCTTCTTGACTAATTTTAGACTCCAATATCTCCCTGTTTTCATTTGGTATACACGGTATAGATAGTTCGTTCAAAAACCCATTTAGTTTTGTTAAATCAGGTTCATTTTTGGTATCATATAATTTTTCATAGTAATCTCTAAAGGCTCTATTAATTTCTAAAGGATCTATAACTACCTGTCCATTACTTATAATACTGGTAATTGGTGTTTTAATTTCCAATTGTTTAATCTGCCATGCTAATAATTTTCCTGATTTTTCACCTTGTTCATAAAAAGATTGTTTCAATCTTAGAAGACTTGAAGCAGCTCTATTCGCTGATTTTTTGTCGTATTCAGCTCTCAAAATCAGTAATTCATTCTCCAACCTTGGGTCACTTCCTGCATACACTTTTTCCTGAAGACTTTTTATTTTATGTTCCAATTTAGCTCTCTCCTCTCGAGTCTTCTTAGATTTTGATCCTGTATAACTAATAATATGTCCCCTAATAAAAGCTTTGAAAGCCTCCCACTTTACACATGCTGATGTTTGTGTAGTATTGATGTCAAAGAACTCGTCTATCTGTTTTTCTATATACTTGACAAATTCCTCATCCTGAAGCCATTTATGCTGAAATTGCCATCTACCTGATTCCTTTGTCAATTTTTTATCTACATATATTAGACAACAGGGTGCATGATCAGAGATCACGATGTTATCATAAAAGCAGTTTTGAATCTTGGACCTTAATTCTGTGGAAATCAAAAAATAATCAATACGTGAGAATGTCTTGTAGGTACTGGAATAACAAGAATAGGCTTTAACTTGTGGTTTCATTTCTCTCCATATATCTAACAATCTCAATTCTTTCATAAAATGATTAATAGTCATCCTACATCCAATGTGCGTACAATCCAGTCCTATTGATCTATCCACACCTGGATTCAATGTACAATTAAAATCCCCTGCTATTATATGTTGCCCTGTAAGTGATGATAAGATGAGAAATAAATTAGCAAAGAACTTCTGATCATCTATATTGGGACCATATAAGTTCACAAGATTTATATTTTCTAATAGCAAAGAACCTTGAATGATTACATATCTTCCAAATTTGTCTCCAATTACATTTTTCACTTGAAAAGGAACTGATTTATGTATGAGAGTCATAACTCCCCTGGCTCGGGATGAAAATGAAGAGGTGAATACACTTCCCTGCCATCTACTCCTAATTCTTTTAACATCCTCCTCTATCAGATGAGTTTCTTGTAAAAACACAATTCTTGAACCCATGTCCTTTATTTTATTCATAACTTGTTTAAGTTTTTTTAAATTTTGTAGACCTCTGCAATTCCATGAAGTTAAATTAAGATTAACACTTTGGTCCATGATCAATAGAGAGTTTGGGATTACCTTGCAGTGTAAACATGCTCATACAGAGAAGCAAAAACATGAGTGGTTGAACATTCATCCTACAAACTACACACAAACAAATTTCCCCTTCCCACACTTGTGGCAAACCCCCCAAAATCAAAAGAAAAATTCTGTCTCCCGATATAGCCATCGACCGTTCCACACCCACGGGGAACAGCCTAAGCCACTCCTTCTTCATCCTCCCAATCACCCTAACTCTACTGCTTTTAATGACGTAACATTAACTCTCCTCTGTAGTTTTCCAACTTAACTCCAAAATTTTTAACAACTTTGTACATCATAGTTTTTTTTTTTTTTGTTTGTTTTGTTTTTGTTTTGTTTTTTTAATATATAATACAATCTATATTTTGTAAACTTACTATTTACTTCAAGTCAGTCAGATGCCTGTGCAAATGCTTAATTATTCTACCTTATATTTTGTTCATGCTTAGCTCCCACCAGTCTCTTCTTCTTCTTTGATCTTCTTGATGAACTCCTGCACCTCCTCTGGGGTCTTGAAGATGTGGGTTCTGCCCTCATACGTGGTCAGCAGTCTCGCAGGATAGATTACACCATGACGAATCCCAAGGTTGCGCAGCTCCTTACGTACGGGATCAAACTGCTTCCTCAATTGCTGGATTCCTGTGGCCAAATCTGGGTAGAACCGCACCTGCTGGTCCTGGTGTTTAATCTCTCCTTTTTTAGCTCGTGCAGCGTTGAAGATCTTCATCCTGTCTCTGTTGCTAAGAAACTTCATAATTAAGGTCCTCGGCGGTCCCTTATCTCTCCGTGGGCCAATACGATGTGCTTTTTCCAGAACCACTGCTGATTGCAACTCCTCGCTGCCCAGCACCTCCGGAATCCACTTTTCCAGAAAGGAACATACGTCCCGACCTTCTGATTCCTCTGGAAGACCCACCAGCCTCAAATTATTCTGTCTCGACCGAGATTCCAAATCCAAAATATTATCTTCCAGAGATTTATTTTTTTTTTCCAAAGTGCGCACCTTTAATTGAAGACGGGTGACGTCATCTTCAGCACTAGCGAGACGGAGCTCCATCTGCGCCGTTCGTTCTACACAGTCACCCAATTCCTTTCTTATTCCTTCCAACGCTGTCATAATCCCATCAAATCTAGAGGAAAAGTCCGCTCTCATTGAACTCATGGCAGCCATCAGTGCATCTGCGCCATTCCCCGCAGATATCGCAGCGTTGCCAGCCTCCTCCGCCATATATGGAGTTTTGTTTACTGCGTCACAGACCTGAAAGTCCGTTAATTTGGACTGTTTCGGCGGCTCGCTTTTTCCTTTTCCTGGTTTTCCAGCCTTAGGCTTCGCCGACATATCTTCGCCCAAATGCTGGGATACGTTCTGTCCCAAATGAGAGAGTTATTTGCCGATTTTTTTTTTTCCAGGAGCAGAGCAGAGCGAGACACATCCGTCCTACGTGGCAGCCATAACCGGAAGTCTACAACCCTTTTTCAATGTAAATTACCCTTACACATACATAAAAAATAGCAAGAGAAACTGTTTAATTATTTATAAAGAGCAGTAAATTCTGTAAAATGGTAGTGAAAAATATCCATCCATCTTCCAGAGAAGCCCAGGCTTCCCTCTCCCCAGCCACCTGCTCCAACTCTTCAGAGAGGATACTAAGGTGTTCCCAGACCAGCTGGGAGACATAGTCTCTCCAGCAAGTCCTGGGTCTGCCCCGGGGTCTCCTCCCAGAGGGATGTGTCCGAAACACCTCAAGTATGAGGCGTCCAGAAGACATCCTGATCAGATGCCCATACCACCTCAACTGTCTCCTTTCAATGTGGAGGAGCAGCAGTTCTACTCTGAGCCTCTCCCGGATGACTGAGCTCCTCACCCTATCTCTGAGGGTGAGTCCAGCAATCCTACGGAGAAAGCTCATTTCAGCCGCTTGTATCTGTGATCTCGTTCTTTCGGTCATTACCCAAAGCTCATGACCATAGGTGAGAGTAGGAACGTAGACTGACTGGTAAATCGACAGCTTTGCCTTAGAGCTTAGCTCCCTCTTCACCACAACAGACCGGTACAACGTCCGCATCACTGCATATGCTGCTCCGATCCATCTGTCAATCTCTCTCTCCATTCTCCCCTCACTCGTGAATAAGACCCCAAGATATTTAAACTCCTCCACTTGGAGCAGGAGCTTGTCCCCAATCCGGAGAGGACAATCCACCTTTTTCCGGCTGAGGACTGTGGACTCGGACTTGAAGGTACTGATTCTCATCCCAGGCGCTTCACACTCAGTGGCAAACCATCCCAGTAAGATCCGTAGATCATTGCTTGATGAAGCCAGCAGGACAACATCATCTACAAACAACAGAGATGAGATCCTGTGATCATCAAGCATGACACCCTTCGTTCCCTGGCTGTGCCTAGAAATCCTGTCCATAAAAATTATGAACAGGATCGGTGACAAAGGGCAGCCCTGGCGGAGTCCAACTCTCAATGGAAATGAGTTCGACCAAGTGTTTGCAATACAAACCAAACTCTCACAACGGTCGTATAGAGACCAAATAGCTCTTAACAACAAGCTCGATACCCCATACTCCTGAAGCACCCCCCACAAAAAACCATGAGGGACGCAATCGAATGCCTTCTCCAAGTCCACAAAACACATATAAACTGGTTGGGCAAACTCCCACGAACCCTCAAGGATTCTCGAGAGGGTAAAGAGCTGGTCCGATGTGCCACGGCCAGGACGAAAACCACATTGCTCCTCCTGAATCTGAGGTTCGACCAACGGCTGGACTCTCTGCTCCAGTACCTTGGCATAGACCTTCCCAGGGAGGCTGAGGAGTGTGATCTCTCTAAAGTTGGAGCACACCCTCCGGTCCCCTTTTTTGAAGAGAGGAACCACCACCCCGGTTTGCCATGCCAAAGGCACTGTCCCCGACCTCCACACAATGTTGTAGAGGCATGTCAACCATGACAGCCCTATAACATCCAGGGCCTTGAGGTACTCAGGGCGAAGCTCGTCCACCCCTGGGGCCCGGCCACCAAAGAGATTTTTAACCACCTTGGCGACCTCAGCTCCTGTGATAGGCGAGTCGTCCCCCTCGTCCACAAGCCCTGCTTCCTCTGTGGAAGGCGTGTCAGTGGGATTGAGGAGATCCTCGAAATATTCCTTCCACCGCCTGACAACATCCCCAGTCGAAGTCAGCAGCGCCCCATCCGCATCATACAGTGTGGACAGGGAGCAGCTTCACCCTCCTCAGCTGCCGGACAGTTTGCCAGAATCTCTTCAAGGCCGACCAAATGTCTTGTTCCATGGCCTCACCGAACTCCTCCCATACCCGAGTTTTTGCTGCAGCAACCACCCGAGCTGTACTCCGCTTGGCCTGCCGGTACACCTCAGGTGCTTTGGGAGTCCTACAATCCAGCCAAGCTTGATAGGAATCCTTCTTCAGCTTAATGGCCCCCCTCACCACTGGTGTCCACCACTTGGCTTGGGGGTTGCCACCACAAGATGCCCTAACGACCTTGCGGCCGCAGCTCTGGGTCACTGCTTCAACAATGGAGATGGAGAACATGACCCATTCAGACTCCATGTCTCCAGACTCCCTCAGAATGTGGTTGAAGTTCTTCCGGAGGTGGGAGTTGAAGACCTCCTGGACAGCAGCCTCAGCCAGATGTTCCCAGCCCACCCTCACTATACGTTTTGGTCTACCAGGTCTGAATGGCATCCTCCCCTGCCGTCGGATCCAGCTCACCACCAGGTGGTGATCAGTTGACAGCTCTGCACCTCTCTTTATCCGAGTGTCCAAGTCATACGGTCGCAGGTCTGATGACACGATGACAAAATTGATCATCGACCTGCGACCTAGGGTGTCCTGGTGCCAGGTGCACATATAATAATAATAATAATAATGCATCAGATTTATATAGCGCTTTATCATAGGCACTCAAAGACGCTTTACAAGTAGATACATTATTCATTCACTCCAGACAGACAACGGTAGTGGCAAGCTACTACTGTAGCTACAGCTGCCCTGGGGCAGGCTGATGGAAACGTGGCTGCCAATCCGCGCCAACGGCCTCTCCGGCCACCACCAAACATTTATACACATTCATACCCTGTGTTATGGACACAGGAGGCAAGGTGGGTAAAGTGTCTTGCCCAGGGACACAACGGCAGGATATCTGGGGAGAGCGAGATTCGAACCGCCAACCATCCGGTTATTGGATGACCTGCTCTACCTCCTGAGCCACTGCCGTCCCAGTTTGTCTTGGGTGACCCTACCAGAGGCAAATTGCCCCAAACAACATAGCTCCTGGGATCACTACGGCACGCAAACCCCCCACCATGATAAGGTGACGATCCATGAAGTTAGTCAAAAATGTTTGCAATATAAAAGTGAAGTGCAGGTAGACTTGGGTCTGTCCCAATTCTCATTTGTACCCCTACCCCTTCCCCTACCCTTATGAATTGGGACACCCCTTCATGGCTGCACAACGTCATTAGTTGTTGCTAATGGATTTAACCTCAATGGACACTACCTGTTTTCACCACAAAAAAGAAGAGAAAGGAAAAGAAAACTGATTAGAAAAAAACAGTATTATGGGAGTTGTAGTTTCGTAGTCTCATACTGCAGTAGGTTTACTATTTCAGATGCAGTTTGGGAAAACTACAACTGGCCAAAGTGGCTAGTGGGTGTGGCTGTCTTACCAGCCACTGCTGAAATCCACCAGCCATTGGCCGGCTGGCCGGTGTTAATGTCAAACCCTGATTAACAGTAATGATGGATGTTGCCTGAGGCCTGTATCGCCCCTTTAAAAAGGTGCAAAATAGTTTAGTCCACACACCTACACCCAGTTAATTCAACTGCAGCATCAGTCACACAGCAACCTGCAGCCTATGCCTGCAACACGTCTGCTTCCCCAGCCAGGTTAGTGCATCATTACTCTAAACCTCACCTTTTATATTTATTTATTGCTTTGTGAAAGTACACGCAGTAGGTGATTTGTTATTAACAAGAGGGTTGGGGATGATTTTCATAAAGCTAGCATTTGGTAGAACTACAAAGGTACTTTCAGTACAAATTTGCAAGATTAAAAGTGCAAAAATGTGATAAATTAAGGTAATTTACAACTTAAAAAGTCACATATTTCTGCATCCATCCATCCATGAAGAATTTAGGAAAATGTGTGGATGAACAAAGTTACATTATAACAGAGAGAAACCCCAAATGAAATCTGACAGCCCTATGGTCTTGGAATGATCATATTGGTGTTTCAGCTTCACCACAGCAGTGTCTTGTATTTAACAAGATGTACAAAACACAGAGATGGCAAACAGTGAGTTGTCTACATGTCAATTTTCAACACGCAACCAGTGACAGCCACAGCGAGTTAACATGTTTGCAAATAAACAATACGCTGACAGCGTGACATCACGTGCCAGTTTCATATGAATATAAGCTATTTTGCTAGCTGCTACAGTTTGAACAATTTGTCATGTACTGTATGTTCCCGTTGTTTGCTGACTTTTGGGGGTCAACCATTTCTGTGAATTACTCGCCCCACACACACCCTTCCCATCCTTGCTGGCCCTCCCAGCAAGAATCTGGTCGGCGCAGTTCGCTTCAGGGAACCATGCCCATGTCTGCCGTGTCATCTTCAATTCTGGCTCGGTTTTGGATTGTGTTACCAGCTGATATTATTACAGCCTCCCAGCACATGCCAGCTTTTAACTCACAGTTGCACCTACGGTTCTCCTGGACCTGTAGAAGAAACATAACCACAGCTGAGTCCAGTGGAAAAGGTCCAGGTCCCACTAGCCCAAAGCACATCCTTGGGAGTACTATAGAACTCTTGAACTCTTGTAAATCTTGATATACTTTATCTTTGGTTCTAATATTTTTCCACATCTGGCGTGTTCAAAGTTTCATGTTTCAGGGCAGGAGGGCCTTCACCCTACCTTATGCTTGGCCCTAAAAATACGTCCTTCATCAAATAGCTTTGATGGCTGAACCGTGTACTACTGCGTGAGTCCTGTTCCATGCAGACAACCACCGTACCAGGTTTTTGCTGCAGCAGGTTAGTTTACTAACTGTAGTACAGCAGCCACCAAGCTGTGCACAGAGTCTGTAGATGGAGGTCGTGTTCAATAATGTATTTAAAATCACTCACGCTGTGTTGATGTTGCCACAGAGGCAGCCTGGTTCTCACAGAGCCCAGTGGCCAAAAGCTGGGGGCCGGTACACGGGTGTTTCTAAGGATAGCATCGACATTCAAGAAAACGTGCTGGCCTGGAGAGGCCCATGCACCATGCCACATGTGTTGTCTCGGTCACAGTGACGTAATTCATCTAACTGGACTACATTCAAGAGTAATGCTGCTTATAGTTATGCTCATGGTGTTCTGCACGTTTTTACACGTAAAAGCAACGAGTTCTTCATTGAGTGCTAATAGATATTTTTTTCCACTTGGAGAAAAGGTTCATCAAGACTAAACTGCATATATATTTAGCAGCTTCAATACTCCAATGTTGGTAACATTTTACAGTAAGGGTCCTCCTATAAAGGGATTACAAATGGTTTATAAATAGGGTATTGCGTAATAAATGCTTTATAAATCATAAACAAGCAATTAGAAATAAGTTCTAAGACATATTTCACACATCAGTGTAGACCCGTATAGACATCCCTGCTTCCACCTGCTTCACTAATCTACAGCCGATAATATATCTGATAGCTGATTGAGGAGTGGCTGATTGACAGTAGGTGTTGGTGGAATAAAATAGGAGCTGTCAGAGCCAGTGGAGAGGGCTGTCACCTGGGGGCATTTGTGGCTGCTGTCCTCTCCTGGGCACATTGGACTACTTGTTGCTTTAGTTTGTCACACTTTTACTTTTTGGTAAACCCTGCATGCATCCTCTTTATGTGTTATGCCTCTAATTTGTTATGAAACAAATTGGGGGCTCGTCCAGTGTTTGAACCCCTGGACCTCTGGCACGAGAATCCATTGCTCTACTTGCCCTACTGGAAAGCCAAGTAGGAATGCTCTTATTGACTCTATTACATATTCTACCTCCAGATTTTGACATCGTCCTGATGTCAGAGGTGCATTTAAGCTTTAAGGATGTCTGCCTTCTGACGATGTCAACACCAGTGAGTCCTACCAGCAACACCTCTTGAGGTGGGGACCAAGGACCACTTGCAGGACCCACACACTGGTGGTCTCTGGGGAATCTGACTAATACACCACCACTAAGTCCTGCCAACAAGCACCAATTGTGAACAAGGGAGCGGACAATGAAGCCCAAATTGGTGACGTTCAACCAGGGGTTTGAACTCAAAACATCCCTCTCCAGAGTCAGCCCTCGTGTCACCAAGAGCTGATCCAAGGCAGCTAGCTGAAGCTAGCAGTTTAGCCATTCATTCACGAATGTTTTAGTATTTACTGAAGTCCAGAAACCTGTCTAATCCTATCGACCACTGAAACCACACACTTCTGTCCACAGGTGATGCTTTATTTCATTCATTCTTGAAGACAAATTTACATTAGTTGGCACAGACTTGCCATCCAAGCTAGTAGCTAGCCAGCAAAGTGCAATAGTGACATAAGAGGGAAGGCAGAGTTAAATGTAGTTTTGGATTTAAAGGGGCATGCACTAAAACTAGCAGTTGTGAGTACAACTGCAAAAGATGATTCGCAATGATGCTGCAAAAGTTAAATAAATAAAGAAAATTTAAACAAAATATGTCACAAACATTTCATTAAGACCCGTGGGAACTGTCAAAATGTGGAAAATCTGTAGTCAATGGCCCCTTTAACATTCATCTGCGATTGTTTATTCATGATTTATAAGGTATTTATATCCTAAATAATAACCCGCCTGTAAATGATTTGTAAATCCTTTGAGAGGTACCTTATTGTAAAGTGTTACCCCAATCCATCCATCCATCCATCCATCCATCCATTTTCTACTGCTTTTCCTGAGGTCTGGATCACGGAGGCAGCAGCTCAAGCAGAGAAGCCCAGATGGATGGATGGATGGATGGATGGATGGGCTTGGCAAAGCATAAAACTCACAAACACAGGCGAGACACAGGCAAGGCAAGAACAAGAACTAGGCTGGAACAGGAAGTTTGTTGTTCATGCCGTATGACACACAAGGAACCCATGCAGGACACAGACGCCGACATACAGTGGTGTGAAAAAGTGTTTGCCCCTTCTTAATTTCTCATTTTTTTGTACATTTGTCCCACTCAAATGTTTCAGATCATCAAACAAATTTAAATATTAGACAAAGATAACACAAGTAAACACAAAATGCAGTTTTTAAATGAAGGTGTTTATTATTAAGGGGAAAAAAATCCAAACCTACGTGGCCCTGTGTGAAAAAGTGATTGCCCCTTAAACCTAATAACTGGTTGGGCCACCCTTAGCAGCAACAACTGCAATCAAGCATTTGTGATAACTGGCAATGAATCTTTTACAGTGCTGTGGAGGAATTTTGGCCCACTCATCTTTGCAAAATTGTTGTAATTCAGTCACAGTGGAGGTTTCTTGAGCATGAACCACCTTTTTAAGGTCAAGCCACAGCATCTCAATCAGATTCAGGTCAGGACTTTGATTAGGCCACTCCAAAGTCTTCATTTTGTTTTTCTTAAGCCATTCAGAGGTAGACTTGCTGGTGTGTTTTGGATCATTGTCCTGCTGCAGAACCCAAGTGTGCTTCGGCTTGAGGTCCGAACAGATGGCCGGGCATTCTCCTTCAGGATTTTTTGTAGACAGCAGAATTCATGGTTCCATTTACCACAGTAAGTCTTCCAGGTCCTGAAGCAGCAAAACAGCCCCAGACCATCACACCACCACCACCATATTTTACTGCTGCTATGATGTTGTCATGAATTGCCCCTTGTGGAAGAGAGGTGAGACCCACGCACAGGACTGCTAGTTTGTGAAGTTTATTATGAAAACAAAACACAAAGTCCAAAACAGTGCTCAAACCCAAAATCAAACTGACATACAAAATAAACTTACAGATACCACACCAGAACAAGGGCTGGGTTCTGGTGGAGACAAGAGAAGAGAACTTAAGACTTCGGCCAAGAGAAATGAAAATAGCAGCCCTTAAATAGGGTCAAAAACAATTAAACACAAATAGTAACTGGTGTGAATCACATGAGCGGACTGGGGAGAAAATGACGATCAGCTGTGAGTCATGAGGAAAAGGAGACAGAGCTGACAGTTTGACAGGAGCATCGCCCACAACCAGAGAAAAACCTGTAAGTGCTCCTGACAACTGCAACTCCTGAGAAAGAAAAAAAAAAAAAAGAGAAGACACTGGCAAAATAAAGTGGAAACAAATAAGGACAAATAAACCCAAATAACAAAACTGAATGTAAACTGGAAAATAAATCATATAAAGACACAATACCAAATAAGTGAAAACAAACTAGAAATAACATCACCGGCATAGAACTCTAAAATACAATATTATACAAATAAGGAAAAACAAAAAGGCAAAGAGACAGAGCACGGTGGAATCCCCCTGTGCTCAGATTGTGACAGATGTTCCTTTTCTGAAATGCTGTGTTTCTTTTACTCCGGATGTAATGGGACACACACCTTCCAAAAAGTTCAACTTTTGTCTCATCAGTCAACAGAGTATTTTCCCAAAAGTCTTGGAGATCATCAAGATGTTTTCTGGCAAAACTGAGACAAGCCCTTATATTCTTTTTGCTCAGCAGTGGTTTTCATTTTGAAACTCTGCCATGCAGGCCATTTTTGCCCAGTCTCTTTCTTATGGTGGAGTCATGAACACTGACCTTAACTGAGACAAGTGAACCCTGCAGTTCTTTAGATGTTGTTGTGGGGTCTTTTGTGACTTCTTGGAGGAGTCATCGCTGCGCTCTTGGGGTAACTTTGGTCGGCTGGCCACTGCTGGGAAGGTTCACCACTGTTCCATGTTTTCGCCATTTGTGGATAATGGCTCTCACTGTGGTTCGCTGGAGTCCCAAAGCTTTAGAAATGGCTTTATAACCTTTTCCAGACTGATACCTCTCAATTACTTTGTTTCTCATTTGTTTCTGAATTTCTTTGGATCGCAGTGTGATGTCTAGCTTTTGAGGGTCTTTTGGTCTACTTCACTTTGTCAGGCAGGTCCTATTTAAGTGATTTCTTGATTGAGAACAGGTGTGGCCATAATCAAGCCTGGGTGTGGCTAGAGAAATTGAAATCAGCTTTTAAACCACAGTTAATTTATGTTTTAACGGGGGGGGGGGGCAATCACTTTTTCACACAGGGCCATGTAGGTTTGGATTTTTTTACCCTTAATAATAGACACCTTCATTTAAAAACTGCATTTTGTGTTTACTTGTGTTATCTTTGTCTGATATTTAAATTTGTTTGATGATCTGAAACATTTTAGTGTGACATACATACAAAAAAAAAGAGAAATGAGGAAGGGGCAAACACTTTTTCACACCACTGTAAATAGACGAGGGGTAATCACAACAACACAGAACAGGCGGGGGGACTAATCAGGACTGACAACAGACACATGGGGAAAACAGTGTCAACAGGTATGGGAAAACAGGATGGGCTAGGAGGAACAGACAATCACGGACAGGGAATACACATGAAACATGAACAAAGGACCAAGGAAGACATGGCCATGACAAGGACTAAAACTGAGACAAGGACAATACACAACACAGACCATGAAAACCATAACAATAATAATAATAATAATATTAATACGTCCATCCATCATTTTCTACTGCTTTTCCGGGGGTCTGGGTCACGGAGGCAGCAGCTCAACAGAGAAACCAAAGCTTCCTTCTCCCCAGCCACCTGCTCCAGCTCTTCAGAGAGGATACCAAGATGTTCTCAGGCCAGCTGGGAGACATAGTCTCTCCAGCGAGTCCTGGGTCTGCCCTGGGATCTCCTCCCAGTGGGACATGCCCAGAACACCTCAAGTGGGAGGCGTCCAGGAGGCATCCTGATGAAATGCCCAAACCACCTCAGCTGGCTCCTTTCAATGTGGAGGAATAGCGGTTCTACTCTGAGCCTCTCCTGGATGACTGAGCTCCTCACCTTATCTTTCAGGATGAGTCCAGCAATCATATGAAGAAAGCTCATTTCAGCTGCTTGTATCTGCAATCTCATTCTTTCAGTCATTATCCAAAGCTCATGACCATAGGTGAGGGCAGGAACATAGATTGACCAAGACATTGATAGCTTTGCTTTGGAGCTCAGCTCTCTCTTTACAACAGATTGGTACAACATCCACATCACTGCAGATGCTGCCCCAATCCATCTGTCAATCTCTCGCACCATTCTCATCTCACTCGTGAATGAGACCCCAAGATACTTAAACTCCTCCACTTGGGGCAGGAGCCTGTCCCCAAACCAGAGAGGGTTTGGGGGTGGACTGGTGTCCACCACTTGGTTTGGGGGTTGCCACCACGAGATGCACCAACAACCTTGCAGCCACAGCTCTGGACAGCTGCTTCAACAATGGAGGTGGAGAACATGGCCCATTCAGACTCCATGTCTCCAGACTCCCTTGGAATGTGGTCAGAGTTCTTCCGGAGGTGGGAGTTGAAGACCTCTTGGACAGGGGCCTCAGCCAGACATTACCAGCACACCCTCACTATACGTTTAGGTCATCCACCCCTGCCATCGGATCCAACTCACCACCAGGTGATGATCAGTTGACAGCTGTGCACCTCTATTTACCCGAGTGTCCAAGACATATGGTCACAGGTCTGATGACACGATAACAAAATCGATCACTGACCTGCAACCTAGGGTGTCCTGGTGCCAGGTGCACATATGGACACCCTTATGCTTGAACATGGTGTTCATTATGGACAAACTGTGGTTAGCACAGAAGTCCAATAACTGAACACCACTTGGGTTCAGATTGAGCAGGCCGTTCCTCCCAATCACCCCCCTCCAGGTTTCACTGTCGTTGCCCACGTGGACATTGAAGTCCCCCAGTAGGACACTGGCGTCTCCAAGAGGAGCACTCTCCAGCACCCCAGTCAGAGACTTCAAAAAGGGTGGATACTCTGAGCCATCATTTGGTGCATTGGCACAAATGATGGTCAGGACCCATTTCCCAACCCGAAGGTGCAGGGAAACTACTCTTTCATCCACCCGGGAGAACTCCAATGTTGAGGCAGCAAGATGGGGGGGATACAAGAATACCCACCCCTGCTCATTGCCTCTCACCCGGGGCAACTCCAGACATAGGCCAAGTAGGCATAGTTGTTTCTACTGGTGACAAGATAATGAAGTAGAAGGAAATGAATGAAGATTCAGTGAAAGTGGCACTGTGGCATTATTCTCACATCACTCATGCTGGCAGCTAAAGTCTGTAATTCTTTTAAAATATGTATGGCCCATACATATTTATTTGTGCTTCCATAGACAGTGAGTAGGTAGTGCTAAACATTGTGGCGTGGCCCAGTGTCTGATAGCATGCACTGACACATAGAAGAAAAAAAACAAAACAAAATTACAACATGAATTTGTAGAAAGTATATGGTAAATGTTGGAATATTTCACCATAAACTGGACATAGTTTACAATGCAGAACAATGCTGTTCTGCATTGTAAACTATATTCTGTGGGGTTAAATCACCATAAGATCTTTAAACTTTTGATTGAAAAGCATAGTTATTATTTATGTCACTAAGAGTTTTTATAGTGTTATAGTTTGGTGAGAAAAATATTTTTTTTTCTTTTATTATTGTGAATGAGAAGAAATGGAAGACGTTTTTGTCATTGGCCTCAGCTGAAGTGAAACATCAGTCAGGTGCTGCCACCTGCTGGTTTACTTTTTTTACTACTACCCAGAAAGAATTGGTCCCACTTAAGGAACATTTTTGACTTATTTGGGGAATTTCACACGTGTTTTTGGACCCAGTGCCATATTTACCACAGCTCCTTACTCATAAAAGACATTTTAACACAAATTTAGCATAAGGTGCAAAAGTATAAATGTAAATTAGGTAGAAATTTGCAAGAATAAATCTTCTAAATTATTGCTCTGAGTGTTGCTATCCCTGTGCTGTTGCAATCCTGGAATTTCCCCATTGTGGGACTAATAAAGGCTTATCTTATCTTACCTTAAAGCCGCAACAATGTGACAAAAGTTGTCAGATTAAAAATGAAAAAAGTTACAAATTACAATTTAATTACATAGAATACAAATTTAACCAGCATCCAGATGAACACTGCAAATTTACAACAAAAAAGTCAAAAATTTATGAGACGAAAAATCACAAAATTATGAGAAAAAAGTTGCAAATTTATGAGAAAAAAGTTCCAAATTCACAGAAAAATGTTGCAAAATTTTGAGGAAAAAGTTGCAAATTTATGGGGAAAAAGTTACAAATTTACAAGAAAAAGTTGCAAATTTACAAAAGAAAAATCACAAATTTATGAGAGAAAAGTTAAATTTACAAGAGAAAAAAGTTGCAATTTTTCAAAAAGCACAATTATGAGAAAAAAATCCCAAATTTATGAAAAAAGGTTGCAAATGTATGAGAAAAAAATTTGCAAATTTACACAAGAATCACTAATTAATGAGAAAAAGTTGCAAATTTACAAAAAAAGTTGAAATTTTGCACAAAAAAAAAAAGTCACAAGTTTATAAGAAAAAAGTTGAAAATTTACAGTAAAAAAGTTTCAACTTTTTGAGGAAAAAAGTTGCAATTTTGCAAAAAGTCACAAATTTATGATGAAAAAGGTTGCTAATTTCTGAGGAAAAAATGGCAAATTTTTAAGAATGTTTTTGCATTTTAGCTTAGAATAGATTCTACAAAGTGAATTTATTCAGTTCTGTAACATGATATAGAAAGGTTTATGATGATAATGGTGGATACACTGTAAGACTTTCCACACAGATGTTGACAAAAAATATCTTAGTCACTTCACAAATTTTCCATTATAAACCCAAATATGTTTTATCATACACAAACCTGAATTTTCCACACACATTTAGTTTACAGGATTAAAAAAAACCCTTTATTTGCAGCTACATACACTGGAATCTCTTGAATATTAATGTATGAGTTCAAAATATTTTTGGCACTAAATTAACTCCATACACCTTGGATTTGATGGGTGCAGCAGCAGCTGGCAGCTCTTCACACACTCGTCACCTCATCAATCTGCCTTGCTTCTACATGTGCTGTTTGAATTTAGTGAGTAGTGAACAGGGTTGGCATGGATTAGATAATAAGTGTGTGTGTTTTCTATGGGAAGGGGATGCAGAACATGCATCCTTTAATCGTGCAAAAAAAGCATCAGGTGGGGTCATAGCGCTGGTCAAAATGAAGATTTTAATGCAACTTCCTAAGAAGTGAAAACCAGAGTTGGCTCCAGACCAAGTGTAAAGGGCAAGTATGAGGACATTCATGGGCCAGGGGGGCAAAAACTGCCATACAGAAGTTCATGTCAGTCTAATGTTTCTCCAGAAAAACTCCCATAATTTAAAATTCTCCGTTCACACAATACATGCAACCTACACACACAGCCAACAGAGCACACCCATCTGACCTGGCAACCCACAAACTGAGGCGCTCGGTTGCTGTTTATTGAGGTCCAGTTAGGCGTGGTGAAAATATCAGGACTGGATGGTGCTCAGTTGAGAAAACCACACACGAGTAGTTAGACCAAGGAGGTTTTATTTGTCTGAGAAATTCCAGCCTCCTTGGTCTCACACACACACACACACACACACACACACACACACACACACACACACACACACACACACACACACACTTAGCCAAACTTATACAATCAGAGTTTGGGTAGAACAGTCAGAAATTGTAGTCAAGTAAAAGTAGCGTTACCTTACAATATTAATTACTCAAGCATGAGTAGTGACCCCCAAAAGTATGTACCTGAGATGTAATTTCAGTCTTGACAGTGTGAGAGGTTTTTCTCCTATATTTTTGACAGTTTTCTTGTAAATTTAATACTTTTCCCTTGTAAACTTCTAAGATTTTTTCACTCAGATTTGTTACTATTTTCTCATTATTTGTGTTTTTGCCTGCATGAATTCTTCTCTTTATGGTAGACTTAGTGAAACATGTACGTCCTGGAGAGTGTTCTTCACTTGGGTGGGTGTTGTGAAGGGGTTTTTCTTCACCATGGAAAGGATCCTGCAATCACTACCACTGTTGTCTTCTGTGGACGTCATGGCCTTTTTGAGTTCCCAAGCTCACCAGTGCACTCTTTATCTCAGAATGTATGGAACTGTTGATTTGGTCACTCCTAATATTTCTGCTATCTCTCTGAAGGATTTCTTCTTTTTTTCAGCCTTAGAATGGTCCGTTTCACTTCCATTAAGAGCTCCTTTGACCGCATGTCATGGGTTTACAGCAACAGCTTCCAAATGCAAATGCAACACCTGGAATTAACTCCAGACCTTTTACCTGCTTGATTGATGATGGATTAATGAGGGGATAGCCCATGCAGCCCATGAAGTAGCTTTTGAGTCAGTTGTCCAATTACTTCTGAGGCCCTGAAATGAGTTTTTGTGTAAATACTGAAGATTCAAGATTCTTTATTGTCATTCAACATGTTTACATGACAAACAAAACTGCAATCCACAGGGTCAATAGTAAAGCTAGTAAAAGAATAATAACTAATACTAAAGAGGTATTAAAAGACTATAGGTAGAATAAAATAACAATAATAATAAAAAGCAAAAGGCATTTAAAAGATTATTGCACATTATATTGTTATGATATTGCACCGGACTATTGCACATACTTAGAGCTTGACTATGTAAATACATATAAATACAAAATACACAGCTAAGACAGTTGTCCTAGTTGTGACCAGAATTGTACAGTCTCACAGCGCCAGGGTAACGGCTCCTACTGAGCCTGGTGGTCCTCGCTCTGACGCTACGCAATCTCCTACTTGATGGAAGATGGACAAACAGGCAGTGAGTGGGGTGGGTGGGGTCTTTCATAATGGAAGAGGTCCTTTTTCTGCTCCTGCTGCAGTAGATATCATTCATTGTGGGCAGTTTGCTGCTAGTGATCTTCTATGCAGACTTCACTACCCTCTGCAGGGCCTTTCTGTCTACAGCTGAACAGTTACTGTACCACACAGTAATACAGGAGGTGAGGACACTCTCCACCACTCCCCGGTAGAAGGCTGTCAGGACTGACCTGTTCAGCTCTATCTGCTTCAGTCTGCGGAGAAGGTAGAGGCATTGGTGGGCATGTTTTCCGTTCAAGTGAGGTGATCGATGATGTGGACCCCAAGGTATTTGTAGCTGGAGACCACTTCGGCAGCTGCTTCACTGATGTAGAGGGGAGATAGATTGGTTCTTCTTGTCCTGTAGTCCACAATCATTTCCTTAGTTTTCTGCACATTAATGCAGATGTTGTTGCTCCTACACCAGCCCTCCAGGTGTGTCACCTCCTTTCAATATTCGGTCTCATCGTCAGAAGAGATGAGTCCCACCACCACTGTATCATCTGCAAACTTGACAATTCGACAGCTTGAATGTGTGGCAGAGCAGTCATATGTCAGTAGTGAAAACAGAAGGGGACTTAGAAAACATCCCTGGGGGGAGCCGATGTTAAGGGTGACTGTGGAGGACGTGAGGTTGTGGATTCTTACTGACTGGGGTCTGTTAGTCAAAAAAATCTAATGCCCAGTTCCACAGTTTGTTAATTACAATCAATCAATCAATCAATCAATCAAACTTTATTCCAGACTCATGGTCCATCACAATAAAATAAACAAGACAATTAAAACAGTTAATAAAAAAAACAAGACAATTAAAAAAGTTACAAAACAATAAGAAGCAATTACTAAAAGAAGTACAAAAACAGTACAGACTTTAAAAAGACTTAAAAAGACAACTGTACCAGTGCCTTCTAAACTGTGACTGACAGCGAATAGAACTGAGCTTAATGCTAGACATAACTTGAATGATTTCATTTCCAGATACATCAAGCCGACAGATGAATTTATACATAAGATTCCTTATTACTGCATGCAGTGTACTTACACATGATGATACAAATAACTCAGAAGCACTGCACCATCGAGGCTTTTTAAGTAAAATTCTTAGAGCATCATTGTAAGCAACCTGTAATCTCTGCATGCTTTGTTTCCTATAGTTTATCCATAAATGAGCAGTGTGTAAAGGTGTACAATAGGTTTTAAAAAGAACCAGTTTCACCTCATCTGAACAAAAGCCAAACCTACGTGCAAGAATATTTGCTTGCATGTAGATTTTGCAGCGTTGTCTGAAAATATCATCATCATCAGTCATTCTATCATTAATAAAATGTCCCATATATTTAACTTTATCCCTGACAATTACAGTCTGTGGAAAAGCGGTAGAAGTGGAAAAGCGGTAGAAGATGGATGGATGGATGGATGGATGGAATCACTGTGTTAAACGCTGAGGAAAAGTAAAAAAAAAAAAGCAGCCTAACACATAAATCCTTGTTCTCCAGGTGAGTAAGGGCCCGGTGAATGACAGAGGAAATGGCATCAGCTGTGGAGCAGTTTTCTCAGTAAACGTACTGATGAGGGTCCACAGTCAAGTCAATGTTATCCTTGATGTGAGCCATCACCAGTCGCTCAAACCACTTCATGACTATCGGAGTGAGAGCCACTGGCCAATAGCACTGGCCAACACCAGATTTATTGTCTAAGGTTTATTTAGCTGATTTAGGACAATTTTGATGTGCTGAATCCAAAAATCACATTGGTTTTGCTCAATCAGGTCAACTTTTTGAACTATGGCCACGTGTTTGTACTTTTTTGTTTACATGTACAGGTATTTTTACTTTATATGATGCAAAATTCTTTTGTTCTTGAAATTCTCAGAATTTTGAACAATGATGATGTAACATTCAATTTACATGTACTTACCTTTATCATTGTCTGCTATTCAATTTACAGTACAACTGTACAACTGCTGTACAACTGCTTACAGCTTAGCATAAAAACTTGACCTGATCAAGAGAAACAAATGTCATTTTCGGATTCAGCGGTGCAAAATTGTTTTAAATCAGTTGAAAAAACACAGACAACTTACAAAAAAATTATTTTTGTTATGTTGTGTAGTCATTCATCAAAGAACCAGTCAGTCAGTCATCAAAGAATGAAGACAGAAAAGAAATTGCATTACAATGATTACTCATGAAAGTATATACTGCTTATACTGTAGGTTTTTCACTCATCATACATGAGAATAACATCAGGTGTCTGATGCCTATTTATTATAGTTATTGACTCCATAAAATGGAGTCAAGAGAGGAAATAATTGTTATAATAAATAAATAGTGAAGATTAGTTAACTAGATATTACACAGTGTTTGCATACACCTATCTCTTCGATCCACACACACATACACAGATATGCAAGTCAAACCCACACATACACACCATTCACACATAAACATCAGTTGCTTTCACACATACTACACACACACATGCAAGCTTCACAGGAAAGTATCTGTTCTTGTTTCCATATATGGGCATGTGTAAGGCTGAAGTGAAGACATATGGACGCTGAGAGGAAGCCATAAAGCCATAAAGGCAGGAACAAATGCCCATTAACTTGCCTATATGTAGCTGTGAATTAGTTTGTTCTGGGTCTTTTTTCAGGGAGGGAGCTGGGAAGACCCGTGGCCATGTATTCTGTCTCCCTACGTGGTTCAATAAAAGTTAAGCTGAGAAATAGCATTTCTTCTGTGATTATTGGTTGGTTAACTGAAAAGATTCTGCTAACTGTCCAGAAAATTAATTTTTACAAGCGCAAATAAACTGACCCTACCATAGCTGGCGCAGCTGTCAGTCTCCTCCACGGGTCGGTTTCCTGTTCTGCCCCAGTTCACGCCGCAGCCCGGTAGGAAGAAATGCCGTGGCGGTGGCAACTTCTCATGTCGAGCCCTGATCGCCTGTTCTCCGAGCGGTGAGTAGCCCCCAACAGCTCCTACCTCTGTGGTTAAACATGAGTATTTTTTGAGCAAGAAGCTCGCATTTAATGTCCACAGTTGTATAAATGTGTAAACTGTGTAAGTAATTGTGCAAGTTTTCTTACTCACAGATAAAAAGTGGCTGTGATTTGTTGCAGTAAAGAACAGCTTTTTCTAAGTGGTGAACTTTCATTTATCTGTGCTTTCTGTTTTATTTTATCTCATTCATTTACATGCTGTTGTGATATGCAACTGTTTCATGGAAGTAAATCCTCTAAATATGTGTTTTTAATGGGCTAGTCCAGGGGTGTCAAACATATAGCTCGTGGGCCAAAAACGGCCCACCAGGGGGTCCAAAATTTTCTCTGTAAATTTACAGCTTTATTTCTAGTGAATTTCTGACTTTCTACTGATTACAGTAGTTTATGTAAATCTGAGACATTTTTTCCTCTGTAAGATGAGACTTTTTTCTTATCAGTTTTTTTTCTTTTTTCTGATATGAACAAGGGGCTCTTGATCTTGCTATGTGCAAGATGATTTAAGTATGCATTTAAAAGTAACATGAAAGTTACTTTTCCAAGTAACTAGTTACTTTAATCATGCAGTAACTCAAAAGTAACTCAGTTACTTTTGAAAAAGTAACTGGTAACTGTAACTAGTTACTATTTTTTAGTAACTTACCCAGCACTGGTAAACACACAGGCCGCCTCTCTGAGTTTTCCCCGACAGATGATTGCAGTCCACTCCGAAGAGAGTTAGCCCGTTGATCTTGAAAGCCCTGTCCAGCATAGTGTCTTTCAGCCGGTTTTCAGTCAACAAAAAAACACAACAGTTCCTCATCTCTTGGTGGGAGTTAACTCGAAGCCGGATTAGGTCCATTTTATTGACTAATGACTGGACGTTGGCCAAGAAGAGTGAGGGAATCGCTGGTCTGCTCCCCCTGGCTTTTAGTCTGAGTAGTAGACCAACCCGCTTCCTCCTCTTCTATTTCTGTGTGCACTGTCTCAGCTTGACTCTGTGCTGTTGTGATCTGCTACGCCAACCCGCTGTCCTCAGGAGCTGTAGCCGGCCTAGCGCTGTTCTGAATGTAGGGTGAAGAGAACCGATGAACCTCATAAAGCAGAGCTTTTTCAGTTCGGATGAGCTAGACATAAGCCTCTCCTGTCAAAGTGAAATGCACTCTTCACTATCAAGAGCTATGGTAGCCGCAGCACTCTCGCGTGCTGCCATCTTGCTGCTGGATATGGTTGCAATTCCTAAACCATAACTCCAATTTGGATGTGAATACCCTCAAATTAAAGTTGAGAGCCTGCACTTTAAGCCCATATTTATTATATAACTGTATCTTGAATATGTTTTGGTAAACAGCTAAAATAACAAAACCTGAGTCAGTGTATAAATATAGTATACAGTATGGACCTAAATGTACCTGGTGAAACACTAAAGTACAGTCATCAGGAAATTACAGAAACTCCTTTAATGAATATTGTCCAATCCAACTGCTCAGTTGAAACTAACTTGTATAAAATGTAATCTTCAATATGTTATCCCTAGTCTAAATGATCCCATATAGTAGCAGTTATGCACACTGTCACATTCCACCAGACAGCACCCGTCAAATTCCATCCCGTCAAACTCCACCACACTGCTGCTGCTGAGGTGTGAAGCGCTGGCACGACTTACAACAACCAAACCCCACACTGACAGGCCTCGCAGAACTTAATCCCCTGTCTCTTTTGTCGCCACAGAAAATGGTGTCATGTTCACTTGACCCAACAGTAGGTGTGTTTGTGTGTTGTCTGTGCATTGTGCAGCAACAGGTAACAGAGACATGTTAGGTGCAAGGTGCAACCTGAGGCCCGAGAGACAGACAGACAGAGGATTGTGACATCTTAGAACTGTGTGCCAGCCTGCTTACCGAGCCATTATTTTGAAGCTATTTAAGCAGTTGGATAAAGTTATGAATTAGTAATGAATGGCTGATGTAGGAAACTTGAAATGAAGAAGCGATGGGATTTTATAAATCAAGATTTATTATGGATGTGAGAGTGAATGGTTGTCTGTCTCTCTGTGTTGGCCCTGCGATGGACTGGCGATCTGTCCAGGGTGTACCCTGCCTCTCCCCCAAAGATGCTGGGATAGGCTCCAGCCCCACCGCGACCCGAAAGGATTAAGCGGTAGAAGATGGATGGATGGATGGATGGATGGAAGATTTATTATCCGCTTCACCTCCCAAACATGTCTCATCTCGATGCAGAAGCAGAATCAAGAGGTCGAGCGCAATCAGACCTTCATACTTATACCCACACTCAACAAAAGACATTGCATATCAAAGCTGACATCCCGCATTAACATAATCCCCCTCCATTGTCCTCCATCTCCTCCACCTGACCCTGGGTGGTCAGGAAGTTCGATCCGGTCTCCACCGCTGCGACTCAGTCTGTTCTTTGATCCTCGCCGGTGGTTGAGACCTCTTGTCCTGTTCTGAGGCGTGAGGTCATTCCACATATGTAATCACTAAACATTCTAATATGTCTATACATATGTAGGTATGGAATATATGATTAATATAAGCCACAGCCGCCCCCCCCCCAAACGACTAAGAAAAGGACAATCAAATTAAGTTTACAGTTTAAGATAATCTCTATGACATATTATACTGTTAAACATCTTGACAGGGAAAACAAGGAAAAAATCTTTCCAGCAGTCATGATCCTGTAGAAGATTCAGTGGTAACAACAACAGTATAGTAATGTCACAAATCAGCCTTAAAACTGTCACGGCACAATCTGATAACATAGTTAACAACTCTTTGTCAATTTTGCATCAGTCCCTGTGCCGTTTGGGTTTTAATCTTCTCCCGAATCTGCTGTAGGTCCGCTTTGGCATCCTGGTGGGACCATCCTGTAAGGAATCTGCAGCTTGGGGAGGAGAGTGGTTATTTGTTCCCTGCAGGGGGGCTGAGTTTTTTTTCTTGGGGGGTCTACCCCGCCGAGGTGCTCTCGCCACCCATGCAGGCTCGTCGCTCAACAAGAAGGCAGGTTTAAGTCTGTCAATGCTGACTATTTCTTTTCTGTCCCCTAAATCAAGCACAAAATGCTTATCACCAGGTTCCAGCACTCTGAATGGTCCGTCGTATGGTGGACGGAGGGTTGATTTTAAAGGTTCGTGTCTAACAAAAACGAACTCGGCGTTTTTTAAAGCTTGGGGGACAAAAACCCGTGGAAAAGAGTGATGTGCCGGTCCGGGGAGCGTGTCCGGTCCGGTGCTGCTTAAGGGCCCCAGGGCTGGAAGATGCCCAGGCTCTGGATGCTCTGGTAAGAACTCACCTGGGAGTCTGAGAGGTTGTGCAAAAACTAAATCTGCTGGGGAGGCATCTAGATCCTCTTTAGGCGCAGAACGCAACCCTAATAAAACCCAGGAAAGTTTATTCACCCAATCTGTATCCGTTAGTGAGACCCTGAGGGCGGCCTTTAAAGATCTGTGAAAATGCTCGCATAACCCATTAGCCTGAGGGTGATACACGGTGGTGCGGTGAATTGTCGCTCCTAAGCTGCTGGCCATGGCTGACCACAGTTCTGAGACAAATTGAGGCCCCCTATCGGACGTGATGTCCGATGGGATGCCGAAACGTGCCACCCAGTTTGTTAAAAAAACGCGAGCGACTTCCGCAGCTGTGGTTGACGCCAAAGGGACCGCCTCAGGCCAGCGCGTAGTACAGTCTATCATTGTTAACAGGTGTGTGAAACCTTGAGACGAAGGTAGTGGTCCCACGAGGTCGACATGAACATGGTCAAACCTCCTGGCTGGGATTCGAAAAGGCTCTAGAGGAGCTTTTGTGTGTTTGTGTATTTTGGCGCGTTGGCAAGACATGCAAGTCTTTGCCCATTCCTTTACATTTTTGCGCAGGCCCAGCCAAACAAATTTTTCCGCGACCATTTTAACCGAGGCGCGCACCCCTGGGTGCGCGAGGGAGTGAACCGAGTCAAAAATGCGGCGGCGCCATGCAGCTGGAACTACCGGGCAAGGTCGGCCGGTTGACACGTCGCAGATTAGGGGGGGTACACCGTCACGTAAACCCCTTTCCTCCAGTCTTAACCCTGTTGGTCCAGACTGGAGCGCGCGCACGTCCGCGTCACTGCTTTGTTCCTCTGCCATGGCTGCATAATCTATCCCTACGTGAATTGGGGCCGCGTACACGTCCGCGTTGGCGAAGAGTTCTGCGGCTGAGGTAGTATAATCTGTCTCCTCATGCTCTGGCGATGTCACAGCGCGAGAGAGGCAGTCTGCTACTACGTTAAGTTTGCCTGCCACATGTCGAATGTCTGTGGTGAACTCTGAAATTGCAGCTAGCTGTCTTTGTTGCCTGCCTGACCATGGTTCTGAAATTTTAGCCATCGCAAAAGTGAGTGGTTTATGGTCTACAAAAGCTGTGAAACGCCGCCCTTCCAGCCAGAACTGTAAGTGGCGGATGGATAAATGAAGCGCTAGCAGCTCCCTGTCAAAAGTGCTGTATTTGCGCTCGGTTTGGTTTAAAGATTTGCTAAAGAATGCTAACGGTTGCCAGGTTCCGCCAACGTGTTGTTCCACAACTGCCCCTATGGCCAGGTCTGAAGCGTCTGTGGTTAGCGCTATGCGGGCCGAGGGATCAGGGTGAACCAACAATGTGGCATTCGCTAGAGCACTTTTTACTTCCGCGAAGGCGCTTTCGCGCTCCGGGGTCCATTCGACCGCGTTGGAAGGTTTTTGTTTTCTGAGTGCGGCATACAGGGGTTGCATGAGTTGAGCTGCGCGGGGGAGGAAACGGTTGTAAAAATTCACCATTCCCAAAAATTCTTGCAGCGATCTGACCGTTTGTGGTTGTGGAAAATTTTTTACCGCGCGGACTTTGTCTGGCAATGGGACTGCCCCCTTTGGTGAAACTCTGTGTCCCAAAAAATCAATTTGTGACACGCCGAATCGGCATTTGGCTGGGTTGATTATTAACCCGTGCTCTTCTAGTCTCTGAAAAACTGTAGTGAGGTGTTGTTCGTGTTCTTCCTCTGACGGGCTGGCTACCAGCATATCATCGAGGTAGACGAACACGAAGGGGAGGTCGCGTAATACCGCATCCATCATACGCTGAAAAGTTTGAGCAGCGCCTTTGAGGCCAAACGGCATTCGCAAAAATTCAAAAAGACCAAAAGGGGTTATTACAGCCATTTTAGGAATGTCTTCCGCTCGAACGGGGACTTGGTGATAGCCGCGGACCAGGTCTATTTTAGAAAAAATGCGCGCACCTGCCAGATGTAGTGAAGAATCTTGGATATGAGGAATTGGGTAGCGGTCATGTGCTGTCACATTGTTTAATCTGCGGTAATCGCCGCAAGGTCTCCAAGAACCGTCGGTTTTCTGGACCATGTGGAGTGGCGATGCCCAGGGGCTTTTTGAGCGCCTAATAATGCCTAATTTTTCTAGGCTGGCAAACTCGTCACGTGCTATGGCGAGCTTGGTCGCGTCTAAGCGCCGAGCTTTGGCAAACACGGGTGGGCCTGTTGTGGGGATGAAGTGTTCAACCCCGTGTTTCGCTACTGTTGCTGAAAATTTGGGAACTGTGAGTGCTGGTAATTGGGTGAGGAGTTGGTCAAACTTACCTCCTGCTGTGGTGACGCTGGCCTGCACGGGTGGTGGAGAAACACGAGCTGAGCAGGGGATAGAAGAAAATGACAGTGCATTAACCAAGCGTCTATTTGCAAGCTCGACTAACAACCCATGTGCATACAAAAAATCAGCACCCAACAAGTTAAAACTCACCGCCGCTATAATAAACGTCCATCTATAGTTGCGGCCGTGAATGCAAAGAGGCAGGTTCCTTTCACCGAAAGTGTCGATGGTCGAGCCGTTGGCTGCCATTGCTCCGTTTCCCCGGGGTCCCATGGCCCGGTCTGCGTTGGAAGGGGTGATGAAGCTCACCTGAGCTCCGGTGTCGATAAGGAATTGTCTCCCGGTGTGTCCGTCAGTCACATAAAGCAGCTTATTCGTCTCGCCGAGAGCCGTAGCTGCTAACGTTTTCCTGGCTTTGGCGTTACCCAAGTTTTTGAAATTGCAGGGGGGCACGCATTTGTACGCCCTCTCGGCGAAACGCTGATGATAATAGCAGAGGTCGTTCCGCCTGCTGCGCCTTGGTCGTGTCGCTGCCATGGTGGGCGGGCTCTGCTCCGTTGTCTGCGGTTCTCTGCTGCTCTGGGCTTCCGCGCTGAGATCTGCAGATGCTGCTGTGGCCATCTGTTCGCCGCAAGCATTGATGAGCCGCTGCGCTTCTCGGGCCAGCGTGCGGAAGTCCTGCTGGGTGTTGTACCGCATGTTGGCCAGTGTCCCTCTCATGTGTGGCGGCAGAGTGCTGAGGAAGATATGCTGGAAAAGGAAGTTGTCGTTGTCTGCTTCCTTAAGCTGCAGCATGTCCTCCATGAGGGCCTCTGGTCTGCATCCTCTGTGGCCGTAGATCGCCAGAATCTTCTCCGCTCTCTCCTCGGCTGAGGGGACGAAGTTCTCTATGATGGTCGCCTTTAATTCTCTGTATTTGTCGTGGGCGGGCGGTTGTTGAATTATGCTCCGCGCGCATCTTGACGTGGCGGCGTCGAGTTTGGCGACGATGTGGTAAAATTTCGTCTCGTCTGCCGTTATGCCCGCCAGTGCAAACTGAGCCTCAGCTTGCTGGAACCACGAGCTCGGGTCGTTTTGCCAGAACTCTGGCAGCTTGACGGTGACGGCGCTTGTGTGGGCTGTCTCTGATGTGTCCGCCGGGTGAGGACGCCTTTCTTCTGTCCTCACGGCGGAGCTGGGGATGGTGCTCGGTTGAGCCCTCTCTGTGGATTCTGCCGTGGGGGAACGTCTTCCATCCGTTCCCCTGTCTGCATGGGCGGCGGCGCTTGCCTGGGTCGCCTCCGATGAGTTCGTCGCGGGAGAACGTCTCTGTTCCATCCTCACGTCTGGTCACTAGTGTAGGAAGCTTGAAATGAAGAAGCGATGTGATTTTATAAATCAAGATTTATTATCAGCTTCACCTCCCAAACATGTCTCATCTCGATGCAGAAGCAGAATCAAGAGGTCGAGCGCAGTCTGACCTTCATACTTATACCCACACTCAACAAAAGACATTGCATATCAAAGCTGACATCCCGCATTAACATAATCCCCCTCCATTGTCCTCCATCTCCTCCACCTGACCCTGGGTGGTCAGGAAGTTCTATCCGGTCTCCACCGCTGCGACTCAGTCTGTTCTTTGATCCTCGCCGGTGGTTGAGACCTCTTGTCCTGTTCTGAGGCGTGAGGTCATTCCACATATGTAATCACTAAACATTCTAATATGTCTATACATATGTAGGTATGGAATATATGATTAATATAAGCCACAGCTGACACATTTCCAAAGATCTTCCCTGCATGGTCTTTTGAACTGCAGCAGCTATCCAAGAAGCATTATGAATATGAACTATACTACTCTAGAGACATGTTGAAATCCATTATATATTTAAAATCAGTGCTGTTTCATCATGTACTATGTGCAAGCAGTAGCTGCTTGCTGTGTTTGCTGAAGTGTTACTTGCCTTGCAGTTACATTTTTGTGGCCAGTATTGTTAAACCGGAATTTCTGTGGTATTGAGCTTGGATATCAATCTCATTACAGTGTGCGTAGGGTGCGTCTCAGCAAGGTAAACATCATATCAGAGTTAAGTTTAGTTTAGTTTATTGGTTTAATTGTCAGGGACCATATGCAGAAAAAAACATTAAACACAGGGTAAAGATGCTCTGTACCAGATTATAGCATTCTCACTAATTTCCATCTGTGGTCCCTGAGGCAGGCAGGAAGATATTGAAAGAAAAACAGCACATATCAAAAGCAATTCAGGTCAGGTTTCAGAAACTGTTGTCCCTGAAACAAGCAGGGAGTATGTTTAAAAGGTAAAAAGATAAGAGAGATGGCAAACATAAAAACAATTTAAGAGTACAATGTCAAATCCCATTTAAGGGGGAAAAGACAACTTTTTTCTTTTAAAAAGTAGTACACGGCTTTGAGTCCATCACACTGTACACCTGCAAAAATACTTGAAAATGTCTTCCCCCTTCTCACTTGACTCCACCCCAGCAAAAGGTGTACACACCCTGCCCCTGTAACTGAGGGACCCAGTTTGACTGGTTCCTACTGAATGGGTTGTTCTAAAATCTCCCATTTCACAACAAGAAAATCACTGTGGACGATGAACTGGAACAACACCCTAACAAGGAAGTCTGTAAGCAAATCCAGGCATTGTCATGGTGTAAATGTGAGCTGAAAAGTGCAAAAAGAAGACATGTTAGTGGGTTTAAAGAGGTTGAAAATATCTGAAGAAATGAATAAACAGATGTGTGCTATCAAATACAAAATCACCATCCCTGGTGGCTCTTCCCACCCCCAAAGCAGTAAGATAAGTATTGTTTGCCAGTATTAGAATGTACAACAAATAAAGAACTTTTTATAGACAACAGTGCTAAATCTCTTATATTCCTTTTTGTATTGTAAGCTAACAACAAACAAGAACTAGACTATTGTGCCCAGTTCAAACTCCATTGCTCAAATTTTGGGCTCTGCCAGGGAAAATAGGGAGAGGAAAATTAATTGGATGCTCAAATGATAATACCCCCCCCCCCCCCCCCCCCCATATATTTTTACCTGTCATATCTCTGCTGGTGAATCCTCAGCTGGGGGACATCCTTCACTTATATTTTGCCCCCAGAAAATCCCAGGATGGAAAATCCCATCATCTGTCAGTCCAGCTCTGCCAAGCTCATGATTTTTAATGCCAAATTAGAATCAATGCATTTCCACCAGTGATTTCCTTTGCATGTAGTCAAAATCTGAATAACTACAGCGCTGGGGAAAAAAAAAATGAGAGCAAGGACACCACTGCAAAATTATGACTATCTGGTTTTATTTATTTGAATGTATTTAAAACAAAATTGTTCATTTTACTCATTCTCTAACCTCCCAAATTTCAAGCCAAAATATTTATTTTAGAGCTTTTATTTAACAAATTCTCTTTTAAACTGTATTTATGATATCAATGGATGGCATTGATGGAATAGTGGATGTCAGACAACTTTTTGCAGCTTAATCAGGACAAAACAGAAGTTTTAATTACTGGGATGAAAGCTCAGAGAGAGAAACTGTCAGCACATTTACAGATACTGGCAACAAAGTCCTCCAAAACTGTGAAAAATTTAGGAGTGATTTTTGACCAGAATCTTGGTTTTAAACAACATATTAGAAATGTAACGCGGGCTGGTTTTTATCATCTAAAGAATATCTCCAGAGTGTGTCAGTTTCTCTTTGAAGCCGATGCAGAGACACTTTTACATGCCTTTATTTCTTCTAGTGTGGTGACACGATAACAGGTGGCACTCCACCCAGGGCTTGAGGTTGGGGGGGGGAGAGGGAGGTGAGAAATAGTAATAGTGAAGAGAGGAGCGGAGACAACGAGGGGTGCGGTAGTGCTAGGGGGTTTCAGACTAGACAAGAGGTGACTTCGCCCCCGCTGTGACAGGGTTCACACCTGAAGTCACCAGGGCACAAAAGTATGGTAATAAGTCATGCTCTGTGTACGGCATGTTGATGTGCGTACATGTCTTGTGTCCCATATGTTAATGTTTCACACCCTGGGTCCCAAAGGCAGGAATAAAGAGTATAAAAGCGGTTGCCTTGAGACCCAGGGCAGTATGTTGTAGTGATATTTAATTTATAATTATGATCAGGTATAAAGATCATTTAATTCAGATTTAAAAGTGTATGTATGTGGGGACAGATGTTTGATCTGTTGCCACAAACACTCAAATAAGAGGATAATGCACTCGTTAAGGGCACCAGCTCACCTCTTTCTTTGTGAACAATTTATTAATTATTTCCACTTTATACCTGTTTAATCAATAATTTAATGAATGACATGATTCGGGACCCAGTAAGCAGACACAGACTCAGAAGTAAACTCAATTATCTTTATTGTGTAGTGAGGGTGTGAGTGTGTGCGTGTATGTGTAAATGTAGCAGTTGGGGTGAGCAGAGCACCGTACAGCCTGGCAACCCTATGGAAGAGCAGAGACAAGGAGGATTAGTGTCAACACTCTAGAGAGAACGTTCAGTTATGTTAGGTCTTACTGTCGACGAACTGGTGAACAGCTCAGGCTTGGCGCTGCAGGCTCCGGCCAGGGAGACAGCATCTTCAGGCTCGGTTGCAGATGGAATGACTGGAGGAGTTGTTGAGGTATAGTGTAGGCTCGGAGATGGAATGACTGGAGGAGTTGTTGAGGTATAGTGTAGGCTCGGTCCGCTGCCAGGAGGAAGAAGTCCGCTGCCACGGATTTCTACCTGTGCACAGGGGAGGAGAGCGTAGAATGGTGATGAAGGTGAAGATGGCTTACTTGTCGCTGGGGAGTGAGCGCTCCCAGGTGAATGATGAGGGAGAGGAGGATTCTCTGGAGGGCAACAATGAAGAGAAGGAATCTCTGGAGATAGACGAAGTGGTGTGCCGGTCTTATCAGACCAGGGAGAAAGACGACTCCGTGCAGACCTGCGGGCCGCATGGCTTAAACAGTTCAGCTGATGAGGAGAGCAGGTGTGCGCGCAGCTGTGGAGAATCAGGTAACAGGCAGGCAAAGCAAATCACCAGAGTACTCCCCCCCCCCCCCCCCCCCACGTGGCGCCTCTCGGCGACCGATCTAACCTACCTGGGTGTGTCCGGTGGAAGTCCCTGATGAGCTGAGGATCCAACACGAAGGAGGGACATACCCAGGACCTCCACTCAGGGCCGTAGCCCTCCCAGTCCACCAGGTACTGTAGGCCGCAACCCCAGCGATGGCGGTCCAAGATGCTGTTGACCTTCCACGTTGGGTCGCCATCGATCACAACTGGTGGAGGTGGCGTTTTGGGAGGAGGGCACAGAGGGCTGGAACAGAACAGCTTCACCTGACAGACATGAAAGGTGGGACAGATGTGGAGGGAGGGGGGGAGAGCTAGGCGCACAGCCACAGGATTCACAATATGAGTGATAGTGAATGGCCCAATAAACCGCTGAGACAGCTTCCTCGACTCAGCCTTGAGGTTGATATTTTTTGTGGACAGCCATACCTGTTGGCCAACCCAGTAGGGTGGAGCCGATGTCCTGCGACGATTGGCGATGGTGGTGTTGCGCTCTGCCCTGCGCTGCAGTGCGGTCCGGCTAGCTTTCCACAACCGGTGGCAGCGTCTCAGGTGGGCTCGTACAGAAGGTAGGGCAATGTCTCCCTCCTCCTCAGGAAACAGTGGGGGATTGTAGCCCAGAGAGGCCTCGAAAGGAGACATGCCTATGGCAGACGACACGGTGGTGTTGTGAGCGTACTCAATCCATGGCAGGTGGGTGCTCCAGGAAGCTGGGTTGGCAGTGATGACGCACTGTAGTCGAGCTGTGGATAATCCTAGGGCCTTAGGAAATGCATTTAAAGTTTATGGGATGCCTGTTCTTTGTCCATGTTTTATTACCCATAAAACGGTCAGGAGAAAGAGCTTCCAGTTTATTTATGATGTGAACTAATCCGTTCCTTGCAGAGATGGAATCCTTATCTCTTGTACCTCTTTACAAGGGAATGTGTTCTCCACAGTGGTCCTGAGATGAAAAAGCAATTCTTGACTGGCCTTTACCTGGGTGAAACAATGTCTTTAAGATGAAGAATAATTTTACTGATGAGTCAAAGCAAGATGATGCTACAGCGTTTTACTTGTTGAAGGAGAAATAAAGTCTGTGTCGTCAGTTCGTGGCCTCGTCTGATTCCTACCTCCATATTGGTGACCTTAAGACGTGAAATGGAGAACAAGCTGAGCACCTCCGTGGAAACACTCCCACGGGAGCCACACACCGCTGCGTGCGCCATCACAGTCAGGCTCCCAGACTTTTGGCTCCACAATCTGGCCTCTTGGTTTTTGCATGTGGAAGCCCAGTTTGCCCTCTGTGGAATCTCTACGGACGACACCAGATACCATCATGTGGTAGCTGCGCTGGATGCGCGTGCCACACAACAGGTCATGAGCCTGCTCCAGGACCCGCCAACCCAGGGTAAATACAACGCTCTCAAACAGATGCTGCTGCAACGTTATACCCTTTCGGATGGGGAGAGAGCAGAAAAACTCCTCACACTCACGGAGTTAGGTGACAGATCAGCTGTGGAACTTATGGAGAGCATGCTCGCACTAATGAGTAAAGAGGACGGATCCTTCCTGTTCACCCACCTATTCCTCAGAAAACTACCAGCTACAGCGTGGGCAATCCTTGCTAACTCACCACTGCTGGCAACCAGGAACTACCGTGCACTGGCACAAGAGGCAGACCGCATCATCCTGGCAAACAGGGCTCTCAGCATGCACGCAGTGACACCGGGATCTACAAAAGAACCCAGTGAGGTTGAGGAGCCAATGGTAGTGGCAGGAACGGCCACCAGGAGATGCAGGAATGGGACGCTCTGTTTCTGTCACTGCCATTTTGGTGCAGAAGTGCAACGTTGTCTACCGCTGTGCCACTTCCAGAAGCTGGGAAACGGCACAGCGAGCGGTCAGTAGCAGCTGTGACCGCTGGCGACAGGGAGAAGCTGCTTTTCATTGAGGACAAACATTCTGGGAGACGTTTTCTGGTGGACTCCATCTCCCAGAAGAGCCTCATTTTGCCAGTCAGCACGGACTGGTTGGCAGAAGGCTGCGGTCCAGCTCTGACGGCCGCCAACGGATCCCACATCCGGACATTCGGGGAAAGAGCGGTGATTGTTTGCTTGCATGAATGCAATTACCAGTGGGACTTTGTGGTAGCTGCATGTTCGGTTTCCATTTTAGGTGCTGATTTTCTGTGTGCTCACGGACTGCTTGTTGATGTTACAAACAGACGCTTAGTGGATGCTGCTTCTTTTTCCTCCTTGCCCTGCATAGCTCGGGGAATTGGGCCACCCACACATGCTAATGTTCTAGCTCCAGGGGTAAGTACCAGCGTTTGCTTTTCGAGTTCCCAGCACTCACGGTTCCCACTTTTTCCTCTGCAGTAACCAAGCACGGGGTTGAACATTTTATCATAATAAATGGTCCGCCAGTGTTCGCACACCCTTGCCACCTAGACGCAGCTAAACTAGCCAGTGTGTGTGAGGAATTTGCTAACTTAGAGC
The DNA here is from genome assembly GCA_020510985.1 of Pholidichthys leucotaenia. Classification (NCBI taxonomy): domain Eukaryota; kingdom Metazoa; phylum Chordata; class Actinopteri; order Cichliformes; family Pholidichthyidae; genus Pholidichthys; species Pholidichthys leucotaenia. Next base: position 455,680,874 of record CM035836.1, read on the forward strand.
GATTAGGCATCATTAGGCGCTCCAACAGCCCTTGGGCATCTCCGCTGCACATGGTGCCCAAGGGTAATGGGTCATGGCTGCCGTGCGGCCATTTCTTACGCTTGAACAACGCCATGGAGCACGACCGGTATCCCATCCCGCACATCCAGGATTTTTCCATGCACCTGGCTGGGATGTGCATTTTTTCAAAAGTAGGTCTGGTTTGCTGATACCACCAGGTCCCGGTTTGCGCAGAGGATGTTCCTAAAATGGCGGTAATAACTCCGTCTGGCGTTTTCGAGTTTTTACGGATGCTGTTTGGATTAACACTAGAAGACCCAGAGAGGGGCCATTTGGCCTTTTTGGCTAGAAAACCCATAGGGGGACCATCAAGTGGCCACAAGAGGGCTAATGTCTGGGTCTTCTAGTGTTAAAGGGCACAGTGTAAACTTTCCAAAGAATGATGGACGCAGTGCTTCATCACCTACCATTTGTTTTTGTCTACTTGGATGACATTTTGGTGGCTAGCGTGTCAGAGGAGGAGCACCTGGCCCACCTCAAACAAGTTTTCCAATGGCTGGAAGCACACGGGCTTATTGTCAGCCCAGAAAAGTGCCAGTTCGGGCTGCCAGTGATTGATTTTTTGGGCCATCGCATCTCGCCAGAAGGTGTGATCCCGCTGCCGGATAAAATGTGTGCAGTGTCGGATTTTCTGCATCCACAGACCGTGAAGGCACTACAGGAATTTTTGGGGATGGTCAATTTTTACAACTGTTTTCTCCCCCAGCAGCACAGCTGCTGCAACCGCTGTATAGCACGCTAAAAAAAAAGAAGCCTGCGAATAACATTGACTGGACTCTCGAGGGGGCCCACCCTTTCACAAATGCCAAAACGGCGCTTGCTAACGCAGCTCTGCTGGCCCACCCAACCCCGTCAGTGCGGATAGCACTTACCACAGACATGTCTGACGTCGCGATAGGGGCAGATGTGGAGCAGTTCATCTGTAGTTCATGGCAGCCACTCGCATTTTTCAGCTGTACTTTGCGCGACAACGAGTGTAAATACAGCACTTTTGACCGGGAGTTGTTGGCCCTCCACCTGGCTATGCGACATTTCCAGTTTTGGATTGAGGGCCGCAAGTTCACCACGTTTGTTGATCAAACGTATGCAACGTCCAAACTCTCGGAACTGTGATCGGCTCGGCAGAAACAGCACTTGGCCGCAATCTCTGAGTTCACTACTGACATTCAATATGTAGCCGGTAAGCTTAATGTCATGGCTGACTGCCTATCGTGCGCGTTGGTCTCCCCAGTCTACATGGGGATAGATTTTCCTGTCATGGCCGCCGATCAAACTGGGGACGCAGACATTTGCAAGCTCCAGTCCGCGGCTACTGAATTAAAACTGGAGAGCAGGGTGGTGCAAGAAGGGTGCCCCCCCGTACTCTGCGATGTATCCACTGGCCGTCCCTGCCTGGTGGTTCTGAGCTCTTGGCACCACCGCGTTTTTGAGTCCGTCCACTCCCTTTCATATCCCGGCGTGCACACCTTGGTTAAACTGGTGGGGGCAAAATTTGTCTGGCCTCGCCTACGCAGGGATGTGAAAGAATGGGCTGCAGCGTGCGTCACGTGCCAGCAGGCTCAGGTGCACAAGCACACCAAAGCCCCCCTCAAGCTGTTTCAAATTTCAGCCAGGAGGTTTGACCATGTACACGTGGATTTAGTGGGCCCACTTCTGCAGTCACAAGGTTTCACACACCTTTTGACAATCGTAGACCACACCACGCGTTGGCCAGAAGTGGTCCCACTGGCATCCACCACGTCCGCCGAGGTAGCTCGCGTGTTTTTGTCAGCTTAGGTCGCATGGTTGGGAGCCCCATCGCACATCACTTCTTACAGGGGCCCGCAATTCGTTTTGGAACTGTGGACCATGATGGCCAATAGCCTGGAGGTCAAAATCCACTGCACCAAACCCCCAGACTAATGGGCTGTGCGAATGTTTTCACAGGTCGCATAAAGCAGCGCTCAGAGCCTCACTCACACATGCAAATTGGGTCGACCGCCTGCCTTGGGTCCTATTGGGGTTGCGCTCCACGCCTAAGGCAAATTTACCAGAGAGCCCCACGCCCGGAACCGATCCACCAACGCAATTTTTTTTACAATACAGGGGCTGCCAACGTGCCGGGCTCGGCGTAACATTGTTTTCCCCACACCTTCATTCCAAAGAGCTTGCAGAATGCCAAATTCATTTTTGTCAGGCACAATGCACACAGAACCCCGCTGCGTCCGCTGTACAATGGCCCGTTCAGAGTGCAGAAAACAGGGGCAAAATACTTTGTGTTAGACTTGGGGGGTGTAAGGAAACCATCAGCATTGACAGGCTTAAGCCCTCTTATATGTTGGCAAACGAACAGGTGGTGTTGGCCCAAGCTCCCCAGCGCGGACGCCCACCTACGGTTGGTATTCCTACGGTTGGTATTCCCCCGGCAGAGACCTGCACTTACAAAACTAACTGTGTCCCCTCCCCACCCTCTCCCCCTCCACAGACCAACATTTCCTCCCACACACCTCGTCAGGAAGGCGCCTCGACCAGGCTGGCAGTTCCCCGCTACAGCCGCTATGGGCGCTTGCTCAAGCCCAAAGGACCAGAGGGTTAGGGCCCTTTCTGGGTGTTCGGGGGTGGGGGGCTGTGTGGTGACATGATAACAGGTGGCATTCCACCCAGGGCTTGAAGTTGGGGGGGAGGAGAAGTAAAGTCTGTGTCGTCAGCTTGTGGCCTTGTCTAATTCTTTCCGCCACACTAGAATAGATTATTGCAATGCTCCTCCTTAAAGGACTATAGCCCCCTTACAACTACTGCAGAACTCAGCTGCCTGGGTTCTGACCAAGACCAGAAAAAGAGCATAAATAACACCCATTTTAAAGTCTCTGCATTGGCTTCCTGTCAGCTTCAGAATAGATTTTAAGGTTCTTTTATTGGTTTTTAAGGCTCTTAATGGTCTTAGCCCTGATCATTTACAAGAATTACTTTTACATTATGAGCCTTCAAGAACCCTCAGCTCTTCAGGTCAAGGTTTCTTAATCATTCCTAAAAAAAAGTCAGATATGAAACTCATGGTGAGACGGCTTTCTGTCATTTCGGTTCAGGTCTGTGAAATAGCCTTCCTTAAGACCTGAGGGCTGCAGAGAATGTTGATACTTTTAAAACCAAGCTAAAGACCCACGTTTTTGACTTGGCTTTTATTGAAATTTATTTTTGCTTTTCCCACCTTTTACCTTTTCTTACACCTTTTATCCTGTTTTAACTATTTTTTAATCCTGTTTTTATCTGTTTATCCTGTTTTAACTCCCCCCTTTTTTTTAAAAACTTTTTCTTACACCTTTTATCCTGTTTTTACTATTTTTTAAATGTTTTTTTTTTTTAGTCTGTATTTATCCTGTTATTATTGCTTGGTTTTATCTTATTACCTCTGGTTTGTCCTCACTGATCTCGCTTCCTCGGTTCAGTTTTAATGTTTTATGTTGTGGTTTTTTTTTTGTTTTTTTTTTTACAGTGCATCTGGAAAGTATTCACGGCGCTTCACTTTTTCCACATTTTGTTATGTTACAGCCTTATTCCAAAAGGGATTAAATTCATTTTTTCCCCTCAAAATTCTACACACAATACCCCATAATGACAATGTGAAAAAAGTTTTTTGAAATTTTTGCAAATTTATTAAAAATAAACTAAAAATCACATGTACATAAGTATTCACAAACTTTACTCAATACTTTGTTGATGCACCTTTGGCAGCAATTACAACCTCAAATCTTTTTCAATATGATGCCACAAGCTTGGCACACCTATCTTTGGGCAGTTTTGCCCATTCCTCTTTGCAGCACTTCTCAAGCTTTATCAGGATGGATGGGAAGTGTCGGTGCACAGCAATTTTCAGATCTCTCCAGAGATGTTCAATTGGATTCAATTCAATTCAATTCAACTTTATTTATATAGCACCATTTCACAACAACAGTCATCTCATAGCAGGGGGAACCCCCACAGTTGCAGAAAAGATCCCAGCAATCAGGCGATCCCCTGTGAGCAAGCACTTGGCGACGGTGGAGAGAAAAAACTCCCTTTTAACAGGAAGAAACCTCCAGCAGAACCAGGCTCAGGGAGGGGCAGTCATCTGCTGCGACTGGCTGGGGGGTGAGGGGATAGAGAAGAAGAAAAGAACAGACATGTAGAGAGCAGACAGCACGATGGGGACTCAATCTATGGGAGAGAACAAACAAATGCTAATGACCAGCAAAAAAAATATTTCATTGAGAGTGAGAAAAGGAGTGAGGCCCAGTGCATTACTGGAGGTCCCCCGGCTGACTAAACCTATTAGCAGCATAACTAAGGGAGGGTTCAGAAACACATGATCCCTCCCTAATTGTAGGCTATATCAAAAAGGTAGGTTTTAGCCCTATTCTTAAAAACAGAGATCGAGTCTGACTCCCAAATCCAGATTGGCAGCTGATTCCACAGGAGAGGAGCTTGATAACTGAAGGCTCTGCCTCCCATTGTACTTTTGGAGATTCTAGGTATTACAAGTAATCCTGCATTTTGGGAGCGTAGTGCTCTGTTAGGATAATACGGTAGTATCAGATCTTTTAAATAAAAAGGAGCCTGATTGTTTAGAGCTTTGTAAGTAAGAAGAAGGATTTTAAACTTAATTCTAAACTCTATGGGAAGCCAATGAAGGGAGGCCAGAACCGGAGAGATATGATCTCTCTTTCTAGTACCTGTTAAAACTCTTGCTGCAGCATTTTGGATCAGCTGAAGACTTTTTAAAGATGTTTTAGGACAGCCTGATAATAAAGAATTACAATAATCTAATCTCGAGCTAACAAAAGCGTGGATCAGTTTCTCAGCATCCCCCTGAGACAAGATGCTCCTAATCCTGGCAATATTACGCAAATGATAGAAGGCAGTCTTAGAAACAAATTTAATATGTGAATTGAAGGACAAATCCTGATCAAAAATAACTCCAAGGTTCCTCACAGAGCTATTAAGAGAAAGACTAACTGCATCCAAACTGAAAGTTTGATTTGGAAAGGAATTTCTAAGGTTTTTTGGACCAACAAGAATGACTTCAGTCTTATCTGAATTTAATAGCAGGAAATTACAAGTCATCCTAGCTTTGATTTCCTTAAGACAGGCTTCTAACTTGGCTAATTGATTACTATCATCTGGCTTCATTGACAGGTATAATTGTGTGTCATCTGCATAACAATGAAAATGTATACAGTGCTTTCTAATAATGTTGCCTAACGGAAGCATATATAAACTAAAAAGAGTCGGACCTAGCACAGATCCTTGTGGAACTCCATGACTAAGCTTTGAGTTGAAAGAAAACTCATTATTTACATGAACAAACTGGAACCTATCAGATAAATAAGATCTAAACCACTGCAACGAAGTTCCATTAAGTCCAACATAGTGTTCTAATCTATCAAGTAGAATATTATGATCGATAGTATCAAAAGCTGCACTAAGGTCTAAAAGGACAAGTACAGAAACTAGTCCATTATCAGATGCAATGAGGAGGTCGTTAGTGACCTTCGCTAAGGCTGTTTCAGTACTATGATGGATTCTAAACCCAGATTGAAGCTCTTCAAGTAAACCATTTCCCTGCAGGTGATCAAATAATTGCGTAGCAACAACTCTTTCTAAGATTTTTGAAATGAAAGGGAGATTAGAGATTGGTCTATAGTTAGCTAAAGCTCCTGGATCTAGCGTTGGCTTTTTGAGTAAGGGTTTAATTACAGCCGTTTTAAAAGCCTGCGGTACATGGCCTAAAGTTAATGAAGAATTGATTATATGAAGAATAAGGCTACCAATAAGTGGGAAGACTTCTTTAAATAACCTGGTAGGAATAGGGTCTAAAAGACAAGTTGAAGGTTTGGATGAGGAAACTATTTTGTCTAACTCACAAAGGTCGATTGGAGTAAACTCATCAAGACAGACATCAATAGAAGGAGTTGTAGTAGTTACAGTATTTAAGTTAACTGTGGGAAGAATCTGATTGATTTTATCTCTGATGGATGAAATTTTATTATTGAAAAAGTTCATAAAGTCCTGACTAGTAAGCTCTAAGGGAATGCTAGGATTGACAGAGTCCTGACTCTTTGTCAGCCTGGCTACAGTACTGAAAAGAAACCTGGGATTATTCTTGTTCTCTTCTATTAATGCAGAGTAATAACTCGTTCTAGTTTTTCTAAGAGATTTTTTATAAATTAAAAGATGATTTCTCCAAGCTAAATAGATTTAATCTAAATTAGTGGAGCGCCATTTTCTTTCTAATTTGACGAGTCTTCTGTTTTAAGCTACGAGTTTCTGTGTTGAACCAAGGAGTTAGAAATCGGTGGCACAGTGGTTAGCACAGTGGCAGCACAGCAAGAAGGTCGTGGGATTGATTCCACCCTTGACCCTTGAGTCAACAGAGTCAACCTGTCCTGGCTACAGGTTGTCCTGTAGCCAGGACAACCTGGCTACAGTACTGAAAAGAAACCTGGGATTATTCTTGTTCTCTTCTATTAATGCAGAGTAATAACTCGTTCTAGCTTTTCTAAGAGATTTTTTATAAATTAAAAGATGATTTCTCCAAGCTAAATAGATTTCATCTAAATTAGTGGAGCGCCATTTTCTTTCTAATTGACGAGTCTTCTGTTTTAAGCTACGAGTTTCGGTGTTGAACCAAGGAGTTAGAAATCTCTGATTAGACTTTTTCTTTTTTAAGGGGGCCACCAAGTCTAGAGTCTGATGCAGAGAAGCTGAAACACTATCCACCATGTTATCAATTACAGAAGGAGCAAGCTGTCTATAGCTTATTTCCGTTGTGTTGACACATGGCATAGAGGAAACAATCTGCATAAATTTGGTAACAGCATCATCTGAGAGGCATCTAGTGTAATAATATTTTTCTTTAGGAGCCAAATAGTCAGAAATAGTAAAATCAAAGGTTAACAGACAATGGTCTGACAGTACAGGGTTATGAGGAGTCTGTTCAAGTCTGGGCTCTGGCTGGGCCACTCAAGGACATTCACAGAGCTGCCCTGAAGCCAATATCTTGGCTTTGTGCTAGGGTTGTCGTCCTGCTGAAAGATGAACTGTCGCCCCAGTCTGAGGTCGAGCGCTCTGGAGCAGGTTTTTATCCAGAATGTCTCTGTACATTGCTGCATTCATCTTTCCCTCTATCCTGACTAGTCTCCCAGTTTCTGCTGCTGAAAAACATCCCCACAGCATGATGCTGCCACCACCATTGGCGTGGTTATGAGTGGTGCGTGGTTTCATCCGAACATGACCCCTGGCATTCATGCCAAAGAGTTCAATCTTTGTCTCATCAGACCAGAGAATTTTGTTTCTCATGGTCTGAGAGTCATTCAGGTGTCTTTTGGCAAACTCAAAGTAGGCTGCCATGTGCCTTTTACTAAGGAGTGCCTTCCATCTGGCCACTCTACCATACAGACCTGATTGGTGGATTGCTGCAGAGATGGTTGTCCTTCTGGAAGGTTCTCCTCTCTTCACAAAGCAACGCTGAAGCTCTGACAGAGTGACCATCGGGTTCTTGGTCACCTCCCTGAATAAGGCTCTTCTCCGATCGCTCGGTTTAGACGGTCGACCAGCTCTAGGAAGAGTCCCGGTGGTTCTGAACTTCTTCCATTTACGGATGGAGGCCCCTGTGCTCATTGGGACCTTCAAAGCAGCAGAAATTTTTCTGTACCCTTCCTCAAATTTGTGCCTCGAGGCAACCCTGTCTCGGAGGTCTACAGACACTTCCTTTGACTTCCTGCTTGGTTTGTGCTCTGACATGCACTGTCAGCTGTGGGACCTTATATAGATGGATGTGTGCATTTCCAAATCATGTCCAATCAACTGAATTTACCACAGGTTGGCTCCAATTAAGCAGTAGAAAACATCTCAAGGATGATCAATGGAAACATGATGCACCTGAGCTCAATTTTGAGCTTCATGGCAAAGGCTGTGAATACTTATGTACATGTGATTTCTTAGTTTTTTATTTTTAATAAATTTGCAAAAATCTCAGAAACTTTTTTCACGCTGTCATTATTGGGTATTGTGTGTAGAATTTTGAGGAAAAAATGAATTTAATCCTGTAGTGTCCAAATAAGTAAGGAGGCGAGGTGACATTTTATGAAGTTTATTACAAGAACTATGTACATGTGGGGAGACCCTACCACAAGTACGAAAGTAACAGCAAGGAGACAATATGTCTCCTGCTCCAGGCTTATACGTATATCCCAGGTGACGCCACCCCCCGAAGGCGGGGCATCACCCCTCCCAGCCTAGGGCACCGCCATACTAATATATTATAACTACATTACAATCCTACAACCCCCCCCCCCCCCCGAAAAAAATGCAAGCACACAAATTACCCAGCCAAATAATTTACACCCGAATCGTACACTAATACAGAGGAGAATAGGCCTACACATTCACACCACTTACTGGCCCAGGGGAACTCTCTGCTATGTAATCAAATAGACTCTGAAAGAAAAATGGGCCATACACCAAAATAAATTAATCCCTTTTAAGCTAAACACATAACAAATATAGACATAGACAATGGCGGTACCCGATCCCATAAACTCACAGAATATACAAAAGCACATACAGAGAAATCCCCAAACAACACAGAATTTTCACACTATAGGGAAGCAGACTTAATCATTCACACTCAGGTGTTACTGTACCTCACACTCGACAACAGTCACACAACAACGGTGGTCTTGCGCTTTCAGTCCCTTAATTACCCTGTTACAGTGGCAGACATGTCTCTTCACTAATGAAAACATAAACAGCCATAAAGGCCACGCCACAGACTGGGAAATAAAACACAGCAACACATGCTGGAAATAGAAAGAAAATACAACACTGACAGGTCAAATTGCAATAAAACTACTCTATAAACACGTTTTTGTTTTTTTGTTTTTAAATTGTAGAACAACCTAAAAGTCACATAAGTTGTACCATTAACAGGGTAAATGTCCGTGGGAACCAACTTACATACGTTACACATCACCCACGCGGTTCTCTTCAACCCATTCCCATACAACCTCAACATGTGAATAAATTCAGAACCCATTAACCATAATAACTGTAAATAAAATATATCTACTAACAAATGCACATTTCAGACACACTGTAAGCCCTCACACATTCAACCAGGGTCTCCTGAAGGCCCCCCCGGAGTGTCCGTCACGCGGCCCACTTCCAGAACGTCTCCGTTTTTTCGTGACCGGAGACGGACTGCATAGATGCCCTTTCATGCTCCGACGTCACAACTCATTGGGATGCTGTCTCAACCCATCAGTCAAACTTAGGTAGCTGTTGCCGCCGGACTGGACCAACTGCAGATTATCCTGTCCCGCTGTCCCTTTTCTGGAACTGCGCACCCGACCAAGCCGAGGCTCGACCCTAGGGTGCACGTCATCACCCTAGCCCAGGGGAGCAGTCACTGGCTTCCTCCGTTGTCTGTGCCACGATCTGGCTCCTTTATGACTCCTCAGCGGCTCACCAAGTTGACTTGAGTCATGTCCCTTGCCTTTGGTATTAGCACGGCTAGGGTTCGTGCCTTCTGGAGGTACCCCGGATACCAGATGTTGTTGCGTCGGAGCGGCACCAGTCACTGTTGGCTCAGCAGCCGGAACTCGTCGGCCGCCAGAACCCTGTAGCTCATGCTCTTTGGACCTTTCCGCCATCGCAGAGGTCAAACCACCGGTCAAACCGTTCGGGTCCACCGTCCATGGGACCACAAACACCGGCATGGGACCCCCACCTATTCAGCATACTAAGGTGCTGGCGGTGTCCCTCTTCACCCGGAATGGGCCACCCTAAGTCCCACACTTCATCGCCACTTCCCACGTAGAAAGGTCGGTCCCATAAGCCACCACCTGACCACTCCTCCACTTCACTGCAGGTAATGGTGACACCACACCCATAGAACAAATCACAGCCCATTAGGTTATTACCATCCTGCAACACTATGAACTTGTTGGTGCACATGGAGGCCCCTTTGTACCTCACAGACAGCCACACCGAGCCCACAACATCCAGCGGGTAGCTACCATAACCGTAACAGGTGATATTAGTGCTAGTCACTCTATAGTGGGGAAAACACCGACTTACAGTTGCCAAGTTGAGAATGGAGACCGCTGACCCAGTGTCCACCAACAGCGGTATCGGCGTCCCGTTCAACAAAATGTCACAAACAATGCATCTGTCGGTGTCGGGCAAGACTATGTGTACCACCGTAGGAGCTTTCTTCTTGACAGTTCCCTTCACCTGTCTCTGTTCCTCCTTGTCAAAATTGCAGCAAACTCTGGCAAAGTGATGGAGCAAACCACACCGTCCACAACGCTTGCCCCTCGCCGTACACTCCCTGGCTCGATAGCGGTGCTGGCTGGATCTGCAGCCATAGCATCGTGGTGTCCCCGGGGTGGACTGTATCTTGACAATGGCCGTGTACTCGTCATCGCTGCCATCGTCCAAATCCAAGGTCAGGGTCTTCCCGTGTGCCTCGCTCTTCTGCGGCGCGTCGTCGTAGCCGAGATGTTTCGTCAGCCGCTCCGCTGCCTCGTGCTGTTGCGCTAGCTCCATGGCCGCTAGCCAAGTTAGCTCACCAGCGTGAGTCAGCAGGCGAACCCTCGCTGAGGAGTAGGCCACATGCTCGGCCAACTGGTCACGGACCATCTCCTTCTCTAGGGCTCCAAACCTGCACTCACCCGCCAGCTGTCGGAGGTCTGCCACAAACTGCTGGACCGATTCTCCGGGTCGTTGGCGCCATTGTTGGAACTGGATACGCTGCATGATGATATTTTCGGGGATGCGGAAGTAGCCGGCTATGAACCTCATGTCGTCGTCGAAGCCATCACCTCCTCCTAAGGTGCTGAGGATTTTCTGGCCTTCCATGCCCAAGTTATGGACCAGAATTGCCCTCGCTCGTAATTTGTCCAGGTCATCGAGGTCCAACGCGAGTAGATAGTTTTGGAAGGCCACAAACCATCTGGCCCAAGGGACCAGTGGCTCTTCCGGAGCCTCCAAAAAAGGACGTAACGTGGTCACAGCCCTCTCCATCTCCGTTTGTCCTTGTCGCCAAATGTAGTGTCCAAATAAGTAAGGAGGCGAGGTGACAATTTATGAAGTTTATTACAAGAACTATGTACAGATGGGGAGACCCTACCGCGAGTACGGGAGTAACAGCAAAGAGACAATATGTCTCCTGCTCCAGGCTTATATATCCCAGGTGATGCCACCCCCTGAAGGCGGGGCATCACCCCTCCCAGCCTAGGACACCACCATACTAATATGACTACATTACGATCCTACAAATCCCTTTTGGAATAAGGCTGTAACATAACAAAATGTGGGAAAGGGGAAGCACTGTGAATACTTTCTGGATGCACTGTATATGGTAGGTCAATTAGTCGGTGTGCTGTGATTGTGATTGTGTGGATGAGACTATGTTATGGCTTTTGGTGTATGTTTCTCATTTTGTACAGCACTTTGAGCCGCTACATTGCATGACAAGTGCTTTATAAAAAAAGTCTGATTGATTGAACAGAAATGACAACCGGACAAAAAAATGTTGCTTGTGCTTTTTGATGCATTTTTAGATCAAATAATGGAAAGAAAACAAGTTAATTTTCATTCTTAAACACTACAATACTTAAGTTTTAACTAAGAAAGAACTCCAAAATCTGTATTTGTGGAATAACTGATTTTTGTTTGCAGCTTTCATGTGTCTTACCATGCTTCGATGATCAACTAATCAGTACCTCCTTAAGTAGAGTGAGGTGTCCTTGTGTTGGAATTCAACACATAATCAAACTGAATGGCTGCCATACACGTGGAGATACTAATTTAGGAAAGATTTTGCAGTGGTCTCTTATTTTTTCCAGTTGTACTGTATAACTGGATAGAAGAATGGTTATGAACTGTATAGCTTTCTCAAGTTGGGCTGATACTTTTCAGCACAAAGAACAGATAACAATGAAAAAGAAAAATTCACGACAGGGTAGCATCTCATTGGGTTGCAACAACTCATGACTAGTTAGGGAATGACATTGGTGAGGAAGTTTCAAAAATCTCTCCAAGCATTTGCCACCCAAGGCCAACAAAGGTAAGACTACAGGCCCCTAAAATGAAAGCGGAGCCAGTCCCATGGCCTGCTGTGTTTTTTTTTTTTTTTTACCCTGTCCTGCCCAGCAGCTTGGTAGCAGAACAGATATCTGCTTCCCTTATTGTGTCAGATTTGCTTTGCCAAAAGGATCTCTGCTCGTATTTGATATGTGCTGTATATAAATAGTATTTATAGACTCGTCTTACTATGTAATAACTTTAATGCTTTATTCAAATTGCTTTACTTATAATGGCCCTTACAGAACGGAATGGGAGAGGGAATTAAAGTGGACGGAAGAGGTAGGAGGTAAGAGGGTAGGGAGAGGTAGAGAAAGAGACAGGAACAAAGAACAAAAAAACAATTTCTGCCTCTTCAATTTCTGCGATCTTATCATGGGCCTGATATATAGAGACATGCGTGTGTGGGTGTGTGTTAAAGCGCATGCAAGAGGTGTGTGTGTGGGGTTTGTTATGAAACATACAAAGAGGGTAGTAGGCCGCAACACCACCACCCGGAACCACGAGCAAGCAAGACAGTGCCACCAATTCCCAGGGGGTGCAGCCACAGCCCCCACAAGACACAAATATCACAAACCACCAAGCCCCAGGACAACAAGGCATCCACTCCAGGAGGGAAGGACAGAGGAGGCCAGGCCATCGAGCAGCTAGCGCAGCACACCCCAGTCCTGGCCGCCCCCGCGGGGGCCGCATGCAGCCCTGGACCCCAGGCGCTGGAAGACCACCCCCGACACACCCTTGCAGCCACCAGGCACCCACACCCAAGGGAGGTGGTAGCAAGGAGCAGTTAGCCACAGGGCAATGCAACCCCCAACATGCCGGAGCCAGCCCACGTGGACAGGAGGTATCAGCCCCATCAGTCTAGCATTCCCTGACCAGTGCACACTCACGCATTCAGTCATGCTCACATTCACACTTGTGCTCGCCCTCACTCATTCATTCTTACTCTCACACACCCACTCTTATTCGGTCACTCTCATTTGCTTTTACTCACACTCACTCACTTATTGTCCTTCACTGTCACTCATATGCTGACACAAACCCGTGATCCCCTCCTCAACCCATCCATTCTTAAAACCCTGCAAATGCACCGCGTTCCAAATTATTTTGCAAATGATATTTGTCTCTGATTTTCCTAGTCATTGCAAATGACAGCCAGTATATTTTTCAAGTGATCAACCGTTAGAGCACAATTCAAATTTTATTGGGCAAACTTCCCAATAACTATTTTTTTTTCAAAAATAAAAAAACTCAAAATACACTATTCCAAATTACTACGGACAACAGAGTTTCAAAACATGCTACTGGTGGTAAAGAACTGAAAATGGTAATTTGTTGAATTTGCAACACTAGGAAGTCATATTTACCGAAATCAAAAGCTATTTCAATCAAAAACATCTTAACAGGCCAAGTTGCATGTTAATATAGGACCCATTCTTAGATATGCTTTATTTATCCCAAACTGGGAAATTACCTTCACAATTCTTGCATCCATTGAACTTGTGAGTTTTTGGAGAGTTTCTGCTTGAATTTCTTTGCAAGATGTCAGAATAGCTTCCCACAGCTGCTGTTTTGATGTAAACTGCCTCCCACCCACATAGATCTTTTGCTTGAGGATGCTCCAAAGGGTAAGGTTGAGGTCAGGGGAGGATGGGGGCCACACCATGAGTTTCTCTCCTTTCATGCCCATAGCAGCCAAAGCCAGAGAGATGTTCTTTGCAGCATGAGATGGTGCATTGTCATGCATGAAGATAGTTTTGCTACAGAAGGCATGGTTCTTCTTTTTGTACCAAGGAAGAAAGTGGTCAGTCAGAAACTATATACTTTACCAAGATCATTTTCACGGCTTCAGGAACCTAAAGAGGCCTACTAGCTCTTTCCCCATGATTCTGACCCAAAACATGACTCTGCCACCTCCTTGCTGACGTTGCAACCTTGTTGGGACATGGTGGCCATCCACCAACCATCTGGACCATCCAGGATTACATGGCACTCATCATTAAACAAGACCATTCGAAAATTAGTCTTCATGCATTTCTAGGCCCACTGCAACAGTTTCTGCTTGTGAACAATGGTTAGGGGTGGTCGAATAGTAGGTTTATGTACAACTGCAAGCCTCTAGAGGATCCTACACCTTGAGGTTTGTGGGACTCCAGAGGCACCAGCAGCTTCAAATACCTGTTTGTTGCATTATAATGGCATTTTAGCAGCTGCTCTCTTAATCCAATGAATTTTTCTGGTAGAAACCTTCCTCATTATGTCTTTATCAGCACAAACCCGTCTGTACTCTGAATCAGCCACAAATTTCTTCACAGTATGATGATCAAGCTTAAGTTTTTGTGAGATATCTAATATTTTTATACCTTTTCCAAGGCATTGCACTATTTGATGCTTTTTGGCAGCAGAGAAATCCTTTTTCTTTCCCATGTGTGGACAAATCCGTTCCCACCAAGACCATACGGCGTCACTCAAACAACAAACCCTGGATCAACCCTGAGATAAAAACACTTCTGAGAGAGAAGAAGAGGATCTTCAGGTTGGGGAACAGGGAGATGCTGAAGTCCGTACAGAGGGAGCTGAGGAGAAAGATCAGAGAAGGCAAGGACAGCTTCAGGAAGAAGATGGAGGACAAGCTGCAACAGAGCGACATCAGCGGGGTCTGGAGAAACCTCAAAACCATCTCGGGGCTCCAGAATACCTCCCCCCAGGCCACGGGGGGCAGGGAGTGGGCGAACAACCTGAATCTGTTTTTCAATAGATTTGACCAACCGCCCTCCCCCCTGTCTGCACAACAACCACTGCTGCCTCTAAGAAATCAAGTCCTGCTACCCACTCCCCACTCCACCGACACCCCCCCCACTCCCAACACACAGCCCCCCATCCTGACCCTGACCAAGACCCAGGTGAGGACGGAGCTGAGGAAGATCAAGGCGAGGAAGGCGTCGGGACCGGACGGCATCAGCGCAAAGCTCCTCAAGTCCTGTGCAGACCAGCTGTGTGGGATTGTGACGTATATCTTCAACATGAGCCTGAAACTGGGGAGGGTACCACAGCTGTGGAAAACATCTTGTGTGGTACCTGTACCAAAAATTTCCCACCCCAAAGACCTGAACAGCTTCAGACCGGTGGCCTTGACGTCCCACTTGATGAAGACCCTGGAGAGACTGCTCCTTGCTCATCTCCGCCCCCTGGTGGAACCAGCGATGGATCCACTCCAGTTCGCCTACCAGCATGGCATTGGGGTGGAGGATGCGGTGATCTTCCTCCTTCACCGTTCTCTGTCCCACCTGGAGAAGCCCGGGAATATGGTGAGGATCATGTTCTTTGACTTCTCCAGTGCTTTCAACACCATCCAACCGATGATCCTGAAGGACAAGCTGCTGCGCGCAGGGGTGGACCAGCACCTGTCATCATGGATCCTGGACTACCTCACGAACCGGCCTCAGTTTGTGAGAACCCGGGACTGTGTTTCCGACACGATCATCAGTAGCACGGGGGCCCCCCAGGGAACGGTGCTGGCTCCCTTCTTGTTCACTCTTTACACTGCGGACTTCTCACACAACACAACACATTGCCATCTACAGAAGTTCTCTGATGACTCTGCGATCGTTGGTCTCATCTCCAGCGGAGATGAAGCTGAGTACAGAGGGCTTATCCAGGACTTTGTGGACTGGTGCCATCGGAACTGCCTCCAGATCAACGCGAGGAAAACTAAGGAGCTGGTGGTGGACTGCCGCAGGCATGGGCAGCCCCTCACAGCACCAGTAAATATACAGGGAACAGACATCGAGATGGTGACATCCTACAAGTACCTGGGTATTCATCTGAACAATAAACTAGACTGGTCACACAATACTGACGCACTCTACAAGAAGGGACAGCGCAGGCTGTTCCTGCTGAGGAGACTCAGGTCTTTTGGTGTACAAGGGGCGCTGCTGAAGTCATTCTATGACACGGTGGTGGCATCAGCCATCACTTTTGGAGTGGTCTGCTGGGGCAGTGGCATTACTGCAGCCGATAGGAAGAGACTGAACAAACTGATTAAGAAAGCTAGCTCTGTCCTGGGGCAACGCCTTGATCCGATGGAGGAGATAGGAGAGAGAAGGACGGTGGCTAAACTGTCATCTCTGCTGGAGTCCGAGTTCCACCCTATGCAGGACATACTGGATGCACTGAGGAGCTCATTTAGCAGCAGACTACATCATCCCAGGTGCACAACCGAGAGGTTTCGTAGGTCCTTCCTACCAACGGCTGTCAGACTGTACAACCTAAGCAGGGCTGCTCGCAGAGATAGCAAAAAGACGTAACAAACTAATAGTTTTTTTTTTTTTTTTTTTTTTTTTTTGAATGCAAAAGATGCAATAGACTTACACAATGGTCCTCTCCGGCATACAACTAGGAACATACCGGTCGCTATGGAGGGTGAGAATATGTATGGGCACATAATCATACCATGTAGGTATAACTAAATAGACGGTTATGCTGTTTCATCCCACCTAGCAACAATGCTCTGCACTGTGTGTGTTTATATATTTACATATTTATTCCATCTAGCTACAATGCTCTGCACTGGGTGTGTTTATATTTATATATCTATATATTTATTCCATCTAGCTACAATGCTCCGCACTGTGTTTTTATATATCTACATATTATTCCATCTAGCTACATTGCTCCGCACTGTATGTGTTTATATACTTGCATATTTATTCCACCTAGCTGCAATGCTCCATACTGTGGGTGTTTATATATTTACATATTTATTCCATCTAGCTACAATGCTCTGCACTGTGTGTTCATATATTCATATATTTATTCCATCCAGCTACAATGCTCTGCACTGTGTGTCTGTGTGTGTGTGTGTGTGTATATATATATTTTATAGTAATATGTACATATGTATATTAGCTGCTCTTGCTTGCTTGTTTTTTCTTGCCTTCTGATTGTTGCTCTGAGTGTTGCTATCCCTGTGCTGTTGCAATCCTGGAATTTCCCCGTTGTGGGACTAATGAAGGCTTATCTTATCTTATCTTATTGATTGAAACCTGTGGTATGCTTATTAATGTGGAACATCCTTCTTAAGTAGTTTTCCTTTAATTGGGCTCACTTGGCAAACTAATTATGACAGGTGTCTGAGATTGACATCAGGGATTCAAAGAGCCCTGAGACACAATACCATCCATGAGTTAACTGAACAACAAAAAACTGAATGCTTATGACACTAAAATCCTATTTGCATAATAATTTGGAACATGGTGTATATTCCAAGGCACTGTCCAGTAGGCTGGTAGTGCCCCCGGGTTGACGTCAACACAACAACCCAAGTCACTGACCAGGCCCCAAGCCTGTGGCAGAAGGAGGGCAGCAGGGGTGGAGGAAGACCCCCACTTCCCCCCACCCCCCCATGTGTGAATCATGATGGGTGTGTGCAAGTTACGTGGTGTAACTGAATGCATGTGTATGAACTACCAAAGTAAGCCAGCCTCCTCAAGCTCCCACCTCGGTGTGTGGGCTTGCTGTGTCTGATATGGAAGACTCTGAGGCAGCCTCCTCATCCAACAGTCTCTGCGCTCAATCTCAGTTGACGCCCGATGACAAAATGACTGCTGGAATGGGGAGATATGGTCCAGATTTGGCAACTGTCACAGATTGCTGACATAAGAGTGTTGCATGGCTGCCGCAGAACAAATGCAGAGTTTTGTCATGAATTGCATGTATGTGAACTCTCAGCAAATTCTGGCTCAAAGCTCACCGGGAGTTCATGTGACATTTGTGCAATAGAGATTCAACCAACAAACCATCTTCTTCGGCTTGATCCTTTTCGGGTTGCGGGGGGTTGGAGCCTATCCCAGCATCTTTGAATCTCTTGCCTCTCACCCAAAGATTTTTATTTGTCAATACTTCTATACGTACATCACATACAGGAGAATTGAAATGCTGTTTCTCTCTCTTAGTGGTATGTGCAATACATAAGGAGTAAGGATGAAAAACAACATTCTATGTACAGTCATGCTATCCATGGTGCAAATGAAGAAAAAGATAAAACCCAGCAATCCTAGATACAGAAAAAGTCGAGCCTTAATACCCGTAATTGCAAGTTCATTGCGGCAGTGTAGGTGCAGACAGTAACAGACTGGACTGCATATGATCAATATTTCAATAACAGCCAGACAGCAGTAGGTATGGCATTTGTGCAAATGGCTGCAGTAAGGTGCAGACATACAGCAACAGATGTATTAATATTTGAGCAGCATAAGCACCTGGGCCAATTCAGTGTGATTCCAAGTGAAAATTGTCACTAATTTGGTTATTTGTTCCTTTTTTTTTTTTAATCTCCAACTAGGCATCATCTGTCACAGCCCAGTGAAATACAAACCTAAAGCCTGAGCTTTTGCCTCCCCTGGTAAAAAATAAATATGCTAAATATATGTAATTTAGGTATATTTTAGTGTATTTTAATATATTTTGGTAAAGTAAATTTTAAGTGTGCTATTTTGGAACAACTTTTTTTGTATTCAATACATTTTAGTTAAATTTAAATTGAAATAAAGTTCAACTTTAAGTATGCTTAATGTATTTTTATGTACTAAAGTGGAACAGTTTTAAGTACACTTAATGCATTTTTAATATATTATGATCTGTGACGATTTACTCATTCACTAATACACTATGATTACACTACTTTCATATTTTAAGTGTTTATTGTGTATTAGCAATAGTCTTATAATTGATTTATAGTTTATTTAAAACCTATTTAAAATGACTCTGCAATACATAGAAATGTCATTTAAAATACTAACTAACTAACTAACTAACTAACCTGCACTTATATAGCGCTTTTCTAGTCACAAAGACCACTCAAAGCGCTTTCACTAGTACTAACCCTCTATTCTAAGGGCCTGTAGGAAACAGATATCTAGGGACAATTTAGAACAACCAATTAACCTAACATGCATGTCTTTGGATTGTGGGAGGAAACCGGACCCCCCGGAGTAAACCCACGCAGCACAGGGAGAACATGCAAACTCCACACAGAAAGGTTCCAACCCCTGCCAACCTGGGGATTTGAACCAGGAACCTTCTAGCTGTAAGGCAACAGTGCTAACCACTGCACCACCCTAAATATACAATGTTTCTATTGTAAATACATTTTTCGTATAATGAAAATACTTCCAAGTATACACTTAAATATATTTTATTTGTATTTCAAAACAAACCAAAAATACATTCAATTACAATGTAGTGCAAAAATTGTAACTAAAGGTTTCGAACCTCGAGAAGTGAATTATGCAAAAAGTAGAATAATCTCAAATGACTTAGTGCTGTCACTTCACATGACTCTGGTCTGAAGTGTCCCCTTAACGTCATTGTCTGCAAGTTGAAATAAATTTAATAGAATGCATATTACTGACCCCTTGGACCGACATTTTGATGTAAAGAAATTAATTTCATTTATTTTTTTCAAAGTTCTTCCCTTTGCTGATTTCAGCCTCAAATCCATAGGCAAAAATTCAATATTTCTCTACCACACACCTAATTTTCCAAACTTGTAGACAATAACAAAGCATATCCTCAGAGTGAGCGGCATCTGAAAAGAGCAGCCCTCTCGGAGCTTAGAAGCACATTAAGAACTGCTAGACAAGAGATAAACTGAACACATTCATCACCACTTTTTGTCAAAACTTATGTGGTGTTGCTTGGTACCTGGTAGCATGAAAACAAATGTACAAATAAAACTTTTTTTTTTTTTTACCCTTTTTGGCAAACAGCCCTTAACAATGGGTAGAAAAAGAAACAATCAGACCTTACACGAAACATTTATGGCCTCTTATGTGAAAAATGTTCATTGTTGCTGTACTGTTATCACTACGTGTTATATACACTGAGTATGTTAACGTAGATTAACAGCAAGCCAAACTCGTTTTTCATGAGCCAGGAAACCGAGCGTCCTGCTCCTTTATTTTCAGTCTTCTTAGACAGCTTACAGTATTTTACAACTGTGGCTCGAAGCTCGATGAAAAGCCCGAGTGAAACTGAAAAGAAATAAAAACAGAAAATAAATACATATAATTAAGCTAGCAGGCCCCTGGGGTAGGACTAATTCCTGGAAACAAATAGACGTAATATATTAAACAAGCTAGCGGGGCCCTGGGATAAGACTAATTCCTGAAACAATATACTCTAAAAAAAACAATACCAAGTTCACATTTAACAACTTATAAAACCAACATAACATGCATTAACTTACAGCCATTGAATGAATGAATGAATGAATGAATGAATGAATTTATTTCGGATAATACAGTACAGGTTAAAAGAAACTGTATAATATAACAACAAGGTCAAATTAGACAAAGACTCTTTCTACTAAACAATTCCACGTGAGTTATCCAAAATGGGTGATGGCTGAAGCCGCAGCTTATATTGCCCACCCATATTCCATCCAAGAATTCAAAGAAAAAATAGCAAACAAGACAAGAGTGATTACAATTTAGAACAAAGCTAAGACAAAGTGTGACTGAGAGAAAAAAAAAAAGAAAAGAAAACTAAGCTAAGCGGTTACTATTCAAGACAAATCTAAGACAGAATGTCACAGAGAGAAAAAAAACAAAAACAAAACTAAGCTACAACACAACACAGGCTGGATATGTCAATCCTTATGTGAGTTTACATGTCGTCTTGTAAATATGTTTGGAGTATTTCTTCCTTTAGTTTTTGTTTAAATTGTCCAAGCGTTGTACATGATTTTAATTCAGGTCCATAATCGTTCCATAATCTGACTCCTTGCACTGAAATACAGTGTTGCTTGGTGGTTGTTCTCACTGTAGGCTTTTGAAATATACATATTCCTCTGAAGTGATATCGTTTCTCCCTTGTTTGGAACAACTTTTGGATATTTGCGGGCAGTGATAAATTCTTCACTTTGAACATTATTATTGCGGTTTTAAAGTCAACCAGATCTTTCAACTTGAGAGTTTTTTGTTTAAGAAAAAGTGGGTTTGTTGGTTCCCTGTAAGCTGCTTTGTTTATTATTCTAATAGCTCTCTTTTGAAGCATAAAGAGTGGATATATGTTTGTTTTGTATGTATTTCCCCATACTTCATTACAATATGTCATGTATGGGAGTATTAATGAATGATACAAGGTGTATAGTGTGGGTTGATTCAGCAAATATTTCACTCTGTGTAATATTGCAATTGATTTGGAAACTTTACCTTTAATATAATTAATATGTGACTTCCAACACAGTTTGTTATCAATTATTACTCCAAGGAATTTAGTTTCAGATACCCTTTCAATCTCTACACCATTTACACTGAGTTTGGGTACTGGATTGTTGTGATGGTTGTTAAAGACTATAAATTTTGTCTTACTTAAATTGAGCGTTAATTTGTTTGAATCAAACCACAGTTTTTAAGCTTTCCTAATTCCTTCCCGAGTGTATCCAGAAGTTGTTCCAAATTGTTTCCACTGCATAGCAGATTAGTGTCATCGGCAAACAATATTAAGTCCATTTTTTCTGAGACTTTACATATATCGTTTATATACATATTGAATAATAATGGTCCCAAAACTGAACCCTGTGGGACTCCACAGGTGACCTTCAGCAACTCTGAGTTTTTGTTGCTAATACATACATACTGATATCTATTCTTTAAGTAACTACTTAACCAGGACAGTGCTACCCCTCTAATACCAGAATTTTGTAGTTTCTTTAATAATAAATTATGATCTACTGTATCAAATGCTTTTTTAAGATCCAGGAATACTCCAACTGAATACTCTTTATTTTCAATGGCTGTTGATATTTTTTCTGTAAATTCCATTAGGGCATATGCAGTTGTTCTCTTGTGTCTGAACCCATATTGCTGCTCACATAATAAATCATTCTTCAGTATGAAGTTGTCAATTCTCTCATAGAATATTTTTTCAAGTATCTTGGAAAATTGCGGTAATAGTGAAATTGGTCTATAGTTTGAGAGTTCCCCTCTGTCGCCCGTCTTGTATATCGGAATTACTTTAGCTATTTTCATTGCATTGGGAAATATACCTGATTGGAGAGACAGGTTGCAGATATACGTCAGTGGTTTTACTATGCATTCGATAACAGTTTTGACTAGTAGCATGTCAATACCATCACAGTCAGTAGATGTTTTACTTTTGAACGATTTAACAATTTCAATGACCTCTCTTTCGTCTGTGTTCTTTATGAAGATGGAGTCTTTTACAGCAGTGTTATTGCATATTGTATCACCTGTTGGTTACTTTTGAACGATTTAACAATTTCAATGACCTCTCTTTCGTCTGTGTTCTTTATGAAGATGGAGTCTTTTACAGCAGTGTTATTGCATATTGTATCACCTGTTGGCACCGTAGTGGGTATTTCTCGGGCCAGTTTAGGTCCAATGTTAACAAAAAAATTATTAAATTCATCTGCAGGTGAAGCAATATTCACACTCTGAGTCGTTTTATTATTTTTTGGAATATTAGTTGGGTAGCTTGTATTTCTGCTTTTATTTCCAAGGATACTGTTGAGTATTGTCCATGTATTTTTAATATTGTCTCTGTTTTTCTCCAGTTCTTTACTGTAATAGTCTCTTTTACTACATCTTATTATATATGTTAACTTATTTTTGTATGTTTTATACCGCTGCTCTGCTTCTTTTGTTCTTTTCTTTAGGAAAGCTTTATATAATAAATTTTTCTTTTTACACGCCTTTTGTAGTCCTTTGGTTAACCATGGCTTATAAGCAAATTTGTGTTTAAGCTTTTTTATTACTAATGGGCAGTTTTTTTCATAAAGAGTGGTTACAATGTTTATAAATGTGTCATAGGCTTCATTTACATCTGATACATAGACTTCTGTCCAGTCTTGCTTCAGCAAGTCCTCTTTAAGAGAACTGATTGCATTTGGTGATTTGTGTCTGAACGATTTTGAAGTTTTTTCTGCGTTGGGCCCCGTGTGGCCATGGATAAGTGCAAAGGTTGGCAAGTGGTCACATATCATTTATCAATAATCCACTTTCTATTTTCTTATCGAAAACATTGACAAACAGGTTGTCAATAAGTGTAGCAGAGTGAACTGTGATTCTACTGGGATGTGTTATTGTGGGATATAGACTCATGCTGTACATAGAGTTCATGAACTCTGTAACTACATTTTGTTGATGAGGATTCAGTAAGTCAATATTGAAATCTCCACAAATTGCTACCATTTTCTTACTAGTAATATTATTGTACAGCTCGACTAATTTATCTCTGAATGTCTCAATGCAAGTTCCCGGCGTTCTATAT
This sequence comes from Pholidichthys leucotaenia, assembly GCA_020510985.1. Lineage (NCBI taxonomy): Eukaryota > Metazoa > Chordata > Actinopteri > Cichliformes > Pholidichthyidae > Pholidichthys > Pholidichthys leucotaenia. Next base: position 455,704,334 of record CM035836.1, read on the forward strand.
ATGCAGCTTATGATTAGATTTTTTGTTTTGTCTAGGTCAATCTCAACAGTAACACATTCCAAAATCCCTGGTAGTGCTAAGGACATTTCATTTACAAGCTTACACCTGTACAGGTCATCAATATACAGTGCAACACCACCACCCTTTTTTTGAGTTCTGTTAATATAAAACATCTGATATCCCTCTATTGCCATCAGGGGAGCCTGCTCTTCGTTAAGCCAAGTTTCAGAGACTGCAATAGCTGTGAATTTTCTGTCTAGCTGTTTTAAATAGTCCTGAATCTGTGGAAAGTTTTTGTTAAGACTTCTGCTATTGAAGTGTATTATTGACAGTTTACCATCTAATTGCATTTGACTTTTGAATTGTTTTTCAGTGTAATATTCACAGTGGTTATGAATATTATTGAAAAAGTGGTTATCGGGATCAATATCATTCTCCATCTCTTGTGGTTTATGTTCAGCATAATGGTATGTTTTCAGAGTTTGAGTTTCCTCATTCTGTGTCAAATGACTTCCTCCAACTGGGGATAATTGATGTCTACTTGAGTCGGTCATAAGTTTTTGTTTGTTTTGGTTATTTTTATTGAAGTACTTTGGCATGGTTTATCAAAAGAACTATTCTTATCGTGTGTATGAATATGGATTATCATTGGCTCATAATTTTCTAATCAGTGTTCATCTGTATTTATCTAAGTCAGTGGCATCTCTGATCATTATACTCTTTGCTTGCTCAGGTGATCCATTTAGTTTAATCCAAATTCTACAATTTCTTGTCCAGGTTGCTTGTATCTTATCTTGTTTTTTTAGCATCCGTGCCTGTCGTGCTAATTCAGCGTTTTTTTTTGTCAGGTGTTCATTTATGTAAACTTGAGTTTCCTTTAGCTTTTTGGCCTGCCTCAGTATGTTATTCTTTACCCTTCTGTTCACAAAGCGCATCACAATTGATTTCTTTGTTTTGTTATCTTTCTTCGGTAGAGCATAGCAGGCTGAAATTGCATTGGCTTCTACCTTAATGTCTTTATCATTAAGGAACTGAAGCACTTGATTTTCTAAGGACAATGATTCCCTCATGGGTGCATCTTCACCACTCAGACCTACTGTGGCATGGGCGTATGACTGATATCTGATGTCTAGTCCACTTATAACTAGGTCATCAATATGAGAACCTTGTTCAAGATCCTCGACGCGTTGCTCCAAAAGACGCCCGTGTTGCTCCAGGTCCATAATTTTTTTGTCTTTTTCTTAAATTATTAAATTTAGGGCTTGTACCTGTTCTATTAGGCCTATTATTTTGTCCTGTTGGCTAGTCAATTTGGCCAATTCTTCTGACATAAAGCTCAGAGCTTTTTTGATTTCTTCCATTTCCACTTTCTTTGGTGGCATCTTACTGACCTGTAAATAGAAGTAAACAGAGAATCCGGCTAGGCCTCAACTAGCCCGGTCGCTGCTGAACTCGCCGCAACAGCTCCTGCACAGCTCCTCCGCCAAGTAGCGCTGCACAGCTCCGCAGATCACCCCCGTCATTCGCCACCGCTTTCGGAGGTGTAAAAAAGGGGTTTAACACACAGGAGGAACGTTTCAGACATTCCTGGGCAGGTTATATTCTCTCTGCCTTTTTTTTCCTCTCTACCAAAGTCCGTTTCTTCTACCCACAAATCCTTGCGGCAACTGGCTGCACTTTCAATATAAAACACAAGCAAATTACTAATAACTATACAGAAATTACTTTTAACACAATTACTATTTAGATGACATGAATTACTACAAATGAACTATGATATTTTAATATGAACTTGTGAACTATTTTAACTTTATAAAACACACACTACTGAGGGCAGAACAGTTGCACTTCCTGCGTAGTGCAGCTCGCACCTCAGACACTGTGGTTCCGGGAAACTCCTCGATCACCACGTCTGCAAAAGAAAACTTACTTAATACAGATTTTAAGTATCTATAAACCACGTTTTTGTACTGCTATGTACTAAAATGTATAAGGAGATCGTTTCACATGACAAATCCCCTAAGACAAGGAAAGAATTAGTTTTATTCACTCTACAATGTTAAGTTGTCATAAGTTCTTTGTTGTCCCCCTTCCAAACAATATTGAATGAGATTGAAGTATCTTAAAAATAAAATATTAATCTGTTTCAATTATACATTGTAATTATTTGTATATTTTTGAAAAATGCCTAGTGTTTTAAGCGTACCAAAAATATGTACTGATTAATACATTTTCATTTATGTTCATACATGCAATTAATAAATACTCACTTATATACTTTGAAATAAGTCAAAGAATAGTGTAATGTATTAAATGTATTGAAAGTATGCAACAAAATACAATTTTAGCTAAATATTACTTTAACATATTTATTGTATTATATAAAAATATATACTCAAAGTATGCATAAAATATACTTTAAATGTATAATGAAATATTTGAGTAGAAGTATATTTCCAATTAGATATACAGTATATATTTTATTTGAAATATATTTTTGGAAAAATATATTTCAGTATAGTGTATTAAAAAAATACTTATTACAAAGTATGTTTTAAGTACAGTTACATAAATATATTTACGTTATACTTGAAAGCGATTCCTAGAAAGTACAAGTATATTCTAATATATTTAACTTGTATTTTTGAAAAAAAGAATATAGTAATAATACACTTCAATATATTTTTTTCCCCACCAGGGTCGGATTAGTTAACAGGTTCAAACACTGAACTCATTTTAAAATGCCTTTTAATGTGAGCACCACTGTACAATGGTGTACATGACCAAAAATAAGGAAAAACATAAGTTCACTTTCTGTAAGACCTTGATTTATTACATTTGATAATATTTTAATAATGTTCAGCTTATTGATACCATGAACTATGGTTTTGAAGAGGAACCTTCATAAACCTGTTCATTTTACTACTGCACCCTTAATCATTGTCCCTCTGTCCAACATCCACCACCTTAAAAACATTTTTAAGGCAGCGCTCGATTCAGACATCCTCATTCTGCAGGTGTATTTGCACATTAGAGTTCCACATCTGTCCTGTCAGAGTAAAACCCCATGCTTTCTTGGGCTCTGAAGCAAGCACACAAATATTCAAATCCAGTCAAGTCCAGCAAAGGCCTATAGAAAGGGAAGCAAAGATTTAACAATGGGAAGGCCTTTTTTCCAACTAAACATTTTGGACTTGAGATCTGTACCTGTGGTTCCACTTCCAAGAAAACAGCTTTGTGCTACAAAAAATGTGTGTCATACTGCCAGTACTCCTCCGCTGGCAGCTCCACATTTCCCAGGTACCAGATGATCCAGAACAACAGGCTGAAAAAAAGCAGGAGTGGACCGGTGAAGATGAAGAAATCCCAGAAGCTGAGGGGAGCGGCGACCCCAATCAAGAAGATTATAATTCCGACTACATCCAAGGCGACGGCAATAAACAATGGAGTTGCGCAGCGTCCGATGCAGGCCTTAGAATCCATGATGGCTTATTCAAATTTTTTATTATACGCAGCTATATACAGAAGCTTGACAGTTCCTCTAAGTATCGCCTTATTGTCATCTGACGAGACTGACTGGGAAAGAAGGAAACATTATAAGACTCTCACTTGGACACATTCCTTTCTATGCAAATTTTTTTTTTTTTAATGATGCCAGTAAACAGCATGAAAAATGCATTTCCTCAATGATGACTAGATATTTTATTTTTTTTTTTAGTTGTTTCACATGGGCTGTGGCTTCATTTCACAAGCACACCAGGCTCCAGCCCTGATAGATGGGCCTTATCTCAGGCCCACAGGTGGATTTTTTTTTTTTTTTTGGGGGGGGGGGTGGCTGCAAAAATATATTGGGCACATATTTTAGCTGTAAACATTGATAAATAAAAATGAGCAGAATGCTTCCGGGGTACCATTTACAACCTTTCAAAAGTTAACATTAAAAGATTGTGAAGAGCCCCTCATGGATCGTCACCTTATCGTGGTGGTTTGCATGCCCGAGTGATCCCAGGAGCTATGTTGTCTGGGGCAATATGCCTCTGGTAGGGTCACCCAAGACAAACTGGTCCTGGGTGAAGGGCCAGACTAAGAACGATCCAATAGACTCTCATGATGAACGTTAGAACAGGAATCCAGTTTACCCCGCCCGGTATGGGGTTACCGAGGTCCCACCCTGGAGCCAGGCCTGGGGGAGGGGCTCGATGGCTAGCGTCTGGTCGCCGGGTTTCCGCCCATGGGACCCAGCTGGTCTCAGCCCAAAGGATTTACATGGGTCCGCCCTCCAGTGGGCTCACCACCTGCAGAAGGGACCATGGGGGTCCGGTGCTGTGTGGATCAGGTGGCGGTCAAAGGTGAAGACCTTGGCGATCTGATCCCAGGTTTCCTAAACTGGCTTTTGGAATGTGGAATGTCACCTCTCTGGTGGGGAAGGAGCCTGAACTGGTGCATGAGGTTGAGAGATACCGGCTAGATATAGTTGGCCTCACCTCAGCACACAGCTCCAGTTCCGGAACCAGTCTCCTGGAGAGGGGCTGGAGCTTGGCCTACTCTGGAGTTGCTCTGGGTGAGAGGCGACGAGCAGGGGTGGGTATTCTTGTATCCCCCCACCTTGCTGCCTCTATATTGGAGTTTTCCCCGGTAAACAAAAGGGATGTTTCCCTGCGCCTTCGGGTTGGGAAATGGGTCCTGACCATCATTTGTGCCTATGCACCAAATGATGTTTCAGAGTACCCACCCTTTTTGGAGTCTTTGACTGGGGTGCTGGAGGGTGCTCCTCTTGGAGACTCCATTGTCCTTCTGGGGGACTTCAATGCACACATGGGCAATGACGGTGAAACCTGTAGGGGGGGTGACTGGGAGGAACAGCCTGCACGATCTGAACCCAAGTGGTGTTCAGTTATTGGACTTCTGTGCTAACCACAGTTTGTCCATAACGAACACCATATTCAAGCATAAGGGTGTCCATATGTGCACCTGGCACCAGGACACCCTAGGTTACAGGTCGATGATTGATTTTGTTATTGTGTCATCAGACCTGCGACCGTATGTCTTGGACACTCGGGTAAAGAGAGGTGCAGAGCTATCAACTGATCATCACCTGGTGGTGAGTTGGATCCGATGGCAGGGGAGGATGCCGTTCAGACCTGGTAGACCAAAACGTATAGTGAGGGTGGGCTGGGAACGTCTGGCTGAGGCCCCTGTCCGGGAGGTCTTCAACTCCCACCTCCGGAAGAACTTCAACCACATTCCGAAGGAGTCTGGAGACATGGAGTCTGAATGGGCCATGTTCTCCACCTCCATTGTTGAAGCGGCTGCCCAGAGCTGCGGCCGCAAGGTCGTCGGGGCATCTTGTGGTGGCAACCCCCGAACCAAGTGGTGGACACCAGTGGTGAGGGGGGCCATTAAGCTGAAGAAGGAGTCCTATCAAACTTTGTTGGTTAGTGGGACTCCCAAAGCAGCTGAGGTGTACTGACAGGCCAAGTGGAGTGCAGCTCGGGTGGTTGCTGAAGCAAAAACTGGGGTATGCGAGGAGTTCAGTGAGGCCATGGAACAAGACTTTTGGTCGGCCTCGAAGAGATTCCGGCAAACTGTCTGGCGGCTCAGGAGGGGGAAGCAACTCCCTATCCACACTGTGTATGGTGTGGATGGGGCGCTGCTGACTTCTACTGGGGATATCGTTGGGTGGTGGAAGGAATACTTCGAGGATCTCCTCAATCCCACTGATACACCTTCCACAGAGGAAGCAGGGCTTGTGAATGAGGGGGACGACTCGCCTATCACAGGTGCTGAGATCGCCAAGGTGGTTAAAAATCTCTGTTGGCCAGGCCCCGGGGGTGGACGAGATTCGCCCTGAGAACCTCAAGGCCCTGGATGTTGTAGGGCTGTCATGGTTGACACGCCTCTGCAACATTGCGTGGAAGTAGGGGGCAGTGTCTTTGGCATGGCAAACCGGGGTGGTGGTTCCTCTCTTCAAAAAAAGGGGACCAGAGGGTGTGCTCCAACTTTAGAGGGATCACACTCCTCAGCCTCCCTGGGACGGTCTATGCCAAGGTACTGGAGAGGAGAGTCCGGCCGTTGGTCAAACCTCGGATTTAGGAGGAGCAATGTAGTTTTCATCCTGGCTGTGGCACATTGGACCAGCTCTTTTCCCTCTCGAGAATCCTCGAGGCTTCGTGGGAGTTTGCCCAACCAGTTTACATGTGTTTTGTGGACTTGGAAAAGGCATTCAACTGCATCCCTTGTGGTTTTTTGTGGGGGGTGCTTCAGGAGTATGGGGTATCGGGCTTGTTGTTATGAGTTATTTGGTCTCTGTATGACTGTTGTGAGAGTTTGGTTTGTATTGTCAACACTCGGTCGGATTCATTCCCAGTGAGAGTTGGACTCCGCCAGGGCTGCCCTTTGTCACCAATCCTGTTCATAATTTTTATGGACAGGATTTCTAGGCGCAGCCAGGGAACGGAGGGTGTCATGCTTGGTGACCACAGGATCTCATCTCTGTTGTTTGCAGATGATGTTGTCCTGCTGGCTTCATCCAGCAATGACCTACAAGTCTTACTGGGACAGTTTGCTGCTGAGTGTGAAGCGGCTGGGATGAGAATCAGTACTTCCCAATCAGAGTCCATGGTCCTCAGCCCGAAAAAGGTGGATTGCCCTCTCCGGGTTGGGGACAAGCTCCTGCCCCAAGTGGAGGAATTTAAGTATCTTGGGGTCTTATTCATGAGTGGGGGGAGGATGGAGCAAGAGATTGACAGATGGATCGGAGCAGCATCTGCAGTGATGCGGACGGACCAATCTGTTGTGGTGAAGAGGGAGCTAAGCTCTAAGGCAAAGCTGTCGATGTACCGGTCAATCTACCTTCGTACCCTCACCTATGGTCATGAGCTTTGGGTAATGACCGAAAGAATGAGATTGCGGATACAAGCGGCTGAAATGAGCTTTCTCCGTAGGATTGCTGGACTCACCCTCAGAGATAGGATGAGGAGCTCAGTCATCCGGGAGAGGCTCAGAGTAGAACCGCTACTCCTCCACATTGAAAGGAGCCAGTTGATCACAGGTGTACACAATTAAGGGAAAGAAGATGAAGAAAAAAAAAACATCTTAAGCTTAAAGGCATTATCCATCAGAAATAAAGACAGTCAAGACGAAACCATATTACACTTTATTCCCAAGAAAAAAATAATTTACATGCACCATAAAACCAGTGCATAAAAATAAAAATTTGTAAAACGAGACTTTTTCTTCCACTGTGCACAGCCTTACACCTACCACATACAGATGTAGGGCATTTCCCTGATTAAAAAATTGTCTTCCCTATAATGTTAACAAAAAAGTGACTTGGCTCAATAAAGAAAAACTTCATAAGATCAAGATTTTCAGTCTGTTGGAGTTTTTGCAAAGCAGCAAATGGGCAGTCCATTCTTCACCTGCAATGAAAAAGAAGACAACTCATTCAGTTTTATTTATATAGCAAGAGGCCACATCATCAGTTCCTTCCAGACACTTTAACTTCCTTACATCAAGGGTGTGAATCATCAGAGGCCCCATGATATGATATCATGATACTTGGGGCTGCAATGCCATGCTACCACGATCTTGCAATACCATATATTGCGATTTCCCACTCCGATCTTTGCCTTGTTCAACTCTTGGCCAGACCTCAGGAGTCACTCCTTTGCTGTGCTGACCTAACTAGATAGTGAGCATTTAGGATCATCTAGTGGACTGAAGAGTCAACTAGTTATTACTACTCTAGTACATAAATAGGCAATTTTGTAGGGCTGGGTGATTAACCAAAATAAAACCGGAACAGACGTTTGGGGTGTAGAACTGATGTAATCTTGTTCATGTTGTTTTTTTCGTTTTTTCCCCTCTCCCTGTTGTGTGCGTGTATGTGAGAGCTTTTCATGTACTGCCCCTTTAACCTGTTGAACTCTGTTCAACTTCCCTAAAAACGCCTAAAAATAACATGCCCAAAGTAAATCAAAAGCTGTTCTTCAACCTTTGCAGCATCTTCATGGGGTTAGTCTCATTTAAAAGAAAACACTCTGAATTTTTTGGCAAAACAGTCATAATCTCTCTAAGTGCTTCTGCCACTGAGTAACAAGAAAGTTCGCCTGGGTGTTTTTTTTTAGATACAAATGCTTGCAAATAACATACAGCTGTCAGATACTGGCTGGAAAACACAACAGAAATGTAGAACCAAGTGTTTTCAAGCTCAGGTTAAAATTTTGTAAAAATACCACAAAAATGAATATATTACACAGCTTTTTTCTCAGGCTGTAACAAGGCTGTGTCTGTACTGGAAGACGGGAAATACAGCTTTTTTTTTTTCAGTGCGCACTGAGACGCACTAAGATGCAGAGACGTGACCGCCCGAGGAATTCACAGAGTTCAAGGGGTTAAGGTGTGCCCACACCTCTGGATGCCACACAATTCACACTGTTTAGATGCAGCAGAACACAGACAGCACAATTAAAGATGGGTTGTAATGAAAACGTGGTCTCCATCTACACCGTATGTGATAATTGGCTATCTCATCTGAAGATGCCAAGAAAAAGTGAGCTAAGTGTGCAGATACTAACATTAAAAGGAGCAGAAGCTAAGTCGCTGTTAGCCTCTGACAGCATCATTTCAACTGTTTTACAAAGGGAATGGTCAAGCTAAGGCTGTATTTAAGAACCCAATAAGAGAGTATACTGTAACTTTATTGCATTTGCTATTTGCTTGTTTTTTGTTATATTTTTTGTGTTCGAAATAAACTATCTATCTATCTATAATCACTATGTGGTGGTAATACAATCATGGGTGTTTAGAGGACCCCCCCAAACACAGCGAATTAGCTGCCACACGTGATATGACCCACAAACCCTCAAGAGGTATGCGTTTTAAACAATGGACAATGTATAGTTTGTGTGTGAAATGACAATAAGCCTGTACTTTATATTGTTCATTTACTACACCACTGCAGTGATATGAAACCACACTCTTGTGTAATATTGCTTAATTACAAAACTTGAGGGTCAGAAGAAGGGAAGGGGGAAAAAATTACAGAAAAACAAAAACCGACATGAAAGGATCAATTAACCATGATGCTGATTTAAGGTCAAATTGCCCACCCCTATAATTTCATATTTGTAACAATTATTACCTCCAAATGTTTTTGCTGGTATTGGTTGGTTGGTTTGTTTGTCTGTCCGTTAGCAATATTACTCCAAAAGTTATGAACAGATTTTGATGAAATTTTCAGAAAAGGTGTGTAATGGCACGGGGAACAGATGATTAGATTTTGGTGGTGATCCCGATCCCGATTTGGATCCAGGAATTTTTTGAACATTTTATATATTAATATGGCGCTTTTCATGTACTGCCCCTTTAAGACGTGCCCACTGAGTTACATGTGTGGCCACGCACCTCCGCAACCCGGAAGCCAAACACTGCAAAAAAAGTATAAAACGGTTTGGAACGAAAATGAATGTGGTCTTCATCCACACAGTTTGTGATGATTGACATCATTTCATCTGAAGACGCCAAGACAAAGCAAGCAAAGTATGTGGTTTAACGTGGATGTAACTCTGGCCAGCACACAAGGATGTCATTGTGAGCCACATGACTCACACGGTATGTAAACACAGTAAACTTCAGCACTGGACAATGTTTAATTTTTTTGTTTGTGAAATCACAATAGGCCTATTCTATTATGCTCATTTACTACGCACCGCACTGTTGTGTAATATTGCTTAATAATTATGAACCTTGTCAGTAAACTGTAAAGGAGAAGAGAAAAAACAAAAAATCCGAGCTAAGAGATTCAATAAACCATGATGTTGATTTAAGGTGGAATTGCACAGCCCCAATGTATGGTCAATACAATTATGACAGTCTTATTATAATGTAGTCATAATGTAGTCAGGGCAGCGCGGTGGCGGAGTGGTTAGCACTGCGGCAGCACAGCAACTCACCCTTGGCCGGGGGATCCTGGGTTCGATCCCAGCCCCTGACCAGCAGTGATCTGTGTGGAGTTTGCATGTTCTTCCCGTGTCTGTGTGGGTTTACTCCGGGATTTCTCCAGTTTCCTCCCACATGCCAAAAACATGCAAGTTAGGTTAATTGGCATCAAAACTGGGGATTCTAAATTGTCCTTAGGTATGACTGTGAGAGTGAATGGTTGTCTGTCTCTCTGTGTTGGCCCTGCGATGGACTGGCGATCTGTCCAGGATGTACCCTGCCTCTCGCCCAAAGATGCTGGGATAGGCTCCAGCCCCCCCACAACCCGAAAAGGATTAAATGGTAGAAGATGAATGAATGAATAATGTAGTCATATTGTTTTGGCTGCTGTTTCTCTGTCTGTTAGCAGGATCATAAAAAAACTCCTAGATGGATTTGGATGACATTTTAACCAGAGGTGGCCCTTGGCCCAAAGATGAACTCATTAGATGTTGGAGGTGACCTGTGAGTGCATACCTCCGCCAAGGCCCTATCTCTCAATGTACAGATGGATGGCAATATGGACGAACAAAGGGATGGAGGGGAGGACAAAGGGAGGGAGGGACGGAGCCTCAGCGGAGATATGCGCTCTCCGAGTGCCCTCTAGTTAATCATTTTTAATAAAGTATCACAATACTTGTGTCTGTGAATCAACACAGTATCGCCACCACAAAGTATCGCAATATTATATCGTTATCCCCCACCCCCCCGACTTAACATGTTGTCATGTATGTGTCCACTGGTCCGTTTTGTTGGAAGGCATCACGGATGCGTTGCGGTGCGGGGATAGGTGTAACCAGGTGGAGTGACAGAAAATAATTTACATTATGGAAAACCAATAGCCAAAGAGCTCTGACCCGGCGGGAAGACTCTCATTGGTCCCGCTGCTGAGAACACACAGGCTGCACCTGACTGGACGACGGATCCGGCCGCTGGAAGTCTTTGACAGGCTGAAGATCGCAAGCCTCATATCTTTAAAACCAGCGAAAAGTGTTTCTGACATTAGGCAGCTATGAAACCTTCTCAGCTGCTGTATCCGTATGTGTAGTGATGTGATACATGCCTGGAAAACAAACGCTCCTGTGATTTGACAGACAAAATCACTTGAGAGCCAACCATTACAGCAAATCCAGCCAGTGTTGATTAGGGCTGGGAACGATCCATAATTTCCAGAATTAATTCGATTCCGATTCGATCTGGGAAATTATCATTTTAATAGCCATTTTACTTGCCGGGAAAAAAAAAACTTCCAAGACCTAATGCTGCAAATTGTACCAAGAATACTCTAACTTTGTTAATACATAAATTATCACAAAGAAATGACCCAAAATCAGTTATAATAATGGACTTTTTATTATTTAACTTTTGATTTCACAAAGTGCTCACAAGTGTTTTCTTTAGTGCAAACGGTGTGTACTGTAGTGCCAAGTTAACCACCCAGAGTCAGTAAACAAATTCAATGAATGAAGCATGTAGACATAAAATCACTGTATTTCAGTCCCTCCAGGATTTCATGGCCGTTTTTGCGATTGCTGTGGTCCAAAAAGCATGAATTTGTGGGAACTTTTCCAAAAAGTTGTGATAAAAGCTGTGACAATTTTAGGGGTTTTTTTTGCACTGAAAGTTGTGTGAGGAAGTACAGATTTTAAAGTAGCTGTTTTTTCCACAGTTTACAGTGATGCTGTTCTATGTAACACCACAAGAAAAGGACAGGATTGCCAAAAATTTACTGTTAAATAGTGATTTATGTAGAATTAAATGTTCAGTAAAATTGTCAAAAAAATGACCAACATTGTATTCTTGCTGAGAACTTAAATTAAAAAAAGAAATAAAAGAATTAGTCATTACATCAACTAAATTGCATTAAATGCATGTTAAGAGTATGGAGAAAATTATGGCAGCACCTTCTTGAATCTTGAATTTGAAAACTAAGACCCTGAAAAATTTGAGGTCTTCTATGCTAAATCCATAAGGAAGCAGGGATGCTCCCCCTCTGATAACTTCTTCCCTTCAGAACGTCTCGGTGCAGGATGGATCTTGGAGTGGAAACCCAGGCTTCACACTTCTGAAGGGGAGATGAAAAGAATAGATTTCACAGTAAAATTAATAATCATATTTTTAAATCCCCACACCACAGTAGGGTTTTAATAATTTAGTTTCTTTTATTTTTGTTGTTTACATTTTAACTACAAATTAACTTTCAATTTGTGAAAAGGGTTTCAATTCATTTCCTGGGAAGATTTATTCATTTCAGTTTTGTTCTACTGAGTAAAAATGGCTCGTACTGCAGCCTTTATTAATTCTGCCATTTTCATTTTATTGTGATTTATCATCATCTTCAAATCTCTCACTTAAATGCTAGAAGTCCATAATCTCATAAAATATACATTTATTCACGACACTTAACCAACAGTTAACTACTGTATCCATAGTTTGTAAAAGAAAACACCATCATGCCGGATAAATTATTAATTTGACACAAATGTTAAAACAAACAAATGATATTTTACTTACGATCTCAGCAGCTCCAAGTCTCTTTGTTCCCGAGTTTCAGCCAGTCTCCGTGCGTTTTCCATTTCAAGTGTTTATCATCAACTTTATGTTCCAACACAGCGCTGCATGTAGTACAAAAACATTTATCCCCGCTTTATGAAAAATATTAGGAAACTGTTGAGGACAGTCTTTGTGGTGACTTTTGTTGATAAATTAAGAGACATGCACGTCAAATCCACTCAGAAATACGGAAGTAAACACGGAAGTAAAGATGTGTGCCGCAGGGAACTCTTGCTGGCTGAGAACCGTTTTAACACCACAGAAGAAGAACTAGCATATCCGTTAGCTTGTTAGCTGTTAGTGCTCCGAGTGTTTCTGGTTCTTCGTCACTGTTCCTGGCTCACTGACCCGGTTTCGACCCGATCAGACTCAGCAGACGTTCACAGACATAAAAGCATTATATGAAAAGATCGATCCGTGGATTTTGTGGATCGATATCGGCTCAGTCAAACGTGGATCGATCTAGATTGTTGTATCGATCTTTTGAATCCACCCCTACATGTTACCCAACTGATAATGGCTCCATTTATCGCAGGATGAAAAATTCTTGTTTGCTATAGATACACTGACTTCATAGCTCCATTAATTCTGCAAGTTACTGTTAAATCTGATTGATAAACATTGTAAGTTATGACTCATGGTATCCACTTTAACAAGCTGCTGCAATAGTAATGTTGTCCTTGGGTGGAGGCCTGTGTTTTCCTCAGTGGAGTCTACACTCATAAAACCTTCAATACTGTATGCAGTCTACTCTCAATGAGACAGTAGCCGAAACAAACCTACACACCTGCACTTTTTAATATCAAAAATATCTGGTGATTTCCAAAACTTAAATGCAACTGCTCCAGGACAAAAAGAACCTCACAGAATAATAAGAAGTATTTAGAGTGCAAACCTCCATCACATCATCACAACTGATCCCATGTATGTTCAGAGAGGGCGGTTCTGTTCACATTTGTGTCTGAAGAAGACGGCACCCTCAGTGACCATCAAAACAATTCTGAAAGAGAATGTCCAGCAAGGCTGTACATTTTCCCTCCTTTGAAAAATTCCAGAACCAGACTGAGATTGTCGCTAAAATCTGGACCTTTGGATGAATCGTTACTTCTGTCACTCCAACTGGCACCTCCCCCTCCAAACTATATTAATCCCTTTGTCAGTAAACTCGCTAACTAACAGACAGTCAGTGGTGACAAAAGCAAAGATATTATTCTGATTTCTTCAACACTGAGATTTCAAAACAGTTATCAGTGCAGAAGCAAACGCTCCATGAGACATATCTGAAAGTTAAAAACAATTCAAGATTTTTTTTAAAGTTAGTAGAGTAACTCTTCTCCCCAAAGTTACAACCAAGTGTATCCGGTCGCATCCATTGGAAAGATGGATTTAAAAGGCTGGGGGAAAATTCAGTTCATTGTAATTTTTTAGCTTGTAAGGCAGCATGCCACGATGTGGCGCAGATAATTTTTCGTGTAAATAATGATCAATATCTTAATACTTGGGAGGCTTTTATTACTTAGTTCGGTTATGCTAATTTTTGTGACCTAGCTAGTTACCTCCCTAGTTGATGCAGAGCAGGATTAAATCTTTCTCAATAAAAACGCACAATGAGTCAGTAAGTCAGAACACACCTGCCACTGAGTCAGGCTGGGTATCAATGATTTCCAGAATCAGTTCTATTCTGATTTGATTTTCAGCTTGATTCATTTTAATATTGACTCAGTCAGGGATACTGCCATTATAATAAGTTACTTGTACATGAAAGAATTTCTTGGACCCGATGTTGCAAACTGCACCAGGAGCCCTCTAACTTGGTTAGTTTAATATACTGTGAATGCAAGAGTTCAGCCACATGAGAGAACTCTTGTAAACCTCTTTCACACTTGTGAAAAGGCATTAAAAAACCTCTCAAGATTTTGCGAACTGATGTTAAATGGAAGCTTAGATTGAGAAATCTCATATCCACTGTTGGTGCATTTGAATTTACACAAGTATTACGTGACATGACCTCAGTATTTGTTTCTCTGCGCTCCCTTGGCCAACATTAAAACACAGTAATGTTAGAGCAAACAGTCAAAGGCCATTGTTCAGCATGTTTGCTCTAAAGCCACACCATTCTACACAGTTTCTTATCATGAGATCATTAGGCAGGTTAGATAATATCAAAATCTGGCTTAGGCCCAACAGGTAAATAGTGGACTTAAGGAAAGTAGACTTGCTTAATGGTCCCATTCACTGCACTTTTCAACATTTTGACAACTCACACAGATTGAATGGTTGTGACACATTTTGGTCAGATTGCCTTAAATCATTTAATTGCTGCAGGAAAATACCCCGCCACACACATCTTTTACAGTCTTTCACAACAGCTGGTTTCAGTACACGCCTCTTTAAATTCCTAAGGCTGCATTTAACTCCACCACATCTCTTACATCACGATTGCTAATCTTGGTTGGCTAACTCCTAGCTCAGAGAGCGAGTCTGAGCTAACCAACGTAAATTGGTCTTAAAAGAACAAATGAAATAAAGCATCATGTGTGGACAGGGGTGCGTGGTTTCAGTGGTCGATAGGACATAACCATTCCCTGGAGTAGAATAAGCACAGAAATATTTGTGAACAAGTGGCTATACTGCTAGCTTTTGCTAGCCGCTGAACACCTAGCCAAGCTAATGCTAGTAGTTCGATGTAGCATCATGGAAAAAGCATAATAATAAAATACCCCAGAATGACACAATATAGTATCAATTCGGGATTAGAAGATCAGGTGCAAACAGGGATGTTTATTAGGGTGACTGAAATCTAAAGAAAATAACAATATAAACCTCGCTTGGTGACCAAATTAGTTATCTTAAAGCTAAGGCCTTGGCTGGACTCCCGACTCTTAGACAGTTATGCTACCCAATAATAGAGCAGCAGCACATATCACAGCTGGGCTCACCTTTCTTGATGTAGAGTAAAAACCCCGGAACAGTTAAAATCACCAATCAGACATGGAAACGATATAAAGACTGTGGATTATTGTTTAGAGAAGTGAGCGTTTTGATGTTTTTTTGATAATCCCATGACCAACAGACACATTTCAGAAGGTTAAAACCTACAAAAACAATTTTCAGTAAATGGGACCTTTAATTTATTATATTAAATATTTAGTTCTTTATTAAGAAATGTCAATATGTGACCACCTTTATAGAAAAATGTTATGTTGTGGGACACATAAGGGGTTTCATAGACTTCATATGTATATTACTGTTGCTTCACGTCTCAGAATGAACAATAGGACGGAGTCTCCTAGAGATAACAGGAGGATGCAAAATGTGATCTTTGTTATGCAAAGAGAGGGCCTTGAGGGATTTCCTGACCACCAGTGACTTTAGGTGGGGGGGAGAAGACCTGGAAGAAGAAGTATTGTGTCTTGGGATTAAAAGACAATGTGACTCTGTGCTTTGATGTCCTGGGTATAAAAGGGACAGACATGGGGGGATGCTTCCTCTTTTTCTGTTTGGAGGATGTTGGAGATACGTGAATAAATCTGATTTGAGAAATAAACTCAGCCTCATCTTTTCACGCTCTCCACACTGGTGACCTTAAGACGTATCATGAGCGGAAGAAATTCCCCCGAGCCGGACTTGCCAGGAACCAGCCAGGCGAACGCAGTCTCAGTCAAGCTACCAGACTTCTGGCAGGACAACCCGTGCTCCTGGTTCCACTTGGCCGAAGCTCAGTTCGCTCTCCGGGGAATAACGGCAGATGACACGAGATTCTACCACGTTACTGCCAAGCTCAACAACTGCACGGCTCAACATGTGCAGAGCCTGGTGGAGCACCCACCGTCCGACGACAAATACGGCGGGTTGAAGGCTGCGCTCATCCAGCGTTTCACTCCCTCAGTCCAGGAGAGAGCGGAGAGACTCCTGGCCCTGAACGACTTGGGAGATAGCACACCCGTCGACCTGATGGAGGACATGCTGAGGCTGAGGGGCTCAGATGGCGACGACTTCCTCTTCACCCACATTTTCCTGAGAACCCTACCGTCGGCCACGAGAGCGACCCTGGCCGGTTCACCGTTGTTGGCCCAGTGGGACTTCCGCGCGCTGGCCCAGGAGGCACAGCGGATTCTCAACGCCAGCAGACAGCGCGCGGCCACCGCAGCAGCGACAGGACTCGACGCGATGGCCCGAGATGGCAGGGGGCCAGAGGCAGCGGCAGCAGACCCACGACAACGGCGGCGGTGAAGGCCAAACATCGCGGAGGAGACGACCTCTGTTTCTACCATCGCCGCTTTGCAGAGAGGGCACGCAGGTGTATACCACCGTGCCAGTTCAAGAGCTCGGGAAACGCCAGAGCCGGGGGTCGGTAGCAGCCGCGGCCCTCGGGGAACAGAACAAGCTGCTCTACTTGACGGACGCGCGTTCGGGGAAGCAATTCCTCGTGGACACAGGCTCCCAAGTGAGTTTCATCATGCCAACCTATGCTGACCGGCTGGCAGGCCCCGGGAGTCACGGAGCATCAGCAGCGAACGGCTCGAGGATTAAGACCTTCGGTGAGAGGACTCTGCTTCTGTCCCTACACAGCCGCACATTTGAGTGGACTTTTGTTATAGCCGCGGTGAGCTTCAACATGTTAGGGGCTGATTTTCTGTGCTCACATGGGTTGTTGGTTGATCTTGCTAATAGGCGCCTGTTAATGCATTTTCTTTTTACTCTATTCCCTGTGCAGCCCGAGTGACCCCGCCCACAGCACAAGCCAACATCGCAACGGCAAGCGGTAAGTTCCACACACTCCTCAGTTTCCAGCACTCACGGTTCCCACATTTTCAGCGGCCGTCGCTAAACACGGGGTGGAACATTTTATTACTACCACCGGTCCTCCCGTGTTTGCAAAAGCTCGGCGCTTGGATGCAGCTAAACTGACCATAGCGCGCGAGGAGTTCGCCAACCTTGAAAAGTTGGGCATCATCAGACGTTCGAAAAGCCCATGGGCTTCCCCGCTGCACATGGTCCTTAAAGCTGACGGCTCATGGCGTCCTTGTGGAGATTTCCGCAGGTTAAACAATGCTACGGCACACGACCGCTACCCAATCCCGCATATCCAAGATTTTTCTGTTCATCTGGCGGGGGCGCGCATTTTTTCTAAGATAGACTTGGTCCACGGGTACCATCAAGTCCCAGTACGCGCTGAGGACATACCCAAAACAGCGGTAATAACTCCGTTTGGCCTTTTCGAGTTTTTGCGCATGCCGTTTGGGCTTAAAGGCGCTGTGCAGACGTTCCAACGCATGATGGACGCGGTGTTGTGCGATCTCCCCTTCGTGTTCATCTACCTGGACAACATTTTGGTAGCCAGCGCGTCCGAAGAGGAACACGAAAACCACCTCACGGCAGTTTTCCGGAGGTTGGGAGAGCACGGGTTAATAATCAACCCAGCGAAGTGTCAGTTCGGGGTGACGCAGATTGATTTTTTTGGGGCACCGCGTCTCTCCAGAAGGAGCGGTTCCTCTGCCGGACAAAGTGCGCGCAGTAACAAATTTTCCCAAGCCACAAACGGTCAAAGCATTACAGGAGTTTTTGGGAATGGTGAATTTTTATAACCGTTTCCTCCCCCGCGCAGCGCAGCTCATGCAACCACTGTATGCCGCGCTTAAACAAAAACCCACAAATAAAATCGAATGGTCTCCGGAGCGGGCATTCTCGGAGGTCAAAACAGCCTTGGCAAACGCTGCATCGTTAGCACACCCAGACCCAACGGCCCGCATAGTGCTCACTACTGACGCGTCAGATGTGGCCATAGGGGCGGTCGTGGAGCAGCAGGTTGCCGGGGCTTGGCAGCTGCTCGCTTTTTTCAGCAGGATTTTGTGCGATACCGAGCGAAAATACAGCGCGTTCAACAGGGAGTTGTTAGCGCTCCACTTGGCCATTCGCCACTTCCAGTTCTGGCTGGAAGGACGCCGTTTCACTGCGTTCGTCGACCACAAGCCGCTGACTTTCGCGATGGCCAAGGCTTCAGAACCGTGGTCAGACCGGCAGCAGAGGCAGCTGGCTGCAATCTCCGAGTTTACTACCGATATTCAACACGTAGCGGGTAAACTAAATGTAGTGGCAGACTGTCTCTCGCGCGCCGTAACTACTCCAGTCCGCGTAGGGGTAGATTATGCAGCCATGGTCGCGGAGCAGGCTAGCGGCGCGGAGGTGCGCGCGGCCCCAGTCCGCGTGGGGATAGATTATGCAGCCATGGCCGCGGATCACGTTAGCGATGCGGACGTGTGCGCGCTCCAGTCTGGACCAACAGGGTTAAGGCTGGAGAACAGGGTGCTGCAAGGTGGTATGCCCCCCCCTAATCTGCGATGTCTCCACGGGACGACCGCGTCGGGTGGTGCCGGCCGCGTGGCGCCGCCGCGTTTTTGACTCTATTCATTCTCTGGCGCACCCAGGGGTGCGCGCGTCGGTCAAAATGGTAGGAGAGAAATTTGTATGGCCGAGCCTGCGCAAGCAAGTTAATGAGTGGGCAGCAGCCTGCATGGCTTGCCAGCGAGCCAAAATACACAAACACACTAGAGCCCCCTTGGAGCCGTTTCACATCCCGGCTAAGAGGTTCGATCATGTGCATGTCGACCTTGTAGGCCCCCTCCCGCCGTCACAGGGGTGCACACACCTTCTGACAATGGTGGACCGCACCACGCGTTGGCCGGAAGTGGTCCCACTGGCATCAACCACAGCCGAAGAGGTGGCGCGCGCGTTTTTAACAGCATGGGTAGCGCGTTTTGGAGTTCCGTCGGACATTACATCCGACAGAGGTCCTCAATTTGTTTCCGAGCTTTGGTCAGCGATGGCCCGCAGCCTGGGGGTAACGATCCACCGCACTACCGCGTACAACCCGCAGGCTAATGGTTTATGCGAACGTTTCCATAGGTCATTGAAAGCAGCCCTCAGAGCGTCGCTTACGGATGCAAATTGGGTGGACAGGCTACCATGGGTTTTGTTGGGGTTGCGTTCTGCACCTAAAGAGGATTTAAAAGCCTCCCCAGCGGAGTTAGTTTTTGCACAGCCACTCCGGCTGCCCAGGGAGTTTCTCCCAGATAATCCTGCTCCAGAGTGCTCCCCTGCTCAGCGGTTGCAGAGCGACACAGGATCGAGCACGCTTCCTGGCCCCGTTCATCACAGTTTTCCGCGCGTTTTTGTGCCTAAGGCTTTAAAAAATGCGGAGTTTGTTTTTGTCAGACATGATGCCCATCGCCCAACCTTGCAACCACCTTATGATGGACCGTTTAGAGTGCTGGAAACAGGGGATAAGCACTTTTTGCTAGATTTGGGGGGCAGAAAGGAAATGATTGGCATAAACAGGCTCAAACCCGCTTTTGTGATGGCTGACGAAGCTGTGCAGTTGGCGAGGGCTCCTCGGCACGGCAGACCCCCTAGGGAGCATTCCCCAGAGCTCCCACAGGGATTGACTAACAGTTCTCATCCCCAGATAGCAGCTCCACAGCAGGATGGCGCCGTGAGAGTGGTAAAGCCCGCTTACAGCAAGTTCGGAAGAAGATTGAAGCCCAAGCAGCATGTGGACTGATGTTGTGATTTTATCATGATATGCAGACTGTGTTATATTGTTCCATCTTAGACGTTTGTGGGGGGGGGGGGGGTCATGTGGGACACATAAGGGGTTTCATAGACTTCATATGTATATTACTGTTGCTTCACGTCTCAGAATGAACAATAGGACTGAGTCTCCTAGAGATAACAGGAGGATGCGAAATGTGATCTTTGTTATGCAAAGAGAGGGCCTTGAGGGATTTCCTGACCACCAGTGACTTTAGGTGGGGGGGAGAAGACCTGGAAGAAGAAGTATTGTGTCTTGGGATTAAAAGACAATATGACTCTGTGCTTTGATGTCCTGGGTATAAAAGGGACAGACATGGGGGGGATGCTTCCTCTTTTTCTGTTTGGGGGATGTTGGAGATACGTCAATAAATCTGATTTGAGAAATAAACTCAGCCTCATCTTTTCACGCTCTCCACAATGTACAGTTAAGGGTATAATGGTCCTTGTATTCGTATTTTTCTGTATGCCACCCACGGTACGGTACAGACGTGTACTGAGGTACGATATGGACTATATTGAGTGATGGACAGAAAGTGTAACCGTCATATCACACCCCCTCCTCCTCTCTGTTCCCCCATCTCCAGCTGCCTGTCAGTGGACCTGTGCAGCGCTCCGCCCTGGTGAAGAATAACTAAAACTGGGCTACTTCTAAACACCACACTGGTAAGGTTAGCAAGTTTTAGCGAGTAAAGTTGGCGCCTCTGATTTTCAGTGAGCGACTGTCTCAGCTTTAGGAATCTGATTAAACTGTTAGTATGTGTTAACACTACCCATCAGACAATAATCTCTCTTGGATGATGGCTGCTGATGGCTGAGCTGTCTCAGTTCTGCTGGTAATGTGTTAACTGCAGTAAATGAGTGAATTGCATGAGTAGATTACTCTTTTTCATCTTCTCTTATTATTGCCGTGGTAATAAGCCCTCATTCTGATTACACTGGTCAACACCAAATTTATTGTCTAAGTTTTTTTTAGCTGATTTAGGACAATTTTGATGAGCTGAATCCCCAAATCACATTGGTTTTGCTCAATCAGGTCAACTTTTTGAACTATGGCCACATGTTTTCTTAAGTTTTTGTTTACATGTATGGGTGTTTTTGCTTTATATGATGCAAAATTTTGAGCAATGATGACATAACATTCAATTTACATGTACTTACCTTTATCAGTGTCTATTCAATTTACAGTACACCTGCACAACTGCTGTACAACTGCTTATAACATAACATGAAAACCTGACCTGATCGAGAGAAACGGAAGTCATTTTCGGATTCAGCGGTGCAAAATTGTCTTAAATCAGTTGAAAAAACACAGACAGCTTACAAAAAAATTTATTTTTGTTATGTTGTGTTTTTAGTGCATCTCAGTAAATTCGAATACCATGATTTGTAATTTAATAAAAGAAAAGATAACCATAATCATCATAAATAAATTAAAACAGCTTAAATATTTCACTGTATGTGTAATGAAGGGTCACATTCCTCTACTG
Organism: Pholidichthys leucotaenia; assembly: GCA_020510985.1. NCBI lineage: Eukaryota > Metazoa > Chordata > Actinopteri > Cichliformes > Pholidichthyidae > Pholidichthys > Pholidichthys leucotaenia. The sequence continues at coordinate 455,725,948 of CM035836.1, forward strand.
TAACTTAAAGCATTTGTAAACTGTTATTTTGGACTGGAATTTTTTTTTTTTTTAATTTTCATCTGAAGCCTGAATAAACTTTTAAACTTCTACACCCAGAAAGGTTTCAAACAGGATGGACTAGTTTGTCATTTCCTTTTTGACTTTAATGGAGTTGAATATTATTCATATTATTACACCAGTTTGTTTTGAACAGTAGAGTTACAACAGCCCTGTATGATGCAGTAGAAGGTGATATTTGAGTTTTATTTCTTTAGTTTTTGGGTTAAAAGACCAAACTTTAATGTCTGTTATTTAATTGTGTTGCTAAAAACACTTGATTAAGCTGTCAAGTTCAAGTTTCATGGGTGTAATGTCAATCCCTTTGGCTCCAATCTATAAAATTACTCTTCACCTTAAAGAAATTGTTTCACCCAAAAGTCTGGTCAAGAATTGTTTCCTTCACCTAAGAATCACAGTTTGAAAACACATTCCATGGTAAAAGGGATGATAAGGATCCCATTTTGTGCCAGGAATGGATTAGTCGGCAATCATAAATCCCAGAACTTCCTCCCCAACCAAGCAGTTTTACACTTCAAGAACTGTTTGAAACCCTCCAGATACCTTGGAACACATTCCACAGGTCTCTAGGAATTATCCACAGCTCAACATTACCCCCTCGTGGACAACTCCGGAATATGTTCGCTGTTGCCTAACATAACATTCTGGTTTGAAATATTTCATTAATCATTGGTTTAAATGTATTGCATGTTTGAAAATGCTTAAATGAACCTTATTCTAATGCATGTTAATTATAGAAGGACAAGTTTATGAAAGTGCACGTTTAATGTAGCTAGCTTACACACAAAGTGAATTTTCATTGTAATCAAGATATGTTTCATCCTTTTTGAAAAGCTTACTCAAGTCATCTGACTGGTGCCAGCCAATCACCAGCCAGCCTCTGTTGGACAATGCTCCCTTTCATTCTATTGGTCGGTTACAGACAAAGGACTGTTTTCTTATTGGACCAGAGTTCACTCAATTCTCCTGCGATGGGAGACAACTGGTTCCCTTTCATACCAGTCAAGTTTTTCACCTGAAAAACTTACTTAGTTTAAGTGAGGAAAGCCCTAGTTCAGGCAGTTGTTTCTTTCTGAAAGTTTGTCCAAGTTGTCTGTGTGTCCCTGCCTTGAATTCTCTCTTTCCTTTAAACATCTGGGAACAATACTTTTTCTTCTGTTTTGAGCTGAAACTTCTTTTAAATGGAGTGAAACTGTTCACAGATGTTTTTTCCTATTTTTTTCTGTTAAACTTTTTCTATTGATTTTCCTTAACTCACTGTGTTTTAAAGTGGACTGTGTCTTTTTCTCACACTGGAAGCTGTTTTCGACAATCCCCACGACATCTGAAGAACTAGGATTTTGTGGGTGGAGCTGTTTTACATCCATTTTTCCTTCAGCATGTGGTTCTTATCGGCCGGTGGACATCCCAAAGTTGCAGGCCAGGGAAGGACCTGTTGCCTAGGAGAAGACTTCACCTGCCCAGGGGCCAGCTGCTCACTCTACTGTCGGCTCCACTGTCGGCCTGCTGCTGAGTCTGCAAGAACCGCTGCAACGATTGGAAAGGACTGCGGGCAGTCTTTCCCCCTTTTGCCATCTGCTGGCATTCAAGATCATAGCTGAACTCTGAAGACACAGCTGTTCGTAAGCTAGACTCCAACTTCCTATTTGCTGGGCTAAATGTGATGTCTAATTCTAATTGAATAAGACCAGTTTTTCATGTTAAAAGTTAGTCCATAAGCTACGATAGGAGCCATAAAGCTGAAGGAAAAATAACATTCTCCTTTTCAATAACTTCTGTTTTACTTTGAGAGTAACTCAATTTCTTTTTCCACATAATCAGCTTTTATAATTTTCTTCATAAAATTTGTGCCCAATTTTCTTCATATTTTGGTTACAGTTATTTCAGTCTCCATTTTCATCACAGTTACAAATTCACACTAAGGTTTCCTTGGTTCCACAAATGTGATCACACTCTTTTGCTCAATAATCAGTTACAAGTTGAATGTGATGCTTAATACTTGATCATTTCACCTTACCAACAAGTTTGTTGAATATAATGTCATTTAATCTGAGTCTGATCATTAAAACTGTAAACGGTATATGGAAGTTTCTGTTGATTTCTTTTTCCTGTGTATGTTTCTGAAGTCACCCAGGAGAATTCACAAATATTTGAGACTGATTGATTGAAGGTATAAAGATTAGTTATTAATAAATTGTCCAAGTTTTGGGCTGGTGCCCCAAAAACGAGTTTGTTTTTTTTTCCCCCAGTGTGTGGGGTGGACCCCAAGCAAACCTTAGTTTCCACACACACCTATAGGTATAAATTAAATAATCTTTGTACCTTATAACTAATTTTCCCTACATGGGTCATTATTGTATTTAGCTATGGGAACTTTTTATAATAGGCTGTTCAAACTTCTATTGTTGCACTTGCCTGCAGCATTCCTTTCCTAAAAAAAGACAATTTATTTATTTTATTGTATACATTTTTATTTTGTATATTTGACAATATTTTATTTATTGGAAAATTTACTGCTGGCACTTTGCAGGGGTTTTTGCCAGTAAAGCTGTTCCTGCTTATACAAAAGATAAGCAGTTTTATGTTTTGCATTTTGTTTCCTTACTGTATCAAAAATGAACCGAACCGTGACCTTTAAACCAAGGTACACACCGAACTGTGATTTTAGGTGTACCGTTACACCCCCATGTACTGTAAAAAAACAAAAAACCCTCCAACAAAACAACAATCACTTATTTAACTAAAGAAATTAAGAAAAATGCCAGTTCCTTCTGGGAAAACGTTCCGATGCCTTGTGCCCTAGTACAGTATATGATCTCTGCATTTAACTCCCACCATACTTTATATAACCACCAGCCCTACCTACCACACTCCATTCCAGTGGATCAATAAGCTGCTGCTGAGTTCCATTAAAATGCAATTGCACCTTCTGGCCCAAAGGGTGTCTGGCCTGCCAAGCGCTTACAAGCAAATGGACTGCTAAAATAATGCAGAACTGTGAAGGTGAGCCGAAACGGTCAGGCTCATTAATTAAAAGCTGCCACGGGCCACTGAAGATATTTTTACACTTGCTAGGGAACACACACACACACAAAAAAGATTATTACAGATATTCATGAGCTGAGAGCTGGAAAGGGCGCTAGAAAGGAGGATCTAGGGGTGTCATTATGAATGTGAAGCCATTTCTTAAGATTCTCCTGAGCTCTCACAATAATTCCATAATTATCACAACACTAAGGAATGACAGAGCCGCAGCAGCTAATGACAAGGAAAACAACAGCAGACGGACAGGAGGGGTTGAAGCAGGCGAACGCTCTGAATATTTATGGCTTCAATTACAACTGTTTTCGGGGCAACTCATTCACAGGAATCATGCATTTTTTAGAGGCACACTAATATTTTTAGGGAATGCTACAGGTTAAGACAGGGATCACTAACCAAAGGCTCCGGAGCCACATGAGGCCTTTCCACATATCCAGTGGCTACCTGTTGTTTTGACAATAAACTAGGCAAAAAGTAATTCATTGTTCAGCTGTAAAAAAAAAAAAAATATCAAGTTATACACGAGATTAAAAGAATAGCTAAAGCTATGACTAAAATGTATTTGGAGTCCCTGTCTATACTGCAGTTTGCATTGATGTACAGTATATCTGCATAAAAATGCCTTATGATCCCCAAGGCATTAACAGTTGTGAGGAAAAAAAAAGTGTCAAACACACAAGGAATTTTTTTGCCAAGTGAAAAAAAATAGCATATTCATAAGAAAACTGCTGCTAATTTGAGTAAAGTATTGCAAGTTTCAAGAAAAAAAAAGTTTAAGAGGATAATCATTTTAAATTCACAAAAAAGTCATCCAGGCATTCTGAAATATATTGCAAAGAATTAAGAAATAACCCACATGAATTTTATGAGCCAGCAGCTGGAATTTCCACATACATCCATCTTCTTCTGCTTAATCCTTTTCAAGTCACGGCGGGCTGGAGCCTATCCCAGCATCTTTGGGCGAGACCCTGGACAGATCGCCAGTCCATCGCAGGGCCAACACAGAGAGACAGACAACCATTCACTCTCACAGTCATACCTAAGGACAATTTAGAATCCCCAGTTTGACGCCAGTTAACCTAACTTGCATGTTTTTGGCATGTGGGAGGAAACCGGAGAAATCCCAGGGTAAACCCACGCAGACAGGGAGAACATGCAAACTCCACACAGATCACTGCTGGTCGGGGGCTGGGATCGAACCCAGGATCCCCTGGCCAAGGGTGAGTTGCTGTGCTGCTGCAGTGCTAACCACTTGCCACATACAGTGGTGTGAAAAAGTGTTTGCCCCTTCCTGATTTCTCATTTTTTTGTACGTTTGTCACACTTAAATGTTTCAGATCAAACAAATTTAAATATTAGACAAAGATAACACAAGTGAGCACAACATGCAGTTTTTAAATGAAGGTGTTTATTATGAAAGGAAAAAAAATCCAAACCTACATGGCCCTGTGTGAAAAAGTGATTGCCTCCCATTAAAACAAATTTACTGGTTTATCACATCTTTGGAAAGCCCAGTTCAATTTCTCTAGCCAGAGGCAAACACTTCTTCACACCACTGTACACTACTCACACAAAGTTAGGGATATTTGGCTTTCGGGTGAAATTTGTGGAAAATGTAAAACGTTCACGCTACAGTGATATGATATCATGAAAGAAGGGCATTTAAGTAGAAGCATGCAATGGTGATTTCCTCATCTCAAACAATTTACTGAAACAAAAGCCAACAACAGTGGTGGGTACTGTTATGTCTGTAATCAGAGACTGCAGTCGTCTTATGCCAAGCAGTGAACAGAACTTTATTGGGAACACACACACAACTATATACACTGGCTGCAGCCTGCCTGACGTCACACTGCAGGGCGGGTACGGCAAGCCCCAACGGCTAAACTTATACACAATATCCTCCCTCCCCTAGAAAGGTCCAAAAACACACACAATTTAGACCCTCCCCAATTTAGGACCCAATCCATGCATAAAGAAAACTAAACTGAAATCACTAAAGGGGCCTACTATATCCACACAACAAACTAAAACTAGGGAGGACGGGTGGACTGCCGTCCTACCCCGACACGGCCAGGCGGATCCTTCTACCACCAGTACCAAATAAAATAAAGTCCATTTATAAACTAAAATTACTGCCGTGTTTCCTAACTAAATAAAACACATAAAACAATCCCATATCATCACATAAACATATGAACATTAGCACTATTTTCACGTTATACCACTGTCCTCGGGCAGCAAAGGGTAGAACCGGCTTGGAGGCCCAGGGCAGTAGGTAGGCGCGCCCCTGGAAGCAGCCTGCCCCCGGGGTCAAAGCTGACTTCACAGGCGAGAGTGTCTCTTCTCCTCACCATTGACCGCTTCTCTCATCCGGACCCGCCATCCGACACCTCCTCCCGGGCACACTGCAGCCAGCTGGCATGCCTCCTTGAGTCATACGACAGCTGGAAACAAGCTGCACCTTGCCCGCATTTGCAGTGGGCACCCCTCCCTACGTACCCGATCCACAACTCTCAGGGGGGTGTTGCTCAACTTGCAGTGTTGCTGCTTGGCACACGGCTTCTCCGTGTCTGTTGGTCTGTCTGCTTTCCAAACCGATTCAGCTGTCGCCGTTGTAGGCCCAGATTCTCCGGCCCCCTGTGGCCGAGCTCTGGGGAAAACTTAAGCTCGCTCGTCAGCGCCACTCGTCGGCCCAGGAACCTCGCTGTTACACCCAATACCCTCGTCCAATGCTTCTTGAGCTCCAGCACTAAGGTCCTCCCGCAATGACCCTGAGCGAGGCTGGTCCCACTCGACCTCTGTGGTGCCCAGCAAATCTACGGTCTGCTCGCTCTCAGTGCCCGTCTTCGACTGCATCTCATCTTGGGCCCAAGGACAGTCCGGCACCTCCTCTCTGTTGTCTGAGACGCTGCGCTGCGCTGCCTCTGCACCTGGCTGTCGCTGTCGTTTCCCGGGGCTCTCAGCATGCTCGCGCCCCTCCTCTGGCTGCTCCACCTCTAGCTGCGGGGAAAACTGAGCCAAGTCTGGTCGCTGCTTTCCCCCCATGCCATCTTCGCTCACTGCGCTGTCTTCACCACCAGCGCTATGGTCACTCACTGTGTTGAGCTTTTGGGCTGGCTTGCTGTCCTTGGTGGCTGCAGGCTCCCTCACCTGTGGCTCCAGTCCCATCGCAATATCTAGCCGGTAGCTTGTAGCTTGTGTTTGGTGCCCACCTAGCTCCGTGGCTAACTTCGCCGTTGCCACTGGCTGGCCTGTTAGCTTCCCCAAGCTAGCTAGCCTAACTTCTTTTGGCACCAACAGCTTTTCCACCGACAGCTTTGTGCTCCTTGTACAGTATCTCACAAAAGTGAGTACGCCCCTCACATTTTTGTAAATATTTTATTATATCTTTTCATGGGACAACACTGAAGATATGACACTTTGATACAATGTAAAGTAGTTAGTGTACAGCTTGTATAACAGTGTAAATTTGCTGTCCCCTCAAAATAACTCAACACACAGCCATTAATGTCTAAACCGCTGGCAACAAAAGTGAGTACACCCCCAAGTGAAAATGTCCAAATTGCCCCCAATTAGCCACTTTTTCTCCTTGGTGTCATGTGACTCGTTAGTGTTACAAGGTCTCAGATGTGAATGGGGAACAGGTGTGTTAAACTTGGTGTTATCACTCTCACACACTCTCATACTGGTCACTGCAAGTTCAACATGGAACCTCATGGCAAAGAACTCTGAGGATCTGAAAAAAAGAATTGTTGCTCTACATAAAGATGGCCTAGGCTATAAGAAAATTGCCAACACCCTGAAACTGAGCTGTAGCACAGTGGCCAAGACCATACAACAGGACAGGTTCCACTCAGAACAGGCCTCACCATGGTCGACCAAAGAAGTTGAGTACACGTGGTCAGCGTCATACCCAGAGGTTGTCTTTTGAAAATAGAGGTATGAGTGCTGCCAGCATTGCTACAGAGGTTGAAGGGGTGGGGCGTCAGCCTGTCAATGCTCAGACCATACGTCGCACACTGCATCAAATTGGTCTGCATGGCTGTCATCCCAGAGGAAGTCTCTTTTAAAGCTGATGCACAAGAAAGCCTGCAAACAGTTTGCTGAAGACAAGTAGACTAAGGACATGGATTACTGGAACCATGTTCTGTACTCTGATGACACCAAGATAAACTTATTTGGTTCAGATGGTGTCAAGTGTGTGTGGTGGCAACCAGGTGAGGACTACAAAGACAACTGTGTCTTGCCTACAGTCAAGCATGGTGGTGGGAGTGTCATGGTTTGGGGCTGCATGAATGCTGCCGGTACTGGGGAGCTACAGTTCATTGAGGGAACCATGAATGCCAATGTGTACTGTGACATCCTGAAGCAAAGCATGATCCCCTCCCTTCGGAAACTGGGCCGCAGGGCAGTATTCCAACATGATAACCACCCCAAACACATCTCCAAGATGACCACTGCCTTGCTAAAGAAAATGATGGCATAGGTGATGGACTGGCCAAGCATGTCTCCAGACCTAAACCCTATTGAGCATCTGTGAGGCATCCTCAAATGGAAGGTGGAGCTGCGCAAGGTCTCCAACATCCACCAGCTCCGTGACGTCGTCATGGAGCACTGGAAGAGGATTCCAGTGGCAACCTGTGAAGCTCTAGTGAACTCCATGCCCAAGAGAGTTAAGGCAGTGCTGGAAAATAATGGTGGCCACACAAAATATTGACACTTTGGGCACAATGTGGACATTTTCACTTAGGGGTGTACTCACTTTTGTTGCCAGCGGTTTAGACATCAATGGCTGTGTGCGCAGTTATTTTGAGGGGACAGCAAATTTACACTATTATACAAGCTGTACACTTACTACTTTACATTGTACCAAAGTGTCATATCTTCAGTGTTGTCCCATGAAAAGATATAATAAAATAGTTAGAAAAATGTGAGGGGTGCACTCACTTTTGTGAGATACTGTATGTTCGGCAAAATATTCAGCCAACCGAACGACAGCATCCGCATAAGACTCCGTCTCCCCCAATGTGTGGAAAACTCTCCAACCTTCTACGACGAGATGGTGAGCCAGAAGTGCTCGTCTTTCGCATTCCGCCGAGTCTACTCAGGCCCTACGCTGCGATGTACCCTTCAAACATGGCCAACCAATTAGGCGACAGGATTGCTGGCTCTCCTGGATACTGTAGAGACAGTGGTCAAGGTGGCCCATATGCCTCCATAGTTTCTCCTCGTCGCCAAAATGTTATGTCTGTAATCAGAGACTGGAGTCGTCTTATGCCAAGCAGTGAACAGAACTTTATTGGGAACACGAATAACTATATACACTGGCCACAGCTTGCCTGACGTCACACCGCAGGGTGGGTACGGCAAGCCCCAAGGGCCAAATTTATACACAATAGGTATACCACAACAAAAAATGTCTATGTCTCAATAACTTGTCATGTGCCCTTGAGAATCAATTACAGCCTGACAATGACGTCTTATGCTGTTCACAAGTCGACTTATTGTGTGCTGAGGTATGGCATTCCACTCTTCTCGAAGCGCGGCCCTCAGGTCATTAAGGTTGTGGAGTGCAGGGCTACGAGCCTCTACACAGGGACTCGGCTGATTCCCTAGGTTTTATATAGGATTCAGGTCTGGAGAAAGTGCAGTCCATTTGAGGTACCCCAGGCTCCAGCAGCTGTTCCCTAATGATGCAACCTTGATGACATGGAGTATTGTTGTCCATAAAGATGAAATTAGGCCTGTGTTGTTCATGCAGGGGCACAATGACTGGATTAATGATGTTATTCAGGTAGTATCGGCTTGTCACTGTACCATTCACAAGGTGTAGGGCAGTTCTGTATTGACTAGACACACCTGCCCAGATTGTAACATGGTGACAACAGTGGCTAATGCATAGCGCTCTCCTTGACGTCTCCAACATTGTTGGCGGCCATTAGGGGTGGGTTCAAAAGATCGATACAATGATCTAGATCGATCTACATTTGACTGAGCCAATATTGATCCACAAAATCCATGGATCGAGCTTTTAATATAATACTTTTATGTCTGTGAATGTCTGCCGAGTCTGATCGGGTCGAAACTGGGTCAGGGAGCCAGGAACAGCGGCGAAGAACCAGAAACACCTGGAGTGCTAACAGCTAGCAAGCTAACGGATGTGCTAGTTCTTCTTCTGTGGTGTTAAAACAGTTCTCAGCCAGCAAGAGCTCCCTGCGGCGCACAGCTTTACTTCCGTGCTCACTTCCGTGTTTCCGAGTGGAGTTGACGTGCGTCACTTAATTTATCAACAAAAGTCACCATAAAGACTGTCCTCAACAGTTTCCTATTATTTTTCATAAAGCAGGGAGTGTTGGAACATGAAGTCGACAATTGATAAACACTTGAAACGGAAAACGCACTGAGACTGGCTGAAACTCGGGAATAAAGAGACTTGGAGCTGCTGAGATTGTAAGTAAAATATCATTTGTTTTAACATTTGTGCCAAATTAATAATTTATCTGGCATGATGGCGTTTTCTTTTTCAAACTATGGATACAGTAGTTAACAGTTGGTTAAGCGCTGTGAATAAATGTAGAATAAATGTATATTTTATGAGATTATGGCCTTCTAGCATTTAAGTGAGAGATTTGAAGATAATAAATCACAATAAAATGAAAATGGCAGAATTAATAAAGGCTGCAGTACGAGCCATTTTTACTCAATAGAACTTAACTGAAATGAACAAATCTTCCCAGGAAATGAATTGAACCCTTTTAAAAAATTGAAAGTTAATTTGTAGTTTATATTAAAAAATAAATAAAACAAACTAAATTATTAAATCCTACTGTGGTGAGGGGATTTAAAAATATGATTATTAATTTTACTGTGAAATCTATTCTTTTCATCTCCCCTTCAGATGTGTGAAGACTGGGTTTCCACTCCAAGATCCATCCTGCACTGAGACGTTCTGAAGGGAAGAAGTTATCAGTGGAGGAGCCATCCCTGCTTCCTTATGGATTTAGCATAGAAGAAGACCTCAAATTTTTCAGGGGTCTTAGTTTTCATATTCAAGATTCATGAAGATGCTGCCATAAGTTTCTCCATACTCTAACACGCATTTAATGCAATTTAGTTGTTCATTCATTCATTCATCTTCTTCCGCTTAATCCTTTTCGGGTCGCGGGGGTGCTGGAGCCTATCCCAGCATCTTTGGGCGAGAGGCAGGGTACACCCTGGACAGATCGCCAGTCCATTGCAGGGCCAACACAGAGAGACAGACAACCATTCACTCTCACAGTCATACCTAAGGACAATTTAGAATCCCCAGTTTGATGCCAATTAACCTAACTTGCATGTTTTTGGCATGTCTGAGGAAACCGGAGAAATCCCGGAGTAAACCCACGCAGACACGGGAGAACATGCAAACTCCACATAGATCACTGTTGGTCGGGGGCTGGGATTGAACCCAGGATCCCCCAGCCAAGGGTGAGTTGCTGTGCTACCGTGGTGCTAACCACTCCTCCACCGCGCCGCCCGCAATTTAACTTTACTGAGCATTTCAGAATCAGAATCAGAATCAGAATCAGGTTTATTGCCATTGTTCATGTAGTACACAAACTAGGAATTTGTCTCGGTACAATGCTGCAACATTAAACATGATAAGATAAGAGAAATAAACTATACATGTAATAAAGTGTAGGATAAGATTAAGTGATACTGGTCAACAGTTAAAATATATATTAGCCAGCAGCAGATACTGTGGAGAACTATATAGTGCAGTCGGTAATGCAGGAAGAAAACAGTGATGATTGACATGAGTCTGGTTGAGCTGCTGTACATGGTGCACGAGAGTCACTTAGTGTTCAGCAGTCTAATGGCAGAGGGGAAGAAGCTGTTCATGTGACGGGAGGTTTTAGTCTGGATGGACCGAAGTCTTCTACCAGAGGGGAGGGGGGCAAACAGTACGTGACCAGGGTGTGAGGGATCGGCTATGATCCGGCCAGCACGCCTCCGGGTCCTGGAGATGTACAGATCCTGGAGAGATGGGAGCTTGCAGCCGATCACCTTCTCAGCAGTGCGCACGACGCGCTGCTGTCATTTAATTCTACATACAGTGGTGTGAAAAAGTGTTTGCCCCCTTCCAATTTCTCATTTTTTTTGTATGTTTGTCACACTTAAATGTTTCAGATCATCAAACAAATTTAAATATTAGACAAAGATAGCACAAGTAAACACAAAATGCAGTTTTTAAATGAAGGCATTTATGATGGGGGGGGGGGGGGGGATCCGAACCTACATGGCCCTGTGTGAAAAAGTGATTGTCCCTAAACGTAATAACTGGTTGGGTCACCCTTAGCAGCAACAACTGCAATCAAGTGTTTGCGATAACTGGCAATGAGTCTTTTACAGCACTGTAGAGGAAATTTGTCCCACTCATCTTTGCAGAATTGTTGTAACCCAGCCACACTGGAGGGTTTTGGAGCATGAACCGCCTTTTTAAGGTCATGCCACAGCATTTCAATCAGATTCAGGTCAAGACTGACTAGGCCACTCCAAAGTCTTCATTTTGTTTTTCTTAAACCATTCAAAGGTGGATTTGCTGGTTTGTTTTCAATCACTGTCCTGCTGCAGAACCCAAGTGCACTTCAGCTTGAGGTCATGAACAGATGGCTGGACATTCTCTTTCAGGATTTTTTGGAAGACAGCAGAATTCATGGTTCTACTTACCACAGCAAGCCTTCCAGGTCCTGAAGCAGCAGAACAGCCCCAGGCCATCACACTACCACCACCATATTTTACTGTTGGTATGATGTTCCTTTTCTGAAATGCTGTGTTACTTTGAAGGAAGATGTAATGGGACACACACCTTCCAAAAAGTTCAACTTTTGTCTCATCAGTCCACAGAGTATTCTCCCAAAAGTCTTGGGGATCATCAAGATGTTTTCTGGCAAAACTGAGACGAGTCTTTATGTTCTTTTTGCTCAGCAGTGGTTTTCGTCTTGGAACTCTGTCATGCAGGCCATTTTTGCCCAGTCTCCTTTCTTATGGTGGAGTCATGAACACTGACCTTAACTGAGGCAAGTGAGGCCTGCAGTTCTTTGGATGCTGTTGTGGGGTCTTTTGTGACCTTTTGGGTGAGTCATCACTGCACTTTTGGGGTAATTTTGGTCAGTCGGCCTCTCCTGGGAAGGTTTACCACTGTTCCATGTTTTTGCCATTTGTGGATAATGGCTCTCACTGTGGTTCACTGGCGTCCCAAAGCTTTAGAAACGGCTAGAAAATTGAACTTAGCTTTCAAAGATGTGATAAACCACAGTTAATTTATGTTTTAACAGAGGGGCAATCACTTTTTCATAGAGGGCCATGTAGGTTTGGATTTTTTTTTTTTATCCTTAATAATAATAAACACCTTCAATTAAAAACTGCATTTTGTGTTTACTTGTGTTATCTTTGTCCAATATTTAAATTTGTTTGATGATCTGAAACACTTAAGCGTGACAAACATACAAAAAATGAAAAATCAGAAAGGCGGCAAACACTTTTTCACACCACTGTAAATCACTGTCTAACAGTAAATTTTTTGGCAATCCTGTGCTTTTCTTGTGGTGTTACATAGAATAGCATCACTGTAAACTATGGAAAAAACAGCTACTTTAAAATCTGTACTTCCTCACTACTTTCAGTGCAAAAACAAAAATAAATAAATAAAATGAACAGAAAGTTCATTTTATTTATTTATTTAGAAAGAAACAGTGAGATTATGTCTACATGCTTCATGCATTGAATTTGTTTACTGACTCTGGGTGGTTAACTTGACACTACACACTGTTTGCACTAAAGAAAGCACTTGTGAGCACTTTTTATTATTGAACTTATTATTTCACAAAGTCCATTATTGTAACTGATTTTGGGTTAGTTCTTTATGTGATAATTTATGTATCAACAAAGTTAGAGTAATCTTGGTACAATTTGCAGCATTAGGTCTTGGAAGATTTTATTCCTTGCAAGTAAAATGGCTATTAAAATGATAATTTCCCAGATCGAATCGAATCGATTCAGAATCTCAAGAGTCAGATTCTAATCGATTCTGGAAATTATGGACCATTCCCAGCCCTAGCGGCCATCATTACTGCTCAACATGAATCGACTTTCATCAGAGAACAGCACTGAGACCCACTGGTCCCTTGTTCAGTGTAAATGCTCCCTGGCCCATGCAAATGGTGATGCCTGTGCCTGGTGGTGTGGTCAGGTACCCTGGCAGGTCATCTAGCATGCAGACCACGCTGCTATAAACAGTTTTGAATGGTCTGACGTGACACTTGGGTGCCTCTCACCTCCCTTAAATGTGCCTGGAGTTGAGTAGCATTCATCATCCGATTCTGCAGGGCACTGTTCACAATGAAGCGGTCATCAACGTGGGATGTGGCTAAAAGACATCCACTTCTATGCCTTTCTGTGACTCTTCCAGTCTCTGTATCTCTGTTGCAACCTGCTGATGACACTAAGCTCAGTGGCCACTTCCCTCTGAGAACATCCTGTTTGAAGCCTCGCAATGGCGAGGTACTATGGACCAATTGTTAGGTGTCGTCTTGGTCTCATGATGTCAAAATGTGAACAACATGATGAAAATGACTGTTTCAATACCAATTCTAATTGAACCAGAAAATGTATTGGTCGATTCATGGATCAAACACCTGTTGTGAATTTTGCCATTAAGCACCTTGTCAGAGAAGAGCAAGTTATGCATAAAGTACTGAAATGTTGAACAGTTGGACATGTGCATTCAAAAGGTTAGAGAAGGTCAAAATAAGTTCACCTGTAAAGGTTACAGTAGTGCATTTTAGGTGCATCCTCAAATTCCACCTGAAAGTCAAATATCCCTAACTTTCTGTGAGTAGTGTAGGTGAGATAAAATATTAAAAGACCAGAAAGATAATTACAGAATTAAAATGGTTCCTAAGTGGAGAGTGCTTTCACATGAACAGAATTACAAATAATAAACTGTATGAAGCAAAGCTAGTGAACCAAGAAGTTCCAAGGATTAGCAAGGCAGAACTGAGGGCAGCTATAAAGAGGATGAAGAATGGAAAGGCAGTTGGTCCAGATGATATACCTGTGGAGGTATGGAGATGTTTAGGAGAGATGGCAGTAGACTTTTTAACCAGATTGTTTAACACAGTCTTTGAGAGTGAAAGGATGCCTCATGAGTGGAGACGTGTTGTGGCACCAGTTTTCAAGAACAAGGGTGATGCTCAGAGATATAGCAATTACAGAGCCATAAAGTTGATCAGCCACACTATGAAGATATGGGAAAGAGTTGTTGAAGCCAGGTTGGGAGAGGTGACAATCAGTGAGCAGCAGTACGGTTTCATGCCAAGAAAGAGTATTACAGATGCAATGGTTACTTTGTGTTGATGGAGAAGTATAGAGAAGGTCAGAAGGAGTTACACTGTGTCTTTGTGGATCTACATTAAGTATATAAATGAAAGCACCAAGGGGTGCTATGCCTCCGTTTGTCCATGGGCAGACACACTAACACACAGAAGCATTGACAGACTACCGTATGCCTTATTTTTCTAAGGCATAATGGTAGGGTGCTAAGAGAGGAAGTCTGGTACTGTATGAGAAAGTCAAAGAGGTATGTGAGGGTGGTGCAGGATGTGTATGAGGACAGCGAGACGATGAGGTGTGCTGCAGGAGTGACAGATGATTCCAGGTGGGGGTTACATCAGGGATCAGCTCTGAGCCCCTTCTTGTCTTTGTTTGCCATGATGATGGACAGGCTGACAGACGAGGTCAGGCAGGAGTCTCTGTGGACTATGATGTTTGTGGATGATAATGTGATCTCCAGTGACAGTAGGGGGCAGGTGGAAGAGAACCTGGAGAGGTGGAGGTATGCTCTGGAGAGAAGAGGAATTTACGTCAGAAGCAAGGCAGAATACATGTGTCTGAATCAGAGGGAGGCAGGTGTAAGTGCAGATGCAAGGAGTAGAGGTAGTGAAGGTAGATGAATTTAAATATCTGGGGTCAACCATCCAATGCAATGAAAAATGCACAAGAGGTGAAGAAGAGAGTGCAGGCAGGGTGGAGTGGGTGGAGACAAGTTTTGGGGTGAACTACAACAGAAAGACAGTTACAAAAAGGAAGATTTACAAGATGGTAGTGAGACCTGCTATGATGTAAGGTGTGGAGACTGTGGCACTGATCAAAAGATGGGGGGTGGAGCTTGAGGTGGCAGAGTTGATTTTTTGTATACTTTATTGATCCCCAGAGGGGAAATTGAGGGCATCCACCTGGATGGATGAAGCAGCCACGGTACGGCGCTATCCCTTAACCATTCACACACACATTCACACCTAGGGCCACTTTAGAGTCTCCAATTAACCTAACCTGCATGTTTTTGGCTTGCGGGAGGAAACCGGAGAAATCCCGGAGTAAACCCACGCAGATACGGGGAGAACATGCAAACTCCACACAGATCAGTGTTGGTCAGGGGCTGGGAGAGTTGAAGAAGCTAAGATTCTCATTGGGAGCGACTAGGAGGGAAAGGATTAGAAATGAGTATATCAGAGGGACAGTTCAGGTTGAGTGATTTGGAGACAAAGTAAGAGAGGAAAGGCTGAGATGGTCTGGACATGTGCAGAAGAAGGATAGTGGATATGTTGGACAAGGGATGTTGAAGATGGTGCTGCTAGAGAAAAAGAGAAGACCACAGAGGAGATTCATGAATGTAGTGAAGGATGACTTGTTGGTGACGGTTGGCGTTACAGAGGAGGATGCAAGTGATAGGGTGAGATGGAGACAGCTGATCTGCTCTGAAGACCCCTCAGGAGAGCAGCCGAAAGAATTTATTGTGGTGACAGTGCCGTAAGGAGAGGAAGCCATAACAGCAGCAGCAGCGCTCGTGTCTAAGTGTGTTTATTAGTTTATTCTTGTATCTAGTGTGTTTCTTTTCATCAGGGCTTGGAGGTAAGACTCGGATTAACGACTGGACAAAGTTTTTCCATTTTTCTCCTGGTCTCTCTTTTATTTCTCTTCCTCGGGGCAATGAGAGCCATAGAGGTGGGGGCGAATGCATTGTTTACACATGCAACCAGCTGACTGTGCTGGGGAGGCCAGCGCTGCTGAACGGAGCGAAGCCCCTGATCCCGGATGAGCTGAAGAGGAGACACCGTGAGTGAAGCGCTGGAGCCAAGGTAGGGAGGAGGAGAACAAAACATAAGCCAGCGGTATAGATGTTCATTACAGGGTTAATAAAGTACATCTATCTATCCATCTTTACCTTTATTTCCTGGATCACTGACTATTTGATGGGAAAACCACAGCTTGTCAGACTTGGGGGCTCCGTCTCAGGGATTGTGGAAAGTAGCACAGGGGCGCCACAGGGGACAATCCTGGCTCTGCCCCTGTTCACCCTGTACACATCAGACTTCAATTACAACACAGTCATGCCACATTCAAAAGTATTCTGATGATACAGTCATTGTGGCATGTGTGCGGGGGGGGGGGGGGCAGGAAATGGAGTACAGGGACCTGGTTGATGCCTTCGGTCTTTGGAGTGAGAGGAATGGCCTGCTTTTGAACACCACTAAGACCAAGGAGCTGGTCGTGGATTTTTGTAGGTCCAAGCCTCCCCTGCAGCCTGTCACTATAAGGTGAACCAATTGAGATAGTACGCACCTATAAATATCTGGGCATGTACCTGGACAGTAACTTGGAGTGGTCTGCCAACAGGGAGGCGCTCTACAGGAAGGGACAGAGTAGATTGTTTTTTGATGTCTGCAGGGAGATGCTGACTATGTTTTATCAGACTGTGGTGGCGAGTGTCATCTTTTACGCGGCTATTTGTTGGGGAGGCAACATAACAGCAAGGGACACCAGATGACTGCATAGGCTGGTCAAGAAGGCTGGCTCAGTGGTGGGGAGGAAATTCGACCTGCTGGGGGTTGTGGTGGATAGGCGGATGGGGGACAAGTTGCAGGTTATAATGAACAATGCCAACCACCCCCTTCATTACATCTTGGTAGGACAGAGAAGCAGCCGTAGTGAGCGGTTGATCTCGCTGTGCTCGCGGACTGAGCGGTACAGGAGATCCTTTGTTCCAACAGCAATCAGGAATATCCTGGAAGGCAGAGATCCTTGACACCACCCCCCATCACCACCACCATCAGCATGCGCACATACACTACCGTTCAAAAGTTTGGGGTCACTTAGAAATTTCCTTATTTTTGAAAGAAAAACACTTTTTTTCAATGAAGATAACTTTAAACTAATCAGAAATACACTCTATACATTGCTAATGTGGTAAATGACTATTCTAGCTGCAAATGTCTGGTTTTTGGTGCAACATCTACATAGGTGTATAGAGGCCCATTTCCAGCAACTATCACTCCAGTGTTCTAATGGTACAATGTGTTTGCTCATTGCATCAGAAGGCTTATGGATGATTAGAAAACCCTTGTGCAATCATGTTAGGTCTGCAATGCTGTAATTGCTGCAAATGGAGGATTCTTTGACGAAAGCAAAGTTTGAAGGAAAAAATTATTATTTCAAATACAAATCATTATTTCTAACCTTGTCAATGTCTTGACTATATTTTCTATTCATTTTACAACTCATGGTGGTAAATAAGTGTGACTTTTCATGGAAAACACAAAATAATTGTCTGGGTGACCCCAAACTTTTGAACGGTAGTGTATGCATGTGGATACACATGCTTTTATGTGCATACACATAGAATGCCTGCCAGGTTGTCTGGAATGGACTAAATGTAATACATGCTGTTATGCATTATTTTATTTATTGAGATATTTTGGGTGACATATTTTAATGATATTTTGTTGTATGTAGTGTGAGCCATGAGATATAATTTCCCCATGGGGATTAATAAAAGTATCTATCCATCTATAAGAAGACGACAGCAGTGATGGTGGTTAATGTAGTGTCCAGCTGTACACAGCTTGATATTTTATTTATTAATGTTGCCTAAAATTATTAGTCCAGTGGGAAATATTAAAAAAAAAACAACACACACACACACAATATGCTGCTCATGCCCATTTGATTCTGATGTGCCAATAATATAAAATCATAAACTTTAAATGTCTTACCCTTCCACTGTAACTCTACGGTGATACCAGTGCTTGTTGACAACTTCTAGGAACTATTTTGCACTACATGCCATAACAATAACAATCATTACTGAGGGTGGCAACCTAACTGTTGATTCAAATGCAAAATATACTGTCTGGGTACGTATTCATATTCTGCAGGGTAATTTAAACTGTAATGCCGTTTATTCCATCTAGCTGCAATGCTCCTGCACTGTGTATATAACTGTGTCCATGTGTACACGTATTCATCTACTGCTTTGGCTAACCAGTTCTTATTATCTTGTTGCGTATTGCTCTGAGTGCTGCTATCCCTTTGCTGCTGTAACCCTGGAATTTCCCCACTGTGGGACTAATAAAGGCTTATTTTATCTTACATGATCCACCACTGACGTAAAAATAAAGTCCACAGGAGTGAACAGAGTTGACACCACTTTGACCGTCTCTGGCACCTTACCCACGCCCACGGGCAGTCCAAAACGTGAACATCTGCCAACTGAAAAGAGGGAACAGTTCCACATATTTCAGAGTCCCACTACAACGGAAGTGTCCTGGGCTGTTATTTTTTTTTTTTTAATCTGTTAATCAGACTAGATAAGCACCAAAAATTACCATCAACTTTTCCCCTCATAAATGTTATACTACTTCTTCTAAATTTTCACTTGGTTTTGCATAAATTTGTGACTTTGTAAGTTTAATTCAATTTAATTGTGTTCATCTAGATGATTACCAAAGCTTATGTTTTACAGTTTTGTTGTTGGGGGGGGGGGGGGGGTCTTTTTTCCCCATTTTAGAAACGCCCCTGCAGCCACGTCTCCCCTTAAAGCGTTTCTAACCCCTGGGTTAATAGATAACTGTGCTAAATATGTTTGGGGGTGAACGTTCAGAGCGTCAGCAGCTCTGAGCAGGTTCTCTCCCTGCAGACCGCGTGGGTGCCGCGCTGGCTGGCGGTGACCAGCAGCTGCGTGGTTTACGCACCGTCTGCTCACAGGAGTCGCTCCGCTTTGCCGTCTCCCGCCTGCAGAGCCACATCGGAGCTACTCGGCCGTCCCAGCTCCCCGTTTTTCTCCGCTGGAGTTTCTCCCTCGGTTCCTCCATCAAACCCTCGGTTCTCCTGGCCCGACAGCACCCCGTCACCTACATCCCACACGACCTGAGGCCGCGCCGGGGCGCGCGCCATCCCGGTCACCTCCTCTCCGTTCTCCACGCGCTTCTTGTCCTTCTCCTCCCCTCCGTCCACATGCTTCGCGCCGCTGCGGGACAGCCTCTCGGACAGCTTCCTGGCCCAGTGCCTCAGGCTCAGGTCCGGGGACGCCCTCCTCTTGTCCATCGCGGCCAGCTGCACGTTCCCCGTGTACCACAGCATCCACCAGGCCAGGCTGAAAAAGATGACGAGCGCGCCCGTGAAGATGAGGAAGTCCCCGTAGAAGCGGCCCTCCACGTTCAGGTCGCCGAAGATGCCCACCAGGAGCACGACCAGACCCACGGCGTCAAACAGGAGCCCGAGGAAGAACAAGAGCGCGCACCTACCCACGCACCTATGGGCCATGCCGGAGCGCAGCGGCGCTGAGCGGCTCCGCTCCGTTTCCTGGAGGCACATTTCCACCCAACTCCACTTCACACCTGTGGTGTTCACCTGTGCGCAGACCCCGCCCACAACTACGTCAGGATGTTGCAGCCGGCGTGGAGCCTCCAAATACGCAGTAAATCCCACCGCGGGACAAAAGAAACATGTTTCCCACTAAAGAACAGGGCCGTTCCTAGACGTTTAGGGGCGGTTATTTATGTGATGATCAAGCGTTCAAACCTTTTAAAATTAAATGAATAAATTCTCTCATCTTCCATTGTCTGGAAGATGAGCAGAGAAGAAAAGATGACAGGAAAAAATAACCAGCATCCACATGAATATGAAAAATACCATATTAGCTTGAATAAAAATTTTATATTACATTTATAAATGTAAAAACGCACCATTCTGATGTTGAGTTTAAAGACTCAAACCTTCCTGGCTTGAGAAAAAGTAAGCTGTAAAATGTGTGATTTGTTATTTGAGCAAATGTGTGCAAACTTGGATTATAAGCAAAAATAGAAGCCGGAAATTTCATGTAAAATTATTGTTACCTTAAGACTTAACTGTAAATGTAGAGGCCTGTACATACTTCGCAAGAGCAGAGTTTTTTCTTTTTCTTGAGGTGGCAAGAACAAGAACAAAGCTCTTTCTAGCCAAGACATTTCATAATTCATAAAAAACTAAAGTACAGAACTCCTGGGAAATTCACATTTCTGACCAGTCACACTATAGTTCTTGGACACCACACAGGAAAAAGGTTTTGCCACAATGATGTGTCAAGAACAAGTTGCTAGAACTCCCAAACCAGGGCTGCAAGAACAAAATTCTGTCGTTTTGTTCTTGCAGCCCTGGGAGAGAGAACAAATTTCTGTTTTTGTAGAGTATGTGTAAGCCTTAAAACTATAGTGTCTAAAATACTTTAACCTTTGATATAATCAGAATCACATCAACTAGAAAAGCACTCAGAGAGTAAATACCTCTGCCAAGGTTCCTTCCATCTGTCATGAATGACCTCCAAAATGTGGAACCCACTACATTTTGGTGATGATCCGAGAATGCATACCTCCACCAAGGCTGTTGTCTTCTCACAGTGTGTTAGCAAGAATACTCCAAAACTACTCTATGGCTTGGGATGATTTTTTTTTTTTTTTTTTACCAGAGGTGTATTATGTATTTATTTACTGTTCATATTCTGTTTATATTGGAGCTCTTATTTGTGTGGTACGGGGTGGTGGCTCCAGCTTCCAGTCCCGCTAGCCCCGGTGGTATAAGAGGGGCTGCAGGTGGGGGAGCGGTCTCTTCCGCCTTACCTTTGCCAGCGGCTGCATGCACGGCAGGTGCATTGCGGTCAGCTTTATAATAAAGAAGTGTTCAGCTCCACTCCTGGCGTCATTCTTGTCTACGAGTTATGACATAACATTTGGCGACGAAAAGTAAACACATGGAGGCATGTGGAACACCTATTTGGCCATTCCTGGAGCTCCCGGGGAACCACCTGTACCGTGGCCTCGGTGGTACGGGGTTTTTCCAGACATACATGGTGGCGCTGGACCTGGGCAGAATGGAGAAGCTGGGAGCTCGTGCGTTGTTAGTACACAACCTGGGAATGGAGGGACAGAGAATTTTGGGGACACTTGGAGACGCGGACAATTACGAAGAAGTGGTTGAGTTAATGGCCCGCCATTTCAGGGTGCTGGACAACATCATCGTCAAAAGGATTAAGTTCAGACAGCGCCACCAACAGGTAGGCGAACCGATCCAGCAGTTTGTGTTGAACTTAAGGCAATTGGCCGCTGAGTGTTGGTTCGGGCCGTTGGAGGAGGAAATGGTGTGCGACCAGTTGGCGGAACACACCAACTGTGCTGTGGTCCACTCCAAACTGCTCACATTCCAGGGAGAGTTGACGCTGACTAGGGCTGTCGAGTTGGTGCTACAGCTGGAAGCAGCAGACTAGCTAACTCGAGAGCTGAGCGAGCACTTTTCACCAGGAAATTCAAGATCCCCCCATGGCCGCACAGGTAGTGGACCCGGACAGCGATGGGAGCGTCGAGGACAACGTGGAAGAGGCCAACACTGCACGGATGAGGTCTGCTCCGGGGAAGTCCAAGTGTATGGGCTGTGGGTCCACAAAGCACCGCTATAAGGCTAGAGAATGTGCGGCAAGAGGGAAGCGCTGCAGAAAATGTGGCCGTCTACACCACTTCGCGAGAGTATGCCAGTCAGCAGAGCGGGAGAGCCCGCGCAGGAATTTAGTTTCCCCGCCTCGATGGTGATACACCCGATGTCCCTGAGTACCTGTGGGCACACACACTGCATGGTGGTTCTGGATGGAGTTCCGGTACTGATGCTGGTTGACATGGGAGCGGAGAGTTTGGTGCTGAATTGGGCTCTAGTTAGAGAATGTTTTCCCCACTACAGGATTGGATGTGTCTCAGTGCTACTTTGCGGCTGTGGAGGAGGACGGTTGGCCACGGTGGGTACCGTCACACTGACGGCTCAGTACAATTCAGCGGAGATGGCCGATGTGGAGTTTGTCGTGATGGCCTACGGTTCTAACATCATGGGCTGCAACCTGTTTTATGGCCTTATATTTTCCATCAACAGTGACGCTGGGGAAGAATGGTCGGGCTGTGGAATGTGGGACCGACCGGTTCCGAGAGTTAGGGACGATGCTGTGTGGGATAAACAGTTGCTTGGCACTCTAGAGGGTGGACAGGCCCTGTCGCACTCGGGGTTGCCGCGGGAGGCCCCAGTGCCAGTGTCCGAGCTGCCCTGGATGTGGACGCTGGGCGGCACAGGGGAGGATCTGCGGTGGCGAGCGATGCCCAAACGATGGTCTCAGGCGTTCCCGGAGCACGGCCGTGGAGGGCTGGTGAACACGGGACCACAGGGGCAGGGTCAGCAGCAGATCTACAAGTGGTCGGGGCAGGACCGAGTGGCACTGGAGGAGCGAGTGCCAGGCTGAAACACCGCAGGCCGTGCAAGTCCCCGCTTGGAGTCGCAGACTGGGTTCGGGCTCGCGTGGAGGTGAGGTCCAGGCGGGTGAGGGAAAAGCAGAAGATGGAGCGGTACCAGGGTCGGCTGCAGGTGACGGATGTGCAGCATGATGGTTATCTTCTGCTGTCGGATGGCTCGTGGCTCCATCCTAACAAGCTACGGCGCGCCCCGAGGAAGGCAGAAAGGCATGGCCCCAGATGGTTGGAGCGCTCGGAGGTGTGGAGGAGAAGACGCTTCGGGATTGAGGCGACCAGCTGTGGTCCGGGAAGCGGACTGCCTCCAGGGGTGGACTGATGGTGATGGGTCTGGGAGGGGGGGGGGGACGGGCCATCCTTACCAAGTCATGGGTGTGTTCTGGTTATTAAAATTTTGTTCTGTGTTAATAGTTTTGGGGATTGTTTTGGTGTTTTATATTATATAGGAGACATGGCAGTAGTTGGTTTTTTTTTTGTTTTTTTTTTTACTGGACTGTTGTATAGCATAAGATAAGATAAGATAAGATAAGATAAGCCTTTATTAGTCCCACAACGGGGAAATTCCAGGATTGCAACAGCACAGGGATAGCAACACTCAGAGCAACAATCAGAAGGCAAGAAAAAAAACAAGCAAGCAAGAGCAGCTAATAAACATATGTACGTATTACTATAAAATATATATATATACACACACACACAGACACACAGTGCAGAGCATTGTAGCTGGATGGAATAAATATATGAATATATGAACACACAGTGCAGAGCATTGTAGCTAGATGGAATAAATATGTAAATATATAAACACCCACAGTACGGAGCATTGCAGCTAGGTGGAATAAATATGCAAGTATATAAACACACACAGTGCGGAGCAATGTAGCTAGATGGAATAATATGTAGATATATAAATATATAAACACCCACAGTACGGAGCATTGTAGCTAGATGGAATAAATATGCAAATATATAAACACACACAGTGCAGAGCATTGTTGCTAGATGGAATGAAACAGCATAACCGTCTACTTAGTTATCCTACATGGTATGATTATGTGCCCATACATATTCTCACCCTCCATAGCGACCGGTATGTTCCTAGTTGTATGCCGGAGAGGACCATTGTGTAAGTCTATTGCATCTTTTGCATTCAAAAAACTATTAGTTTGTTACGTCTTTTTGCTATCTCTGCGAGCAGCCCTGCTTAGGTTGTACAGTCTGACAGCCGTTGGTAGGAAGGACCTACGAAACCTCTCGGTTGTGCACCTGGGATGATGTAGTCTGCTGCTAAATGAGCTCCTCAGTGCATTCAGTATGTCCTGCATAGGGTGGAACTCGGACTCCAGCAGAGATGACAGTTTAGCCACCGTCCTTCTCTCTCCTATCTCCTCCATCGGATCAAGGCGCTGCCCCAGGACAGAGCTAGCTTTCTTAATCAGTTTGTTCAGTCTCTTCCTATCGGCTGCAGTAATGCCACTGCCCCAGCAGACCACTCCAAAAGTGATGGCTGATGCCACCACCGTGTCATAGAATGACTTCAGCAGCGCCCCTTGTACACCAAAAGACCTGAGTCTCCTCAGCAGGAACAGCCTGCGCTGTCCCTTCTTGTAGAGTGCATCAGTATTGTGTGACCAGTCTAGTTTATTGTTCAGATGAATACCCAGGTACTTATAGGATGTCACCATCTCGATGTCTGTTCCCTGTATATTTACTGGTACTGTGAGGGGCTGCCCATGCCTGCGGCAGTCCACCACCAGCTCCTTAGTTTTCCTCGCGTTGATCTGGAGGCAGTTCCGATGGCACCAGTCCACGAAGTCCTGGATAAGCCCTCTGTACTCAGCTTCATCTCCATTGGAGATGAGGCCAACGATCGCAGAGTCATCAGAGAACTTCTGTAGATGGCAGTGTGTTGTGTTGTGTGAGAAGTCCGCAGTATAAAGAGTGAACAGGAAGGGAGCCAGCACCGTTCCCTGGGGGGCCCCCGTGCTACTGATGATCGTGTCGGACACACAGTCCCGGGTTCTCACAAACTGAGGCCGGTTCGTGAGGTAGTCCAGGATCCATGATGACAGGTGCTGGTCCACCCCTGCGCGCAGCAGCTTGTCCTTCAGGATCATCGGTTGGATGGTGTTGAAAGCACTGGAGAAGTCAAAGAACATGATCCTCACCATATTCCCGGGCTTCTCCAGGTGGGACAGAGAACGGTGAAGGAGGAAGATCACCGCATCCTCCACCCCAATGCCATGCTGGTAGGCGAACTGGAGTGGATCCATCGCTGGTTCCACCAGGGGGCGGAGGTGAGCAAGGAGCAGTCTCTCCAGGGTCTTCATCAAGTGAAGACCCTGAAGCATAGGCAGGAGAATAACCCGCCTCGCCGTGTGGGGGGTAGGACAGCAGTCTACCTGTCCCCCCCTAATTTTAGTTGATTTGTGTGAATGTAATAGGCCCCTTTTGGTGATTTTGAGCTTAGTTATGTTTAGCGGATGATTCAGATTTCAAATTGGGATGGGCTGATGGTTTGTGTGTTTTGCATTTTTCTACGGGGGGGGGGTATTATGTATTTATTTACTGTTCATATTCTGTTTATATTGGAGCTCTTATTTGTGTGGTACAGGGTGGTGGCTCCGGCTTCCGGTCCCGCCAGCCCCAGTGGTGTAAGAGGGGTTGCAGGTGGGGGTGGGGGTGGTCTCTTCTGCCTTACCTTTGCCAGCAGCTGCATGCATGGCAGGTGCATTGAGGTCAGCTTTTTAATAAAGAAGTGTTCAGCTCCACTCCTGGTGTCATCCTTGTCTACGAGTTACGACATAACAAGGTGGTTCTTGGAACCCATTACGTTTTGGTGATGATCCAAGAATGCATATCTCCACCAAGGCTCTTATCTTCTCACAGTGTCTTAGCAAGAATCCTCCAAAACTACTGGATAGACTTTGATACAATTTTCACTAGAACTGGCTCATGGCCTACACACAATCCCATTACATTTTGGAGGTGATCCATGAGGGACGGAAGGAGCCTTGGTGGACTTTTGCGCTCTCTGAGTGCTTTTCTAGTTTCAGTTTTGATTTCATTGAAATGGAATGAAAATTTGACAAAATGACTAAAGATGCATGTTGTATTTGGGAAGTGGGGACGCGCACACAGTGACATCACCACATGGTGGACTGGCCGTGGCGTGAGACGGCGCCACCTCTTTGTATATAGTTCAGTTGGACAGTTAATAAATGAGAGTTCAGTTCACATCGGTTGTCTGCTTGTTATTCCAAACATAACAATGGTGACGAGGATAACGGACACTTTACTGGCACCTCTGAAACCATTCCTTGCCCTGCCTGGTGAGCCACCGATCCCTTGGTCCTGCTGGCATGAGTCATTCGAGAACTTTTTCAGCACTATTAGCCTAGCCGATGCTAGCAATGAAAGGCTAAGGGATGTGCTAATTCCCACCCTCTGCAGCGAGGGGCAGCGTGTTTTCCATTCTCTCGGCTCTGCGGATACGTATGAGGGCTGTGTTGCCTGAATGGAGAAACATTTTGCTGACACACATAATCTCACATCGCGAAGAATCGCTTTTAACCAATACTGTCAATGTGTGGACCAGACAGTTCAACAGTATGTCACCGAGCTCCGTTTCCTGGCTAGCATGTGTGGGTTTGGCCATCTAGAGGAAGAGTTGGTGTGAGACAAGCTAGCGGTACACACCACGAGCCCGAAGCTGTGGGAGCAGCTGCTGCTAGCATTGACGACCTGCAACTAGATGAGGCTGTGTAAATGGCGTCCCAAATAGAAATGGCCATCCAGCTAGCATCGCGGCTAAGAACACCTAGCCTGCAAACCCCTCGTCTGGCCCCGGGAGTGCAGGCCGTCATCACCGCCACCCGGTGCACCAACCCCACATCTCCCCGCTACAACTGCAAGAAGAAGGGTAGGAAACAGGATGACCCTGCGGTGATTGTTGTTTGTTCACACACTGGGCTTGCACGGCCGCCTGCCCAGCCATGGGGCGGAAATGCAGCCATTGTAAGAAGCTCAGCCATTTTGCAGGAGTTTGCAGCTCGACCGTCACAGATCTGACACCCCGCCCAGCTAGCCCGACCACCATTCACTCTGTAGGCACAAAAAGCTGGCCGTTCAGGTGGTACACAATGGAGCTGGACGATGTTGGCATGCCACTGCTGTTGGATACAGTGGCCTCAAGGTCCCTTCTGAGCGAGTCCACGGTCAGGACAATGTTCCTTCGGAAGACCATCACAGCAAATGCGGAGGACTAGTTCGGCTACGGGCACATCAAGATCGGCATGGTAGAAATGGTCACCTTTTCTGTATGCTGTGGCTCTAAAATCATCCCAACATTCACGTTCCAAGTGACACGGCAAGGGGCCAGCCTGTTAGGTATCAACTTGATCATCGAGCTGGGCTTCTCCGTCACTGACCCGACGGGATCTACTGTACTGACAGTTACCTCAACCTGACAGCACCGTTGGCCGACGCTCTTCGTGGGACTGGGCTGCCTCACCTCCTTCAACCATGACCACTCATTGATCCAATGGTGTCCCCAAAAACTGAGCCCCTTCGCTGGTTGCCCCTTGCACTGCGGGATGACGTCATGGTGGAACTGCAGAAGCATTTGGACGCCGGCATCATTGAGCAGGTAAACGCATCCCCCTGAATCTCCAACTAGGTGGTAGCAAAGAAGAAGTTGGGTGGCTTGCGGCCATGCATTGACCTCAGGATGGTAAACAAGGCAGTGATTCCTGACAAATTCCCCCTGCCCATGATGGAGGAGCTGATGGTGGCGTTCCATTGCTCAAAGGTCTTTTCAAAGCTGGACCTCTGCCAGGGTTACCTGCAAGTCCCCTTACACTCAGACAGCTGCAACCTTACGCCCTTCGTCACTCACATGGGAGTATTCAGGTATACCAGCATGCCCTTCAGCCTCAGTTCTGCCCTGAGCTGCTTTCGAAAAATCATGGCCACCATCTTTGCTGGCCTCCCAGGGGTAGTGGTGTACTTAAATGACATTGTGGTGCACGGTGTAACATTGGCCTCCCACAACGCCCGCCTCGTTAAAGTAATGGAAGTGCTAGTGAAACACAACCTCACATTCAGCGGGGAAAAGTGCATCTTTGAACCTTTGACCATCGGGTTCATAGCATTCCGCCTGACTGCCGAGGGCCTGAGCCCCTGCATTCGAACGTCAAAGCGGTACTGCACCTACCCGAATCATCGTGCCCTGCACAGTTATCATCCTTTCTTGGTATGGTGAACTTCTACGGGTGCTTCATTCCCTGCTATTCAGAGACGATAGAGCCACTGTGCGCCCTCCTGAAGCAGGATGCACCCTTGGTGTGGACCCCAGCATACTCTTCTGCCATCTGCTGACTGAAAACACAGCTCACTTCCCCACTGGTGCTTGCCCATTTCAACCTACAGAACCCCACATTTGTGACCTGTGATGCTTCCAACACAGCAGTAGGAGCCATCTCAACTCCAAGGGGGGACCGAATGCCCAGTGGTGTTCGCTTCGAGGTCACTCACTTTGGCTGAGCAGAAGTACTCAGTGGGGAAGAGGGAGGTGCTAGCGTGCGTCTGGGCGTGCGAACACTGCCACATGTACCTGTACGGCCGATGCTTCACACTCCGGACAGACCATAGGGCCCTCACAGATCTGCTAGAAACATCGGGGTCGTGACACAAACCTCTGCGTATCTACAGGTGGACAGAAAGGTTACAAGTGTATAACTTTATCACCAAGTTCACGCCGGGCAGAGGAAACGTAGTGGTGGACCTACTGTCCCTGGCCATGCCTAACCCCACACCGAACGCCGACCAGGACCCTCTAGTGCTGGAGCTGGTCCACATGCTGCACGGTGCACTTCAGACTACCATCTCTTTGCAGGAGCTCTAAACTGCATCCAAACAGGACTCGATACTGACCCAGCTCTGCACTTTCATATGCGAGGGCTGGCCATCCAATGTGCCGGAAGAGCTAGCACCCTTCCATAGAGTCAGAGATGACTTATCATGCCGTAACGATGTCTGTGTGGTAAGGGGGTTCTGCACAGTGATCCCGGAGGCGCTAAAAGGCTGCATCCTGACCATGGTACACGAGGGCCACCTGGGCATTGTTAGGGTCAAACAGTGCTGTAAAGGCTCAGTCTGGTGGCCAGGCATCGGCAAGGACATGGAGACCATGGTGAAAGACTGCATGGCCTGCCTAGCTGGCGGCAAGACCAGTGTACCACCATCTCCGCCCCTGCATCCTTTGCCATGGCTGTCAGCTCTGTGGAAACATATCCAATTGGACATCTGTGGTGAGCTGCATAGCGCCCCCCTACATCAACGTTTCCTACTGGTAGTTTACAATCTTCACTCAAAATGGCCTGAGGTGTTACCCACCGGTTCAGTCACCACTGATGTAGTCACTGATTTCCTCTCCTCCCTGTTTGCTTGCTGGGGTGTTCCTGACGCGATCACAACAGACAATGGACCGCAGTTCATCTCAATGGATTTTGCAGCATTTGTGATTGGAAGAGGCATCAAGCACATAAAGACTGCTTTCTACCACCCTCAGGCAAATGAGGGCATGGAGAGGTTCAATCAGACCCTCAAGAACAGTCTCAGAGCACATCTAGCAGATGGACTCCCATTTTCGGCCACACTTCAGAGCACCCTGTTACACTACAGAGCAACGCCACACAACAGGCAGCTCCCTGGCCCTTTCAATGCTGGGGAGTGAAATGTGCCTTCCCTTGACTGACTGCGCCCTCCTTCGGAAAACAACCCAACGGCCCTCACCCTCACCCAGGGAAAGGGTGGTCGAACAACAGCGGTGCATGAAGCAAAGTTTTGACAAGAAGCGCTGGGTGAAGTGACCCCGGCTCATGGTGCTAGACTGGGTCTGGGTCCTCCACCCCAACTGTGCTCACAAGCTGCAGTCATTTTGGATAACACTGATGCAGATCACAGCTTAGTTGGGGCCGGCCACCTTCTGTCTCACTGATGGGTCTTGGTGCCACGCCAGTCACCTCAGGAAGGTGACACTGACTTCAGCCCTGGATCAGGAGACAGCAGCTGATGTGACGGGATTGGACTGGGACTTCGACGGCGCAGGACCCGCAACTCCCAAAGAGCAGCCACCAGAGCCTGCGGGGGTAGCGCAGCCCAAGCCATGTTTGACAGAGACCCCGCTATCTGGAGGACTTCATGACCAACTTTGAATGGCTGGACCGTTGTGTTGATAGTTAGTACATGACCGACCAAAGTGGCAGAATAACCCGTTCAGTCATGTGGGCATACCAACAGTTTACCCAGGTGTCCAGCTAGTTAGTTGAAGTTTGGGGATTTTTTCGGGGGTGGGGGGTGGGGTGGGGTGTAAATGTGGTGTTTGGGAAATGGGGATGCCCTCCACTTCCCAATCCACCATGTCACCACATGGTGGACTGGCCGTGGCGCGAGACGGCGCCACCACTTTGTATATAGTTCAGTTGGCCAGTTAATAAATGAGAGTTCAGTTCACATCGGTTGTCCACATGTTATTCCAAACATAACAATGCAGTCAGAACAAGCTATTATTACAGGGCAGTCTTGTAAAGAGGTGATTTACTGCACTTTTTTTCACATGTTGGCATCTTCCACAGGTCTTAATGAAATGTTTGCGACATATTTTGTCAAAACTGCCTTTAATTATTTAATCATTGCAGCATATCACACGCTGAGGCAGCGTGTGACGTCATCCAGTCAGCCACTAGCACGCTGCAAACACAGCACCCAAATGCTCTCCTCTTCATCTCAGGTGATTTTAACCTTACTTCACTGTCCTCCATTCTGCCCACGTTCACCCACTATGTCACGTGCCACACCAGAGACAATAAAATATTGGACTTATTTTACGCAAACACTAAGGAGGCTTACACCTCATCGCCACTCCCCCCCTTGGGAGATCGGCTCACAGCTTGGTTCACTTCCTGCCTGTGTACAAAGCCCTAGTACACAGACAACTTCCTGTTACCCGCACAGTGAAAATATGGTCTGAGGAGGCGATGGACGCTCTGAAGGACTGTCTTGAATCCACTGTATGGGAGCAGCTCTGCGACATCGACGGCCTCACACACACCATCACAGACTACATCAGCTTCTGTGTGGACAACACCATACCCACCAAGACCATACGGTGTTTCTCAAATAGCAAACTCTAGATAAACCCTGAGATAAAGTCACTACTGAAGGAGAAGAAAAGAATCTTAAGGTCGGGAAACAAGGAGGAGCTGAAGTCCATACAAAGGGAGCTAAGGAGGAAGATCAGAGAGGGGAACGACAGCTACAGGAAGAAGATGGAGGAAAAGCTGCAACAGAGTGACATCAGCGGTGTCTGGAGAAGCCTCAAAACCATCTCTGAGCACCAGAATACCTCCTTCCAGGCCACGGGGGGCAGGGAGTGGGTGAACAACCTGCACCTGTTTTTTAACAGGTTTGACCAACTGCCCTCTTCTCCGCCTGCCCACCAACCACTACTGCCTCCACCTTCATCTAGTCCTGCTGTCCATGGCCTCCCCCCAACACCCCCCACTCCCAGCACACAGCCCCCCTGCCCCAACCTGACCCTCACTAAGACCCAGGTGAGAGCGGAGCTGGGGAAGATCAAGGCGAGGAAGGCCTCGGGTCCAGACGGCATCAGCTTGAAGCTCCTCAAGTCCTGCACAGACCAGCTGTGTGGGATTGTGGAGCACTTCTTCAACCTGAGCCTGAAGCTGGGGAGGGTACCACAGCTGTGGAAAACATCCTGTGTGGTACCCAAACCAAAGACCTCTCACCCCAAGGACCTGAACAGCTACAGACCAGTGGCCCTCACATCACACCTGATGAAGACCCTGGAGAGGCTGCTCCTTGCCCACCTCTGCCCCCTGGTGGGACCAGCGATGGATCCACTCCAGTTCGCCTACCAGTATGGCATCGGGGTGGAGGATGCAGTGATCTTCCTCCTACATCGTTCCCTGTCCCACCTGGAGAAGCCTGGGAGCACTGTGAGGATCTTGTTCTTTGACTTCTCCAGCACTTTCAACACCATCCAACTGGTGATCCTGAAGGACAAGCTACTGTGCACAGGGGTGGACCAGCACCTGTCATCGTGGATCCTGGACTGCCTCACAAACTGACCACAGTTTGTGAAAACAGGATTGGGTGTCTGACGCCATCATCTGCAGTACCACCCCCCCCCCCCTTCCCTAGGGAACAGTTCTGGCTCCCTTCCTGTTCACCCTTTATACTGCGGACTTTTCATACAGCACACCATACTGCCACCTACAGAAGTTCTCTGATGACTCTGCGGCCTCATTTCTGATGGAGATGATGTGGAGTACAGAGGACTTATCCAGGACTTCGTGGACTGGTGCCAACGGAACTCCCCCCCAGATCAATGCAAGGAAAACTAAGGAACTGGTGGTAGACTTCCGCAGGCAAGGACAACTCCCTACAGCACCGGTAAACATACAGGGAACAGACATTGAGATGGTGACATCCTACAAGTACCTAGGTGTTCACCTGAACAATAAACTGGACTGGTCACACAACACCAACGTGTTCTACAAGAAGGGGCAGCGCAGGCTGTTCCTCCTGAGGAGGCTTAGGTCTTTTGGAGTGCAAGGGACACTCCTGAAGACCTACAATTCGGTGGTGGCATCAGCCATCACATTTGGAGTGGTCTGCTGGGGCAGTGGCATCACGGCAGCTGACAGGAAGAGACTGAACAGACTGATCAAAAAAGCTAGCTTTGTCCTGGGGCGGCGCCTTGACCCAGTAGAGGGAATAGGAGAGAGGAGGATGATGGCTAAGCTGTCATCTCTGCTGGAGTCCGAGTCCCACCCCATGCAGGACACGCTGAATGCACTGGGGAGCTCATTAAGCAGTAGGCTGTACCATCCTAGGTGTGTGACGGAGAGGTTCCGCAGGTCCTTCCTACCTACAGCTGTCAGACTTTATAAACAAATCAGGGCTGCGCGTAGAGGCCGTATTGAATGTACAAAATGCAACAACCTTGCTCAATAAATGGTCCCCTCCATTATACAACTACAAGACAGCTGATTCAAATACGAAATATACTGTCTGGGTACATATTCATATTTTGCGAGGTAACTTAACAGACTGTAATGCTGCCTATACCACCTAGTTGCAATGCTCCCACACTGTATATATCTGTGTACATACACTACCGTTCAAAAGTTTGGGGTCACCCAGACAATTATTTTGTGTTTTCCATGAAAAGTCACACTTATTTACCACCATGAGTTGTAAAATGAATAGAAAATATAGTCAAGACATTGACAAGGTTAGAAATAATGATTTGTATTTGAAATAATAATTTTTTCCTTCAAACTTTGCTTTCGTCAAAGAATCCTCCATTTGCAGCAATTACAACATTGCAGACCAAACATGATTGCACAAGGGTTTTCTAATCATCCATTAGCCTTCTGACGCAATGAGCAAACACATTGTACCATTAGAACACTGGAGTGATAGCTGCTGGAAATGTGCCTCTATACACCTATCTAGATATTGCACCAAAAACCAGACATTTGCAGCTAGAATAGTCATTTACCACATTAGCAATGTATAGAGTGTATTTCTGATTAGTTTAAAGTTATCTTCATTGAAAAAAAGTGCTTTTCTTTCAAAAATAAGGAAATTTCTAAGTGACCCCAAACTTTTGAACGGTAGTGTATGTATATTCATTTGTTCTTATTATCTTATCTTATTAATTATTGCTCTGAGTGCTGCTATCCCTGTGCTGCTGCAATCCTGGAATTTCCCCACTGTGGGACTAATAAAGGCTTTTCTTATCCTATATAATTCATCTTTGGTAGCCTTCCTCACCCTGGACACTGGATTTACACTGACTCCGGATGTAGTCCGTTACGGATGCGATCCAGTCTCTGCAGCATATAGTTTCCATTCTCGTCAATCTTCTAATCCTCACCTGGTCCGGACCACTATGAAACAAATCCGGCTCATCAGATTCACATCGTTAATGAAACACAAGGTTTCTATTTTTGATGGCTGCCGGATACAATCCACAAGGAAATGCCGTGGTATCATGCGGTATTTAATAGCCGTTTAATCGTTAAAAATTATTTAAGGATTGTCCGTTATTTTCTGAAGTTTACTCCTCCACCACTTTGTCAGAAGGTAAAAACTTGACTCAACATACAAACATTTCATAGAATTAAAATTAACAGGCTACTTACGTTTTATTTACAGCCCAAAAATGCAGGTGGAGGGCCGCTACATCACACTTCATTGTTGTTATCACGTGATAGCGATCGGTTCATTTCGGCTACTCTTGGGTCTTTTGTGATCTCGCGTTATTTTGTATACAGTAGTTCTCTTGCAATCTTGTATTTCAAACTCTGTTCTTATCCATGTTGCTGCAAAACACAAACAGCGCTGGTAGGGATGAACGCAAGGGGCCATGCACACTGTATCTGCAATGGACTGCATCCGAAGTCAGTGTAAATCCTGGGTTACACTGACTCCGGATCTGGTCCGTTACAGCTGCAATCCGGACTCTGCAGCATATAGTTCACATTCTCGTCAATGTTCTAATCACCACCTGGCCCAGGCCATTGTGGAACAAATCTGGTTGGATTTGGATTGCTAATGAAACGCAACAAATTATTTTTGACGGAGGCCGGATCCAATCTGCAGTGAAATGCCGCGGTACCTCGCAGTATTTAATAGCTGTTTGCTCATTAAAAATGATTTAGGTATCGTCAGTAATTTTCTTAGGTCTACTCCACCACCACTGTGTCTGAAAAAAACTTAAACATAACATACACACACTTCATAGAATTAAACTTAAAAAACTTGATTTTTGACAGTGACACTAACAGCTCTGCATTTCAATTAAGTTTTGAAGATAATTTTAATCCTCTCTCAAAAAAAATGTTGAGGCCAAGCTTGGGGACCCCTAGTGGCTGAGGGGCTCACTGAATTTGTGTACTCTGCCCTATACCCAGAAACGTTTCTGCACTAATTTCTTGTTATTGCCCTCTTTCTTCCTTGTATCCTTGTCTTGCAAATACTGTATGCTTAATTTTCTTGCGTTGGTTATTATCATCAGTATTACTGTGAGAAAACACCCTCAACATGCATCTCTTAGCTAGGTGAAATATTACCTCAGCAGGGACATTTAGCATAGAGAGCCACTTCATCTCATAAATAAAGACATAGCAATCTGCCACCTGGGTATCAGAGTAAAAGGCAATTACAGACACAGCAATATGAAATTGACCTTGTCTAGAGGAAACACATCAAACACACCTATGTGTCATTGCTGTCTGGATTCTGCTCCTGTTCAGCGCTCCCTCCCGTGAGCTACAACAACTCACCAAAGCCTACTGAGACACTCCTGAGCTGTACATTAATTCTGATTCATTCATTCATTAACCTTTGTTAGAGGTTCCTCATGCCCATGTCTGCTCTTGAGTCCACAGTGCCATGTCAAAATGTATTTAATAGGCTAGAATACAGTGCTGTGAAAAAGTATTTGCCTCTTCCGGATTTCTTATATTTCTGCATATTTGTTACACCTAAATGTTCAAGATCATCAAACAAATTTTAATATTAGACAAAGATAACCTGAGTAAATACAAAATGCAGTTTTTAGATTATGATTTCATTTATTAAGGGAAAAAAGCTATCCAACCCTACCTGGCCCTATGTGAAAAAGTAACTGCCCCCTAACTGCCCCCTAAACCTAATAACTGGTTGTGCCACCATTGGTGCCAACACCTGGCAATGACTCTTTTACATCGCTGTTGATGAATTTTGGTCCATTCTTTTGTGCAGAATTGTTTAAATTCAGTCACATTGGAGAGCTTCATGAACTGATGGCCGGACATTCTCCTTCAGGATTTTTTGGTAGAGAGCAGAATTCATGGTTCTGTCAATTAGGGCACGTTGTCCACGTCCTGAAGCAGCAAAGCAGCCCCAGACCATGACACTACCACCACCATGTTTGACTGCTGATACAATGTTCTTTTTATGAAATTCTGTGTTAGTTTTATGCCAGATAAAACACGACACGTCTTCCAAAAAGTTCAACTTTTGTCTTGTCAGTCCCCAGAATATTGTCCCCAAAGTCTTGAGGATCATCTAGATGTTTTTTGGAGCCCTGTCTCAGCAAAAAAATGTTCAATTGCACATTTTGTCAGTCAGAGAAAATGTACAGAGGCACGTGAAAAGGATTTTTGACGTGCAGTGGGTACATGCCGCTTACAGCTTTAAGAAAGATGTGTAATAGCAGTTGTTTTTTTTTCACTTTTACTGTGTTTGAGCATGGAGCAACTAACCTAACTAACCCATACTTTAATGCCTAACCCTAATCTCACAGGTACATTTCATTAGTGGAGTGAAAAACAAAGTAAGGAAAAAAAACAAGGAAAAAAAAGGAAGAAAAAGGTGAGTGACAGACAAGAGTGGGAGTCAAACTCGTGTGTTTTTGCTGAAACAGCTGTGGAAGTAACCATCTGCCATCGCCCTCGCCCGCCCACCAGCCGAATAAGCACTGGGAAAACAAAGTAAAAGATGCATTGTTGTGCGCATGCGCGGTGAGTGAACTTGTAAAAACGTACCAAGGCACACTTTTTTTTTTTTTATCTAACGTGGAAATGTACGTTTTTAGAGGGGTGGGAAAACGTTCATTAGATACGTTTTTTACTGAGACTGGGTGTGCTTTCTGGCAAATGTGAACGAGTATTGTGTTCTTTTTGTCCAGCAGTGGTTTTTGTCTTGGAACTGGATGCCATTTTTACTCAGTCTCTTTCATATAGTTCCATCATGGACCAGTGTCCAAACTGAGGCAAGTGAGGCCTGCAGTTCTTTAGACGTTGTTCTGGGTTTTTGTTTCTCATCTGTTCTTGAATTTCTTTAGATCATAGTGGGATGTGTTACTTTTTGAGATCTGTTAGCCTACTTCAGGTTGTCAAACAGGTTCTATTTAAGGGGTTTCTTGATTCAACAAGTCTGGCAGTATTCAGGCTTGGGTGTAGCTGTTCTGTATGAGGAATAAGGGACTGGGGTCGCTTCTGTCATGAAGCGAACCAACCAACTTTATTGAGAACACAGAACTATATATTACAGAATGACCGTGCCTGCCTGACATCACGTTAGAGGCGGGTATGGCAACACACACACACCACATGACATTCCCCTTCCCCTTACAAAAGTGTAAAACCACACACACAATCGAGACCCTACCCAATTTAGGACCCGAATTATGCACTAAGAAAACAGGAAACCATGAACTGTAATAAAATAGCCTATTGCATTCGTACAAAAAAACAACTTAAATTGGACCATGTCTCTAAAATAAGTAAAATAATCCCATAACACAACAACCCTTCACATGCACACCAGCACTATATATACAGTGGGGTAAAAAAGTATTTAGTCAGCCACCAATTGTGCAAGTTCTCCCACTTAAAAGATGAGCGAG
This sequence comes from Pholidichthys leucotaenia, assembly GCA_020510985.1. Lineage (NCBI taxonomy): Eukaryota > Metazoa > Chordata > Actinopteri > Cichliformes > Pholidichthyidae > Pholidichthys > Pholidichthys leucotaenia. The sequence continues at coordinate 455,763,175 of CM035836.1, forward strand.
GTCTCCAATTTTTATCATAGGTACACCTCAACTATGAGAGACAAAATGAAAAAAAAAAAATCCAGAAAATCACATTGAAGGATTTTTAATGAATTAATTGGTAAATTCCTCGGTAAAATAAGTATTTGGTCAATACTTATTGACCAAATACTTACAAAAGTTCGTCTCAATACTTTGTTATATACCCTTTGTTGGCAATGACAGAGGTCAAACGTTTTCTGTAAGTTTTCACAAGGTTTTCACACACTGTTGCTGGTATTTTGGCCCATTCCTCCATGCAGATCTCCTCTAGAGCAGTGATGTTTTGGGGCTGTCGCTGGGCAACACAGACTTTCAACTCCCTCCAAAGATTTTCTATGGAGTTGAGATCTGGAGACTGGCTAGGCCACTCCAGGACCTTGAAATGCTTCTTACAAAGCCACTCCTTCGTTGCCCGGGTGGTGTGTTTGTGATCATTGTCATGCTGAAAGACCCAGCCACGTTTCATCTTCAATGCCCTTGCTGGTGGAAGGAGGTTTTCACTCAAAATCTCACGATACATGGCCCCATTCATTCTTTCCTTTACACGGATCAGTCGTCCTGGTCCCTTTGCAGAAAAACAGCCCCAAAGTATGTTGTTTCCACCCCCATGCTTCACAGTAGGTATGGTGTTCTTTCTCCTCCAAACACGACAAGCTGAGTTTTTACCAAAAAGTTCTATTTTGGTTTCATCTGACCATATGACATTCTCCCAATCCTCTTCTGGATCACCCAAATGCTCTCTAGCAAACTTCAGACGGGCCTGGACATGTACTGGCTTAAGCAGGGGGACATGTCTGGCACTGCAGGATTTGAGTCCCTGGTGGTGTAGTGTGTTTCTGATGTAGCCTTTGTTACTTTGGTCCCAGCTCTCTGCAGGTCATTCACTAGGTCCCCCCGTGTGGTTCTGGGATTTTTGCTCACCGTTCTCGTGATAATTTTGACCCCACGGGGTGAGATCTTGCGTGGAGCCCCAGATCGAGGGAGATTATCAGTGGTCTTGCATGTCTTCCATTTTCTAATAATTGCTCCCACAATTGATTTATTCACACCAAGCTGCTTACCTATTGCAGATTCAGTCTTCCCAGCCTGGTGCAGGTCTACAATTTTGTTTCTGGTGTCCTTTGACAGCTCTTTGGTATTGGCCATAGTGGAGTTTGGAGTCTGACTGTTTGAGGTTGTGGACAGGTGTCTTTTATACTGATAACGAGTTCAAACAGGTGCCATTAATACAGGTAACAAGTGGAGGACAGAGGAGCCTCTTAAAGAAGAAGTTACAGGTTTGTGAGAGCCAGAAATCTTGCTTGTTTGTAGGTGACCAAATACTTATTTTACCGAGGAATTTATCAATTAATTCATTAAAAATCCTTCAATGTGATTTTCTGGATTTTTTTTTTCTCATTTTGTCTCTCATAGTTGAGGTATACCTATGATGAAAATTGGAGACCTCTTTCATCTTTTAAGTGGGAGAACTTGCACAATTGGTGGCTGACTAAATAGTTTTTTGCCCCACTGTATATATACAGTACATATTTACATCAACAGTATTTAAGTAACACCTATGTCCACCGGCAGCCAGAGGCAAAACCGGCCCGGGCCCAGGGCAGCCCCAAAGCATGCGTGCCCCTGGCCGCCGAAGATAAGACTGGCTCGGAGGCCCCGGGCAGCCCCACAACATGTGCGCCCCTGGCGACAGTCTGCCTCCAGGATCAAAACCGACCTCTCCTGTGACTACAGACGCTGAGAACAACTACAGACTACGACTACAGACCTGTAGCGCTCACCTCTGTAGTCATGAAGTCCTTTGAGCGCCTGGTCCCGCCCCACCTCAAGTCCATCACCACCCCCCTCCTGGACCCGCTGCAGTTTGCCTACCGAGCCAACAGGTCTGTAGACGACGCAGTCAACCTGGCCCTCCACTCCATCCTGCAGTACCTGGACTCCCCGGGAACCTACGCCAGGATTCTGTTTGTGGACTTGAGCTCCGCATTCAACACCATCCGCCCCGCTCTGCTCCGGGACAAGCTGTCCCTGCTCAACGTGCCTGACTCCCTCTGCAGGTGGATCACCGACTTCCTGACGGACCGGAGGCAGCATGTGCGGCTGGGAAAGACTGTCTCAGACTCTGCTAGCATCAGCACCGGATCACCCCAGGGCTGTGTACTTTCCCCCCTACTCTTCTCCCTTTATACCAACTCCTGCACCTCCAGCCACCAGTCTGTCAAGTTGATCAAGTTTGCAGACGACACCACCCTCATTGGGCTCATCTCCAACGGCGACGAGTCCGCCTACAGGAGAGAGGTGGCCCAGCTGGCGTCCTGGTGCAACAACAACAACCTGCAGCTGAATGCTCTGAAGACAGTGGAGATGATTGTGGACTTCAGGAAAGTCACAACCCCTCTGCCCCCCCTCACCCTCACAGGCTCTCCCATCACCACTGCTGATTCCTTCCGCTTCCTAGGCACCACCATCACCAGGGACCTCAAGTGGGAGCCGACCATCAGCTCCCTCATCAAAAAGTCCCAGCAGAGGATGTTCTTCCTGCGGCAGCTGAGGAAGCTCAAGCTACCCACCAAGATGTTAGTGCAGTTCTACACAGCCATCATCGAGTCCATCCTCACCACCTCCATAACCGTGTGGTACGCAGGAGCCACTGCCAGGGACAGACTAAGGCTGCAGCGCGTCGTGCGCACTGCTGAGAAGGTGATCGGCTGCAAGCTCCCATCTCTCCAGGATCTGTACATCTCCAGGACCCGGAGGCGTGCTGGCCGGATCATAGCCGATCCCTCACACCCTGGTCACGTACTGTTTGCCCCTCTCCCCTCAGGTAGAAGACTTCGGTCCATCCAGACTAAAACCTCCCGTCACATGAACAGCTTCTTCCCCTCTGCCATCAGACTGCTGAACACTAAGTGACTTATTGACTCTTGTGCACTATGTACAGCAGCTCAACCAGACTCATGTCAGTCATCACTGTTTTCTTCCTGCATTACCGACTACACTATATGGTTCTCCACATTATCTGCTGCTCGCTAATATATTTAAACTGCTGACTAGTATTACTCACTCTTATTCTACACTTTATTGCATGTATAGTTTATTTCTTTTCTTTTATCATGTTTAATGTTGCAGCATTGCACCGAGACAAATTCCTAGTTTGTGTACTACATGAACAATGGCAATAAATCTGATTCTGATTCTGATTCCTGTGAAAATGTCTCTTTTCACCATCGACTGTCTCACTCCTCGGGACCCGCAGTGTTGCTGTCCGGCACGCCGTCCCTCCGTGCCCGTCGGTCCACTCCCGACCACTTTCAACACTGCCATCGTGGCTCCAAACACTCCGGCCCCCTGTGTCTGAACTCTGGGGAGACCCGAAGCCTGCTCATCGGCGTTGCTTGCCAACCCGGGTGTCTCGCCGTAATGCCCAGCACCCTCGTCCAGGGCAGCCTGAGCTCCGGCACTGAGACCCTGCCCGACCTCTACGGTGCTCGGCACCTCCTCTCTGTCGTCCGAGGCACTCAGCTGCGCTACCTCCATGCCCAGCTGCTGTTGCTCACTCCCGGGGTTCACAGCATCACTTTCGCTGGCGTTGTTCACTGACCCAGGCACCTCGCCGCTGCTCCCAGAACCCTCGTCCCAGGCGATCTGCTGCACTGTCTCCATGCCCGGCTGTAGCTGCTCTCTCCCGGGGTTCTCAGCGTCCCTCTCATCGGTGTCACTCTCCGATCCAGGAGCTTCATCGCTGCTCCCAGCACCTTCTTCTCAGGCACTCCACTGCACTATATCCATGCCTGGCTGTTGCTGCTTCCTCCTGGGGCTCTCAGCTTCGCTCTCGTTGGCATCACTCTCCGACCCAGGTGCTTCATCGCTTCATCGCTGCTCCCAGCACCCTCATCCAAGGCACTCCACTGCATTGTCTCTGTGCCTGACTGCCGCTGCTGCTTCCCAGGGTTCTCAGCCTGCATGTTCCCACTCCCCCGTTGCCCATCCTCCAGCTGCGGGGATGACTCCTGTCGCTGGTATCCCTCTCCGCTGTCGTTGCTCACTGCGCCGTCAAATTCACCAGCTCAACCGGAGTGGTGGTTCCTCTCTTCAAAAAAGGGGACTGGAGGGTGTGCTCCAATTTTAGAGGGATCACACTCCTCAGCCTCCCTGGGAAGGTCTATGCCAAGGTACTGGAGAGCAGAGTCCGGCCGTTGGTTGAACCTCGGATTCAGGAGGAGCAATGTGGTTTTTGTCCTGGCCGTGGCACATTGGACAAGCTTTTTACCCTCTCGAGAATTGTCAAGGGTTCGTGGGAGTTTTTCCAACCAGTTTACATGTGTTTTGTGGACTTGGAGAAGGCATTTGACTGCGTCCTTCATGGTTTTTGTGGGGGGTGCTTCAGGAGTATGGCGTATTGGGTTTGTTGTTACGAGCTATTCGGTCTCTGTACGACCGTTGTGAGAGTTTGGTTCGTATTGCCAACACTCAGTCGGACTCATTCCGACTCGTCAATTAGAAAGAAAATGGCGCTCCACTAAATTAGATGAAATTTATTTAGCTTGGAGAAATCATCTTCTAATTTATATACAATCTCTTAGGAAAGCTAGAACAAGTTATTATTCCGCATTAATAGAAGAGAACATGAATAATCCCAGGTTTCTTTTCAGCACTGTAGCCAGGCTGACAAAGAGTCAGGACTCATCTATCAGAGATAAAATCAGTCAGATTCTTCCCACCGTTAACTTAAATACATTAACTACTACAAGTCCTTCAATTGATAGCTGTTTGGATAAGTTTACTCCAATTGACTTTTTAGAGTTAGATAAATTAATTTCCTAATCCAAGCCTTCAACTTGTCTTTTAGACCCTATTCCTACCAGGTTATTTAAAGAAGACTTCCCATTTATTGGTAGCTTTATTCTTCAAATAATCAATTCTTCATTAACTTTAGGCCATGTACCGCAGGCTTTTAAAACTGCTGTAATTAAACCCTTTCTCAAAAAGCCAACGCTGGATCCAAGAGTTTTAGCTAACTATAGACCAATCTCTAATTTCCCTTTCATTTCAAAAATCTTAGAAAGAGTTGTTGCTACGCAATTATTTGACCATTTGCAGGGAAATGGTTTATTTGAAGAGTTTCAATCTGGGTTTAGAATCCATCATAGTATTGAAACAGCTTTCGTGAAGGTCACTAATGACCTCCTTATCACATCTGATAATGGACTTGCTTCTGTACTTGTCCTTTTAGACCTTAGTGCAGCTTTTGATACTATTGATCATAATATTCTACTTGATAGATTAGAACATCATGTTGGACTTAATGGAACTTCGTTGCAGTGGTTTAGATCTTATTTATCTAATAGGTTCCAGTTTGTTCATGTCAATAATGAGTTTTCTCCCAACTCAAAGCTCAGTCACGGAGTTCCACAGGGATCTGTGCTAGGCCCTATTCTTTTTAGTTTATATATGCTTCCACTAGGCAACATTATTAGAAAACACTGTATACATTTTCATTGTTATGTAGATGACACACAATTATACCTGTCAATGAAGCCAGATGATAGTAATCAATTAGCCAGGTTAGAGGCCTGTCTTAAGGAAATGAAAGCTTGGATGACTTGTAATTTCCTGCTATTAAATTCAGATAGTCAAGGGTGTGCCACTTTTTGGAGCGAGGATGTTTCCAGGTCGTCTTCTGGCGATGGGGGAGTTGGAAAAGGGTGTTTGTTACAATAAGACTGTGTTCAGCACAAAGACCCAGTAAAAGTTCTCCATTTGCATTGCATTTTCCCATACCGTGGTGGCCTATGATGCCTTTCCACAGCTGGTGGTAAACACAAAGACAAGAAAAACAAAACCAGCTACGTCCCCCACCCACAATAAAATGTGACTTCTGCCCACGACAGTTCTATCATAGGCTTAGCCTTCAGAGCCACATCCGCCATCGACATCGATCACAGATGGCAACGTCCTGAAAACTAAGACGAAACCAATGCTCGGACACAAGCTGGAGCCGCCGCCGCCAAAATTCAGATAAGACTGAAATCATTCTAGTTGGTCCAAAAAACTTTAGAAATACCTTTCCAAATCAAACTCTTAGTTTGGATGTGGCTACTCTTTCTCTTAATAGTTCTGTGAAGAAACTTGATGTTATTTTTGGTCAAAATCAGTTTTTTAATTCACATATTAAACTTGCTTCTAAGACTGCCTTCTATCATTTGTGCAATCTTGCCAAGATTAGGAGCATCTTGTCTCAGAGTGATGTTGAGAAACTAATCCATGCTTTTGTTAGCTCTAGATTAGATTATTGTAACTCTTTATTATCAAGTTGTCCTAAAACATCTTTAAAAAGTCTTCAGCTGATCCAAAATGCTGCAGCAAGAGTTTTAACAGGTACTAGAAAAAGAGATCATATCTCTCCGGTTCTGGCCTCCCTTCATTGGCTTCCCATAGAGTTTAGAATTAAGTTTAAAATTCTTCTTCTCACTTACAAAGCTCTAAATAATCAGGCCCCTTTTTATTTAAAAGATCTGATACTACCCTATTTTCCTAATAGAGCACTACGCTCTCAAAATGCAGGATTACTTGTAATACCTAGAATCTCCAAAAGTACAATGGGAGGCAGAGCCTTCAGTTATCAAGCTCCTCTCTTGTGGAACCAGCTGCCAATTTGGATTCGGGAGTCAGACTCTATCTCTGTTTTTAAGAATAGGGTTAACATTTTCCTTTTTGATATAGCCTATAATTAGGGTGGGATCATGTGCCTCTGAACCCTCCCCTAGTTATGCTGCTAATAGGTTTAGACAGCCGGGGGACCTCCAATAATGCACTGGGCTTCACTCCTTTCTTCACTCTCAATGAAATATTTTTGCTGGTCATTAACATCTGTTTGTTCTCTCCCATAGATTTAGTCCCCATCATGCTGTTTGCTGTCTACATGTCTGTTCTTTTCTTCTTCTCTATCCCCTCACCCCCCAGCCAGTCGCAGCAGATGACTGCCCCTCCCTGAGCCTGGTTCTGCTGGAGGTTTCTTCCTGTTAAAAGGGAGTTTTTCCTCTCCACTGTCACCAAGTGCTTGCTCACAGGGGATCACCTGATTGCTGGGGTCTTTCTGCAATTGTGGGGGTTTTCCCTACAGTTGAAAGTGCTATGAGATGACTGTTGTTGTGAAATGGCGCTATATAAATAAAGTTGAATTGAATTGAATTGAATTCCCAGTGAGAGCTGGACTCCGCCAGGGCTGCCCTTTGTCACTGATCCTGTTCATAATTTTTATGGACAGGATTTCTAGGCGCAGTCAGGGAATGGAGGGTGTCATGCTTGGTGACCACAGGATCTCATCTCTGTTGTTTGCAGATGATGTTGTCCTGCTGGCTTCATCCAGCAACGACCTACAGGTCTTACTGGGACAGTTTGCCACTGAGTGTGAAGTGGCTGGGGTGAGAATCAGTACCTCCAAGTCCGAGTCCATGGTCCTCAGCTGGAAAAAGGTGGATTGTCCTGTCCAGGTTGGGGACAAGCTCCTGGCTCAAGTAGAGGAGTTTAAGTATCATGGGGTCTTATTCACGAGTGAGGGGAGAATGGAGTGAGAGATTGACAGACAGATCGGAGCAGCATCTGCAGTGATGTGGATGTTGTACCGGTCTGTTGTGGTGAAGAGGGAGCTAAGCTCTAAGGCAAAGCTGTCGATTTACCAATCAAACTATGTTCCTACCCTCACCTATGGTCATGAGCTTTGGGTAATGACTGAAAGAATGAGACTGCAGATACAAGCGGCTGAAATGAGCTTTCTTCGTAGGATTGCTGGACTCACCCTCAGAGATAGGGTGAGGAGCTCAGTCATCCGAGAGAGGCTCAGAGTAGAACCGCTGCTCCTCCACACTGAAAGGAGCCAGTTGAGGTGGTATGGGCATCTGATCAGGATGCCTCTTGGACGCCTCCCACTTGAGGTTTTTTGGGCACGTCCCTCTGGGAGGAGACCCCGGGGCAGACCCAGGACTCACTGGAGAGACTATAGGCGCTTTTCCACTAGGGTCAGTATGGTATGGTTCGGTACGGGACAGGACGGTACAGTTCGGCCCGCTTTCCTTTTCCACTGCACTAGGTCCCACTTGTGTGGGTGGGAGAGGGAGGGAGTTGGAGGCGGCGCTATGCGCCCAGTGAGGCAGCACCACCTTCCCGCCACCTTCCCGGGACCACACGTACAACACAATAGCAAGATGGACGATCGTGAGAGGATGGTTGTGATGCTCACCCTGTGGCTTTTTGTTAAGGCCAAACAGCAGAGCCAGCGAAGGCTGCGTGCTGCGAGACAAAACGCGGAAGAGAAGTATAGGAGACTTTGGCGTGCTGTTGCGGAATTGCACGATGCTGCAGTGGTTTAGCACTGCGGCAGCACAGTTTACCCTCGGCCGGGGGATCGCGGGGATCATGAGATCGTTGGTTCGATCCCAGCCCCTGACCAACAGTGAGCTGTGTGGAGTTTGCATGTTCTCCCCGTGTTGCATGGGTTTACGCCGGGATTTCTCCGGTTTCCTCCCGCATACCAAAAACATGTAGGTTTAGGGCGCTCGCGCACGCAGCGACCGGCAGCCGGTGGCTTGTCACCAGACTGCAAACCAAATCTACCTACGGGTACAAATAAGTAACAAAAAAAAAAAAAATATGTACCAGCGTCCGCAGGGGAGTCTCCAAGATTTGAAACCGGTGTCATACAGATGAGGAGCAGGATGAGGGTAAGCTAATGATTGCTAATGCTGGCTACAGTCATTGTAATCACAGCATAGTACGTTGTAGTGGCAAGAGCTTATAGCTAATAATACATTAAAAAGCGTATGCTGTCTGTTTGTTCCAGATGGCTGCTACGTTGGCAAATAATCGCTGTAGACCATCAGCCTGGACATCGGTCCGTGCCTCGCGGTGGTGGGAGGACATTGTTCCTGGCTTCACAAACACCTTCTGGTTGGAGAACTTTAGAATGTCGGAGGACACTTTCACCTTTCTCTGCAACAAGGTGCCTGCAGCCATGGAACGGCGAGATACAACATTCCGCCAATGTGTGTCTGTAAATAAGCGAGTGGCTATTACCCTATGGAAGCTTGCATCCGGCTCAGAGTACCGCACAATTGCCCATCTATTTGGGGTCAGCATCACAACTGTGTGCAGGTGTGTGCAGGACTTTTGTGCTGCAGCAGAGTCATTCCTGGTCCCAGAACAACTCCGTTTTCCAGATGAAGAGAAGTTGAGAGAAATGTCAGCCTACATCGAGAACAGGTGGGGGCTACCACACTGTGTTGGTGCTATTGATGGCTCCCACATCCCCATCACAGCACCACAACAGTATCACACAGACTACTTCAACCGAAAAGGGTGGCACTCCATAATCCTTCAGGGTGTTGTTGATGGAAAGGGGTTGTTCTGGAATGTGTTTGCAGGGCTTCCAGGGTGCATGCATGATGCTAGGGTTCTTAGACTGTCCACACTGTGGGAGTTAGCCAGCCAGGGAAACCTATTCCACCTCACGTCAAGAACATTGGTGAGGTAAGTGTGGGCTACTACATCCTGGGTGACTCTGCTTATCCCCTTCAAAACTGGCTCTTAAAACTGTTCCAGGACACTGGTTGACTTACAGAAGAACAGCACATGTTCATCATAAACATGACTAGAGTACGAGTCACTGTGGAGAACGCTTTTGGCCGGCTGAAGGGAAGGTGGCGTTGCCTTCTGAAAAGGAATGACTGCGACATCCCACTGGTGAAATCTATGGTATTGACTTGCTGTGCTCTCCATAATCTTTGTGAAAGTCAGGGAGAGACTTTTGACCCCATGTTGGATGATCCAACAGCTGCAGCACATCAACCAGTGGAGGCAGCGGTGCAGGGTGCACAGGAGCAGGGCAGAGATGTCAGAGATGCTGTGATGCAGTATTTGTGTAGGAATAGAAACTAGAAATGTCATTGCCTTAGTATTCATGTGCATACACATGTCAAAAGTTTGTATTTTGTAAATAAAATTTTGTACCCCTTTCAACTACACCTTCTCTATTGTTTATATTGGGTTAATTATGAAGCTATGAATGACTACACCCTAAAATACGTGAAGTTGTCCATGAGTCTGCAATCGGTGACATTTAGTACTTTTGTTCTGCTGCAAGTGTGATATCACACACAAGTGTCCGGACACATACTGATAACATGGTGTTTTGTGTGAGGAATTTGGACATGTGGGTATTTAATATGCCATTATAACGGCCTTTTCTTACCCCGTAGCATCTCAGGCAATTTTCCAGTGTGGGAAAAGTGACTTTGGCTAAGAAAGAACCTTCAGTATTCACCATACCATACAGATGACATGAAAACACTGCACTGCTTGAATTCCAAGTAGTAAAAGTATTTTGTTAACACACTGTGAGGATGCACTTCCTGACAGGGTTTCTTTTAGACCACAACTGCTCACACAGCGTAAAGCCACGTGAAAACTGTAGGGCACACTGTAATAGCCTCTGTGTATTTTTGTGAGGAATTCAGACATTTGTCTATTTCATATGTAATATCACTGTTACAAATACTGTGATATTCATTTAATGCATCTAAATTATATGTTAAAGTTTTTTCCAAATTTTCAGCAAAATGTAAATCAAAGCAGTGAGTAATCCAACAGCTATTAAATATCACTTTTGGTGTGATGCTGCTGTGTACTGTTATGCATTGCTCACCTCATGTAACCATGTGCCATTATAATGGCCTTTTCTTACCCCGTAGCATCCCAGGCAATTTTGATTAATTTGGACATTTAATTTGGACATGTGGATATTTAATATCACTGTTAAAAGTGCTAGGACAGCCATGTAATACAAATGGCTTACAAAATTACAACTGTCCACATTTTCTGTAAAGTGTACTTGTTAATGTTGAGTACAAAATTTGGAGGAGCGCCCCAAAGCCCTTTTTTCACCCCACATTCACCCACCCTTACAATGGCTAAGGTGAATATTTTGTGCACACAAAACCATTACCAGGGTTAGCCATATGAACATTTCTAAATACAGAACTGACAATATTATGTGTCCCAGTTACTGCACATGGATGTAAAGCTTGGACTTTAGCTGTTGGCTTTTAATGCATGTGTAAGCAGTTATTGGACTCCATAATATACTGCAATGGCATATTTTTCCCAACCGTTTTAACGATGGTAAGACCGTGAAAAAATTAGTAGTAACAGACAACACATGATGTCAACAGTCACTGGTTTATTCAACATTTTCAACAACACTAGTCATTGCTTATCTTGTGTGCATGCTACAGGACACTGTGGGGCGACTGGGTCACACACGCCGTCCGAGGTTTCCAAGGACCGCCAGGAGAGCGTTATGGAAGGAAGCATTTTGAGCCATCTCCTCCCTTCGTAGGGCGACTTCGGCCTCCCTGGCATGACGGGCCTCATCCACAAGCTGGTTTATAGTCTGCATTTGCAGGGAATGCTGTGCAAGCTGTTCCCGCTGTAGCTGTATCTGCTTACGGTGCTCTTCCCGTTCAGCATCTTGCATCGCGGCGGCGGCAAACACAGTGGCAAGCTCTCGTGTGGGGTTGCTCCGCTTCCTCTTGCCTACACCAAAGACAGAAGTTGGTGCTGGTCAGTAAAAGTAAGAGCAAAACATGTAGTGGTACATCTCCAAAAATTCAAACATAATGCAAAAGTTCGATATTTTTGGACACTCATTTCAGAAAGTGAGACCCATATATTATACAGAATCATTACACAGACAGTGAAATATTTTTAGAGTTTATTTATTTATTTATTGGCTTACAGCACCTGAAAATCCCAAATTACTTTTCTCGAAAAATAGATTGTTTCGTAAAAATGCTAAAAAAAGAAGTGTTCTGAAAAGTATGTAGATTTATGGAGAAACTGATTTCATTTTCATTTTCCAGCAGGAGTTAGCATTCCCCCCACAGTGCCAAAACTATCCAAACCTGTTGTAATGGCCATGGCATGACTGTGTTTGATTTGGCCATGAAACTCTCCTGGCATAAACCCCATATGGATTGTCAAGAAGATGACAGATACCATCTATATGAGTTTCACTTTCTGAAATGAGTCACAAAAAATCTCACTTTGCCATAACATTGCAATTATTGAGATGTAACTGTACACGGGAGACACACTGGTGAAAGTCAAGTGGTTGGGTTTGACAAAATTCCTTTGTTGTTGTGTATCAGAACTGTGCATCGGTACAGCAGATTTAGCAAATGCCCGGTTTATGTTTCAAATGCCTTGCTTTTTATGGTGGTCCCAGAAATGTTCATACAGTGGGCTCACCTGAATCATGACAATGAAGCATGTTGACTTTCAAAAGCAGAGTTTTGTGCTACAACAGCTCTGCACATGTACAGTGGGGCAAAAAAGTATTTAGTCAGCCACCAATTGCGCAAGTTCTCCCACTTAAAAGATGAGAGAGGTCTCCAATTTTCATCATAGGTATACCTCAACTATGAGAAACAAAATGAGAAAAAAAATCCAGAAAATCACATTGAAGGATTTTTAATGAATTAATTGGTAAATTCCTCGGTAAAATAAGTATTTGGTCACCTACAAACAAGCAAGATTTCTGGCTCTCACAGACCTGTAACTTCTTCTTTAAGAGGCTCCTCTGTCCTCCACTCGTTACCTGTATTAATGGCACCTGTTTGAACTCATTATCAGTATAAAAGACACCTGTCCACAACCTCAAACAGTCAGACTCCAAACTCCACTATGGCCAAGACCAAAGAGCTGTCAAAGGACACCAGAAACAAAATTGTAGACCTGCACCAGGCTGGGAAGACTGAATCTGCAATAGGTAAGCAGCTTGGTGTGAAGAAATCAACTGTGGGAGCAATCATTAGAAAATGGAAGACATAGAAGACCACTGATAATCTCCCTCGATCTGGGGTTCCACGCAAGATCTCACCCCGTGAGGTCAAAATGTTCACGAGAACGGTGAGCAAAAATCCCAGACCTGCAGAGAGCTGGGACCAAAGTAACAAAGGCTACATCAGTAACACACTACGCCGCCAGGGACTCAAATCCTGCAGTGCCAGACGTGTCCCCCTGCTTAAGCCAGCACATGTCCAGGCCCATCTGAAGTTTGCTAGAGAGCATGTGGATGATCCAGAAGTGGATTGGGAGAATGTCATATGGTCAGATGAAACCAAAATAGAACTTTTTGGTAAAAACTCAACTTGTCATGTTTAGAGGAGAAAGAACACCATACCTACTGTGAAACATGGGGGTGAAAACATCATACTTTGGGGCTGTTTTTCTGCAAAGGGACCAGGAAGACTGATCCGTGTAAAGGAAAGAATGAATGGGGCCATGTATCGTGAGATTTTGAGTGAAAACCTCCTTCCATCAGCAAGGGCATTGAAGATGAAACGTGGCTGGGTCTTTCAGCATGACAATGATCCCAAACACACCGCCCGGGCAACGAAGGAGTGGCTTCGTAAGAAGCATTTCAAGGTCCTGGAGTGGCCTAGCCAGTCTCCAGATCTCAACCCCATAGAAAATCTTTGGAGGGAGTTGAAAGTCCGTGTTGCCCAGCGACAGCCCCAAAACATCACTGCTCTAGAGGAGATCTGCATGGAGGAATGGGCCAAAATACCAGCAACAGTGTGTGAAAACCTTGTGAAGACTTACAGAAAACGTTTGACCTCTGTCATTGCCAACAAAGGGTATATAACAAAGTATTGAGATGAACTTTTGTTATTGACCAAATACTTATTTTACTGAGGAATTTACTAATTAATTCATTAAAAATCCTTCAATGTGATTTTCTGGATTTTTTTTTTCTCATTTTGTCTCTCATAGTTGAGGTATACCTATGATGAAAATTGGAGACCTCTCTCATCTTTTAAGTGAGAGAACTTGCACAATTGGTGGCTGACTAAGTACTTTTTTTCCCCACTGTACCTTTTCCAAGCATGTGATTCATGGTGTAAAATAAACAGCACAGCAACACCGCAGTGAGAAAATACACTTCACGGGTATGTGGGTCTATCATGAGGCTTGGATATTCACTTTGTACGTCACAGTTTTTTAAAAATGCACTTGTATAGCTGGAGATTTGGGCTCCGCTTGACATGAATCAATAAACTAAACCGTGTGTATATATTTTGACTATTGGGCTTTATCTGTGCGTGAACGTGTCGACGGATTTGTGCTACACAGTGACGGAGATGGACTTGGTTCTGGTGCCGGATGCTCAATGTCGCGAGCAGGAGAGCCCGGGGTGCTCGTGCCGAGGGAGGGGGCTCCGTCAGTGTGGAAGCAGAGTCTAGAAAGAAAGTACACACAATTGTATAACATTACAGTACAACATGTACGCAAAGCTTTTTAAAAAACGATTAGCATATTTCGCCGTTTTCCTTTCATAAGAGAATAGGTTGGATAGAGCCAGCATGACTCATGGCGAGCTAGCTAGTGCTGCTACCACTCTAATCGTGAGCCACGAGACAACGGCGTTGTACTTGTTATTATATAATTACAGTTAGCATGACACCAATAGGCTGGATAGAGCAAAAACATTAATGTCACAAAAAAACACTCACCGTCCATGGTTAACAGTATCGCCGAGGGCTCCACTTCAATCTCCCGCCCGTTGCTCGCTGGCCGGTTACCATAAATGGCGTCCATGAGCTCGAACTACTTCCACTGTTTGCGGTTTGCCCCGCTTCAACCGTTGTGGTCCTTTATGGCCCGGTACTCGCACTTCAGTTTTTTTAATTTGTCCTGACATTGTTTGACTGTTCGGGTGTACCCGCTGGTGGACAACTGCGCCACGACATCGTGAAATATCTTCTCATTCCGGTGGGCTCTGTCTAACTCCCTCTGGATCCAGTTGTCGCCCACAATGCTGAGAAAGGTGTTTACTTCCTCCTGGGACCACGGTCCAGAAGCAGAAGATTGTGAGCACGAAACTGAAACCATGATCTCTGCCGTTCGCAGTGAGTTCAAAAATGGCGGTTGCACTACAACGGCGCTGTGCTATGGTGCTACGCTTACTCTGATGACGCTATGCCCAGACCAATCAATGGCCAGCAGTGGCGTGACAAAACCGTACCGGTACGCTTCGGACCTGCTCTGGATCAGTCCTGATAAAATAGGAACAGTTCCAAAAAAAACAGAACCGTAAGGACTTCCGGTCCCTAATGGAAAAGCGGACAAAGGGTGCTGAACCGTACCGAACCGTACCGTACTGACCCTAGTGGAAAAGCGCCTATGTCTCCCAGCTGGTCTGGGAGCGCCTTGGTATCCTCTCTGAAGAGCTGGAGTGGGTGGCTGGGGAGAGGGAAGTCTGGGTTTCTCTGCTTGAACTGCTGCCTCCGCGACCCGGACCTCCCGAAGGGCGGTAGAAGATGGATGGATGGATGGATGGATAAAGAAGAGTGATTCCTATAGTCTATATGAGCCTTAGTCTATGTGAGAGTGATAACTGTGTAAAAGGGAAAATAAATTACTGTTCACATGGTTTTCAGCCACATGAAAGACAATTGCCTTTTGAAGTTCAGAGACATTCAAATAGCAAAAGACAGAAAAGACCAAAATGAAGGAAATTAAAATCACCAACAGTATTTTAAATCAGCAAATTTTACCCCCAGTTATCTTCTGAGGTGCACACATTTTACCAGCAACCTCCTTCAGCCAAGCTGGTAACCGCCAACAGCTCAGCTGAGCAGTTGGCTCTTTCAGACTGCAACCTTGTCACACTATGACTGATTTCATGACTTATTCAGCACCTGCGATTAACTAGAAGACACAGTAGAAGTTCTTCATGGCTCAAAGTAATTTCTCTGCCATATGCAAGGCATCTGCTGCACACAGTTGTTTAAAAAAATAATGAAATGGGGTGGTATCATCCTCACCACCTGGAGAGAGAGAGTTACTATGAGAAACACTGGCAGACATGTCTATGGACACATTGCTCCACAGTACAAGTCTGGGAAGTATTTAACTCAACTGCAGGTGTGTGCATGCATTTGGCGGCTAGAGGGCACCAGTCATCTTTGCAACGCATCCAAAGCAGAATGAAGGACTGCAATGTTTAATCAATAGTGCCAATGTAAAAGTAACAGATGCAATGTAATGTAGAACAAGTGTAAGGTGTGATTAATCTCAAATGAAGAGGGGTGTTATTGTAATGTTTTTACTAAACACTGAGCTCAAAACATGCTAGCGGATGCACATATACAAACAAAATATAATCAATCATCCAGTTTAGATGCGTAGTTGTGATTCTGACACGATTTGTGCATATCACAATGTACACACACACACACACACACACACCAGTAACAACTGTGGTTGTAGTTTTAGTGCTTCATTATCACACCGTGTTGCGTCAGTGTTGCTGCATCAGCCACATTCTGGATCTACTCATTACGCTCCTGTGTCACGAAACATTTTGGAATTCTTTATTAGTCACCACTAAAATGGAATGAACAGAAATTAATTGAAACATAACTGGAGATGACCTCATCATGAAATATTAATAGGCTATTTGTTAAGGCTGATATTATGATGTCAAGACACGTTTTAGAATCTGTTTATTTCCAACGTGCACAGTGATTGACATATGGCACTAGTGATTTAACGTACGCATACAATTTGTTCACACGTACTAGTATACTTACAGGTGAATGTAATGTACAGAATCAGTTACCATAACTGTACTGAATCACTTATGAAAATGTAGCTTCAATGGTGTGTTAGATCTGCTACTTAGGAATCTCGTACATTCCATTGATTGACAGCTCTCCTAGCCCATCTACAGCCTCTGTGTTGGGACGTTCGCAAATGATTTGTTCAAATGTACTAGTTTTTATGGGTGAACATACTGTAGTGAATCACTGACCAGAACTGTACTGGAAGCCAGAGATGGCCAGCTGAATCACCCACCTAGGCAGCAAATGAACCCCGCCCGCTCCGTTCAGCTGACTAAGTTCAGTGAGTGGTAGGGATTCATTCATTCATTCATTCATTCATCCCATCATTCCCGGAATGATGGGATCTACGTTTCACTAAAATGTAAAGAGCCACTTACAGTTTACTAAAATGTACTAGTTCAGTTCAGTTCGTTCATTTAAAAGTTTCTTTGAAAGAGTCATACACCAAATCACTTAGTGCTGTACTGAAGCTCTAACTGCCTACCACTCAGTGAACTGAAAATGGGCTGAAGTGAGCAGGTGGGACTCGTTTACTGCTCTCTAGTACATTCACTGAACTGAGAGTCGGCTGAACGGAGCAGGCGGAGCTTGTTTGCTTTGAAGGTGCATGATTCAGTTGGTCATCCCTGGCTTTTCATACAGTTCTGGGATTCTGTACAGTACGTTCAGCTTTAAAAACTACATTCAAATGAATTGTTTACAAAAGTTGCAGTAGCAGTGGTAGGCAGTTAGAGCTCCAGTACAGCACTGAGTGATTCGGTGTGCAAAAATTTCGAACCGCTCATTTTAACAAATAACTGGGAGTGACTCAGTACATCTTAGTGAACTGTGGATCCCATCACTTGATTGCAGCTGTGCAAACCCGGAGATGCCTTTTATTGGGCAGCCCAACCACCGCAACGCACGTGCAGCAGAATGTTAAACAGATTCAACATGGTGTTGCCTCAGCGGTAAACTTTCTCCAATATCTTGAAAACAAAGAAGTGGAAAGTGAGTCTGAAAAATGTTTGAGGCGAAAAATATGTTGTTTAATTGCTGAATCTCTTTTCTGACACACACATCTGTTTGTTTAAAAGTTTTTAGTTTGTTAAATCCAACAGCAGCAAAAAAAAAAAAAAAAAAAAAAAATGCCTATAATGCACTGCAAAGTGTTTCACATAGACAGTGAATGGGAAGTGGAGCAAAGACACTGCAAATCATCAAGACACATACTGGCTACATGCAGTGGTGTGAAAAAGTGTTTGCCCCTTTCCCGATTTCTCATTTTTTTGTATGCTTTTCACCCTTAAATGCTTCAGATCATGAAACAAATTTAAATATTAGACAAAGATAACACAAGTAAACACAAAATGGAATTTTTAAATGAAGGTGTTTATTATTAAGGGTAAAAAAACACTCCAAACCTACATGGCCCTGTGTGAAAAAGTGACCCCCCCCCCCCCTTGTTAAAACTAAAATTAACTGTGGTCTATCACATCTTTGGAAAGCTGAGTTCAATTTCTCTAGCCACACCCAGGCCTGATTACTGCCACACCTGTTCTCAATCAAAAAATCACTTAAATAGGACCTGCCTGACAAAGTGAAGTAGACCAAAAGATCCTCAAAAGCTAGACATCATGCTGCCATACAAACAAATTCAGGAACAAATGAGAAATGAAGTAATTGAGATCTATCAGTCTGGAAAAGGTTATAAGCCATTTTCTAAAGTTTTGGGACTCTGGTGAAAACATAGAACAGTGGTGAACCTTCCCAGGAGCAGCCGGCCAACCAAAATTACCCCAAGAGTGCAGAGACGATTCATCCAAGAGATCACAAAAGACCCCACAACAACATCCAAAGAACTGCAGGCCTCACTTGCCTCAGTTAAGGTCAGTGTTCATGACTCCACCATAAGAAAGAGACTGGGCAAAAATGGCCTGCATGACAGAGTTCCAAGATGAAAACCACTGCTGAGCAAAAAGAACATAAAGGCTTGTCTCAGTTTTGCCAGAAAACATCTTGATGATCCCCAAGACTTTGGGGAAAATACTCTGTGGACTGACAAGACAAAAGTTGAACTTTTTGGAAGGTGTGTGCCCCATTACATCTTCCGTAAAAGTAACACAGCATTTCAGAAAAGGAACATCATACCAACAGTAAAACATGGTGGTGGTAGTGTGATGGTCTGGGGCTGTTTTGCTGCTTCAGGACCTGGAAGACCTGCTGTGGTAAATGGAACCATGAATTCTGCTGTCTATCAAAAAAAATCCTGAAGGAGAATGTCCGGCCATCTGTTCGTGACTTCAAACTGAAGCACACTTGGGTTCTGCATTAGAACAATGATCCAAAACACACCAGCAAGTCCACCTTTGAATGGGTTTAGAAAAACAAAATCAAGACTTTGGAGTAGCCTCGTCAATATCCTGACCTGAATCCCACTGAGATGCGGTGGCATGACCTTAAAAAGGTGGTTCATGCTCGAAAACCCTCCATTGTGGCTGAATTACAACAATTCTGCAAAGATGAGTGGGCCAAAATTCCTCCACAGCGCTGTAAAAGACTCATTGCCAGCTATTGCAAATGCTTGACTGCAGTTGTTGCTGCTAAGGGTGGCCCAACCAGTTATTAGGTTTAGGGGGCAATCACTTTTTCACACAGGGCCATATAGGTTTGGATTTTTTTTCCACTTAATAATAAACACGTTCATTTAAAAAATGAATTTTGTGTTTACTTGTGTAATCTTTGTATAATATTTTAATTTGTTTGATGATCTGAAACATTTAAGTGTGACAAACATACAAAAAACTGAGAAATCAGGAAGGGGGCAAACACTTTTTCACACCACTGTACAAGTACACAGTGAACGTACTGCGAGCGCAGCGATTGAACCCTGCCTGCTCCCTTCAGCCATGTATTTTCAGTTCAGTGATGCCATGTTGGTGTTGTGTCACTGATAGAGCTTGTTAACATGTTTTCATTTTTGAAAACTCAAAAATGTGAAAGAGGCACCTGTTTTTATTCTGTCACTTAGTTGTGATACGCCATTGCTGACAAGGCTGAGTCCATCCTGAACTCCAATATCAGAATCCCTAACTCCAGCAACTGTTACTTTAAACACTATGGTTAAAGGTGCACTGGGCACTATAAATATGTTTAGACAATTTTGTAAAACAGTATTTTCAAACTTGTGGTGCAAAATGACAAAATCTGCATTCAGACTGTACGTTTGAAAAACTTGCTTTTATAAATTTTTTCTTTGCCACTGGTCCCATACAGATGAATAACATGCAATAAAACCATGACAATGGTTTGAGCATGTTAGCATTTAGACAACAAGGAAGAGGATATCGGCTGTGAGTTGAGTGGGGCAGTCTATAGCAGGGATGGACAACTTTGGTGGTAGTGAGTGTTGTGTTGGAGATTGCGCTCTTATTTGTGTGGTACGGGTGGTGGCTGTACCTTCTGGTTCTGCCGCCACCTGTGGCTGTAAGAGGACAGTGGGCAGGAGGGGCGGTCTCCTTGCCACCTCTTCTGCCTGATGGTTGTGGCTGTTCTGAATAGTGACATGGTTGTAGACCCAGTGAACAGACTCGGACACCGAAATAGATGCAGTTATATTTATTAACAATAATGTGTGGATGTGAGTGTGTGGATGTGTGATCTTGCAGCAGCTGGGGGAGAGCAGAACGTCGTACGACCTGGCAACCCTATGGACAAACAGAGGCAGGACAGTTAGTGGCAATACAGGTGGAGATGTGCAGTTTAATCCTGGGCTTACTGTTTGCAGAGATGTGGTGACGCTTAGGTTCAGCTCGGCGGCTGTGGCCAGGAGGACAGCGTCCACTGATCCGGCTGCTGCTTGTAGAGGGTGAATACGTGTCAAGTGGAGTTGTGCGGCTCGGTCCGCCGCCAAGGAGGAGAGAGGTCTGCCGCCACAGAGCTCCGCCTGTGCACAGGGTACTGAGAGTGGATTAGGGAGAATGAGCGATGGCTTACTTGGGTAATGGAGGTTTCCTTCCTGACGCCAGCTGGCAGAGGGTTGGAAGCAAGGGCGAAGGCAGGCTGAGGCTAGGAACTCTGGAACAACGAAGAAGGCGTGAGTGGGTCTCATGAAGGTTGACAGACAACTCTGCATGGATCCCAGGGCAGCGTGGTTTAAATAGCCCAGGCCGTGATGAGGAACAGGTGTGTGCGCAGCTGACGGGAATGATACTTGGATGGATACTTTATTGATCCCCAGAGGGAAAACTGAGGGCATCCACCTGGATGGATGAAGCAGCCACGGTACGGCGCTATCCTTTTACCATTCACACACGCATTCACACCTAGGGCCACTTTAGAGTCTCCAATTAACCCAACCTGCATGCAAAATGATAAGCAAAGAGAAATTTCAGACAGTAATTAACAAAAAAGCCAAAAAGAAAAGAAATATGACGATGAAGAAAAAATGTTTTTAAAATATTAGAAGAATGTGATCAAAGTAAAAAATGTTTTTATTGATAAATATGCTACATTTCTAGTTTAAATTAGCCTTTTTCTGCAAATCTATATTTTATTTTGGTATTAGATGTGCAAGCTTCTACTGATAAATTTGCATCATTTTATTTAAAAATTTATAACTTTAGTTGGACTGTTTTTTTTTTCTAAATTAGTGTTTTTCTGTCGTAAATTTGTCATTTCTTATATAAGTAAATTTGCCTTTCAGTTTGAAACTTGTTACTGTAAATACTCCTCAATGAGGAGCTGTAGCATTTATTGTTGTTTAATTAAAAGCAGCCTACTCTGTACATTTACTGCTCTTCACAGCCTATTAATGCGGTCTCAGCATGCAACACATACAGTCATGTGAAAAAATTAGGATACCCTGTATAAGCCTGTGTGTGTGGGTTTGTTTTTTTTTAACATATTTGGACATATGGATATTTAACCTCTTGACTGTCTATTTCATGGACAGATCGCATGCCCCTAGTGGCACAGCGCAGCACTGCACCTGTCAAGTGACATGACATGCAAAAGCTCTGCTCAGCTGTACTGAGGATTTGTACTGATTATGCCCGTTCACAAGGTGGCAGACACGCGTTGGCTGACATGGATACACCAAAGAGGAAGAAATACATTTTCTTCTTCTACTATGCGATTAGAAAACAAATATGGCTGTTACCGATCAGTGTGGAGTGCGGAAGGAGGCGCAAATTCTGCAGCAAATGCTCCTGAATTTGCCAACTATGGTTCAAAAAAGAGATTATTTAGCTTATGAAGGTAAATGTTTACATTTACAAACATTTTGTTATAAGAGAGGGTTATAACGAGCGCAATACTGGTTGATTTGACCTACAGGCGGCTACAGCGGTACGTGACCGAGGGGACAATCACTCCACTTCCGTGCAGTTTCATAAGATAAATAGCGCCAGGATAAAAGCGAAATTGAGGTGAGATAATTGTAAGAGTGTGTGGATGTGGGAGAAAAACCACAAATGCCCGACAGAAGAGAAAATAGCAACCAGCATGGACAAAAATTGACGCAGCACCTGACTAACAGTAAGTGACAAATGTCTGTGTTTGTTATTGTTTTGCTTACATTGTACTGCATTGTATTGATTTTCTGGTTCATATACTTTGAAGATAACAAAATAACCAAAACAAGAAACAGTGACAAAATCAGAACCATTCTTTGTGTAAATATGTCCAAAGTCCACTTTTAACAGTTATGAATTTGATATGGCTGCCACAGCATTATGCAAATTAGATGCGTAAATTTATGCCTATCTGAAACTTTGGATCATATTCTACATCTTTCTAATTGACAGTAAGCCATTATCTCTTACAACTTTCAAGTTATAACCTTGGAAATCTGACATCTGAGCTGAATATTTTCTTGAAAAAAATCTTTACCACTCTTGACCACTAGGGATCATGTTGCAGTTTGGCGACATACACAGTCAAAGGATTAATTTCACTGTTTAAAATACTGGGAGATTCATGTAATACAACTAAATAATTAAAAATGAATTAAAGACTTTTTTCAAATTTTCTGTAAAATATAATTCTATACAAATGGTGACGAATAAATTAGGCCCCCCCCTATCTTTTTTAGGACACCCCGCATTCATTCCCACTTAAAATGGCTAAAATAAATGTTTAAAAATGCAAATAAAAACAAAAACAAGGTTAGACATAGATATGTGAACATTTCTTAATAAAGAACTGAATATTTAATGGGGTATCCTAGTTTTTTCACATGACTGTACATAACTTAAAAGATGTACTCTGGAGCACACTGCTTCCTCTATCTGTGGCTCCCTCACTCTTGCTCGACCACTCACAGAGCGGCATCTAGATTTCGATTACAGCTTCCTTTGCTGGCAGACTTTATAACTGCATTTAAGAATGCAGTTTCAAATACGTTCAAACGGGATATTAATAAATAATTGATTTTTGGAAATGGACTGCCGGGCCGCAGTGGATGACTTCGGGTGCTGCATGCAGCCTGCAGGCCACAAACCACCAGTTACCCATCCCTGGTCTGTAGTATAACAAGTATAAACCATCTGCAACTGATATTATCCCATCTCTTTATTTGTCTTAAAGGGCTTCCACACCTAATCCGTTTGGTCCAGACTTTCAGACTTTTCAGTTTGATCCTGACCATTATTTTCGGTGCAGGGTTTCCTCTGGTAATGTTTCTCAGTGGTGGGCCACCTCGCCAGAAAATTTACTGCCTCACCAAGACGGAGATATGAATTTAAGAAAAAAATATGAATCAATGACCTTCCGCAAGCGCGCACACAAACAACGCGCGTGGCCGTCATCCGTGCGGAGTTTAGAAGCACCCCGCCCACACGAGCTTTCCAGTCAGTCAGCAGGCAGTGTCTCGCTAGTGGCAGCAGCATCTTTGTGGAAAAGGAGTGAAAACCGGGAAGTCAAACAGCAGAAATGGACTCTATTTGAAAAAAAACTTTGTGAAAAAGTCCGCTGTTACTTCATTGGTGAAAATCCTGGCACATCAGTGCTTTGGCGCTACCTATCGGGCAGGAGTGAAACTACAAACGATGGTTGTGTGCATGCGTCAACTGCTTGGCCTGGGTAGATGAAAAAAGTGAGCATGTACAGCGCTGTGTGTATGCCGGGCTTGTCCAAAGCGTACACAGACCAAGGCAGACTAGAGGGGAAATGCAGCATGAATAAGATAAGATAAGATAAGCCTTTATTAGTCCCAAAATGGGGAAATTCCAGGATTGCAACAGCACAGGGATAGCAACACTCAGAGCAACAATCAGAATGCAAGAAAAAACAAGAGCAGCTAGTATACATATGTACATATTAATATAAATATATATATATATATATATATATATATATGTATATATATACAGTATATACTGTATATATATATAGACACACAGTGCAGAGCATTGTGGTTCTAAGCTCTCTCTCTGCGGATGTGGTGGGCCAGCTGGATGTCTTTGGGCATGATGGTGACCCTCTTGGCGTGGATGGCGCACAGGTTGGTGTCCTCGAAGAGACCCACCAGGTAGGCCTCGCTGGCCTCCTGCAGAGCCATGATGGCGGAGCTCTGGAAGCGCAGGTCGGTCTTGAAGTCCTGAGCGATCTCCCTCACCAGGCGCTGGAAGGGCAGCTTACGGATCAGCAGCTCCGTGGATTTCTAGTAGCGACGGATGTCTCTCAGAGCCATGGTACCGGGCCTCTAACGGCGAGGCTTCTTCACTCCGCCGGTGGCCGGAGCGCTTTTCCGAGCAGCCTTGGTGGCCAGCTGCTTCCTGGGGGGCTTTTCCTCCAGTAGATTTACGGGCGGTCTGTTTGGTTCTTGCC
Source organism: Pholidichthys leucotaenia (assembly GCA_020510985.1). Lineage (NCBI taxonomy): Eukaryota > Metazoa > Chordata > Actinopteri > Cichliformes > Pholidichthyidae > Pholidichthys > Pholidichthys leucotaenia. The sequence continues at coordinate 455,787,690 of CM035836.1, forward strand.
ATCGCTCTTTATTATTCTGTCTTATATTTCTTGCACGCCGCCTAAATTCCAGCCCGGCAGCCGCGTCGTTTTCGCTTCAGTTCTCCCGGTATGTCGAGTTTCTCCGTTAGCACCGGGTGGCGGTTGAGTGCTAGCTAGCTCTTCCCTGCTGTATCGTCTCCTGCTGTAAACAGAGGCTCCGTCCGCCGACTCGGGAGACCTTTGGGGCGATCTGTGTGTCCGTGATATATATAGAGTGAAAGGTGTGCCGGATCAGAAAGTTATCACCGGGTCAGAAAGACCCGGTGATAACAGCATAACCCGGTGAATAAGGCTTGACTGTCCGACTGAAACATGAGTTTATTAAAGTACTTTAAACGTGGGAAAAAATCATAAGAGGTATGTAAGCGCTGGAGGCATTTACCATGGTTTTAACCCCCTGGAAACGTGAGCAATTACGGAAGAGTCGCTTAGCTAAGAGATGTGGTTAAAATTCATATGCAGCCGGCGTCATATGAAGGGAAAGGCAAGGGAGACTGATGAATTGCTGAGGATATATTTCACCAGCCACTACAATATTAAGTTATGCTCCCAATTATGTACCGGTACCTGGCAAGTTAAGATGCCTGAAATTCACGAAGTCAATGACTTTAATCTGTCAGCAGCCTTCAGACAAACTGAATGTGCCAGCATTTGGATTTCAAAATAAGGGAGGTTTTTTTCTTGGTGGTGAGGAGATTTCTAAAAAAAAAAAACTATAAATATATGAATGAATGAATGAATGAATGAATGAATGAATGAATGAATGAATTTTATTTATTTCGGATAGTACATTACAGGTTAAAAGAAACTGTATAATATAACAACAAGGTCAAATTAGACAAAGACTCCTTCTACTATACAATTCCACGTGAGTTATCCGAAATGGGTGATGGCTGAAGCCGCAGCTTATATTGCCCACCCATATTCCATCCAAGAAATTCAAAGGAGAAAAAAGAGAAAACAAGACAAGAGCGATTACAATTTAAAACAAGGCTAAGACAAAATGTGACTGAGAGAAAAAGAAAACTGAGCTAGTCTAAGTTAAGCGGTTACTATTCAAAAACAAATCTAAGACATAGTGTCACAGAGAAAAAAAGAAAAAAAGAAAAAAACTAAGCTACAACACAACACAGGTTGGAAATGTCAATCCTTATGTGAGTTTACATGTCGTCTTGTAAATATGTTTGGAGTATTTCTTCCTTTAGTTTTTGTTTAAATTGTCCAAGCTTTGTACATGATTTTAATTCAGGTCCAAAATCGTTCCATAATCTGACTCCTTGCACTGAAATACAGTGTTGCTTGGTGGTTGTTCTCACTGTAGGCTTTTGAAATATACATGTTCCTCTGAAGTGATATCGTTTCTCCCTTGCTTGGAACAACTTTTGGATATTTGCGGGCAGTGATAGATTCTTCACTTTGAACATTATTATTGCGGTTTTAAAGTCAATCAGATCTTTCAACTTGAGAGTTTTTTGTTTAAGAAAAAGTGGGTTTGTTGGTTCCCTGTAAGCTGCTTTGTTGATTATTCTAATAGCTCTCTTTTGAAGCATAAAGAGTGGATATATGTTTGTTTTATATGTATTTCCCCATACTTCATTACAATATGTCATGTATGGGAGTATTAATGAATGGTACAAGGTGTATAGTGTGGGTTGATTCAGCAAATTTTTCACTCTGTGTAATATTGCAATTGATTTGGATACTTTACCTTTTATATAATTAATATGTGGCTTCCAACACAGTTTGTTATCAATTATTACTCCAAGGAATTTAGTTTCGGATACCCTTTCAATCTCTACACCATTTACACTGAGTTTGGGTACTGGGTTGTTGTGATGGTTGTTAAAGACTATAAATTTTGTCTTGCTTAAATTGAGCGTTAATTTGTTTGAATCAAACCACAGTTTCAGCTTTCCTAATTCCTTTCCGAGTGTATCCAGAAGTTGTTCCAAATTGTTTCCACTGCATAGCAGATTAGTGTCATCAGCAAACAATATTAAGTCCATTTTTTCTGAAACTTTACATATATCATTTATATACATATTGAATAATAATGGTCCCAAAACTGAACCCTGTGGGACTCCACAGGTGACCTTCAGTAACTCTGAGTTTTTGCTGTTAACACATGCAAACTGATATCTATTCTTTAAGTAACTACTTAACCAGGACAGTGCTACCCCTCTAATACCATATATTAATACTTAATATATAGAAATATTATAACAGAAATAATGGCATCCTTGGTCATTTAAGTTAATTTAAATCATTAAATACAATTTTATTAATATTTTTTTCTTTGTAATGAGAGTTAAATTATTGTTCTGTTCTGACTGCAAAGTTATGGTCAAAAATATAAATTGTTGTAAGGAAAAAGTAAAAAAAAAATACCACAGTATGTTTCAAATTTATTTAAAAAACAGTAATTTTATTAAAAAAAACCCAGACCAAAATAAGCCATAAAATAATCCACAAATTTATAATAAAGTTTCGAATGTACAAGAAAAGTCAATTTTACAAGAGAAAATTACAAATTTGAGGAAAATAGTTTCAAATTTAAATAAATTTACACAGAAAAGTAGAAAACTATAAGAAAATTGTTGTAAATTTTGGAGAAAACTTCAAACCTTCAAGACTGAAGTCATTACTCAAGTTTTAAGTGGGTGCTCTTTGTACCCTTAACTAGAAATTTTTGGTTGTCTCCTTTAATTTACATGGCACTTGATATTTTCTAACCTGTTTGTATACCACCATAGACAGAGAGAGAAGCTGAATTAGACAGAGCTCAGAGAGGGCAAGATGAGACAGAAGAGAGGAGCCAAGGAGAGGAAAGTGTTCAGGCAGAGGGTCCAGGAGAGGTGAGAGCAGAGGAAGGAGAGAAGGATGGCACCAGTAAAAAGTCCAAATACAGGACGTCTGGGTGGGACCCCAAATGGCCCAATATTCCAGCATTCAAGCCTTGGTGGTACAATACTTCAAATTGTAAGTTCCATATGCACAGCAGTGGCTCAGGAGGTAGAGTGGGTCGTCCAATAACCGGATGGTTGGCGGTTCGAATCCCGCGCTCCCCAGATTTCCTGCCGTTGTGTCCCTGGGCAAGACACTTTACCCACCTTGCCTCCAGTGTCCATAACAATGGGAATGTGTATAAATGTTCGGTGGTGGCTGAAGAGGCCACTGACCCGGATTGGCAGCCACGTTTCTGTCAGCCTGCCCCAGAGCAACTGTGGCTACAATAGTAGCTTACCACTACCATTGTCTGTCTGGGGTGAATGAATAATGTATCTGTTAAAAGCATCTTTGAGTGTCTATGATAAAGTGCTATATAAATCTGATGCATTATTATATGCAAAGTTACTGTGCAAAATGAAAAAAAGAAATAAATAGTATAAAATTAACATGTTCATGCATATGTGTCCCCCATCCATCCATCTGTCCATCTTCTACCGCTTTTCCAGAGGTCCGGGTCGTGGAGGCAGCAGTTCAAGCAGAGAAGCCCAGACCTTCCTCTCCCCAGCCACCTGCTCCAGCTCTTCAGAGAGGATACCAAGGCATTCCCAGACCATCTGGGAGACATACTCTCTCCACCGAGTCCTGGGTCTGCCCCGGGGTCTCCTCCCAGTGGGACATGCCCGAAACACCTCAAGTGGGAGGCGTCCAGGAGGCATCCTAATCAGATGCCCATACCATGTCAACTGACTCCTTTCAATGTGGAGGAGCAGCAGTTCTACTCTGAGCCTCTCCCGGATGACTGAGCTCCTCACCCTGTCTCTGAGGGTGAGTCCAGCAATCCTACGGAGAAAGCTCATTTCAGCCGCTTGTATCCGCGATCTCGTTCTTTCGGTCATAACCCAAAGCTCGTGACCATAGGTGAGAGTAGGAACGTAGATTGACTGGTAAATCAACAGCTTTGCCTTAGAACTCAGCTCCCTCTTCACCACAACAGACCGGTACAACGTCCACATCACTGCAGATGCTGCTCCAATCTGTCTGTCAGTCTCTTGCTCCATTCTCCCCTCACTCGTGAATAAGACCCCAAGATACTTAAACTCCTCCACTTGGGGCAGGAGCCTGTCCCCAACCCAGAGAGGACAATCCACCTTTTTTCCGGCTGAGGACCATGGACTCGGACTTGGAGGTGCTGATTCTCATCCCAGCCGCTTCACACTCAGCGGCAAACCATCCCAGCAAGAGCTGTAGGTCGTTGCTGGATGAAGCCAACAGGACAACATCATCTGCAAACAACAGAGATGAGATCCTGTGGTCACCAAGCATGACACCCTCCATTCCCTGGCTGCGCCTAGAAATCCTGTCCATAAAAATTATGAACAGGATCGGTGACAAAGGGCAGCCCTGGCGGAGTCCAACTCTCACTGGGAATGAGTCCGACCGAGTGTTGGCAATACGAACCAAACTCTCACAACGGTCGTACAGAGACCGAATAGCTCGTAACAACAAGCCTGATACCCATACTCCCGAAGCACCCCCCACAAAAAACCACAAGACCGCGGTCAAATGCCTTCTCCAAGTCCACAAAACACATGTAAACTGGTTGGGCAAACTCCCACGAACCCTCGAGAATTCTCGAGAGGGTAAAGAGCTGGTCCGATGTGCCATGGCCAGGACGAAAACTGCATTGCTCCTTCTGAATCCGAGGTTTGACCAACGGCTGGACTCTCCTCTCCAGTACCTTGGCATAGACCTTCCCAGGGAGGCTGAGGAGTGTGATCCCTCTAAAGTTGGAGCACACCCTCCAGTCCCCTTTTTTGAAGAGAGGAACCACCACCCCGGTTTGCCAAGCCAAAGGCACTGCCCCCGACCTCCACGCAATGTTGCAGAGGCATGTCAACCATGACAACCCTACAACATCCAGGGCCTTGAGGTACTCAGGGCAAATCTCGTCCACCCCTGGGGCCCGGCCACCAAGGAGATTTTTAACCACCTTGGCGACCTCAGCCCCTGTGATAGGCAAGTAATCCCCCTTGTCCATAAACCCTGCTTCCTCTGTGGAAGGTGTATCAGTGGGATTGAGGAGATCCTCGAAGTATTCCTTCCACCGCCGGACGATATCCCCAGTCGAAACCAACAGTGCCCCATCTGCACCATACACAGTGTGGACAGGGAGCTGCTTTCCCCTCCTGAGCTGCTGGACAGTTTGGCAGAATCTCTTCGAGGCCAACTGAAAGTCTTGTTCCATGGCCTCACTGAACTCCTCCCATACCCGGGTTTTTGCTTCAGCAACCACCCGAGCTGCACTCCGTTTGGCCTGCCGGTACACCTCAGCTGCTTTGTGAGTCCCACAAGCCAACCAAGCCTGATAGGATTCCTTCTTCAGCTTAATGGCCCCCCTCACCACTGGTGTCCACCACTTGGTTCGGGGGTTGCCACCACGAGATGCATCGATCACCTTGCGGTCACAGCTCTGGGCTGCTGCTTGAACAATAGAGGTGGAGAACATGGCCCATTCAGACTCCATGTCTCCAGACTCCCTCGGAATGTGGTTGAAGTTCTTCCAGAGGTGGGAGTTGAAGACCTCCCGGACAGGGGCCTCAGCCAGACGTTCCCAGCACACCCTCACTATACGTTTGGGTCTACCAGGTCTGGCATCCTCCCCTGCCATCGGATCCAACTCACCACCAGGTGGTGATCAGTTGACAGCTCTGCACCTCTCTTTACTCGAGTGTCCAAGATATACGGTCGCAGGTCTGATGACACGATAACAAAATCAATCATCGATCTGCAACCTAGGGTGTCCTGGTGCCAGGTGCACATATGGACACCCTTATGCTTGAACATGGTGTTCGTTATGGACAAACTGTGGTTAGCACAGAAGTCCAATAACTGAACACCACTCGGGTTCAGATTGGGCAGGCCGTTCCTCCCAATCACCCCCCTCCAGGTTTCATTGTCATTGCCCACGTGCGCATTGAAGTCCCCCAGTAGGACAATGGAGTCTCCAAGAGGAGCACAATCCAGCACCCCAGTCACAGACTCCAAAAAGGGTGGGTACTCTGAACCATCATTTGGTGCATAGGCACAAATGATGGTCAGGACCCGTTTCCCAAACCGAAGGCACAGGGAAGCAACCCTTTCGTCCACCGGGGAAAACTCCAGTTTAGAGGCAGCAAGGTGGGGGGATACAAGAATACCCACCCCTGCTCGTCGCCTCTCTCCCGGCGCAACTCCAGAAAAGGCCAAGCTCCAGCCCCTTTCCAGGAGACTGGTTCTGGAACTGGAGCTGTGTGTTGAGGTGAGGCCCACCCTATGCAGGACATACTGAACGCACTGAGGAGCTCATTTAGCAGTAGACTACATCATCCTAGGTGTGCAACCGAGAGGTTTCGCAGGTCCTTCCTACCTACGGCTGTCAAACTGTATAACCTAAGCAGGGCTGCTCGCAGAGATAGCAAAAAAACATGACGACCTAATAGTATTGAATGCAAAAGACGCAATAGACTTACACAAATGGTCCCCTCCAGTATACAACTAGGACAATATCAGTCGCTACAGAGGGTGACAATATGTATGGGTGCATATTCATACTATGCAGGATAACTAAGTAGACGGTTATGCTGTTTATTCCATCTAGCTACAATGCTCCGCACTGTGTACAGTATATATATTTATATATTTATGTGTGCATATGTATATTCACTGCTCTTATTTTTCTTATCTTCTTAATTATTGCTTTGAGTGTTGCTATCCCTGTGCTGTTGCAATCCTGGAATTTCCCCATTGTGGGACTAATAAAGGCTTATCTTATCGTATCTTATCTTATCTTATATCTAGCCGGTATCTCTCAACCTCGTACACCAGCTCAGGCTCCTTCCCCACCAGAGAGGTGACATTCCACATACCAAAAGCCAGTTTAGAAAGCTTGGGATCAGTCCGCCAAGGTCTCCGCCTTTGACCACCACCTAATCCACATAGCACTGGACCCCCATGATCCCTCCGGCAGGTGGTGAGCCCACTGGAGGGCGGACCCATGTAACTCCTTCAGGCTGAGCCCGGCCGGGTCCCATGGGTGGAAACCTGGCCACCAGACACTAGCCATCGAGCCCCTCCCCCAGGCCTGGCTCCAGGGTGGGGCCCCGGTAACCCCATACTGGGCGGGGTACACTGAATCCTTGATCTAGAATTTATCATGATAGTCTGTTGGATCGTTCTTAGTCTGACCCTTCACCCAGGACCAGTTTGTCTTGGGTGACCCTATCAGAGGCAAATTGCCCCGGACAGCATAGCTCCTGGGATCACTGGGGCACGCAAACCCCCTACCACGATAAGGTGACGATCCATGAGGGGTGTGTGTGTCCACCCCCCCCCCCCCCCACCCGGAAAAATATGTTGCCATCGCACCAAGGTCTTTAGGCCAGAGGAAACACTGAGGTGTGAAACCTTCCCTGAACCACGGTCCAGACCAAGGAGCCGGAATTTATTCCAGTAAAAAGAGATGATCTTGGTCCAGATCATATTAAACCTTGGTTCAGTTTGTGAGAAGTGTGAAAGCAATTTCTGGACCAAACACAATAAGCTACAGCAGTTAAAAAGAAGAAAACCGTACTGTGGTAGCACTTGGCAAGAGGAAAAGGCAGTTTTTTTTTAAAAATTGACATAATGCTTGTATATTGGTATAAATAGTCAATTTAAAACATCATAAAAATGCAGAAGTTTAATAGATTTTTGGAGAGGATGTGACAGAGAGTATATGAAAGACTGGACAAGTATTGCCACCAGAAGGTCATCATGGCTGATAAGAAGAATGGACATCCTTTTTCAGTGAAGACCTGGATGCTATTCTAGCCCCACTAAACTAGTTAAACTCTTAATGTGGTGGAGTCTTCCCCAGTTTCAGCTTAAAGTGTGGTTCATGATGTGCCCCAAACTGCATAAAACACCTCAAAGGGTTGCACGGTGGCGCAGTGGTTTAGCACTGTGGCAGCACAGTTTACCCTCGGCCGGGGGATCGCGGGGATCATGAGATCGTGGGTTCGATCCCAGCCCCCGACCAACAGTGAGCTGTGTGGAGTTTGCATGTTCTCCCCGTGTTGCGTGGGTTTACTCCGGGATTTCTCCGGTTTCCTCCCGCACACCAAAAAACATGTAGGTTTAGGGCGCTCGCGCACGCAGCGACCGGCAGCCGGTGGCTTGTCACCAGACTGCAAACCAAATCTACCTACGGGTACAAATAAGTAACAAAAAAAAAAAACAAAACAAAAAAAAAAAAAGGGTGAGTAGCATATTTGCTTACTCTCACATCTGTAGTAACCACATAAATGTTGTCATGACAACAGGATGTAGGTGTGTCACATAAAGTAGTTTGTTTTGCTTGAATAAGGAGCAACTCATTTGTGCCTATGCACCAAATGATGTTTCAGAGTACCCACCCTTTTTGGAGTCTGTGACTGGGGTGCTGGAGGGTGCTCCTCCTGGAGACTCCATTGTCCTACTGGGGGACTTCAATGCGCACATGGGCAACGACAGTGAAACCTGGAGGGGGGTGATTGGGAGGAACGGCCTGCCCGATCTGAACCCGAGTGGTGTTCAGTTATTGGACTTCTGTGCTAACCACAGTCTGTCCATAACGAACACCATGTTCAAGCATAAGGGTGTCCATATGTGCACCTGGCACCAGGACACCCTAGGCCGCAGGTCGATGATCGATTTTGTTATCGTATCATCAGACCTGCGACCGTATGTCTTGGACACCCGAGTAAAGAGAGGTGCAGAGCTGTCAACTGATCACCACCTGGTGGTGAGTTGGATCCGATGGCAGGGGAGGAAGCCATTCAGACCTGGTAGACCCAAACGTATAGTGAGGGTGTGCTGGGAGCGTCTGGCTGAGGCCCCTGTCCGGGAGGTCTTCAACTCCCACCTCCGGAAGAACTTCAACCACATTCCGAGGGAGTCTGGAGACATGGAGTCTGAATGGGCCATGTTCTCCACCTCTGTTGTTGAAGCGGCGGCCCAGAGCTGCGGCCGCAAGGTGGTCGGTGCATCTCGTGGTGGCAACCCCCGAACCAAGTGGTGGACACCAGTGGTGAGGGGGGCCATTAAGCTGAAGAAGGAGTCCTATCAAGCTTGGTTGGCTTGTGGGACTCCCGAAGCAGCTGAGGTGTACCGGCAGGCCAAGCGGAGTGCAGCTCGGGTGGTTGCTGAAGCAAAAACCCGGGTATGGGAGGAGTTCGGTGAGGCCATGGAACAAGACTTTCGGTCGGCTTCAAAGAGATTCTGGCAAACTGTTCGGCGGCTCAGGAGGGGAAAGCAGCTCCCCGTCCACACTGTGTATGGTGCGGATGGGACACTGTTGACTTCAACTGGGGATATCGTCGGGCGGTGGAAGGAATACTTCGAGGATCTCCTCAATCCCACTGATACGCCTTCCACAGAGGAAGCAGGGTTTGGGGACAAGGGGGATGACTCGCCTATCACAGGGGCTGAGGTCGCCAAGGTGGTTAAAAATCTCCTTGGTGGCCGGGCCCCAGGGATGGACGAGATTCGCCCCGAGTACCTCAAGGCCCTGGATGTTGTTGGGTTGTCATGGTTGACACGCCTCTGCAACATTGCGTGGAGGTCGGGGGCAGTGCCTTTGGCATGGCAAACCGGGGTGGTGGTTCCTCTCTTCAAAAAAGGGGACCGGAGGGTGTGCTCCAACTTTAGAGGGATCACACTCCTCAGCCTCCCTGGGAAGGTCTATGCCAAGGTACTGGAGAGGAGAGTCCGGCCGTTGGTCGAACCTCGGATTCAGGAGGAGCAATGTGGTTTTCGTCCTGGCCGTGGCACATCGGACCAGCTCTTTACCCTCTCGAGAATTCTTGAGGGTTCGTGGGAGTTTGCCCAACCAGTTTACATGTGTTTTGTGGACTTGGAGAAGGCATTTGACCGCGTCCCTCGTGGATTTTTGTGGGGGGTGCTTCGGGAGTATGGGGTATCGGGCTTGTTGTTACGAGCTATTCGGTCTCTGTACGACCGTTGTGAGAGTTTAGTTCGTATTGCCAACACTCGGTCGGAGTCATTCCCAGTGAGAGTTGGACTCCGCCAGGGCTGCCCTTTGTCACCGGTCCTGTTCATAATTTTTATGGACAGGATTTCTAGGCGCAGCCAGGGAATGGAGGGTGTCATGCTTGGTGACCACAGGATCTCATCTCTGTTGTTTGCAGATGATGTTGTCCTGTTGGCTTCATCCAGCAATGACCTACAGCTCTTGCTGGGATGGTTTGCCGCTGAGTGTGAAGCGGCTGGGATGAGAATCAGCACCTCCAAGTCCGAGTCCATGGTCCTCAGCCGGAAAAAGGTGGACTGTCCTCTCCAGGTTGGGGACAGGCTCCTGCCCCAAGTGGAGGAGTTTAAGTATCTTGGGGTCTTGTTCACGAGTGAGGGGAAAATGGAGCGAGAGATCGACAGACGGATTGGAGCAGCATCTGCAGTGATGCGGACGTTGTACCGGTCTGTTGTGGTGAAGAGGGAGCTTAGTTCTAAGGCAAAGCTGTCGATTTACCAGTCAATCTACGTTCCTACTCTCACCTATGGTCACGAGCTTTGGGTAATGACCAAAAGAACGAGATCGCGGATACAAGCGGCTGAAATGAGCTTTCTCCGTAGGATTGCTGGACTCACCCTCAGAGATAGGGTGAGGAGCTCAGTCATCCGGGAGAGGCTCAGAGTAGAACCGCTGCTCCTCCACATTGAAAGGAGTCAGTTGAGGTGGTATGGGCATCTGATTAGGATGCCTCCTGGACGCCTCCCACTTGAGGTGTTTCAGGCACGTCCCACTGGGAGGAGACCCCGGGGCAGACCCAGGACTCGGTGGAGAGACTATGTCTCCCAGCTAGTCTGGGAACGCCTTGGTATCCCCTCTGAAGAGCTGGAGCAGGTGGCTGGGGAGAGGGAAGTCTGGGCTTCTCTGCTTGAACTGCTGCCTCCGCGACCCGGACCTCCGGAAAAGCGGTAGAAGATGGATGGATGGATGGATGGAATAAGGAGCAGTGTGAAACCTGACCTACCCAGACCAACTGCATTCAATATAACAAAATTTAAACCTTGGTGCGGATGTAAACGCCCTTAGTTGCATGACAGTCATACATTGTATTCCTCTGCTGGCGTCATCAGTCACACCTGTTTCTTGGAGGAATACAGTGCAAAGTCAATGCTGACATTTAGGTTAGAAAATTGCTGGTGGTGAAAGTGTTTTCACAGTAGGCAGAAGGCAGCCTCTGCAGCAGTCGCCTCAAACTCTTGAGCAGCTGCAGCTCTTGTCTGTCCCTAAATTGCTGCAGTGCTGCTCTGCAGCTCCCATGTTGTCCTCCAGCCTAGCAACTCCTCTGTGTCACCAACCTCAGTCAGATTTAGGCCCCCTCTACTCACTGTCCGTCTAAGTACCCTGCAGAGCATCTTCAGCTCATGTCCAGTCAGTCTAACGTCCTTCTCAGTCTGTTTCTGTACTCTGCCCATCACAGTCAGTCCACCAGACACTCGGACACGGACAGTCACTGCTCAGGCAGTCTCAAGTCCCCGTGCGTGCTCTGCCGTTTTTGCTACTGGTCAGTCAGTACTGTCACTACTCAATCTCACACAAGCCACACCCAGGGTCAGGCTACCGAGCAGCAGATGCACCAATGGAATCCTCCCACAACTGCCACAGGACCAATCCCACAATAGACCCCCCCCCCCCCACCCCCACAGTGATATTACTGTTGAACTGCAAAACCTTCATTTTGAAAAATAGCTATAACAAGATAGTTTTATTTTACTCATGGATGTGTTAGGTCAATACAAGTTAAAACCATGCTTTAAAGGGCAAACTTATATGAAAAAAAAACAAAAACACTTGGTAGTCTGATATACTAAAACCCCTGGATATTCAATGGAGATGAAAACAAGCCAAATAAAAAACTTAAAAATTATGCCTGAAAGATATCTGCACTCAAAATAGCCTCAACTTGTTTTTCTCTACTCTCTGTTTGACGAGGCACTCGCTCTTCCTCCACTTTGCTCTGCAACATTTTGATTGACTGCTCCATAGAAGAGAAGTCTGTGCTGCGGGCTCGTTTCAAAAGTTCACTTAGTTTGTCTCGCGGAAGCCAGGGGTTCCAATAAAGTCAAGTATGCTGATGAACCCTGTTTGATTACACCGCTGTTTCATTACTGTTTTCTCTTTCTGCTTATGGGCATTTGGCGATAGCTCCGCTCACATCAATCTTGTGGATATTTTGTTTTTATTATAACCACAGATCAACATCTGAGAGCTGCTTTGTGTCACATAATCAAATAATACTGCAAATATCCCATGGGGGCACAGTGAATTTGTGACATTAGAACTAGCAGAGATCTGGTCACCTTGACAGTGTAGTCCAAGTTAAGTTTAGGTGGTATGTTAAAGATTTTATAGTCAGGGATTGCAGTGGGACAGCAGCTGATTGTAAGGATTGCAAGACAAAAAATGGAATACAAAAGTGTATGCTTGCAGGAACTTGTCAGTCTCAAGATAGGTCTGTCTGTCTCCTAAAAATGTCACAAGTGTTGCAGCCCAGTCTCACAAATTCCATACAAATGCCACATTTAACCATCCTTAACAAACATGTAGTATGTATATATGTACACACACACACACACACACACACACACACACACACACACACACACACACACACACACACACACACACACACACAGAGTGGTGTGAAAAAATGTTGGCCCCCTTCCTGATTTCTCATTTTTTTGTATGTTTGTCACACTTTAATGTTTGAGATCATCAAAGAAATTTAAATATTAGAGAAAGACAACACAAATAAACAGAAAATGCAGTTTTTAAATGAAGGTATTTATTATTAAGGGTAAAAAAATCCAAACCTATATGGCCCTGTGTGAAAAGTGATTCCCCCCCCCCCCGTTAAAACATAAATTAACTGTGGTTTATCACATCTTTGGAAAGCTGAGTTCAATTTCTCTAGCCACACCCACGCCAAATTACTGCCACACCTGTTCTCAATCAAGAAATCACTTAAATAGGACCTGCCTGACAAAGTGAAGTAGCCCAAAAGATCCTCAAAAGCTAGACACCATGGTGCGATCGAAAGAAATTCAGGAACAAATGAGAAACAAAGTAATTGAGATCTATCAGCCTGAAAAAGGTTATAAGCCTTTTCTAAAATTTTCGGACTCCAGCGAACCACAGTGAGAGCCATTATCCACAAATGGTGAAAACATGGAACAGTGGTGAACCTTCCCAGGAGTGGCTGGCCGACCAAAATTTCCTTAAGAGTGCAGTGACGACTCATCCAAGAGGTCACAAAAGACCCCACAACAACAGCCAAAGAATCAATCTTAGAAAGATTCTAAGATTAGAATTAATCTTAGAAAGAAAATGGCGCTCCACTAATTTAGATGAAATCTATTTAGCTTGGAGAAATCATCTTTTAATTTATAAAAAATCTCTTAGAAAAGCTAGAACGAGTTATTACTCTGCATTAATAGAAGAGAACAAGAATAATCCCAGGTTTCTTTGCAGTACTGTAGTCAGGTTGACAAAGAGTCAGGACTCTGTCAATCCTAGCATTCCCTTAGAGCTTACTAGTCAGGACTTTATGAACTTTTTCAATAATAAAATTTCATCCATCAGAGATAAAATCAATCAGATTCTTCCCACAGTTAACTTAAATGCTGTAACTACTACAACTCCTTCTACTGATGTCTGTCTTGATGAGTTTACTCCAATCGACCTTTGTGAGTTAGACAAAATAGTTTCCTCATCCAAACCTTCAACTTGTCTTTTAGACCCTATTCCTTCCAGGTTATTTAAAGAAGTCTTCCCACTTATTGGTAGCCTTATTCTTCATATAATCAATTCTTCATTAACTTTAGGCCATGTACCGCAGGCTTTTAAAACGGCTGTAATTAAACCCTTACTCAAAAAGCCAACACTAGATCCAGGAGCTTTAGCTAACTATAGACCAATCTCTAATCTCCCTTTCATTTCAAAAATCTTAGAAAGAGTTGTTGCTACGCAATTATTTGACCACCTGCAGGGAAATGGTTTACTTGAAGAGTTTCAGTCTGGGTTTAGAATCCATCATAGTACTGAAACAGCCTTAGCGAAGGTCACTAACGACCTCCTCATTGCATCTGATAATGGACTAGTTTCTGTACTTGTCCTGTTAGACCTTAGTGCAGCTTTTGATACTATCGATCATAATATTCTACCTGATAGATTAGAACACTATGTTGGACTTAATGGAACTTCGTTGCAGTGGTTTAGATCTTATTTATCTGATAGGTTCCAGTTTGTTCATGTAAATAATGAGTTTTCTTTCAACTCAAAGCTCAGTCATGGAGTTCCACAGGGATCTGTGCTAGGCCCGACTCTTTTTAGTTTATATATGCTTCCGTTAGGCAACATTATTAGAAAGCACTGTATACATTTTCATTGTTATGCTGATGACACACAATTATACCTGTCAAAGTGCTTCAAATCCTTGGCCGCCACTGAATTCTATAGGATACCAAAACAGGAACAACAAAATTTTCAAGATTCAATTCAAGAAGTAAATTGGGATGAATTACTCGTTGGCAAAAATTTAGATGAGGATTGTTCTAAATTTGCCAACAAAATACAACAAATTATTATACAATTTACACGGATAATTAAACTAAAAGCTAGAAAGAATGGCCTTCCTTGGTTAAACAAATTTATTCTGAAATTGATGAAAGAACGAGATCACTTTTTGAAGTTGTCAGTTAAATCAGGGCAAAACAGGCACCAATTTATTTCATTGAGAAATAGGGTAGTGAAAGAAATAAGAAAATCTAAAGCTGACTTTTTTATTACTGTTTTGAATAGTGCAAGGGGAAATTCTAAAATAACTTGGACATATATTAAAAAACTATTGGGTGATTCCCAGAAAAACAAAGCAAAACTAATGCAAATTCAATTGAATGGAAACATCTTGACAGAACCTCAAGTGATGGCTGATGCTTTTAACAACTACTTCATTGAATCTGTGTCAGAAATCTCTGATAAGTAATCTCAATAGAACACATTTTTTTAAATATCTTCAACTTAGAAACTTTATTCGATCAAATCAAAATAAAGCTCTCACTCGACCTATTTATTCATCCTTGGAAAAAATGTTGATGAAAGATAGTAAAAGAAAGGGTATTATTTCAGAGTTTTATAACTCATTGACACTATTTTCAAGTGAAAATTCACTGAAAAGATTAAACTACTGGAAAGAAGATCTGCAAACTGAAATTTCAGAGGAACAATGGGAACTGGCTTGTACAGAAGCTCAAACCAAATCAATAAATGTATGCCTTAAATTGATACATTTCAAATGGTTAATGCGGATGTATGTTACACCGGAGGAGTTAAATAGATATAATAAAAATATACCAGATACATGCACAAAATGCATGGAAAGTAAAGGAACTCTATTTCATTGTGTATGGGAATGTAGATTAATAAGAATGTTTTGGGAAGAGGTGAGGGTAACAATTGAAAAAATAATCTCAAAACAAATCATATTGAATCCTAAACTGTTTTTGTTGGGTCTGTACCCAGAAAAGCATAATTTTAATAAAAGTGAAAGAACATTCATAGACCTCAGTTTGCTTAATGCCAAAAAATATATTGCACTATTATGGAAAAAGACTTATAGACCAGATGTGACTCAGTGGTTAAGACAGATGTTAACAAACCTTCCATTAGAAAGAATAACATATATACTGAAATCAAAGGAAATTGTGTTTGAGAATATATGGAGACCTTTTATTGATTATGTAAAAAATTTAAACATAACTCTTGAAGAAGAAGGTGAATGATGTGTGTGGACCTTGTAAATTCCAAACTGGTGAACATAATATGTATACTTATGTATTGGATTGTCTAGACTAAACAGAGGAGCATTGTTGAAGATTTGATTTTGTTGGTGGTTGTTGGTGTTTTTTAGTGCATTTTTTTTTTTGCAGTACTTTAGTGTTAGTGTTTGATTGTTTGTATCATGTTTGTTAAAAAAAAAAAAAGGTTCAATAAAGATATTGTGGAAAAAAAAAAAGAAATCTCTGATAAGTTTATAGTAAAACAAAGGAAGGAATACCCTGTATTGTCTGCATCACAGTCTTTTACTATTACAAATATTACTGAGACCAAAGTTATCGATTTAATTCAATCACTCAAACCATCTAAAGCAAAGGATGTTTTTGGAATGGACACGAACATGCTCAAAGATTTAGGTTCAGCTCTCGCTACTCCTATTGCCTCAGTCATTAATCTTTCAATTTCATCTGGCCATTTTCCAAAGGCCTGGAAATCTGCTATTGTTACCCCTGTTTTTAAATCCGGTGACTCAACTCTTCTGCATAACTACCGACCAATAAGCATTCTTCCAGCCATTTCCAAAATTGCAGAAAAATGGGTGGCAGAACAGATTGTCCATTATTTAAACAGTAGTTCCCCCTCTCTCCATGCCATGCAGTTTGGTTTCAGATCCAAGCATTCCACTGAAATGGCTACATGCCTCTTCATTGAGAAAATAAAATCTTTTCTTGATAAGGGTGGAGTTGTAGGGGCGGTGTTTTTGGACCTCAGGAAAGCATTCGATACAGTAAATCACTCTGTTCTTCTTACCAAGCTCTTTACTTTTCTCACAATGCTGTGAGCTGGATTGAATCATATCTGCATGATCGAACACAATCTGTATCAGTTAACAACTGCAGATCTGATTCTCTTAGGCTAACTTCTGGAGTCCCTCAGGGATCAATATTAGGCCCCCTTTTATTTAGTCTTTATATTAATGATTTGCCCAACTGTTTGTTCTGAAGCTGAATGCTTAATGTATGCAGACGACATGGTTTTTTTTGTTCATGGTCGCTCCAAAGACACTGTTGCTGCTAAACTTAGTAAAACAATGTCCTGTGTCACAACTTGGTTGCAGGAGTGCTGTCTACAGTTAAATGTTTCTAAAACTGTAGGCATGTATTTCACTAAAATAAATAGAGTGTCACCTGACCCTGACATACATGTTAATGGAGGAAAAATACAAATTGTTAGCCAATATAAATATCTTGGGTTAATAATAGATTCACAGCTTTCTTTTAAAGCCCATATTGCTAAATTGTGTAAAAAAAATCAAGTTAAATCTTGCAAATTTCCGTGCAATTCGAAATGAAATGTCAACTGATGCTGCAAAAATATACTTGCATTCAATGATTCTGAGTCACTTCAACTATTGCCTAACTAGCTGGTCCCAGGCGGGTTTGAGTGCAAAAAAACCATTGGAAGTTTTGTACAAACAAGCACTTAAAGTTATGGATAAAAAACCTAGGCATTATCATCATTGTGCAATTTAAAAAAAATACAGTCTTTTAAATTGGGATAGTCTTCATACATTTGCAAATTTAAATTTGATTTATAAAGTACTGCATGATTTGGCTCCAGATCCTCTGGCAGAGTTCATCAGCCAAAGAAACAGCTCTGAGCGTGTCACTCGAGGCTCTGTCAGAGGTGACTGTTTCATTCCTCTGTGCAGGAGCACTTTCAGTAAGTCGGCCTGGTCAGTGAGGAGCGCTAGTGAGTGGAACTCAATACCTGAGGAGGTTAAACTGCTCACAACATTCAAGGCCTTCACAAAAAATTGAAAATGTGGCTTATAAACACCTACAGCTGCCAACACTAAAAGATAAGACTGCTGTGATGTTTGATGTTGTGTTTAAATGTACAGTTTGTTATGTATATGTTATTTGTTACATTAGTGCCCTCTTAAATGTCTAACCATGTTTTTTTCTTGTAGATGCATTTTACTGCTTTTTTACATCTTGGCCAGGGGACTACAGATGAAAACTAGCCTTTTGGCTAATTCTGGCTTTTTTAACCATGTGTAATCATGTGTTTTATGAAATTGCATTGTCCCTTTTCAAATAAACTAAACTAATGAAGCCAGATGATAGTAATCAATTAGCCAAGTTAGAAGCCTGTCTTAAGGAAATCAAAGCTTGGATGACTTGTAATTTCCTGCTATTAAATTCAGATAAGACTGAAGTCATTCTTGTTGGTCCAAAAAACCTTAGAAATTCCTTTCCAAATCAAACTTTCAGTTTGGATGTGGCTACACTTTCTCTTAATAGCTCTGTGAGGAACCTTGGAGTTATTTTTGATCAGGATTTGTCCTTCAATTCACATATTAAATTTGTTTCTAAGACTGCCTTCTATCATTTGCGTAATATTGCCAAGATTAGGAGCATCTTGTCTCAGAGTGATGCTGAGAAACTGATCCACGCTTTTGTTAGCTCGAGATTAGATTATTGTAACTCTTTATTATCAGGCTGTCCTAAAACATCTTTAAAAAGTCTTCAGCTGATCCAAAATGCTGCAGCAAGAGTTTTAACAGGTACTAGAAAGAGAGATCATATCTCTCCGGTTCTGGCCTCCCTTCATTGGCTTCCCATAGAGTTTAGAATTAAGTTTAAAATCCTTCTTCTTACTTACAAAGCTCTAAACAATCAGGCTCCTTTTTATTTAAAAGATCTGATACTACTGTATTATCCTAACAGAGCACTACGCTCCCAAAATGCAGGATTACTTGTAATACCTAGAATCTCCAAAAGTACAATGGGAGGCAGAGCCTTCAGTTATCAAGCTCCTCTCCTGTGAAATCAGCTGCCAATCTGGATTCGGGAGTCAGACTCGATCTCTGTTTTTAAGAATAGGGCTAAAACCTACCTTTTTGATATAGCCTACAATTAGGGAGGGATCATGTGTTTCTGAACCCTCCCTTAGTTATGCTGCTAATAGGTTTAGTCAGCTGGGGGACCTCCAGTAATGCACTGGGCCTCACTCCTTTTCTCACTCTCAATGAAATATTTTTTTTTGCTGGTCATTAACATTTGTTTGTTCTCTCCCATAGATTGAGTCCCCATCGTGCTGTCTGCTCTCTACATGTCTGTTCTTTTCTTCTTCTCTATCCCCTCACCCCCCCAGCCAGTCGCAGCAGATGACTGCCCCTCCCTGAGCCTGGTTCTGCTGGAGGTTTCTTCCTGTTAAAAGGGAGTTTTTCCTCTCAACCGTCGCCAAGTGCTTGCTCACAGGGGATCGCCTGATTGCTGGGGTCTTTCTGCAACTGTGGGGGTTCCCCCTACAGTTGATAGTGCTATGAGATGACTGTTGTTGTGAAATGGCGTTATATAAATAAAGTTGAATTGAATTGAATTGAATTGAACTGCAGGCCTCACTTGCCTCAGTTAAGATCAGTGTTCATGACTCCACCATAAGAGACCCAGGTACCACAATGCGTCATTAGGGGTAGGACCGATGCGAGCAGTGGAGATTAATCCATCTCCATAAGGGTTTTGCAGCACTCCCACCCCAGGCTCATCGGGTACCAGTGCCCACCTGCAGGGTCCATGGAAGCTGGCGACATGTTGACTGCTCCAGAAAAACAGGTGGGTGAAATTAAAAAAAAAAACTACAAACTACAGCAGCTGGGTCTTCTACTGGTTGGAGTCTTCTGTCATGAATTGCCCCTTGAGGCAGGAATGAAGAGCCACGCGCTGAACTGTAGTTTGTAATATTTATTAACAGAAAAACACAACAAGACCAAACGGTGCTCAACACAAAAGTCCAAACTAAAAACAAGCAAACTTACGAGTTTGAGGAAATAGAGTTCACCAGAACAGGAGAAGGGTTCTGGAGGAGATGAGTGACTCTTAGACTCCGGCAAAGAGGAATGAAAATAACAGCCCTTAAATGGGGCCAAAAACAAATGATACAAGTGATAGCAGGTGTGGGTCACATGAGCGGGCAGGCGGTAACAATGATTACAACTGGGATCAGCTGGGAGCAATGAGAGGGAGAAGACAGGACTGACAGCTGACAGGAGCATGGCCCACAACAGACCCAAAAACCTGGAAGTGCTACTGACAGCTGCAGCCCTGGGAGGAGAGAAAACACAACAGAATATGAATATAATGAGATGACAAATAAAGACCAGTAAACCCAAATATGTAAATACAAAAACTACAATGAACGTAAACAGGAAAATAAATCATACTAGGAAACAATACAGAATATGTGAAAACCAACCAAAGATAAAATAGCAGGAACTACAGCTCAAAACTACAATGCTATCCAAATATGAAAAAAGGCAAAAAGACTGAGCACGGAGGGACAATTTAAGTGTGACAAACATAAAAAAAAAGAAATCAGGAAGGGGCAAATACTTTTTCACACCACTGCACACACACACACACACACACACACACACACACACACACACACACACACACACTAACAAAAAGTTAGGGATATTTGGCTTTTGGGTGAAATTTATGGAAAAAAAAAATATATATATATGTATATATATATTTGTTTTCTGTGTAATGGATATATGCAGGTCATTGAGAGAATACAACTTCAGAGAGTGGGCCGTCTAATAACCGGAAGGTTGGCGGTTCGAATCCCGCTCTCCCCAGACATCCGGCCGTTGGCATGAATGTGTATAAATGTTCGGTAGTGGTCAGAGAGGCTGTTGGCATGGATTGGCAGCCATGTTTCCGTCAGTCTGCCCCAGGGCAGCTGTGGCTACAGTAGTAGCTTACCACTGCCATTGTCTGTGGAGTAAATGAATAATGTATCCATTGTAAAGCGTCTTTGAGTGTCTATGAAAAAGCGCTATATAAATCTGATGCATTATTATAATTATGTCAGCAGAGACAAGGGAAGTAGCATCAAAGTAGCATTTTCTTGTGACTGTGAAAATGATTACATGCATAGACTGGAGAGACAAAAAAGTTAGAAGGTTTTAGAAATATTTTAAAATTAGCCCCTCAAGCTGACATATTCCTAATTCAAAACATTACTGATGGTAAGACACACACCTGTATAACTAGTATGTATTGCATGGAGACACCGTGACAGTGATATGGTGTCCTGTGGTAGACGAACAGGTCGATTACACAAATGGACAGGATACTGGGTTGAGTGTTTGTAGCAAAAATGGCCGAGTCATCAGCATACAGTAGTTCATCTCCTAAAAAAGTAGTTGGTGGTGGGAAGAGGGCTGTAGTGTAAAGAACAGCAGGTAGACTGTAATAATTCAATTCAGTTCAATTCAGCTTTATTTATATAGCGCCACATCACAACAAAGGTCATCTCATAGCGCTACAAAATGCAGAGAAAACCCCACAATTTCAGAAAGACCCAGCAATCAGATGATCCCCTGTGAGCAAGCACTTAGCGACGGTGGAGAGGAAAAACTCCCATTT
The DNA here is from genome assembly GCA_020510985.1 of Pholidichthys leucotaenia. NCBI lineage: Eukaryota > Metazoa > Chordata > Actinopteri > Cichliformes > Pholidichthyidae > Pholidichthys > Pholidichthys leucotaenia. The sequence goes on from CM035836.1 coordinate 455,808,957, forward strand.
AACAGGAAGAAATCTCTAGCAGAACCAGGCTCATGGAGGGGCAGTCATCTGCTGCGACTGGCTGGGGGTGAGGGGATAGAGAGGATGAAAAGAACAGACATAAAAAACATGAAACAGTGAAAAACCAAGTACATTATTGGCGGCCATCCAGCAGTCTGAATCTATTAACAGCAGAACAGAAGCGGAGTTAAGAGACATGAAATCCCTCCCTAATCGTAGTCTATATTGAAAAGGAAGGATTTTACCCTGTTCTTAAAAACAAAGACCGAGCCTGACTCCCGAACCCAGAGTGGTAACTGGTTCCACAGAGAAGGAGCTTGATAGCAGAAGGCTCTGCCTCCCAATGTACTTCTGGAGATTCTGAGCACCACAAGCAATCCAGCATTTTGGGAATGTAGAGCTCTATTAGGATGATAGGGTAATATCAGATCTTTTATATATAAGGGGGCTTGATTATTAAGAGCTTTGAAAGTGAGAAGAAGGATTTTAAACTTAATTCTAAACTCTATGGGAAGCCAATGAAGGGAGGACAAAACTGGAGAGATATGATCTCTCTTTCTAAAACCAGTTAAAATTCTTGCAGCAGTATTTTGGATCAACTGAAGACTTTTTAAGGATATTTTGGGACAACCTGATAATAATGAGTTACAATAATCTAGTCGAGAGCTGACAAAGGTGTAGATCAGTTTCTCAGCATCATTCAGAGACAAGATGCTCCTAATCCTGGCAATATTGTGCAGATGATAGAAGGCAGTCATAGAAACAAATTTAATATGTGAATTAAAAGACAGATCTTGATCAAAAATAACTCCAAGGTTCCTCACAGAACTATTCAGAGTGAGAGTGGCAGCATCCAAATTAAGAGTATGATTTAGAAAGGAATTTCTAAGGTTTTTTGGGCCAATAAGAATGACTTCAGTCTTATCTGAGTTTAGTAGCAGAAAATTACAAGTCATCCAGGCTTTGATTTCCTTAAGACAGGCATCTCAGAATCAGAATCAGAATCAGAATCAGCTTTATTGGCCAAGTATGCACAACACATACAAGGAATTTGACTTTGGCTAAAAACTTGCTCTCGTTGTTCAGGTGGAGGATTTAAATAAGATTTAAATAAGGATTCAATGACAACAGAGTATGTACAGTAAATTACAGTCTGTCCACGTTTCTATAAAAGGATGCAAATATATACAGGAATATATGCAGCTTATTTACTCAGACTATCCTCACTTTGCAGAAATATATGAAAAAATATACAGTCACACAGTATTTCAATGTGAACTCAGATTCAGTGATATAATGTGAATGAAGTAAAAAGCAGTGTGAGAGTTATGTGCAATGTAAGAATGGATGAAAAGTCATGAGTACAGCAACAGGTAGGACTAGGTGAATGTTAGGAGTTCATCAGAGTGATGGCTTGAGGAAAGAAACTGTTCCTGTGACGGGTGGTTTTGACCTTCAGTGATCTGTAACGACGACCAAAAGATAGAAGTTCAAACAGTTTGTGGCCGGGGTGTAACGGGTCAGCACAGATGTTTCCCACCCGTTTCCTGGTTATGGACCGATATAAGTTCTCAATGGAGGGTAGGTCGGTACCAATGATCCTCTCCGCAGACTTAATGATCCGCTGCAGTCTGGTCTTGTCCTGTTTAGTGGCAGATCCAAACCAGACAGTGATGGAAAAGCAGAGGACAGATTGGATGATGGCGGTGTAGAAGACAACCAGCAGCTCCTGAGGCAAATCAAACTTCTTGAGCTGACGCAGAAAAAACAACCTCTGCTGGGCCTTTTTCCGGACAGTGTCTATATGGGAGGACCACTTCAGGTTCCGGGAGAGTGTGGTACCCAGAAACTTGAAGGAGTCCACAGTGGACACTGTGCTGTTGAGGATGGTGAGTGGGGGGAATGAAGGAGGGTGTCGCCTGAAATCCACAGTCATCTCCACCGTTTTGGCTGGGTTAAGTTCAAGATGGTTCTGGCTGCACCAGAGGATCAGCTGCTCCACCTCCCATCTGTATGCAGACTCATCACCATCCCGGATCAAACCGATGACTGTGGTGTCGTCCGCAAACTTCAGGAGCTTCACCGAAGGGTCCTCTGAGGTGCAGTCGTTGGAGTAGAGGGAGAAGAGCAGTGGGGAAAGGACACATCCTTGGGGGGCGCCAGTACTAATTTTTCGGGAGCTGGATGTAAATCTCCCTAGCTTCACCTGTTGCCACCTGTCAGTCAGAAAGCTGGAGATCCACTGGCAGGTGGAGGGGGGCACCTTGAGCTGGAGGAGTTTCTGATGAAGAATGCATCAATGCATCTAACTTGGCTAATTGATTACAATCATTGGGCTTCATTGACAGGTATAGCTGTGTGTTGTCTGCGTAACAATGAAAATGTATACAGTGCTTTCCAATGATATTGCCTAACGGAAGCATATATAAACTAAAAAGAGTAGGGCCTAACACAGATCCCTGTGGAACTCCGTGACTGAGCTTAGAGTTGGAAGAAAATTCATCATTGATGTGAACAAACTGAAGTCTTTCAGACAAATAAGATCTAAACCACTGCAGCGGAGTTCCATTTAGTCCAACATAGTGTTCTAGTCTATCAAGTAGAATGTCATGATCAATAGTGTCAAAGGCTGCACTAAGATCTAAAAGGATAAGTACAGAAACAAGTCCATTATCAGATGCGATAAGGTCATTAGTAACCTTCAATAAGGCTGTTTCAGTGCTGTGATGAACTATGAACCCAGATTGAAACTCTTCAAATAAACCAATTCCCTGCAAGTGGTCAAACAATTGCGCAGCAACAACTCTTCCTAAGATTTTTGAAATGAAGGGCAGATTAGAGATTGGTCGATAGTTAGCCAAAACTCCTGGATTGAGCGTTGGCTTTTTGAGTAAGGGTTTAATAACAGCAATTTTAAAAGCCGGTGGTACATAACCCAGAGTTAAAGAATCATTAATTATGTGAAGAATACGGCTACCAATAATTGGGAAGACAATTTTAAATAACCTGGTAGGAATAGGGTCCAAAAGACAAGATGAAGGCTTAGATGAGGAGATTATTTTATCCAACTCTAAAAGGTCAACTGGAGTAAACTTATCTAAACAGATATCAATTGAGGGAGTTGTAGTAGTTAATGTACTTGAGTTTACGGTAGAAAGAATCTGACTGATTTTATCTCTAATAGATATAATTTTATGATTGAAAAAGTTCAAAAAGTCCTGACTAGAAAGCTCAAGGGGGATGCGAGGATTGACTGAGTCCTGACTCTTTGTCAACCTGGCTATAGTGTTGAAAAGAAACCTGGGGTTATTCTTATTCACTTCTATTATTGCAGAATAATAACTTGTTATAGCTTTTTTTTTTTTTTTTTTAATTTAAGTTTTTGTAAAGGGTATACAGGTCATTACAGCATTGCATTGTTTACATTTTCATCACATGTTCCCTTATTTTTTGCTATTTGACAACATTGGTAGGATAATTATTACAACACCCCTTTTTTTTAAAGTGAAAGAAAAAGTGAAATTAAAGAGAATAAAATAAAAAAAATGAACAAACAAACAAACAGAACAGCAAAAAACAAACAAACAGAAAATTAAGTAATTAAAAGTAAAAGAGCATCTGAGTCCATCCATGTCCTGTCTCAGTGCGAATGTCAACTTTTCCATCGAGTAAATGTCTTGAATCACGTTAATCCAATCTTCAGGTGTAGGACAGTCCTTCAGCATCCATTTTTAGTTAGGGCTTTTTTACTTGCCAATATTAAAACATTGAATAAGTATTTATCTCCTCGTCTTTCCAGTGAGTCCGGTAGTAAACCCAAATACAAAGTTACAAAAGAAAAGGGAACTGTTATTTTGAATATTTTCACCAATATTGTCTGTACATTGGTCCAATATTGGTGGATAACTGGGCATGACCAAAACACATGAAAATGATTTGCAGTCTTTTCACCACACAAGCGCCAACAGTTCAACCACTTATTGGTAAATTTGTTTTGTGCAGGTGTTCTGAAAAATCTTAACAAATTTTTCCATCCAAATTCTCTCCACTGCAGGGATGAGGTACTTTTCCATTGCTGTTTATTTAGCTTTTCCCATATTTCCAATTGTAAAGTGAAATTCCCCTCTTTTTCCCATCTCTGTTTTATATATGATGTGTTGTCTCCTTTTAAGTCTTGAAGACCTTGGTATATTTTAGAAATGTATCTAATCCCTGGGATCCCTTTATATGCCATTAAGAAGACCTTCAGAACACCTGACTGGGCCCTTTCCAAATCCTCCTTTTTAAGTATATTGTTTATGTGGTGTCTAAGCTGAAAGAACCTGTAAAGATCTTGATTTATTAGACCTTGTTTTTTTCAAATCTTCAAAACTTCTTAAAGTTTGCCCCTTAAAAAAATCATAATATTTTATCAGCCCTTTCTCTTTCCACTCTTTAAATCTAGTGTCTGTTTTACTGGGGGTAAAGTCTTGATCATAGGCAATCCATTGCAGAAGTCGATAGGGCTCTTTAGCTTGATTCTCTCTGACTATCTTAAACCAAATTTTTAGCGGGGTCTCTATCCACGGGTTAGTGTTATTCAAGAGTTTAGGTAAGGCATTGTTCCCTATTATCGCCTGTAGGGGGATGTCACTTGTTATTTGGCATTCGATCTCCTTCCATTGTGCAGTGTAGACTGGGTTACATATCTCTATTAAAGTTTTAATTTGTGCGGCTTTAAAATAGTCCCTGATATTTGGCAGCGCAAGCCCACCTTTGTCTTTGTTTAGCTGTAGGGTTCTATATCTGATTCTAGGTCTCTTGCCCTGCCATATGAATCTTGAGATCCTTCTGTCCAGCTCCTGCCATGTTTTTTTGGGAGGTTCTACCAGTATTGTTTGGAAAAGGTATAGAAGACGTGGAAGTATATTCATTTTGACTGCTTCAATTCTTTGTGCAGTACCTAAGAATGGTATCATATTCCATCTTGCTAGGTCAGATTTTATTTTTGTCACCAGTGGATCATAGTTTAGTGTTATAATTTTGTTGAGTTGTTTCGGGATATTGACCCCCAGATATTTCATAGATTCCAACTCCCAGTTAGTTTGGAGTTCACTTAGTGAATAATGATTTGGGTCATAGTTGAATGTTAAAACTTGGATTTTATGCATGTTTAATTTGTACCCCGATAAATCTCCATAGTCTGAAAAAACTGAGATTAGTTCTGGTAAAGAAGTGTCTGGCTGCCCTAGGTATATTAAAATGTCATCAGCAAAGAGTGCTATTTTATGTTCCTTCTGACCAAGTGTAATACCTTGAATTTCTTGATTTTGTCTTATCCATCGGCTCAGAGGTTCTATGAAGATTGCAAAGAGCAGTGGAGACAGGGGGCAGCCTTGACGACATCCTCTTTCCAGCTCAAAAGATGATGATAAATTACCGTTAATCCTTATTTTAGCTGTTGGTTTTTAATATAATGCCTGTATAGTTCTAATGAAGTTGTTATGAAAATTGAAACTGGATAAGATTCTATATAGGAAAGACCAGTCAACCGAATCAAATGCTTTTTCAGCACCTAATCCCAATATGACTGCATTTAAGTTATATTTTTTTATATGATGAATTATGTGTAAAGTGCGTCGAATGTTGTCTTGTGTCTGTCTTTGTCTTATAAAACCTGTTTGGTCTAAGTGAATTAAGTCTGTCAGTATGTTTTCTAACCTTTTGGCAAGGATAATGGTAAAAAGCTTATAGTCCTGATTTAATACACTGATTGGTCTGTAGTTGGAGCATTCTAGTTTATCCTTTTCAGGTTTAGGTATAACTGCAATGACCCCTTCTCTCCAGGAGGGGGGGATTTCCCCTGTGTGGAGGACATAGTTAAATGTTTTCAGGAGGAGAGGAGATAGTTGCTGTTTAAAGGTTTTGTACCATTCTGCTGTATAGCCATCTGCTCCTGGGGATTTGTTAGCTTTAAGTTTCATAATTGCTTTTTCCAATTCTTTAGGTTGTATTTCTGACAGTAGTGTTTTATTTTGTGATTCCGTAAGTTGGGGAAGGTTTAATGTGTTTAGGAATGTCTCGGATGCGTTTTTATGTTTTTTGTGGGAGTATAAGTTCTTATAGTAATTCTCAAAGCTTTTAAGAATATCCTGAATTCTGAATTTTATTTCCTTTGATACTGGGTCTCTGATTTTGTAGATTGCTCTTTCTGTTTGTTGTTTCCTCAATTTATAGGCTAGTAATTTTGCCGATTTACTGCCTGCTTCATAGTGTTTTTGTTTCAGAAATGTAAGTTTCTTCTGGATTTCTGTTGTGTAGATCTCATTTATTTGATTTTTAATTTCTTTAACCACTTGCACTCCGGGCAATTTTCCTAAAAATGCCCAAAAATAATGTGCCCAAAGTAAATCGAAAGCTGTTATTCAACCCTTTGCAGCATCTTCATGGGGTTGGTCTCATTTAAAAGAAAACACTTTGAATTTTTTGGCAAAAAAAACCATAATCTCTCTACGTGCTCCGGCCACTGAGTTACAGTCATCTAAACATACTGAACTTGAAGAAAAAAAAATTGGACACAGTGCTTTTTTGGATACAAATGCTTGTAAATAACACACAGCTGTCCGATCCGGCTGGAAAATGCAACAGAAATGTAGAACCAAGTGTTATCCAGCTGAGATCCAAATTTGGTAACAATACCACCAAAAATGAATATTTTACACAGCTTTGTTCTCAGGCTGTTCCCAGGCGTTATGGAACTGTGCCAAATTGTGCCAAATGGCACAGTTTGGAAAAACGTCTGTAACTTTTGAATAATTCAATGTAGAATCTTCATTTTAGGCTCTAATGAAAGGTCACACTCAGGGCTGTGTCTGTGTGTGTGTGTGTGGGCGGGGGGTCGTTCCCCCCCCCCCGCTACCAAGGACCAAATTCGGCCCTCGCTACATGACGGAATACACTCTTTTTTTTTTCCTTGCATGTTTTCACAGCGGCTCCCCCCCCCCCCCTCACTACTGTGTGTGTGTGTGTGTGTGGGGGGGAACCGTGAACGGACCGTGAACACCCCCCCCCCTCGCTACAGAAGAGGGCCATCGCTACATGATGGAATAGACTGATATGCTTCCCCCCCGCGGACCGGGGAGCGTTTGGACCGTGCCCCTCCCCCCCGCTCCTCTTCTGCAGCGGGGGGGGGGGGGGGGGGCGTTCACGGTCCGAACACGGCAAATGAACCGTTTATCGTGGCGCACGCACTTCATATTTCGTACGCAGTACAGTTGTAATTTACAGATCGGTCAAAAGTCATTTTTGGATTACAGTTTTCAGGGATAAATAATAATTTAGCTTATAACACCTTACCTCTTCAAAGCAGCAGAGTCGTGGCGAACAGTTCTTCCCACGCGTCAGACGAACGCGACGCTGCTCCGCTCGTGGATCCCGATCAACATAATTCCATTATTGCCGTTTTGGCGAATGATTTACGACTTTTGTCGTCGGCCTCCGTCTATTCTGCTGGAATGAGTGCAGGTCCCACTTGTGGGTGTTCTCCATGCTGCTGGGTGAGCCTGGGTCTGTAGGAGATTCGTACAGAGTCCTTCTGCAGCAGTAAATATCGCTTCACCCAGCCAGAATTTCTGTGCTTCAATTGGCTCCTGCGTTCACAGTAGGCGGGTCCTCCTTCCTAGATTTTCATTCATTGGTTCTTCAAGGTTTCAGAAACCCAATTCAAGGCTCTTATTAGTCGAATGAGAGGTCAATCAGATGAACTAATCTGTTCGCGGCTGTCTCTGCAGTTTTTTTTTGAGTGGCGCTTGGACGCTACTACATCACCATCACCACCATCATGCGTCATGCGCACGAGGGCGCACGAGCACGCTCTCGCGCGCCCTCATGCGTCATAGGACGCAGAGACTTGCCCGCCCGTGGAACAACGGAGCGCAAGTGGTTAATCTTGAGCGAGCCATTAGAATGAGTGTTGTCTTTGTGTTCTTTTTCTAGGTTCTTGAGTTCTGACTCTAGTGTGATTAGTTTTTCTTGTCTCAGTTTCTTTTGAGTTGCCAGTTTTGCAATAATTTTTCCCCTTATTACAGCTTTGCACGCATCCCACAGTATTAAAGGGGATACTTCTCCATTATCGTTTTCTTCCAAATATCTGAGAATATCTGATTCCGATTCATCTTTCAGTGGTCCTTTCAGGACATTTGAATTCAGCCTCCAGGAAAATGTATTATTTGTGTATTTTTGGATGTTTAAGTCTATATAGATCGGACTGTGGTCAGAGAGATCCATCAGTCCTATTTTACATGTTTTTACTCTTCCAATGTCTCTATTAAACATAAAAAAGTAATCAATCCTTGAGTAAGATGAATGTGGCGTTGAATAAAAAGTATAATCTTTTACATTGGGGTTGAATTCCCTCCATACGTCACAGATTCCCATTTCTTTTAATAGCATCCGAGTTTTCCTATTTTGAGTGTTATTTTGATGTGAAGAATTACCTGATGCATCCCAGTATGGATTCAGTCTTAGATTGAAGTCTCCACCACATATCACTAAACCTTGGGCTTTAGTTATCATTAGGTCGAATACATTTTTATAAAATTTCCATTTAGCCCCTGGTGGTGCATATACATTCAGCAGGGTGATATCTTCTCCCTCTAGCCGCCCAATTACCAAACTTTACCTCCCTTCTTTATCTTTGTGTTCTGATTTTTTTTCAAATGTAATTTTGGTTGATATCAATGTCGCTACTCCCCTCCTCCTCCCTGACTTATATGAAGATGAAGAGATCATTTTAAACCCTTGTCTATTGAGTTTAGTGTGTTCCACGTCTGTTAGGTGGGTTTCTTGTAAAAATATTATTTCTGCTTTGTCTTTTTTCATTTTGCGTAGAATCTTGGATCTTTTAACTGGATTCAGGATCCCTTTTACATTATATGAGGCTATTTTGGTTACACCCTGTTTCTCCATTGTATTTTCTTATTTAGTATAACAGTGTGGTGGCCCTCTTTTTTGCTACTCAGAAACTGAAAGAACATTAAGAACATAAAAAACATTAAGAACATAGTGTACGAAACTTTAAAACAAAAAACTGTCAAAAAAACTTCCTGAGCTGGGGTCTCTTTAAAGACCCTGTAAGAGCCCTGATGGAGTGTAGGCTCTGAGGGAAATTCCTCAAACTCTGTTACGTGTTGAGGGCCCTCTCTTACCCCTGTAAGTTGTCCCATGTTTTTAACGTGAATTTCAGATCCCAATCCGAATTTGTAATGATTTTTTTTTTTTTATGCCTATACCCTATGAGCTTGTGTGCACCCTCCCACCCCCATCACAGCAAACATTCACTCTAATACAGTATTTGTTAGTGTAGGGAGAACATGTGGGTCATTGTTACATTTCTATTTTAACAAGATTTTTTTTTTTTTCCTTTAAATTAAGAAGACATTTGTTTCTAATGCTATAACTGCTCCATGATAGGTTTTACCACATGCTGATTCTGCATCTCCTTTAATGTTTGTTACCTTGTAGGAGGGGGGATGGAAGTGCAGAATGACTGAAAAGAAAAAAAAAAACAAAAAGGTCGCTATTCCTTCCTGGAACTGGAAAGCTTATCTTTGTAGCTCTGGGGCTGGGTTTCCCGCTGCTGGCCCGTGGATTTTGAAGGTCTCTGAGTGGACCACGTTTGAGCCCTGATCCTCTCGCTCAGATTCGCTGCGGGTTTAAACACCGATACCGGGAGCCCTCTTCTCGCCATGTCAATTGTTGCTTCTTCCGCTGAATTATAGAGACATGACTCTTCACCGTAAAAGACCCTTAACTTCGCAGGAAATGGCGTCTGAAAGCGTAGATTCTGTTCCTGTAGAACCTTTTTGGCGTTGTTATATTCCCGTCGCTTTTTAAGAACCTCCGGGGCGTAATCATGCTCCACGAAGACTTTTCTCTCTTGATGCATAAATCCTTTTTTCTGCCAAGCCCGTCTTACAACCTCTTGTTTTATTTTGAAATCGGAGAATCTTACCACCACCGAACGTGGGGGCGCTTCTGCCGCTGGCTTTGCGGCTAATGTACGATGGGCCTTTTCTATCTTCAAATCGGTGGTTTGTGGAATATCCAACTTCTCTCTCAATAAGGATTCCACGCATTCCGCCATTGTGTTGAAACTATCTTCAGCTCCTTCTTTCAGACCGTGAATTCTGATGTTGTCTCGCCTCTGTCTTCCTTCTTGGTCGGTTAGCTTAGCCTCCAGCCTTGACTGTTTTTTGTGTAAATCCAGCATAGAATCTTCAAGCACTTTTATTCTTTCTTCGGCTTCCAAGATTCGGTTTTCGGCCTGGTCCATTCTGCTGTTCGTCCTTTTTAATTCCTCTTTGAATTCATGAAATTTGGCCCGAAATCGTCGTAATTCATCAAATAGCGATTTCAAGCTAACCTTCTTACTCTCCTCGTCTACTGAACGGAGGTCCTCCGGTTCAGATTCTGCGGCCGCTGCGCGTCCTGACCTGGGGAATGTCAGTTTCTTCTGTTTTTGGTTAGGCATGGTGTTTTTGTCTTTTGATTTTTAATCTTCCAAAAATCCGTTAAGTCTGATTTTGAAGATGTTCTCCTTGGATTGGGTCTGGGAGCTACAGCGTTAAGTTGCTATCACCATGGCGTCCAGACCGGAAGTCCGTTATAGCTTTTCTAAGAGATTTTTTTATAAATTAAGAGATGATTTCTCCACGCTAAATAGAATTCATCTAAATTAGTAGAACGCCATTTCCTTTCCAATTGACAAGTCTTCAGTTTTAAGCTACGAGTTTCTGTGTTAAACCAAGGGATTAGAAATCTCTGGTTAGACTTTTTCTTTTTTAAAGGGGCCACCAAATCTAGAGTCCGATGCAGAGAGGCTGTAACACTGTCTACCATGCTATCAATTACAGAAGGAACAGGCTCTCCATCTTTTATTTCCGTTGTGTTGACCCATGGTATAGCGGAGACAATCTGCAAAAATTTGGTAACAACGTCATCTGAAAGACATCTGCTATAGTAATATTTTTCTTTAGGAGTCAAATAATCAGAAATAGTGAAATCAAAGGTTAACAGACAATGGTTTGACAGTACAGGATTATGAGGAGACACTACCAGATTTTCTATATCTATACCATAAGTCAAAACGAGGTCCAATGTATGGTGGAGATAATGGGTAGAATTTTCTACTTTCTGGGAAAACCCCATCCATCCATCCATCCATCTTCTACCGCTTTTCCGGAGGTCCGGGTCGCGGAGGCAGCAGTTCAAGCAGAGAAGCCCAGACTTCTCTCTCCCCAGCCACCTGCTCCAGCTCTTCAGAGAGGATACCAAGGCATTCCCAGACCAGCTGGGAGACATATAGTCTCTCCAGTGAGTCCTGGGTCTGCCCCGGGGTCTCCTCCCAGTGGGACGTGCCTGAAACACCTCAAGTGGGAGGCGTCCAGGAGGCATCCTAATTAGATGCCCATACCACCTCAGCTGACTCCTTTCAATGTGGAGGAGCAGCGGTTCTACTCTGAGCCTCTCTCGGATGACTGAGCTCCTCACTCTATCTCTGAGGGTGAATCCAGCAATCCTACGGAGAAAGCTCATTTCAGCCGCTTGTATCCGCGATCTCGTTCTTTCGGTCATTACCCAAAGCTCGTGACCATAGGTGAGAGTAGGAACGTAGATTGACTGGTAAATCGACAGCTTTGCCTTAGAACTAAGCTCCCTCTTCACCACAACAGACCGGTACAACGTCCGCATCACTGCAGATGCTGCTCCAATCCGTCTGTCGATCTCTCGCTCCATTTTCCCCTCACTCGTGAACAAGACCCCAAGATACTTAAACTCCTCCACTTGGGGCAGGAGCCTGTCCCCAACCCAGACAGGACAATCCACCTTTTTCCGGCTGAGGACCATGGACTCGGACTTGGAGGTGCTGATTCTCATCCCAGCCGCTTCACACTCAGCGGTAAACCGTCCCAGCAAGAGCTGTAGGTCATTGCTGGATGAAGCCAACAGGACAACATCATCTGCAAACAACAGAGATGAGATCCTGTGGTCACCAAGCATGACACCCTCCATTCCCTGGCTGCGCCTAGAAATCCTGTCCATAAAAATTATGAACAGGATCGGTGACAAAGGGCAGCCCTGGCGGAGTCCAACTCTCACTGGGAATGACTCCGACCGAGTGTTAGCAATACGAACCAAACTCTCACAACGGTCGTACAGAGACCGAATAGCTCGTAACAACAAGCCCGATACCCCATACTCCCGAAGCACCCCCCACAAAAATCCACGAGGGACGCGGTCAAATGCCTTCTCCAAGTCCACAAAACACATGTAAACTGGTTGGGCAAACTCCCACGAACCCTCAAGAATTCTCGAGAGGGTAAAGAGCTGGTCCGATGTGCCACGGCCAGGACGAAAACCACATTGCTCCTCCTGAATCCGAGGTTCGACCAAAAACCCTGTTGAGTCTAAAATTGAATTGAATGCCTTATTAAGACAGTCACTATCTACATCAACATGTATATTAAAGTCCCCTACAATAATTATTCTATCTGATTTCAGCACTAAATCAGCTAAAAATTCAGCAAATTCAGATAAAAACTCTGAGTAGGCCGAGGGAGGACAGTAAACTATGGCAAAGAAAATTGGATTCAAGCCAAGATAGCCAACATGCCCCATGCTGAGGACCAGGCCCTCAAAGGAATTAAAACATGATTTTTGCTTTATATTAACTAGTAATTTAGAATGGAAAATTGCCGCTACTCCACCTCCACGACCAGAACTTCTGGGATTATGATAGTTTAGGTAACCAGAGGGAGTTGATTCATTCAAACCAACATAATCATCTTGCCCTAGCCAAGTCTCTGTGAGGGATAATAAATCGATCTGATGATCAATTAATAGATCATGGACTAAAAGAGACTTGGGAGTTAGAGACCTAATATTTAATAAACCACATTTAATTTTTAAATTATGAGGAGGAACAGAGGCCAAATCATTAAATTTAGCGACTTGAGGTTTAATCTGAATTTTACCAACATTTTGTTTAATCACTTTGGGATGTTTATGCACGTTTTTATTAACTTTTTTTTATTAACTTTGGGAGGAGCAGACAAGGGTTCTCTAAGGGAGAAGACAGGGACAAAGTTGGGGGGTGGTGAATGAGGAGGCGCTGCAGAAAGACGTGTATTTATCAAGCTGTGTTGTATTTGTCTTGAGTTATGATATTTTGGGTAACGGCAGACAGGCACAATCTTTGTAGGGTTATAAGTTGAAGACTGATCCAAACAATGAGGGTTATTTGGATTAATGGGATTAATATGAGAAGTGGAAACAAGACCAAAAAAGGGCTGATTGGCAAATCCAGGAACTTCAGAGTGAGTTAACACACCAATATTCAGTCACTGTACTAAAAAACACTGAATGGAATAGAACAGATTGTCCCTTAAAACACGTGCACCAAGTCTATTTGGGTGGATGCCATCAGGCCTCATAAGTGATGGGTGGTTCCAAAACAAGTTAAAATTGTCTACAAAACCAATGTTAAAAATAGGACATGTAAAACATAACCAAGTATTAAGACTGAGAATTCTGCTAAAACAATTACAACCTCGTCTGAGAGGTGCCAAAGGCCCAGAGATAAACTCATGTCTGCCACAGTTCTTAAGAGTGGACAGAAGGCTCCTGAAGTCACTCTTTAAAATCTCTGACGCTTCATCTGGGATGTTCTTGCATCCAACATGTACTATGACAGTTTTAACGTGGGGGTATTCATTTAGTAGGGCAGGGGAAAGACCCTCAATGTCAGACACTCTAGCCCCAGGAAAAAATCTCGTGATACAGTACCTGCTTCTGACGTTCCTCATAATCGAGTCACCAATTACCAGCGTCGTCTGGGGGGGTTTGTCGGTGGATTCTGACGAGGTGAATAATTTTGTCGATGGTGTTGTTGTTGTGAAGGCGGGGTGATGCGCTCTCTTCTGTTTGGAGCTGGTGTGTAATTTGGCACACCTAGAGTAGTCTTAGTCTGGGGTTTGCGGGTTTGAGCCACCGCTGAAGGAGAGGAAGGAGGAGGAGGGGCGGCCACAGGCAGGCGGCCAGCGTCCAGGTGGGGAAAATCCTCCAGAGAAAGGATGTCAAATTTATTTTCCAGGAACAGGGGAAGAGAAGAGGCGCGGCCCTGTCTGGCTGATTGGCGATGACTGCTGGCTGGTCCAACCAAGGTCCAGGGCGCACACTGAGTGTGAGAAGACCCAACCGAGGCTTTGGGTTTAGCCCCGAGATTAAACCAGTGTCTATTGCCATGGTCGTGGACATTTGAAGAAGCCAGAGCAGGGGTTGAAGTGGACGGAGATGCGCTGAACTCCTCTATGTAGGTAGCCATCTCTGCCAGCTGCGAATCGGTTGCTGGGGCCATTGTTCGCCTGAGAATAATGGTGTTGAGATGGTCTTCAGCCTCCCGAATCTTATAGAGGCTGGAGAGTCTTGCTTCCAATTCAGAAACCTTACTAAGGAGGGATACACAGCGGATACACGTAGGGGCTGGAGCCATGGCGTTCCAGGCAATAAGGTGGATAGCCAGCCAGCCAGCCAAAAACAGCTAAAACAGCTACAAACATGTTAGCTTAAAACAGCTAAAAAGGCTAAAAACAGGTTAGCAGGTTAGCCTAGCCCAGTAAAAACAGCTCAGTTGGGGGTCCGACTCACCCGCGCGTCAGATTGGGCTTTTCAGCGAGGCCAATACCAAGCTAACACCAAACAAAAACTAATATCAGCAAACAAAAATAAAAAAAATTAAAAACAAAATCAATAAAAACAAACAAAAGCGGACAAGATAGCTCTTTGACGTGACGAACATTAACAGACGCCAGCGCATGCGCTCTGATTGATAGTGTGTTCAGACCAAACACTGAACTTTTTGTGCAGCACAGTTTATTACAAAGTCAATGGAAAAATGGAAAAATATGCATGTAATACATGTAATAATGCATGTAATACATGCAAAACCACATTCAAGGAAGTTGAATATTGAATCATCTTGTTTGACGCTTGGTCGTGATAGCCAATCAGGATCAAGATTCAGTCATCACTGGGAGTAAGTGTCAATAATGGAGGATAAACTGACAAGACTTGGAGACAGACAGCTCGACACTGTGCAGCGGCAGTGTCAGTAGTTTGTATCCATCCATGAAATCTGGCCACCGATCTGCTGATTAGGGCTTGCAGCTCATCAAACTGGGCACCAGTCAGCCTCAGTTTGTCATGGGCAACCTTTGACCGGCAGAAATGACAGACTCTGATGCAAGCAGGACTACAGTTTGACTGGGTTTATTTTCCCAGTAACACAAAAAAATAACCAGCTCGGGGGCTGAACATAAAGTGAGCCATGAAAGGTTGAAAACTCACAGACATAGACACAATCACGGGAACGAAAGTCAGAGGGCAGTCCACGGTATGACTCTACACAAAAAGAATGCAGAGCAGGATATATATATATATATATATGGGGAGGCAGATGATCAGGGGATACACGGGACAGCTGGGGATAGTGATCAGGGATTAAGCAGTAACACATGAGGAGAAGTGGCTATGACTACGGAAGACATGAGGGACTGAGAATGACAGAAAAAGGAGTACAGGGAACACACACACACGAGACTTACATGGATGACCAAAGGGGAACACAGAACAACAATGACTGGTAACGGGGACCACATGACAAGCTGAGGACCCAGGGAAGACACAGAAGACAAATACAGGCAAATAATCATAATAATAAACACAAATTGTGGGCATGATCCTAGGACCCAGCCCAGACCATGACACTACCCCACCTTTAAGGGTGGATTCCAGATGCCCAAAAACAAAACAAAGAACACCCCAATCAGGCGGGAGGAGGCTAACAAAGGCACGGCAGGGCAAAACAAGGACACAACACAAACACAACAGAAAAATGTCCATCAGGTGGTCGGCCAAAGTCCCAAGACCACCAACAAGAGGAATATGGCGCGTCTGCTGGCCTACCAAAGTCCATGGACCACCAGAGAGAGAAACACGGTACGTCGAGTGGCCTACCATATTCCAAAGGCCACCAAATGGGAGAACATGTTGGGTCAGGGGGCCTACACAAGTCCATAGGCCACCTGATGGATGAACACGATGCATCAGGTGGCCTCCCAAAGTCCATGGGCCACCAGACGGGAGAAAACACAATAGCTTTCTGCTCTGAAAATAACATCATAAAGTCCTTGAACTCAGGAGATAACATCATAGCTGTAAACTCAGGAGATAACAGGGGCATCTTGCACAGGAGACAACATAGAAACTTAAGATTCAGGAGATAGCAATATGGAAGTGTGTTGCTCTGAAGATCAAATCAAATCAAATTTTATTGTCATATTGCTGTACATACAACTGTAGTGCAGGCAAGATGAAATTGCGTTTCTCTCGGCATCCATATAAATAGAAGCAGCATGATTTAAGACACACTCACTCATAGCTTCACTCCCCCACCCCCACCCCCATCCATTCACACATCCCTGAGACATACTTGGGAAAAAACTAACTAACTATAATATACAATAATATACAAAATGTCCGTAGGTGCAGTAGTGTGTATGAGAGATTCCAGATCAACTGTTCAGCATCCTGACAGCTTGTGGAAAGAAGCTGTTGATCAGTCTGGTGGTTCTGCCTCTGATGCTCCGGAATCGTTTACCAGATGGGAGAAGTTCAAAGTGTTTATGCAGAGGGTGAGAACGGTCCTTGACAATGTTCAGTGCCCTGCTCCTACAACGGTTCTGAAAAAGTTCTTGGACAGAGGGGAGGGAGACTCCAATTACCCTCTCAGCCCCCTTGACTATCCTCTGCAGGGCATTTTTGTCTGACATACTGCGGCTGGAGTACCATGTAGCAATGCAGTACGTCAGAACACTCTCCCCCACACCTCTGTAGAAGGTCCTGAGGATGCAAATGGGGAGAGAGGCCTGTTTGAGTTTCCTCAAGAAGTGCAGTCTCTGCTGAGCCCGATTCCTGATCCCCAAGGAATTCTTGCTCCGGGTCAGGTCCTGCGAGATCTGCACTCCGAGGAACTTGATGTTCTCCACTTTCTCCACTAAACGGCCGCCGATGCTGAGGGGGACGTGCTCAGGCTGTGACCTCCGGAAGTCGATAATTATCTCCTTCGTTTTGTCCATGTTGAGCACCAGATTGTTCTCCCTGCACCAGCCCTCCAGGTTTCTCACTTCTTCCCTGTACATTGATTCCTCATCCCTCTGAATAAGTCCCACCACCGTGGTGTCGTCTGCAAACTTAATAATCTGGTTCCCCTCGTGTCTGGATACACAGTCATGTGTTAGAAGTGTAAACAACAGTGGACTGAGTACACAGCCTTGAGGGGATCCGGTGCTCAGCATGACAGAGTTGGAGATGTTGTTTCCAACCCGGACAGACAGAGGTCTCTCAGTCAGGAAATCCAGGATCCAGAGACATGTGGTGGTGTTCTGACCGAGAAGGAGTAATTTCTCCACCAGTCTCTGGGAAATAATGGTGTTGAATGCTGAACTGAAATCAATGTACAGGAGTCTGGCGTAGGTGTCTTTCTGGTCCAGGTGGATGATGACAGAGTGTAGGGTGGTGACTATAGCATCCTCCGTGGAGCGGTTTGAAAGATATGCAAACTGGAGCGGGTTGTGTGA
Source organism: Pholidichthys leucotaenia (assembly GCA_020510985.1). Lineage (NCBI taxonomy): Eukaryota > Metazoa > Chordata > Actinopteri > Cichliformes > Pholidichthyidae > Pholidichthys > Pholidichthys leucotaenia. Next base: position 455,826,632 of record CM035836.1, read on the forward strand.
TGCAGGGAGGCAGGCTGTAATGTGTGGTTTGACAAGCCGTTTAAAACACTTCATCACAATTGGTGTCAGTGCAACAGGACGATAGTCATTCAAACAGGACACAACTGGTTTCTTTGCCACCGGTACAATGATAGAGGTCTTGAAGCATCTGGGAATGATGACCTGACTCAGGGAGATGTTATAAATGTCAGTCAGGACATCCACCAACTCGCTCGCGCAGTCTCGGAGCACACGTCCTGGGATGTTGTCCAGACCTGCAGCTTTACGTGGGTTGACTCTGGTTAGGGTCCTCCGTGTGTCCGCTGTGTTGATGGTAAAAGCTGGTCCGACCGATGGTGGGGGTGGGCCAGCCCTCCCTCTGATTGTTGAGTTTGATGCTTCAAAATGTGCAAAGAAGTCGTTAAGCCTGTCTGGAAGTGAAGCGTCATCATCATCGACCCCCTGCCTCGACTTATAGCCCGTCAGTGTCCGAACTCCCTGCCACATCTGCTTGGTGTTCCTAGTGTCACAGAGGTGTCCCTGGATTTTCTCCGCATAGGCGCGCTTTGCCGCCTTAATTCCCTTTGAGAGCGCAGACCTGGCTGAGCGGAGGGCGATCCTGTCCTTCGCTCCGAAGGCTGCATCCCTGGCTGTAAGCAGCGAGCGCACCTCTGCAGTCATCCAGGGCTTATGGTAACATCATGGGAGCCTTTTCCTCTGAAGATAACAACATAGGAGCTTTTTGCTCTGAAGATAACAACATAAGAACCTTTTGCTCTGAAGATAACACAGGAGCTTTCTGCTCGGAGGATGAAGATAACAACACAGGAGCTCTTTGCTCCGAAGATGAAGATAACAACATGGGAGCTTTCTGCTCTGAAAATAATAACATGGGAGCTTTCTGCTCCAAAGATGAAGATAACAATACAGGAGCTTTTTGCTCTGAAGATAGTACTTGTGGGACCTTTGGCACAGGGGCCAACAGCAGCCAAGGAGCGGCGACCCCATGCATCAAAGGTGGAGTGGACTGCTCTGACAGCCAGGGTGGAGTAGGTACTGGAGTTGAGGAGTGACGAGGAGCCGGCACTGGCATTGGGGGGGCGACGTGGAGCCAGAACTGGAGGTGGGGAGTGACGTGGAGCCAGATCTGGAGGTGGGGAGCGATGTGGAGCCAGAAATGGAAGCACAGAGTGACGTGGAGCCGGAACAAGAGGCATAGAGCAAAGTGGAGCCGGGACAGAGTGATGTGGAGCTGGAACAGGATGCACAAAGTGACATAGAGCTGGAATTGGAGGCACAGAGCAATGTGGAGCTGGAACTGGAGCTGGGGGGAGGGGGGGGGTTGACGAAGAGCCAGTACTGGAGCTGGAATGTGCATCATGGAGACAGCTGAAGATGAAACGTGCAATACCATTCCAGATGCAGGCACCTCGGACAGGGAAGGAGAAACATAGGCAGGCATCGTGTCCATACCAGGTAAAATGGCAGCAGAAACAGGTGACGGAGGCTCAGCAGTGATTGGTGACTGCCACTTGGGAACCCCCATCTAGTACCAGGCAAGACCCCTACCCAATAGGTGTAAAAAGAGAAAAAGGTACTTGCCTGGCCTGCTCTGCCACTTCTGAGGCCACCCCTGGGAACCCAGATGAGGAAACAGCAACGGGCAAGGGCACTAATGAACAAGATGGAGGAGCTGGCACTGCAAGTGTGATGATGGGCGAAACAGCAGATGAGGCAGTCGGAAACTCAGCAGCGGGTGCCGATGCCGTGGAGGAGAGGAGAGCAGCAGCAACAGATGAAGAAGAGGAAGAAGCTGATGGGACAGCCAATGAAGAGCTCAGGAGTGAAGAGGGGGCTGCTGCAGAATTTCTCTGAAGCGGCGAAGGAGCAGCTGCGTCTTCCATAACCAGCTGGTTCCAACCCAGCAGGGGCACATACTTGGGAAGAAGCCAGGGTTTATAGTCCAATGTTAATTCAGTCTGTGCGAGCAAAACCTGCCATAGCTCCTCCTGCTCCTCCTCGTGAACAGAAAACTGGGGCCCTGATGCAGCAACCCCAATCTGGCAGCCAATGGGGTCATCCAGTGTAGGCATGGAGGCAGCAGGCAGGGGAGTTACAGGTGATGATGAAGCTACCCAAGCTGAAGAGCAGTTTGGAGAGGGTCTTGTAGCCGAATGAGAAGCGAAGGATGTCTGTACCCGGGGGCATGTCCTCGCCGACACAGGTACAGGGGAAGATGAGCTTCTCATCAATGGCCGGAGCAACCATTGCATATGAGGAACAGTGGAGAGGAACCTGGGAAGTCCCAGATAGCTCCTCAGGTTGGGGAAAGCTCAGCCGCACCATCCAGGTACCTCAGGGCTTCCTCAGGAGTGCGGGAAGCCCAGGCATCGCTGATAAAGTCCTCTATCAGGCCTGCAACCCAACACTCCTCCTCATCCAAGCCGAAAACACTGAAGTCCATGCCCCCAGAATCAACTGGTGGCATCATTCTGTCATGGGCAACCTCTGACCAGCAGAAATGACAGACTCTGATGCAGGCAGGACTACAGTTTGACTGGGTTTATTTTCCCAAATAACACAAAATAATACATGGGGGCTGAACATAAAGCGAGCTGTGAAAGACTGAAAACTCACAGACATAGACACAATCACAGAAATGGAAGTCAGAGGGTAATCCATGGTATGACTCTACACAAAAAGAATGCAGAGCAGAATATACAGTGGGGCAAAAAAATATTTAGTCAGCCACCAATTGTGCAACTTCTCCCACTTAAAAGATGAGAGAGGTCTCCAATTTTCATCATATGTATACCTCAACTATGAGCGACAAAATGAGAAAAAAAAATCCAGAAAATCACATTGAAGGATTTTTAATGAATTAATTGGTAAATTCCTCAGTAAAATAAGTATTTGGTCACCTAAAAACAAGCAAGATTTCTGGCTCTCACAGACCTGTAACTTCTTTTTTAAGAGGCTCCTCTGTCCTCCACTCGTTACTTGTATTAATGGTACCTGTTTGAACTCGTTATCAGTATAAAAGACACCTGTCCACAACCTCAAACAGTCAGACTCCAAACTCCACTATGGCCAAGATCGAAGAGCTGTCAAAGGACACCAGAAACAAAATTGTAGACCTGCATTCAGACTGAATCTGCAATAGGTAAGCAGCTTGGTGTGAAGAAATCAACTGTGGGAGCAATTATTAGTAAATGGAAGACATACAAGACCACTGATAATCTCCCTCGATCTGGGGCTCCACACAAGATCTCACCCCGCGGGGTCAAAATGATCATGAGAACGGTGAGCAAAAATCCCAGAACCACACGGGGGGACTTAGTGAATGACCTGCAGAGAGCTGGGACCAAAGTAACAAAGGCTACCATCAGTAACACACTACGCCGCCATGGACTCAAATCCTGCAGTGCCAGACGTGTCCCCCAGCTTAAGCCAGTACATGTCCAGGCCCGTCTGAAGTTTGCTAGAGAGCATTTGGATGATCCAGAAGAGGATTGGAAGAATGTCATATGGTCAGATGAAACCAAAATAGAACTTTATGTAGAAGAGCTTGGAATAACGAGGCGATGTGATTTATAAACCAAAGTTTATTATCAGCTTTGCTCCTCTAACAAGTCTCATCTCAGTGCAGAAACAGAATAAGAGGTCAAACACATTCAGACCTACATACTTATACCTACACATCACAAAAGACATTGCACATCAAAGCTGACATCCCACATTAGCTTAATCCCCCCTCCTTTGTCTTCCTACTCCTCCACCTGACCCTGGGTGGTCAGGGCGATCGATCTCCTCCATTGTCCTCTGTCTCTTCCACCTGGCCCTGGGAAGTCAGGGCGATCGATCTGGTCTCCACCGCTGCGCCTCGGATGCTCTTTGATCTTCGCTGGCGGTTGAGACCTCTTGTCCTGTTCTGAGGCGTGAGGTCGTTGTACATATGTAATCACTAAACATTCTAACATGCTTATACATATGTAGGTTATGGGATATATGATTAATATAAACCACAGCCCCCCCCCCCAAATGACTAAGAAAAGGACAATAAAAGAAAGTCCACAGTTTAAGATAATTTCTATGACATACCAACTGTTAAACCTCTTGACAAGGAAAAAAAAAAAAAACTTCCCAGCAGCTATGCTCCTGTAGAGAATTCAGTAGTAATCATAACAGCGTAGTAATATCACAAATCAGTCTTAAAACTGTCACAGCACAATCTGATAAAATAGTTAACAACTTTAGGTTAATTTGTATCAGTCCCTGTGCCGTCTGGGTTTTAGTCTTCTCCCGAATCTGCTGTGGGTCCGCTTGGGCGTCCCGGCGGGACCTTCCTGTAAGGAATCTGCAGCTTGGGGAGGAGAGTGGTTATTTGTTCCCTGCAGAGGGGGCTGAGTCTTTTTTCTTGGGGGGGTCTACCCCGCCGAGGTGCTCTCGCCAACCGTGCAGGTTCGTCTCTCAACAAGAAGGCAGGTTTAAGTCTGTCAATGCTGACTGTTTCTTTTCTGTCCCCTAAATCAAGCACAAAATGCTTATCACCAGTTTCCAGCACTCTGAATGGTCCATCGTATGGTGGACGGAGGGTAGATTTTAAAGCTTCATGCCTAACAAAAACGAATTTGGCGTTTTTTAAAGCTTGGGGGACAAAAACCCGTGGAAAAGAGTGGTGTGCCGGTCCGGGGAGAGTGTCCGGTCCGCTGCTGCCTGAAAGCCTCATGGCTGGGAGATGCCCAGGCTCTGGGTTCTCTGGTAAAAATTCACCTGGGAGTCTGAGAGGTTGTGCAAAAACTAATTCTGCTGGGGAGGCGTCTAGATCCTCTTTAGGCACAGCACGCAACCCCAATAAAACCCAGGGGAGTTTATTTACCCAATTTGTATCCGTTAGTGAGGCCCTGAGGGTGGCCTTTAAAGATCTGTGAAAGCGCTCGCATAACCCATTAGCCTGAGGGTGATAAGGGGTGGTGCGGTGAATTGTCGCCCCTAAGCTGCTGGCCATGGCTGACCAAAGCTCTGAGACAAATTGAGGCCCCCTATCGGACGTGATGTCTGATGGGACGCCGAAACGCGCCACCCAGTTTGTCAAAAAAACGCGAGCGGCTTCCGCCACTGTGGTTGACGCCAGAGGGACCGCCTCAGGCCAGCGCGTAGTACGATCTATCATTGTTAACAGGTGTGTGAAACCCTGAGACGAAGGTAGTGGTCCCACGAGGTCGACATGAACGTGGTCGAACCTTCTAGCTGGGATTCGAAAAGGCTCTAGAGGGGCTTTTGTATGTTTGTGTATTTTGGTGCGCTGACAAGACATGCAAGTTTTTGCCCATTCCTTTACATTTTTGCGCAGGCCGGGCCACACAAACTTTTCGACGACCATTTTAACCGAGGCGCGCACACCTGGGTGCGCGAGGGAGTGAATTGAGTCAAAAATATGGCGGCGCCATGTAGCTGGGACTTACCAGGCGAGGTTGGCCGGTTGAAACGTTGCAGATTGGGGGGGTACACCGTCACGTAAACCCCTTTCCTTCAGCCTTAACCCTGTTGGTCCAGACAGGAGTGCGCGCACGTCCGCGTCACTGCTTTGTTCCTCTGCCATGGCTGCGTAATCTATCCCTATGTGAATTGGGGCCGCGTACATGTCCGCGTTGGCGAAGAGTTCTGCGGCTGAGGTAGTATAATCTGTCTCCTCGCGCTCTGGCGATGTCACAGCGCGAGAGAGGCAGTCTGCTACCACGTTAAGTTTGCCTGCCACATGTCGAATGTCTGTGGTGAACTCTGAAACTGCAGCTAGCTGTCTTTGTTGCCTGCCTGACCATGGTTCTGAAATTTTAGCCATCACAAAGGTGAGCGGATTGTGGTCTACAAAAGCTGTGAAACGCCGCCCTTCTAACCAGAACTGGAAGTGGCGGATGGATAAATGAAGCGCTAGCAGCTCCCTGTCAAAAGTGCTGTATTTACGCTCCGTTTGGTTTAACGATTTGCTGAAAAACGCCAAAGGTTGCCAGGTTCCGCCAACGTGTTGTTCCACAACTGCCCCTATGGCCAGGTCTGAAGCGTCCGTGGTTAGCGCGATGTGGGCCGAGGGATCAGGGTGAACCAACAATGTGGTGTTCACTAGAGCACTTTTTACTTCCGCGAAGGCGCGTTCGCGCTCCGGGGTCCATTCGACCGCGTTGGAAGGCTTTTGTTTTCTGAGCACGGTATACAGGGGCTGCATGAGTTGAGCTGCGCGGGGGAGGAAACGGTTGTAAAAATTAACCATTCCCAAAAATTCTTGCAGCGATTTGACCGTTTGCGGTCGTGGAAAATTTTTTACTGCGCGAACTTTGTCTGGCAATGGGACTGCCCCCTCTGGTGAAACTCTGTGTCCCAAAAAATCAATTTGTGACACGCCGAATTTGCATTTGGCTGGACTGATTATTAACCCATGCTCTTCTAGTCTCTGAAAAACCGTAGTGAGGTGTTGTTCGTGTTCTTCCTCCGACGAGCTGGCTACCAGCATATCGTCGAGGTAGACGAACACGAAAGGGAGATCGCGTAATACCGCGTCCATCATCTGCTGAAAGGTTTGAGCAGCGCCTTTGAGGCCAAACGGCATCCGCAAAAATTCAAAAAGACCGAAAGGGGTTATTACAGCCGTTTTAGGAATGTCTTCCGCTCGAACGGGGACTTGGTGATAGCCACGGACCAGGTCTATTTTAGAAAAAATGCGCACACCCGCCAGATGTAGTGAGAAATCTTGGATGTGAGAAATTGGGTAGCGGTCATGCGCTGTCGCATTGTTTAATCTGCGGTAATCGCCGCACGGTCTCCAAGAACCGTCGGTTTTCTGGACCATGTGGAGTGGCGATGCCCAGGGGCTTTTCGAGCGTCTAATAATGCCTAATTTTTCCAGGGTGGCAAACTTGTCCCGTGCTATGGCGAGCTTGGTTGCATCTAATCGCCGAGCTTTGGCGAACACGGGTGGGCCTGTTGTGGGAATGAAGTGTTCAACCCCGTGTTTCGCTACTGTTGCTGAAAATTTTGGAACTGTGAGTGCTGGAAATTGGGTGAGGAGTTGGTCAAACTTACCTCCTGCTGTTGTGACGCCGGCCTGCACGGGTGGTGGAGAGACTCGAGCTGAGCAGGGAATAGAATAAAATGACAGTGCATTAACCAAGCGTCTATTTGCTTGATCAACTAACAACCCATGTGCACACAAAAAATCAGCACCCAACATGTTAAAGCTCACCGCCGCTACAATAAATGTCCATCTACAGTTGCGGCCATGAATGCAAAGAGGCAGGCTCCTTTCACCGTAAGTGTCGATGATGGAGCCGTTGGCTGCCATCGCCCCATTCCCCCGGGGACCCATGGCCCGATCTGCGTGGGAAGGGGTGATAAAGCTCAGTTGAGCTCCGGTGTCGATCAGGAACTGTCTCCCGGTGTGTCCGTCAGTCACATAAAGAAGTTTATTTTTTTCGCCGAGAACCGCAGCCGTTAACGGTTCTCGGTTTTGGCGTTTTCCCGAACTTTTGAACTTGCAGGGGGGAACACATTTGTATGCCCCCTCGGCGAAACGGTGGTGGTAATAGCAGATGTCGTTCCGCCTGCTGCGTCTTGGTCATGTTGCCGCCATGGTGGGCGGGCTCTGCTCGGTTGTCTGTGGTTCTCCGTTGCTCTGGGCGTCTGCGGATGCTGCTGTGGCCACCTATTCCCTGCAGGCGTTGGTGAGTCACTGCGCTTCTCGGGCCAGCGCGCGGAAGTCCTGCTGGGTGCTGCACCGCATGTTGATCAGCGTCCCTCTCATGTGTGGCGGCAGAGTGCTGAGGAAGATGTGTTGGAAGAGGAAGTTGTCGTTGTCCTCCTCCTTGAGCTGCAGCATGTCCTCCATGAGGGCCTTGGGTCTGCATCCTCTGTGGCCGTAGATCGCCAAGATCCTCTCTGCTCTCTCCTTGGCTGAGGGGACGAAGTTCTCGACGATGGTCGCCTTCAGCTCTCTGTATTTGTCATGGGCGGGCGGCTGTCGGATTATGCTCCGCGCGCATCTTGACGTGGCAGCGTCGAGTTTGGCGACGATGTGATAAAATTTCGTCTCATCCGCCGTTATGCCCGCCAGTGCAAACTGAGCCTCAGCTTGCTGGAACCACGAGCTCGGGTCTTCTTGCTAGAATTCTGGCAGCTTGACGGTGACGGCGCTTGTGTGGGCCGTCCTTGATGTGTCCGCCGGGTGAGAGCGCCTTTCTTCTGCTCTCACGGCGGGGCTGGGGATGGTGCTCGGTTGAGCCCTCTCTTCTGCCGTGGGGGAACGTCTTCCATCCGTTCCCCTGTCTGCATGGGCGCCGGCACTTGCCTCGGTTGCCTCCGATGAGTCAATCGCGGGAGAACGTCTCTGTTCCATCCTCACGTCTGGTCACCAGTGTAGAAGAGCTTGGAATAACGAGGCGATGTGATTTATAAACCAAAGTTTATTATCAGCTTCGCTCCTCTAACAAGTCTCATCTCAGTGCAGAAACAGAATAAGAGGTCAAACACATTCAGACCTACATACTTATACCTACACATCACAAAAGACATTGCACATCAAAGCTGACATCCTGCATTAGCTTAATCCCCCCTCCTTTGTCTTCCTACTCCTCCACCTGATCCTGGGTGGTCAGGGCGATCGATCTCCTCCATTGTCCTCTGTCTCTTCCACCTGGCCCTGGGAAGTCAGGGCGATCGATCTGGTCTCCACCGCTGCGCCTCGGATGCTCTTTGATCTTCGCTGGCGGTTGAGACCTCTTGTCCTGTTCTGAGGCGTGAGGTCGTTGTACATATGTAATCACTAAACATTCTAACATGCTTATACATATGTAGGTTATGGGATATATGATTAATATAAACCACACTTTATTGTAAAAACTCAACTTGTCGTGTTTGGAGGAGAAAGAACACCATACCTACTGTGAAGCATGGGGGTGGAAACATCATGCTTTGAGGCTGTTTTTCTGCAAAGGGACCAGGACGGCTGATCCGTGTAAAGGAAAGAATGAATGGGGCCATGTATCGTGAGATTTTGAGTGAAAACCTCCTTCAGTCAGCAAGGGCATTGAAGATGAAACGTGGCTGGGTCTTTCAGCATGACAATGATCCCGAACACACCGCACAGGCAATGAAGGAGTGGCTTCGTAAGAAGCATTTCAAGGTCCTGGAGTGGCCAAGCCAGTCTCCAGATCTTAACCCCATAGAAAATCTTTGGAGGGAGTTGAAAGTCTGTGTTGCCCAGCGACAGCCCCAAAACATCACTGCTCTAGAGGAGATTTGCATGGAGGAATGGGCCAAAATACCAGCAACAGCGTGTGAAAACCTTGTGAAGACTTACAGAAAATGTTTGACCTCTGTCATTGCCAGCAAAGGGTATATAACAAAGTATTGAGATGAACGTTTGTTATTGACCAAATACTTATTTTACCAAGGAATTTACCAATTAATTCATTAAAAATCCTTCAATGTGATTTTCTGGATTTTTTTTCCCCTCATTTTGTCTCTCATAGTTGAGGTATACCTGTGATGAAAATTGGAGACCTCTCTCATCTTTAAAGTGGGAAAACTTGCACAATTGGTGGCTGACTAAATACTTTTTTTGTCCCACTGTATATAGGGAGACAGATGATCCGGGGATACACGGGACAGCTGGGGATAGTAATCAGGGATTAAGCAGCAACACATGAGGAGAAGTGGCTATGACTGATGAGAATGATAGAAAAAGGAGTATGGGGAACACACACACACACACACACACACACACACACACACACACACACACACACACATAAGACTTACACGGATGACCAAAGGGAAACACAGAACAACAACGGCTGGTAACAGGGACCACATGACAGGCTGAGGACTGGGGAAAACAATAACAATCACAGAGGACCTGGGGGAGACACAAAAGGCAAACACAGGCAAATAATCATAATAGTAAACACAAAATGTGGGCATGATCCCAGGACCCAGCCCAGACCATGACACAGTTAACTTTAAAAATAGCTGTCAACAAAATGCGGTTTCTGGAGAATGCAGTGACATTTTCTGCACTGTGTGCAACACTGGATAATTTTGTGAATTAAAACATGACAGCATTTTTGGGATTTCCACAGCAGGTACAAGGCAGCAGCAGAACTTATGAAGGCAGCCCTGCCCTTCCACAGGGTAGAGTACAGTAGAGCACAGTAAACTTTATTGTCTCCTAAAGGAAATTTATCTTGGGCACAGTAGACATCTCAAATTTCCACTTCATGTTTCATCTGAACTCACCATAAAAGGTGTAGGTGCAAGCAAATGGCTCTAGTTCACTCTGTGATTAGTAAGAAAACTTTACTGATGCTGCCACTATGGAAACTCTCCCAAACATGCCATCCTAGAACTGTTTGATCATGATAATCACATTGGCAAATCATCAGAGGAGGCAAGCGAGGCAGTGTCTTCTTAGAAATTTAAGACCAAAAAAAAGAGCAAAAATCCTTACATGGAGGTAATAAATTTAATGTTTGAAATTTGCATGCATTTTTCCTTTATTCAGACAGACTAGTGAGACAAAGACTGGCTTTCCTCCTTAGGGAAATTAAGTAACCAATCCAAAATGAATTTATATTTGTTGCTGTTAAAATGCTATAACTCCTTGCACTATGTGAAAAAAACACTGAGTTAACCCTCTTACTTTTCAATCAATCACAATCAGTCTTTATTCAGCATTGGTGTATTTCAACCAGCAAGCACTAGCTATTTGTCATGATCTCAGAGGAAGGCAAGGAGGAAGGACCAAATTGCAAGTGGGAGTCACTGCAAGTAAGGATTTTATTAACTTAAACAAACCAAAGCTGAGACACGAAGGCCAGAGACTGAAACACTACTATAAAACAAAACCAGGGCACATGGGCCAGAAAACTAAAACACTAAAATTAACACTGAGGAATACTAACAAAAGGCTGCACAAGTGCAGGCGAACAATAAACCAAAATACTAATAGGGCAAGGGATGAGGAGCGAGAACAGGAAGACAGTCACAGTAGAACCATGTGGGAGGCATTGCAAAGACAAGAGACCAATTGAACAGCACATAAATGGGGGATGCAGCACAGTAGGGGTGTTGGAAAAAATGGATTCACATAAGAATCTAGATTCTAATTTTACACAATCCAGAATCAATTCATGTCATGATTAATTACGCTTGACATCTCACGTGCATAATTCCACAGCACAGGAAGTAACCACACAAAGGGGCACATTTGAAAGTTTATTAAATTGCAAAACACAAGCGCACAGCTGCAGAAACAGTCACTCGCCAGAGGAATAGCCCTGTGGAGAGGAGACGAGAGTTGTGAGCGGAGGAATGGAGTAAGGGGAAATGGGCGAGCCAAAATGCCACTTTCTTGGGAATCCAGGGAGAACTGGCAGGAACCCAGCGAGGAATAGACGAACCAGTAGGGTGTGGGGAAGATGAGCTGATGGTGCCTGACCGGGTGGAGTAGGAAGCTGAAGGATAGTGAGATGTGGCAGGAGAGTGTGCGCAGTCCTGAAGACACACCTGAACGGTGGCAGCAACCTGAGGAAAGAGGAGAGACAAGGTAGATGATGTGTCGAAACCTGTAACTTATACTTGCTTGTCAATTTGCGGGCAGTATACCCAGATGAGCCAGCGCTGAATGCACGGAGAGAGCCTCCTTAAGTGCGCTGGCTGATGAGCGGGCGCAGGTGCGTCTTCTGCCTCAGGTACCGTGATGAGTGGTGAAGATGAGGCAAGACAGGAGGGATGCGCTCTCACTGCCCATAACAGGGCCCCCCCTTCTAGGAGCGCCTCCTGGCAGTCCAGAGGTCTTTTCCAGGTGAGCATGGTGGTAGGCCCGGAGCATCTCCTTGTCCAAGACCCGCGACGTGGGAACCCAGGATCGTTCTTCTGGGCCATAGCCCTCCCAATCCACTAAGTACTGAAGGCCCCGGCGGCGAACATCCAGGACACGGCGTACAGTGTAGGCGGAGTGGCCATTGATGATCCGTTGAGGAGGAGGCGGCTTCCGGGGGGGGGCAGAGGGGAGTGGCTGAGAGAGGCTTGACGTGAGCGACGTGAAACGTTGGGTTCACCCGTAGGGTCGGCGGCAACTTAAGCTGAACCGACGAGTCATTAATCACCCGTGAGATGGTGTAAGGACCCGGGAAGCGGTGGGACAAATTCTTAGACTTCACTTTAAGGGAGCTCTGGCTGGCTGCCAGCCAGACCTGCTGCCCAACGACATACTTGGGGGCGGGAACCTGCTTCCTGTCTGCGGCAGCCCAGGTGTGTTCTATGGAGCGGGCGAGGGCAGCCCGAGTAGACCTCCAGACACACTGGCAGTGACAAGCATGGACCCCCATGGATGGAACTGTGACCTCCCTCTTGGCCATAGGAAGAAGCGGTGGTGTGTAACCCAGCGACGCCTCGAACGGGGTGAGTCCAGTAGCAGAGGAGATGGTTGAGTTTAGAGAATACTCCACCCAGGTCAGGTGTGTGCTCCATGATGAAGGGTTATTGGCTGCTACACACCGCAGGGCGGCCTCCAGGGATTGGTTGGCGCACTCCGCCTGCCCGTTGCTCTGAGGATGATTACCAGACGAAAGGCTCACCGTCATTCCCAGAGTCCGGCAAAAGGCCCTCCAGACCTGGGAAGTTAATTGAGGACCACAGTCAGACACAATGTCCACAGGGATGCCGTGGATGCGGATGACGTGGTCCGTGAGGAGAACCGCCATCTCCAAGGCCGAGGGGAGCTTCAGGAGGGCCACCAGATGAACAGCCTTGCAGATGCGATCCACAATCGTGAGGATGACCATCTTGCCGTGGGAGGGGGGGAAGTCCGGTCACAAAATCCACGGCAATGTGGGACAACAGATGACCAGGGATGGGGAGAGGATAGAGGAGTCCAGATGGAGGGGAGGAGTCAGATTTTCCTCGGACACAGGTCTGACAGGCTCTGACGTACTCCCGGACGTCCCGCCGCAGCATGGGCCACCAGAACATCCACCGTACGAAGTCAGTGGTCCGGGTGATCCCTGGGTGACAGGCAAAACGACTGGTGTGACCCCACTGGATGATATCGCTGCGGAGGGCGGCCGGGATGTACAGATGGTTCCGGGGGCACCCTACTGGCACAGGCTCCTGAAACTGGGCCTGGCGAACTCTCCGCTTGATATCCCAAGTAAGGGCTCCAAGGACGCAAGAAGGCGGTATGGTGGTTTGGGGGGGGGGAAAGGGGTGCTACCTCCCCGGAATCAAACTGGCACGATAGCGTGTCCGGTTTGGTGTTCCGGGTGCCAGGCCGGTACGTGATGGTAAAATTAAATTGCTGGAAAAATAGAGCCCAGCGAGCCTGCCTGGCGTTTAGTCGGAGGGCCGACCGCAAGTACTCGAGGTTCTTGTGGTCGGTCCACACGATGATGGGGTGAATTGCCCCCTCTAACCAATGACTCCACTCCTCCAATGCCAACTTAATGGCAAGTACGCTGACTGATGAGCGGGCACAGGTGTGTCTTCTGCCTCAGGTGCCGTGATGAGTTGGTGAAGATGAGGCAGGACGGGAGGGGCACGCTCTCGCTACCCATGACAATTCACAAAAATTAAGAATCGAGTTATTATTATATTTTTTTGCAGTGGTGCCAGGTGTTATCTCTGGAAAGTGTGGAAGGACTGACAGAGAGTGGAGTTTACTGAGAACACAAAACTTTATTACATAAAGCCAATTATGGTGGTACAGAATATTGGTTGGGAGGCTGAGCTAAAGACAGGAGTCGTAAAAGAGGCTGTAAGATGGCCATCCCTTACTTTTATGAGCTCGTCGTGATGACGTCACTGAGTGGGCACGTTACCACACCGATGCCAACCAAACTTGGGGTTTTCTTTGACCACACCAGGGTCCCGTCACGTGACACGTATTGTCATTTTGTTATATGCAATTACACATTGACGCTGCTGACGCAGGAGAACCACGCAGAGTAGCTTACTAAACTAGCAGCCAGATGAAACAGTCGGAATAAAGAAAAAAATGGAGTAGCAAGAAATTCAAGACAGGTCCGTCTGCAGTGCAGACTCCGTCAACACCCCTTCAAGTAGTTACGCTCCGTCAGCAAGTTATGCCCTCACGTTATGTCACTCCACAAAATGGCTGGCCGTAGCTGACCGTACAAATATGGCTGAGCAGCACTGGGCTGATCATAAACAAATTCAGGTGTTGTAGTCTTGTAGACGGGCCGACGATGACCACACATTTCAAAGGACGAATGTAAAAGAATCTAAAAATGAGAGAATTTAGTCCATAGGCGGTAAAAAAAGTTTGTGGTCTAGTCTTTGGCTGACGTTTCTTTGCATGACCACGTGCTACCCCGTTGCCCAGCAACCCTGACAGCAGCAGTTGAGTTTTTTTTTCCTAACGTTTTTTGACAGCGATGGAAGAAATGTTCTTTTCATTGAATTAAAAGCAAGTCTTGTTATTGACTGTCATATCCGGCTCTAGGGAGCCGGGCAATCAGAGCCAGGGACAAGCCAGTGAGTCGTGATGGTTTATTTTGGGTAAGGGATAAGGGATGAGGAGAGCACAGATACTCATGCAGAGGTACACTCACAGGTTGCACAGCGCAGAGGTAAGCAGCTCGTACCGGACGTGGGGGGTAACAAGATGTACATACTCACAGCGGGATACAAACACAGGAATGCTGCAAGAGGAGTATAAGCTGACACCAGACGAAGGGGCTTCAGCTTAGCAATGTGTTTATGTCGCAGCCCCGAGTCATCGAGGCTGCTCCTATTTATCCTCATTGGCAGCGCCCCAGCTGATGAAGACTAATTGGCCCCAGCCGTCCATAATGCTGCCAGCTGGGGGCCAGCTGAGACGCTGCTCAATGGGAAGCAGGGATGAGGGAAAACGGGCTGAGTGCCGAGACGGCATCTCAACCCATGGTGACAGAGCCCCCCCCCTCAAGGTCGGGCTCCTGAACGACCAGGAACATCCCAGCCCCCCCCCCCCCCCACCTAGGGTGGGAGGAAGGGAGGCGGACCGGAGGGGAAGAAGCCAAGGGAAGGACAACACCAATGGGGCAATGTAGGGTAGCGGGAAAGAAAAACCCAAATACAATACTGACAAAACAGAATAATTAACCCAGGTACAGATGGGGAGAAGAACTGGGTCAGCACGCCGGTTACATACTACCCAGAGAGTACCAACCATGCGTGACCCAGAGCAAGGAAAAAAGAACCACCAAAAAGGTACAGGGCAAAAATGCTGAGTACGGTTAAATAAAGGGGAACCTATACACAGCGCTAATTTAAGTACATACACACACAGTCACCAAGAAAAGTGAGGGTGACTGGAACAAATAGACAATTACAGAGCATGGTGTTACGAAAAACAAGGCACATGACTCTATAATGAACAAACAGGACATAAGAGAAATACTGAGTGCAGGCAAAGAAAAACCCACACACACGAATATATAAATACCCAGTCACCTAAAGAAATGAAAGTGACTGGAATAAATGGATAACTGCAGAGCATGGTGTTACGGAAAACAAAACATAACTCTACAATGCAAAAACGGGACTAAAAACATAGTACAAAAAGTAAAATGCTGAGCATGAGCGATGGAAAACACACAGCACTATAAATACGAATCCACCAACAGGACAAAATACTACACCCAAGTGACCTTAATAACGATAAAAGAAAGTGACACCCGAGGTGCATGGCAGGCAGAGTCCAAAAATAGCCGAGATGGCTCCGGAGATCTCCCCGCCCATTGTCCAGCTGGCGAATCAGGGGAAGAGAAGTGTTCAGACGGCGAACTCTGGACCCAGATCCCAGGAATCCAGTCCACCGGCAGCCAAACCAGGCTGCCCAGAGGGAAACAGACCAGTGGGGGGAACCAGATCACTGAACCGAAAGTTCTGTGGGTCGGGTCGTCGACCCGCATCACTCAACCACCAGGACCGTTGAGACGGGCGAAGGATCAGAGCGGATCCCGGTGGAAGAGGCTCTGGGGAGAGCCGATGACGAGGGCAGCGGGCGTCAGGCCGCAGGGAAACGGCCACCTCCTCACCGGACCTGGACAATACTGGGGCAGCACCCACGTCGGACCCCGATTGGGCCTCGGGCGAACCCACGTCGGACCCCGATTGGGTCTCGGGCGAACCCACGTCGGATCCCGATTGGGTCTCGGGCGAACCCACGTCGGATCCCGATTGGGTCTCGGGCGAACCCACGTCGGACCCCGCACCAGAACCGACCTCCAACGTTGAACCCGGACCCTCCAGCACCACGAGGAACAGCAACTCCTCGCCGGTGACCCTGGAAGAAGGCTCAGAAGAGAAAACAGAACCGGGATCAGGATCACCGGCAGCGCCAGAACCCGGCGAGACGAGCTCAGACGCAGCGGGCGGCTGCACCCTGCTCGTCTCCCCTGGAGATAGGCTGAAGTGCTCAAAGATAAAAAGAGAGAAAAGAAAGGAGAGCACTCGCCTGATCTCGGGTTCTGACGCCGTCCAGGACTGCGAAGATCCAGGATCCGTCGTCAGGTCGTTGTCAGGCTCCCATCTAGCCGCGTCGGGCCCCGCAGCCAGCACGATGGTCAGCGCAGCTTGAGATTCCTCCAGCTCAGGTAACCCCGCCGACGATCCACTCGGCGGGAAGCCAGAAGAATCTCGTCCCGCTGGACCGAACCGCTCCTCCGTGGAGACCCGGGGACGCTCAAGCGTCGGCGTAGACTCCACGCAGCAGTCAGTCCCCCTCCTCCGTCCGCAATGTAGCTGCGGAACCACAGGCCCTCTCCATATCCCACCACGTTGACCCGGAGCCGGGGACCGCTCGGCGGAGAGAGACACAGAGGATGCGGGATTAGGAATACAGGTTACAGCAGGTGGGGAGAGTTCAGGGAGCTGCGAACCCTGAACTTCTCCTCCAGGGATGTGACAGAGCAAATCATTAAGCAGGTGTGAAAAAACAATGACTTGCCTGCCCCCTGGAGGTTGAGTATCGCCTGCTGTAGTGGATTCTGCTTCTTCCTCTCCCCGCCCGGCGATAACGGAGGACCCCCGGGAGTTCGTCTGAGGATCGCTCGCGTTGTCTCCAGCAGAGAGCTCACCAGGCCGGAATTCCAGGCACACACAGCAGTCAGAAAGCGCGTCGAGGAGGAGGGGAAAACAGCCGGGGTGAGCCAGCCCGAATGTCCAGGAATGACAGCGGGGAAATGAGGCTCAGGGAACGGGGCTGTAGAATCTCCACACAGACGAGGCGAAGAGATGACAGCTGCGTGGGAGGAACTGTCCTGACGATGGCTCAGAACTGGATCCGGACGAGGTTCGTGCAGAGGTGACTCGGCGATGTGATGGCGGCTATTCCCGGGGAACGAAGCGAGGGGGAAACCCAGGATTCGCCGCTCCAGATTGGAGATCGAGGCGAGGAAGGCGCCGAGCACGGGAAAGCTTCGTAGCCCTGAAGTCCTCTCCATCAACCTCACTGCCGCCGCCACATGCCTGAAGGTGGTGACAGGAAACACAGTGGAGCTCGCGACAGCCACTCGACCCCGGACATAACTGCTGTCAGCTGCGGCTCCTTGAAGGGAATCCCAAGTGACGTGGCGCAGGTCGGGGGAAGTCCTCTGGTTGGCGCGAACTCCCGGACTGGAATAGCGGCAGGAACGGGACTCCGAAGCGGGGAAAAACGTCGCCCACTTCGACTCCCTGCCGGGATTTCCATCCACCCCGTGGAGCTTCTCTCGCTGTGTACCTGCAGCGTCTATCCTGGCACTGTCCTCCAGATGGTACAGAGAGTGAGGGTGACAGTCCAGGAGTTCCTCAGCACGGGCCGGATGCCAGCGTCTCGCGTTGGAGGCGTCGTGCAGGGTGAAGAATGTCCCGTCGACAGCCTCCGAGATGGACCTCAGCTCGTCGCCCTGGCGCCGGAAGTGACTCCTGGGAAACGGCATGCTAGCAGCGCTGACACCCGGACAGAAAGGTACATTTCCACAGCGACTCACGGCCGCCGGCAACTCTTCTGGCTGCGACATACTGTCATATCCGGCTCTAGGGAGCCGGGCAATCAGAGCCAGGGACAAGCCAGTGAGTCGTGATGGTTTATTTTGGGTAAGGGATAAGGGATGAGGAGAGCACAGATACTCATGCAGAGGTACACTCACAGGTTGCACAGCGCAGAGGTAAGCAGCTCGTACCGGACGTGGGGGTAACAAGACGTACATACTCACAGCGGGATACAAACACAGGAATGCTGCAAGAGGAGTATAAGCTGACACCAGACGAAGGGGCTTCAGCTTAGCAATGTGTTTATGTCGCAGCCCCGAGTCATCGAGGCTGCTCCTATTTATCCTCATTGGCAGCGCCCCAGCTGATGAAGACTAATTGGCCCCAGCCGTCCATAATGCTGCCAGCTGGGGGCCAGCTGAGACGCTGCTCAATGGGAAGCAGGGATGAGGGAAAACATGGGCTGAGTGCCGAGACGGCATCTCAACCCATGGTGACATTGACTAAAAGTAGACAAAAATGATTGACAATGAACAGACTAAAATAAAACTATAAAAATCATCACAATAAATCTGGACTCAAAATAGGTGTCAGAAGTAAAATGCATAAATAGATAGATAAATAGATGTATTTTATAAGATAGATAAGATAAGCCTTTATTAGTCCCACAATGGGGAAATTCCAGGATTGCAACAGCACAGAGATAGCAACACTCAGAGCAACAATCAAAAGGCAAGAGAAAAAAACAAGAGCAGCAAGTATACATATGTACATACAAATATAAATATATATATATAGACACACAGTGCGGAGCATTGTAGCTAGATGGGATAGATATATAAATATATAAACACAGTGCGGAGCATTATAGCTGGATGGAATAAATATATGAGTATATAAACACAGTGCGGAGTATTGTAGCTAGATGGAATAAATATGTAAATATATAAACACAGTGCGGAGCATTGTAGCTAGATGGAGTAAATATATAAATGTATATATAAACACACAGTGTGGAGCATTGTTGCTAGATGGAATAAATATGTAAATATATAAACACACACAGTGCGGAGCATTGTAGCTAGATGGAATGAAACAGCACAACCGTCTACTTAGTTATCCTACATGATATGATTATGTACCCATACATATTCTCACCCTCCGTAGCGACCGGTATTTTCCAAGTTGTATACCGGAGGGGACCATTGTGTAAGTCTATTGCGTCTTTTGCATTCAAAACTATTAGGTTGTCACGTCTTTTTGCTATCTCTGCGAGCAACCCTGCTTAGGTTGTACAGTCTGACAGCCGTAGGTAGGAAGGACCTGCGAAACCTCTCGGTTGTGCACCTAGGATGATGTAGTCTGCTGCTAAATGAGCTCCTCAGTGCATTCAGTATGTCCTGCATAGGGTGGAACTCGGACTCCAGCAGAGATGACAGTTTAGCCACCATCTTTCTCTCTCCTATCTCCTCCACTGGGTCAAGGCGCTGCCCCAGGACAGAGCTAGCTTTCTTGATCAGTTTGTTCAGTCTCTTCCTATCGGCTGCTGTAATGCCACTGCCCCAGCAGACCACTCCAAAAGTGATGGCTGATGCCACCACCATGTCATAGAATGTCTTCAGCAGCGCCCCTTGTACACCAAAAGACCTGAGTCTCCTCAGTAGGAACAGCCTGCGCTGTCCCTTCTTGTAAAGTGCGTCAGTATTGTGTGACCAGTCTAGTTTATTGTTCAGATGAACACCCAGGTACTTATAGGATGTCACCATCTCGATGTCTGTTCCCTGTATATTTATTGGTGCTGTGAGGGGTTGTCCTTGCCTGTGGCAGTCCACCACCAGCTTCTTAGTTTTCCTCGCGTTGATCTGGAGGCAGTTCCTATGGCACCAGTCCACGAAGTCCTGGATAAGCCCTCTGTACTCAGCTTCATCTCCGTTGGAGATGAGGCCAACGATCACAGAGTCGTCAGAGAACTTCTGTAGATGGCAGTGTGTTGTGTTGTGTGAGAAGTCCGCAGTATAAAGGGTGAACAGGAAGGGAGCCAAAACCGTTCCCTGGGGGCCCCCCGTGCTACCGATGATCGTGTTGGACACACTGTCCCGGGTTCTCACAAACTGAGGCCGGTTTGTGAGGTAGTCCAGGATCCATGATGACAGGTGCTGGTCCACCCCTGCACACAGCATCTTGTCCTTCAGGATCATCGGTTGGATGGTGTTGAAAGCACTGGAGAAGTCAAAGAACATGATCCTCACCGCATTCCCGGGCTTCTCCAGGTGGGACAGAGATCGGTGAAGGAGGAAGATCACCGCATCCTCCACCCCAATGCCATGCTGGTAGGCGAACTGGAGTGGATCCATCGCTGGTCCCACCAGGGGGCGGAGGTGAGCAAGGAGCAGCCTCTCCAGGGTCTTCATCATGTGGGACGTCAAGGCCACTGGTCTGTAGCTGTTCAGATCTTTGGGGTGGGAAGTCTTTGGTACAGGTACCACACAAGATGTTTTCCACAGCTGTGGTACCCTCCCCAGCTTCAGGCTCAGATTGAAGATGTACTCCACAATCCCATACAGCTGGTCTGCACAGGACTTGAGGAGCTTTGCGCTGATGCCATCCGGTCCCAACGCCTTCCTTGCCTTGATCTTCCGCACCTCACTTCACTTCCGCCCTCCCAAGAGAGTAGACACTTTTTCCTCCTCTCCTGCTCTGACTTTTTTTTCCTTCCCCTCCAACTACTGGATCCCAGCTTGCTGTTGTCTGTCTGCGTCTCACTGCGACCGTCGAAAGAAAGAAATTATGGAGTTAATAAGCTGGGCTTTGAACACAATTGACACTATTTTTTCAACAAGGAAAAGTGCTCCGGGGGAAGCTGTCTGCCCCGCAGGAACGGCTCCAGCGGGCTATTTACGTGACACAAGTAATTGGAAAATCTTGTGTCTCACTAATCTCTCTATCGAAGATATTGAAGATTTGTATGTCTTCGTGATAATGGTGATCGGGATCTTTCTGATTGGAACTGGGATTGTCCTGGTGTACCGCAAATTGCTGAAGATGGATACAACCTATCAAAATGCTGGCCAGGCGAGGTGCATCTGTCAAATTGAAAAATTGGAGAAGACCCTGATAGCGACAAATGGAGAACTGTCTCGGAAGGTGGATTACATCATGGTCTCGCTTAGGTCTTTCCACGATGGATTTAAAGCCCCGCAATGAAGGATTAAGTACTGAATCTACAGAAGAAATAAAAAGCCTTCTCTGTGATCAGTCCGATTTGGCTCAATTTCCCCATGAAAATTCCTCCTGGCTGTCTGCAGTCTGTGTTTTCAAAATCATCGAGCATAAGGCCTTGGACAGCCATCTGGACAGCCTGCCAAGATAAGGACTCGGCGGCAGCCAGACAAAACATCTCCTGCCAAGTGCCCTTGTGTTCTCTTATTATCATCAACATTGCTTCAACAGCGCACACACATTGATCCATGAACTGAATAAAGATACACACGCTGCTCTCTTGTGTCTTTGTCTTTGTCTTGTGAATCCCTGTTTTGCGTATGTGCATCGAGAGCTTTTTTTTTTTCCTTGTAATCATAATATTGATTGATTATGCAACGAGTATTATGAATCAATGATTTTTTTGCTCCTTCCTATTGTTCCTCGTATTATTCTTATTCTTATGCTACCTGTACCCTCTATCCTGTGGGCAGGTGCGTCCCCGATGCAGCCGTGTCACTGGAAATGCAGGTTCATTTTCTGTGTCAAGTCAAATTCTCTCGTATGTTATCAGTGATCTGTTAATGTACTTGGCAATAAATTTTTTCTGATTCTGATTCTGATTCTGACCTCCATCCTCACCTGGGTCTTAGTGAGGGTCAGGTTGGGGGGCTGTGTGTTGGGAGTGGGGAGGTGTTGGTGGAGTGGGGAGTGGGCAGCAGGACTTGATGTCTTTAGAGGCAGCAGTGGTTGTTGTGCAGTCAGGGGGGAGGGCGGTTGGTCAAACCTATTGAAAAACAGATTCAGATTGTTCGCCCACTCCCTGCCCCCCCGTGGCCTGGGGGGAGGTATTCTGGAGCCCAGAGATGGTTTTAAGGTTTCTCCAGACCCCGCTGATGTCGCTGTGTTGCAGCTTGTCCTCCATCTTCTTCCTGAAGCTGTCCTTGCCTTCTCTGATCTTCCTCCTCAGCTCCCTCTGTACGGACTTCAGCATCTCCCTGTTCCCCGACCTGAAGATCCTCTTCTTCTCTCTCAGAAGTGTTTTTGTCTCAGGGTTGATCCAGGGTTTGTTGTTTGAGCAACACCGTATGGTCTTGGTGGGAACGGTGTTGTCCACACAGAAGCTGATGTAGTCCGTGATGGTGTGAGTGAGGCCATCGATGTCCTCACCATGTGGATCGCAGAGCTACTCCCAAGCGGTGGTTTCAAAACAGCCCTTTAGAGCGTCCATTGCCTCCTCAGACCATAACTTCACTGTGCGCATGGCCGGAGGTTGTCTGTGCACTAGGGGTTTGTACACCGGCCGGAGATGAACCAAGTTGTGATCCGATCTCCCGAGTGGGGGGAGTGGTGATGAGGTGTACGCCTCCTTAGTGTTTGCGTAGAATAAGTCCAGTGTTTTATTGTCTCTAGTGTGGCATGTGACATACTGGGTAAACGTGGGTAGAATGGGAGACAGTGAAACATGGTTGAAATCGCCTGAGATGAGGAGAAGATCTCAGACTGGGAAATTACAGTGTTACAGCAGCATGACAGTAGACGACCAAAACGACAGAAACACACACAGCATAACAGACAAAGGGATTACCCATAGAAAGTAAAAACTGCCTAAATAACTTATTGTGGCTGACACACATTGTGGGCTCACGTTGCCACAGAGACAGGACTGTATGTGTATTGTGGGGTGTCACGTCTGCAAGGACAAGAAGACTCGAATCTGCAGTAGATGACAAGGAAGTGCGAGATTTGTCTCTTTGTCCCACAGAAGATGCCCCGGAGGGAATTCTGGTTCATCAGGAGATGAGAGACAATGGGTGAAGCTTCAAAGGGATGCTTTGTAACTGTATGTTTACGGAAGACACCATGTGACTTGAATCCTGATGCTGGAAATGTATATAAGGGGTGTGGGGATATGATTCTTTCTCTTTCCTGCTTTGAGAATGCTAGGAGCTTGTGTTCTGTCAAATAAAGCTGGTTTATGACTGAAACTCAGCCTCGTTATTTGAACATGCTCCTACACTGGTGACCTACGACGGAGAATGAGCAATGAGAATTCTTCCGAACCGGGCTCGGTGGAAGCCAGCCTGATGGCCGCCTCCACGCTCCGGCTGCCCGATTTCTGGCAGCACAGCCCGCGCTCATGGTTTAGCGCAATCGAGGCGCAGTTCAACCTCCGGAGAATCTCCAACGACGACACAAGATTCTACCACGTGGTAGCGAAACTGGACAGCGACACGGTCCAGAGAGTGGAGGATTTGGTTAATCATCCACCAGACAGCGACAAGTACAGCGCATTGAAAGACGCGCTGATCAGCCATTTCACCCCCTCAGTCCAACAAAGAGCAGAGGGGCTCCTGGCGCTGACGGAGGCAGAAAACGATAGACCTGCGGACCTGATGGTGAAGATGCTGCAGCTCAAAGCCTCCGAGGATGGCGAATTCATTTTCGCCCACCTATTCCTTCGAACCCTACCACCAGCAGTGAGAGTGGCCCTGGCAGAGTCACCCCGATTGGCCAAGCGAGACTACCATGGGTTGAGCAAGGAGGCGCAGAAGTTGGTCGACGCCCACAAGCAGAACGCGGTTTCGGCTGCGGCGGCTAGTTCGGGAACGGCGTCCGGAGACAGCTTGGGTCCAGCGGCCGCGGCGCCAGACGCACCAACAACGGCAGCGACCGGAGCCAGACGACGCGGAGCGGAGAACAGCTCGTGCTTCTACCACCGCCGTTTTGCAGAGAGAGCGCACAGGTGCGTCCCACCGTGCAATTTTAAGCGCCAGGGAAACGCCAGAACCGAGGGCCGGTAGCAGCCGCGACTCTCGGCAATGAGAACAGGCTGCTTTACCTGACGGATGCACGCTCGGGGAAACAGTTCCTCGTGGACACGGGCTCTCAGCTGAGCTTCGTCACACCCACCTACGCGGAACGGCTCTCGCCTTCTAAAGCCCCCTGGGTGTCAGTGTCAGCAGCGAACGGCTCCACAATTAAAACGTTTGGTGAGAGGACCATGCTTCTGTCCTTACAAGGCCGTTCATTTGAGTGGACATTTATTGTAGCAGCAGTCAGTTTCAACATGTTAGGGGCTGACTTTTTGTGCTCACATGGTTTATTGGTTGATCTTGCTAATAGACGTCTGATTAATGCACTGTCTTTTCATTCTATTCCCTGCACAGCTCGGGTGGCCCCGCCAACTGCACATGCCAGCGTCTCAGCCGCGGGTGGTAAGTTTCACACTCTGCTTGCTCAGTTTCCAGTACTCACAGTCCCCACTTTTTCAGCAACGGTGGCCAAACATGGGGTAGAACATTTCATAACAACCACAGGCCCTCCCGTGTTTGCAAAGGCTCGGCGCTTGGACCCAGCTAAACTGGCCATTGCGCGCGAGGAGTTCACTAATCTGGAAAAACTAGGCATTGTTAGACGCTCCAAGAGCGCTTGGGCTTCGCCGTTACACATGGTCCCAAAGGCTGATGGTTCGTGGCGGCCTTGCGGCGATTTCCGCAGGTTGAACAACGTTTCAACTCATGACCGCTACCCGATTCCGCACATTAAGGATTTTTCTGTTCATTTGGCGGGGGCGCGCATTTTTCTAAAATAGACTTGGTGCGCGGCTATCACCAGGTTCCAGTGCGCACGCAGGATGTACCCAAAACAGCGGTCATAACTCCTTTCGGCCTTTTTGAGTTCTTGCACATGCCTTTTGGCCTCAAGGGGGCCGCGCAGACTTTCCAACGCATGATGGATGCAGTTTTACGCGACCTGCCTTTCGTGTTCGTTTATTTGGACGATATTTTGGTAGCCAGCATGTCCGAAGGCGAACATGAAAAACACCTCACAGCAGTTTTCCAGAGGTTGGCAGAGCACGGGTTAATAGTGAACCCAGCGAAATGCCAGTTTGGGGTGGCGCAGATTGATTTTTTGGGACATCGCGTTTCGGCAGAGGGAGCAGTTCCCCTTCCAAATAAAGTGCGTGCCATAACAGATTTTCCGCAACCTCAAACGGTTAAGGCGCTTCAGGAGTTTCTAGGGATGGTTAATTTTTACAACCGTTTCCTCCCAAGCGCAGCACGACTCATGCAGCCATTGTACACCGCATTAAAAAAACAAAAGCCCGCAAATAAAGTCGAATGGTCTCCGGAGCGGGAGCGCGCTTTTGCCCAGGTCAAATCAGCCCTGGCAAACGCAGTTTTGTTAGCGCACCCAGTTCCAACGGCCCGCATGGCGCTCACCACTGACGCTTCCGATGTGGCGGTGGGGGCGGTAGTTGAACAGTTTGTGGCAGGTACCTGGCAACCCCTCGCGTTTTTCAACAGGACTTTGCGCGATAGTGAACGGAAATACAGCGCGTTTGACAGGGAGCTTTTGGCCCTACACTTGGCCATCCGTCATTTTCAGTTCTGGTTAGAGGGGCGACGTTTCACCGCTTTTGTGGATCATAAACCGCTAACGTTTGCGATGGCCAAAATTTTGGAACCCTGGTCAGGCCGGCAGCAAAGGCAACTAGCCGCAATATCGGAGTTCACTACTGATATTCAGCATGTCGCGGGTAAACACAATGTGGTAGCAGACTGCCTCTCGTGTGCGGTAGCACCACCAAGCCCCATAGGGGCAGACTCTGTAGCCATGGCCGCGAGCCCGGGCAGCGACGCGGGAGCGCGCGCAGCCCCGGTCTGTGTTGGGTTAGATTATGCTGCCATGGCTGCGGAGCAGGTTAACGACGCGGACGTGCGCACGCTCCAGTCTGGACCAACAGGGTTAAGGCTGGAGCACAGGGTGCAACAAAACGGTATGCCCCCGCTAATCTGCGATGTCTCCACGGGACGGCCCCGCCCTGTGGTGCCAACCGCGTGGCGTCGCCGTGTTTTTGACTTGGTCCATTCGCTCGCGCACCCAGGGGTGCGCGCATCGATCAAATTGGTGGGGGAGAAATTTCTTTGGCCCGGGTTGCGCAAACAGGTTAAGGAATGGGCAGCAGCCTGCGTAGCGTGTCAGCGAGCCAAAATACACAGACACACTAAGGCCCCGTTAGAACCTTTCCACATCCCCGCTAAGCGTTTTGATCATGTGCATATTGACCTGGTCGGCCCGCTTCCATTATCACACAGGCACACACATCTTTTGACGATGGTAGACCGCACCACGCGCTGGCCAGAGGCAATTCCTCTGACATCAACCACAGCGGAAGAAGTTGCGCGAGCATTTTTAGCAGCGTGGGTTGCGCGTTTTGGTGTACCGTCGGACATAACGTCCGACAGGGGTCCCCAATTTATTTCCGAGCTATGGTCATCGATGGCCCGCAGCTTGGGGGTGAAGATTCATCGCACCACCGCGTATAACCCCCAGGCTAATGGTTTATGCGAACGCTTTCACAGGTCATTGAAAGCAGCCCTCAGAGCGTCGCTGACGGATACAAATTGGGTAGACAAACTCCCATGGGTCTTATTAGGGTTGCGTTCTGCACCTAAGGAAGATTTGCACGCCTCCCCGGCTGAATTGGTGTTCGCTCAACCGCTCCGTTTGCCCGGGGAATTTCTTCCCGATAATCCCGCACCTAATGGCCTCCCCGCTCAGCCGTGGCAGAGCGGCTCAGGAGCAAACACGCTCCCTGGCCCAGTCCATCACAGTTTCCCACACGTTTTTGTGCCCAAGGCTCTAAAAAATGCAGAGTTTGTTTTTGTTAAACATGACGCCCAGCGCCCAAGTTTGCGGCCGTTTTACGATGGACCGTTTCGAGTGCTGGAGACCGGGCAGAAGCATTTTCTGCTAGATTTAGGGGGCAGACGGGAGCTGATTTGTATTAACAGGCTCAAACCCGCTTTTGTTCTGGCTGACGAGGGGGTGAAGCTCGCGAGGCCCCCCCGCCGGGGCAGGCCGCCGAGACGACAGTCTCCAAAGTCTTCACAGCAAGGTGCTAACAGCTTTAATCCACAGAGGCAGAGAGATGTTGCAGAGGCAGCCAAGCCAAGTTGCAGCAGATTCAGCAGAAGGTTAAAACCTAGGCAGTTGGTGGATTGATTAGCGATGTATGGAGTGCTTTGTGTCCTTCTTTTTTTTCTGTTTTTTTATGCCATGCAGGTTCTGCCTTACTAGACGTTTGGGGGGGGGGGGGGGTAGTGTGGCCGACACACATTGTGGGCTCACGTTGCCACAGAGACAGGACTGTATGTGTATTGTGGGGTGTCACGTCTGCAAGGACAAGAAGACTCGAATCTGCAGTAGATGACAAGGAAGTGCGAGATTTGTCTCTTTGTCCCACAGAAGATGCCCCGGAGGGAATTCCGGTTCATCAGGAGATGAGAGACAATGGGTGAAGCTTCAAAGGGATGCTTTGTAACTGTATGTTTACGGAAGACACCATGTGACTTGAATCCTGATGCTGGAAATGTATATAAGGGGTGTGGGGATATGATTCTTTCTCTTTCCTGCTTTGAGAATGCTAGGAGCTTGTGTTCTGTCAAATAAAGCTGGTTTATGACTGAAACTCAGCCTCGTTATTTGAACATGCTCCTACATTATATACATTTTAGATGAATAGATCTACGATGGTTATTTTAAGTGGTAATTGGCAATTGGTAATTTTAGTTTAATTTCTAGCTTTAATGGATAAAAAAAAGATATAGTTTTAGTTGACGAAATTAACACTGGATGGAAGTTTATTTTTGTTTGTTTGTTTTAAATTACTGCATTTACTTTTACTGGAGAAGCTTCACCAGGCAAAGGATTATGACCAGATAATCAACCACAGTTGAAAGCAGTGGAAAAAGTTCTAAGTCCTCCTGCTGAGCAACGCACACTGCACCACTTTAACAAACTCCCAATGAATGGGCAAATAAATAAATAAAATAAAATAAATCATGAAAGCTTGCAACGGCACTTTATTTTGTTTTGTAACTTTAATTTGTTTTTTAAATCTCCGAAGAATTTAGATACGTAACTTTATATTTGTGCAGGTTTAAAATTAATGTTACTTTTCTTATGCATCAATTGCATTCAGTTCTTATTGAATTTGTTCATTGCACTAAGTTCGTCGTCGGCCTCCATCGGTCTATGATGACCATGGAAGAGAATCCTAAACGTCTACTTTGCTGGAACAGCACCGCCTGTGGCTGAACAGGCCGATGCGCGAATGGCAGTCCCTGTCACACAGGTCGCACTTGTGGGTCGTCTCCGTGCTGCTGGGTCTGTGGCGGTTCTTCCTGCGGGTCCTTTTTTCATCTGCTGCAGCAGTCAGTCTCTCTTCACCCGCCTTGAGCTGTCTGGTCAGGGTGCCTCTCCATTTGGAGCGGTCCGTTGCAAGGTCCTCCCAGTGCTCTGTGTTGATCTCCAGGGCCTTCATGTCTCTCTTGCAGACGTCTCTAAAGCGCAGCTGTGGGCGGCCAACGTCTCTCCTGCCAGTTGCCAGTTCTCCGTAGAGGACGTCTTTGGGGATTCTGCCATCCTCCATACGGTGAACGTGGCCTAGCCAGCAGAGCCTGCGCTGTCTGAGTAGAGTGAACATGGAGGGAAGGCCGGCGTGGGACAGAACTTCTGGGTTGGGCACTTTGTCCTGCCAGGATATGTCCAGGATGTGGCGAATGCAGCGCAAGTGGAAGGAGTTCAGTCTCTTTTCCTGCCGGGCGTATGTTGTCCACATCTCACTCCCATAGAGCAGTGTGCTGATGACGCAGGCA
This sequence comes from Pholidichthys leucotaenia, assembly GCA_020510985.1. Classification (NCBI taxonomy): domain Eukaryota; kingdom Metazoa; phylum Chordata; class Actinopteri; order Cichliformes; family Pholidichthyidae; genus Pholidichthys; species Pholidichthys leucotaenia. Next base: position 455,855,503 of record CM035836.1, read on the forward strand.
TTGTACACTGCCATCTTCGTCTTGACAGAGAGTTTGGGATTCTCCCACACTCGTGTGGTGAGGCGAGCGAGTGTGAAGGCTGATTTTCCAATCCTCTTGTTGATCTCTGTATCAAGGGAGAGGTTGTTGCTGATCGTGGACCCCAGGTACGTGAACTGATTCACGACCTCCAGCTCGTAGTCGTTGATGGTGATGGTTGGTGGTGCTTCCGTGCCTTGCGCCAAGACGTTAGTCTTCTTCAGGCTGATGGTAAGCCCAAAGTCCTTGCATGCCTGGGAGAAGCGGTCCATCAGGGTCTGAAGCTCCTGCTGTGTGTGGGTTGCGACTGCAGCGTCGTCTGCGAACAGCATGTCTCTGATTAGAGCCTCGCGTACTTTGGTTCTGGCTTTCAGGCGGGCGAGGTTGAAAAGCCTGCCGTCAGATCTTGTGTGCAGGTAGATTCCCTCTGTTGCTGTGCTGAAGGCATGCCTCAGGAGCATAGCAAAGAAAATCCCAAAGAGGGTTGGCGCAAGTACACAGCCCTGTTTCACTCCGCTGCGTATGTTGAATGGCTCTGAGACGTTGCCATCGTGCTGCACTATCCCCTGCATGTTGGTGTGAAATGATTCAATGAGGCTTTGCAACTTTGGTGGGCATCCTATCTTTGGCAGGATCTTGAAAAGGCCCTCTCTGCTGACCAGATCGAAAGCTTTGGTGAGGTTGATGAAGGCGACGTACAGGGGCATGTTCTGTTCTCTGCATTTCTCCTGGAGTTGGTGGATGGAGAATATCATGTCTACTGTCGATCGCTCAGCACGGAAGCCACACTGAGACTCGGGGTAGACACGTTCGGCAAGCTTCTGTAGACGAACGAGAACAACTCGTGCGTAGACTTTGCCAACAATGCTGAGGAGGGAGATGCCCCTGTAGTTGTTGCAGTCGCTTCTCTCCCCTTTGTTTTTGTAGAGGGTGATGATCTTGGCGTCCCTCATATCCTGTAGTACGGCACCTTCCTTCCAACACTGGCAGAGGACGTCATGCAATGGCAGCAGTAGGGCGGTCTTGCAGTGCTTGATCAGGTCAGGGGGTATGCCGTCGTTGCCGGTTGCCTTGCCAGCGGCCAAGCTATCAATGGCCTTGCTGAGTTCGTCGATGGTTGGCTCGGCGTCAAGTTCGTCCATGGATGGCAGGCAGTCGATGGCATCAAGGGCTGACGGTGTCACGGTGTTCTGTCTGGAGTAGAGGTCGGAGTAGTGTTCCACCCATCTCTCCATCTGCTTGTTCTTTTCTGTGATCATCTCCCCAGTGGAGGATTTGAGGGGGGCCGTCTTGCTCTGAGCCGGACCAAGTGCTTTCTTGATGCCATCGTACATACCACGGATGTTCCCTGTTATGGCAGCGGTTTGAATGTCTTGGCTGAGCTGAGTCCAGTACTCGTTGGCACAGCGCCGAGCAGTCTGCTGAACTTTGCTTCTCGCAGCCCTGAGAATCTGGAGATTCTTCTCGTTTGGGTACTTCTTGTACTCAGCAAGTGCTGAGCGCTTGGCTTCAATGACGGGGGTCATCTCGGTCAACTTGGCATAAAACCAGTCCTGTGACTTCGAGGTCTTCCTCCCAAAGGTAGCCAAGGCTGTGCGGTGGATGGTGTTTCGCAGCTCTTCCCACTTCTGCTTTGCAGATTCTTCTTCTTGTGGTACACCAAGTTCCTTCTCAAAGGTGGAGGCAAACTGCTCAACAAGTTCTGGTTGAGCCATCTTGCTGGTGTCAATCCGTGCCTTTCCAGGCTGTCTAGCACGATGGAATTTCTTCAGCTGCAGCTTGATCTTGCAACACACCAATGAATGGTCTGTGTCGCAATCTGCACTCTGGAATGAACGGGTGATTAGCACGTTCTTCAGTGAGGTGCGCCTGGTCAGGATCAAGTCCAGCTGGTGCCAGTGCTTTGAGCGCGGATGTTGCCAGGAAACCTTGTGTTGGGGCTTGGTCTTGATGAACGAGTTTGTGATGCACAGATCGTGATATGTGCAGAACTCGAGCAGCCGCTGTCCGTTGTCGTTCATTCTGCCCACGCCAAAAGGTCCAAGACAGGAGGGCCAGGAGTCATGGTCAGCACCCACTCTGGCATTGAAGTCTCCAAGGAGAATGAGTTGTTCAGAGTTGGGGATGGTCCTGACAGTTGTTGCGAGATTCTCGTAGAACTCGTCTTTTGCCTCTGGTGTGGCTGTCAGTGTTGGGGCATACACACTGACGAGGGTGACTGGGCCTTGAGTGGTGTTGAGGCGGAGGGTGAGGAGTCGTGCAGAGCCAGTGCTGCTCGGTTCCACCATCTTCAGCAAGGTGTTCTTCACTGCGAAGCCCACTCCGTGTTCCCTGTGTTCGTCACTGCCCTTTCCCTGCCAGTAGAACGTGTAGTCCTTCTCTCTCAGTGTGCCTGCGTCAGCCAACCGTGTTTCCTGGAGAGTGGTGATATCCACTCCCAGTCTCTTCAGCTCATTATTGATGATGGCAGTCTTCCTGGTGTCGTTGATGTCCTTGAGGTTAGCAGCGAGTCCTGTCATCATAGGTTCCAAGGTTGTCATAGCCAGGAGCGGCACTGGGGTTAAGCTCCCAGTGCTCATAAAATGCTCCTTATGGCGTGCGTCTCGAAAAGCCTCTGACAACTAAGTCCAACTCCTAGCCTGCCCGTGTGGTTTAGTCTCTAAGCCCGGCGGAACTGCTTTTACTAATAGGAGAAGGGGCGAGGGCGGATCTCTGGCGCCTTAAAACCAGATGCTTCGGGTAGATGGTGGCTCGTCAACCTGGGAAGGTAGCCCATCTAGGAGAAGGTAAACCCTGATTTCAAACCTCCGCTGCCTTGCGGCATACCCGGTCACGGGAAAGGCTTCGGGAGTCAACCCTGAGGAAAAATCCGGAGTCGGAGCCCCTAAGGCAGTTCTCTGTTGTGCTCAACATCGTTCTGGCAGCTCCTGCAACGGCGCTGGTGCCAAACTGTAGCAGCCCTGCTGTTCCTTTGGATTCATCAGTGACGTGGAGGGGGGGGACATGCTGCATGGGCAACATCTTGTCCTCCATATCTTCCTGCCCAGGCTTGAATCCTACCAACGCCCAATGCTGGAAGGTAGAACACCGGATTACTGGAGAGGACACTCCAGCTTCGCCTTTGGCATAGACAAAACACGGGGAATGACAGTTACCGGTTATAAGCCCCCGCTCAATTGGCGTAGAGCGCGGCGCCAGGGGTTGTTCCCGACGGTGGGAGGGATCATCGGATCTCACTGGACAGCTACCGCCCGCCTCAAGCTGGGCAGCCCCCAGCCAATAAGGTGTTGTCCCGCCACAGCTTGCTTTCCTCATTGGGTGCATGGGGATGAGGAGAAATCCGAACAGCAGGTTGAGAACCTTCGCACCAGGCAAGACAATAAAACAAAAGAGACCAACTCTAAAACTGGGAACTTGGAACATCCGCACTATGATGACAGGACTCGCACTAAGTTACTGTATAGGTAACTGTACAATGAGTGCATACAGTCAGGTAGCACTACTATTTAAATGGATGTTCAGAGTATTTGTAATATAATTTACTTTTGTTTTTTAATGAATAGCCTATATTTCTAGAATGCTGGAGGGCGACCAAACCAACACACTGTGTAAAAGCTGTTAGGAACTGTGATATGCTGAAAAGGAAAATTTTCAAAATTTATTTCACTTGTGTACAATTTCATTTTTGAAACTCACAAGTTTTGAAGAAATAAAAAAGCAGCTAGTAACCTAAAGCCTACTTTTTTCATTTAACAGTATTTTATTGCAAATCAGTTCATGTAATTTTTTAAAAATATAACCCCCAAAACATCAACACGCTGTACTCTGCTTTCAAGCTTACCTCAGCATTTTTTGCAGTGCAGCGGACTTTTTTCCTGAGATTAGTAATTTTTTTTTACTGAATTGAGAGCCAAATGTGAATTGAAAATTGATTCTGAATTGAATCGTGACCCCCACCCCCACCCCCTTCCCCCCAAAAATCGGAATTGAATTGAATCATGTGTAAAGATTCACAGCCTTACAAAACGGCTGAGCACAATCGGGCAGGTGAGGGGAATGACACTAATGAGGGCGAAATAGATACACATTCAAACATAGAACAGTACAGACACAATGAGGGGACCAGAACATAACATAGAGCAAGGAAAGAACACAAGAAGTACTAAACCAGAAATAAAACAAAAATCACAGAAATACACAAGAACCAACATGGTAATAACCTAGAAAAGCAGAACTAAACAGGAAATGTACTCTCAAAATAAAACAAGATCGTGTTCAACTAAACTAAATAAGGACAGTAAAGGCAGTACCTTTAAAATAAAAAAAAAAAACTAGAACTAAACAAGAACAGAACATAATGAGAATCAGAGGCAACAGAATTAGTCGATCAGTCAGACTACAAGTTATCTCCAAACAGAGGGGCAAATGCTAGTGGTGTTTTCTGCATGTCTGGACATGTACAGACATGGAAAGTTTATGATAGCAGTGTGTTTTGCAGCTTTGCGTGAATAACACGTGAATTTTTAAGTATCCATATATCCATTGTACAACTAAATTTAAAACATACCGTTTTTGATGCATAAAACCATACAATCTTTGTTAAAAAAATATTACAGATGGAATGCAGAACTACTTTGTGTATGCAAATATCACATTTCCTTTGGAATTTCTCACGTCATCAGGATATTGAAACTTTTCTCAAAAATTAATGTAATGGTATTTTTCTGGGGTACTGTGGATTTGCTGCAGTCTGTATGCTCAGTCGTGTGCTGCTTTGCATGTGGTTTCTACAGTTTTAAGTTGATTATTTGAAATTTAAAGTACAACAGAAAGAACAGTTCTGTAAGTGAATATCATATGCTCTATGCATTTTCTTTGGTCTTGCAGGGTCAAAATGATGGCTAATTGAAAGATCAGTCATACGTAGATGTGGATGATAAAAACAACAGTGGTGTTGACAGTCATCCCACAGCTAGTTGTAGCTCACAAATAGCTTCTGGTAGTAGTAGTTGCACTTCTCAAGATACACCAACAGTGACAAAGAGACGCCTCATTCAGTGCACTGACGATGATCCCAAGTTAATTTAATTTTGCCAAAGGACATTTCTTCATGGGATACTTTACTCAGAGCTGCAAAAATTAGAAATCACTCATAAATATTAGAAATAGTTGATGAAACTCCAGCAGAACAAGTTCCTCTTGTATTTTATTACAGAACATGCAGAAGCAGGTTTACAATGAAAAGGGATTTGGCAGCCATTGAAGAAAAATCCAAAGGCAAAGACTTTGAAGCTGAAGATAAGGTAGAGCAGCCTCCAGAGACATCACACTGTTCCATGCCATGGACACGCTGCAGAAGAACAACTAAGACCTGGCCTTGATGAGAAACCCAAGGATCATCTGAATGACTAAACTAACTGATATCCTGTTTCAGAGGTCAAAGGGTATTACAGTTTTATTAAAGTTTATATTTTAAAAGCTACCAGATCAAAACTACTACCATAAATTTTCGAGATCTATAGGTGTCAAGACTTGATAACAAACAAGATAGCATTTGCCCCATGACTGGTAATGATTCACCAGATTGTGCTGCTGGGCTGATAGACTAAATTAAAACACAAAGGATGACACTGATGTAGATGGATAGAGTACAGTATATCCTTGCCAAAAAGTTTAACACCAGCTTCAGAGCAAGAAAAACCTAAGGCCAACTCCCAAACTGAGCACTGTCTCGATGTCAGGTGCAGCAGGATCACGCTACTAGAGTGGCTAACCGGCTTGACAGTCTAGCAAAACTATTGTTGGACTGCTGCAAGTAACCGTTGAGTTAAAATATATCTCCCTCCTGAATGCCGTTTCAGTTTCAACCCTTAATATGATTGCTAAATATTTTCCTTTGGTGATGTGGTTATGATGTATAATCTTGTGCTTGTCAGTAGTGTCCTTTACTTTCCTTGGTCAGATTTTATCATGCTGAGTGAGACTTGAGCAGGCTGGTGTTGTGTTAAAAAGTGTGTCCGTCAGCATAATGATCTTTGTTTTAGTGGTGCCTTTACAAGGGCTGCAAACTGTGTGTGTTTGTGTATGTGTGTATTTAATGGCTGAGGAGCTACAGAACTGGCGCTCTTACAAGTATAGAAAGTGTGTCTGTGGATGTGTACTTATGATGGAGATCCAAATTAGAGAACAATCTATTAATACTTGATTTATTCTAACATGTTATTCTTCATTGTTTAGAATTTTATAGCAGTTGTACCACTGCTGTATTAGCATGTTTTTTTTTTTTAAATAACCAAGGCACTTCAGTACAAACACTTATTTTGTAAAAAAAACAACAAAAAAACAGTGAGCAAAATTAGAGAACAGTGACCACTGTGTCAGAAGAAAAGATTTAAACAATGTTTTTTAGGGCTATGAGATTAAAAAATTAATAGAAAGAGAGGTTTTTGCTTTTAATGGCTTCAGCACATCTGCGCCCACAGGACATCACTAGTTTCTCACACTGCTCTGGTTTGGGGGACAGGATCATGTGAAGACTTTCGATGGGGAATTGGTTCAACACTGCAGCTGGAACTGCTTGCCAGTTCACTGCTGAACAAGGCCAAGATCTGTCTCGGCACACAGTGTCTCACCATTTAAGACAATTTGGAATCAAAGCTCACTCTGCAGTGACCAAACCTCTCATCAGCAGAAAGAATTAAAAGGACAGAGGAGAACTGGTCCAGAGTGCACTTCAGTGATGAGAGTAAGTTCAATTTATTTGGGTCTGATGGGAAACAATATGTTCGGCATCAAACTGGGGAAAGACTGAACCCAAAGTATGTAAAGAAGTCAGTTAAATTTGGAGGAAGAAGTATTGTAGTTTGGGGGATGTTTTCTGCAGCAGGAGTTGGGCCTCTTGTACAGCTACATGGCAGGGTGAATGCAAATGTTTATGTGAACCTTCTTCGGCAACATGCAATTCCTTCACTGCAATTGTCTCCCAATCAGCCCGCAATTTTCATGCAAGACAATGCCCTCTGTCACACTGTAAAATGGCTTAAACCAGGGGTCACCAACTAAAACTGCAAAAGGTCCAGTAAGTCGGTCCTCCTCCCCAGCCGAGGTCTGAACTAGGTGTGGGAATCTTTAGGCACCTCATGATTCAGAACTGCGACTTGATTCTAAAATCATTCTCAGTGCATCTTGACACATTTTTTTTTTCTATTCAAGATTTTTCCCTCCCACTGTGTGAAAACTTGGCCCTTTTAAAGTGAAATATTTGCAATGATCCATGAATTTACTTCCAACATCTTTTATTAAAACAAATGGAATTGAAATCTGACATATGGTGGGCAGTGGTGGCCTAATGGTTAGGGATGTGGACTAGTGAGCAGAGGGTCGCGGGTTCGATCCCTGGACTGGCAGGATTAGATCTGGATGGGACAGATAACATAGCAGTGTTTTCCCCACCCTCCTTAACCCCACTGTGGTGCCCTTGAGCAAGGCCCTGAACCCCAACTGTTCCAGTGGAGCTGCTCAGTGGCTGCAAGTCAGTTTGTGGTTGTACTAGACAGCTTCCTAGTGTGAACAGGGTGTTCTTGAAAAAGAGAGGTTGCCTCTCAGTGGAACTACCCTGTATAAATAACAATATTATTTAACTTGCTTCCACACATTATTTTATTCAGCTCATGTTTTAGTTGGTTTTAGCACTATATTAATTTTTAAACAAAAAAACATTAAAATGAATTCTTTGTTCAGTTTCAAACAAAATGTGATAAAATCGTAAAAATGTTTTACAGGAGAACACAAACTAATTTGTATTGCATTTTAAAAAAAGATTAATATCTAAAAGACAAAATTTCACAAAAAGTCTACCTCCATACAATATTTTCAGTGCAGAAAAACTGTTTCAAACTAAGACAAAAAAAGAAGAAAAAACGGACACAAAATATAATTCCACAAGACAGAATTCCTCCGACATTTTTAAAAAAATCTCCACAGTAAACTCTGTTACAGCATGGATGGAGCTGTAACTCCATGGTTACAGGGAGAGGGGAGGTGGGACTTTTTATGCTCAGTAACACATGGAGCTTTTACAGAGTTTTTAAGTGATACCAGCGAAGGTACTGTACATTCAGTTTCACAACGGCACTTCTTTTTGTGGGTACAAACCTGAAAGGTCTGTCCAGGGTGGATGTCCTGGCTGTCATCCTTGTGTGTGTGTGTGTGTGTGTGTGTGTGTGTGTGTGTGTGAGAGAGAGAGAGAGAGTGTGTGTGTGTGCCCTCAGCAAACCTGATTTTGCAACCCGCTCTGGAGCAGTTGGAGCTGCAGAGTCTCTGCAGAGAGTGGCGTTTGTGGGACAGCCAAGTCTGCAGCAGGAGGAGTGTGCCCAAAGGCTTGCGCCATAATCTGTCAGACGGTTGCCGATGCAGCACTCCAATTCTGCTTTTTCCGCCTTTTTCCCCCACCGAAATAAAAGTCTCCCTTTCCCCCAAATTGTATCAAAAGGTTTGGGGTCTGGATGGAGGACTCTCGGGGTCCTGATCCGGAGTCCGCCAGTTGGTGACCCCTGGGTTAAACAGTTCCTTGAATCTAACAATATTGAAACAATGAATAAAATGATAAAAGAGACTACAAGAAGAATGGACCAAGATCAAACCAGGGCAGTGTGAGAAACTAGCGGTGTCCTGTGGACGCAGATGTCCTAAAGCCATTCAGAGGAAGGGCCTCTACACTTCCTATTAATTTTTGAATCCTATAGCTGTAAAGGTTCCTGTGTGCACTCTGTACCTCTACCTCCCTCTCTCCTTCTGATTAGGCTCACTCCCTCCAGCCTTGTTCACCACCTGCTGCCAATCAGAGAGGCCCTTTAAATAGGGCACTGTTCTGCCTCTTTGCCTGGTGGCGTTAACCTGTACACAGCCTGTATCCTGCCCAAGCTCAGTACTGTTTATCTTGCTTTACCATGCTTCTGATCCTTTCCTTGCCGTAGGCCCTGAGTGACATGTTTGTAGAAAAATCCAAGCACAGACATGAACTCAAATTAACCACAGTGATCTTTTATTGAAGTATGAATGAGAGTTTGTGTGTGTGTGTGTGTGTGTGTGTGTGTGTGTGTGTGTGTGTGTGTGTGTGTGTGTGTGTGTGTGTGTGTGTGTGTGTGTGTGTGTGTGAGTGGATGTGTGGGCTGGAGCAGGCCGAGCAGGACGAGTCAGGCAACCAGTGGTGAGACAATGGTTAATGCTCAGACAAGCGAGTGATACTTCACCGGTCCACTGAGTCCTGCTGGCTCGGCTGATGTTGGTGCGTGTTGGCTGTTCGTGGGTGAGTGCAGAAGCAGGCAAGGCACAATGGGGGAGAAAGAAGCCCACAATGGAAAGGTCTGCCGCCAGGGTCAGGAGGGGGTCCAGCCGAGCTGGTCCACCTGTGCACAGGGGAAGGAGAGAGAGGAGAGCAGGTGCAGATAGTGCAGAAATCCAAATATGCTTACAGCTGAGTTGGGGAGATGAAACTCCCATGCGTTGGAGTGCTGGTGCAGGAAGATGAGACTTCCAGGAGGAGTATAGAGCAGGAAGGCGAAACTTCCAAAAGTCATTGAGGGGGGATTCAGGTGTAGAAGTCTCTCCCTGGAGGAGCATAGATGTCTGTGCAGATGGAAAGGCAGCCCTCCTTATAAAGGCTGCTAATTACGAGGAGCAGGTGCATCCGTGGCTGTGAAGATAATTAGGGAGAAAAAAAGCAATACAGTGCAGATCACCACACTGAGACTGCCTGATGTTTGGCCTGCCTGCCTCCCTAGTGTTTATCTGATGTGCTCGACCCTCTGCCTGCCCCGACTCTTGAATTTGCCTTACAGGGTTGCCCAATCCTTGTGAAAATCATCATTGCACATTTACCGTGCACATTTATTGTTTCAGCTCATTTATCATTTTCTCCCATGTCTGCTTTTGGGTCATATGCCATAAACCCTGACAATAACCCTTAAAAAAAAAAACATAGTTTAAATCTTCTGTTCTGACACAGTGGTCACTGTTCTCTAATCTTGCTCACTGTTTTTTTTTTTAACAAAATAAATGTTTGTCTTGAAATGCCTTGGTTATTTAAAAAAACAAACATGCTAGTACAGCAGTGGTATAGCCACAGCTGATATTCTGTAAAATTCTGAACAATGAAGAATAACATTTGTTAGAATAAACCAAGTATTTAATACATCGTTCTCTAATTTTGATCTCCACTGTACATGTGTAGTTTGTCTCTTCAGTGGCATCAGCTGCGTGTCACTACTGGTTGACAATCATATCTAGGCAATGTAGGGTCAAGCACTTTTCACAGAGCTGATGGTCAGTTGTGTCCCCCCCACCCTGGCAAAAAGAGATCTGTCCCCCCAATATCATCAAAAACCTATGTCATGTTACCCCATGTTATCCCGGCCGGGTCATGCCGAAGGCCATATAAAAAGTGGAACTTCCTGCCGTCCAGCTTGGTGCTCAGCAATAATGGAATGGAGGAGGGAAATCTGTGGCGGCGCCTTGCATGGCAGCGGCCCTCTGGTTCTACATATGGGGTGTGTGTGATTAACACTGTAGATAGGAAAAACACAATTTCGTTCTACTGTACATGATTGGTTGTATGGTGGCATGACAATAAAGGGTGATTTAATTTAATTTAATTTACAGAACTGAGTAAAAGGACTTTTAGCCACCAATTCTAAGCAGAAATGCAAAAATAAATAAATAAAATAAAATTGGAACTTTTTAAAATCATCAATCTGCAACATTTTTCTTATAAATTTGCAAAATTTTCACTTGCAAATATACTTTTTTAAATAAGTTGCAAATTTCTCATAAATTTGCAACTTTTTGTCATAAATTTCTGACATTTTTACAAAATTGCAATGTTTTTCTCATAAATTTACAACTTTTTTCCTCACAAATTTGCAAAATTTTGTGCAACTTTTTTTTCTCATAAATTTGCAACTTTTTTCTCATAAATTTGTGACCTTTTTCTCAAAAAGTTGCAAAATTTTCATGTAAATTTGTGACATTTTTGCAAAATTGTAACTGTTTTGTCATAAATGAGACTTTTTTTCTCATAAATTTGCAACTTTTTTCTAATAAATTTTATACTTTTTTGTGTAAATTTGCAACTTTTGTTTGGATACTGGATAAATTTTTATTCCTTGTAATTAAACTGCAATTTGTGACTTTTTTAAATTTTAAATTGGCATCTTTTATCATATTTTAGCAACTTTTTTTTTTTGCAAATTTGTAGCTAATTTACATTTATACATTTGTACCTTGTGCTAAATTTGTGGATACCCTCATCCCCCTTGTTACCTCCGCCGGAGGTTATGTTTTTGCCAGCGTTTGTCTGTCTGTCTGTTTGTCTGTCTGTTGGTTTGCAAGATAACTCAAAAAGTTTTGGACGGATTTCCATGAAACTTTCAGGCGTTGGTGGAAATGGTACAAGGAAGAACTGATTAAATTTTGGGGATGATCCGGATCACCGTCTGGATACAGGAATTTTTTAAAGGATTCTTTAACATCGTGAGATACGACCATTTTCAACATGTGTGCAGGCGCAATGGAGGGCGCTGGTCGTCGTGTCTGATGAACACGAACTCTGCGTTCTTCAAGGTTTTAGGCACAAAAGCACACGGAAAACAGTGGTGGGCCGGGCCCGGCAGCGTGCCTGTATTTGCGCTACGCTGCAAAGGCTGAGACGGGCAGCTGTCCGGCGCGGGATTATTTGGCAGAAATTCCCTGGGCAGCCATAGGGGCTGCACAAAAACAAGCTCTCTGCCGGGGAAGCTTCCAAATCCTCTTTTGCCGCGGAGCGCAACCCCAATATAAAACCCACGACAACCTGTCTACCCAATTTGCATCCGTCAGTGAAGCCCTGAGTGCTGCTTTCAGTGATCTATGAAAACGCTCGCATAACCCATTGGCCTGTGGGTTGTACGCGGTTGTGCGATGAATTGCAACGCCCGCAGCCTGGGAGTTTGCAGATGGAGGAGATGGACACAACAGCAACACTTCAGTTTATTACCTCCGCCAAGGAGGTAATGCTTTTACTACTGAACCACTAATCCTATCATTGTGAATCCAATTGCTAGTCATATGTTTTCATTGTCAAGGAATCTAAAAACGTACACACTAACACTGTATGGGGGGGAACTGTGGCGCTTGGCAGAGGTCTGCGCTCTCCGAGTGCTTTTCTAGTTAATAAATAACTCCTACTGAACGTATCTTACGGAGCAGCAAAAAGTGGCAAACGCTGAAGAATATTGCGATTTTGGGGAATAACTGTTTGTGACTGTAAAAACTGTTGTGCAATCTTTTACGAACCCTGATGAAACCCCCAAAATGGCAATATTTGTCAGCATTTGCCACTCCATGAGATACATGCTTTAGTGGTTTCTCTTTATCTTCCATTAAAATGGATATAGGGGTGTAACAAATTAATATTAGTTTAAAGTTAATTATTTATCTATGAACAGACTACACATACTAATGTGAAGAATCTGTAGGTGAGCGAGGATGCAAAATCCAATTTCTTGGCATAGATATAGGTTTTCTTTCTCTTTTTGCATCAGACGCTCTGAAAAACTGACCATTGACCCCTGAGTTGTCAGACTAGCCTTGGATTCTGAGATTTATTGCAATCTAGTGGTTTTATTGCTCAACCCTTGGATAAGTCAAGAAATGCTTTGCTTTACAAACCAAAAACCCCGGAGAATTTCATTATAACGTACAATCAATCAGGACAGACGTGTAGCACAGAAGCACTTTATCTGTGCCAAAAGTGGAGAGTTAAACCCTCTTGTTTTCCCTCTGAACAATTCTGGAGGTAAAGGAGCTAGAACTGTATTAAATAATTGAGAGTTGGAAGGTAATTGAAGACATAGATCAATAATATCTAGGGGGTTGTTCTCATTACAGTGATACCCGGACACTACCAAAAGTTATAGCTCAGTGATGATAAATCTAGAGAGAAAGGTAGCAAGAAGAAGACAGAGCAGGGAGGTGGGAAAAGGGTGAAATTAAACAAATGGGACCCATTTCCTATCCCTGTCTGTCTCATCAGAGCCTCATATCAAACCTCTGGATGTGGCAGGTGGTGCGGCAGCCTCGCATTTCAAAATGTCAGATCTCTGCACTTAGAAATGGGGATCTTTCCAGGGAGCCTGACGGCTTCCCAGGCCCTGATTTCCCAAAGGATTGGCAGTCTTGACACGCATGGGAGCCTGTGAGCATTTCAACAGTCAATCCCCCACCGCCCACCCATCCTGCCTCAAAAGGGCACCCAGCTCCCTATTACGGCCCCCTCTATCCTTTCCTTCTCCATCAGGCACGCTTTGTTTCTGCTTCCATCATCTGTTGGCGATGTAAAAAGAGACTTGCTCCACTTTTGAGGAACTTGCGGGATTAAACAAAGTCTTGTCATTAAATGTTTACACTGCTGTTATCCCAAGTGAGGGATGGGGAGTCGATGAGGCAGGGGTTTCAAATCAGAGATGGTATCTTCACCCTACCTGGGGTAGAAAATGGAGGGATGCATTAAAACTGATGGAGTGTGTTTCTGGGGAGCAGTTACTTTTCTACCTGTTTATCCCCGAGGGGCTCCGTACAGAGAGGCACAGCTGCTTTGGAGCTCACACACACAAATACTAGCCACACATATACAGACTGTATCCACCTCCATGTAGCCACTATTTACAGAGCCCAACTTCTGCACTCATAATTACGTGTCCAGAGCTGAAGGTAATTTAAACCAACTAACCTAAACCTGACCCTGGTTAAATCCTAAATCCAAATTCTTGACTCCGGTAAAAGGCATCCTGTCTTTAGAAGCTCAAATTGGCTCCCAAAAGGAGCTGCATTTAAAGAAAAAAATGTATACACTGTGGAAATGTGAAAATGACGAGGCAGAGTTTATCTCTCGAGTCAGTTTTATTCACATCTTCCAACATCACGAAGCAGAATAAAAGAGGACGACAAAGGGAACTCTCGTCCTTAAATACCAGGACCCTTACAGTTAACAGGTCACATGTCTCACAAAACCCTTGCATTATAAAGACAGCAACAATGCATCCTCTCTGCATGATATCACACCACTATCTACAATGCACCCCCTCATTAATCCCTTAATTATATCCCACAGTCTCAAGCTTTGCATACCAAAGCTAACTCTCCTGCAGCTTCCTGTAATAACTACAGAAGCTCTGCCCTTGCTCTGGTCTAAAATGTAAGTCCAAAAGCAGGTCACGAATGTGCGTCCCCACACAAAGCCCCCCCAGCATTTTAGAACAAACAAGGGAAAAACAACATGCATGCCGTGATAGTATCAATACACATTAGTCCACCAGCTGTCTGGGCTTCCGTCTCCTGCCGTATCTGCTGTAGCTGGGGTTGGACGTCTCGGGGTGGGAACCTTTTGACAGCACCTGTGGGGGTTCTGGGGAAACATTACTCTGTGAAGCCCTCTGCGGGGGTCTGCCTCGCCGCGGGGCCCTCGCCAACAGCACTTGCTCATCTGCCACCACAAAAGCGGGTTTGAGTCTGTTTATGCCAACTTTCTCTTCCCTACCCCCCAAATCTAGCAAAAACTGCTTGTCCCCTGTTTCCAGCACTCTGAAGGGTCTGTCATAAGGCGGTCGCAGCGGGGTTCGGTGCGCATCGTGTCTGACAAAAACAAACTCTGCGTTCCTCAAAGTTTTAGGCACAAAAACGCGCGGAAAACTGTGGTGCGCGGGGCCGGGCAGCGTGTTTGATTCTATGTCACTCCGCAACAGCTGAGATGGGGAGGTGTCTGGCGCAGGGTTATCTGGGAGAAACTCCCCAGGGAGCCGGAGTGGCTGCGCAAACACGAGCTCTGCTGGGGAGGCTTCTAAGTCCTCTTTAGGCGCAGAACGCAACCCCAACAACACCCACGGTAACTTGTCTACCCAATTTGCACCTGTCAGTGACGCCCTGAGAGCTGCTTTCAATGACCTATGAAAACGTTCGCATAACCCGTTAGCCTGCGGATTGTACGCGGTTGTGCAGTGAATTGTGACACCCAGGCTGCGGGCCATTGTTGACCAAAGCTCGGAAACAAATTGAGGGCCTCTGTCGGACGTAACATCCAATAGAACGCCGAAGCGCGCCACCCAAGCTGTTAAAAATGCGCGCGCAACCTCCTCGGCCGTGGTTGATGCCAGCGGGACCACTTCAGGCCAGCGCGTGGTGCGGTCCACCATTGTAAGAAGGTGTGTGCACCCTTGTGACAGCAGGAGGGGGCCCACGAGGTCCACATGAACGTGGTCGAACCTCTTGGCCGGAATGTGAAACAGCTCCAAAGGAGCTCTCGTGCGCCTGTGTACTTTGGCTTGTTGACACGCCGTGCAGGCTGCTGCCCACTCTTTAACTTGCTTGCGGAGGCTCGGCCACACAAATTTTTCTCCTACCATTTTGACCGACGCGCACACTCCCGGGTGCGCCAAAGAATGAATTGAGTCAAAAACGCGGCGGCGCCACGCAGCTGGTACTACTGGTCGCGGCCGACCCGTGGAGACATCGCAGATTAGGGGGGGCATACCATCTTGCAGCACCCTGTTCTCCAGCCTTAACCCTGTTGGTCCAGACTGGAGCGCGCGCACGTCCGCGTCACTACCCTGCTCCGCGGCCATGGCTGCGCAATCTATTCCCATGCTGACTGGAGTCGCTACGGCGCACGAGAGGCAGTCTGCAACTACATTGAGTTTGCCCACCACATGCTGGATATCAGTGGTAAACTCTGATATCGCGGCCAGCTGTCTCTGCTGCCGGCCTGACCACGGTTCGGAAACCTTGGCCATCGCGAATGTGAGCAGTTTGTGGTCAACGAACGCGGTGAAAGAGCGTCCCTCCAGCCAGAACTGAGAGTAGCGAATGGCCAAATGGAGAGCGAGCAGTTCCCTGTCGAACGCACTGTATTTACGTTTGCTATCGTGCAAGGTCCTGCTGAAAAAAGCGAGGGGCTGCCAAACCCCGGCTACATGTTGCTCCACGACCACCCCTATGGCCACCTCTGAAGCGTCAGTGGTGAGCACTATGCGGGCAGTTGGGTCTGGGTGTGCCAACAATGCAGCCCTTGCCAAAGCTGCTTTCACCTCCGAGAACGCTTGGTCCCGCTCCAGGGACCACTCGACCTTATCCGCGGGTTTCTTTTTTTTGAGTGCAGCATACAGCGGCTGCATGAGTTGCGCCGCGCGGGGGAGAAAACGGTTATAAAAATTCACCATTCCCAAAAACTCCTGCAACGCCCTGACCGTCTGTGGCCGGGGAAAATCTGCCACCGCACGCACTTTATCAGGAAGCGGAACTGCTTCTTCGGGGGAGACGCAGTGTCCTAAAAAATCGATCTGCGCCATCCCGAACTGACACTTCGCTGAGTTGATTATTAACCCGTGATCTCCCAACCTTCGGAAAACTGTGGCCAGGTGTTTTTCGTGTTCGTCTTCGGACGCGCTGGCTACTAAAATATCGTCCAAGTAGACGAACACAAAAGGGAGATCGCGAAGCACCGCGTCCATCATGCGTTGGAACGTCTGAGCCGCCCCTTTAAGTCCGAATGGCATGCGTAAAAACTCGAAGAGGCCAAACGGAGTTATTACCGCTGTTTTGGGTATGTCCTCAGCGCGCACTGGGACTTGGTGGTAACTGCGGACCAAGTGTATTTTAGAAAAAACGCGTGCCCCTGCCAAATGAACGGAAAAATCTTGGATATGCAGGATTGGGTAGCGGTCATGAGCTGTAGCATTGTTTAACCTGCGGAAATCCCCGCAAGGTCGCCATGATCCGTCAGCTTTCGGGACCATGTGCAGCGGGGAAGCCCACGGACTGTTTGAACGTCTGATAATGCCCAACCTCTCCATGCTGGCGAATTCCTCGCGCGCTATGGCTAGTTTAGCTGCGTCCAAGCACCGAGCTTTTGCAAAAACGGGCGGTCCGGTAGTGGTAATAAAATGCTCCACCCCGTGCTTAGCGACTGTTGCCGAAAAAGTGGGGACCGTGAGTGCTGGGAACTGAGTGAGCAGTGTGTGGAACTTACCGCTTGCAGCTGTGACGTTGGCTTGTGCTGTAGGCGGGGCCACTCGTGCTGTGCAGGGGATAGAATCAAAAGAAAGTGCATTAACCAAGCGCCTGTTAGCGAGATCAACCAACAAACCATGTGAGCACAGAAAATCAGCCCCCAACATATTGAAATTTACTGCTGCTACAACAAAAGTCCACTCAAATGTACGGCCGTGTAGAGACAGAAGCAGAGTCTTCTCACCGAAGGTCTTAATCTCCGAGACGTTCGCTGCTGACACCCGGGGACCTCCGGAACCAGCTAGTCTGTCCGCGTAGGAAGGCGTGATGAAACTTAACTGGGAGCCTGTGTTGACGAGGAACTGCCTCCCTGAGCGTGCGTCCGATAAGTAGAGCAGCTTGTTCTCCTCCCCAAGGGCCGCGGCTGCTACCGACCCCCAGTCTTGGCGTTTCCCGAACGCCCGAGCTGGCATGGTGGTACACATTTGCGTGCCCTCTCTGCGAAGCGGCGATGGTAGAAACAAAGGACGTCCAATCCGTGTTCCCTGGCCCCTGCCGCCGCCGTCGTTGGTGCGTCTGGTACCGCTGCCTCTGGCCTCCTGTCGTCTCCGGTCGCCGCGCTGAGTTTTGCTGCAGCGGCCGCGGCTGCGTGCCGCTTGGTGGCGTTGACAATCCGCTGCGCTTCTCGACCCAGCGCGCGGTAGTCCCGTTGGGCCAACAGTGGCGAACTGGCCAGGGTCGCTCTCGCTGCTGACGGTATAGTCCTGAGGAAGAGGTGGGTGAAAATGAAGTGATCGTCGTCAGAGTCTTTCAACCTCAACAACTTCTCCATCAGGTTCGCGAGCATTTCATTTTCCGACTCCGTCAGCCCCAGGAGCCTCTCTGCTCGCTCTTCCGCCGAGGGGGTGAATTGCTGGATGAGTGCAGCAGAGTGCAGTGTATTTAAGATAAGATAAGATAAGATAAGCCTTTATTAGTCCCACAACGGGGAAATTCCAGGATTGCAACAGCACAGGGATAGCAACACTCAGAGCAACAATCAGAAGGCAAGAAAAAAAACAAGCAAGCAAGAGCAGCTAATAAACATATGTACGTATTACTATAAAATATATATATATACACACACACACAGACACACAGTGCAGAGCATTGTAGCTGGATGGAATAAATATATGAATATATGAACACACAGTGCAGAGCATTGTAGCTAGATGGAATAAATATGTAAATATATAAACACCCACAGTACGGAGCATTGCAGCTAGGTGGAATAAATATGCAAGTATATAAACACACACAGTGCGGAGCAATGTAGCTAGATGGAATAATATGTAGATATATAAATATATAAACACCCACAGTACGGAGCATTGTAGCTAGATGGAATAAATATGCAAATATATAAACACACACAGTGCAGAGCATTGTTGCTAGATGGAATGAAACAGCATAACCGTCTACTTAGCTATCCTACATGGTATGATTATGTGCCCATACATATTCTCACCCTCCATAGCGACCGGTATGTTCCTAGTTGTATGCCGGAGAGGACCATTGTGTAAGTCTATTGCATCTTTTGCATTCAAAAAACTATTAGTTTGTTACGTCTTTTTGCTATCTCTGCGAGCAGCCCTGCTTAGGTTGTACAGTCTGACAGCCGTTGGTAGGAAGGACCTACGAAACCTCTCGGTTGTGCACCTGGGATGATGTAGTCTGCTGCTAAATGAGCTCCTCAGTGCATTCAGTATGTCCTGCATAGGGTGGAACTCGGACTCCAGCAGAGATGACAGTTTAGCCACCGTCCTTCTCTCTCCTATCTCCTCCATCGGATCAAGGCGCTGCCCCAGGACAGAGCTAGCTTTCTTAATCAGTTTGTTTGTCGTTGTCCGGTGGCTGGTCGATCAGGCTCTCCACATGCTGGGCCATGTTGTTGTCCAGCTTTGCGACTACGTGGTAGAATCTTGTGGCATCTACCGATATCCCCCGGAGGTTGAACTGCGCCTCAACCGCGTTGAACCAGGAGCGTGGATTGTTCTGCCAGAAGTCCGGTAGCTGGACTGTAGCGGCATTCGCTTGGCTGAGGGCTCCTGACGAGGCTGGCCCGGGGGAATTCTCCTCATGCATGATACGTCTTGGGGTCACCAGTGTGGAAATGTGAAAATGACGAGGCAGAGTTTATCTCTCGAGTCAGTTTTATTCACATCTTCCAACATCACGAAGCAGGATAAAACTAACTAACTAACTAACTAACCTGCACTTATATAGCGTTTTTCTAGTCACAAAGACCACTCAAAGCGCTTTCATTAATACTAACCCTCTATTCTAAGGGCCTATAGGAAACAGATATCTAGGGACAATTTAGAACAGCCAATTAACCTAACATGCATGTTTTTGGCATGTGGGAGGAAACCGGAGAAATCCCGGAGTAAACCCACGCAACACGGGGAGAACATGCAAACTCCACACAGATCACTGTTGGTCGGGGGCTGGGATCGAACCCACGATCCCACGATCCCCACAATCCCCCGGCCAAGGGTAAACTGTGCTGCCGCAGTGCTAACCACTGCGCCACCGTGCAGCCCAAGAAAAAGAAGACGACAAAGGGAACTCTCGTCCTTAAATACCAGGACCCTTACAGTTAACAGGTCACATGTCTCACAGAACCCTTGCATTATAAAGACAGCAACAATGCATCCTGTCTGCATGATATCACACCACTATCTACAATGCACCCCCTCATTAATCCCTTAATTATATCCCACAGTCTCAAGCTTTGCATACCAAAGCTAACTCTCCTGCAGCTTCCTGTAATAACCACAGAAGCTCTGGCCTTGCTCTGGTCTAAAATGTGAGTCCAAAAGCAGGTCACGAATGTGTATCCCCACAACACTACCGTTCAAAAGTTTGGGGTCACTTAGAAATTTCCTTATTTTTGAAAGAAAAGCACTGTTTTTTTCAATGAAGATAACGTTAAACTAATCAGAAATACACTCTAATATCTAATTTATTTGTTTTTATTTATTTTACCTTTATTTAACCAGGAAAAAAACCCCAGTTGAGATTAAAAACCTCTTTTTCAAGGGAGTCCTGGCCAAGAGGCAGCAAAAAAATCACAAATACTCTTACAATGACATACAAATCATATAAAACAGTTACAAATTAGTGAGGCCGTCTCAAGTGTTCTCAATCTGGATTTAAAGTCGTTCAATGAAACAAGTTCCGTTAGTTTCCAGTCTTTTTGCAACATGTTCCATGTAGAGGGGGCTGAGAACATGAAAGCTCTTTTTCCCAGCTCAGTACGGGCAAATGGAACAGAAAGCAACAAATGATCATTAGAACGCAGAACATAAGAATCAACACTTCTCAGTGTGATCAAATTACAAATGTAAGGGGGCAACAGTCCAAGCATGGCCTTGTAAATAAAAATGTACCAGTGAGTCAACCTCCTGGTGGACAAAGAGGGCCATCCCACTCTAGAATACAGTTCACAGTGATGGGTCAAGGCTCTACAGTTTGTAACAAACCTCAAAACAGCATGATATACAGAGTCAATCTTACTCAGACACTGAGCTGAAGCGTTCATATACAAGAGGTCTCCATAATCTAAAATAGATAAAAAAGTTGCAGTAACAAGACGCTTTTTAACCTCAAAAGAAAAACAACATTTATTTCGAAATAAAAAACCCAGTTTCAGTTTCAGTTTCTTCACAGATCAATGAAAAGTGCAGCACAGTGCTGCTTTTTATCAAGAGCAACAAGTATATCATTGACCACTTTTGTAGCAGCAGTAATAGTGCTGTGTATGGCTGTGTTGTGAGACATGTATATGTTGGACACTGCATATGTGATTTAACCACGATGAAGGAGAGCCAGCCCCCTGCGGTGCGGAGCCACAGAGCCTGGACCCCCTGCGGAGGACAGGGGACAGAAGACTTCCTGACCACTGAGGCTCGAGAAGAGAGAAGGGGGAGTTATGTAAATAAAAGGCTAATGAATGTGAATAAAGAGACTTTGATATAGATGTGTGA
Organism: Pholidichthys leucotaenia; assembly: GCA_020510985.1. Taxonomy (NCBI): domain Eukaryota; kingdom Metazoa; phylum Chordata; class Actinopteri; order Cichliformes; family Pholidichthyidae; genus Pholidichthys; species Pholidichthys leucotaenia. The sequence goes on from CM035836.1 coordinate 455,876,586, forward strand.
TTTCCCCCGCGAGGGAAATGGTTTGATGTGAGAAGGTTTAAATGAGAGAACTTTGGTGTGTTCAAGCTCTTTGTTCGCTGCTCAAGAATAAGAGCAGACAGTGGAATGATTTCTTGAATAAACTGAAATGAAAGACAATTCGGTTTCGTTATTCAAGTCTCCCCACATTGGTGACTGACGACGTTGAGAATGAACGAAGAAATTCTCAGGGTCCCGGACTCACAGCGCTCAGAGCTGGCGAGCGCAGTGGCCGTTAAGCTGCCTGATTTCTGGCAGGATAACCCACGGTCGTGGTTTCTGCAAGCAGAGTCGCAGTTCGCGCTCGCAGGAGTAACGGTGGATGACACTAAGTTCCACCATGTCATCGCTAAACTGGACAACAGCACAGCTCGGTGCGTGCAAAGCTTGGTGGAGCAGCCACCCGCGACCGACAGGTACGGCAAGCTGAAATCCACCCTCATCAAGTTTTTCACCCCCTCGGCTGAAGTGAGGGCGAGGAGGATCCTGTCTTTGCTAGACCAAGGTGGACACAGGCCGAGCGCCCTGATGGAGGAGATGATACAGCTGAGAGGGTTGGACAACGATGATTTCATTTTTCAGTTCATCTTCCTCTCCAACCTCCCGGCGCATGCGAGAAGCACGCTGGCCGGCAAAAAGTGTCACACCCTGGAGGAGTTCCGGGAGCTGGCCCAGGAGGCAGACGGGATCCTGGACGCCTGCGGCAGGCAAGCAACCACAGCAGCGACCCGAGACAGCGGGGAGCCAGAGGCGGCAGAACCAGACTGGCCGACGACGGCGGCAACACGGCCGCGACGAGGGGGAGCCAATAGCCCGGCGACAGAGGCGCGGGCACGACACAGCGGAGGAGAAGATCTCTGCTTTTACCATCGGAGGTTCGCAGAGAAGGCACGCAGGTGTGTGCCGCCCTGCATCTTCAGGAGTTCGGGAAACGGCAAGACCGGGGGTCGCTAGCAGCTTCGACCCTCGGAGAACGCAACAAGCTGCTCTACATCACGGATGCGCGCTCCGGACGAGTGTTCCTCATTGACACCGGAGCACAAGTGAGCTTCATCACCCCAACATACGCGGACCGGGTAGCTGGACCCCACGGTGACGGAGCTACAGCGGCAAATGGCTCGAACATCAACACCTACGGGAGAAGGACCTTGCCTTTATGCTTACATGGCCGCACATATGAATGGACTTTTGTAGTAGCGGCGGTGAGTTTCAACATGTTGGGCGCGGATTTTTTGTGTTCACACAATCTGTTAGTTGATCTTGCTAATAGACGGCTGGTAAATGCACTCTCTTTTTACTCTCTCCCCTGTTCAGCTCGAGTGTCCCCGCCACCAGTACAGACCCACGTCGCTACAGCAGGTGGTAAGTTTCACACACTCCTCACCCAATTTCCAGCGCTCACTGTGCCCACTTTTTCAGCGACGGTCGCGAAGCACGGGGTGAAACACTTCATCCCCACTTCTGGTCCTCCCGTGTTTGCAAAAGCTCGGCGCTTGGATGCAGTTAAGCTCGCCATTGCGCGCGAGGAGTTCGCCAGCCTGGAGAGGCTGGGCATCGTTCGTAGGTCGAAGAGCCCGTGGGCTTCGCCGCTGCACATGGTACCGAAAGCCGATGGCTCCTGGAGACCGTGCGGGGATTACCGCAGGCTAAACAACGCTACGGCACACGATCGTTATCCCATCCCGCACATTCAGGATTTTTCGGTGCACCTGGCGGGGGCGCGCATTTTTTCAAAGATTGATCTAGTTCGCGGCTATCACCAAGTCCCGGTCCAACCGGAGGACATTCCTAAAACAGCGGTAATAACCCCGTTCGGACTTTTCGAATTTTTACGCATGCCGTTTGGTCTCAAAGGGGCGGCGCAAACATTTCAGCGGATGATGGATGCCGTGTTACGCGATCTCCCTTTCGTGTTTGTGTACCTCGACGACATTTTGGTCGCGAGTACTTCAGAGGACGAACACGAAACGCACCTCACAGCAGTTTTTAGGAGGCTGGGAGAGCACGGCTTAATAGTTAACCCAGCCAAGTGCCAGTTCGGCGTTGAGCGGATTGATTTTTTGGGTCACCGCGTCTCCCCGGAGGGAGCGGTTCCGTTACCAGAGAAAGTACGCGCGGTAGCGGATTTTCCCCGTCCACAAACGGTCAAATCACTACAGGAATTCTTGGGGATGGTGAATTTTTATAACCGGTTCCTGCCCCACGCAGCTCAAATCATGCAACCGTTATATGCCGCGCTCAAAAAACAAAAGCCGACCCAGGCGGTCGAATGGTCCCCGGAGCGGGAGCGCGCGTTCACAGAGGTTAAAAAAGCCTTGGCTGACGCTGCGCTCCTGGCCCACCCAGACCCTGCAGCACGTATCGCGCTGACGACAGACGCTTCAGATTTAGCCATAGGGGCCGTTATTGAGCAACAGGTAGCCGGAGTTTGGCAGCCTTTGGCTTTCTTTAGCAAATCTTTAAGCGCGGCTGAGCGAAAATACAGCGCGTTTGACAGAGAACTGTTGGCGCTGCATTTGGCTATTCGTCATTTCCAGTTCTGGCTGGAAGGACGGTGCTTCACCGCTTATGTGGACCACAAGCCGCTCACATACGCCATGGCCAAAATTTCAGATCCGTGGTCCGGCAGGCAGCAGAGGCAGCTGGCCGCAATCTCGGAATTTACCACTGACATTAGGCACGTCGCGGGCAAATTCAATGTAGTAGCGGATTGTCTCTCACGCGCGTTCACGACCCCGACACGCGCAGAGGCAGAACGGGCCACCGTGACCGCGCCGCAGGAGAGCGGCACGGTGGCGCGCGCAGCCCCGGTGCACGTGGGTATAGATTACGCAGCCATGGCAGCGGACCAGGGGGCGGACGCAGACGTGCGCGCGCTCCAGTCTGGACCAACAGGGTTGAGGCTGGAGAGCAAGTGTTTACAAACCGGTATGCCCCCCCTGATCTGCGACATGTCGACGGGGCGCCCGCGTCCGGTGGTTCCGGCCACGTGGCGCCGCCGTGTTTTTGACTCGGTCCACTCACTGGCGCACCCGGGGGTGCGCGCGTCGGTGAAACTAGTGGCGGAAAAGTTTGTTTGGCCGTGCCTGCGCAAGCACGTGAAGGAATGGGCAAAAACCTGCATTTCCTGTCAACGGGCCAAAATTCACAGGCACACAAGAGCCCCGTTAGAACCGTTCCGCATTCCGGCCAGAAGGTTCGACCATGTGCACGTCGACCTTGTGGGCCCCCTACCGGCATCACAGGGGTTCACGTATCTTTTGACAATGGTGGACCGCACCACACGTTGGCCGGAAGTGGTCCCACTTGCGACGACCACGGCCGCGGAGGTGGCTCGCGTTTTTTTAACGGCTTGGGTGGCGCGCTTCGGGGTTCCGTCGGACATTACGTCCGATAGAGGACCGCAATTCATCTCTGAGCTGTGGTCAGCGATGGCCAACGGCTTAGGAGCCAAAATTCACCGCACTACGGCTTACCACCCTCAGGCTAATGGTTTATGCGAGCGTTTTCATAGGTCTTTGAAGGCAGCACTCAGAGCGTCGCTCACGGATGCAGATTGGGTAAATAAACTCCCATGGGTTTTATTAGGGTTGCGTTCTGCGCCTAAAGAGGACTTAGACGCCTCCCCAGCGGAGCTGGTATTCGCACAAACTCTGAGGCTGCCGGGCGAGTTTTTACCAGAGCACCCAGAGCCCCCACCTCTCTCTGCTCTGGGACCGTTAGTGGGCACGGGGGCAGACACGCTCCCGGGTCCGGTTCATCACGCTTTTCCATGAGTTTTCGTCCCCAAGGCTTTGAAAAATGCCGATTTCGTTTTTGTCAGGCGCGAAGCCCTTAAAGCAACGCTCAAACCACCTTACGAAGGGCCATTTCGAGTGCTGGAGGCAGGTGATAAGCAATTTGTGCTAGATTTTGGGGACAGAAAAGAGACAGTCAGTATTGACAGACTAAAACCTGCTTTTGTCATGAAGGACGTGTCTGTACCGGTCGCGGTGGCGCCTCGACGAGGCAGGCCCCCGCAGAGGGCAATTAACCACTCTCTTCCTCAGTCAACAGACCCGAAGCAGAACAGCACCGCAGGCAAGGCGGGGCCAACTCACAGCAGATTCGGCAGACGGCTGAAGCCCAAGCGGCGCACAGACTGAATGTTGGTGTTGATTATTCAGTAGTGAGTAAGGTGCTATTAAATTTTGGGAATTAGTCTGTTCTTCATCGTTTGGGGGGGGGTTATATGGCTGTGTTGTGAGACATGTATATGTTGGACACTGCATATGTGATTTAACCACGATGAAGGAGAGCCAGCCCCCTGCGGTGCGGAGCCACAGAGCCTGGACCCCCTGCGGAGGACAGGGGACAGAAGACTTCCTGACCACTGAGGCTCGAGAAGAGAGAAGGGGGAGTTATGTAAATAAAAGGCTAATGAATGTGAATAAAGAGACTTTGATATAGATGTGTGATTTCCCCCGCGAGGGAAATGGTTTGATGTGAGAAGGTTTAAATGAGAGAACTTTGGTGTGTTCAAGCTCTTTGTTCGCTGCTCAAGAATAAGAGCAGACAGTGGAATGATTTCTTGAATAAACTGAAATGAAAGACAATTCGGTTTCGTTATTCAAGTCTCCCCACACTGTGCTTTTTTCTAAAGCCCGATTGCAGTTTTGAAAGAAGTTCATTTGAGTATAAAAACTCTTTAAGTTGATCACGCACGAGAGATTCAAGAATCTTGGACAAGACACACAAATTTGATATTGGTCTGTAGCTAGTTAAAACTGCTGGGTCACCTCCTTTTAAGAGAGGAACCACAAAAGCTGACTTCCATACTACAGGAATCTCTTTGTTTTCAATTGATAAATTAAAAAGTACTGTAAGAGGCTGTGCAATAAAATCGGCAGCCATTTTTAAAAAGTAAGGCTCTATCAAGTCTGGTCCAGGAGGTTTTCTGTGATTCAAAGTTTCTCACTTTGGCTCAGCAATAATTATTTTTCTGCTTAAAGACATTTTTGTTTCATCCAGGAATAATGCAAAGAAATGGATTTTCTTCCCCCAGGCCACAGCTGAAATCTCCTTTTGTTAAAACCAGCCTAAGGAATTTCCCCAATGTCCGGCTGCACTTTTATTGCCCCCATAAAACCTACACAGATCCACGACTCAGTTAATTTCCTTAAACTGTGAAAACGCTGGATTTAAACAACTTTAAAGTACATTATTACAAACTCAATTCTAAACCTTCATTCTTTTCAGGACTATGAAAATGCAGATGGACTCTGATGTTTTTTTTGATGTGGAAAATCAATAATATGTGTGAAATGCATTAATCTGTGATTTTATATATATATGCATGGTAATGTTAAATGAATGTTTATTCCTGCATGTTGATTTAGAAGCACTGCTTATAAGATACACTAAGGTTAGTTTAGTTATACATAAGTGTGTAACAGTACATTCCAATGTATTTAAAACTGTGTATTCCTGTGGACTGATATCATGTGTCACCAGTCTTCATAGAACCCCAGCTTCTTCATCCTATTGGTCTCTCACAGACAAGGCCTGTTATTGGACTAAAGGTTCATCGAGCCCGCCCACGAAGGACGCTCATTGGCTGAGATTCCGGTCAGGCCGTAATCCCGCGAAACTCAACAGAGCTTATAAAAAGGAGAGAGACTCTTTTCCCAGCCTCTTTCTGCTCCGGATTCTCTTTTCGCCTGCTCCCTTCTTTCTGATCTCCTCCATTGTCTACACACAGCAAGGGAGAACAAAGGACCACATGGCGCTTTTCTGAACACAGCAGATAATTTGTTTATGTAACTTTGTATTTTCTTCTTCTCTTAAATGCCTAGGAATTCCTTTTTCTTTGAGCTCAATTCTTAATCGGAGTCAAACTCCAATTCTTAATTTATCACTTTTTGTTAAACTTTCTGTAAACCGCCGTTTGTTTAATTTTAAGGTAAACTTTAATCTTGACTTTATTTTTATAATATTTTTCTTGACCAAGCACCTCTCAAAACTATTTTTATCTAAAGTCCGAAAGTTTCTTTTCTAATTTGAAATCGGATTAGATATCTCTTAATTATTACCGAAGACCTCTTGAAGAAAGACGCAGCTCCCACATAACGTGCAGCTGTAGGATCAACATACAGCTGTCCCACATCACTCTGAAGAGACGTCGGCACCATCTGGCTAAGACCCGTTTCAACTGTGGGTCATGCAGCCCAGAATCCAGCCTCCTTCAACCGCTTGAATCTAAAGGTCGAGCTGTGAACCCTTGAAGTATCTGCTGGCAGATATTTCCCTCACATCCACAAAGTCTTGGGCTGAAAAAGGACGACAGAACTGCCATCACTGAGGATCACGTGAGCTGAAAAAACTTTAATTCATCTGCTGAATTAAACTTGAGGTTCGGTACTAATTTATATATCTAATCAGATGCAAATTAAGAAGCCCTTAACATAACTCTCCTTTTCATTAAAATTCCGTTTTTATTTTCTTAAGATTAATTTAGGACTTTTTCATAATTAGCAAACTTTCTCCATAAATTTGCGTTGTTTTTGATAATCTGTTAACTCAAACTGATAGAAATTCGTTTCTCAGTTTAACCCTGGTTCCGAAAATATTGACATTGTTAATCTATCATTTACAAGATTGATTTTATGATTAATGAAATTATTTCGATGTCTATTAATCATTTCGTTTAATAAATATTTAAAAATGAGAAGTTGTTGGGAATTTATTTCATTCTGAGTCTGTTTCAAGCCCAGGTATCGAATTCACGGAAAATTTTTGAGACTGATTATTGATTAATTTATTGAGTGATCAAACAGGTATAAAGTGAAATTAAAGATCAAATTGCTTCTTAAAGATAGAAGCTGGTGCCCCTTACGAGTGTTATTAACTTTTCTGATGTATATGAAATGAGATTTGAGCTCAGATTCCAATACATCAATATAAATTAAATAATTCATACCTGATCATATTTATTATTTATTAATATTCCCATATTTTACGTTACAAGGCTGTGCAATAAAATCGGCAGCCATTTTTAAAAAGTAAGGCTCTATCAAGTCTGGTCCAGGAGGTTTTCTGTGATTCAAAGTTTTGAAAGCCTTATGAACTTGCTGTACAGTAAAAGGTACAAGTCTAAAAGGTTCTCCAAAAAACATTTGGGAATTAATACAGTGAGGCACAGATGTAGCTCCTGTAGAGTTAAACAGAAAACCAGATGACACAAAATGCTTATTGAAGCAATTTAAAACCTCAGTTCTATCAGAAACTGGGACTGAGCCATTTAAAACAAAAGTAGGAAGAACCTGAGAGCTTTTGTTCACAGATAAACCTTTGATCACTTTCTAAAATTTCTGTGGATTATTAAGACTCTCAGTTATGACAGATAAATAATATTCAGATTTAGCCTTTTTAATAAAAAAAGTGCATTTATTTCTCAGTTGTCTAAAAATGAACCAATCACTGGCAGTATCAGTTTTCCTGGCTTTGGCCCAAGCCACATTACGCTGATAAATGGCATCAGACAGTTCTGGAGAGAACCAGGGGTTTTCACACCCCTTTACTCTGAATTTCCCTCTAGGAGCATGTTTGTAGAGTGGAGATGATTGTAGACTTCAGGAAAGTCACTACTCCTCTGCCCCCCCTCACCCTCTCAGGCTCTCCCATCACCACTGCTGATTCCTTCCGCTTCCTAGGCACTACCATCACCAGGGACCTCAAATGGGAGCTGACCATCAGCTCACTCATCAAAAAAGCCCAGCAGAGGATGTTCTTCCTGCGGCAGCTGAGGAAGCTCAAGCTACCCACCAAGATGTTAGTGCAGTTCTACACAGCCATCATCGAGTCCATCCTCACCACCTCCATAACCGTGTGGTACGCAGGAGCCACTGCCAGGGACAGACTAAGGCTGCAGCGCGTCGTGCGCACTGCTGAGAAGGTGATCGGCTGCAAGCTCCCATCTCTCCAGGATCTGTACATCTCCAGGACCCGGAGGCGTGCTGGCCGGATCATAGCCGATCCCTCACACCCTGGTCACGTTCTGTTTGCCCCCCTCCCCTCTGGTAGAAGACTTCGGTCCATCCAGACTAAAACCTCCCGTCACATGAACAGCTTCTTCCCCTCTGCCATTAGACTGCTGAACACTAAGTGACTTATTGACTCTCGTGCACCATGTACAGCAGCTCAACCAGACTCATGTCAATCATCACTGTTTTCTTCCTGCATTACCGACTGCACTATATAGTTCTCCACAGTATCTGCTGCTGGCTAATATATATATTTTAACTGTTGACCAGTATCACTTAATCTTATCCTACACTTTATTACATGTATAGTTTATTTCTCTTATCTTATCATGTTTAATGTTGCAGCATTGTACCGAGACAAATTCCTAGTTTGTGTACTACATGAACAATGGCAATAAACCTGATTCTGATTCTGATTCTGATTCTGATGTTTATTTACAATTTTCTCAAAGTTTTCTTTAAAGAAAGTCCACGCTAACTCAATGTCTGGCAACAGGTCTATATGTTCCCAATTAGCCAAGGACAAATCATGATGATAAGCTTGTTCATTAAATTTCTTCAAATTCCGCTTGAAAATAATGCGTGGTTTACATTTGGGGATTTTTGTATCTCTGCACACTGCAACAACACAATGATCACTCAAATCATTGCAGAAAACACCCACAGATGAAAATTTATGTGGAGCATTTGATAAAATTAAGTCAATCAAAGTGGACTTTTCAGGACTTTTAATATTTGGCCTAGTTGGATAGTTAATCAACTGGCTAAAATTTACAGAGTCACAGAAAGATTTAAATTCTTCAGAAGCTACATTTAACCAATCCCAATTGAAGTCTCCTGCTATTAAAAGCTCATTGTAGTTTAACTTGGACAAAAGATGCTTTAAGGATGATAATGCCTCCTTGGTGGCAGATGGAGGTCTATAACAACCAACAACAGTTATGGAAAGGGATTTGGCTATTTCCATATTCAAGGCCAGAAACTCCATCTGCTTAGAAATGGACTTAGACAAGACAATTGAAGCATCAAATCTTGATTTAACATAGGCGGCTACACCACCACCTTTTTTAGGCCTGTCAGTACGGAAGACATTGTATCCATTTATACTAATATCATCATCTGTGACAGCTTTTGTCAGCCACGTTTCAGAGATGATCACAACATCCGGATCAGTTGATCTAATCCAAATGACCATGTCCATTTTAGGAAGTAAACTGCGCACATTAAGATGAATATACATTGCTAATGTGGTAAATGACTATTCTAGCTGCAAATGTCTGGTTTTTGGTGCAATATCTACATAGGTGTATAGAGGCCCATTTCCAGCAACTATCACTCCAGTGTTCTAATGGTACAATGTGTTTGCTCATTGCGTCAGAAGGCTAATGGATGATTAGAAAACCCTTGTGCAATCATGTTAGCACAGCTGAAAACAGTTTAGCTGGTTAGAGAAGCTATAAAACTGACCTTCCTTTGAGCAGGTTGAGTATCTGGAAAAAATTATTATTTCAAATACAAATCATTATTTCTAACCTTCTCAATGTCTTGACTATATTTTCTATTCATTTTACAACTCATGGTGGTAAATAAGTGTGACTTTTCATGGAAAACACAAAATAATTGTCTGGGTGACCCCAAACTTTTGAACGGTAGTGTATATTATACATTATACTATACATATGAAGAGTTCTTTTGCAAAAACAGATAAATCCAGTTGTGTTTAAAACAAGAAAAACCACTTTTTCATCTGCAGGTTTATAGGTGTTAGTATTTCCAAATCAGCTTCTAAGACATGGTCACTTCTTCCCTCCAGACGGAGGTTTGCTGTCCCAAAAAGTAAAACCCAGCGCTACAAAACAGCTTTGTTCCTGCTGCTGTCAAAGAGTTGAACAAGATGTAACAATATATTGCACATAATTTAGTTTCCTATTTATTAATTTCATTTTATATTTACTTATTTTTGTAGGTTTTCTATTTGGGTTCTAAATCTTTTATTGGGTTTTAAACTTTTGAGTTTTTAACCTCTTTGACTAGTCTTTAACTTTTTAATATGACCCTTCTCTCTTCTCTCTGGTTTTTCTCTCATCTCGTCGTCTTTATATCCCGATTGATGGAGCCTTGAGCATTTTTATCATATTTATAGTCAGCTTCATGTGTGCCTGTGTTTGTGTTTATGTTGAATGTTTATGTTTTATGTTGTTGTTGTTGTGGTTTGTAAATATGGATGCTACCTGACTGCAAAACAAATCTACCTACGGGTACAAATAAAGTAACCTGAACCTGAACCTGAACTTGAAATATGAGTATCTCAGACATAATAAAGCAAAAAAATCAAACGTCAACTCATTGTTACTTTTTTGCAATTTATTAGTACGTTTTTTTTTTGCAAAAACAGGTAAGTCCACAAGCCATTTTTTTTGCAAAAACAGAGAAGTCCCGGAAGCCATGCTATTTTGTCTGGAACATACTTGAATGTCTATAAGCATCAGTGTAGTATGATTGACATACTGATTTAGGCATATCATTTTTTTTCCGGTTCCGCCGGACCGGTGGCGCCACACGAGTAGGCTGCCCGTTGCAACAGCCTTTTTTTTATCTTCCTTCTTCTTTCTACACCTTTCACTCTGTATATATATCACGGACGCACGGATCGCCCCGGGGGTCTCCCGGGTCGGCGGACGGAGCCACGGTTTGCAGTGGGAGACGCTACAGCGGGGAGGAGCTAGTGCTAGCTAGCACTTGGCCGCCGCCCGGTGCTAATGGGAAACTCGACATACCGGGAGCTGTAGCGAAAACGACGCGGGTGCCGGGCTGGAGTTTAGGCGGCGTGCAAGAAATATAAGACAGAATAATAAAGAGCGATGGCAAGAATCAGAATCAGAATCAGAATCAGGTTTATTGCCATTGTTCATGTAGTACACAAACTAGGAATTTGTCTCGGTACAGTGCTGCAACATTAAACATGATAAGATAAGAGAAATAAACTATACATGTAATAAAGTGTAGGATAAGATTAAGTGATACTGGTCAACAGTTAAAATATATATTAGCCAGCAGCAGATACTGTGGAGAACTATATAGTGCAGTCGGTAATGCAGGAAGAAAACAGTGATGATTGACATGAGTCTGGTTGAGCTGCTGTACATGGTGCACGAGAGTCAATAAGTCACTTAGTGTTCAGCAGTCTAATGGCAGAGGGGAAGAAGCTGTTCATGTGACGGGAGGTTTTAGTCTGGATGGACCGAAGTCTTCTACCAGAGGGGAGGGGGGCAAACAGTACGTGACCAGGGTGTGAGGGATCGGCTATGATCCGGCCAGCACGCCTCCGGGTCCTGGAGATGTACAGATCCTGGAGAGATGGGAGCTTGCAGCCGATCACCTTCTCAGCAGTGCGCACGACGTGCTGCAGCCTTAGTCTGTCCCTGGCAGTGGCTCCTGCGTACCACACGGTTATGGAGGTGGTGAGGATGGACTCGATGATGGCTGTGTAGAACTGCACTAACATCTTGGTGGGTAGCTTGAGCTTCCTCAGCTGCCGCAGGAAGAACATCCTCTGCTGGGCTTTTTTGATGAGTGAGCTGATGGTCAGCTCCCATTTGAGGTCCCTGGTGATGGTAGTGCCTAGGAAGCGGAAGGAATCAGCAGTGGTGATGGGAGAGCCTGAGAGGGTGAGGGGGGGCAGAGGAGTAGTGACTTTCCTGAAGTCTACAATCATCTCCACTGTCTTCAGAGCGTTCAGCTGCAGGTTGTTATTGCTGCACCAGGACGCCAGCTGGGCCACCTCTCTCCTGTAGGCGGACTCGTCGCCGTTGGAGATGAGCCCGATGAGGGTGGTGTCGTCCGCAAACTTGATCAACTTGACAGACTGGTGGCTGGAGGAAGAACCAAGCACACCGCCCGTAAAATCTACTGGAGGAAGAAGCCCCCCAGGAGACAGCTAGCCACCAGGGCTGCTCGGAGAGGCGCTCCGGCCACCGGCAGAGTGAAGAGGCCTCGCCGTCACAGGCCCGTGGCTCTGAGAGAGATCCGTCGCTGCCAGAAATCCACGGAGCTGCTCATCCGTAAGCTGCCCGTCCAGCGCCTGGTGAGGGAGATCGCTCAGGACTTCAAGACCGTCCTGCGTTTCCTGAGCTTCGCCGTCATGGCTCTGCAGGAGACCAGCGAGGCCCACCTGGTGGTCTCTTCTTCGCTAAGGGGGTCACCATCATGCCCAAAGACTTCCAGCTGGCCCGCCGCATCCGCGGAGAGAGAGCTTAGACTTTCTGCTGCACATTCACCAACCAACCATAATGCTCTGCACTGTGTGTCTATATATATACATTTATAGTAATATGGACATATGTTTACTAGATGTTGTTTTTTCTTGCCTTCTGATTGTTGCTCTGAGTGTTGCTATCCCTGTGCTGTTGCAATCCTGGAATTTCCCCATTGTGGGACTAATAAAGGCTTATCTTATCTTATCTTATCTTATCCATTCAGTAAAATAGTATAATATAGCTATAATAAAGCTATAATTCAAGATTCAAATATTTTATTGTCAATATTAGTATACGTACAGGACATACAGGAGAATTGAAATGGCGTTTCTCTCTCTCTCTCTTCATTAGTGTGCACAGTATAAAAAGAAAAGGAATAAGGCTGGAAAAAAGAAACTCCTTCCTCATATAGTGCACTATATAGTGAATGCGCAGCCAACAGAGCAGTGACAGAAGAGCTTCACATCACAACATAAACTACCTTAAGGCATTTATATTTAATAATTCAGCAAAAACGATTTGATTTAATACATATTTACTACAAATTGCATGCAGGTATTCATTTTTTTTTACCACCGTTAGTCTGTTACATTTTACTCTCACGTGATGACGTCATTAACCGTGCTGCGAAAACAAGCCCAGTAGTGTCCGAAAGCGGTTAATTTTATTGTTATATTGAGTTTACTGTATAATCCACTATATCTAAATTCACTATATAGCGAGTAGGGAGTGAGTGAGTGAACATTCTGAACACAGCCAGGGAAATCAGTCAGAGCGAGCAGACCCGGAAGGCAGCCAAGGTGAGTCATGTGACCCAAATACCAAGTGCTGATTTGCCCTGTGGAGTTATCTGCTTTTGTAAATAAAACCCTCGTGGTGTTTATCAGCTTTTGAAAAAAAACAAAAACAAAAAAAAAACATGAATTTGTAGCGTCTATAACATAGGACATATCGGCTTTTGAGACAAAACGATTTGAACTTCTACAAGTAGGTAATGTTAACAGTTGTTTGATGTAAAGAGTGAAATTTTCATGAAAGTGGTGTTTATCGGTTTTTGCAAAAAACTCTTCATATATTCATGTACCAGGGGCTTCCTGTGGTAATGTATCGTCACTTCCTGTGTTGATGGCTGTCTGTGTGGTTTGCTCTGTGGTTAGCTCTCATTCACCTGAGGATTTTTGCCTTTAATTGTATTTTAATCACTTTTTTCCTTCTACCGTTAGCTCTCACTTCTGTTTATCAAGCCTCTTGCACCTGTGTGCGCACTCAGTGTCACCTAATCACCCTCTTTAACCTTCTGTTCACCTTTCATCAGTGTTTTTGTTAGCGTTGGGTTAGCCACTAGCTATGGCTACTAGCTCTCCTTCCCCTCCTCCTCTGGTGTGCTCTCTCTGTCAGATGTTTAGCTACACCTCTGCCTCTTATAGTGATAACGGTAAATGTAATAAATGTTGTCTTTTTGAGGCGCTTGAGGCGAGGTTGTCTCATTTGGAATCATGGCTCCGCTGCATTGAAACACCATCTGCGCCAGTTAATAATGACGGATGCCCCTTAGCTGCGGTGGAGCTCCCTAGCATAGGGTGGCCTGCTAGCAGTCCACAGGTCCTCCTCAGCAGCGAGGAGACTGGGTGGGTGACGGTGAGAAGGAAGCATAGTCGCAAGGCCCCGGTTCACCACCAACCTGTTCACGTTTCTAATCGCTTTTCCCTGCTCAGCGATGCACCCGCTGAGGGAAAAACTCTGATCATTGGCGACTCTGTAGTCAGAAACGTGAACCTAGAGACTCCAGCGGCCATAGTCAAATGCATTCCTGGGGCCAGAGCAGGCGACATCGAGTCAAATTTGAAAAATGCTGGCTAAAAGTAACTGTAAATACTCCACAATTGTTATCCACGCTGGCATTATTGACATCCGACTCCGGCAGTCGGAAGTCTCAAAACTTAACGTGGAATTGGTGTGTGACTTTGCCAAAACAATGTCTTCCTCTGTAGTATTCTCTGGGCCCCTCCCCAATCTGACCAGTGATGACATGTTTAGCCGCTTGTCATCCTTCAACCGCTGTCTGTCTGTGTGGTGTCCTGCAAACAACGTGGGCTACATAGACAATTGGAGCTCATTTTGGGGAAAACCTGGTCTTATTAGACGAGATGGCATCCATCCCACTTTGGATGGTATGTCTAATTTATCTAACAATCTGGCATCATTTTTATCCAAATTTCCAAAGCATTGACAACTCAGAGTTGGGACCAGGAAGCAGAGTCGCAGTCTTACACGCCTCTCTGCAGCTCCTCCTCATCCGCCACCCCTCAACTTAGCCCGTTTTCCCCATCAGAGAATCACTGTCTGCTCCCTCCAAAGTAAATAAAAGTATAATGTATAAGTATCCCAAAGTGATTAAACAAAAAGTTGATAAAACTCAAATTAAACATGAAGCCTCTAAACTGAATGATTTGGCCGCTGTTCCTCCTCATAATTTAAAAATTAAATGTGGTTTGTTAAATATTAGGTCTCTAACTCCCAAGTCTCTGTTAGTCCATGATCTGTTAATTGATCATCAGATTGATTTAATTTCCCTTACAGAGACTTGGTTAGGGCAAGAGGATTATGTTGGTTTAAATGAATCAGCTCCCTCTGGTTATTTAAACTGTCAAAATCCCAGAAGTTCTGGTTGTGGAGGAGTAGCAACAATTTACCATTCCAAATTACTAGTTAATATAAAGCAAAAAACAAGTTATCAATCCTTTGAGGGCCTGGTCTTCAATATCGGGCATTTTAGCAATTTTAGGCTAAACCCAATTTTATTTGCCATAGTTTATTGTCCTCCATCAACCTACTCAGAGTTTTTATCCGAATTTGCCGAATTCTTAACAGATTTAGTACTGAAATCAGATAATTATAGTAGGGGACTTTAATGTACATGTAGATGTAGATAGTGATTGCCTCAATATGGCATTTAATTCAATGACAGACTCGATTGGGTTTTCTCAGAAAGTAGGAAATTCTACCCATTATCTCCACCATACGTTGGACCTTGTTCTGACATATGGCATAGAAATAGAAAATCTGGTAGTGTCTCCTCATAACCCTGTACTGTCAGACCATTGTCTGTTAACCTTTGATTTTACTATTTCTGACTATTTGGCTCCTAAAGAAAAATATTACTACAGTAAATGCCTCTCAGATGATGTTGTAACCAAATTTATGCACATTGTTTCCTCTATGCCATGTGTCAACACAACGGAAATAAGCTATAGACAGCTTGCTCCTTCTGTAATTGATAGCATGGTGGATAGTGTTACAGCTTCTCTGCATCAGACTCTAGCCATGGTGGCCCCTTTAAAAAAAGAAAAAGTCTAATCAGAGATTTCTAACTCCTTGGTTCAACACAGAAACTCGTAGCTTAAAACAGAAGACCCGTCAATTAGAAAGAAAATGGTGCTCCACTAATTTAGATGAAATCTATTTAGCTTGGAGAAATCATCTTTTAATTTATAAAAAATATCTGAGAAAAGCTAGAATGAGTTATTATTCTGCATTAATAGAAGAGAACAAGAATAATCCCAGGTTTCTTTTCAGCACTGTAGCCAGGCTGACAAAGAGTCAGGACTCTGTCAATCCTAGCATTCCCTTAGAGCTTACTAGTCAGGACTTTATGAACTTTTTCAATAAAAAATTTCATCTATCAGAGATAAAATCAGTCAGATTCTTCCCACCGTTAACTTAAATACAGTAACTACTACAACTCCTTCATCTGATATCTGTTTGGATGAATTTACTCCAACTGGCCTTTCAGAGTTAGACAAAATAGTTTCCTCATCCAAGCCTTCAACTTGTCTTTTAGACCCTATTCCTACCAGGTTATTTAAAGAAGTCTTCCCATTTATCCATCCATCCATCCATCTTCTACCGCTTTTCCAGAGGTCCGGGTGGCGGAGGCAGCAGTTCAAGCAGAGAAGCCCAGACTTCCCTCTCCCCCACCACCTGCTCCAGCTCTTCAGAGAGGATACCAAGGCGTTCCCAGATCAGCTTGGAGACATACTCTCTCCACCGAGTCCTGGGTCTACCCCGGGGTCTCCTCCCAGTAGGATGTGCCCGAAACACCTCAAGTGGGAGGCATCCAGGAGGCATCCTAATCAGATGCCCATACAACCTCAACTGACTCCTTTCAATGTGGAGGAGCAGCGGTTCTACTCTGAGCCTCTCCTGGATGACTGAGCTCCTCACCCTATCTCTGAGGGTGAGTCCAGCAATCCTACGGAGAAAGCTCATTTCAGCTGCTTGTGTCCACGATCTTGTTCTTTCAGTCATTACCCAAAGCTCGTGACCATAGGTGAGAGTAGGAATGTAGATTGACTGGTAAATCAACAGCTTTGTGTCATGCTGCGGTCCTCGCGCACCGCAAATAAAACACCATAGGCCACCGATGAGCTTGCATAATTTATTAAAGGAACACAAATGACAAAATAAGGAGCCACGGGGGGCAAAAACACAGCTAAGGTTATAACTAGACACGGGCTACAGAGTCCCAGAGAAAACACTTACTGTGAAGAATACAGACGATGAATATCAGATGAGAATTGTTAGATGATGTCAGACGAGGTCGCAGCCCGGAATAACCAACGCTGCTCCCTTAAATAGCGCCAGGGATGAAACAGCTGATGAGGCAGTCATCAACTCCATTGATTCCAGCTGTCACATCCAGCTCCGCTCTGACAGCCAGAAGCCCCGCAGAGCCGCTGTCAGAATAAGAGCCCTGCGGGACCATACGAAATACTACCGAATGGGAGGAAAATACTGCATGACCCGAGCGCGGACGAGATTGGTGCTCAGGCCATGACAGTACTCCCCCCCGAACGACACACTCTGGGCGTAATAGTAACATCCAAGCCTCCCCCCCACCCAGAAGGATACGAAATCTCACCCAGGGCGGGTGGAGGGAGGAAAAAAGGCTCGGCGGGCAAGAATCAAAGAAAAGACCACAACAACAACAACCAGGGCCAAAACAGAACAAATACAGTCATAGTGCACAACAGAGCAAGGAAAGAAAAAAAAATGATATACTCCAACATGAATAGGCAAAGGACAAACGGGACAATAAATGCAAATAACAGAAATACCAAGCCAACAGGCCACAAATAGAAATACTACGTCCATAGACCAAAATAAACAGGCCCAGAAAAAATAAAATGGGGGCCACACATCATCCCTCAAACAGGGGAAGGGAAAGAAAAAAAAACAACACGCTAAATAGTGGCGAATACATACAGATCAACACAGATAACCTGTTACAGGCAGCGAAAGAACACCTCCCAGACAACGGAGGGAACAACCAAAAGGAGAGAGAGGGGAAAAAAAAAAGTAGAAAAACGCGCTAAGGAGCGGCGAAATACAAAGTCCACTAACAAACACCAGCGCATCCCAAAAATTACAGAAGAGCAGAGGAAAAAAATGGACCGTGACTGGGTCGGAACAGCACCAGGAATGACCTCCAAACCCGAACCCGGAACCTCTAGCACAGCGACCGGGATCGTCTCCGCACCGGTGACCCTGGGAGAAGGCTCAGGAGGAGAAAAAGAACTGGGATCAGGATCACTGGTAGCGACAGGGCCTGGCGAGACAAGCTCAGATGCAGCGGACAGCTGCACCCGGCTCGTCTCCCCAAAAGACAGGCAAAAATGCTCCAGAATTGAGAGAAGACAGACAAAACAGAGCACTTGCCTGATCTCAGGTTCTGTCGCCGTCCAGGACTTCGACGATCCAGGTTCCGATGGAAGAAGGTCGTCCCCTGGTTCCCACTCGGCTATGGCGGGCTCCGCAGCCAGCATGATGGCGTCCACAGTCTGGGGATTCCCTGACGCTGATGTCCACGCCGAGGGCCCGCACGGTGAGATGGCGCGGAATCTATGACCTGCTGGATCGGACTGTCCCTCCGTGGAGCCCCGGGGACATTTGCTCGTCGGCACAGGCTCCAATCTGCAGTCTGCCCTCCTCCTCTGCCCATGTCGTGGCTGTGGGGCTAGAACCAGGCTCTCCAGGCCTGCAGGCTCCCTCCTCGTCTGGCGGCGTAGACCTGGCACTGCGGAACGCTCAGGGGAAGGAGACACAAAGGTAGCAGGTTCACAATTAATGTCTGCAGCAGGTGGAGGGAGCTCGGTGGACTGTGAACCCCGAACTCCACCCCGAGGAATCAAACAAGGCGCTTCACCCAGTGAAGGAAAAGAATGAAGGGACACTTGACTGATCCACTGAGGGCTGATGGAACCTGCGGCAATGAACTTGGTTCTCCCCTTCCCCCGCTGGATGGAGACGGAGGACCCCCCGGGAAGACGAAGAGGAGCCTCTCACACCGGATCAGGGTCGGGGGCAGCCGGAGACAGACTCGTGGAGATCACAGCAGCTGAGGGGAGCGTCGAAGAAGAGGGAGAAACAGCCGAGGCGACCCGGGAACGAGGAGCTGACGGAACAGCGGGGACAGATGACCCAGGGGCGGAGGTGGACATTTTACCTCTCCGATGAGACACGGAGACTGCAGCTAGCTGGAAGACAGAGTTCGTGTGGCTACCCGGAACTGGATCCGGACGGGGTTCTCGCTGAGGCTTGCAATCTGCGTGGGAACGACGTTTACTGGCAGAGGGCGAGGCGAAGGTGAGATTAGGGAAATGCCGCTCCTGCGCAGAAACAGAGGCGAGCAGTTCCGGATTCCTCTCCACCAGCCTGACCGCTGCCGTCACATGCTTCATAATCTGCGTAAGATGGAAGGCGGCGAGAGCTGCAGCCACTCGGTCCCTGATGGAGGTCGCTGTCAGCTGTAGGTCCTCTGAGGGAATCCCGACTGACGTCTCACTCGGTTGGGGATGTCCCCTGGGTGGTGCAAGCTCCTGGACTGGAGGGGAGACAGGAACAGGATCCCGAAGCGAGGAGTGAGGACGCCTCCTCTTCGGCTTCCTGCCGGAGTTTCCCTCCAGCCCATGGAGCTTCCTCCTGAGGACAGAGATGTCTGCCATCCTCGCGAGGTAGTAGCGAGGATGGTGGTTAATGATCGCCTCAGCGAGGTCCAGGTACCAGCGTGCATCGCTGGGAGCGTCATACAGGTGAGCGGTAAAAAGGACTCCATCTATCTCGTCGAGGGCCTTCACCAGCTCATAGCCCAGGCTCTTAGCGTTGCCCTTGAGAGGTGCCATCTCCCAGCGCACTGCTACGAGAACAGGGAAAAAACTCAAGTCCAATTCAAACTCACGGTTACTGGCGTCTCAGTTTGGCTGAGACCTAATGTCATACTGCGGTCCGCAAGGACCGCAAATAAGACGCCATAGGCCACCGATGAGCTTGCATAATTTATTAAAGGAACACAAATGACAAAATAAGGAGCCACGGGGCACAAAAACACAACTAAGGTTATAACTAGACACAGGCTACAGAGTCCCAGAGAAAACACTTACTGTGAAGAATATAGACGATGAATATCAGACGAAAATTGTCAGATGATGTCAGACGATGACGCAGCCCGGAGTAACCAACGCTGCTCCCTTAAATAGGGCCAGGGATGAAACAGCTGATGAGGCAGTCATCAACTCCATTGATTCCAGCTGTCACATCCAGCTCCGCTCTGACAGCCGGAAGCCCCGCAGAGCCGCTGTCAGAATAAGAGCCCTGCAGGACCATACGGAATACTACCGAATGGGAGGAAAATACTGCATGACCCAAGCGTGGACGAGATCGGCGCTCAGGCCATGACACTTTGCCTTAGAACTCAGCTCCCTCTTCACCACAACAGACCGGTACAATGTCTGCATCACTGCAGTTGCTGCTCTGATCCGTCTGTCAATCTCTCGCTCCATTTTCCCCTCACTCGTGAATAAGACCCCAAGATACTTAAACTCCTCCACTTGGGGCAGGAGCCTGTCCCCAACCCAGAGAGGACAATCCACCTTTTTCCGGCTGAGGACCATGGACTCGGACTTGGAGGTGCTGATTCTCATCCCAGCCGCTTCACACTCAGTGGCAAACCGTCCCAGCAAGAGCTGTAGGTCATTGCTGGATGAAGCCAACAGGACAACATCATCTGCAAACAACAGAGATGAGATTCTGTGGTCACCAAGCATGACACCCTCCATTCCCTGGATGCGCCTAGAAATCCTGTCCATAAAAATTATGAACAGGATCGATGACAAAGGGCAGCCATGGCGGAGTCCAACTCTCACTGGGAATGAGTCCGACCGAGTGTTGGCAATACGAACCAAACTCTCACAACGGTCGTACAGAGACCAAATAGCACGTAACAACAAGCCCGATACCCCATACTCCTGAAGCACCCCCCACAAAAAACCACGAGGGACGCGGTCAAATGCCTTCTCCAAGTCCACAAAACACATGTAAACTGGTTGGGCAAACTCCCATTTATTGGTAGCTTTATTCTTCAAATAATCAATTCTTCATTAACTTTAGGCCATGTACCACAGGCTTTTAAAACTGCTGTAATTAAACCCTTACTCAAAAAGCCAACACTGGATCCAGGAGTTTTAGCTAACTATAGACCCGTCTCTAATCTCCCTTTCATTTCAAAAATCTTAGAAAGAGTTGTTGCTACGCAATTATTTGACCACTTGCAGGGAAATGATTTATTTGAAGAGTTTCAATCTGGGTTTAGAATCCATCATAGTACTGAAACAGCCTTAGTGAAGGTCACTAATGACCTCCTTATCACATCTGATAATGGACTTGTTTCTGTACTTGTCCTTTTAGACCTTAGTGCAGCTTTTGATACTATCGATCATATTCGCTGTTGTTGCTGTTGCCACAGACTGAGCCTTTAGCTCCTCCGAGCTAACTAGCTTAGCTTCCCTTGGCGCTAACAGCTTCACTACCCACAGCTTCTTGTCCCTTGTGTGTTCAGCAAAATCTCCAGCCAGCCGCCCGACAGCACTATCCTAAGCCTCCGTCTCTCCCAACATGCAGAGAATTCTCCGACCCTTAACGCTGAAATGGCAGACCAGGAGTGTTTGTCCTTGGTCTCCGCCGAGTCTACCCAGGCCCAGTTCTGCAACGCATCCCCCAAGCATGGCCACCCAGTCCAGCCACAGTGTTATGTATGTAAATCGTGATCCAATGACGTGACCGAGTGATGAACTACATAGGACTTTATTATAGACTCACATATAATACAGAGGTGCTCCCACTAGGCTGAGAGGTGGTCAAAGAGACTGTCCCTCTTCTGCACAGCCCTCTTATACTCCGGGTGATGTCACCACCCGTGTTACACCATAATATGTCCTACGAACAACACTACATTCCCCTCCCCCTTCAAAAAGGTCCAAAACACACATGCAATCAAGACCCTCCCTATTTAGAACCCGAACCATGCACTAAGAGTAAACAGAAATATAGCAGGGCCTATCACATTCACACAAAACAACTAAGGCTAGGGGGAAACAGGTGGACTACTGCTCCACCCCCACATGGCCAGACGGATTATTCTGCTGTCTCCACTAAAATATAGTCCTTTAAACATAAAATTGCCATGCTCCTAAAATAAATAACCTAAAACAATCCTCTTAACAGAACATACTGTATATACAAACAGGTCATTATTCTATATAGCAGAATACGCTGCAAACATCACATCTGCACAGAAAAATAGACAGCTGGTCTTTCAACACGTGACAGATACTAAACATGTCTGCGGTAACCCTCATTCCACAGCGCCATTTATATATAATAGAACATATACATAAACAAATTATCTCCCAGACCAACATCATGTAATAAACACATTGTCCCAACTACCTGTCAGTCCCAGTAGAGAAACCACTCCCCAGAAACCCGTCAGGCGAGTCCCGTTCAGAGCATCTTCTTCTCTTCACACCCGGAGATGACCCACGTCGAAACCCAGACACCTCCTTCTCGTCATTGGCGCACTGCAGCTCTTTGGGATGTCTCCATGAGTCGTCAGACAGCTGAAGGTAACCGTCCACCCGAACAGCTACCACCTGCAGCCGCCTCTGGTCCTCCTGTCGCTTGCGCTTTCTACGAACCCCTCTCAACTGAGCCTCCTCTCTGGGTTGGACCACATCAGCGACTCCTAGAGGCGCCTAACTCAGCTTCCGGTGTTTCTGTGTGGCACATCGTTTTACCGTGCCAACCGGTTCTGCCCCACTCGCTTTCATTTCAGATGCTGTGACCCCTTGCTCCTCGGTACCACCCAGCCGAACTCTGGAAGCAGAGTGGGTCAGCCACTCTGCGCCACCCACTGTCACGGGCGTCCCACCGCGTCGCCCAGTTCCCTCAACAAGGGTTACTTGGGCGCTGACACCGGAACCTTCCCGCGATGGCCCTGAATGGAATTGGTCCTGCTCATTGTCCAGATTACTAGGCAAAGGTTCATCCCACACAGCTCCATCCATCGTCCGCAGAACCAGCCAGTCCCACAGACCACTGCAGCCAACAAAAAAAGCAAATGCAGTGAGCAGAAAAGACTGAAAACCTTTATGAAACAGATATTGACAGTTTTACTTTGCAGATACAATTTGATGTTGAATGGGGGTAAGGAGGGGGGAATATTCAATTCAATTCAACTTTATTTATATAATGTCATTTCACAACAGTCATCTCAGCACTTTCAACTGTAAGGGAAACCTCCACAATTGCAGAAAGACCCCAGCAATCAGGCAATCCCCTGTGAGCAAGTGCTTGGCAACGGTGGAGAGGAAAAACTCCCTTTTAACAGGAAGAAACCTCCAGCAGAACCAGGCTCAGGGAGGGGCAGTCATCTGCTGTGACTGGCTGGGGGGTGAGGGGATAGAGAAGATGAAAAGAACAGACATGTAGAGAGCAAACAGCACGATGGGGACTCAATCTATGGGAGAGAACAAACAGATGTTAATGACCAGCAAAAAAAAAAATATTTCATTGAGAGTGAAGAAAGGAGTGAAGCCTAGTGCATTATTGGAGGTCCCCCGGCTGTCTAAACCTAATAGCAGCATAACTAAGGGAGGGTTCAGAGACACATGATCCCTCCCTAATTGTAGGCTATATCAAAAAGGAAGGTTTTAACCCTATTCTTAAAAACAGAGATCGAGTCTGACTTCCGAATCCAGATTGGCAGCTGGTTCCACAGGAGAGGAGCTTGATAACTGAAGGCTCTGCCTCCCATTGTACTTTTGGAGATTCTAGGTATTACAAGTAATCCAGCATTTTGGGAGCGTAGTGCTCTGTTAGGATAATAGGGTAATATCAGATCTTTTAAATAAAAGGGGCCTGATTGTTTAGAGCTTTGAAAGTGAGAAGAAGGATTTTAAACTTAATTCTAAACTCTATGGGAAGCCAATGAAGGGAGGCCAGAACCGGAGAGATATGATCTCTCTTTCTAGTACCTGTTAAAATGCTTGCTGCAGCATTTTGGATCAACTGAAGACTTTTTAGAGATGTTTTAGGACAACCTGATAATAAAGAGTTACAATAATCTAATCTAGAGCTAACAAAAGCGTGAATCAGTTTCTCAGCATCACTCTGAGACAAGATGCTCCTAATCTTGGCAATATTACGCAAATGATAGAAGGCAGTCTTAGAAATAAATTTAATATGTGAATTGAAAAACAGATCTTGATCAAAAATAACTCCAAGGTTCCTCACAGAGCTATTAAGAGATAGAGTAACTGCATCCACAGTAAAAGTTTGATTTGGAAAGGTATTTCTAAGGTTTTTTGGACCAACAAGAATGGCTTCAGTCTTACAGTATGTGAATTTAATAGCAGGAAATTACAAGTCATCCAAGCTTTGATTTTCTTAAGATAGGCTTCTAACTTGGCTAATTGATTACTATCATCTGGCTTCATTGACAGGTATAATTGTGTGTCATCTGCATAACAATGAAAATGTATAAAGTGCTTTCTAATATTGTTGCCTAACGGATGCATATATAAACTAAAAAGAGTAGGGCCTAGCACAGATCCCTATGGAACTCCATGACTGAGCTTTGAGTTGAAAGAAAAGGCATTATTGACATGAACAAACTGGAACCATTCAGATAAATAAGATCTAAACTACTGCTACAAAGTTCCATTAAGTCCAACATAGTGTTCTAATCTATCAAGTAGAATATTATGATTGATAGTATCAAAAGCTGCACTAAGGTACTACTTCCGGCGCCATACGAGTAGGCTGCCTTTTTGCAACAGCGGATCAATTTCTTCCTATTTCTATTTACTATCTGGCTCTCGCTAATCTTTCTGTTTCGGCGACACCTTGATCCATCACAGACACGTAGATCGCCCAAATGTCTCCTGAGCCAGCGGACGGAGCCACTGTTTCTTGTAGGAGGCAGTACAATAGGGACCAGCTGTTAGCACTTAACCGGCCCACGATGCTAACGCAAAAACTCGACATACCGGGAGAAATAAGACAGAAACGGCGTGGATGTCGTGCTGGAATAAGACGGTGGGCGAGGACTATAAGGTACAAACCCGCCCTCCCATCCGTTATTATGGGGAATGTACAATCGCTACTCAGAAAAACAGATGAGCTAGCGGCTATCTCCCGCTACGAGAGCATATACAGGGAGTGTAGCCTGATGCTATTCATGGAGACGTGGCTAACAGAACTAGCAACAGATGCTAACATTGAACTGGAGGGTTTCCACGCAATACGGGCAGACCAAACACCAGACAGTGGGAAGGCAAGGGGCGGAGGAGTGATGATGTATGTCAATAACAACTGGTGCAGACCGGGACATATCACGGTTAAACAACAACACTGCAACAAAGACATGGAGTTGCTAGCTGTTAGCATGCGGCCTACATATCTCCCGAGGGAATACTGACGTGTGATCTGCACTGTTATTTATGCAAATCCGACAGCGAACGCTGGGACAGCACATGACGTCACCCACTCAGTAACTGGCAGGCTGCAGACAGAACACCCAGATGCTCTTCTCCTCATCTCAGGCGATTTCAACCATATTTCACTGTCTCCCATTCTACCCACATTCACCCAGTATGTCACATGCCACACTAGAGACAATAAAACACTGGACTTATTCTACGCAAACACTAAGGAGGTGTACACCTCATCATCACTCCCCCCACTCGGAAGATCGGATCACAACTTGGTTCATCTCCTGCCGGTGTACAAACCCCTAGTGCACAGACAACCTCCGGTCATGCGCACAGTTATGGTCTGAGGAGGCAATGGACGCTCTAAAGGACTGTTTTGAAACCACTGCCTGGGAGCAGCTCTGCGATCCACGTGGTGAGGACATCGATGGCCTCACTCACACCATCACAGACTACATCAGCTTCTGTGTGGACAACACCGTACCCACCAAGACCATACGTTGTTGCTCGAACAACAAACCCTGGATCAACCCTGAGATAAAAACACTTCTGAGAGAGAAGAAGAGGATCTTCAGGTCGGGGAACAGGGAGATGCTGAAGTCCGTACAGGGGGAGCTGAGGAGGAAGATCAGAGAAGGCAAGGACAGCTTCAGGAAGAAGATGGAGGACAAGCTGCAACAGAGCGACATTGGTGGGGTCTGGAGAAACCTTAAAACCATCTCTGGGCTCCAGAATACCTCCCCCCAGGCCACGGGGGGCAGGGAGTGGGCGAACAATCTGAACCTGTTTTTTAATAGGTTTGACCAACCGCCCTCCTCCCGACTGCACAACAACCACTGCTGCCCCTAAAGACATCGAGTCCTGCTGCCCACACCCCCCTCCACCAACACCCCCCCACTCCCAACACACAGCCCCCCCAACATGACCCTCACTAAGACCCAGGTGAAGACGGAGCTGAGGAAGATCAAGGCGAGGAAGGCGTCGGGACCGGACAGCATCAGCGCAAAGCTCCTCAAGTCCTGTGCAGACCAGCTGTGTGGGATTGTGGAGCTCATCTTCAACCTGAGCCTGAAGCTGGGGAGGGTACCACAGTTGTGGAAAACATCTTGTGTGGTACCTGTACCAAAGACTTCCCACCCCAAAGACCTGAACAGCTACAGACCAGTGGCCCTGATGTCCCACATGATGAAGACCCTGGAGAGACTGCTCCTTGCTCACCTCCGCCTCCTGGTGGGACCAGTGATGGAGCCACTCCAGTTCGCCTACCAGCATGGCATTGGGGTGGAGGATACAGTGATCGTCCTCCTTCACCGTTCTCTGTCCCACCTGGAGAAGCCTGGGAATGCGGTGAGGATCATGTTCTTTGACTTCTCCAGTGCTTTCAACACCATCCAACCAATGATCCTGAAGGACAAGCTGCTGTGCGCAGGGGTGGACCAACACCTGTCATCATGGATCCTGGACTACCTCACTAACCGGCCACAGTTTGTGAGAACCCGAGACTGTGTGTCCGACACGATCATCGGTAGCATGGGGGCCCCCCAGGGAACGGTTTTGGCTCCCTTCCTGTTCACCCTTTATACTGCGGACTTCTCACACAACACAACACACATGCCATCTACAGAAGTTCTGATTGTCGGCCTCATCTCCAACGGAGATGAAGCTGAGTACAGAGGACTTATCCAGGACTTCGTGGACTGGTGCCATCAGAACTGCCTCCAGATCAACGCGAGAAAAACTAAGGAGCAACCCCTCACAGCACCAGTAAACATACAGGGAACAGACATTGAGATGGTGACATCCTACAAGTACCTGGGTGTTCATCTGAACAATAAACTAGACTGGTCACACAATACCTACGCACTCTACAAGAAGGGACAGCGCAGGCTGTTCCTACTGAGGAGACTCAGGTCTTTTGGTGTACAAGGGGCGCTGCTGAAGACATTCTATGACATGGTAGTGGCATCAGCCATCACTTTTGGGGTGGTCTGCTGGGGCAGTGGCATTACAGCAGCCGATAGGAAGAGACTGAACAAACTGATCAAGAAAGCTAGCTCTGTCCTGGGGCAGCGCCTTGACCCAGTGGAGGAGATAGGAGAGAGAAGGATGGTGGCTAAACTGTCATCTCTGCTGGAGTCCGAGTCACACCCTATGCAGGACATACTGAATGCACTGAGGTGCTCATTTAGCAGCAGACTACATCATCCTAGGTGCGCAACCGAGAGGTTTCGCAGGTCCTTCCTACCTACGGCTGTCAGACTGTATAACCTAAGCAGGGCTGCTCGCAGAGATAGCAAAAAAACGTGACGACCTAATAGTATTGAATGCAAAAGACGCAATAGACTTACACAATGGTCCCCTCCAGTATACAACTAGGACAATATTGGTCGCTACGGAGGGTGACAATATGTATGGGTACATATTCATACTATGTAGGATAACTAAGTAGACGGTTATGTTGTTTATTCCATCTAGCTACAATGCTCCGCACTGTGTGTTTATATATTTATATTGTAGAGGATGTGCTCAAGGATGAGGCTGAGTTTATTTCTCAGGTTCAGCTTTATTGTCAGAACACATACTCTAGCAATCTCTCAACAAGAAAAGAGACTGATCAATGAAACATCACACTCTTATACTCCTGGAGCATCGAAACCTAAGTCACATGGTGCTTTAGCAAACATACAGTCACATGGTACTTAATCCCAGTCACAATGCAACTCTTTGGTCTTTCACCATTGTCTCTTATTCTTCGATGATCCGGAAATCCCTCTGGGGCATCTTCTCTGAGACAAAGGCCAAATCTCACACCTCCTCGTTATCTCCTTGCAGACCTCTGCAGATCCAGACCTTCTTTGTCCCGCGAGACGTGAAGCACCCAATGCACATACAGCAATACATTTGTGGAAAATATGAACCCAACATATGTGTCACAATATGTACATACTGTATGTATATTCACTGCTCTTGTTTTTCTTGTCTTCTTGATTGTTGCTCTGAGTGTTGCTATCCCTGTGCTGTTGCAATCCTGGAATTTCCCCATTGTGGGACTAATAAAGGCTTATCTTATATTATCTTAAGGTCTAAAAGGACAAGTACAGAAACAAGTCCATTATCAGATGTGATCAAGAGGTCATTAGTGACCATCACTAAGGCTGTTTCAGTACTATGATGGATTCTAAACCCAGATTGAAACTCTTCAAATAAATCATTTCCCTGCAAGTGGTCAAATAATTGCGTAGCAACAACTCTTTCTAATATTTTTGAAATGAAAGGGAGATTAGAGATTGGTCTATAGTTAGCTAAAACTCCTGGATCCAGCGTTGGCTTTTTGAGTAAGGGTTTAATTACAGCAGTTTTAAAAGCCTGTGGTACATGGCCTAAAGTTAATGAGGAACTGATGATTTGAAGAATAAAGCTACCAATAAATGGGAAGACTTCTTTAAATTACCTGGTAGGAATAGGGTCTAAAAGACAAGTTGAAGGCTTGGATGAGGAAACTATTTTGTCTAACTCTAAAAGGTCAATTGGAGTAAACTCATTCAAACAGATGTCAATTGAAGGAGTTGTAGTAGTTACTGTATTTAAGTTAACGGTGGGAAGAATCTGACTGATTTTGTCTCTGATAGATGAAGTCCTGACTCTTTGTCAGCCTGGCTACAGTGCTGAAAAGAAACCTGGGATTATTCTTGTTCTCTTCTATTAATGCAGAATAATAACTCGTTCTAGCTTTTCTCGAAGATTTTTTATAAATTAAAAGATGATTTCTCCAAGCTACGTAAATAGATTTCATCTAGATTAGTGGAGCGCCATTTTCTTTCTAATTGACGAGTCTTCTGTTTTAAGCTATGAGTTTCTGTACTGAACCAAGGAGTTAGAAATCTCTGATTAGACTTTTTCTTTTTTTTTTGTAACTTAGATTTTTATTCATTTTTCATCATATATAATGCATTCAGATCACATTCTACATTTAAAAAACAAAGGGGTTAGGGTAGGGAAAAATAAAAAAAAAATAAACAAAATAAAAATAAAAAATAAAAAAAAATAAAAAATAAAAGGGGGGGGGGGACAAATGTTGGAGCATCAAGTTTTTAGTTTCCATCTCTTAATTCTTCTGGTTTTTTCAGTGTCTTTGGTTATTCTTTCAATTTCTGCCTCGTTGTTGCACTTTGTAGTGTGTCCATTTCCGCCATTTTTTCTCCCATATTCCTTCTTGCATTCTTCGTCGATATGTTAGTTTTTCCATCATACGTATGTCCTCAACAATGTCAGTCCATTGTTCTTGGTCAGGAAGAACTTCTGATCGCCATTTTTTTGTGATAGTTTTTTTACATGCAATCAACAAGATTTTAACTAGATATCTGTCCTCAGCCTGTATAACACTGTCTTTTTTAAGATCACATAAGTACATCAGGTTACAGTTCATTGGTATATTATATCCTAATATCCTCTGTATTGTCACATGCATAGATTTCCAAAATGATGATATTTTGTAGCATTTCCAAAACATATGTGAGTGGTCTGCATTTTGAGCCCCACATCCCCTCCAGCATAAAGATTGGGTATTTGTATATTTTCCTTGAATCTGTGGTGTAATGAAAAAGCGAATCAGGTTTTTCCATCCAAATTCCCTCCATGCCCTTGAATTTGTTGATGTGTGTTGTGTTTTCCATATTTCCTGCCAGCTTTCTTCTGTTATGTTTAAATTGAGCTCTTTCTCCCATTTCTCCTTTATATAGTTACTTGTATGATTGTTTGTCATAAGTTTCTGATATAGTTTTGAAATAATTCTTATTTTATTTCCTGCATATGAGCTTAAAATAAGTTGTATAATCTCGTTCACATCTGTTTGGAGGTTATGCCTAATCTTCTTCATATAGTAATCTCTCATCTGCAGATATCTGAAAAATTCCGATCTTTCTAATTTAAATTTTCTCCTGATATTTACAAAGCTCCCGAGATCTTTTTTTCCGATATTGCCCCATGCTGTGATTCCCTTGTTCACCAGATTTTTGTATCCCCTATCTTGTTTTGCCGGTTCAAACTGACTGTCAAATGCTACCCATTTCAATAGTTTTATGTCTTCCCTTATATTATATTTTTGTACTATTTTATACCACAGTTCTAAAGTAAATTTAGTGATTGGGTCTATTTGTTTGATTTGCTTATATGCATCTTTATCCCCTATTATGCTTTGTACTGGGAGTCCCTCAATTTCCTTTTCCATTTCTTTCCATTTTGCCTCATATCCCTCGTCGCACCAACATATGATATATCTTATTTGTGCTGAGTAGTAATATTCCTTTAGACTCGGTAGGCCCATGCCTCCTTTCTCTTTTGGTAATTGGAGGGTTTTATATTTCACTCTTGGTTTTTTACCTCCCCAAACAAATCTCGATATCATCCTGTCCCACTTTGAGAATTGGGCATCTGGAATCTCTGTTGGTATAGCCTGGAAGAGGTAAAGTAATCTAGGTTGTATGCTGATTTTGACTGTCTCAATTTTTGAATTCAGATCCATATTTAAGATTGACCATCTATCAATATCTTTTTTTATTTCTTGTTCCAACCTATCATAGTTTGCTTTATATATTTTGCTTAGGTCTTTAGGTATGTTCACTCCAAGGTATTTTATTTCTTTTTGCTTCCAGTTTAGTTTGATCTTATCAGTTATCTGGTTTAGAGGGTTATAGTGGAATGTCAGTATTTGTGTTTTTGTTATGTTTATCTTGTATCCTGATA
Organism: Pholidichthys leucotaenia; assembly: GCA_020510985.1. Classification (NCBI taxonomy): domain Eukaryota; kingdom Metazoa; phylum Chordata; class Actinopteri; order Cichliformes; family Pholidichthyidae; genus Pholidichthys; species Pholidichthys leucotaenia. Next base: position 455,907,450 of record CM035836.1, read on the forward strand.
ATTTTCCAAAATTTTCTATCAAGTTCATCATTTCCATTATTGATTTATCTGGTTGTTCAAGATAAACTATAATATCGTCTGCAAATAGCCCAATCTTGTGTTCCGCCCCCTTTATTGTTACACCTTTTAATTTCTTATTTTGTCGTATTGCTTGAGCCAATGGTTCTATGAACAGAGCAAACAAGGTGGGCGATAAGCAGCATCCCTGCCTAGTTGATCTTTGTATATTTACTTTGTCTGTTAAGCTACCGTTTATCTTGATTCTTGCCACAGGTTCTTGATATAGCGTCCTTATGCATTGTACTGATTTTTCGTTAAATCCAAAGCGCTCCAGTACACTATATAGGAATTTCCAGTTAACCCTGTCAAATGCTTTTTCTGCGTCTAAACTCATTATTACTGCGCTTTTCTTTTCTTTATGTATTTGGTTAATTATATGTATTGTTCTCCTGATATTGTCATGTGTTTGGCGTCCCTCTATGAATCCAGTTTGATCATCTTCTATCAATTCCGTCAAGAATGTCTTTATTCGTTTACATATAATTGTTGTGTATATTTTATAATCTACATTTAATAAAGAGATTGGTCTATAGTTTCCGCATTGTTCTTTATCTTTCCCTGGTTTTAAAATAACTGAAATGATTGCTTCGTTCCATGTTGGAGGTATTTTGTTGTTGTTCAGCGTCCAATTAAATGACTTTAGGAGTTGTGGCGTGAGTTCTTCTATAAACAGTTTATAAAACTCAGATGGGTATCCATCACTACCTGGTGATTTACCATTTTTAAGTGACTTAATCACATCTCTGATCTCTTGTGTTGTTATTTCTGCTGTTAGTTTTTCATTTTGTTGATTTCCTATTGATGGCAAGTCCAATGTGTCTAGAAATTTTTTGATATCTTTAGTATTTGTTTCTTCAGGTTGCGAGTATAGTTCTTGGTAGAAATTATGGAAAATTTCTTCGATGTTTTCTGGGTTAACTGTGGTTTTATTTGTGGTGGGGTCTTTAATCTTGTATACATTATTCATTGTTTGTTGTTTTCTTAACCGTTTTGCCAGCAGTTTTGTGGCTTTTGGTCCCGTTTCATAATATTTTTGCTTTAGATATCTATTTTTCCTTTCAATTTCATCCATTTGTGTTTCTTTTATCTTTGTTTTTTCTTCTTTAATTTCTTGATATATTTTTGGATCATTTGTGCTTTGATGTTTACGTTCTAATTCCCTTAGTCTCTCACATCTTTGTTCATACGCTTCCAGTTTAGTCTTATTTGCTTTTCCTGTTTCAACAATTAATTTACCCCTTAACACGGCTTTTAGTGCGTCCCATAGTATTGTTGGGTCCACTTCTTCATTGTCATTCTCTTGGATATATTCGTTTATGTTTATTTTTATTCTTTCTTTCATTTTCTCATCATTTAACAGTCCTACGTTAAGTTTCCATGTTGTTTGTCGTTTTCTATTGTTTAAATATATTTCCATGTATATAGGATTATGATCTGATATTTCTGCCCCTCCAATCCAACAATTTCTCACCCTGTGTCTGTCACCTTCATTCATAAGGAAGTAATCTATTCTAGAGTGTACTTTATGGGCTGCTGAATAATGTGTATAGTCTTTTTCGAGTGGGTGTAGGTCCCTCCATATGTCTACCATACCCATTTCTGCCAGTGAGGTTCTTATGAACTTTGTTACATGTTTTTTTGTCTTCTTAACACTTGTTGTGTCAACTTCATGATCCATGACAGCATTTAAGTCTCCTCCACAAATTAGGACTCCTTCACTGTGTGTTGCTATGAGATCAAACAGATGTTGAAAAAAACCCTTGTCACTTTCTGGTGGGGCATAGATGTTCACTAATGTGATCTGCATACCATCTATTCTTCCCTTTATTATTACATACCTGCCTTCTTTATCCTGGATTTCCTGTTCACTTTCAAATTGTATTTTGTTTGAGATTAGTATCATAACCCCCTTTTTGCTCCTCCCTTAAATGAACTGTAGTAGGAGTTCTTATAGCCAAATCTCTTTAGTTTCACATGTTCTGCCTTGCTCAAATGTGTCTCTTGCATAAATATAATTTCAGCTTTTTCCTTCTTGAATTTTCTTATTATTCTTTCCCTTTTAACAGGTGAGTTCAGACCATTCACGTTTAGTGTCATTATCTTAAGATTTTTACCCATATTCATGTTTTTCCATTTTTTTAACTTGTGCTCCTAGCCCCTTTAACAACAAAAATAACACATATTTATATAAAAACACATTAAAAAAACTCGACCTCCGTACTTTGGGCCTTTCTTCTGCCCACTGGTCCCCGTTGGTGGGTGGGGGGTTTGTCTTCACAGAGTGAAGGGCCCTCCCTAGACCTGTATTTACTATCAAAGTAATAGTCATAAGTCTAGAAATGTCCAACAAATATCACTTAAACCTCTCCTAGCCGTCTGTTTCTCTTTTACCTTGTCTTCTTGGCCTTCATTTCTTCTGTGCCTTTCTTAATCTTTGTTATGATCTAGGCTTTCAGTTGAAAGCCTTGTAGCTTGTCCTGGGCCCGCTGCTCTACGTCTCTCCCCCTTCTTCCGCCGTTCACTCGTCTCCACTCCGTCTGTCGTGGTGCGTTCAGGGCCGCCGCTGCTCCAGCCGTCTCCTTCGGCACGCTCACCTCAAGGCCCCGCTCCATCATATCCCGCGCTGCCTCTTCGGCCGTGTTGTAGGTTCTTGTGCCTTCCTCCCAATGAATCCTCATTTTCGTTAGCGGCGTTTGGAATCTAATTTTTTTCTCTTTCAGCGTTTTTTTTAATATTGGCATATTTCTTCCGCTGCTGCACGATTTCTGTCGGGTAGTCATGGTCAAAAAATACCTGTTTGTCGCCGATTCGTATCTTTTTTTTCCATGCTTGCGTCAGGATTCTTTCCTTTATGTCATATTTCACAAAGTTTACCACAACTGACCTGGGTGGAGAGTTTGTTTTCGGGTTCTGTGCCGGTGTTCTGTGCGCCCGTTGAATCTGCAGATCCGTTTCTCCGGGTATTTCCAGTTCTTTTTTTAAGAACTGATCCATGAATTTTGTCATCGAGTTGCCTTCAATGCCCTCCGGAATTCCAAAGATGCGCATATTGCTTCGTCGGGATCTGCTCTCCAAGTCGTTTATTTTCTCCTGCATCCTCTGCGTTTGCGTCGTCAGGGTCTGTAGTTGTTCGTTTGCCTCGCTTTTCCAATCTTCTAGTTCCGAAATTCGGGTCTGCGCTTCTGTCATACACGCCCGCTGGGAGCGCAGCTCCTCCATGTTTTCCGTTAATTTACGCTCCATTTCTCTTCGGAGGTCCATGATTTCCTCCTTAATTTCTTTTTTCAGTTCCTCCTTAAGAGCCGCTAAATCCTGTTGTAGCTGTCGCTTGAATTCTCTCAACTCTTCACCCAAACTGGCGATGCCAGCGTTCATGTTGTCGAGTCTGGCGTCCTCCATTTTCTCTGCTGTGGACATCTCGTTTTTTTGGGCTTTGCGTACAGCGGTTTTTCCTGCGTTGTTGGAGAGGAATTCTTCAATTTTACCCTGTTTTTGTCCTTGTGCCCGGTTCCTTCGTGTTTTCATCCCTTGGTTTATTGATTCGTTTATGTCGAGTTGGCCATTTACCGATGATTTTTAATTCGGCTAGGGAGAGCTCTTTGTTTAAGTGTTATGTCTCTCCGCCATCTTCCCGGAAGTCTCTAGACTTTTTCTTTTTTAAAGGGGCCACCATGTCTAGAGTCTGATGCAGAGAAGCTGTAACACTATCTACCATGCTATCAATTACAGAAGGAGCAAGCTGTCTATAGCTTATTTCCGTTGTGTTGACACGTGGCATAGAGGAAACAATGTGCATAAATTTAGTAACAACATCATCTGAGAGGCGTCTACTGTAGTAATATTTTAAGGAAAGAAAGCTTTTATTTCCAAAATGTGCAAAAACTTAAGAGTGCTACATAAGAAATATTATGTACACACAGCCAAAAGTATCAATGCTGTGATAGTTACTTTCTTTGTAGTCCCTCAAGCACAGACACAACGTGTCCCATCAGTCCAACAAGGGTATTGACATTGCCCTCCATCTTCTGGATGCTTTGCAACAAAACAGAGGTCAGCTGCTCCTCCCTCCTGCTCTGCTCCTGCTGTCTCTCATCTGACCTCTCCAGGTAGTCAAGAAGGAGGTCCATGTTTGTGTCCCACTTCTGTTTCCCTGTTTTAAAGTACAAAAATAAGCAATATAAAATAACCACACACTGAAAAATGCAGGAATTGTCAATCCAAGATTGAATGTGTTTATTCAACATCCATTTACTGTTAGTGGCATCACAACATTCAATTCAAGTGTATAATTGGTTTAATTCACTCCCTCCTCTGTGTGAATGGGTCATGATCTGAACAAATATTACCTACTCTGGTCTGATGAGAAGAGGAGGACGAGCAGCAGGAGGACAAGCTTGGTGCTGGTGAAGGTGAGCTGGACACCACAGGTCTGGATGGTTCTCCCTCATCATCCAGCTGTGATAAATCTGTAAATACAAAAAAAGTGTTATAGTTTGTGCAGTATACAACTTAAGCCTTCCATTAAATGTGCAGACAAAGAAGGCAATTTTATTCAATATCAATATTAGGAAAGCATACATGTCTGATTATGGAATAGAAGAATAGGAATAGAATAGGCTTCATTGTCATTGTACAGTTGTACAGTACAACGAAATTGTAGGTGTTCCACCAGGCTACTGCGCAATAAAGTAAGAGAAGGATTAGATAAAATACGGTTACACACAACACACAATTAAACACACCAGTGAAATTAAAAAAAAAAAAATGGCCCGATTATGGAAATATTACCAGAATAGTAAAAAAGACGATGTTACTAGTGTCTTTGGTAGAAAAATCTCCCATAACAAAATGCAAGGCACCCATTCATATACAGTATTCATACCACAAAAAGCGTATTTTGCACTGGATAGCTTTATTAAAAAAAAAGTATTCCGTAAGACGCTAAGATTTTTGTACTTGTTTTCCCTCAAATGAGCATTTCAAGATATATGGCGACGTCACTAACGTCATTTGAGACAACAATAAACAGTATTGATACTGAACAAAGCATATTTTGCACTGGATATCTAACAAAGTATTCTGTAAGACACTAAGATTTTAGATTTTAAGATTTTTGTTCTAGTTTCTCAAACACGCATTTCTTTATGGCGAGGAGAAACGTTCGTGGTAAAAACACTGTTAGCTTGTTAGCATAGCTAACCGAAATAGTATAGCCACAAGAGTGAGTAAAAAAATATTCGCACTTTGGCCGTTACATATCAATACAAGCGATATACATTTATCAGCAGAGATGGCCTGTTCATTTCTTTATGGCGAGGAGAAATGTTTGGTCGTAGTAAAAGTACTGTTAGCTTGTTAGCATAGCTAATGGAAAATATTATAGTATTTTAGTATACTATACAGTTAGGCCCAGAAATATTTGGACAGTGACACAGTCTTCATGATTTGGGCTCTGCATGCCACCACATTGGATTTGAAATGAAACAACTACAACGGAATTGAAGTGCAGACTTTAAGGTTTAATTCAAGGGGTTGAACAAAAATATATGATTAAACATGTAGGAATTGTAGCTATTTTTATACAAACGCTTCTCATTTCAGGGGCTCAAAAGTAATTGGACAAATAAACATAACCCTAAGTAAAATGTTACTTTTCAATATTTTGTTGAGAATCCTTTGCAGGCAATGGCTGCCTGAAGTCTGGAACCCATGGACATCACCAAACGCTGGGTTTCCTCCTTTGTGATGCTTTGCCAGGCCTTTACTGCAGCTGTCTTCAGTTGTTGCTTGTTTGTGGGTCTTTCTACCTTAAGTTTTGTCTTGAGCAAGTGAAATGCATGCTCGATTGGGTTGAGATCTGGTGATTGACTCGGCCATTGCAGAATATTCCACTTCGTTGCTTTAAAAACACTCCTGAGTTGCTTTTGCAGTATGTTTTGGATCATTCTTGAAGTGCCGTCCAATCAACTTTGCTGCATTTGGGTGAATCTGAGCAGAAAGAATATCCCTATACACTTCAGAATTCATCCGGCTGCTTCTGTCTTTTGTCACATCATCAATAAACACAAGTGACCCAGTGCCATTGGAAGCCATGCATGCCCATGCCATCACACTGCCTCCACCATGTTTTACAGAAGATGTAGTGCTTTGGATCATGAGCTGTTCCTATTCTTCTCCAAACTTTCTTCTTCCCATCATTCTGGTACAGGTTGATCTTAGTCTCATCTGTCCAAAGAATGCTGTTCTATAACTGGGCTGGCTTCTTCAGGTGTTTTTTGGCAAAGTCAATTCTGGCCTTTCTATTTTTGAGGCCGATTCATGGTTTGCACCTTGTGGTGAATCCTTTGTATTTACTCTCATGAAGTCTTCTCTTTATGGTAGACTTAGATACTGATACACCTACTTCCTGGAGAGTGTTCTTCACTTGAGTGGATGTTGTGAAGGGGTTGTTCTTCACCATGGAAAGGATTCTGTGATCATCCACCACTGTTGTCTTCTGTGGACGTCCAGGCCTTTTTGAGTTCCCAAGCTCACCAGTGCACTCTTTTTTTTCTCAGAATGTACCAAACTGTTGATTTGGCCACTCCTAACATTTCTGCTATCTCTCTGATGGATTTCTTCTTTTTTTCAGCCTCCGGATGGTCTGTTTCACCTCCATTGAGAGCTCCTTTGACCGCATGTTGTGTGTTCACAGCAACAGCTTCCAAATGCAAACGCCACACCTGGAATCAACTCCAGACCTTTTAACTGCTTAATTGATGACAGGTTAACGAGGGAAGAGCCCATGCAGCCTTGTTATTTTTTTTTTGCAGCCTTCTGAGTCAATTGTCCAATTACTTTTGGTCCCTTGAAAAAGAGGTGGGTACGTATTAAAGAGCTGTAATTCCTAAACCCTTGCTCCAATTTGGATGTGAATACTCTCAAATTACAGCTGAGAGTCTGCACTTTAAGCCCATATTGATTATATAATTGTATCCTGAATATGTTTTCGTAAACAGCTAAAATAACAAAACTTGTGTCACTGTCCAAATATTTTTGGGCCTAACTGTATATATCTGCACTTTGGCTGTTACATATCAATACAAGTGGATATATATGTATACATATATATATTCGTTAACTTTTGGCATTTTAAAGACAATCACTTACCAGTGTGTTTTGAGCAGTTTGTTGTATGGACTAATCCACGGCAGTGACGATGGTCCGGCTGGCTGGCCTATCCCCCAAAACAGTTCATCAGATGAGTGGCCCCCTCCAGCTTATCTTGTACTACTGTTTATGTCCACAGAGCCAGGAATTGTATCTCCTCTTTGCTCCAAATCTGTTTGGTTTTGGAATACATTGCTTGCTCTGCTGTTTGGAATGCAACATGGCGGTCAGTAATGTTTTGAAGCTGGTCGGTTAACCACGCCCATGGCTGTGGACGTAACCAACGTAAACTGGTGCTGCCGCTGGCCCAGCTAGGAGTTGGGACCACGATAGCCCCACTTTTGAGAGCCTGGGAATGGTGCTTCAGGCGGTGGAAAACCAAAGAACTGGTGCCAATCTGGCTCCAGTTAAGCACTGGAACCGTTTTGATGGAAAAGGCCTATAAGGGGCTTGAAGAGGGCTTCATAGAGGCCAGAAGACCGTTTACATCCAGTAGCGTGATTGGAGTGAATCAGGACCACGTGTTAGAGGGGACCTGATTCAGGCCAAGGTCCTCAGCAGATGGTGTAGGGCTTGCTCTAATATCATTCACCTTATTCACCATAAAATTTGCAAAGTCATTACATTCAGCATTAGAATAAGCAGGAACCATGGCTAAATCAGGTGAGACAATGGAATTAATAGTGTAAAAAAAAACAACCTTGGGATTTCCCTTGTTTAAGGGTGTAAGCTGAGCAAAGTAGTTTGTTCTCACATCCTTCATCATATCATTTAGTGAAGTTATAAGGTCTTTGAGGTGGAGTCTGTGCCCCTCAAGCTTGGTGGCCTTCCACAAACATTCCACCTTACGGCAGCTTCTCCTAAGAGTACAGATCTCTTCATTTAACCAAGGGCATGGTTTCTTAGGAGAAGTATAGCTATATTTAATAGGAGCCACTTTATCAAGTACCAGTCGGCACTAACCATGTTTACATGGACACAAGTAACCGGATTAAAAGCCTGATCGGAATAAAAATGCTTCATGTAAACATGCCAGTCTTAATATTCTGACCCGATTACGCTCATTTGGATCAAAATTTCATTCCGATTGAGAGGGGTGGGTTATGCCGATTGTTAATCCAAATGGTGCGTATATAAATACTTATACCAAAGCTTAGGTCGAAAATATGTTTACTGTGCATGTCTGTACGTCAGTCACAAGTCAATGTGACGTATTTCCGCCTTTACAGCAGAAGCGGAAGACATAGTGGGAGTAAAACAAAACTGGTCTGTATCGTCCTGCTGTCTCCCTCTGTTCATCATATGCAGAAGTATGTACTTGTATCTTCATTACGGAGACTAGCAGAAGCAAAAATACAGTCTGAATAACACAATACAGGTCCATTTCAAAAAGAGAAAGACACGAAGCGGGGTTTGTTTACACCGGAAGTTGCTGCTTCTTCTACTATTTTCGGAATGTCAAAATGTCGACGTGCGCATGTCAAAATGATTTAGTCCGTTCAAACGTGTGACACATGAAAACGCGCATCCTATTTGGATCAGCTTTTTCAGGATCCATGTAAATAATAAAGTTCTGATCGGAATTGTAATCAGATTGAAGAAATTTTGCCCGTGTAACTGTGGCTACTGTTGGTTAATGCAATCCACCACAGATTTTACATCCTCACATCCTGCAACAAGATGAGTGTCAAAAGCTGAAATAAATCTATCCACAGCCTGCTGGTGTAGCAATATTTAATTATAAATTTATTTATAAGGTAAAAAGATTATTTAATCTAGACTTAAAAGTGTATGTGGAAACGGGAGTTTGATCAGCCACCACAAACACTCACAAAATAAACACTCGAACAGGGGCACCAGTCCAATTTCTTGGACAACTTATTAATAATTAATCTTTATACCTTCAATCAATCAGTCTCAAAATATTCATGAATTCTACTGGGTGACTTTAGAAACATGACACAGAAAAAGAAATTCACTAGAAACTTCTCTCTATTGTTAACAGATTTATTAATCAGATTCAGGGTAAAATGACATTACATTCAAATGATTTGTAAGCAACGTGAAATGACCAAGTATTAAGCCATACATTCATTTTAACTGATTATTGAGCAACACAGTGTAACCATATTTGTGGAACCAAGGTAACTTTAATAGGAATTTGTAACGGTGATGGAAATTTAAGACCGTGAAAAAACTAACCAAAAATTATTTAGAAAATTGGACGCAACTTTATGGAGAAAATTATGAAACTAATTATGTGAAAAGGACTTCTAAATTACTCTAAAACAGAATTTAATGAAAAAGGAATATTAATTCTCTTTAATTCTGTATCTGTGATCAGATTCAGGGTAACATACGGCATATTGAAGCGATGGACATCCCATAACACAGCAGATGAAACAAAGAAGTCAGGCTCACATGAACTGTTCGCTGTCATTGGATCTTCTTTGCTCTGTCAGTGGCCGGAACGCTTTGCAGGGCTTTTCCTCCGGTAGATTTACGGGAGGTCCGCTTCACGGGATCCTTAGCTGAAGCTTGATTTGAAGAGGATATGGGAAATATCTGCCCGCAGATTATTTTCCCCAAAGTCCACAGTCCAGCAGTCACAAGCTGAGATTTTGACTGCGATAATAAGACATTTTCGTCTTCTCCTTTGGCTGTTGATGCTGTAGGCCACGGGTGTCAAACTCATTCCATGGAGGGCCAAGACCCTGCAGGATTTACCTCCACACCCATCTTGTGTGTGTGTGTGTGCATGCGATAGACATATATACTAGTTTTCACTTTGTGGATAAACTGTAATATGATGATGCTAGATTCCATGTTGCATTTTTTAGATCATTAGTATTGTCAAATATAGTGTGATGTAAAACTCTATGGTCTTGTAGTGTGGATACCTTGTATAAGATTACAGTACGTTCCATTTTGTATGTATAAGGGTTGCAGTTAAGTTAATCCCTTCCACAGCATATGGAAGACCATGTGGTGTATGAGGCGGCGCATATCTCCGTTTCTCTGACCCTAGGCCACACGGCTACTGACAGTAATGAAAGCTGGGGGGGGGGGGGGGGGGTGTCAGTCCTCTGGTAGTTCTGTGCGTTGACTTTCCTTTCCCCCATTCTGTTATGCTGAGCACCAAGCTAGAAGGCAGAAAGTACCATTTTTTTATATAAGGGTTGCAGTAATTCAATATTAAGATATAAAGTATACAGGTCCATCTCAATAAATTACAATATCAACAAAAAGTTTATTTATTTCAGTAATTCAAAAAGTGAAATGCATGTATAGATTCATTACACACACAGTGATATATTTCAAATGTTTATTTCTTTTAATTTTGTTGGTTATGGCTTACAGCTAATGAAAATCTCAAATTCAGTTTCTCAGAAAGTTTGAATATTACAAAAGTCGATTTTTAAAAAATGATTTTTGATAGAAATGTTGGCCAGCTGGAAAGTATGTCCATGTACACACTCAATACTTGGTCAGAGCTCCTTTCACATGAATTACTGCATCAATGTGGTGTAGCAAGGAGGCAATCAGCCTGTGGTACTACTGAGGTGTTGTGGAGGCCCAGGTTGCTTTGATGGCGGCCTTCAGCTCGTCTGCATTGTTGGGTCTGGTGTCTGTCGTCTTCCGCTTGACAATACCCAATAGATTCTCTATGGGGTTTAGGTCAGGAGAGTTTGCTGGCCAGTCAAGCACAGTGATGCCATGGTCATTAAACCAGGTATTCATACTTTCGACAGTGTGGGCAGGTGTCAAGTCCTGCTGGAAAATGAAATCAGCATCTCCATAAAGCTTGTCAGCAGAGGGAAGCATGAAGTGCTCTAAAATTTCCTGGTGGACTCCTACACTGACTTTGGACTTGATAAAACATGGCTCCCCAAATCATCACTAACTGTGGAAACTTCATACTAGGCCTCAAGCAACTTGGATTCTGTGCCTCTCCACTCTTCCCTCAGACTCTGGAACCTTGATTTCCACATGGCAGGACTTGGCACCTGATTTGGGAAGCAACCTAGGCTTCCGTAACACCTTAGCAGTACCACAGGCTGATCGCCTCCACGCCACTGATGCAATAATTCATACAAAAGGAGCCCTGGCCAAGTACTGAGTGTGTACATGGACATACTTTTCAGTCAGCCAACATTTCTATTAAGAAGAATTTTTTAAAATGTATCTTTATATACTTCAATATTTAAGTTTTTTGAGAAAATTAACTTTTGGTTTTCATTACTTGGAAGCCATAATCATCAAAATTAAAACAAATAAATGTTCAAAATACATCACTGTGTGTAAAGAATCTATATATGAGTTTCACTTTTTGAATTGAATTACTGAAATAAATTTACTTGTCATTGACATTCTAATTTATTGAGATGCACCTGTATATTGTTAACAAATCTTGTTCCATGTGCCCCTTTTTTGAAAGCTGAGCCCCTGCTCCTTAAATGGTCTCTTCACGGCCCTGGGTCAGACCCTCCTGAGAACAGCCAACGCTACTTAAAAACCACAAAACTTTGCTTATTGTCTCTGTGTGCTTGCTATGTCACCTGTTATTGGGTCCTGTACTGCAGTCATGTCATTTAGTGCAGCTTGTAACTTTTTCAGCTGTGCCGGTAGTGTGAGTAGCGCACTTACACTGTTCTGTTGTTCAAGTATTGTGTTTTGGGTTTTTTTTGTTTTTGTTTTTTTTTTTTACATCAGGCTTGGTCACCCATTGTTGATGAGGCATATCAATTACTCTATTACATCATGACTTAAATCACGGACACTTTATACCTTGACAAGAATGCTATAAATAATGTACAGAGCTGTCAGATGGTGTTTACAAATCAAAGACACACATGCAGTTAAGTATGTAAAAAATATACAGGAATACATACTGTACATAGTAACATATGGTATATACTATATAGGAAAAAAACGGCTCTGAATTCAGTATCTTTTGTTTTCTTTTCTGTACATATGGCCAACATACATTCTGTATCTCTCGCTGAAGTCAAAGGTCATCGCCCATCAGCTGTTGTCCTCAGATCTACCCCTCAAGGACAGTCCGGGCTGTTCTTAACTGTCAGCCTTGCCCACTCTTGTATCTACTCCACTTTAAGCCCAGGAAACTGACGAGGAGAGCTGTGACGCCAATGAAATCTCTCCTCCTTTACTCCCACCCTCCACTCTTGAGTGGCTGTTGTTTTCACCCTGGTCATATAAATCAGACAGCTGTGAAAGAGCCGGAGAAGGATTAAAAGAGGGACAAGCGAGGGAGGGGACCGGAGGAAGATGGAGAGGAAAACCGGGTCTTATGGCCAAACTGTCCTCTTCAAGGTCAGCACGGTGATTTGAGTTGGTGTGAGGAGGATGAGAATCAGGGAAATGAGACAGCACAATGTCCACTGTCATTTTCTCCAACGCATTTTTAAAAAAAGTATCCTGCATCCCATCTGCAGTTGCATTACAGCATAATTACAGCTCTTACCGGAGCCACTTCACCATGATCTTATGGTGAAATATACATGAACAGGTTTCATTGTGTTGCATAATTTCTGAAAGGATTGGATTACAATGAAGAGCTGTCATCACATCACAAGAATTTCATTACTGAGCCCTGTCAAGACAACTTTTGTTGCCAGGTGAGGTTTTTGCACCATATTGTCATCTTGCGTTAGTCTCCATATGTGTTTTAATGCAGGGTGTCTAGACTCTTTCTACTCATGGTTCTCATTTGCATAACAATAGGTGCAATATGTATGTAAGCACTGACAGTTCCATTCACCATTGCTACAGTGAAAGTATAAGTTTTGCAGGGGTTCAGCTCAGAAATGGTCATCATTACATCTTTGTTAATGGTAATGGCAAATTTTACATCTTTGTATTAAAGCAAAAAGAAATTTCTCACTAAAGTTTTTGTTTTAACAGTGACAGCCCCAATATCTTAATCTCTCCATTTCTCTGTGTACATATCTGTTGTTCTGCACTGTGTATGTTTATACTTCAAATGGTACATCTATATTGTGTATTATTAAGCTTGTTAAGAGTTCTGTAACCCCACCATTAGTGGGGCCCAGCATTACAAAAGAATGTCTCTCACCCATGTAAAAAGAAAAATGACTTCAGGACGACAAACAGCAGAACAATCTGGTTCTAATTTTGTTTTGTTTTTTTTACCAGACAAAATGTAAGTTTTTGTTTTAAAACAATATTGAAAGAGTAAGGGGTACACAGAATGGTGTACATATTTGTGCTCAATACATCATACAGGGGCTGTTCATTAAAGATATCCTCTGACTCATTTCCCATGGACTGAGAGGAAGAAAACTTGGCACAGTCATTGGTCTTTCTCTACATTGGTACCGCCAAGGACATGCACTTTTCCCATCGCTTTCTTTAGCTGTGGAGACCTTGCCTGTACAAGTCTGCAGGTTTTGTCAGAAGCTAAGACTTGACCTTGTACATCAGCATTTCATTGTCTTGCAAGGGCTTGCCTTCAAAAATGACTCCATGGTTAGAAAGAAGTGGAAATCAGATGGTGCAAGGTCAGGAGAGTAAGTGGGGTGAGGGATGATTTTATAGCCACAGGACCGTTTTTCCTTCTGGGCAACATGTGAGTTTGGAACCAGGATGCTGTCTTGTAAGAGACAGACACCTTTTGTCAGTGTGCCACAGGTCTCGGTTCTGATGGCCTTCTGCAATTTCTTCCTGGTAATTGTGGCACCCTTTGCAAGGAAATCCATCACCAATACCCAAACGACCATGAGCATGACCTTGCCTGCCGAAGGTTGGACACATGCCTTCTTCGGAGGTGGTGAGCCATAATGTTTCCATTGCTAAGACTGGGCTTTAGTCTCTTGACCATAGTGATGGATCCATGTATTGTCCTACATAGTTAGTCTTTTGAAGAAGTCCTCCTGGTTTTCTTGGCACATGGCCAAAAGAGCCTAGAAGGACGTGACTTGTTCCTGCTTCTGGAAAGGTGTGAGCAACCGGGGAATCCATCGTGCAGACAACTTTTTCATATCTATATTGCCATGGACGATTTTTTTCCACAGACTCCACACTGATCTTGACATCTTGGGTTAGTTGGCAAACAGTTGGCAAGCCTCCAAAATAGTGGCCTTCACTTGCCGGATGGTGTCTTCGTCAATGATGCACTCTGGTCACCCGGGAATGGGTGCCGTTTCCACCGATGTCTGACCACACTTGAACTGTCAATGCCAGTGCTCGACTACATCATATGATGGGGCGTCCTCCCCATAAAGACAAAGACAGCAACTATCACAAGCAATTTTTTATTTTCTGTTTGCTTCAACGCATAGACTGTAGATGACCAATGTTCTGACATCAACGTCCACTGTAGAGATGTAAGGGTGTTCTGGGATTGCATTTTTAGTTTTCTGCTTGCTAAAGTGCTTCACACAATAATGGGGCAGGAGGGAGTTATTGTCATACTGGAGACATCCACCAGAGGACATGGGCTTCACTTTTCTAGAGCTTGTATGTTTTGCACCTTTATTTACAGTCTGTTGCCTTAATAAACCAAAAATACTGTTGACATTGTTGCTATGGACACAAGCAATGGACAGTGTATACAACAACGTAATTAATTTCATCAAATTAATGAGACATGCTGTTATTGTCCTGGAATTTATTTCTAAAGGGACATGCACCGAGGTTATCTAAAATTCACTCATTTGAAAAATTTAATGACTCCTCACATCTGGGAGAGTGACATGATTTATCGTGCTTATTTCCTCAACACAATATGCCCATGCCATCAGAATAAAAAAAATCACACTTCATCCACATCCGTGCAAAGCTCTGCCTCCCCACCACCACTATTCATTTGTGTTCCCCATTAGTAATCCAATTACACACACTGCCTCCTGCCACTGATGTAGTTGATCGCTTTTTAATCATATTAAGCCTTTCAACTCTTTCAATTGTTTGTTGCAAATCGTCCAGAAACGTGGTCTCGGGGAGGACAGAGGAATGACACTTTGGCTAATAACTGATGAGTGGAGAGTCAACAGTGGACTGCTATAGGCTTCTTCACCCGACTGCTACCGGCTGTACTTCTCTATCACAGGCTGTATGTTATACAAGAGATGCCCCGAAATTGACAACCCATTGTTGTGCGCAGGGTCGATTTTTAAATACTTGACTGATTTAGAGCCCTGGCTCAGACTCGAAGCTACAAACCTGACTCTTCACACAGTTTGGAATCAGTCTTTACATTCTGTACCGAGTGGAAGTCAATATTCCCAGACCTCCTCGGGGCTTTCAAAGGGGAAATTGTGAGAAACGTTGACAAATAGATAATCAGTTGAAGGCTAGCTGAAGCGGGCCTCACATGCCCCTGCCAGCAGAGATAAAAATCCACAAAGTGTAACTGCCGTGAAAGATAAGAGTGAGCGCATGTTCTCCCCTTCTTCTTTCTCATAACCCCCACTGGCGTCTGTTGTTCATTCCATCCCTCTTTCTTCCAAGGGAGCAGTGCTTTTTCTTTATAGTTCACACTGTATTACAAAATGAGTGCCAGAATCTCCAAAACTGATAAAATAGCAAGATTCTCAACAAAAGATTGGCATTTTCACGCAAAATTACCATTCAGTAATTAGTTGGATTTAAATATTGTTTTAAGTTCATCACAGCCAATTCAATTGCAACAGCCCAGCATTATGCAGCAAAATACTGTATACAATTAAACAGATAATTTATATCAGAAATCACATAACTCATGCAAAAAAGCGTACACACAGGTTCTCAAGCTTGTTATATTAACAAACCCCTTTGCAAAAATGATATAACATTTGAAGGTTATTTGGATTTTTAAAATTTTTATTTGTTTTCTTATGGGATGCTTGACTGGCGAATCTTGCTCAAGGGTGTTTAAAAGAGACATTAAAATCTTACATGTATCAAAGAGATTTTTCTGTAGTCTGTCATGTGAAACGCTCAAAATCAATTCTCAGGAGCTGGAGAATACAAGAACAACCGGGAAGAATTATACTGTGTTTTAACCCCTTGACGCCTGTTGTTGCGAATTCGCATCAAACCGCTTCCGCTCCAAATGCAACCAAAATACCGTGTATTCCTCCACTTCCGGTTGGAGCACTTCCAACACATACCTAGGAACCTTTTGCAAGCATTAGTTTCTCGTAGGAACAGTCAGAGACGGAGCACCATCCATTTCCTGATTGCTAGGGTTAGGGTTAGGTTTAGGGTTAGGGTTATAGTTTGGCAGTCATGAGAGTTGAAAATACTGAAAATAACTTTGTTGCATAAATAAAAGACTCTTCATACTTAAGATGGGAACAGGTGCTTTTTTACCATTTTTTTTTTACCATAGATGCCTGTTGTCGCTAATTTGCATCATACCTAAAATTATATCTATTTTATGTGCTATAGTCAAATTAACTTTCTCAACTTAATTTAGCATCTACTTGAAAGCAAAAACACAAGTGAATTTTTTTTTTCATAATTGGAAATAAATTCAGGTGTTAAGGGGTTAACCAGCTGGAGCCCAAGTTTCCTACACTGAAGCTTATTCCTGGATTCATGACAGGAGGTTTAACTGCAAAGCTCCAATCAGTGTGGTTTATTAACTTTCCATCAAGTTGTGAACTGATTTGGGATGAAGACTTTCCTGGCACAGCCTACTCGATTCCCGCTCTGTCTGCAGTCTGCATGTCGAAGTGTCCTTGAGCAAGACACTGAACCCCCAGCTGCTGCTGGTGGGTCAGGCCAGCGCCGGTGTATGGCAGCTCTGCCGCCATCAGTGTGTGAATGTGTGTGCGAATGGGTGGATAGCAGGATCTGTAAAGCGCTTTGGTCATCTAGAGATAAGGAAAAAAAGCGCTATATAAGTCAATGCCATTTACCATTTTACTCAACAAAGGTATGAAAGCAGATAGACTTTGAGCCTTGAGTGTGTGAGGCTGCTCATCTAAGCTTGTAGCCAAACCTGGACAGGGAAGAAAAATAGTAAAGGTGCTTAACTGTCTTCCTCTCCTCGTAAAAATTACACAGGGTTACAAAAATAATTTTTTGGTAAGTTGTCTGTGTTTTTTCAACTGATTTAAGACAATTTTGCACCGCTGAATCCGAAAATGACATCCGTTTCTCTCGATCAGGTCAGGTTTTTATGCTAAGTTGATTTTTAAAAAATTTGATCTTCTGACTAAATCGGGAACATTTTGGTGACAACATCGGTTGATTTTTGTTAATATTTCTCAACCAAAATAGATTTTTAAGAGAAAAAAATCAATGTTACGTCATCATTGTTCAAAATTCAGAGTTTCAACTTCTGTTTATTTGAACCTCTAGAATGCTCAGCGACAGGGATGTCTCTCTTCAGAGTCCAACAGTAATCAGCCATCATGACAATTTATGACATCATGTCATAAATTGAATCGGTGAATTTAAAAAGGGCCCAAGTCCCCTTTGAAAAAGTGTGGACTTGGGCCCTTTTTGAATTCACCGATTCAATTGGTGCATGCAGATTCTTCAGAGTTTGAGAAATTTCAAGAAATATAAAATTTTTTTGCATCATATAAAGTGAAAATACCCGTACATGTAAACAAAAACGTAAAAAAACATGTGGCCATAGTTCAAAAAGTTGACCTGATTGAGCAAAACCAATGTGATTTTTGGATTCAGCACATCAAAATTGTCCTAAATCAGCTAAAAAAAACCCTTCATTCATTCATTCATTCATCTTCTTCTGCTTAATCCTGTTCGGGTCGCGGGGGGCTGGAGCCTATCCCAGCATCTTTGGGCGAGAGGCAGGGTACACCCTGGACAGATCGCCAGTCCAGCTAAAAAAAACTAAGACAATAAATTTGGTGTTGACCAGTGTTATCTATCCCACTGAGCTACAGATTGATTGGTGAAGTGATTTCAATTTATTATGCCTCGGTGAAACGGAGGCATACAGTAATCGGTTAGTGTGTCTGTTTGTGGCTGTGTGTATCCGTCTCTGTCTGTCCGCCTGTCCGCCCCTCTGTTTCAGCTTGCCTGATCAAAATTAAAGGGGACCTGTGGTGGTCGTCTAAACGCATTCAACTTGAAAACATTAACCAAAGTATTCGTTATTTGGTTAAATAATTATTGCCAGCCATCTACCACCAGAGATATATGCAAATACTACAGCCGGCATGGCCAGCCAATGAAAACTATGCGCGCAGCCATGACACATGCGGATGTGACGTCACCTCGTTGTTACTGAAAAGTCGATACTCAGCCTGTACCAGCGACTACGGTGCTTTTGTCAGTGTTTTTGTTCTGTTATGGCTGAATCATCAGACTTTGAGGAAGAATTTGGGCAACATGGCTATTGGTTTGAGCCAGAAAGGTCTTCTGAGGGTGAAAATGACACTGATTCGTCGGAATCTTCAGATTCCTCGGAGGAAAATGTTGCTATAAACTGGCGTGCTGGCCGAGCCAGTATGGCCAATGCAGACTGGTGCAAATGTGGCCATTGTGTTCGGCAAAAAACTGATGTTGAATGTTGGGGCTTTATTCACACACCGCACTGTTAATAGCAGCAATTTTTACCTGCTCCGGTCGCCTCGCTCTCTCCACTCATCCGCCAATTCACACACACCGTTCGCTTCTCGGGGCCATTCCACACACACGGGGGCGCGCCTCGGCTGCGCGCACGCACTCACTCACGTTCACGCACTGAGCTGCCCTATCTAAACACACGAGTTAGACACATCTTACAACACGAGATTGTGCAACCACTTTTCCACGACGATCTTCCGACAAGGTGTGCTGGGTTTGGGTACACAAAAGAAGTGTTTATCTTTGTTTTTTCGCTTATTATTGAGACATCCAAAGGCTTTACATTCTGCCATTTTGCGATATCTATATCCCGACAGCCACTGCTCATCCGGGCACTCCAGGCTCAGCCAATATTGATCCAGATCGTGGTACCAACGCTACTACGTCACAGGAAGCGTCCTGGCAGGCCATGTAGCCGCCAGTATGGCTGCGCCCATGTTTTGCTGACATAGCAGAACCAGCACATCAGCAATGGATTTATATCGCATGGCTTTGAACTTGAACTTGAAGTTGAAGTTGAACTAGAACGTGAGACAGGGGCTCAATATAATATCATTTTTTTCACGACCACCACAGGTCCCCTTTAAGTGGAGCTAAAGGCTTGTATCATTGTATCACCATATTTTCTCGACTTTTAATTTGCCAGAATTTTGAAATAGCACTTTGTTTTTGAAATAAAACCAAATTTAACTCACCAATTCTGTCAATGCCACAGCGAAAAATGGTATTGTAATAACTATCCCGGGTCATTAGAGGTTGGAGTGCCACTTTTTTACAGCCGCCCATACTACCATGCTACATGCACCGAGGCACAGCACCTTGGTGCTTTCATTCTACAAATTAGTCATAGTTGATCATTGACCAAGACAACTAGGTGCAGTGGTTAGCACTGTGGCAGTACAGCGAGAAAGTTGTGGGTTTGATCCCATCCTTGGCCACCGATGATATTTGTGTGTGGAGTTTGTATGTTCTCCCTGTGTCTACGTGGGTTTTCGCTGGGCACTCCAATTTTGTCCCAAAGACATGCACGTTAGGTTAATTGGCATCAACTGGGGATACATTGTCCTTCAATATGAAAATGAGAGTGAATGGTTGTCTGTCTCTCTGTGTTGGCCCTGTGATGGATTGGCAATCTGTCCGGGCTGTACCCTGCCTCTCGCCCATAGATGCTGGGATAGGCTCCAGCACCTCCCACAACCCAAAAAGGATTAAGCGGTTGAAGATGAATGATCATTGATTGTTTTTTGCTGAAACTCTGCCCTTGCTTAATTTCTTTTAATAAATTTCTATCCTGCATTTAAAGCAAATTTGTGTTTATTCCCTGATAATTCTTCCATGATTGTAAAAACTTAAGATGATTTTTGGCCCAGCAAAGTAAACATGCCCTAGGGGCCTACATCCAGGCCACTGAATTTTAATCTGGCACATAAGAGCTGCAGATCAATGGGGGTGCTGTTGTTAACAGATGTGTTTGATAGTGGTCTTTAGCTAGGGGGCCACTCAGCTAAATGCAGTATCAAAGGTAGCAGAGCAGACACTTGGATGAAGGTAGTTTGAGAGCTAAGTGAGTCTCCTCAACACCAGCCTAGGCAGTTATGGCAAATTTATTTTTTTTGGGGGGGGAGGGGGGGGATGCATCATAATATCACAATACTTCATAGTCATGATACTGGATCGATTCAGAGACACTAGTATTGTGATACTTTACTAAAAATTATTAATAAATGTCGCAAACACAAACTTACCGATTTAGGTACCAGAGTAATAAGAACCACCTGATGTTTCTGACCACTAGATGGTGCTAAATGTTCACGGTCTTTAGGTCAGCACAGCTAAGGAGTGACTCCTCAGCTCTAGCAAGGAGATGGACAAGACAAAGATCAGGATGGGAAATCACAATATATTATATTTTAACACTCAATGTATCACAAGATTGTGATAGTATCAGATTGTGATCCAAGTATCGTGACAGCATAGTACAGTATTGTGTGGCCTGTGGTGATTCCCACCCTTATTTAATATATTGCAAAAATACTGTAAAATACTCTCATATACATCCCATGCTCAATAATGGCCAATTACATCGATATTCAGTCTCACGGGTGATGTGTGTGGCAGGAAAGTGTAGACAGAGAGATGCAGTGTTTTGTAAAAAAGAGCAGGTTTACATAGTTCAGAATATAAACAGTGATTCTATGCTGCTGAACGCTGCATGTTTCACCTCTGAAAAAGGTCATACGTGAGCTCACAGTTGTTACAACTTTCAATGCAGAGATTTCTACAACACACCTTATTACATTTAATAGTTGTCTATATCGGACAGTCCCTCTACTGTTGTATTTATCATTTGCTGCAGATCATTTCTTTGTGGGAATTTTGTAGAGAGCAAGACAGGTTATGTTAGATGGTAGCGTTGACGTTTGGGAACAGGATTAATTCTATCCTCTTTTTAAATGCATTCTCACATCAACTGGGCTACTTCTGCTGTTGCGCCAACTTTTTTTTTTTTTTTTTAGGTGGTGGCAGATCTCTCTCCGGTCCCTTCAATTTGCTGTGCCCGTGGGCAGTAATAAACTACAGACATGTTTACTTGGCTCAGATTCCACCTTGGCTGCCCCTTCACTGCGACACAGGCCATATCATTATCCTCACAAGCAACACACACACACACAAAATGCCTCAACAATCTGCACTGGAAGAATTTCTGCTCCTGCCTTCTGCTGGGCTGCCTCTCTCAGGCATCTCCGCAGTTGACGCTTACACCAAATACACAAAATCCCGAAGAAAATCCACACTTGTGATGAATGTGCTGGAGTCTCTCTTCTTGTTTTCGTGCAAGGATGAATGGAAGACGGGGCTTGTGAGGATTTACTGAGAGCTGACTGACACAACAATGCTAGTTTGAAAGTGTTTGTATTTCCGAGGGATCCTATCGTCTAACAAGAAAACGCAGTCTAACCTGGTAGAGAACTCCTCTTCTGTTAACATGAGTAAAGTGACACGGTTAGAGAGTGCACACAACAGGGGGAGAATATAAGTGTTTCTGGCTGCTGTCCCAGAAAGCTATTGATCCCGGATATTCTGCAGCTATGAGTGGGCCTGCTGCGGGATTCCGGCAGCGTGCTTGTGCATCTCTGCTTGCCTGGCCATGGACCAGATAAAGAAGCGAAGAGTCAAGCCGGAGACGAGGTGGTGCTGCAGTGTGCAGCGAGCAGTCTGAAGGCGTTTCCATCGCTGATTCTTCCTCCACCTTCTGAGGAACGGCTTCTGAATTCTAATCAGTGGGACCCAACACTAGATGGTAGTGTTTGGGTTTTTTGAAGGGCAGCTTAAGTTCTCCATATTTGACAATTAAATCTACAAGGAGCTGCAAAACATGTGAACCTAAAATTGAAGGAAAAACCACTGAGTTAAAAATGTAAACTGGCCTGTCAACATGTAGTTTTTTTTTCCCTTTTAAACATGCACCTTTTCTTTTTGTAACTTTGCATAGTAACTGTACAACTTAAGTGTAGATTTTGCAGCTTTTTTCACCAAGCATACTCCATACGAGTGCCATAACATATGCCCGAGGTGTTGAGTTGTATGTGCATCTACTTGTGTGAAGCAACATGCAGTGAAATTAAGGATAAGGTAGGCAGTGTTAGGAAAGGCTGGAAATAACAAACAGTATTTCACATAAGGGCACAACACATTCTAAGAAAATCCTCCAAAAATCAAGAAAATGAAATATCACTCCCAAACTCGGACTCAGTCCTCAACGGACACTGTTACTAGTTTCCAAGGCTTTATCTAAAACACCGTTGTGCACTGTTTGAGGGAGAATGAGAGCGAATGAGTGGGAAAAGAGCAAAAACTTCACAACAAATGGACTTATAGCTGTACAGGCTCATGTGCTTTTCATTTGCAACATCTCTTTCATGTTTTTCTAAATCTGCAAATTTACAATAAAAGATTTGTCCAGTTAGGTTTGGTTTCACACTGCTCCCTATCAAAGTGAACTAAAAAAAACTTTACACGACAACGCCTAGGTCTTGTTATCATGACGATGTTTGTGTTATTAGCACAGACTGGTAGTTGGCATACATGCTACTCACCCTCCAACATGTTTTCTGCAGTTCTGGACGCATTGCTAACCACACTAATAATAATGCATCTGATTTATATAGTGGTTTTTCATGGACGCTTTACAATGGATACATTACTCATTCACTCCAGACAGACAATAGCAGAGGTAAGTTACTACTGTAGCCACAGTTGCCCTGGGGCAGACTGACAGAAACGTGGCTGCCAATCTGCGCCAACGGCCTCACCGACCATTCATACACATTCATACCCAGTGTCATGGATACTGGAGGCAAGGTGGATAAAATGTCTTGCCCAGGGACACAACGGCAGGATGGCTGGGGAGAGCGGGATTCGAAGCACCACCCCTCCTGCTATTGGATGACTCGCTCTACCCCGTGAGCTACTGCCGCCCCACTTTAAGTTGAAACTGGAGAAGACTCATTAGTCGGTGAGCTTCTGTGAGGCTAGAATATTATCCAGGTCTTCTTTTCCAAAAGCTCTATTGCATCCTCTCTGAAAATATCTGGTAGGACTTTTTCCCAGTGACTGTTTATGCCACTGACGGCCATATTTCGCCTCTCCGAGTGCTACCACCACTCATTTTCCCTCTTACCAGCTGCCTTAACTTCCTGAGTTTGGTCCGGAAGTCTGAACCTTTCTGAAAAATTACTTTCACACCCTAAATGAATGGGTCCAAGGTTCAGTTTGATCTGGACGGAGATCACCTCTTTTTGCCAGACTAAATTTTGGCTTTTTGGTTCACACCTAAAATTTGGGTGCGAAGCAAACCGAAAAGTCTGGACCAATCAGGTTGAGTGTGAAAGCTCCCTTAGTTGCAAATTGGCAATCAAAAAGATATATACTTGCAAGTAAAAATTCAACAACTTGATTTAAAAAATATATTTTTGAGAAAAGTAACATACTGTATTTCAGAGTAAAAAAAACCCAACAAATTTTACTTTACTAATTTTGACAGTTTAGGTCTTTCTTATAACTGAGTTTTTTTTTAAATGGTTGTTTTATTTCAGTCCTTTCCTTTTTTGAGATCATATAGTCAGGCATTTGTCTCCTGTTTCTTAAAAGTTGATGTGTTTTTGGAATGAAAGTTGTGAAAATTGTCTTGGCTGCTATCTGCAGGTAAGCCTGCCCACCATTCTACAGCTCCAAAAACCCACTTGCTCTATTTTATTTGCACTACAAATGAGCCAATCTAAAGAGTTAGATGCAACATGGAAGGCTGCCCTTTTAGGTACATATTAAGTATTTTCAAACTGACTATGCATGCGTGAGCTCATATCCTTTACAACAAATATAACTTGCAAAGGTCAGGCATTGCTGACCATCCACTGCCAGATGAGAAGATAGCAATGCTGTCATTTTTATTAGGCAGTTGCCACATAATGCCACATAACTATATCAGAGTATTTGAAATTTTAAAATAAACTTTACAGTAACTTGATAAATTCCTGTGTTTCAAACTGCCTTGGACAGGCACTGCCTTCCCTTTCCACCCTGACTGCTTAACACTGCTTGTGTGCACGTACGTATGCAAACATCTGTTTTGTCAGGCCAGAAGCTGCCATGGAAAGAATCAAATAGGCATTCATGGGTTGGATTATTGTCCAGAATGAGGCAGGAAACCATCCCCTTACCCGATGAGCACTGCAGCGGAATTAAATGCGACGCGTGGTCCTCTATTGACGTCCACTGGATCCTTGTTTGCTGGTGGAAGCCACTGGAGCGGTCTTGGATCGCTTTTGTGGATCGATCAAAGCAAATGGAATGAGTTGGGTGCAGCACATGAGGCGGCCTTAATGTGATTCTGGTATGTATGCCTGTGCACCTATGACAGGCAGGGTGACGCAGTGCCTGGGGACATCTCATTACACCAGACAACTATCCCTGCGAGAGACGGCGTGGGCCTCGCCGTGTCCTTTGATGCTGCGGTCAGATCTGCGCCAAACACACACACGCACACACAAAGTTGGGCCGATGAGTGGGAGAGCAAAGAATAAACTCATCAATAGAAAAGCACTGTTATCTGTCATCCTACCCACCTCTAAATGTTATTCTGGGCTTGGAAATTGGCACAGAGCA
Source organism: Pholidichthys leucotaenia (assembly GCA_020510985.1). Classification (NCBI taxonomy): domain Eukaryota; kingdom Metazoa; phylum Chordata; class Actinopteri; order Cichliformes; family Pholidichthyidae; genus Pholidichthys; species Pholidichthys leucotaenia. The sequence goes on from CM035836.1 coordinate 455,932,395, forward strand.
GCTCGTGCCAAAAAAGGTAGATCTGTCTCTGCCCGCCTCGCTCACGCTGAAGGCTTTCGTCTCTTTCTTTACTGGTCATGATAACAATGTTCTCACCAAGAAACTGCCACAATTTGGGAACACCGAGATATTACTACAGTAAACTCCAGCGGAACAAGAAACATGAACACCAAGAGATGTCAAACAGGCCATGAGTTTAGCCCGGCTCTGTGTGAGTGATGTCATTTGGTCAAAAAGTTCGCTTTTGTAAAACTGCTCGGAGTTCTCCTCTCATGCAGGTCGGCACAGAATCGGCGCATGCTCATCACGGGGTCAACTGAAGTACAAGACCATTACAATGCAACAATAAAAATGCACTGCAGCAGTAGCAGTTTCCACTACAGTTTGAAGATAGTGATTTCTTAAAATTTACTGCCGTTTTTTTTTTTTGATCCAGTGTTTGTGCAGTATGTTATGACAGCACCAGAAACTGTATATTTGTATAGCGCTTAAGTTCTGGCCCTCTACTTCTGCATCAACCCGCTCTCACTAAAACTCCACCCAGTCAAAAAAAAAAGTGCAATTTGTGACAGGTTGTGGGAGTCACAAGGTGTGTGGAAAGGCAGCAGTCCACAAGCGCTGGGAAATCACACTGCACGTTTTTAATAAAGAAAAACTGCATACAGACCGGCTGTAGAGCCACTGACGTGTCACACATGCACTCACCTGTTCACATACCCGGACTGCCGTCGCAGACAAATGAGGGTTAATAATGGTCCTGGAGCTTAGACAACAGCGTACATGTGTATCGTTGAACTCCTTCCCACCAAAGAATCAGTGTCGAGGCGCACTCCCACGATGTCACAAGAAGGTGACTGAGACTGGGCTGTCTGCATCACTGGGTCGTCTTGGGAGAATATACTATGAAATTATCCTTGTAGAGTTTTGCCATGAGTTACATACAACATCTGTCAAATTCTTAGATAATTTTCCACATAAATAAAGATGTAGTTTGCTGTGCAACTGCTCAATATAACGTTGTGAAAATATGTAGACTGTAAACCCAGAGTGGCTCAAGTTCCAGTCCTGAATACTGGCTCTTGCAAAGCCAGCTAACAGTCCTCTGGAGTAGCTGCATCTGTTGACAGTTGGAGTGGTCTTCTCTTTGAATGGAGGACTAACACCAGAAACCACTAGCATGGAGGTGAGTGGTGACATCAGCATGTGTAGCAGTGTAATTTAGTCGTTTATTTGTCCTCCGCTGCCATCTTCTTCTTCTTGCATTTTTATTTTGGTAAATGGGTTTCTGCCCGTCCACTGGGGCCGGCATGGTACAGGATGGGAGGGTGAACTTGAGACGTCTCAGCTGCCCCTGCAGCTTGTGTTGTCAGCCTCCTTGCTCGTCCTCTTTTTTGTACATGTGGTGAGTCGTGTAAAATTTGGCTTGGTTAGCTAGCTTGTTTAAACTGTTATTACATTTATTTATGTATGAAATTCTAATTTTACGTTCATGCCATGTACAGTGTTGCTTATTTGTATTACGTTGTGCTTTAAGTACTTAATGCTCATTTATTACTGTATTATTTCAGATTCTAAGTTGGTGGAACGTTTCTTTTAGTGTCTCACTGTGAGCTGGAATGGAGGTCTGAGCTTTATGTATTTTTTTAAAATTCGTTACGCAGCAATAAAAGTGCTGAAGAGAATGAAAAGTCTCTTTATTATGGGAAAAAAGACTCAACGCAGAAGTATGACCGCTACACATGTAGAGGCTCAGTGTGGCATGAGCTCACATGTGACTGTTCTCCATTAAGTCACGTGACCAGACAACTTAGTACCACATAAAAGTGGCTCAGAACTCCTCTGAAAGATCACATTTTAGATCTTTGGTTGATTCTACGAGTATTGGCGCAGCTCTTTAAGCTATCCCTAGTGGGTGTATCCCTCGCATGCACACGCAGCACTAAAGAATTTTAGTCCACGCCCACCTAGTGGGTGGGCCTCACTCCGGTCCGCACTGCCACTATAAATAATGGCAAGACCGGAGTAACAGTTCCCTCTTTTCTTCAGCCATCGCGCAGCACGATAGATTCTCCATGGAGAAGGAAAAGAACAGCAATGATGCAGTGGTCCAAGGCTTCAACGATCAGTCTCTGTCCAGCGTGCAGTACAGGATATAGTATGAATTTCAACCCTCATCCCTGCTGTGAAGCCCGTCTCGGCTCAGACCAAGCTACCCTTGCCATCACTCCGCAGGCAAATTGCCGCCACTGCGCTAGCTTGCCAGAGGCAGAGAGACAATGGCATACAGCAGCAGCGAGCATCGTCACTGAGGACGAGGAAGGCTGGGCACGAAGACTGGCCTGTTCTGATGAAGAGGCGCTGCATTTCTTGGATCCAGCTGCAGAGGATCCATGCTGCAGAGGACGATTTGGAGTCTGGGTTCGAGTCAAAGCCGGGTTCTCTCCTTTCCCCTCTGGGAAACCTGGAGTTGAACTGAGGCGGCCGCTGCCCCCCCCCCACCTGTTTCCAGCCAGCCACCATCTTTCAGAGCTCTTATCTGCAATCTCCCCGACATTATCAAATGGTCTGCTGAGAGAAACGACGTTCATTTGCTCACTGACACACCTGCCCTTGTCCATCAAGTGCTTATGGGGGACGCATACCATGACCAGCCGTCGAGTAGATGCCAGGCCCTGTGGCCGGAGTTCCCACCCATTACCCCCTTCCTCATGGAGGCAGCAGAAAATCCCTCCAAGCTGAAGGCTCCTGTCACACGCGTCGTGCCTCTCACACGGGTGAAGGGGGCCAGGGATGTCAGCTATCTACCTACACCACCGCTAGAACCCAGTGTGGCGGCCCTTCTGCTTCCTAAAGCCACCTTTTTTGGCAGCTGTCGGCCAGTCCCTCCCTCCACAGCTGATAAGAACACCACAGGATTCACTGATCGTATTCACCAGTGTGCAACTCAGGCGGCAGCGGCGGCCAACAACTCTGCCCTTTTGGCTGCTTCAATTTCTGCCTTTGCAGTGCAGCCTGACGTGCTTCCACCTGAGATGGCGGATAGCCAAAGTGGCTTTTTAGGTCAGATGTGTGCTGTAAGAGCTGGGGCTACTGAATGTCAAATATACTTGAATAAAAGTCCAATTTTCTTCATAAAAGTACTGAAGAAAGAGAAAAAGTATTCTACAATAAAAATCCAGTCAGGGTCAAATTTGTTAAAAACTTACCTGAGTACATGTACATGAGTAACTAGTTGCTACCACCTCTGTAGGACACACATACATACATACACGCACGCACACACACACACACACACACACAGAAGTTGGTTTTTAAGAAGACAGTGACGTGGCCACACAGTTCACCTCTGCCACATGTCACAGACAGACTGACATAGGCTGCGAATCTCATTCTGCTGCACCTGACCTCACGTTGTCCCCTCAGAGGTGTGTGTCATCCCATTCAGAAATAAGCTGCCGCTCTCTTCGGAGGATCCTTGCCCTCCCTCTGCTAGATGCCGGGTCCTGAGAGCTTAACAGAGGTGGAAGGGCTCGCGACTGATAAAACTGAACAGGCATTGCAAAAAGGCACCGGGTGGGCGGGGCAAACGGAGGAACGAAAGGGGGTAGATGCCAAGCAGGGGAAAGAAGGGTGTTGAGGTGAAGGAGCACATCAACCTCCCCTGTTTTGTTCTCAGCACGACAGTGGCTTTGTTGAACCTTTAGACAGCAGAAAATAGACCAAGTCATTTATCTGTGCCGACGACTGTGGCGAGCAGATGAGCAATTCTGTTAACGGTGATCTGAGGACACGCGTCTCTCTAAATAGCTGAGTTCAGAGGTGGGAGATTGGAAAAGCTTGTCCTCAGTCCAATGACACGGTGCAGCTGCTCCTCCAAGCAATCCAGGAAATGCATCATATTATTGTGCTGTATACATCTGTCAGCAGCCTCATCTGCATCAAAAAGTTCACAAATGTAAAAATTGAATTAGTTATGCAGTGTGTCAAAAAAAAAAAGTAGGAATAGTTTCTGATGCTGTGCTTGGATTTTCTCAACCATAAAGTCATTTAACGCATCACAGGTCCTTAGGCCAGCACTGGTGACTCTGCTGCTTTTTGCTGTGCTATAACCTTGAGTGACCCTAAAGCTAGCCAATCACATCTTTATATGTGGTGACAGATCACCACTGGAGTCCAGATATACCAGAGTGCTGGACCACGGTGTCATTAGCTTTACGTCTGAAGGTTGGTGGTTTGTAAAGGAGTAATTGTAACTGGACAACAAGCTAAAACAACCCCTCAGGAAACATAAAAAATTAAAGACACTAGGCCATCAGGCCATCAGGACCCTGAACTCTGTGCCCCCCCTTCCCACACACACACACACACACTGACCGTAATGCACTCACCCACACAATAACTACCTCAGCTGTTGGCACAGAAAGACTGGTACACCAACAGTAATACATCTGCTGCTGTATGTCTCTGCACTTTATTGCAACCATTTGCACAAATGCCATATCTGCTGCTGTCTGTCATTGCAATACTGATCATGTGCAGTCCTATCTGTCACTGTCTGCACCTACACTACTGCATCGAACTTGGTACTATGAGTATTACTGCTCTACTTTTCTGTATATAAGATTGCTGGGTCTCATCCTTTATCGTTTCTTTATCTGCACTATGGGAGGTCTGGGTCTATCTTTTGTCGCCATTTGCACTACGGGTAGCATTACTGTACATAGACTGCTGTTGTTTTTCCAGCCTTATTCCTTTTTTTTTTGTGTTGTGTACACCTGTGAAGAGAGACAGAAACGCCATTTCAATTCTCCTGTATGTCCTGTACGTATTGTAGTATTGACAAATAAAATCTTTGAATCTCTCTTTTGAATTTTTTTCATTGCATTTTTAACCAAATTTTGTTGGATTGTTTGCCTCTTTTAGTTTAATGGGTTTACCTAATTCCACCAAACTGTGTGGAAGTGTTTCAGAGAAGGCTTCTGCAAAGACACTTGCTGCATTTGCAAAACTTTGTCTATTTTTATGTTGCTTTTCTTCTTATTTTTGTGTATGCTGACAGGCTTGGTAACACTTTATAAACAGCCTGTGAAGTACTATGAACTTACTGTATGTAATGGTGTAAAACAGTGTAATGTTCAGGGCAGAACATGGCAACAACCCCTTTTTCCGCCATAAAAGTACCCCATTGTACCATGCACTTACCATGTAATTAGTTATCCTTTAGTCACCACATAAAACCTGTGGTTTCTTTGCCTCAGTAATAGGTCAGCAAAAATATAAATAATCTTATGCACAAGTTTCCCAAAATTGCCCATTACTTACTGGGTTCTTATTCTGTTATTTCCCCCAAATTATACAGCCCAGAACCCAGTAACTACCTGGTGATTTTAGGGTACTTACACATAGGATAGAACAATTTAACTTGTCTGAAACATGGAAACTGTAGAGTTCTTATGTGGTAACTACAGGGTACCTATCTAACTTGCATAAGTACATGGTAACAACAAGGCATTTTTATGGTAAAAACAGGAGTTGTTACCCTGAAATTACCCTGTACATACACTGTTTTATGCCAGCACCTAACATCAAAAGTGCACAATAATCCCAGAGTACTTCATGGGCTGTCTAACAAAGTGTTACCCACATGCTCTTCAGCGTTCTGTAGATACAAGGTTCTATGTGCGGATCGGTTTGGCCAAAATCTCTGGGTTTTGCCAGAGGGAAGAGTTGATGGCAAACCTACCAAAAGACAATAGTGCAAAGCTCATCCAGAGAAGCACACAATGTGTATACACAGTATCCAACATAATAGAGGACAGCGTCCTCAGTCAAATCAGAAATCAGTGAGAGAATGACAAGAAACCGCAGAACGCACAAGTTTGTAGTGTTAGTATTTTTCCCAACAGGACTGAAGAATAGATTCTGCTGAGATGTGATGGGGGGCGGGGTGGTGCTTTTCGCTCTGTGGGAGAGAAGGAATTAATGTGTGGGTTTTTTTTTTTTTTTTTTTTTTACAGCATTCTTATTACTGAGATTGCTTTAAGTGTTTTTTGGGGTTTTTTTTGTATGCCAGCTTTCACTATTGATACATGTGGCAATATTTAGGCGGCTGATCCTGTAGAACATTATATACTAATTTAAAGTCTGATATGGTTATCTAATGGTTTTGAGGCTGAATTGCTCAGGGATGTGTGCAGCATTGAATACCAAGTTAGCGGCCCTGAGTCAAACCCTGCAGCACCCATTTGTCCCACGTCACTTTGCGAGATAAAATCAAACATTGGGCAAAACTAGATATACAAAAGGAAATCCTCACATCACCATTACTCAGGAACTGGTGTTCCTCCCTACAAAGTACTGGATGAAAAATCAAACACGAGACGTGATAAAGAAAAGCTGATACATATTTCAAGAGCATACAAGGTGTTAAGTTGGCTTTTAGCTCTTCAGCTTTTTAAAGACGACCATTCTCAACTTTTAAAAGGAGGATGTCTCCACTCCCATGAGATAAAGTTGCTACTTCCTTTTCTTTCATTTCCCCCCCCGTTTTAACCTTGTTTCCCAGTATCCCTTAGATTTAGCTAAAAGCTTTACTAGAAGCAGGAACATGCTGTGTGCAGTGTACTCGTATCACAAATACAGTATGTCATGTGCAGGATCCATGCTATGTGACATCCAGCAAAAGCTAAGCTCCCTGACAGGGCCATCTGTCCCCCACAAAAGCATTACGATCACACATCTACTCAGGCCACTAATACATTGTGAGCATTCCTTATTTTAACCTCAGTGTATATTCCAGTGTAATAAGCATTACTTACAAAATCAGTCAGGTAAAAGATGCAGTCTTTCACAAGAACTGCTAACCACAATGACTTGTTAACAATATTTCAAGCTTAAAGCTTAAAGGAGTTCACTGAGAGTTTATTGAAAGATCACTTTCCTTTGGTGATCGTTGAAAGATTATTTTGGACTGTCAAACCAATGTCTCAACTGTGGCAACCGTGGAGATCACTTGAAGATCATTGAGAGAGCTTGGCGATCGCTGAGAGATCACTGAAAGATCTTTAAGAGATTTGGCCATTTTTTCATCTTTTAATGACATCTCAATGATCTCCACTCCTTGATCTTCTCTTTCTTTGTGTAAAGGGGGTAGAAGAGTACGAGAAACCTCTCAAATGTATACAGCGGGGAAAATAAGTATTAAACTGTCAATATTTTTCTCACTAAACATATTTCTGATGGAGCCACTGACCTGAGATTTTCACCAGATATCAGTAACAACCCAAGTAATCCATGCATACAAGGAAATCAAGGCAGCTGTGTTCACAAAACAAGTTATATTTAATAAAGTGGAATGACACAGGGAATAAGTATTGAATATACTTGGTGAAATTCATTTAATATTTAGTAGAAAAGCCTTTGTTCATAACAACAGCTTCCAGACACCTCCTGTATGGAGAAACTAGGCGCAGGCATTGCTCAGAAGGGATTTTAGCCTATTCTTCCACACAAAATGTCTTCAAATCTTGAAGGTTCTGTGGGTGTCTTCTATGAACTCTGATCTTCAGTTCATTCCATAGATTTTCAATTGGATTAAGGTCAGGTGACTGATTGAGCCATTCTAGCAGCTTCATTTTCCTTCTCTGTAGCCAGTTGAAAGTTTCCTTGGCTGTGTGTTTGGGATCATTGTCTTTCTGAAATGTCCACCCTCGTTTCATCTTCAGAATCTTGGCAGATGGCAACAGGTTCTTACCAAGGATGTCTCTGTACATTTGTCCATTCATCTTTCCATCAATTATATGAAGTCTGCCTGTACCATGTGCTGAAAAACACCCCCATACCATGATGGGATGTGCAGTGCCATTTCTCCTCCAAACATGTGTGTTGTGTTATCCAAAAAGTTCCATTATGGGCTCATCTGACCAGACTATATTCTCCCATTATTTTACTGATGTGCCCAAATGTTGTGCAGCAAACTTTAAATGAGCTTCATGCTTTTTCTTCAGCAATGGAGTCTTGTGAGCGGGCATAGAGCCCATGTGGGTTGAATGCATTACTTATTGTTTTCTTTGAAACAGCAGTACCTGCTAACTCCAGGTCTTTCTGGAGCTCTCCACGAGTGGTCTTTGGCTGTTGGATAACTCTTTTGATAATTCTTTTGACTCCTCTGTCATAAATCTTGCAAGGAGCTCCTGGTCGTGGCCGGTTTATGGTAAAATGATGTTCTTTTCATTTCCGAATGATAGCTTTAACAGTGCTCACTGGAACATTCAGTAGTTTAGAAATGCACCTGTAACCAATGCCATCATTATGTTTTGCATCAAATAAGTTTACAAAGGTCTAGAGAGAGCTCTTTGCTTCTGTCCATCATGAGTTCTTTGTGGTGTGACAATCTGATATTCACAGACCTTTTTTTAAAGGCCATCAGTCAGGACTTAATCAGCTGAAATTAATTTGCACTGATGGGGGATGGGATGGCTTCCTAAATTCTGATGGATTTCAGCTGGTTTCTTGGCTTTCTATGCCTTTTTGCACCTCTTTTTATTCATGTGTTCAATACGTATTTGCTGGGTCATTCTACTTTATTAAATATAACTTGTTTTGTGAATACAGTTGCCTTGATTTCTTGGTATGTATGGATTACTTGGTTTCTTACTGATATCTGGTGAAAATCTCAGGTCAATGGCTTCATCAGAAATGTTTGATGTGAAAAATGTTGACGTATTCAATACTTATTTTCCCACTGTATATACCTCTTTGGTTGCCCAACAGATTTTCAGTGATCCCTCAGCAATCTCTCCTCGTTGCTAAGTGATCTCTCAAGGATCTTTGAAAGATCTCTATAGATTGCCATGAAAATTGTAAAACAATCTCTCAAACATTTACACAGAAACAGCTTTATCGAGGCTTTAGGAGATCGTTAAGAGATTGGGTCAATTTTGATCCGTCAGTGGTCACCCAATAATCTCCGTCTGTGTAAAGTTGCCTGTATCCCAATGGTATCTTTCAAACATACTTGAGGCAGAAAGGGTGACACTATGGAAGTCAGGTTATTTCGCACCTCAGACAGAGACAATGAATACACAGGGGAGAACAATGCCCAAGAAGGTGAGAGGGGGTTGAATGAAGTGTAGTGTAAATATCATGCTGTGTATGAGGAAGTGCCTTGAAGCTTGTGAAAGTGACTTGTTATATAGAGAAGAGTGCTTGCTGTAACCAGTCAGTCTGTTCTGTGCTTGTGCTTGTGAGATGTGAGTGTGTAATAAATCGTCTGACATGAAGCTGCCTCTTCATTTACACACTCCACACTGGTGACCCAAGACATATTATGGAATACGAGGCGAGAACCCCGGAGCCGGACCGGTCGGGAAGCCCCAGAGACGCAGCAGCCATTCCACAGACAGCCAGGACTGGAACCCCCAGCAACGCGTGTGCAGTTTCAGTCAAGCTACCGGATTTCTGGCAGCACAACCTGCGCTCTTGGTTCCACCACACCGAGGCCCAGTTCGCCCTCCGGGGAGTAACGGCAGACGACACCAGGTTCTACCATGTGGTAGCAGCGCTGGACTCCCGCACAGCCCAGCAGGTAGTGAGCCTGCTCAATCAGCCACCAGCCAGCAACAAATATGAGGCGTTCAAGGCTGCACTCACCCGGCGCTACACGCTCTCGGAATGTGAGAGAGCGGAGAGGCTCCTGGCGCGGACCGAGTTAGGAGATGGGTTGGCCGTAGACCTGATTGAGAAGATGCTGGCGTTAATGGGCACGGACAACGGGCACTTTCTGTTTGCCCACCTTTTCCTCCGGAACCTTCCAACAGTGGCGAGAGCGGTTCTGGCCAATTCGCCTTTGCTGGCCGCGCGTGACTACCGTGCGCTAGCCCAGGAGGCAGACCGAATCATCCTCACCACCAGGGCAATCACAGTCAACGCGGCAGCGGCGGAGCCCAGCAAGACGACCAGAGGAGGTGAGGAGCCACCGACGGTAGCAGCAGCGGGGGCCAAGGAGCGCCAGAGAGACGCGGTCTGTTTCTACCACCGCCGCTTCGGAGAGAACGCACGCAGATGTGCGCCACCGTGCCAATTCAAGCGCTCGGGAAAACGCCGAGGCCGGTGGTTGGTAGCAGCTGCGACCCTCGGTGAAGAGAACAAGCTGCTCTACTTGACAGACGCGCACTCGGGGAGGCGTTTCCTCGTGGATACCGGGGCCCAGAAGAGCTTCATCCTGCCGACCTACGCTGACCAGCTTGCAGGACATAGCAGCCCCGGGATGTTGGCAGCAAACAGCTTGGAAATTAAGACCTTTGGTGAGAGGACACTGATCTTATCTCTACACAGCCGTACATACGAGTGGACTTTTGTCATAGCAGCACTGAATTACCATATCCTGGGGGCCGATTTTCTGTGTGCACATGGTTTACTGGTTGATGTTGCTAACAGGCTTCTGGTTAATGCACTGTCCTTTGACTCTCTCCCCTGTATAGCTCGAGTGACCCAGCCAACAGCACAAGCCAACGTCACAGCTCCAGGCGGTAAGTTCCACGCACTGCTCACTCAGTTCCCAGCACTCACGGTCCCGACGTTTTCGGCGGCCATCGCTAAACACGGGGTGGAGCACTTTATCACCACCACCGGGCCACCTGTTTTTGCAAGACCTCGGCGCTTGGACGCAGCTAAACTGGCCATAGCGCACGAGGAGTTCGCCAACCTGGAAAGGTTGGGCATCATCAGGCATTCGAACAGCCCATGGGCATCCCTGCTACACATGGTCCCTAAGGCTGAGGGATCGTGACAACCGTGCGGTGATTTCCGCAGGTTGAACATTGCCACAGCACACGACTGCTACCCGATTCCCCACATACAGGATTTTTCCGTCCACCTCGCCGGAGCACGCCTTTTTTCCAAAATAGACCTGGTCCGCGGTTACCATCAAGTCCCAGTGCGCGCTGAGGACGTAACCAAAACAGCGGTAATAACTCCGTTCGGTTTATTCGAGTTCCTGCGCATGCCATTCGGGTTAAAAGGTGCGGCACAGACGTTCCAGCGCATGATGGATGCAGTGCTGCACGATCTCCCGTTCATGTTCGTCTACCTGGACGATATCCTGGTAGCCAGTGCGTCCGAAGACGAACACGAAACCCACCTCAGGATGGTTTTCCGGAGGTTGGAGGAGCACGGGTTAATAATCAACCCGGCGAAATGCCAGTTTGGCGTGACGGAGATTGATTTTTTGGGGCACCGCGTCTCTCCGGAAGGAGCGATCCCACTGCCTGACAAAGTGCGCGCCATGGCGGATTTTCCCCGGCCTCAGACGGTCAGGGCGCTGCAGGAATTTTTGGGGATGGTGAACTTTTATAACCGTTTCCTTCCCCGCGTGGCGCAGCTCATGCAACCATTGTACACAGCGCTCAAGAGACAGAAACCCGCGGATAGGGTCGAATGGACCCCGGAGCGAGAGCGGGCGTTCTCGGAGGTTAAATCAGCCCTGGCAAACGCCGCACTGCTGGCGCATCCGGACCCAGTGGCCCGGATAGCGCTTACCACCGACGCTTCAGACGTGGCCATAGGGGCTGTCGTAGAGCAGTGCATTGCTGGGGCTTGGCAGCCGCTCACTTTTTTCAGCAGAACTTTGCGCGACAGCGAACGTAAATACAGCGCGTTCGACAGGGAGTTGCTGGCTCTCCACCTGGCCATACGCCACTTCCAGTTCTGGCTGGAAGGGCGCAGCTTCACTGCGTTTGTGGATCACAAGCCACTAACGTTCGCGATGGCCAAGGTTTCAGAGCCGTGGTCGGGAAGGCAGTAGAGACAGCTGGCTGTGATCTCAGAGTTTACTACCGATATTCAGCATGTGTCGGGTAAACTGAATGTGGTGGTGGACTGCCTCTCGCGCGCCGTGGTGGCCCCAGTCTATGTGGGGATAGATTATGCAGCCATGGCCGCGGAGTAGATGAGCGATGCAGACGTGTGCGTGCTCCAGTCTGGACCAACAGGGTTAAGGCTGGAGAGCAGGGTGCTGCAAGACGGCATGCCCCCCCCTAATCTGCGATGTCTCCACGGGACGCCCGCGTCCGGTGGTCCCGGTCGCGTGGTGCCACCGCGTGTTTGTGTCGGTTCACACTCTGGGGCACCCAGGAGTGCGCGCGTCGGTCAAAATGGTGGGAGAGAAGTTTGTGTGGCCGAGCCTACGCAAACAAGTAAAAGAGTGGGCTGTAGCCTGCGTGGCGTGCCAACGAGCCAAGGTACACAGACACACGAAGGCTCCCTTGGAGCCATTTCGGGTACCGGCTAAGAGGTTCGACCACGTTCATGTGGACCTCGTGGGCCCCTCCCGCCATCACAGGGGTGCACGCACCTCCTGACAGTGATGGACCGCACCATGCGCTGGCCAGAAGCAGTCCCACTGGCGGCAACCACGTCCGCAGACGTAGCACGCGTTTTTTTAACAGCATGGGTGGCACGTTTTGGAGTCCCGTCGGACATTACGTCCGACATGGGGCCCTCAATTTGTTTCTGAACTCTGGTCCGCGATGGCCCGCAGCCTGGGTGTTACAATTCATCGCACAACCGCATACAACCCACAGACCAATGGGTTATGCAAGCGTTTTCATAGATCACTGAAAGCAGCACTCAGGGCTTCACTGACGGATGCAAATTGGGTGGACAGGTTACCGTGGGTTTTATTGGGGTTGCGCTCCGCGCCAAAAGAGGATCTGGAAGCTTCCCCGGCAGAGCTGGTTTTTGCACAGCCCCTACGGCTGCCCGGGGAATTTCTGCCAGATAATCCCGCGCCAGACAGCTGCCCGTCTCAGCTTTTGCAGCGTAGCGCAAACACAGGCACGCTGCCGGGCCCAGCCCACCTCTGTTTTCTGCGTGTTTTCGTGCCTAAAACTTTGAAGAATGCGGAGTTCGTGTTCGTCAGACACGATGCCCACCGCCCTCCATTGTACCCACCCTATGATGGACCGTTCAGAGTGTTGGAAACAGGGGATAAGCATTTTGTGCTAGACTTGGGGGGTAGACGGGAGAAAATTGGCATAGACAGACTCAAACCCGCCATTGTAGTGGCGGATGAGCAAGTGCTGTTGGCGAGGGCCCCTCGGCGTGGAAGACCCCCACGGAGAACTCCCCAGGGGAACGATTCATCAGAGCAGCCACAGGGACAGAGCGACCCCCCCCCCCCCCTCACCACGGCTCACCCGCAGTCGGACACACTCCCAGCAGCCCCCCACCGGCACAGCAGCACCACGGAGGCAGTAAACCCCAGTTACAGCAGATATGGGAGGAGACTGAAGCTGAAACAGCATGTGGACTGATATTCTATTGTTCTATCTAAGATGCTGGGGGGGCGGTATGGAAGTCAGGTTATTTCGCACCTCAGACAGAGACAATGAATACACAGGGGAGAACAATGCCCAAGAGGGTGAGAGGGGGTTGAATGAAGTGTAGTGTAAATATCATGCTGTGTATGAGGAAGTGCATTGAAGCTTGTGAAAGTGACTTGTTATATAGAGAGGAGTGCTTGCTGTAACCAGTCAGTCTGTTCTGTGCTTGTGAGATGTGAGTGTGTAATAAATCGTCTGACATGAAGCTGCCTCTTCATTTACACACTCCACAACACAACCCATAACATTTGCCATAATTACAGTACAACATTAGAATGTACATCCATTGGCGTACATTTAGCAATTGTCATCAGGCCACAAGGTCTTCTTTTACTAACTGACCAGTTTGAAGATATATTTTAGACTATTAAGTTTTACAGAAAGCTAAAACAAAATTACAATTTTCACCAGAGTTGTTCTACTTATGGCTTCAACAAGGATTGTCCTGTAGCAGTAAAAGGAACACTTCCTAGACTGCAGTGTTCTGCATGGATTGTAAATTCAGTACCTCACACTCTCGGACATACTTATCTGTGCATGTGCAGCAGTGTTGGGAGTAACGCGTTACTTTGTAATGCATTACTGTAATGCCACTTTTGCAGTACAGTGCTGTGTAATGAATTATTTTTTTAAAATTCAGTGATGTTAGTTACTGAAATTTGATCAGATGCATTACTCGTGACCCGTTTTATTAATACTAGTGCATTGCCCATCGAACACAAGTATTCCTGTCTGAAAGTATCCCAATTTGATTTTACAGGCGCAAATGTAGGCTGTGCTTGAAAGTGGAATACAGAGGTGTAGCCTATATGTAGGCAATCACACATATTAGACTTTGACAAATATAAAAGGGAGTAAATGGCACTAAGATTTATTTGATTGTGTGAATATTAATTACAGAATACCTAAATTCTGAAAATGAATGGGACATCCAATATTAGCGACTGTTTCGGATCCCTTGCTTATTTGTTTGTCAGATCACTTACTTGTGTGATCTTTTATCACTTATATTCATAATCGTGTATCTTGCACTTTGGGGAATGGGAGTTGTTCAGTCACCATCATAATTGTTTTAGTTTATGTCACTGTTCAGTGAGGGAGGTGCATTTTTGAGACAAAGGAGCCTCAAGCTCATGAACGGTCTGTGGCCTAATGCTGTAGAAAGTACTGTTTGTGTGTCTTCTGACCTGCACACATGTAAATATACTGTATACGTATATGAAGAATACAATGTCTTTGAATTCTTCTGACTTGTAAACATTGTGCATTTTTGAAACAAATCAACAGAAAAGTAATTTACGATAAGTGAGTATTGGAAATTAAACAATAAATAAATTATATTGTTTGTAGTTAGTGAAAATAATGTTTCACATACAGAAATGGGAATTTTTAAAGTTTATGATAAATTCGGCAATCAGACGGAGCAAAGAAATGAAGGAAAATAAAATAACTAAACCGAATATTATGGACTAATTAAACACATTAAACATTTATATGATTTACAGAATATACGCAAATCGTACCAATAAACAACGGCAGGAGTTTTTGACAAAGCGGCATAAATCAATGGACTCTGCTGTTGATTGGTGCTATTGGTAGCGTTTTTCAATAGGGCAGCACAAATAGACAGACCATTGGTCAGGCTGCTGCTTCTCATGGCATGTCCTATGTTGGATACACTTTGTCAGACCCCGGGTCTCCGCTGGCGTGCCTCATGTTCTCCACATATGCCGAATTATCCTTTAGACCTGCACAATAACGGCAATTTTATGGTATATTTTTTTTAAGCATTAAATCTTCATTATTATCTTTTTCTAGTCAAATTTGGCATTTTTCACTTCCTTTTTTTGTTCAGTGAGAGCTGTGGTGACTGGTCGTGATGCTGTGTATTATCCAATCAGCACGAAGTCAATCCGAAATCCCGCCCACACTTCCTGAAGCTAGGGCATGTGGAGACAGAGTGGTGACAGAGTGGTGGCTAAACTTTTATTGATTAAAGTTACATATTTTGACTGAACAACTCCATACTCGGGGATGTACACCCTCGTAACCTCAGCAAAACACATAAAATCTGAGGCCAGTCTGACGAACGGTTTGAGAAATATGTGAGGAACAGACACAGAGAGAGAGAGAGAGATCCCGTGCATTTATAGATAGATGGATAGATATTTTTAGCGCAAATAAATGAATATACAAACTGACCCTATAGCTGAGACTAGTAGTCAGTCGACACGACCTGTTGCAAAGAGCCCGAATCTTCACTGTTGAGTGGAGGAAAAGATGAAGCTACTTTGTTTTTGTGGAAAGAGATTATTTTTCCTTTGTTGTGGTTAAGGACAAAAGCATGTTGGTGGGCTGCAAGCTAAGTGCCAGTTGAGACATACTGCAATCTTCAGAAGTGCTTGAAAACAGCAACAAAGCTCTGACCAAGCTAGTGCTAGTAACTGAACAGCCACAGCTGGATGTAAAGTGGAAATACTCTTGTCTCAACACCCATGGCTGGATTTCAAGCACAGGTATGCATCTGGACAGTTTATGACTCAGCAAGAATTAAACCAACTGATTGCCAGATACGTCG
Organism: Pholidichthys leucotaenia; assembly: GCA_020510985.1. Lineage (NCBI taxonomy): Eukaryota > Metazoa > Chordata > Actinopteri > Cichliformes > Pholidichthyidae > Pholidichthys > Pholidichthys leucotaenia. The sequence goes on from CM035836.1 coordinate 455,948,355, forward strand.
TTACAGACTGAAGACATGATAGTCACTTTCCATCAGACAGCCGAGACTGTGAGCAACTGAAGTTAAAACACATTTACTTGCTACCTGGATAAAGATTATTCAAAAATGGATTTTGATCTCCAAAAGGAATTTGAGGGACTGGAGCATGTCTCTGTCACAGCAGACATTTGGAATGTGGATAATGGACATTTTCTTTGGGTCACTGCACATTGGACTAAATATCATAAAGGTAAGGTTGTAGCACCAGATTATTTAGCATCTCAGACAAGAGACAGTGGATAAGCATGGGAGAACAATGCTCAGGAGGTTCCTGGCGAGATAGCAGGAAGGAGTCAAGGACGTAGGGGGTTGAATGCAGTGTAATGCAAATGTCATATTGTGTGTGGGAAAATGCCATGAAACTTGGGAGGAGAGATTTGGGTAAAAGAAGAGTGCCTGCTTAAATGTGTCAGTCTGTTCTGTGCTTGAGAGATGTGAAATGTGTAATAAACTGTCTGCCATGAATCAGCCATGGCCGCGGAGAAGATTAGCGATGCAGACGTGCGCGCGCTCCAGTCTGGGCCAACAGGGTTAAGGCTGGAGAGCAGGGTGCTGCAAGATGGCGGCCCCCCCAGTCTGCGATGTCTCCACGGGACGCCCGCGTCCGGTGGTCCCGGTCGCGTGGCGCCGCCGTGTGTTTGAGTCAGTTCACACTCTGGCGCACCCAGGAGTGCGTGCGTCGGTCAAAATGGTGGGAGAGAAGTTTGTGTGGCCGAGCCTACGCAAACAAGTAAAAGAGTGGGCTGCAGCCTGCGTGGCGTGCCAACGAGCCAAGGTACACAGACACATGAAGGCTCCTTTGGAGCCGTTTCGGGTACCGGCTAAGAGGTTCGACCATGTTCACGTGGACCTCGTGGGCCTCCTCCCGCCATCACAGGGGTGCACGCATCTCCTGACAGTAGTGGACCGCACCACGCGCTGGCCAGAAGCAGTCCCACTGGCGGCAACCACGTCCGCAGACGTAGCACGCGCTTTTTTAACAGCATGGGTGACGCGTTTTGGAGTCCTGTCGGACATTACGTCCGACAGGGGCCCTCAATTTGTTTCCGAACTCTGGTCTGCGATGGCCCACAGCCTGGGTGTTACAATTCACCGCACAACCGCGTACAACCCACAGGCCAATGGTTTATGCGAGCGTTTTCATAGATCACTGAAAGCAGCGCTCAGGGCTTCACTGACGGATGCAAATTGGGTAGACAGGCTGCCGTGGGTTTTATTGGGGTTGCGCTCTGCGCCAAAAGAGGATCTGGAAGCTTCCCCGGCAGCGCTGGTTTTTGCGCAGCCCCTACGGCTGCCCGGGGAATTTCTGCCAGATAATCCCGCGCCAGACAGCTGCCCGTCTCAGCTTTTGCAGCGTAGCGCAAACACAGGCATGCTGCCGGGCCCTGCCCACCACTGTTTTCCGCGTGCTTTCGTGCCTAAAACTTTGAAGAGCGCGGAGTTTGTGTTCGTCAGACATGACGCCCACCGCCCTCCATTGCGCCCACCCTATGATGGACCGTTCAGAGTGTTGGAAACAGGGGATAAGCATTTTTTGCTAGACTTGGGGAGTAGGCGGGAAAAAATTGGCATAGACAGATTCAAACCCGCTTTCGTTGTGGCGGACGAGCAAGTGCTGTTGGCTAGGGCCCCTCAGCGTGGAAGACCCCCACGGAGAGCTCCCCAGGGAAACGATTCACCAGAGCAGCCACACGGACAGACCGAAGTGCCCCCCCCCCCCTCGTCACGGCCCACCCGCAGTCAGACACACTCCCAGCAGCCCCCCACCGGCACAGCAGCGCCACGGACAAACAAAACAAAAACCAAACAAACAAAAACCAAACAAACAGCAACTGCAACATGAACTATTTCAAATTCATTCATTTATGCTGCCAATGCTGAAACAAAAGCAGAATGGATTTTTGTTTCATAAGTTAAGTATCAGAAATAATTCTCTTTGAAATTGTGTTAACAATAATAACAATGAAAATATCAATCTTATTCAGCCCTTTCAATATAATGCTATACATTCAGATGTACATTCTGCTGGGGGTTTCTTCCTGTTAAAAGGGAGTTTTTCCTCTCCACTGTCACCAAGTGCTTGGTCACAGGGGATCACCTGATTGCTGGGGTCTTTCTGCAACTGTGGGGGTTCCCCCTACAGTTGATAGTGCTATGAGATGACTGTTGTTGTGAAATGGCGCTATATAAATAAAGTTGAATTGAATTGAATGTAAAGCAAAGTTCCAAGATACAAAATAACCGTACACTATAGGGGATTTGGACTACCTCTAAGCATGTTTGTTAAGATTTTAAAGCATTTTTTTTTGTTATATTTAGGTAATATTTGAAGGTGAATAATACTGCCCATACCTGAAAACATTTGGAGAGTTCTCCTTCAGTCTGGAAAGGTCTCGACCCACCATCGTGTTGCAATTGTCCGAACCAAAGCCCACAACATTCTGCCATGGAATATTGTGCAATCTAAAATAAATAAATAAATGGTGACGGTGAAGGAGAACGGTGACGTCCAGTCCCTCGATTTCCCTTTTCTTCAAGCTTTGTTTACTTCGCCGGTGGTGCGCTGCAAGAAGCCATTTTGAAACTCACAAAAACACTGCTTAGGTGCGCTTGTGGAGGATCGAAATAAGTGCAGGCGGACGCTGAGCGCACTGCCAGCCCTGTACGCTATGGGGGTCACACACGAGGTGCTCCTCCACACTCTCAATAATTTTTTTCCCGTATATTTTTCTTTTTGGCGTACAAAAATGGCAATACGCCCGTATTTGCTAAAATTGCATTTTCCCCGTATTAAAATACGGTGAAACCGTATCACTTGACAGGTATGCTATTGTTCTATCTAAGATGCTGGGGTGGGGAAGTGTAGCACCAGATTATTTAGCATCTCAGACAAGAGACAGTGGATAAGCATGGGAGAACAATGCTCAGGAGGTTCCTGGCGAGATAGCAGGAAGGAGTCAAGGATGTAGGGGGTTGAATGCAGTGTAATGCAAATGTCATGTTGTGTGTGGGAAAATGCCATGAAACTTGGGAGGAGAGATTTGGGTAAAAGAAGAGTGCCTGCTTAAACGTGTCAGTCTGTTCTGTGCTTGAGAGATGTGAAGTGTGTAATAAACTGTCTGCCATGAATCTGCCTCTTATTTCACACACTCCACAAGGTAAACATGGACAGCTTAATGCAGTGTTGTCATCTCTCACTCTTTTTCCCTCTCCCTCACTCCACAATGTCAGGATTGGGACATTGGCTGTGCCATGTCCTCATTTTCAGTTACGTGTTGGGGTTTTTGTTTTGGTTGGAACATGAACACAGCCCGTGTCTTCGCCCTTTGTTGTTTTAGACTATTTTTGTTATTTTCATGATTATTATGTTTCATATTGTTATTCCTGTCATGGTTTGGGATTTTGTTTGGACAGCATTTTTTGTTTATTTCTGAACCATACCCAGATTTGAGTGCCATGACGGAAAGGCCATCATTACACACAAACCCAATTTTTCACTCCAAAATGAGGAAATTACTGGCAATTTTGTGTTGATTTTCTTCAGATTTTTTCCACAGTAAGAGCTCTCAAGACAGGATAAAGCAGACTGAACATGTTCTAAAAGCTCTGTTTGAAACAGTCTGTTTTCAGCCTGACATTAATAAGCCAGTAATGTAATCCATTATCACAGAATTATCCATTATCTAAGAATTATCTTGCTATGTGTGCAAGATGAGTTAAGTATGCATTTAAAAGTAACGTGAAAGTTACTTTTCCAAGTAACTAATTACTTTAATCATGCAGTAATTGGTAAAGTAACTCAATTACTGGGCAGCGCAGTGGTGGAGTGGTTAGCACTGCGGCAGCACAGCAACTCACCCTTGGCTGGAGAATCCTGGGTTCGATCCCAGCCCCTGACCAACAGTGATCTGTGTGGAGTTTGTTGTTCTCCCCGTGTCTGCGTGGGTTTACTCCCGGGATTTCTCCGGTTTCTTCCCACATTCCAAAAACATGCAAGTTAGGTTAATTGGAGACTCTAAAGTGGCCCCAGGTGTGAATGGTGAAAGGGTTGGGCGCCGCACCAGTGGCTGCCTCATCCACTCATGTGGATGCCCTGTAATTTCCCCACTGTGGGACTAATAAAGGAATCGAAATTACTTTTGAAAAGAAGCAACTAGGAACTGTAATTAGTTACTATTTTTTAGTAACTTGCCCAACACTGATGTACAGTCGCTGCATGTTTCAGACTTGTTGGGTTGAATTTTACATGGGTATCATGGACATAGTGAGACATCGAAGTCAGATTTGATGGAGTGCACATTTATGCATGACAACAACCCATTCTATTGCTGACAGATTAATGGAAAGGGCTGCATGTCAAAAACAGGCCCTAGGGTAACTTTAATGCACCCCGACACTTTCCTGATGGGTTGAAGATCTCAGTTGCCATTTTTGCATCATACTGATTGTGCTTTATAGAGTCCAGCAGGACAATGAAGAAAGTCTCACTGGTTCTGTGACTGACAAGTTGCTCGTGTATGAGTGTACAGTTTCTCCTGCTTTCCTACCCTTTACTTGCCACATTTGGTTTTAAAACCGAACAAAAACTTGTAATTAATTGGCAGAGCGTAGCACTTTTTCCACCTGATCTTCCAGAGTGATAAAACCTGTTTAGAGTGATTTAGAAAGCATCACAGGTTTTGTATTGTCAAACTGGTTATATGATGAGTTGTTATATACAAGGAGAGCTTAAAATCTGTGGCATCATGATGGTGTAGTGGTTAGTACTAGGGGTGGGTTCAAAAGATCGATTCTCCGATTTGAATCCAGTCACGATTTTATGAGCCGATATCGATTCACAAAATCTGTGGATTGGTCTTTTAGTATAACCTGAGAGGTCCCTGGGCCGGCTGAACTCTAGCGTGATTCAACATCCATGTGAGAGCTCAACCGTGAGCGAGTGCAACACCATATTGCCCATCTGATGGCAAACAAACAAATGGCCCTGGCCTCATTGAGCCACTCGCAAGGCCCGCAAACTGAAGGTGGAACACCACGGAAACACCACAGATCTCAGAAACCATCCAGCAAGGCACCACCCAGACATGACACCAGCAACAACGCTTGACCAGCAGCAAACCGCACTGGAAAAGGCGTTCGCCATAAAGCCAGCACCCAAAAAAGCGACAGAGGCCGCCGCAAAGATGCATATTTGCACAGTGCCGCTGAAAATGAAGGCTTTCAAAGTTCCACAAACACGCTAGAACCACAACACGTCTCACTGACACGCAAGCACCCAGTGAAATGGTAATCCTGAACCTGCATGAGGGAGCAAAACACCACGCTGTAACCTCGCTGAAGCCGGCCGACCCAACGTGCAACAGCTGGACATCCAGAGCAATGGCCGACACCACCCCCCCCCCACACACACACACACTTACACCAAAAAAAGCACTGCCAGCACCCCGCCAAATCACAAGTCAGATAAAAAGTGCACCACTGCACCTGATCCTGGGTCAGATCCCAATGTGAGACTTTATGTATTTATTTAACCAAATTAGAATATTCCTGAGAATTTTTTCCCCTATGGAAGTAAAATATAGTAATTACTATAATGGTAATTTTCCCCAGTGAATTGAGATAGAATCAGATTGGAATTGGACTGACTCAGAACCTCAAGATTTGGAACAGAATCAATTCCAGAAATTGATGATTTCCACCTTCATCTGGACAATTTGACCTTAAATCAGCATCACGGTTAATTGACCCTTTCACGTTGGTTTTGGGTTATGGCAAACCCAATTGCATGGGCAGCCCGGTGCAACAGTGGCTAGCACTGTGGCAGCACAGTAAGAAGGTCATGGGCTCGATCCCACCCCCTGACCATCGGTGACCCTTCTGTATGGAGTTTGCATGTTCTCCCTGTGTCTACGTGGGTTTACTCCAGGTACTATGGTTTCCTCCCACAGGCCCAAAAAAAAACCAAAAAAAAAACATGCAAGTTAGGTTAAATGGAGACTCTAAAGTGGCCCTAGGTGTGAATGTACTGTGTGTGTGAATGGTGAAGGAATTGGCGCCGCACCGTGGATGCCCCGAATTTCCCCATTGCGGGACTAATAAAGGATTATAAAAACATAAAAAAAAATTAAAATTTATTTAAAAGTGTGACATCTGCAGTGCAGTAGTAAATGAGCATCATATAATAAAGAACAGGTCTATTGTCATTTCACCTACAAATTAAACAATGTCCAGTGCAGAAGTCAGTGTTTGTTTACATACTTCTTGTGGGTTTTTGGGCCACATGACTCACAGGCTGATTAGCTTGTTAGCTGTATAACCACCACACAGTGATTATAAGTCTCTTATTGGGTTCTATTTTGTCATCCTTTTCCATTGTAAAACAGTTGAGATGACATGGATAGCCATCAGAGGTAACCAATCAGTGACTTAGCTTCAGGCATCTACATGTTAATTTCTGCATACTTTGCTCACTTTTTCATCTTCAGGTGAAATATTCAGTCATCACGTGCTATGTAGACAGAGGCGACATTTATTTTCCTTGCCAGCCGTTTTATTTTTTCCATCTGTTTCTGAACAGCGCAAACTGAGCTGCTTCCAGGGTGTGGAGTTGTGTAACTCTGTGGGCACGTCTTAAAGAGGCAGAACATGAAAAGCCCTCTATACACATGCACACAACAGGGAAAGGGGGAAAAAAACCCCACCCAAAACCAGCATGAACAAGATTGTGTGGGTTTTACACCTCTAACATTGGTTTCGGTTTTATTTCAGTTAATCACTCAGCACTATTCCCAGCCCTAGTTAGTACTGCTCTGAACATCAACAATGTCTTGGATTCAAATGAGGCAGCTCGCCTTTCTGAGGCTTTGGGATGTTCTCTGTACATGTGTGGGTTGTCTCCAGGTACTCCTGCTTTCTCCCACAGTCCACAGACATGCTTGTTAGGTTAATTGGTTATTCTGTAGTTGTGAACAAAAGCATAGGGACTAGTGATCTGTTCAGGGTGTGCACTGAACATTGCTGGCATAAGCCGCAGCCCCCCGTGATCCTAAGCAGGATAAGAAGCTTAGAAAATGAATGAATGATTGAGTTAAAAAGCCATGTCGGTGTAACTTTTTCAGTACAAAGCAATAAGATGTTGATGAAGTGTGAAGAACAGGTTTTTTCTTTCTTTCAGGAGATTCAGATACAATTGACTGCAATACCCTGCACTACATTGCACAAGTTATTCAAGTTACTAAAATCTAATTTTCCCTGAACAAGTTAACCCACAAACAGAGCCATGATTCCCCGCTGCATCTTTAGACATTCAGCATGACAAGGACAGATGAGGGGGAAAAAATACAGATGCAATTTTGAAATATTACTTGGTGAGTTAGGGGGAATAATATGAGCAGTTTACATCCACGTTCCCATCAAATCTCTCTGTCACCCAGCAGCATCTCAATACCCTTATTATTTTGCATTCTTTCATAAAAAGCAATAAAGCCTACAAATCAGGACTGTGTCTGCTACGTTTGCTAGGAGTTGAACAAGGGGGACCAGAAAGGAAACAAACCAATTACAGACATTGATTCACTTCCAGGCTGCCTTATGGGCGCTTTAGCTTGCCGGTCAGGTTCCAGGTAATTCAGGGGATTGCATCCATCGCCGTGTTCTTCAGTTATCGCAGCCATCCCATCTCAGCCTCCACCAAAGCACCCGGTGAGACAGGAATATTAATAAGCAGCTGTGGCGTTGCAAGTATGGGCCCGTAGGATCTTACATAATCCAGAGTGACACCCCTTCCCTCTTTCTCCAGTGCGACCGCCCACCATTTCATGTTTTGCAATCTTCCCGTGTGTGGTGAACTGAATACAAAGACGTGTCACGGCACACCGCTTTTATACAACATGTCTTTCCAACACACTGAAACACAAATTGCCTCTATACACATTTGATTCATGTGCCACTCTATAATCATTCATAAGCAAGGTTTTTCTTGTTAGGATGCTATTAATTGTGAAGAGCCAAGCAGACCTCATCCTGTTTGATAGCAGAACACCAACGTTAGGAAAAAAAAAAAGGAAAAACTCGTGGCTGTTCACTTTCAGAAGCTGAAGGACAAGATCTGAAGGACATGAGACAAAAGAGAAGCTTAGGTGCCCACTGTGACCCACTTTACCCCAGCTCAAACACATTTGAGTGCACCATCTTGAAATTCTATACCCCCCCCCCCTCCATTTTTTTCAGACTCCATCTTCATCTTTCAGGCTTGTCCTCTCACCTCTTGACTTTTTCTTCTCTCTCCGTCCACCACCCCTCTCCCGCTGACTCTTCAATCATGAGCGTTTGGCTGCCAGTGGGATCAAGCCACTGTGAGATGTATGAGCGTGGAGAAAAATGGATGGCTAATTCAATCAAGCCTATTATTCCTGAGGCAGGGCCGTGTTATCAGCAGCACAGCAAAGGCGTTTTGATGCATTGCCTTCATGCCCAGCCACCCCCACTCCCACGGAACTCCAAGTTGTTCTGGTCCTTTGAGGAGGGGAGGGTGGCGGCGGCGGCTGGGCTGGTGGGCTAAGTTCAGAGAGCCACCGGGGACCAGGGAGGGCTTGTTTCAGCGGGACTAGACACAGTGGAGCGCCACAGGTGAGCTACTTTCTCAACAGTGAGAAGTCAAGTGTCAACTTCATGTGCAAGCAAAGACTGACTCACAGCAGTGTGCGGTGAAGATCACTGCAGTAAATAGCATCACACTGATGCTACATCTGTTAATACAGGCTAATTGTCTTTTAAAGACAACACAGGTATTATAAAAGGGCGCTGTGATGAATAAAATGTGCTTCAAACCTTTTTTGTTTTTTGCAAAATGTGACAAGTTGCAAGACAAACTAATTTGTTCATGAGAGAAATGCAGCAATAGCAGCATTTGCAGATACTGCAGCTTCCATGTTAAAGACGGAAAGTTAAAGACAGAAGAAGACAGATAATACAGAATAATTATAATAGATTTTAGACAGTTTGCATGCATTCCTTTATTCATTTTTTTAAAGTGTTACACTTAAAATCAATATATTTAACTAAAGTGAACTGCTCAAATGAACAGCTGTTATGTTAGGATTAAACTTAGGCCTTTAATGTAAATTAAGATATGATTGAATAAAGTCATCTCTGATTCAAGGTTCAAGGTTTCTGGAGCAAGGTAGTTTAAAGCAGTGGTCCCCAACCTCCTGTCCCTGGAACGTTCAGGTTTCCATGGGAAATTATGTAATTTCACTTCTTATTTAGTCCAAAAAATTGCAATAGATTTGCCATTGTTGTGCATGTGTTCTGTAGGCACTCATGCACCAAAGTGCAATGTTTTGGACCAATTAAGAAGGGAAATTGCAAAATTTCCCAGGGAAACCTGAACATTCCAGGGAGCAGAGGTTGGGGACCACTGGCTTAAAGAAAGCCTGACTAAGTTGAATGAGCTTCATAGTACAACCCTTGTGTGGTCCTTTGAGTAGCAGGTCTTTCTTCAGATCTTAAGTAGAGCTCCCAACTGGCTAACTTCTGTCATCCTGATAAAATATAAAACAAACACTTCTGTAACCTCTTTACCTTCAAAGTGTTGTTGATTTGAAGTCACTATGCACACACTGAAAACCACCTGATGAAAATACAGCATTATTGCCATATTTTGCATGACAATCAACTCTGTCCATGCAGATGGTTGGCTTTAGGTGAATGGGGGGACTTTTACTTTTAAAAAAATTTACCCCAAAACTGCATATGCAGGCTGTTTATTAAAGATTTCCCCTGGCTCACTTCAGGTTATTGTAGGAGACTTAAATTTTCCATGTATAATAATACATATTTCTATAGGTTATGTGGTAATTTGCAGCTCTGAACTCGTAAGAGTTTCTCTTTTACAGGTGCTAAGGTGGAGTAAAGTGTGATTCTAGAGCCAGTTGAATGCAGAGGGGTCATCAGGTTCCTGTACTTGAGAGGCCACACACCATTGGAGGTGTTTTATGAGATGGAAGAGACTATGATGTAGTCGAGCACCAGAATCGACAGTTCAAGTGTGGTCAGACAATAATGGAAACGGCACCTGTTTTGGATTATCGCCACATAACCGTTTGCCACCATGATGTCAAAATCAGTGTGGGATATGAAAGTCATCCATGACCATTCGCACATACAGAAGTTGCCTCCACGATGGATTCCCTGGTTGCTCACACCTTTTCAGAAGCAGGAATGAGTCACATGCTGCCAGGATCTTTTGGCCATATGCCAAGAAAACCAGGAGGACTTCTTCAAAAGGCCAATCCTGCAAGACAAAACATGAGTCCATCACTATGGTCCAGAGGCTAAAGCCCAGTTGAAGCAATGGAAGCATTATGACTCACCTCCTCCATAGAAGGAAGGAGTAAGGTCATGCTCACAGTGTTTTGGGACCACCTCGGAGTATTGGTGATGGATTTCCTTGCAAAGGGTACCACAATTACCAGGACTTACTAAGCTTCACTGCTGCAGAAATGGCAGGAGGCCATCAAAACCAAAACCAGGCACCATCTGACTTCCACCTCTTTCCAACGATCAAGTCAGTTTTGATGGGCAAGCACTTCCAAGGTGATGAAATGCTGATTTTCGAGTTTAGCTCGTGGCTCCTCATGCAACCTGCAGACTTCTACAGGTGAGGTCTCCACAGCTGCATAAAGCAATGGGAGAATGTGTGCCCCTTGATGGAAGCGGTGTTGAAAAATACTAATAACTGTGCCCAGTTTCGTTCCTCTCAGTCCATGGGAAATGAGTCGGGGAAATCTTTAATGAACAGCCCTCACAGCTGCCATGACTTTGGTTTACAAGGTCCTGTTATGAATAAACACTCTAACTGATCACTTGTGCCATCTTGCCAGGTTGAAACTTATGAGAGCGCATGATCCAGTTAAAAACTGGTCACTCTAGTAGCTCGTCAAGCAGGTCAGCCTACCTGGTTTGTTGACTGAAATAGGCAGCAATGATTTCTGTATGCATGACTCAATAATTTTGAAGGGTGGCAGAAACCAAAACAGAGCTAAAAGGCGAGTGAAAATTACTTGTGCATTTATATGATTTCAGTGAGCACTTTAAATCAGCGGTTATGTTGCTCAGTGAAATAATTTTTACAAACACATTAACTGTATTCAGTTGTGACACAGATTATGAATTGAAACACTTGCATCACATACAGAAATGCAAAAATGCTCCCATTGAAATGGTTCACTGATGTTACGTGATACAAATATGGAAGAAAATACTATTTATTAGGAACTAATAGGACACATTTATATAACTACACTATTCCATAACACTAAAAATGCTTGCATCATTAAAATATCAGACATATTTGATATTTGTTGACACATTACAGTTTTTTTCTCCATTATTCAGGCTTGCTACTGCCAGCTGAGACTTGGGAGTCTTCTCCTCTTGCAGCTCACAAGAGACACTGGTCTTTGCTCTCTTGTACACTGCTCATTTATGTGTAAAAATATGCAACCCCTATGACTTTATATTAACAGATATAATGTGTTGGTCACTGGCTCAACATCAGGGTCAAATTTGTCAAAACAAAGGATTTATATGTGAATTCATCATCCACGAGAGCACTTAACTCAAATTGTTGAGCCGTTTATTATCAGAGTACTTGGAATCAAGTATGCTGTCTATAAAAACAATTGTTTGGTCTTGATTTTGGAAATTACTTTCTCTGCTTAAGGTGCCTCATGCAATATTTAGGCTGCATTCACACCAGGATAGTCCGGGGGTCTCGGTTCGATTGAGCGGAGAATGCTGAGAATTTTCACACCTTCGTTTGGTATGGTTTGCATTCACACTGCAGCGTGTGGCATATTGGAACACCACCATACACGTCACGGACGTGGGGATGTATGCACGATGTGCCGTCATCACGCCGGGACTATATTAAGGGACTAACGGCAGGAGACTGTCTCTTTTTTTTTTTTTTTTGTCAAATACATTTTATTGAAAATCTAATATTGTATATACATTTCATAATAAAGCACATCTTTTTTTCCATTATTTTTCAAAATAACAAATAAAAAAAGGGAAAAAAACCCCACAAAAAAGGCTCTTAACACCCCTCAACCCACCCACCCCACTCTTTCTGCAAACAAAGCATAATGTATGACAGCTGTTGTGATGAACATTAATAAGGCAAACAGGATAAATGGTACGCTAGTTACATTGCATAGGCAATACAGAGGATTAATGAATTAAAAGTTGTCTTTTAGATAACAGGCGGGGGGGTAACCAGATCGTATCAAACTGGGACTCTTTATTTTTTAAGAAGAATCTAATTTTTTCCAGATGGAGTGTATCAGCTAATGCCTTAAGCCAGAGCTTAAAGGTAGGAGCTTCCTTCTTTTTCCAGAACATCAGAATCAGTTTTTTAGCTGCAATCAAACTATAAGAAAGGAGTTGGTTTTGTGTTTTCTGTAACGTAGATATATTATCAGATACTCCAAACGTGATTAAGATGGGGTCTGGTTCAATTTTAATCTGGAGAATTTCTGATAAGGCATCAAAAATTTTTGTCCAATATCTTGTTAATTTGGGGCACAGAACAAAGAAGTGAACGAGGTTCGCCTCTGCTGCTGAGCATTTATCACATTGTGAAGAGACGTCTGGAAAAATTTTGTGGAGCTTGGATTTAGAATAGTGTATGTGAAGGACACAAAACTGAATCAAACAGTGCCGAACATTTAAAGAGCAGGTACCGATGTCTTCAAGACTCTGATCCCAGAGTTCATCAGTGATTTGTGTCCCCAGCTCATTTTCCCAATCGTTTTTAATTTTGGACATTGAGACAGGGTTGATGGATTGTAAGGCGCCATGAAAATGTGATATTTTTCGATCAGAACCTGTGTTTTGAAGAAGGCACTTGTCTAGGACTGTAGCTGATACACTTTCAGAGGAAGATATGTAGGTACGCACATAATTTCTAATTTGTAGTAACCTAAAAAAAATTACTCACTGGTAATTCATACATTTCTTGTAGCTGTTCAAATGAAGCTAAGGTACCATTCAGGTGAAGATCACCGATAGTGTGAATACCCAGGTCTCTCCATTGTAGAAATCCATTGTCAGACTGAGATGGTGGGAAAGATGGATTCTCAGCAATGGGAAGCAGAAAGGAGAGTGGTTTAACCCTGAAAAGCATCTGAATTTGTTTCCAGATTCTGATCGTGCAATTTATAACAACATTTTCCATCCATCCATCCATCCATCTTCTACCGCTTTTCCGGAGGTCCGGGTCACAGAGGCAGCAGTTCAAGCAGAGAAGCCCAGACTTCCCTTTCCCCAGCCACCTGCTCCAGCTCTTTAGAGAGGATACCAAGGCGTTCCCAGACCAGCTGGAGACATAGTCTCTCCACCGAGTCCTGGGTCTGCCCTGGGGTCTCCTCCCAGTGGGACGTGCCCGAAACACCTCAAGTGGGAGGCGTCCAGGAGGCATCTTAATCAGATGCCCATACCACCTCAACTGACTCCTTTCAATGTGGAGTAGCAGCGGTTCTACTCTGAGCCTCTCCTGGATGACTGAGCTCCTCACCCTATCTATCTCTGAGGGTGAGTCCAGCAATCCTACGGAGAAAGCTCATTTCAGCCGCTTGTATCTGTGATCTCATTCTTTCGGTCATTACCCAAAGCTCGTGATCATAGGTGAGAGTAGGAACGTAGATTGACTGGTAAATCGACAGCTTTACCTTAGAACTCAGCTCCCTCTTCACCACAACAGACCGTTACAATGTCTGCATCACTGCAGATGCTGCTCCGATCCGTCTGTCAATCTCTTGCTCCATTCTCCCCTCACTCGTGAATAAGACCCCAAGATACTTAAACTCCTCCACTTGGGGCAGGAGCCTGTCCCCAACCCAGACAGGACAATCCACCTTTTTCCAGCTGAGGACCATGGACTCGGACTTGGAGGTGCTGATTCTCATCCCATCTGCTTCACACTCAGTGGCAAACCGTCCCAGCAAGAGCTGTAGGTCATTGCTGGATGAAGCCAAAAGGACAACATCATCTGCAAACAACAGAGATGAGATCCTGTGGTCACCAAGCATGACACCCTCCATTCCCTGGCTGCGCCTAGAAATCCTGTCCATAAAAATTATGAACAGGATCGGTGACAAAGGGCAGCCCTGGCGGAGTCCAACTCTCACTGGGAATGAGTCCGACCGAGTGTTGGCAATACGAACCAAACTCTCACAACGGTCATACAGAGACTGAATAGCTCGTAACAACAAGCCCGATACCCCATACTCCCGAAGCACCCCCCACAAAAAACCACGAGGGACGCGGTCAAATACCTTCTCCAAGTCCACAAAACACATGTAAACTGGTTGGGCAAACTCCCACGAACCCTCGAGAATTCTCGAAAGGGTAAAGAGCTGGTCCGATGTGCCACGGCCAGGACGAAGACCGCATTGCACATTGCATTTCGTACAGAGGGAGCTGAGGAGGAAGATCAGAGAAGGCAAGGACAGCTTCAGGAAGAAGATGGAGGACAAGCTGCAACAGAGCGACATCAGCGGGGTCTGGAGAAACCTTAAAACCATCTCTGGGCTCCAGAATACCTCGTCCCAGGCCACGGGGGGCAGGAAATGGGCGAACAATCTGAACCTGTTTTTTAATAGGTTTGACCAACCGCCCCCCCCCCCACCGACTGCACACCAACCACTGCTGCCTCTAAAGTCATCGAGCCCTGCTGTCCACACCCCACTCCACCAACTCCCCCCCAACTCCCATCACACAGCCCCCCAACCTGACCCTCACTAAGACCCAGGTGAGGACGGAGCTGAGGAAGATCAAGGCGAGGAAGGCCTCGGGACCGGACGGCATCAGCACGAAGCTCCTCAAGTCCTGCGCAGACCAGCTGTGTGGGATTGTGGAGCACACCTTCAACCTGAGCCTGAAGCTGGGGAGGGTACCACAGCTGTGGAAAACATCTTGTGTGGTACCTGTACCAAAGACTTCCCACCCCAAAGACCTGAACAGCTACAGACCAGTGGCCCTAACGTCTCACATGATGAAGACCCTGGAGAGACTGCTCCTTGCTCACCTCCGCCCCCTGGTGGGACCAGCAATGGATCCACTCCAGTTCACCTACCAGCATGGCATTGGGGTGGAGGATGCAGTGATCTTCCTCCTTCACCGTTCCCTGTCCCACCTGTACCACCAGACTGATCAACAGCTTCCTCCCACAAGCTGTCAGGATGCTGAACAGCTGACCCGGAATCTCTCATACACACTACTGCACCTATGGACATTTTGTATATTATAGTTAGTTATTCTTTTTCCCCAAGTATGTCTCAGGGATGTGTGAATGGATGGGGGGGTGGGGGTGGGGTGGGGGGTGGAGCTATGTGGGAGTGTGTCTTAATCATGCTGCTTCTTATATGGATGCCGAGAGAAACGCAATTTCATCTTGCCTGCACTACAGTTGTATGTACAGCAATATGACAATAAAGTTTGATTTGATTTGATTTGATTTGAGAAGCCCGGGAATGCGGTGAGGATCATGTTCTTTGACTTCTCCAGTGCTTTCAACACCATCCAACCGATAATCCTGAAGGACAAGCTGCTGTGCGCAGGAGTGGACCAGCACCTGTCATCATGGATCCTGGACTACCTCACTAACCAGCCACAGTTTGTGAGAACCTGGGATTGTGTGTCCGACACGATCATCGGCAGCACGGGGGCCCCCCAGGGAACGGTTTTGGCTCCCTTCCTGTTCACCCTTTATACTGCGGACTTCTCAATTCAATTCAATTTCAATTCAACTTTATTTATATCGCGCCATTTCACAACAACAGTCATCTCATAGCACTATCAACTGTAGGGGGAACCCCCACAGTTGCAGAAAGACCCCAGCAAGCAGGCGATCCCCTGTGAGCAAGCACTTGGCGACGGTGGAGAGGAAAAACTCCCTTTTAACAGGAAGAAACCTCCAGCAGAACCAGGCTCAGGGAGGGGCAGTCATCTGCTGCGACTGGCTGGGGGGTGAGGGGATAGAGAAGATGAAAAGAACAGACATGTAGAGAGCAAACAGCACGATGGGGACTCAATCTATGGGAGAGAACAAACAAATGTTAATGACCAGCAAAAAAAATATTTCATTGAGAGTGAGGAAAGGAGTGAGGCCCAGTGCATTACTGGAGGTCCCCCGGCTGACTAAACCTATTAGCAGCATAACTAAGGGAGGGTTCAGAAACACATGATCCCTCCCTAATTGTAGGCTATATCAAAAAGGTAGGTTTTAGCCCTATTCTTAAAAACAGAGATCGAGTCTGACTCCCGAATCCAGATTGGCAGCTGGTTCCACAGGAGAGGAGCTCTCTTCTCCCACAACACAACACACTGCCATCTACAGAAGTTCTTTGATGACTCTACGATTGTCGGCCTCATCTCCAATGGAGATGAAGCTGAGTACAGAGGACTTATCCAGGACTTCGTGGACTGTTGCCATCGTTACTGCCTCCAGATCAACGCGAGGAAAACTAAGGAGCTGGTGGTGGACTGTCGCAGGCAAGGACAACCCCTCACAGCACCAGTAAACAAACAGGGAACAGACATTGAGATGGTGACATCCTACAAGTACCTGGGTGTTCATCTGAACAATAAACTAGACTGGTCACACAATACCGATGCACTCTACTAGAAGGGACAGCGCAGGCTGTTCCTACTGAGGAGGCTCAGGTCTTTTGGTGTACAAGGGGTCCTCTTGAAGACATTCTATGACACGGTGGTGGCATCAGCCATCACTTTTGGAGTGGTTTGCTGGGGCAACGGCATTATAACAGCCGATAGGAAGAGACTGAACAAACTAATCAAGAAAGCTAGCTCTGTCCTGGGGCAACGCCTTGACCCAGTGGAGGAGATAGGAGAGAGAAGGATGGTGGCTAAACTGTCATCTCTGCTGGAGTCCGAGTCCCACCCTTTGCAGGACATACTGGACGCACTGAGAAGCTCATTTAGCAGTACTACATCATCCTAGATGCATGACCGAGAGGTCCTTCCTACCTACGGCTGTCAGACTGTATAACCTAAGCAGGGTTGCTCACAGAGATGGCAAAAAAAACCAAACAAAAAACGTGATGACCTAATAGTATTGAATGCAAAAGACGCAACAGACTTACACAATGGTCCCTTCCAGTATACAACTAGGACAATATCAGTCGCTATGGAGGGTGACAATATGTATGGGTACATATTCATACCATGAAGGGTAACTAAATAGACGGTTATGCTGTTTAGTCCATCTAGCTGCAATGCTCCGCACTGTGTATATATATTTTTATATTTATGTGTACATATGTATATTCACTGCTCTTATTTTCTTATCTTCTAAATTATTGCTCTGAGTGTTGCTGTCCCTGTGCTGTTGCAATCCTGGAATTTCCCCATTGTGGGACTAATAAAGGCTTATCTTATCTTATTGCTCCTCCTGAATCCGAGGTTTGACCAACGGCCGGAATCTCCTTTCCAGTACCTTGGCATAGGCCTTCCCAGGGAGGCTGAGGAGTGTGATCCCTCTAAAGTTGAAGCACACCCTCCGGTCCCCTTTTTTGAAGAGAGGACCCACCACCCCGGTTTGCCATGCCAAAGGCACTGCCCCCGACCTCCACGCAATGTTGCAGAGGCGTGTCAACCATGACAGCCCAACAACATCCAGGGCCTTGAGGTACTCAGGGCGAATCTCGTCCACCCCCAGGCCCGGCCACCAAGGAGATTTTTAACCACCTTGGCGACCTCAGCCCCTGTGATAGGCGAGTCATCCCCCTCATCCACAAACCCTGCTTCCTCTGTGGAAGGCGTATCAGTGGGATTGAGGAGATCCTCGAAGTATTCCTTCCACCGCCCAACGATATCCCCAGTCGAAGTCAACAGCGCCCCATCCGCACCATACACAGTGTGGACAGGGAGCTGCTTTCCCCTCCTGAACCGCTGGACAGTTTGCCAGAATCTCTTCGAGGCCGACCGAAAGTCTTGTTCCATGGACTCACTGAACTCCTCCCATACCCGAGTTTTTGCTTCAGCAACCACCCGAGCTGCACTCCGTTTGGCCTGCCGGTACACCTCAGCTGCTTTGGGAGTCCCACAAGCCAAGCAAGCCTGATAGGACTCCTTCTTCAGCTTAATGGCCCCCCTCACCACTGGTGTCCACCACTTGGTTCGGGGGTTGCCACCACGAGATGCACCGACCACCTTGCGGCCGCAGCTCTGGGCCGCCACTTCAACAACAGAGGTGGAGAACATGGCCCATTCAGACTCCATGTCTCCAGACTCCCTCGGAATGTGGTTGAAGTTCTTCCGGAGGTGGGAGTTGAAGACCTCCCAGACAGGGGCTTCAGCCAGACATTCCCAGCACACCCTCACTATACGTTTGGGTCTACCAGGTCTGAATGGCTTCCTCCCCTGCCATCAGATCCAACTCACCACCAGGTGGTGATCAGTTGACAGCTCTGCACCTTTCTTTACCCGAGTGTCCAAGACATACAGTCGCAGGTCTGATGACACGATAACAAAATCGATCATCAACCTGTGACCTAGGGTGTCCTGGTGCCAGGTGCACATATGGACACCCTTATGCTTGAGCATAGTGTTCGTTATGGACAAACTGTGGTTAGCACAGAAGTTCAATAACTGAACACCACTCGGGTTCAGATCGGGCAGGCCGTTCCTCCCAATCACCCCCCTCCAGGTTTCACTGTCGTTGCCATGTGCACATTGAAGTCCCCCAGTAGGACAATGGAGTCTCCAAGAGGAGCACCCTCCAGCGCCCCAGTCACAGACTCCAAAAGGGGTGGGTACTCTGGAACACCATTTGGTGCATAGGCACAAATGATGGTCAGGACCCATTTCCCAACCCGAAGGCGCAGGGAAGCAACCCTTTCATCCACCGGGGAAAACTCTAATATAGAAGCAGCAAGGTGGGGGGATACAAGAATACCCACCCCTGCTTGTCACCTCTCGCCCAGGGCAACTCCAGAAAAGACCAAGTTCCAGCCCCTCTCCAGGAGACTGGTTCCGGAACCGGAGCTGTGTGTTGAGGTGAGGCAGACTATATCTAGCCGGTATCTCTCAACCCTGTACACCAGCTCAGGCTCCTTCCCCACCAGAGAGGTGACATTCCACATTCCAAAAGTCAGTTTAGAAAGATTGGGATCAGTCCGCCAAGGTCTCCGCCTTTGACCACCACCTAATCCACATAGCACCAGACCCCCATGATCCCTCCTGCAGGTGGTGAGCCTACTGGAGTGTTCAACAACATTTTCACCATAAATAAACTTATTTAAAGTTACAGGAGACAGGATCACTGCCCCCAAACTGTATGGGCGACAATGCTCCCACTCCAACTGAGTTATTCAACCATTTTGAAACTATTTTAATGTTGAAGGCCCAGTAATAAAGACAAAAGTCGGGGAGAGCAAGTCCTCCCATCTGCCTGGGTTTACAAAGATGAGCCTTTTTAATCCTATGGTTTTTATCTCTGGTTTTTGTCTCTTCTGGCACTTCAGAGAGAGCAGACGCTTTCTTCCCCTCTCTCTCCTAATCCTCTCCCCTCTGATTCCAGCTTGCAATGTTGCGTTTGTGTCTGTGTTTAGTCGCTCTTCTTCTGCTGAATCTTAATCTAAACGGAAATTATGGATTTGGAAGCAGCTTAAATGTGCTATTGTCACCACTTTCAACAAGAACCGGGCCAAGGGGGAGCCCAAGAATTGGAACCTGCTGAGTGTATGATTTGACTGGAGATGCAGAAGACATCTTGGCTATGATCATAGGATTTCTATTTTTGGCTCTGGAGTTTCCTGGTGTTTCAGAAATTGAGGAAGGTGGAGAGCTGTTCAAAATGCGGATCCAGGCAAGCTCCTTCACCAATTCGACAAGTTGGGGAGTGCACGAGGCGGCATGGTGAACTGAATGGTCATTCAGATGGTGGAATACATCTTGAAGTCACCAGTGCTCTCCAGAGAATGTTAAAGTTTAAGCCTGTACATGGAAATTATGAAGCACAGAATTGCACGGGTGAGGAAAATTCTATTCTCTGAGTGCACTGTGCAGATTTGACCTTGTCTTTGGTGCCCTGTTTACATTTACATTCCTCCTCAATGAAGATAAGCGGAAGGAGCGGCTCTGCTAACCCAAACAATCGACACAATCGCTGTTGTTTCAACAGAGTGGACTCTCTCAAGGACAGTGCACCATGTGTCTTCAACTCGCCACCTGCAAGCAAGAGAGAGAGACTCTGGACTTGCTTATAGATTACATGATTAACATCCATCCACTGCCAGGAGGCGCCCTCTGCTGTTCACTAGCGATTGACACACCTACACTTGCATACAACATTACAGGACTGATACACACACTGATGTATAAACATACACTGACTCTCTCAACTCTTGTTTTGTGTGATCTATTGTCTGCTAATTTATATGTGCATTAGAGAGTTTTTTTCTAGGTAATCACAATTTTGGTCATATAATGAGCTTTACATAAGCTCATATAATGAGCTTTATTTTGATTAACAATGCTTTTTTCTCTCTGCCCATTGTGTTTCCCTACCCCCCCTTCCCCCCGCCCCCTCTTTACCCCCCACTGTATGACAGGCGCCTTGCATGGCTGCCGCGTCATTGGGTTGCGCTTATCTAGCGCGCCCAATGTCAAGTCAAATTCCTCGTATGTTTACTTGTGTTTCCTTGTAAACGTGCTTGGCAATAAAGTTCATTCTGATTCTGATTCTGATTCTGATTTAAAATAAAAGGTAAAATGACAGTCTAAATTTTGGTAAAAACACATGTAGACATTGGAAGAGATAGAATAACTGGGGAAGAAATATCATTTTAATTGCGTTAATCCTCCCAATTAATGAAATAGGGAGAGAGCTCCAAAACTGAATATTAGTCTTCAATTTGGCCACAAGAGGGGGATAGTTAGCTTTGAGAAGAGAAGTCTTTTGTTATCTGAATCCCAAGGTAAGTGAATACATGAGTAGAAATTTTAAATGGTAGATGTTGTATTTAGGATAAATCCACCAATCTAACAGGCATCAACTCACTCTTAGTCCAATTAATTCTGTAACCAGAAAAAGATCCAGATATATTTATTTTGTCTAGAATCGCAGGAAGACTGGACTGAGGTTTTGTAATAAACAGGACATCATCCGCGTAAAGGGAAATCTTATCAGACGTGTCTGACATATTAGCGCCATGAACATCAGAGTCCGTACGAATCGACTCAGCAAGAGGCTCAATGGCCAATGCGAGCAGAAGGGGTGCGAGGGGGCAGCCCTGCCTCGTACCCCTAAACAGACTAAAATGAGGGGATAGCATTCCAGTAATTAGTATCTGAGCTCAGGGGTGCTTGTACAAAAGTTTTATCCAGGTAATAAATTTATCACCTAGATTAAATTTGTCTAAAACGGCAAATAAATATGACCATTCTACTTGATCAAATGCCTTTTCAGCATCAAGAGAGACTACAACAAGGTTACTCAAGCTAGACTTGCAATGATACATTACATTAAAGAGACGTCCAAGGTTGGAAGCAGAGTTTCTGCCAGGAATAAATCCAGTTTGGTCCGGATGGACAAATCTGTCCATGTATTTATTAAGTCTATTTGCAAAAACTTTGGCTAATATTTTTTGATCCACATTGAGGAGAGAGATGGGCCTATATCCTCCAACTTCCTCTGGGTCTTTACCCTTTTTTGGGATAAGAGTAATTACAGCCTCGCTAAGTGTTTGTGGTAATAAATCATTTTTAAAAGCACAGGTGAACATACTGAGCATATCAGGTGTAAGCGGATAAATGAGTGACTTGTCCAGCTCGGTAGGAAGACCATCAGGTCCAGGGGTTTTACCATTTTTTTAAAGTACCTATTGTGTCCTTTAACTCCCTCAGAGTGATGTCCTTATTTAAAAAAATATAATCCTCATATTTCAGAGTGGGAAGCTTAATACTTCTCAAAAGAATTTCCATATGGTGGGGTCCTGCATTTGTTTTGGAGGAGTAGAGAGATTCGTAAAATTCTTTCAAACAGTTATTAATATCTCGAGTAGGTCCATTTTGTATTCTTTTAATTATTTACCTTTTGTTCTTATTAAAGACAAAAATAGAAAGATGTTTTACTTTCTTTATGTTTCGACTGTTCACTGCAGCCTTTGTGCTGCAGTGAACAGTCGAAACATGTAAAGGAGGTAAAAACATCTCCTTTCTATTTTTGTCTTTAATAAGAACAAAGGGTAAAAAAAAAAAAAAGTTAATATCTTTTGCCAAAGTGAAGCAGGCTCCTTGTTTGGACTTAATTTTATAAATGGTGCGATCATTTTCCAATTTGCGTAATTGTCTTACAAGCAATTTTTGTGGCTTTTCACCATATTCAAAGTGCTTCTGCTTTAAAAAAAATAAACAATTTAGAAATCCTGGCTGAAATAATCTGATTATATTGAATTCTCAACTCTATAATTTGCTTATACTTCTCTATGGAAGGGTGACGTGAATTCTCTTTATCCAATTGATGGATCTGCTCTTCCAACCTTAAAAGCTTTTCTCTGTTTAACTTGTTTCTACGCCCTACATAGGAAATTATACAACCCCTTAGATATGCCTTAAGAGTCTCCCACAGTAAACATGGGGAGATCTCTGGGGTGTCATTGGCTTCAAAAAATATTTTCATTTGTGTAAGAAGATAATCACAAAATTTAGGGTCATTAACAAGCTGAGGGTCCATCTTCCATAAGGGCCGAGAAGTTTTCAGGCCATTTAAGTTGAGCTTAAATATAAGCGGCCTATGATCTGAAATAAAAATATCACCATAACGAGGGTTATCAATACAAGCCATCATTTTAGAATCTATAAGAAAGTAATCAGTACGGGTACAGACATTGTGTACATGTGAGTGAAATGAATAGTCTCATTCAGAGGGATGGAAATATCTCCAAACATCAGTGTGTTGATACAGTTTAAATATATTTGTTCGTCCAGTCCTCTAGAGGGCGCTAGGCTCTGTAGTAGCTTTAAGCTTGCCAGTAGGTGACGAGAAGAAGAGACCTAGCATACTGAATGTCAACAGGAACACGAGTCTGCGTCGCTGTTCCTTCTAAAGCCATCCGTTCACTTCCAGCCCTTTGAGTGGCAATATGAGTAAGTTTAGTAGTTTATTGTGATGAGTAGATAAAGTATAATTGATTATTAGAATAAATTTGATAAGTTTTATAGACGCTAATCGGCGATGTGTTTGTGATAGCGAAGCCGTATCTGAGTTCGTGTGATGACGCTGTTTAGCTAGTGTTGATCTTTTAATGTACCGTTTGTGGATATTGTCTTTATTTTCTAGTCTCTAAGTGTTTCTTTGTGTCTGTGTTTTTCAGTTTCACACTTTTTTGCATTAAATCCTAGTCCAAAACGACACCTGCCTGTTCCTTGGAGGAAGTGATGCAAGAGAGAGTTTAGCTGGCTGTGAATCTCAATATACGACACGAGTCACATTGGGTGCAACAGTACAGTCAGATAGATTTGAATTATTAATATATGCATTTAAAAAGTCCCTTGTATTAGAGTGTGATGCCCGTTTTTTAGAGGAAGCATCCATATAAGGGTCCAACGTACAGCTGAAGTCTCCTCCAATTATAAGATTAGTTTGTGGTACATCTCTTATTAGGGAGAACACTTTCTTAAAAAAGCTGGATGATCAAAATTTGGACCATAAACATTCACTAACATTACTGGGATAGAGTGAAATTCCCCAGAAACAATAAGGTAGCGTCCCTCTAGGTGTTTAAAATGCCACACCCTTACGAATTAAAATAGCAACACCCCTTGCTTTGGTAGAGGAAGAAGAATGATACATTTGTCCGATCGAGCTGCTTTTTAACCTATTTTGGGAGCTGTTCTTTAAATGTGTTTCTTGAAGAAACATAACGTCTGAAGACAAGGATTTCAGATGGGCTAGTACTTTACCCCTTTTAACTGGATGATTCAGCCCCTTCACGTTCCAGTGACCAGGTATGGCCTCCTCGTCTGTTGTCATTGTCATGGCGCCCGCAGGGCCATCATCAGTCCCAGCTGCACGCAGACCTGCTGCCAGTCGTCAGCGGGCTTTAAGAGCCGGACCAGCCTGTGACTCAGCATGGAGCCGTCTGTCAAACTCCCAAGGACACGTCTCTCGTGTACAGCCACGTCCTGGCTCTTCCTCTAACCACGAGCAACGCGTTGCTGCACGTAAGCTTAATCTCCACTTACCTTGCCAAGTTCCTCTCCCCTGTGCACAGGTGGCTCTCCCTGGCCGCGGATTCTCTCTCCCCGGCGGTGGTTCAGTTCCACTCCAGCATCAGGGTAACTCACACTCCTCCCTGCACAGAGCCAGACGCTTTTTCCATGGCTGTCGCCCTCAAGGCAAACCGGAGCCCACCACCACCATCTGCAAAAGTAAGCGGCTGTCATTATTACGCCCTCAGCGCTGGTGCAGTGTTAATGTCTCTGCTTTGTCTCCATAGGGTTGCCAGGCCGAACGGCGTCCAGCTTTCCCCCAGCACGACTCCTGCACTTCACACACCACATTGTACATACACGCACTCACACACAAGACACGGGTTTTTAATAAAAGGATAATTGTAATTCCCTCGAGTCTGTCTTCTGTCCCCTGGGTCCAGAATTATGTCAGTACAGCTCTGTCAGAGTGACCCAGCGGACAGCGTGCTAGCACGCCGTTTGAACACCTTAGACGCTCGAGTGGAACAATTAGCATACCAGCAAAACGTTATGCTTACCCAGCTAACCCTAATTAACAGCCAGTTGGATCGTCTGGATGGACAGCGGACGTTCCTGCCGGCTTCCGGGGTCCCATCGGTCCCCGCTAGCTCCCCGCCTAGCCAGGCTAGTCAGGTTCCATTGGCCCACCTCACACCGGTGCCCACACCCGCACGCTTCGGCGGGAAGCTCGGGGAGGCCCGGGGGTTTATTCTTCAATGTGAGACGGTTTTCCAGCGAGTACCAGGGGACTTTCCCACGAATCACAGCAAAATAGGCTACATCGCTAACCTGCTAGAAGGTAGAGCGCTAGCCTGGGCCTATGCCGTTATAGCTAAGCCCAGTTATGCTAACTTAACATATCAGCGGTTTCTGGCCGATTTTCACAAGGTGTTTGATCACTCCGACCGGGATACTGTGCTTACCACTCGGTTGCTAAACCTTCGACAGGGCGGTAGGTCCGCTGCGGACTACGTGGTCGATTTCCGGGTGGTAGCCGCTGAGGTCGGGTGGGAGGATGCCTCGTTGTGCAGCATTTTTATACGTAGCCTAAGCCCCAGTCTCAGAGACGAACTAGCTAGGTTGGATAAACCAGAGAAACTTAACAAACCAATTTCTCTTACCATTAGTTTGGATAACAGGCTGAGGGAACGAGCAGCCGAGCGAAGAGCTTCCAGCCGCTCGAGCGCACAGTTTTTTCGTTTCTCACAGTCACCCCAGTTGGCCCTGCCCTCACCGGAAGTACTAGCAGGACAGGAGGATATGGTAATCGGGCGCTCCAAGATCCCGCCAGCTGAGAAACAGCGCCGTAGGGAATTAGGGCTGTGTTTGTATTGTGGAAGTAGTGCACACGAGGTGGAGAATTGCATGAGTCGGCCAAAAGAGGGGGTCGGTGGGTCACAGTAGGGGGACTCACGGACGCGTCTCAGTCAAAACCCCTCACCAGCTGCCTCGTGTCCATCAGATTTATTCACAAACACACTGAATACTCCACTCATGCACTGATTGACTTGGGGGCTGAGCAGAGTTTTATATCAGGAAACCTGGCAACCCGGTTAGGGCTCCCCTGTCATACTCTCCAGCCACCGCTCAAACTGATAGCCCTATCCAAAGCCCCTTTAACGACTGTCTCTCAGCAGAATGCTCCGGTGTCGGTGATCGTTTCTGGGAACCACCGAGAGGATATACGCTTTCTGGTGCTGCCCTCCTCCACGTCCCCGGTCATCCTGGGCTACCCCTGGCTGCGGCTGCATAATCCATCTTTTGACTGGCAGACAGGAAACATCACATCTTGGAGTTCGTTCTGCCTCAGTGCATGCCTGCCGTCCATGGCATGTGCCCCGTCGGTGTCTTTGGCCCCACACACCTCCCCCCCTCCAGATCTGTCCAAGGTGTCACTTGAATATCATGATCTGGGGGCAGTGTTCAGTAAGTCGCAGACGCTGTCACTTCCCCCCCACTGCCCCTACGACTGTGCTATTAATCTCTGGGCCGGTGCCCCGCTGCCGTCGAGCCATCTATACAGCCTGTCAGCTCCGGAGTGGGAGGCGATGGATACTTATATTAAGGAGTCGCTCAGCTCGGGTATCATCCGCCTGTCCTCTTCGGCGGTGGGGGCAGGATTCTTCTTCGTTGGCAAGAAGGATGGCTCCCTGCGGCCATGTATCGATTTCAGGGGTCTCAATGACATCACGGTGAAGGATAAGTACACCTTGCCCCTCATGGACACGGCGTTTGACTCCCTCCAGGGGGCCTCTTGGTTCACCAAGCTCGACCTCCGCAACGCTTACCATCTCATGAGGATCAAGGAGGGAGATGAGTGGAAGACGGGATTCCGGACCCCAAGCGGCCACTTTGAAAACCTGGTGATGCCGTTTGGGCTGACCAACGTGCCGGCTGTCTTCCAGCGCCTGATAAATGACGTTCTCCGGGATTTCCTGGGCACCTTTGTCTTTGTCTACCTGGACGACATCCTCATCTTCTCTCGGTCGTTAGAGGAGCACCGGGTGCACGTGAGATGGGCCCTCCAATGACTCCTGGAGAACAAACTGTTCTTGAAGGCCGAGAAATGCGAGTTCCACACTAACAAGACTTCATTTCTTGGCTTCATGATCTCCCACAACCAGGTTCTCCCCGACCCGGTCAAGGTCAAGGCAGTGGTGGATTGCCCCCCCCCCTTCGTCCAGGAAGCAACTCCAGCAGTTCCTGGGGTTTGCCAATTTTTATCGCCGCTTTGTGCCCAGGTATAGCATGGTGACCCGCCCTCTGACCTATCTCACGTCCCCGAAGGTTCCCTTCCACTGGACGGAAGAGGCTGCAGCAGTGTTCGGCACCCTCAAGAGGGAGTTCTCGTCGTCCCACGTCCTCATGCAGGTGGACCCGGCCCTCCAGTGCTTTGTCGAGGTGGATGCATCGGACTCCGGGGTGGGGGCAGTGCTCTCCCAGCGCTCTCCGATAGATGGGGTGGTCCGCCCCTGTGCCTTCTTCTCGCACCGTCTGTCTCCAGCGGAGAGAAATTACAGCATCGACAATAGGGAGCTCCTGGCGGTGAAGCTCGCGTTGGAGGAGTGGCACCACTGGTTGGAGGGAGCTGCCCAGCCTTTTGTAGTTTGGACCAACCACAAAAACTTGGAATATCTGAGGACTGCTAAGCGGTTGAACTCCCGACAGGCCCGCTGGTCCCTGTTCTTTGGTCGGTTTGACTTCACGATCACCTACCGCCCCAGGAACAAGAACGCAAAACCGGACGCCCTCTCCAGGCAATTCTCGGCAGAGGTATCTGAAGACCGGGAACAGACCATCCTTCCCCCATCCTGTGACGTTGGCGCCCTCGCGTGGGACATCAGGGAGAAGGTTGTGAAGGCACAGGAGGCTAAGCCCGATCCTGGAGGTTGTCCCTCGGAACGGTTATTTGTCCCCACATCGGTCTGGGGTGAGGTCATTCAGTGGGCCCACGCCTCGAAATCTGCATGTCATCCAGGGGTGTCCCGCACAATTGAACTTCTCCAGAGGTCGTTCTGGTGGCCGGGGCTGCGAAGGGACATCACTGCCTACATCTGGGCCTGCGCTCAGTGCGCCACCGGAAAGTCGTCTTCCTCCTCACCGGCCGGGCTCCTCCATCCCCTGCCGGTCCCTAGTTGCCCCTGGTCACACATCGCCCTGGATTTTGTGATGGGCCTCCCGCCATCTAATCACTTCACTATGGTCCTTACCATCATTGATCGTTTCTCCAAGGTGGCCCACTTCGTCCCCCTCCAGGGGTTGCCGACGGCACGGGAGACAGCGGATCTATTGGTGCAGCACGTCATATGCCTCCATGGGATCCCCACTGATGTCGTCTTGGATCATGGGCCCCAATTTGTTTCCCAGGTTTGGAAGGCGTTCTGTCACGCACTGGGGTCAACGGTAAGCCTGTTGTCTGGATACCACCCGCAGAGCAATGGGCAGTGCGAACGGGTGAATCAGGAACTGGAGGTTGCCCTACGCTGCGTCATTGCCTCCAGCCCTTCTTCTTGGAGCAGCCACCTGCCGTGGATCGAGTACGTCCATAACTCCACGGTTTCTTCAGCGATTGGGATGTCCCCCTTCAGGGCATCCTTAGGGTATGGCCCCCCACTGCTTCCAGAGGAGGAAAAGGAGGTGGCGGTGCCTTCTGTCTGTGCTCATGTCAGGCACTGCCACCGGCTCTGGACCACCACCTGCAGAGTTCTCCTTCAGACCACCGAGCGTAACACCAGGACGGCCAACCGCCACAGGAGACCGGCTCCCGAGTACAAGGTGGGTCAGCAGGTATGGCTGTCAACACGTAATATTAATTTGAAGGCTGAGAGACGAAAGCTGGCCCAGCGTTTTATCGAGCCTTACCCCATTGTTCGAGTGGTTAACCCTGTGGCTGTTTGCCTAGCTCTCCCCCCCTCCCTCTGCATCTGTCCAACCTTCCATGTCTCACAGGTGAAGCCCATCTGCTCCAGTCCCGTCTGTCCGCCTCCCAAGATTCCACCTCCACCAGTGGTGATAGATGGCCATCCGGCGTGGGGAGTCAATGCCATCCTGGACGTCTGCTGCCGGGGTCACGGCCTACAATACCTGGTGGACTGGGAGGGGTACAGCCCAGAGTGGAGGTCCTGGGTACGTCCGTCACTTGTCCTCGACAAACAACTCATTAGGGACTTTCACCGGACGCATCCGGGTAGGATAGGGCAGGTGCCAGGAGGCACCTCTAGAGGGGGGAGTACTGTCATGGCACCTGCAGGGCCATCATCAGTCCCAGCTGCACGCACACCTGCTGCCAATCGTCAGCGGGCTTTAAGAGCTGGACCAGCCTGTGACTCAGCACGGAGCCGTCTGTCAAACTCCCGAGGACACGTCTCTTGTCTACAGCCACGTCCTGGCTCTTCCTCGAACCACGAGCAACGCGTCGCTGCATGTAAGCTTAATCTCTACTTACCTTGTCAAGTTCCTCTCCCCTGTGCGCAGGTGGATCTCCCTGGCGGTGGATTCTCTCTCCCCGGCGGCAGTTCAGCTCCACTCCAGCATCAGGGTAACTCACACTCCTCCCTGCACAGAGCCAGATGCTTTTTCCCTGGCTGTCGCCCTCAAGGCAAACCGGAGCCCACCACCACCATCTGCAAAAGTAAGCGGCTGTCATTATTACGCCCTCAGCACTGGTGCAGTGTTAACGTCTCTGCTTTGTCTCCATAGGGTTGCCAGGCTGAACGGCGTCCAGCTCTCCCCCAGCACGAGTCCTGCACTTCACACACGACATTGTACATACACGCACTCACACACAAGACACGGGTTATTAATAAAAGGATAATTGCAATTCCCTCGAGCCTGCCTTCTGTCCCCTGGGTCCAGAATTATGTCAATCATGACCTAGATCTGTGTCCTGCATTAAAGAAATAGCACTTGACAAAAGCTTTGAGAGTCCTTCACAACATAAGAAATATCCATTATCATGCAGAATCTATACCCTCCCAGCATAATCATAGAACCCCCAAAATGTCTTGCCGCTGCTAAAACAATAAACACGGCTTGACTCCATAAGGGAGACTGGGGGACAAAATAGCAATAACAATAAAACAAAACAGATTTTAAAAAAACCCACACTCCTAACTCCCTATGACCTATGCGTTGACCTAGTGTCAACCTTCCAATAAGTGAAGTGGAAAACAGCTCCACAGCCATCTAAGGTTTACAGAAACAAAATGAACAGTCCTTCCTCAGTTTAGAACAGTAAAACAAAATAACCTTAGAGCATATAGTCTGAGCTATAAACAAATATAATTAGGCAAAAAAAGGCCTATTTTCCAAGACATTGCAGCTGAGACCTTAAGCACTTTTCCAAGCTACACGGTAAGCATATAACTATTAACCACCAAATCAGTGCTCAGTTTAAAAACAATATCGTTAAAGCACTTCCGTCCCAATAAATCTAAAAAAAAGGAAGAATAAAAGTTAAAAAAGACAAACAAATGCAATAACCTCAGTAAAAACAAACAAAAAATCTCAAAAATCAAAATATTAACTCAAATAAATCACTCTTCAGATGAGGAGAAAAAAAAAAGTCACAATGATGTGATGCCAACACTGTCAGATCCGAAACTCTGATAGATGAATCAACATGCCACATATCCAAATCGTGAACATATCAAATCAGCCAGAGGAGCTGGCTACGAAGTGCTGCTCCACGAATTTAGTCGCCTTGTCAGGATCTATGAAGAAATATCCCTTACCATTGATAGTAACCCTCAACTTCGCCGGGTACTGCATGCCAAATCTCACTCCAGGTTTGTCCTTCAGCAGTTTTCTGGCTCTTTTAAACATGGCCCGCTGCTTCACTACTGTTGCCGGGTAGTCAGGAAATCTCAGGATCCACTGTCCATTGAAAGTGATCCGCTGCATTTCAGCCGCCTTCTGCAGTATTTCCTCCAGCTCGTGGATGTAGTGCATCTTAAGGATGAGAGGGCGAGGGGGTTCTCCATCACCTGGGCGGACTCAGAGCGCTCTGTGGCATCTGTCGATAAGTGGACGTTCTTTAAGAGAGCGTGCTTCTTTCAGGAGTTGAGCAGCAAAGTCTCTTGTTTTCTTAACAGTAGAATCACAGCTCACTCTGCTACACTTATTGACAACCTGTTTGTCAATGTTCTCGACAAGAAAATAGAAAGTGGATTATTGATAAATGATATAAGCGACCACTTGCCAATCTTTGCACTTATCCATGGCCACACGGGGCCCAACCCAGAAAAAATCTCAAAATCGTTCAGACACAAATCACCAAACGCAATCAGTTCTTTTAAAGAGGACTTGCTAAAGCAAGACTGGACAGAAGTCTATGTATCAGATGTAAATGAAGCCTATGACACATTTACAAACATTGTAACCACTCTTTATGAAAAAAACTGCCCATTAGTTAAAAAAAAGCTTAAACACAAATTTACTGACAAACCATGGCTAACCAAAGGACTACAAAAGGCGTGTAAAAAGAAAAATTTATTATATAAAGCTTTCATAAAGAAAAGGACAAAAGAAGCAGAGCAGCGGTATAAAACATACAAAAATAAGTTAACATATATAAAAAGATGTAGTAAAAGAGACTATTACAGTAAAGAACTGGAAAAAAACAAAGACAATATTAAAAATACATGAACAATAATCAACAGTATCCTTGGAAATAAAAGCAGAAATACCAGCTACCCAACTAACACTCCAAAAAATAATAAATCGACTCCGAATGTGAATATAGCTTCACCTGCAGATGAATTTAATAATTTTTTTGTTAACATTGGACCTAAACTGGCCCGAGAAATACCCACTACGGTGCCAACAGGTGATTCAATATGCAATAACACTGCTGTAAAAGACACCATCTTCATAAAGAACACAGACGAAAGAGAGGTCATTGAAATTGTTAAATCGTTCAAAAGTAAAACATCTACTGACTGCGATGGTATTGATATGCTACTAGTCAAAACTGTTATCGAATGCATAGTGAAACCACTGACGTATATCTGTAACCTGTCTCTCCAATCAGGTATATTTCCCAATGCAATGAAAATAGCTAAAGTAATTCCGATATACAAGACAGGCGACAGAGGGGAACTCTCCAACTACAGACCAATTTCACTATTACCGCAATTTTCCAAGATACTTGAAAAAATATTCTATGAGAGAATTGACAACTTCATACTGAAGAATGATTTATTGTGTGAGCAGCAATATGGGTTCAGACACAAAAGGACAACAGCATATGCCTTAATGGAATTTACAGAAAAAATATCAACAGCCATTGAAAATAAAGAGTATTCAGTTGGAGTATTCCTGGATCTTAAAAAAGCATTTGATACAGTAGATCACAATCTATTATTAAAGAAACTACAAAATTGTGGTATCAGAGGGGTAGCACTGTCCTGGTTAAGAAGTTACTTAAAGAATAGATATCAGTTTGTATGTGTTAACAACAAAAACTCAGAGCTACTGAAGGTCACCTGTGGAGTCCCACAGGGTTCAGTTTTGGGACCATTATTATTCAATATGTATATAAATGATATATGTAAAGTTTCAGAAAAAATGGACTTAATATTGTTTGCTGATGACACTAACCTGCTATGCAGTGGAAACAACTTGGAACAACTTCTGGATACACTCGGAAAGGAATTAGGAAAGCTGAAACTGTGGTTTGATTCAAACAAATTAACGCTCAATTTAAGCAAGACAAAATTTATAGTCTTTAACAACCATCACAACTACCCAGTACCCAAACTCAGTGTAAATGGTGTAGAGATTGAAAGGGTATCCGAAACTAAATTCCTTGGAGTAATAATTGATAACAAACTGTGTTGGAAGCCACATATTAATTATATAAAAGGTAAAGTATCCAAATCAATTGCAATATTACACAGAGTGAAAAATTTGCTGAATCAACCCACACTATACACCTTGTATCATTCATTAATACTCCCATACATGACATATTGTAATGAAGTATGGGGAAATACATATAAAACAAACATATATCCACTCTTTATGCTTCAAAAGAGAGCTATTAGAATAATCAACAAAGCAGCTTACAGGGAACCAACAAACCCACTTTTTCTTAAACAAAAAACTCTCAAGTTGAAAGATCTGATCGACTTTAAAACCGCAATAATAATGTTCAAAGTGAAGAATCTATCACTGCCCGCAAATATCCAAAAGTTGTTCCAAACAAGGGAGAAACGATATCACTTCAGAGGAACATGTATATTTCAAAAGCCTACAGTGAGAACAACTACCAAGCAACACTGTATTTCAGTGCAAGGTGTCAGATTATGGAACGATTTTGGACCTGAATTAAAATCATGTACAAAGCTTGGACAATTTAAACAAAAACTAAAGGAAGAAATACTCCAAACATATTTACAAGACGACATGTAAACTCACATAAGGATTGACATTTCCAGCCTGTGTTGTGTTATAGCTTAGTTTTTCTTTTTTCTCTGTGACACTATGTCTTAGATTTGTTTTTGAATAGTAACCGCTTAACTTAGACTAGCTCAGTTTTCTTTTTCTCTCAGTCATATTTTGTCTTAGCCTTGTTTTAAATTGTAATCGCTCTTGTCTTGTTTTCTCTTTTTTCTCCTTTGAATTCTTGGATGGAATATGGGTGGGCAATATAAGCTGCGGCTTCAGCCATCACCCATTTCGGATAACTCACGTGGAATTGTATAGTAGAAGGAGTCTTTGTCTAATTTGACCTTGTTGTTATATTATACAGTTTCTTTTAACCTGTAATGTACTATCCGAAATATCCGAAATAAATAAATTCATTCATTCATTCATAATTCATTCATAACTGACTCAGCTCCCTCCTTAACATACAGTGTCCGCAGGTTTTGCCTCCTACTGTGCCCTTCAAGATCAGCGCATTTATCAGACAACTGATCTATCAATTTACTTAGGCGTCCCATTTCCTGCTCCAGCTTGGTAACTGTATCAGCAGTGCTGGAAGTGTTGAGCTCCAAGTCCGCTAGCTTGCTAGCTTGTTCAGTAATGGAAGCAGTCACGGCTGCTATAGTGTAGGTAGTTTCACATTTAAGGGTTGTTAGCTCTTCCTTAATAATAGCCAAAAGCTGGTCAATTCTTGCGTCAGTTATGTCTCCAATCTCTGTCTTGAATGAACGTAGTTCATGGTGGAGAGAGGCAATAGCTTCCAACACCGTACCAATGTCCAGGCTTGAGGCCCTACCAGACGCCGTCTCTTCCTCAGGGTAGTCTGAGGTAGCGTGGCCTGCTTCGGTGTTCTTACGAGGTCGGCTAGGCATGATTGTAATTCAAGTGAAACTTCAGCAAGAAGAAAAAAACAATAAAAAAAAAGATTACTAAACGTTTAACTTAATTTCTGGCCTGGATGTCTTGTTTCAAACAGCTTTACAACATTTGGCTGCAGGAGCTGTGAGACACATGTCTTACTTAGGCTGCCATTGCTCGAAAAACTCGTGTTTGTCAGGAGACTGGCTCTTTGGCGCTCCGCCTTCCATCTGCTACCTGCTGTACCACACTCTCACTAGCCTATTGTTAGCTTGTTGCTATATGGTTCCACGTGTTTATTATTACTGTAGTTCATTAAAGCTAACCCTCAACACAGACAACGTGTCCGCTGGTCTCATTTCCCCAGACATAACATTGGCAACGAGGAGACAAACTGGTCTTCTGGAGGAGAATTGAAATTTTCCTGAAGAATGGAAGTGTGTCTGGCACCACTACCACTGTTCCTTGCCACGCCAGATGAGCTGCCCATCCCGTGGCCTCGCTGGTTTGAATAGTTTGAGACTAGGGTTGCCAACTTTCTCACAGTTAAATAAGGGACAGAGGGTTTTAACTATTGCTCGGTGCCATTATGTTGTGGACATTAGTGTTGTGATAATACTCAGATTTTTTTTACCTTGAAAATAGCTTTAAAAACACCGATATTCAATGTCATGTTTAATACTACAAAGAAAAAAATACTGTACTGTATACTTAGAAATTTCAGATTTTACAGAACGCAGAATCTCAGTTTAAAAATGTGTAATAGCTATGTTTTTAATAATGGAGTGCATTTATATAGCACTTTTCATGACACCCAAAGACACTTTACAATGAATCCATCAGTGGTAGACTAACTCTGTAGCCACAGCTGTCCTGGGGCATACTGACAGAAGCATGGCTGCCAATCCATGCCAACAGCCTCTCCAACCACCACCGAACATTTATTGACATTCATACATCAGTGTCATGAACCATGAACACACTGGAGGCAAGGTGGGTAAAGTGTCTTACTCAAGAACACAACAACAAGGTGAGGGGAGTGGGATTTGAACAGCCAACCCTCCGGTTATTGGGTGACCTGCTCTACCTCCTGAGCCACTACAGTCTCATTTTTGTTTCTCTTTGAGAAATAATGCAACTGTGAGCTAGAAAACACAATTACACTGCAAAAAGTCAAATATAAGTAAAATGAAATAAATTAAGGCTGTTTATACTTGTCTTTTTGTCTGACAAGATATTTATTCTTGCTGTGCAGTTTATGTGTAAGAAAATTTTACATGCTTTCCAATAGTTTTAAGTATTTATTTGATAAGTCAAATTTTCTTGCTCTGTTGGCAGATAATTTAACTTAAACAAACAAAAAAAAAAATTCTGGCAATAGATAATTCTAGTTAAAATTAGAAAAAAAAGTCTGCCAACAAAGTATGATTAAATTGCTTAAAAAAGGAAAAACCTTTGTAACACAAGCAAAATCTGACAGAAAACTGCACAACAAAAAGAAATTCTTGTCTTGTCAAAATTATCTTGTGAGAGAAAAACAAGCATAAAGCATTGATTTAGGATAACAGTGTGACAGATACTGCCTCTGGCATAAAATTACATCAGTGAAGTATTCCTGATACCAACAAGCACAACAGCAGCAATGGAAAACCTGCACAGGTGGCTGGAAACACTACAAATAGCATGTCTTGTAGTTTTAGAAGTATTTTCTTCTGGCCTTCTTTAAAGAAAAATCCTTCATTACATCCTTTAAGTCCAGCTTACGAATATCGTCATACTCTATGGATGCATGCTTGATGCAGTCTACTGTTTACCAAGTTCGGAGTCCACTGTCCCACGCACAGCTGTCTGATGTAAGCAATCATGGCCTTTCTTCTCCCTTCTCCTCCAGGTGCCTGCTTTAACGGCCCACCTGCCTCCTCCGTGCACAATTAGCAGCCTCCTCCACTCAATGCTCCAGCTTAGAAAAATCCTTTACGCTTTGGGATTTTTTGAGCAATTTGTTTTTCCTAAGCTCTTTTCCTCTCAATAATTTTATGAGCGCCAATTTCAAACTTTTTCCAGACATTTTGACCAAGCTAATTACTTCTTACCCTCTCACTGGCTCTTGCATAGTCACATGTCAAAACCATTCCTGTGATAGGCTATTGTTACTGGTACCACGTGGGGCACTTGTAAATTAGACCAATCAGTAGCCACTCCTGAATATCATGTAACCCAGTGTTAAAAACGTGATGGAATTATGAATGTCGATACCACTTTAAGAAGAAGGGGGGACATTCATTTCACAATGGGAGTAGATAGTTTAACGTGAATTAAATTAGAAATATTGATACCGCTTTTAAAAAGAAAAACACCCATTTCACAATGGGAATACATATTTTGAATATGAATATTTAAATATATATTCATAAATAGTAGAGTGTAGAATGCATTCAAGGATGAGGCTGAGTTTATTTCTCAGGTTCAGCTTTATTATGAGAACACATTCTCTAGCAATCTCTAAACAAGAAAGAGACTGAGCAATGAAATACCACACTCTTATACTGCTGGAGCCACGAAACCTAAGTCACATGGTGCTTTAGCAAACATACAATCACATGGTATTTAATCCCAGTCACAATGCAACTCTTTGATGTTTCACTATTGTCTCTTATCCCTCGGTGATCCGGGAATCCTTCTGGGGCATCCTCTCTGAGACAAAGGCCAAAACTCGCACCTCCTCGTCATCTCCTGTAGATCTCTGCAGACCCAGACCTTCTTTGTCCCGCGAGACGTGAAGCACCCAATAAACATACAGCCATACATTTGTGGGAAATATGAACTCAATATATGTGCCACATAACCCCCCCAAACGTCTATTAAGGGACAAAACATAATCAGAGATGCATGACAGAAAACATCACTACATATCACAAATCAATCCCCCAATTGCTTGGGTTTTAACCTCCTGCCATATCTGCTGTAAGCCGGCGTTGTTCCTTCTGTAGTGACTTCCTGCATCTGTGGATTAGAATTGTTAGCACATCTCTGTGGTGGCTCCGAAGAATGCCTTCCTGGCGGCCTGCCACGGCGGGGGGCCCTGGCCAACTGCACGTGTTCATCAGCCAGAAAAAAGGCGGGTTTGAGTCTGTTAATGCAAATCAACTCTTTTCTGCCTCCTAAATCAAGCAAGAAATGTTTCTCCCCTGTTTCCAACACTCTGAAAGGCCCGTCGTAAGGCGGTCGCAAACCTGGGCGTTGAGCATCATGTCTAACAAAAACAAACTCCGCATTTTTTAAAGCCTTCGGCACAAAAACGCGTGGAAAACTGTGATGAACTGGAAATGGCAGATGGCCAAATGCAGGGCCAACAGCTCCCTGTCGAACGCGCTGTATTTCCGCTCGTTATCGCGCAAGGTTTTGCTGAAAAATGCGAGCGGCTGCCAGCTCCCTGCCACAAACTGTTCAACGACCGCCCCCACCGCTAAATCGGAAGCGTCAGTGGTGAGCGCCATGCGGGCCGTTGGCACCGGGTGTGCCAACAAAACGGCGTTCGCCAGGGCTGATTTGACTTGGGAGAGTGCGCGCTCCCGCTCCGGGGACCATTCGATCTTATTTGCAGGTTTTTGTTTTTTAAGTGCCGCGTACAATGGTTGCATGAGCTGTGCTGCGCTTGGGAGGAAACGGTTATAAAAATTAACCATTCCCAAAAATTCCTGCAATGCTTTGACCGTCTGAGGTTGGGGAAAATTTGTTATTGCGCGTACTTTATCGGGCAGAGGGACCGCTCCTTCTGGTGAAACGCGGTGCCCCAAAAAATCGATTTGCGCCACCCCAAACTGGCACTTCGCTGGGTTAATTATTATCCCGTGCTCTGCCAGCCTCCGAAAAACCGCTGTGAGGTGGCTTTCGTGTTCGTCTTCGGACGTGCTGGCTACCAAAATATCATCCAAATAGACGAACACGAAAGGGAGGCCACGTAAAACTGCATCCATCATGCGCTGGAAAGTCTGCGCAGCACCCTTGAGTCCAAACAGCATACGCAAAAACTCAAAAAGCCCAAAAGGAGTTATAACCGCTGTTTTGGGTATGTCCTGAGCGCGGACTGGGACTTGATGGTACCCGCGCACCAAATCTATTTTAGAAAAAATGCGCGCCCCCGCTAAATGCACCGAATAATCTTGGATGTGCGGAATCGGGTAGCGGTCGCATGCTGAAGCGTTATTCAACCTGCGGAAATCACCGCAAGGCCGCCACGAGCCTTCAGCCTT
The DNA here is from genome assembly GCA_020510985.1 of Pholidichthys leucotaenia. Lineage (NCBI taxonomy): Eukaryota > Metazoa > Chordata > Actinopteri > Cichliformes > Pholidichthyidae > Pholidichthys > Pholidichthys leucotaenia. Next base: position 455,986,715 of record CM035836.1, read on the forward strand.
GGGGACCATATGCAGCGGTGAAGCCCAGGGGCTGTTAAAGCGTCTAATGATGCCCAGCTTTTCCAGGTTGGCGAATTCCTCGCGCGCTATGGCTAGTTTAGCTGAGTCCAAGCGCCGAGCTTTTGCAAAAACGGGGGGCCCGGTGGTAGTTATAAAATGTTCGACCCCATGTTTAGCCACTGACGCCGAAAACGTTGGGACTGTGAGTGTTGGAAACTGAGTGAGTAGTGCTTGGAACTTACCACCCGCAGCTGTGACGTTGGGCTGTGCAGTAGGCGGGACCACCCGGGCTGTACAGGAAATAGAGTGGAAAGACGTCTATTAGCAAGATCAACCAATAAACCATTCGAGCACAAAAAATCAGCACCTAACATGTTATGACTGACTGCCGCTACGACAAAAGTCCACTCGAATGTCCGACCATGAAAAGACAGGGGGAGGGTCTTCTCCCCGAAGGTCTTGATCGTTGAGCCGTTCGCCGCCAACACCAGGGGTCCGCTGGAAGGCGCCAGCCGGTCAGCGTAGGAAGGTGTGATGAAACTCAGCTGGGAGCCTGTGTCCAGCAGGAACTGCCTCCCTGATTTCGCGTCCGTAAGGTAGAGCAGCTTGTTCTTCACGCCGAGAGCCGCAGCTGCTACCGACTCGGTCCTGGCATTTCCCGAGCGCCTGAACTGGCATGGTGGAATGCACTTGCGTGCCCTCTCGGCGAAACGTCGATGATAAAAGCAGAGGACGTCGCCCGCTCCGTGTCTCCTGGCCTCTGCTGCTGCTGACGTCAGCGAATCTGGTGCTGCAGCCTCTGGCCCCCTGCCGTCTCCGGGCGTTGCGCTCAGCTCCGCTGCCGCCGTCGTGGCCGTGTGGCGTCTATGGGCGTCGACGAGTTGCTGTGCCTCCTGGCCCAGCTCATGGTAATCTCGGTTGGTCAGCAGCTGCGAACCGGCCAGGGTAACTCTCACCGCTGACGGTAGTGTCCTGAGGAAAAGATGGGCGAAGATAAAGCCATCATCATCATCGCCTCTCAGGCTCAGCATCCTCGCCATCAGGTCCGCAGGCCTGTCTGCCTCGCCTTCAGTCAACACCAGGAGCTTCTCTGCTCGCTCTCCCAGCGAGGGGGTGAAAGCACGGATGAGAGCGGCTTTCAATGCGCCGTACTTGTCGTCGTCTGGTGGGTGGTTAGTCAGGCTCTCCACCCGCTGGGCTGTGAGGCTGTCCAGCTTTGCGACTACATGGTAGAATTTCGTTGCATCCGCCGAAATTCCCCGAAGATGGAACTGCACCTCGACAGTGTTAAACCAGGAGCGCAGGCTATGCTGCCAGAATTCAGTCAGCTGGACTGCGGTAGCTGCGTTAGCCTGGCTGGCTCCTGATGAGTCCGGTGCGGGAAAGTCGTCCCCGGCCATAATTTGTCGTAGGGTCACCAGTGTAGAGAATGCATTCAAGGATGAGGCTGAGTTTATTTCTCAGGTTCAGCTTTATTATGAGAACACATTCTCTAGCAATCTCTAAACAAGAAAGAGACTGAGCAATGAAATACCACACTCTTATACTGCTGGAGCCACGAAACCTAAGTCACATGGTGCTTTAGCAAACATACAATCACATGGTATTTAATCCCAGTCACAATGCAACTCTTTGATGTTTCACTATTGTCTCTTATCCCTCGGTGATCCGGGAATCCTTCTGGGGCATCCTCTCCGAGACAAAGGCCAAAACTCACACCTCCTCGTCATCTCCTGTAGATCTCTGCAGACCCAGACCTTCTTTGTCCCGCGAGACGTGAAGCACCCAATAAACATACAGCCATACATTTGTGGGAAATATGAACTCAATATATGTGCCACAGTAGGAACATTTTCTAGAAGGTTCTGATAAAGTTCCTAGTATTGTGTGTTGATATTTCAAGTAACCAATGGCTGCGCCGTTGCTGGGTCACGCCACCCAATGGGTTAAGCGCTCTCTCCCTGGGTCTGGGATTACTTGCGTTTTTGGCTCAGTCACGCCAGACGCCGAAAGACACAGACCAGAGAGAGAGACGGTCCTTGGTGATATGGCGATGCTAGCGTGCTGGTAGCAGCCTTTACCTGGATAAAATCCTTGAAATTGGTAAGCCTAAACCAAAATGAGAAATGAGACATTGCGGTATTGCCAAATTCTAATGCCCCGTCTATTAAATTTTAAGATTGGGATCCAAAGCTTGTTGACGCCGTTGAGCGCAGGAACTCCATTGAAGCACGAGCCACTTGGCATGGTGAGTGCCATTTATTCATTGTGTATGTGGATGCTAACCGCTAGCTGAAATACGCTAGCCGCCGATGCTAAATTCGGCTAGTTTTTTCATCAGAAAAAAGCTATTTTTCAAGGCTGTAACGGTTAGCAAAGGTCCCAGTTCCCTTGCCATTGATTGGTACTTAATGGTGAAAGTTAAATCTGTGGTCTGTGTGTGTTTAAAGTGCAAAATTGTGATAAATTGTTGTGCTAGATGTGATGTTAGCTTGGTGCAGCACACTGCACAAATGTCCTGTGATGTCAAGTGTTCCAAATGCACTTTACTCATCGTTATAACCCATTCAAAACCCATGTTGATGGGTTTGAATGGTAGATGTGTTTGTTTTATGCACATTTGTTGATTTGGGGAAATTGACTTAGATTATGGACTAAGCTCTTTGTGTTCTGACCTATTTTATAGGTCAGGTTCTTTTCTTGTTTTTTTTTTTTTCCTTTGGACTGGTTTGACCAGAGCGTGGCTCTCCAGATCTGGATGGCGAGCCGAAGCCCAAACCCTATGAACTGCTAAAGGTGACTCCACTAGTCACCTGGAAAGGACCAAAACAGGACTGTGAATTTTGTAAATATGTGGGGATCACGAAATGATGAGACTGGATTATTTCTCAGTATTGGTTTATTGCATTTCACGTCCCCAGCTCTCTCTCTCAGTCAGGAAAAAAGAGGGAGAGCTGCGGTAAACCCCCACACATTTATACCATCACATCAAAGACAGAATCACACACTCAAGTCAAATCCTTCTGTTTACAATTAATCACTTCAGAGTCCTCTTTGCTCTTCCGTCTGACCCCAGGGGGTCAGACAACCCTTTCAGGATCTCGCCTCCGATCCTCTGTCCTCCTTCCAAGTCCGCAGGTGGTCCAGACCCCTTGTCCATCTGAGGCGTGATGTCAATACACACTGCAAGCTTAAAGTCTTTCTGTGTTTGAGCCTATGCAGTCAAATATGTGAGCTACATAAGGTTACAATGGATTAATAGTGGCCATGAAGAAAAGACGAGGCTGCGTGGCGGCTGTAATAAAAGCAGAGGGACTGGCGTGTTGACTTTAGGTGCAGGCACAACCTTAAAGCAAACCGCTGAATTTCCCTTGTGCGCCGTGGCTGAGACCATTAGCAAATCCTTCGTGCATGCTGCGTGCGTGCCTCAGGTGTACGAGCAACCTTGAAGGGCCTGTGTGCAGCGGCGAAGGAGGGTGGGGGTCTGCAGAGCCGTATGCGTCCCGTGCGTGGTGCGCCGTCCACGTAACTCCCCGGTGCGTGTGCCGAGGCTCCGTGCGTTGTTGGGCCAGCTGAAGAGGAGACAGGGTCAGGGAGCGTAATCATCCCTGTTCAATGTGTTGGAGCGGTGAAAGGAAGTAGACGATCTTTGTCCCTCGCGCTCGTGCAGATGCGTTGGAGTGGTGAGAGGGAGGAGACGATCTTTGTCACTCGCTCAGCCATGGTGCGTTCAGGTCCACGCGCTGCATTCTCCGTCGGCCATGGAGGTCGCCGTCGTGGAGAGGGGACGAGGTGCATGCGCTCTCGTGTGGAGGAGCTGTGAGCGCGGCCGGTCCAGCGTGGATGTGCCGATCTAGGCGTGCATATCCCACCATGGAGTTTGCTGCGGCTTTCCCGGTCGTAGGTGATGTCCTGAGAGTTCACTGAAGCAGAAGTCAGCTGCTGCGTTCGCTTGTCGTCGGAGCATCACCGCCGGGTGCTGCGTTCGCCGGCAGCGTGTTTTTGATCACGAAGGGATGAGACTGGATTATTTCTCAGTATTAGTTTATTGCATTTCACGTCCCCAGCTCTCTCTCTCAGTCAGGAAAAAAGGGAGAGAGCTGCGGTAAACCCCCACGCATTTATACCAGCACATCAAAGACAGAATCACACACTCAAGTCAAATCCTTCTATTTACAATTAATCACTTCAGAGTCCTCTTTGCTCTTCCTGTCAGGATCTCTCCCCCGATCCTCTGTCCTCCTTCCAAGTCCGCAGGTGGTCCAGACCCCTTGTCCATCTGAGGCGTGATGTCAATACACACTGCAAGCTTAAAGTCTTTCTGTGTTTGAGCCTATGCAGTCAAATATGTGAGCTACATAAGGTTACAATTATGGTCACTACATCACCCCCCCCCCCCCCGAAACGCCAAAGAATGGACACACAATAACAGTATCCTAATAGCAATACAGCATATGTCACCTCCCACCTGCAGAATCTACAGCACAACCTACACAGTTTGATCAAAACACACATCACTCTGCACTTAGTCTGGGCTTCAACCTCTTCCCGAACCTGCTGTACGCAGGTTTCACAGTCTGTGTTGTGCCGTCCTGCGGCGAATCTGTGGAATGAGGGGGAGAAAGGTTATTTGTCCCCTGCGGGGGCTCCAGGGGCCATTCCCTGGGGGGTCTGCCGCGTCGAGGTGCCCTCGCCGGTCGTACAGATTCGTCATGCAACACAAAGGCAGGCTTTAATCTATCAATACTGATTGTTTCTTTCCTGCCCCCCAAATCTAGCACAAAATATTTATCCCCGGTTTCCAGCACTCGAAATGGACCGTCATATGGTGGGCAGAGACTGTGTCGCTGAGCGTCGTGCCTGACAAAAACAAATTCAGCGTTTTGTAAAGCTTTGGGAACAAAAACACGCGGAAAAGAGTGATGAGCGGGGCCCGGGAGCATTTCTGCTCCCGTGCCCAACAGAGGTCCCCGCGCCGGGGAGCGCCCTGGTGCCGCATGGGCTGGTAGGAACTCGCCGGGCAGCCTGAGAGGTTGTGCAAAAACTAATTCCGCGGGTGAGGCATCTAAGTCCTCTTTGGGCGCCGAACGCAACCCCAATAAAACCCATGGTAGTTTGTTTACCCAATCTGCATCCGTGAGCGACGCTCTGAGGGCTGCCTTCAAAGACCTGTGAAAATGCTCGCATAAACCGTTGGCCTGGGGGTGATAAGCGGTAGTGCGGTGGACTGCCGCTCCTAAGCTGCTGGCCATTGCTGACCACAGTTCCGACACAAATTGAGGTCCCCTATCGGACGTAATATCCGACGGAACCCCGAACCGCGCTACCCAGGCTGTTAAAAAAGCGCGAGCCACCTCTGCCGCTGTGGTCGATGTTAACGGGACCACTTCCGGCCAACGTGTGGTTCGGTCCACTATTGTCAAGAGATGTGTGAACCCTTGTGACGGTGGTAGGGGGCCCACTAGGTCTACGTGCACATGATCGAACCTCTTAGCCGGAATGTGGAATGGTTCTAAGGGGGCCTTCATGTGCCTGTGGACTTTGGCCCGCTGGCAAGCCATGCAGGCTTTCGCCCACTCTTTCACGTGCTTGCGCAGGCTCGGCCAAACAAACTTCTCCGCTACCATTTTCACAGAAGCGCGTACTCCCGGGTGCGCCAGGGAGTGCACCGCGTCAAAAACGCTACGGCGCCCGGTGGATACGTCGCAGATTAGGGGGGGCGAACCGGTTTGTAAACTCCTGCTCTCCAGCCTTAACCCTGTTGGTCCAGACAGGAGCGCGCGCACGTCTGCGTCTCCACTCTGCTCCGCCGCCATGGCTGCATAATCTATCCCCACGTGAACAGGGGCTGCGTGCGCGTCCGCGCTGTTACTCCGCCCCGCGGCTGCGGTAGCACAATCCGCATCCGCGCGGACAGGCGCTGTTACCGCACATGAGAGACAGTCCGCTACTACATTGAGCTTACCGGCTATGTGCTGAATATCAGTGGTAAATTCCGAAATAGCGGCCATCTGTCTCTGCTGCCGTCCTGACCACGGTTCTGAAATTTTGGACATTGCAAAAGTGAGCGGTTTGTGGTCGACAAACGCGGTGAAACGCCGCCCTTCCAGCCAGAACTGGAAATGGCGAATGGCCAGGTGGAGCGCTAGCAGCTCCCTGTCAAACGCGCTGTATTTCCGCTGAGCATCGCGCAAGGATCTGCTGAAAAAAGCGAGCAGCTGCCAAACCCTGGCGACCTGCTGCTCCACAATGGCCCCTATGGCCACATCTGACACGTCGGTGGTTAGCGCTATGCGGGCTGATGGGTCTGGGTGAGCCAGCAGTGCTGCGTCTGCAAGTGCTTTTTTAACCTCAGTGAATGCGCGCTCCCGCTCCGGGGACCACTCGATCACATTGGAGGGCTTCTGCTTTTTTAAGCACGGCGTATAATGGTTGCATAAGCTGCGCTGCGTGGGGTATGAAACGGTTATAAAAATTTACCATTTCTAAAAATTCTTGCAACGCGTTGACCGTTTGTGGCTGGGGAAACTCTGCCACTGCGCGTACTTTGGCCGGTAGAGGGACTGCTCCCTCTGGGGAGACACGGTGTCCTAAAAAATCGATTTGCGCTACGCCAAAATGGCACTTGGCAGGGTTAATTATCAACCCGTGCGCTCCCAACCTCTGAAAAACCGTCGTGAGGTGTTTTTCGTGTTCCTCCTCGGAGGCACTGGCGACTAAAATGTCGTCCAAGTAGACAAAAACAAAAGGGAGGTCGCGCAACACGGCATCCATCATTCGTTGGAAGGTTTGCGCGGCGCCTTTAAGGCCAAAAGGCATGCGTAAAAATTCAAAAAGTCCGAACGGGGTTATTACCGCTGTTTTGGGAATGTCCTCTGGTCGGACCGGGACCTGATGATAACCGCGGACCAGGTCTATTTTAGAAAAAATGCGCGCCTTCGCCAAATGCACCGAAAAATCCTGGATGTGCGGAATTGGGTAGCGGTCCTGCCCTGTGGCATTGTTTAACCTGCGGTAATCACCACAAGGTCTCCACGAGCCGTCAGCCTTAGGAACCATATGCAGCGGGGAGGCCCAAGGGCTCTTCGAGCGGCGAATTATGCCCAACCTTTCCAGGTTGGCGAACTCCTCGCGCGCAATGGAGAGCTTAGTTGCATCCAAGCGCCGAGCTTTCGCAAAAACTGGTGGGCCAACTGTGGTGATAAAGTGCTCCACCCCGTGCTTCGCAACCTTAGCTGAAAATGTGGGAACTGTGAGTGCTGGGAACTGGGTTAGAAGAGTGTGAAACTTACCGCCTGCTGTGGCGACGTTGGTCTGTACTGGCGGCGGGGACACTCGAGCTGCACAAGGGATAGAACAAAAAGAGAGTGCATTTACTAGGCGTCTATTAACCAGATCCACTAACAAGCCATGTGAGCACAAAAAGTCAGCGCCTAACATGTTGAAACTCACCGCCGCTACTATGAAAGTCCATTCATAGGTGCGGCCGTGCAAGGACAGGCGCAGAGTCCTTTCCCCGAAAGTTTTGATAGACGAGCCGTTCGCCGCCGTTGCCCCGTCTCCGCGGGGCCCAGCCACACGGTCCGCATAGGTCGCGGTGATGAAACTCCTCTGGGCTCCGGTGTCCACGAGGAATTGCCGCCCAGAGCCCGCATCTGTCAGATAAAGCAGCTTGTTCTGTTCACCGAGAGTCGAAGCTGCTAACGACTCCCGGCCCGGGCGTTTCCCTGTTTCTTGAAACTGCACGGCGGGATGCATCTGTACGCCTTCTCAGCGAAGCGTCGATGGTAAAAACAGAGGCCGTCCCCTCCTCTGCTTCGGGACCGCGCCGCTGCTGTCGTCGCTGGGGTTGCTTCTGCTGCCTCCGGCTCCTCACTGCCCCCGGCCGCCGTGCCGAGGTCTGCTGATGTTCCCCCAAGCACGAACCGCGATTCTGCGTGTTGGAACCATGAGTGCGGGTCGTCTTGCCAGAACTCGGGGAGCTTAATCGAGCCTGCACTCGTGCGGGCGGTCTCTGGTGAATCTGGGTCAGGGTAACGTTCCCCCGGCATCTTACGTCTTGGTTACCAATGTGGGGATCACGAAATGATGAGACTGGATTATTTCTCAGTATTGGTTTATTGCATTTCACGTCCCCAGCTCTCTCTCTCAGTCAGGAAAAAAGAGGGAGAGCTGCGGTAAACCCCCACACATTTATACCAGCACATCGAAGACAGAATCACACACTCAGTCAAATCCTTCTATTTACAATTACAGTGATCCCTCACTTATCGCGGTTAATGGGTTCCAGAACCGACCGCGAAAAGTGAAAAACCGCGAAGTAGCGTCACCCCTAATGACGTCATCCATAAATAATACGTACGTTCATTCTCTCACTCTCTCTCTCTCATATGATACGTGTGTGTGTGTGTACGTGTACATACATACGTAGATGTAAATAAAGTGTACATAAATATGTTTTTAGAACTCTTTTATTCTTATAACAAGATACGTAACTCAAGATGAAGATGATTTACTTCACAGGTTAATGAGAGCTTTACTGCTCCTCAGGTGACGCCTCATCGTCAGGTGCTAGAAGCGCAGGATCATCGAGGGCAGCTTCCGATAGAGCTGGAGAAGCTGCAGGAGGCGGCGTAGTGGCTCGACGGGAAGACTATTTCGCACAAAATGGCACAAGAGAACAGCAAAAAGTTCCACGCTGCGAGACTACGTAACACGAGCGATAAAGAGCAAAGAATGCGGTCTTCCTTCCCTTCATGGGCGCACGGCAGGGAGAGGAGGTGGGTGAAACGTCTCGGCCAATCAGCTTGCGGGGTGAAACGTCTCGGCCGATCAGCTTGCGAGATTTCCGAGCCGAGCCAACACGAGAACAGCGGACAGAGAGGTGGATTTTTGAGTTGTGCGGCGCTCCGTGTTGATACCTGATGGTCTAATGTAGTCTCCCTGCCTTCTGCTAGCGCCCGCCCATTATTTCTCAATTTTGAATTTTTGATGAATATTTTTGAAAAATCCGCGATGCACTGAGGGCGCGAAAGGTGAAGCGCGAAGTAGCGAGGGATCACTGTAATCACTTCAGAGTCCTCTTTGCTCTTCCGTCTGACCCCAGGGGGTCAGACAACCCTTTCAGGATCTCGCCCCCGATCCTCTGTCCTCCTTCCAAGTCCGCAGGTGGTCCAGACCCCTTGTCCATCTGAGGCGTGATGTCAATACATACTGCAAGCTTAAAGTCTTTCTGTGTTTGAGCCTATGCAGTCAAATATGTGAGCTACATAAGGTTACAATTATGGGCGCTACAAATATAAGTTTGAGTTTGTGGATTTTTTTTTTCTATTTTATCACACTGTGTATTTATTTTTGTGTACATAATTGTAAATAATATACTTAGTTCCAAGTTCCATACACTGTGTGTGTGTGTGTGTGTGTGATCTGTTGTTGCACCTCCCAGGCTCCTACGAACCCAGAGTCGGTCTGACCTGGCCCAATTATCCCTTCCCTCAGGTAGTAAAGTTAAGGTAAGTACATTGCCATAACACAACACTACCAAAAGGGTACTACACCTAAAGTGAGTAGGGTGAGTGGGTGTTAGTAAGGGTATATTGTGTTACAAATTTGTTACAAACCACTGCGCCACCGGCTGCACCCCTGACTAAACAGTTGATATATGGCCAAAATGGATTTTGTGGAAAAACATGGTGTTAAAATTCCAAATGCAGTCATTGTTAGTGGTGTTGTTGACAAAGAAAAAGACAAAGACATTTTTGAGTTTCTAGAGCAACATGGCACTATCCGTAGGGTGCTCAGTATTAATGATAACTCATCTGACTTTGACAAAAGTCATATTGTAGAGTTTGAATCTGGATTAAGCATTGAAGCATTAGCACCTACGTTGCCGTGCTCCTTTCCATCCACTGACAATCCTGAGGTTAAGTACTGCATTCAAGCTCTAACTGATGCCTACACTAAAACTGTAGGGGGCAGTGTTACTGAGGCTTATCTTAGCAACCTGAGGGGTGTAGCTAAGCTAAGTGGAAAAGGTTTTGAAGAGGTGTTGCGGGAGGTTATGTCCAAAATAGGGAAGTCTATTGAAGCTGCTGAGACAGCTGAAATGGTCTCTGCTGACGTTGATCCTGCTTTCCCTACTGTAGAACCCACACAAAGTGGAGTCTCTCCTCCACTCCAAGTTGAAGTGCCTCGCACCCCTAAAACCACTCAAGCACTCTTCCAAAGCCCTCTTAGACCAAACTTGACACCTCAAATGTTGAGCCCAGCTGATTTTAATCCACCCGAGGTTCAGAAAATCGTATTAAAAATGCAGAGAAGCCGTCAAACGCCCATTCCTCTTGGAGAATCAGAGCTTTCTCTGGCAAAACGCCAAGACCGTATACTGAAGCTGATTATGAAACATGGCGTTCACATGTTGACCTGATGATGGAAGATACTTCTTTGCCTGACTTGGCAGAATCTTGCAGGATCCTTGAAAGTCTTCTTGCTCCTGCGTCTGATGTTATTCGCTCTCTTGGGTCTGAAGCCACCCCTGCTGACTATCTTAAGCTGTTGGACTCAGCTTTCGGGACTGTTGAAGACGGTGAGGAACTGCTTGTGCGATTCATGAACACTTTCCAAGATTATGGAGAAAAACCCTCTGCATATCTGCATCGTTTGCAGGTGGCGCTAAATCTCACAGTGCGTAAAGGCGGTCTGGAGTCCCAGGAAGTGAACAAACAGCTTCTCAAGCAGTTTAACAGAGGCTGTTGGGATGACAATCTGCTAAAGGAGCTACAGCTGGAACTAAAAGATAAACATCCACCTGAGTATGCAGAGTTATTGCTTCACCTTCGCACTGTTGAAAACAGACAAGAAGTTAAAAACACACACATGAAAAAACACTTGGGTGCCACAAAACCAAAAGCAGCCTCCTACGAAGACAGTCACCGAAACAGGTACAAATAGTGAAGTGGAGTCTGACAGTCTGAAAGAACTGAAAAAGCAAGTCGCTGATCTAAAAAGCCAATTAGCTGCTGTCGTGACACAAAAGAAACAAGCACCCCCAAAGAAAGACCCAACTAAGAAATCTGGAAATAAAAAATCTGACCATGCCAAACCTGAAAACTTACCTTCATCCAGCCGTCCCAGTACTACGCCCAAACCATGGTATTGCTTCCGCTGTGGCGAAGATGGGCATATTGTAGCCACTTGTGAGTCAGAGCCAAACCCCGTGCTTGTGGCTGCAAAACGCAAAGAACTAAGAGTAAAAAGACAGATTTGGGACAGTCAGAACCCCCAATCTTCTTTTAAACTGAAGTCTACCCCTGTTGCGGGACAAACAGAGGCTAGTTCAGAGATGACCCGTCCCAAACCAAAAGCTCCATTCAAGACACGTGCTAAACTGAAGTCACACTACAAAACAGACCCCTTTAACTTTCCTAATGGTCTAATTGGTACAAAAAGTACAGCACAAATGAAAGTGAATGGCTGTACTGTGAGCTGTTTGTTAGATACAGGGTCCCAGGTGACTACTGTCCCTGAGTCCTATTACAGACAGTACTTATCCAACCATGAGATTAAGCCACTTTTTGAGCTGTTAGAAGTGGAGGGAGCTAATGGTCAGAGTGTACCTTACTTAGGCTACATTGAAATGCATGTCACTTTCCCAAAAGACTTTTTCGGTATTGAAGCTGAAGTGCCAACACTTGCCTTAGTGGTTCCTGATGTACGTGCAGCTGATCAGTCCTTAGTGTTAATAGGGACAAACACATTAGATGTACTTTACAAACTAAACTCTGATGCATGTTCTGAACTGCAGCCAACCATGTCACTTGGTTATAAGGCAGTGTTAAAAGTCCTTGAGCTACGGCACAGACAGTCCAAAGACACTAGCCTTGGTTTAGTGACCATGCGCAACAAAGAGCCACAGTTAGTTCCTGCAGGCCAAACAGTTGTTCTAGATGGCACTGTAGCAGTGTCAGCCGGCAACAGTGAAAAATCTGTCTTGTTAGAACAACCGTTAATGTCAGCCTTACCTGGTGGTATCCTAGTAAAACCACGTCTCATAGACTTACCTGAAAGAGCACCTTACCTTGTTCCAGTTATACTCACCAATTTTCTCTCCTGGCGCCACACGAGTCGGCTGCCTTTTGCAACAGCGGCTCGATTCCGAGTCTTTTTCCCTTCCTCTCCCTTTTTGATCCGTCCTTTTTTTTCCACTCCATTTATATCACGGACACACAGATCGTCCCAAATGTCTCCTGAGCCGGTGGACGGAGCCACTGTTTATAGCAGGATACGATACAGCAGGGAAGAGCTGCTAGCATTCAACCGCCACCCGGTCCCATTGGAAAAACTCGACATACCGAGAGAACTGAGGCGAAAACGCCGCAGCTGCCGGGCTGGAGTAAGGCGGAGGACAAAAAATATAAGGTACAGACCCTCCCTTCCATCTGTTGTCATGGGAAATGTATGCTCTATACTGGGAAAGGCAGATGAGCTAGCGGCTATATGCCGTTATGATAGCACATATCGCGAGTGCTCTCTCCTTTTGTTTACTGAGACGTGGCTAACTGAACTAGCAGCAGATGCTAACATTGAGCTGGAGGGTTTCCACATGATACGGGCTGACCGAACACCAGACAGTGGCAAAGCTAGGGGCGGTGGAGTGATAATGTATGTTAACAACAACTGGTGCAGACCGGGACATATCACTGTTAAACAACGACACTGCAGCAAAGACATTGAGTTGCTAGCTGTTAGCATGAGGCCTACATATCTCCCGAGAGAACACTCACACGTGATCTGCATTGTTGTTTATGCAAATCCGACGGCGAACGCTGGGACAGCGCGTGACGTCATCCATTCAGTAACCAGCAGGCTGCAGACAGAACACCCAGATGCTCTTCTCCTCATCTCAGGCAATTTCAACCATGTTTCACTGTCTCCCATTCTACCCACGTTCACCCAGTATGTCACATGCCACACTAGAGACAATAAAACACTGGACTTATTCTACGCAAACACTAAGGAGGCGTACACCTCATTACAACTCCCCCCACTCGGGAGATCGGATCACAACTTGGTTCATCTCCGGCCGGTGTACAAACCCCTGGTGCACAGACAACGTCCGACCATGCACACAGTGGAGTTATGGTCTGAGGAGACAATGGACACTCTAAAAGGCTGTTTTGAAGCCACCGCCTGGAAGCAGCTCTGCGATCCACATGGTGAGGACATCGATGGCCTCATTCACACCTTCACGGGCTACCTCAGCTTCTGTGTGGACAAATCCGTTCCCACCAAGACCATACGGTGTTGCTCAAACAACAAACCCTGGATCAACCCTGAGATTAAAACACTTCTGAGAGAGAAGAAGAGGATCTTCAGGTCGGGGAATAGGGAGATGCTGAAGTCCGTACAGAGGGAGCTGAGGAGAAAGATCAGAGAAGGCAAGGACAGCTTCAGGAAGAAGATGGAGGACAAGTTGCAACAGAGCGACATCAGCGGGGTCTGGAGAAACCTCAAAACCATCTCTGGGCTCCAGAATACCTCCTCCCAGGCCACGGGGGGCAGGGAGTGGGCGAACAACCTGAATCTGTTTTTCAATAGATTTGACCAACCGCCCTCCCCCCTGACTGCACAACAACCACTGCTGCCTCTAAAGAAATCAAGTCCTGCTGCCCACTCCCCACTCCACCAACACCCCCCCACCCCCAACACACAGCCCCCCATCCTGACCCTGACCAGGACCCAGGTGAGGACGGAGCTGAGGAAGATCAAGGCGAGGAAGGCATCGGGACCGGACGGCATCGGCGCAAAGCTCCTCAAGTCCTGTGCAGACCAGCTGTGTGGGATTGTGACGTACATCTTCAACCTGAGCCTGAAGCTGGGGAGGGTACCACAGCTGTGGAAAACATCTTGTGTGGTACCTGTACCAAAAACTTCCCACCCCAAAGACCTGAACAGCTACAGACCGGTGGCCTTGACGTCCCACTTGATGAAGACCCTGGAGAGACTGCTCCTTGCTCACCTCCGCCCCCTGGTGAAACCAGCGATGGATCCACTCCAGTTCGCCTACCAGCATGGCATTGGGGTGGAGGATGCGGTGATCTTCCTCCTTCACCGTTCTCTGTCCCACCTGGAGAAGCCCGGAAATATGGTGAGGATCATGTTCTTTGACTTCTCCAGTGCTTTCAACACCATCCAACCGATGATCCTGAAGGACAAGCTGCTGCGCGCAGGGGTGGACCAGCACCTGTCATCATGGATCCTGGACTACCTCACGAACCGGCCTCAGTTTGTGAGAACCCGGGACTGTGTTTCCGACACGATCATCAGTAGCACGGGGGCCCCCCAGGGAACGGTGCTGGCTCCCTTCCTGTTCACTCTTTATACTGCGGACTTCTCACACAACACAACACACTGCCATCTACAGAAGTTCTCTGATGACTCTGTGATCGTTGGCCTCATCTCCAATGGAGATGAAGCTGAGTACAGAGGGCTTATCCAGGACTTTGTAGACTGGTGCCATCGGAACTGCCTCCAGATCAACGCAAGGAAAACTAAGGAGCTGGTGGTGGACTGCCGCAGGCATGGGCAGCCCCTCACAGCACCAGTAAATATACAGGGAACAGACATCGAGATGGTGACATCCTATAAGTACCTGGGTGTTCATCTGAACAATAAACTAGACTGGTCACACAATACTGACGCACTCTACAAGAAGGGACAGCGCAGGCTGTTCCTGCTGAGGAGACTCAGGTCTTTTGGTGTACAAGGGGCGCTGCTGAAGACATTCTATGACACGGTGGTGGCATCAGCCATCACTTTTGGAGTGGTCTGCTGGGGCAGTGGCATTACAGCAGCCGATAGGAAGAGACTGAACAAACTGATTAAGAAAGCTAGCTCTGTCCTGGGGCAGCGCCTTGATCCGGTGGAGGAGATAGGAGAGAGAAGGACGGTGGCTAAACTGTCATCTCTGCTGGAGTCCGAGTTCCACCCTATGCAGGACGTACTGAATGCACTGAGGAGCTCATTTAGCAGCAGACTACATCATCCCAGGTGCACAACTGAGAGGTTTCGTAGGTCCTTCCTACCAACGGCTGTCAGACTGTACAACCTAAGCAGGGCTGCTCGCAGAGATAGCAAAAAGACGTAACAAACTAATAGTTTTTAAATGCAAAAGATGCAATAGACTTACACAATGGTCCCCTCCGGCATACAACTAGGAAAATACCGGTCGCTATGGAGGGTGAGAATATGTATGGGCACATAATCATGCCATGTAGGATAACTAAGTAGAGGGTTATGCTGTTTCATCCCATCTAGCAACAATGCTCTGCACTGTGTGTGTTTTATATATTTACATATTTATTCCATCTAGCTACAATGCTCAGCACTGGGTGTGTTCATATTTATATATCTATATATTTATTCCATCTAGCTACAATGCTCCGCACTGTGTTTTTATATATCTATATATTTATTCTATCTAGCTACAATGCTCCGCACTGTGTGTGTTTATATACTTACATATTTATTCCACCTAGCTGCAATGCTCCGTACTGTGGGTGTTTATATATTTACATATTTATTCCATCTAGCTACAATGCTCTGCACTGTGTGTTTATATATTCATATATTTATTCCATCCAGCTACAATGCTCTGCACTGTGTGTCTGTGTGTGTGTATATATATATTTTATAGTAATATGTACATATGTATATTAGCTGCTCTTGCTTGCTTGTTTTTTTTTTCTTGCCTTCTGATTGTTGCTCTGAGTGTTGCTATCCCTGTGCTGTTGCAATCCTGGAATTTCCCCGTTGTGGGACTAATTAAGGCTTATCTTATCTTATCTTATCTTATCTTATCTTATCAATGAGTCGGAACATGACGTGACAATCCCTCAGAAGTGTGTCATTGGAGAAATCTGTGCATATCAATGAGTCCTATCACAAGAACACTCTGTGAAAGTTACAAAGTCCACGACTGAACCAAAGTCCACTCTGAAGTTCAACTTTGATTCTTCCCCCATTAGCGCTGAATGGAAAGAGCGCCTAACAGAAAAACTCAGTCAAATGCCCGAAGTATTTGCACAAAACGATCTTGACTTTGGCAAAACGGATCAAGTGAAACACACAATCAAATTATCAGATGAAACACCGTTCAAACACAGAGCACGTCCCATACATCCAAATGACCTGGAAGCAGTCCGTAAGCATCTCAAAGAACTCCAACAAGCAGGCGTGATAAGAGAGTCCACTTCTCCATTTTCTTCGCCTGTTGTAGTGGTGCGAAAGAAAAATGGCGATGTCCGCCTTTGTATTGATTACAGGAAGCTTAACATGCAGACTGTAAAAGATGCTTACACTCTCCCCAACTTGGAGGAAACGTTTTCCACCTTGACCAGTTCGCAGTGGTTCTCCGTCCTCGATTTAAAGTCGGGGTACTACCAAATTGAAGTAGAGGAGCTGGACAAACCAAAGATGGCGTTCGTATGTCCCATGGGCTTTTGGGAATTCAATAGAATGCCCCAAGGCATTACAAACGCCCCCAGCACGTTCCAGCGCCTCATGGAGAAATGCATGGGCGACATGAATCTGCATGAGGTGATTGTGTTTCTCGATGACATCATTGTATTCTCCAAGACGCCCAAAGAACATGAGGCTCGCTTAATGAAAGTTCTTAATCGCCTAAAAGAGTACGGGCTTAAACTCTCCCCTGAGAAATGCAGATTTTTTCAAACTTCTGTCAGATACCTCGGTCACATTGTGTCCAGTAAAGGAGTTGAGACCGACCCCGAAAAAGTGAAAGCCCTAAGTACCTGGCCTGTGCCCCGTGATCTCAAACAGCTCCGCTCGTTCTTAGGCTTTTCAGGGTACTATAGGCGGTTCATTAAGAACTATTCCAGCATCGTTAAGCCCCTCACTGACTTAACAGCAGGTTACCCTCCTTTGCGAAAAAGCACAAAGCCCAAAGCTAAGCCTGCCCGGTACCACGACCCAAAGACACCGTTTGGTGAGCGATGGACTTCTTCCTGTTATCTTGCATTTAAAACCATCATCGAAAAGCTCAGTACTGCGCCTGTCCTGGGTTTCGCTGACCCTCAGTTGCCATATACACTCCATACTGACGCCAGCACTACAGGGCTTGGCGCTGCCCTCTATCAAGAGTAGGAGGGCCAGACTAGGGTCATAGCTTATGCTAGCTGGGGGTTGTCTAGAAGTGAGTCCCGTTACCCCGCCCATAAATTGGAATTCTTGGCTCTAAAGTGGGCAGTAATGGAGAAGTTCGTAGACTATTTATATGGCAATCATTTTACTGTCGTGACAGACAGTAACCCCCTGACGTACATCTTAACTACTGCTAAGATGGATGCCATGAGTTATAGGTGGCTAGCTGCTCTGTTGAAGTTTAACTTTAAGCTCAGAGCAGGCAAGCTTAACTCAGATGCAGATGGCCTCTCTAGACGGCCACATGGCGAGTTACTTGATGACGCAGTGTCCCACAAGGAGCTTGACCGCATATAGCAGTTCACTCAAACTCACTTGTCTCTTCCTGAAAGCAGTTTAAGTTCTGAGGTAGTGTCTGCTATATGTGAGAAACACCTTGTCTGTAGCTCTCCAGACAACACCTTCCCTTTGGTTCACTCATTAGCCCTCTCTGTAGCCGCCATTCCAGATGGCTACGCCGATGAAGATGGCTGTGGTGGTCTTCCAGTTGTACCCCACATGACTCCTGAACAGATCAAAAACGAACAAAGAACTGATCCCTGTTTAAGAGAGGTGATTGCACAAATTGAAACTGGACTAAAAGTTCCACCAACTGTACGAACTGAACTTTCTGACATCAACTTGTTACTCCGAGAGCTCAGTCGACTTGAAATGTGCAATAACATCCTCTACCGCACTCGTCAAGATGGAGGAAATGTTACTTACCAGCTCGTCTTACCTGAACAGCTCCGCGATTCAGTCTTTCAAAGCCTCCACTGTGACATGGGCCATTTAGGCACAGAGCGTACTTTGGATCTCGCCAGAACAAGGTTCTATTGGCCTCGCATGGCGGCAGATATTGAAAAGAAGATCAAGACATGTAATCGCTGCGTAAGACGTAAAACTACTCCAGAACGAGCTGCTCCGCTTGTCAACATCAAGTCCACCCGACCGCTCGAACTTGTCTGTATGGATTTCCTATCCATTGAGCCCGATCAAAATAACATGAAGGATGTGCTCGTGTTAACTGATCATTTCACAAAATATGCTATAGCCATCCCTACCAGCAATCACAAAGCTCAGACCGTTGCAAAGGCACTTTGGGACAACTTTATAGTCCACTACGGGATACCCGAATGATTACATAGTGATCAGGGTCCCGATTTTGAGTCCCATATCATAAAAGAACTTTGCAAAATCATGGGCATTCGCAAAATCCGGACGACACCCTATCATCCCAGAGGTAACCCGGTAGAACGTTTCAATAGAACGTTATTGAGCATGCTGGGTACTCTGGAGGAAAAGAACAAAACTCATTGGCACAACTATGTAAAACCAATGTACATGCGTACAATTGTACAAAGAATGACACTACTGGTTTTGCCCCGTATGAGTTAATGTTCGGTCGTCAGCCGAGATTGCCCATCAACCTTGCATTTGGGCTCCCGTTTCACAACAAAAGTTTCAAGTCACATTCCCAGTACATTGAAAAACTGAAGACAACTCTACAAGAAAGCTACAAACTAGCAATAGAAAATGGTAACAGGATGGCTGAAAGAAACAAAACAAGATTTGATATGCGAGTGAAACCCTCAAAACTAGAACCAGGCGACAGAGTTTTGGTACGTGCAGTCCGCCTTAGAGGAAAGCACAAACTAGCAGACAGGTGGGAAGCTGAAATCCACATTGTGGTGAACCAAGCAGGTGACTTGCCTGTTTACACTATAAGACCTGAGACAAAAGATGGTCCTGTTCGCACCGTTCACCGCGACCCCTTGCTTCCCTGTGGTTTTCTTGCCCCTGTTGAAGAAAAACCTGTCCAACCAAAATGAGTCCGCCAACCTAAGACAAGACAATCACCTGAACAAAGTGATGAATGTGAGAATTCAGAACTGGAAAATGAAGATGTCTATTGGTACAGAAAAGAACCAATCCAAACGCCCATAAAGCTCACTTGAGTTTATGAAATTCCCCATCAAAAGACATCCTTTAAAGGACACATTCCTGCTGAAACTCACTCACCTGAGAATGACAACCAAATAGAAAATGTCACTTCACCTGGATGTGACAACTTACCGAATGATGGAAACCTGGAGGAAACTGAAACAAATGTGGAACCATCGAACAATGAGAATGGAACTGGAAGTGAAACCAACTTGCCTGATAAAAGCACCTGTGATGAACATGCGGAAGACAGAGAACCTGAAAAAGAAGTCCCACAGACTGTGAGACGTTCCGAGAGGACAACCTCCCAGCCAGAAAGACTACAGTATAGTCAGTTGGGAAACCCTCTCCTAATTGTTGCCCAGTCCCTGTTTCAAGGATTAAACCTGGCTTTTACCAGAGCCTTAACAGAGACAGATCCTAAAATTATTCAAACCTGGCTTTATTCCCATGAACACTAGTTCTCCCGTCAATACCATTTAGCTAATCCCATGCAAAGGGACTTGCATGATTCTAAGGGGGGATAGTGTAACCCAGTGTTAAAAACGTGATGGAATTATGAATGTCGATACCGCTTTAAGAAGAAGGGGGGGCATTCATTTCACAATGGGAGTAGATAGTTTAACGTGAATTAAATTAGAAATATTGATACCGCTTTTAAAAAGAAAAGCACCCATTTCACAATGGGAATACATAATTTGAATATGAATATTTAAATAAATATATATTCATAAATAGTAGGAACATTTTCTAGAAGGTTCTGATAAAGTTCCTAGTATTGTGTGTTGATATTTCGAGTAACCAATGGCTGTGCCGTTGCTGGGTCGCGCCACCCAATGGGTTAAGCGCTCTCTCCCTGGGTCTGGGATTACTTGCATTTTTGGCTCAGTCACGCCAGACACTGAAAGACACAGACCAGAGAGAGAGAGACGGTCCTTGGTGATATGGCGACGCTAGCGTGCTGGTAGCAGCCTTTGCCTGGATAAAATCCTTGAAATTGGTAAGCCTAAACCAAAATGAGAAATGAGACATTGCGGTATTGCCAAATTCTAATGCCCCGTCTATTAAATTTTAAGATTGGGATCCAAAGGTTGTTGACGCCGTTGAGCGCGGGAACTCCATTGAAGCACGAGCCACTTGGCATGGTGAGTGCTATTTATTCATTGTGTATGTGGATGCTAACCGCTAGTTTAAAAACGCTAGCCGCGATGCTAAATTCGGCTAGTTTTTTCATCAGAAAAAGCTATTTTTCAAGGCTGTAACGGTTAGCAAAGGTCCCAGTTCCCTTGCCATTGATTGGTACTTAATGGTGAAAGTTAAATCTGTGGTCCGTGTGTGTTTAAAGTGCAAAATTGTGATAAATTGTTGTGCTAGATGTGATGTTAGCTTGGTGCAGCACACTGCACAAATGTCCTGTGATGTCAAGTGTTCCAAATGCACTTTACTCATCGTTATAACCCATTCAAAACCCATGTTGATGGGTTTGAATGGTAGATGTGTTTGTTTTATGCACATTTGTTGATTTGGGGAAATTGACTTAGATTATGGACTAAGCTCTTTGTGTTCTGACCTATTTTATAGGTCAGGTTCTTTTCTTGTTTTTTTTTTTTTTTCCTTTGGACTGGTTTGACCAGAGCGTGGATCTCCAGATCTGGATGGCGAACCAAAGCCCAAACCCTATGAACTGCTAAAGGTGACTCCACTAGTCACCTGGAAAGGACCAAAACAGGACTGTGAATTTTGCAAATATAAGTTTGAGTTTATGGATTTTTTTTTTATCTTATCACACTATGTATTTATTTTTGTGAACATAATTGTAAATAATATACTTAGTTCCAAGTTCCATACACTGTGTGTGTGTGTGTGTGTGTCATCTGTTGTTGCACCTCCCAGGCTCCTGCGAACCCAGAGTCGGTCTGACCTGGCCCAATTATCCCTTCCCTCAGGTAGTAAAGTTAAGGTAAATACATTGCCATAACACAACACTACCAAAAGGGTACTACACCTAAAGTGAGTAGGGTGAGTGGGTGTTAGTAAGGGTATATTGTGTTACAAAATTTGGCGAGACAAGTAAGTGTCACAGGGACACAGGGTTATAATCAAGTGATGGACATAGAATTTGACCAATTAACAACAATGTGATCTTTTTCATTGGCTCATGATAGGCTCTGATCATCGTAGGCCCCTGGGCTTCAGCCTAACCTAGCCTGTTCATTTAGGTGGCCTTAAATATACGGAGCAACGCATGTCTTGCTCGGGCCAAACATATTTAGCCCAATAAATGGGACGTCCCGGTTAAACCGGGAAAATTGGCAACCATATTCAAAACGTACTTGTCAGCAATGGACCTAGCTAAGGTTAGCAAGCTTCGACTACGTGCTCTATTGATTCATAGCCTGGGCAGTGAGGGACAGCATGTGTTTAGAACGTTGCGACCCGCAGATACATATGACGAATGTGTCGCCTTATTAGCCGGACATTTTGCAACGCCCAAGAGTGTGCTGGTGAAGAGAATTAGGTTCTACCAACGCTGACAAGGAGCGGGACAGATGACTCAACAATATTGCTGTCTGGCGAGTACATGCAGGTTTGAGCAGCTAGAAGATGAGATGGTGCGAGACCAGCTAGCGGAGCACACCACCAACCCAAGGCTGTTGGTGAAGCTGTTAACCCTTTAACTGCTCAGATTAAATGGACGGGTCACGCGCCCCCAGTGGCACAGCGCAGCAACTGCACATGTCAACTTGTTGACGTCCCCCAGCTATACTGAGAATTTGTACTAATCTCTATTGCTCAGACAGTTTAGGAGGTGGCAGACACGTGCTGAAGGAATCATAGCTGACATGGAATATAGCAAAGAAGGAGAAGTCCTCATTATTCTTCTTCCTTTTTCCGCTTTGAGCTCACACACCAATGTGGATGCCGCCGTGTTTGGTCATCGCGATAGGAAACTGCATGAAACGGGAAAAAATAGCCGTGTAAATTCACATGGGATAATCATAAAAGTTTGTAGATGTGGTATACAGGTGTAAATTACTGAGTAAACGTGTTACATCGAGGTTGACGTAACAAAAAACTGAACTCCCCTTACCAAACGGCACCCACAGGCGGCATGGATTCCCACAGGAATAATGCACCAAACAGAAAAAATAGCCACGTAATACAAACAAAATTCACGTGGGGTAATCATAAGAGTTTGTAGATGTGGTACACGGTGTAAATGGCTGAGCAAACACACAAACATCGGCTACAATGGACAAAAACGGACCTGTCGTGGGCGGGCGAGCCCCCCTCCCGGTAACAGGAAAGAGAGAAATATGTTTTTTTGACATTTTGATTTTCTGGTTCATATACTTTGAAGATTAGATGAAAACATACTCCTGTAGACAAATCGGCATCAAAAAAACTGGCCCATTCTTTATGTAAATGTGTCCAAAGTCCACTTTTGACTGTTATGTAATTTATTGTATATAGCTGCTGCGACATTATGCAGATTAGATGCATAAATTTATTCCTATCTGAAACTTTGGATCATATTCTACATCTTTCTAATTGACAGTAAGCCATTATCTCTTGTAATTTTCAAGTTATAGCCTTGGAAATCTTAACTATTTTATTGACAGTTTTTTTTTTACCACTCTTGACCACTGCGGGGGGGGGGGGGCTTGAGTTTCCTTGCGCTTCCCCAGGCGCCATATGGTGAATTTGGCAATTAAAGGGTTAATGGAGCCAGACGATCTGCCTCTGGCAAAGGTGGTGGAGTTAGCATTCCAGTCGGAGGCCGCTGCCCAGCTAACATTACAGCTAGGAGCTTTGAAACAACAAATCCCACTAGCTCACGCAGTTACCCCGGCAGAAGAGCCCATTGCCACCATGAACTTTTTTGAGGATGCCGAGGTGAGCACCACGGGACAACAGAACATCGTGGGATGCCGAATGTGTGGTAACCGTGGCTCCCCAGTGCATCGGACATGCATTCGCTCCTGCCTGGCCAGGGGGCAGAGATGCCAGTGCTGTGGTAAGCTTAACAATTTTTCCAAAATGTGCCATTCAACATGGTCAATGACAAGGTCACCACCCAGCTCAATTGGACTGCCTTTAACAATAACCATTCATTCAGTGGACTCTAGCAATTCAGCATACAAGTGGTGCACAGTGAGGCTCAACTATGTCAGCCTGCCATTATTACTAGACACCGCCACTACAAGGTCGCTGATGAATTGGATCACGGTGAAGAGGTTCTTCCCTTGGCATCCAATCAAGCAGGAGCTCTACAGATATGGGCACACTAGAATCAGCCTAGTAGGAACCATCATGCTGATGGTTCACTACGGGTCCAAAGTCCTCCCAGCAATTCACCTTCCAGGTAGCGATGTATGGCGACAACATCCTGGGGTGTGACCTTTTCCATGAATTGGGTTTCACCATTCACGATCATGAAGGGCTTTGTTTGACCGCTGATGACTGGAGCGCGTTTCACCCAGATGTGGGAACAGCCACTCCAAGCTTCACACCGCACGGACAGTAGAACATGAGAGAGCATAATCCGGACTCGACTCCGATCCTCGCTCAGCGTAAGCCTCATGAAGCCGCTGTTCAGCTGCAGGAGATGGTCTGTGGCCAAGCAGGATCCAGGTGAACGACACCAACCCGGAGCACGTCTTGCCACCAACGAGAACGTCATGCCACCACAGCTACAACCAGCATCAGGGACGAGAGAGCAGCAGTGGCACCGCCTGAAGCCCAACAGGTCAGCGCTCACAGTGCCTGATTGGGTTCGGGTCCACTGATCCAAATGCCCAGATGACCTACATATGTTCCTGTCGCCGCCAATGCAGATCACTGCGCAGTTGGGGCCACCCACCTTCCAGATGGCTGATGGTTCGAGATGGTACACCAGCCGTCTGTGGAAGGTAAGAGCAGCAGCTGCCCCGGATCAAGATGTGACATGGGAACCGACCCAGCCAGTGTGGGACCTGGACTGGGACTTTGCTGACGAGAGAGTGATTCCAGCAAGATGGCGTCCAGGTCTGCCGCATCTAGCACCTCCAGGGCTGTGCCCACTGCGGGCTCGCCAGAGGCTCCCTGAGGTTGGACTGTTAAATGACTCTTTTTAAAATTGTTTAAACAGAGCATGGTTGATACAGTGGCAGAATAATCCACTCAACCATGCAGGGTCTTACCGGCAGTCTAACCAGTTGCCCAGGTTCAGATAATGGTTTTGGTTATGGTTTATGGAACCTTAAGTAATTTATGGTTTGGGTTTAAACACTAATACTACCATATTGTGCCTTAACATCAAGCAAATATGTGTAACCTAACAATGGCAGTCTATTGTGTTTTATGATCACGCAATATGCCACAATCAAGGTACCCAGCTAATGTTAACTATCACCAGCAGAGTTCTGGTTTTTCCCGGTGGGGGGGGGGATGTGGCATATTGGAATACCACCATACATGTCACGGATGCATGCACAATGTGACGTCATCATGCTGTGACTATATTAGGGGACTAATAGTGGAAGACCATCTCTTTAGTGCTCCACCTTCCACCTGCTACCTGCTGTACCACACTCCCACTAGCCTATTGTTAGCTTGTTGCTATATGGTTCCACGTGTTTATTAGTTCATTAAAGCTAACCCTCAACACGGACAATGTGTCCACTGGTCTCATTTCCCCAGACATAACACAGTGGACCAAACTGCCTGGACAACGTCACGCAGTTACAACAGCTGCTCGTTTGTGATGCTGTAGCCAAAACCACCACTGACCAGGAAGAAAAAATCTTGAAGAAGAAGAAAAATCAGGCTCATCGATTGGCCAGGACCGAAAACGGAAATCCATTCCCTTCAGCCGGGTTGTTTTTCTGCCACAAATGAGACATTTTTTAACTTTTCTCCTTGGCCTTCTCCAGTAAAAGGATTTCTTGGATTCACACGGTTGTGTTTATTATTTTCTACCTGAAATGCACTACGGTAAATGCCACTTCCTCTTCTCAGACTACGTGTTGCTATGATTACACAAACACGGAGGGGCACTTCTGCCCTTGGGTTTGCTGGATAGTCCATTTGCTTTCACACTGCAAGCAAACCGAGACCCCGGTTTTCAGACAGACCAGACTTTGCTTGTTTGGTGCCCACCAGAGTTCGAATGCACATTCAGACTGCACCAGATGAACCAAACTATCTGCAGATAGTCCTGTCACACAGTGGCAGTGTGAATGCACCCTTAAGAATGTTAAGGACATATTGTTTCAAAGTTCACTGGTTTTAAACTAAGCATAATACAACAATATGCATGTATATAGAGGACTCACTGATCCAGGTCCTGGAGGGCTGTTGGTGTTAATGCTTTTCTAAAAGTTAGACTTTGTGTTGACAAATGCAAATCCGTTATGAAGTGCATAGCACCACTCCAGCATGTTGAAAAGCTTGTTAACTCTCAAATCAGGTCATTTGGGTCCTACCAGCACTAATGCCATGCACTATATGGACAGACAGTTCCTTGGTATCTCATTTACATCTTTTAACTGGGGAGAGTTTGAAACAAGAAACAGTTGTGTTTTTTGTTTCAATCGGTAAAGGTTTCCCTTTTATTTTAAAGTCATGGCTACAATACATAAAAGTGTAATTTCACATTTCTGAGTATTGTTTAATGATGCTATAATTACCTCCGCCAGGCCGCAGGCCGCCGGAGGTTATGTTTTTGCCAGCGTCTGTCTGTCTGTCTGTCTGTTGGTTAGCAAGATAACTCAAAAAGTTTTGGACGGATTTCGATGAAACTTTCAGGCGTTGTTGGAAATGGTACAAGGAAGAACTGATTAAATTTTGGGGATGATCTGGATCACCGTCTGGATACAGGAATTTTTTAAAGGATTCTTTAACATTGTGAGATACGGCCATTTTCAACATGTGTGCAGGCACAATGGAGGGCGCTGGTCGTCGTGTCTGACTGTGACGATGGAGTGTCACCACTGTATGACTTATTACTAACTAACTACTAACTAACCTGCACTTATATAGCGCTTTTCTAGTCACAAAGACCACTCAAAGCGCTTTCATTAATACTAACCCTCTATTCTAAGGGCCTATAGGAAACAGATATCTAGGGACAATTTAGAACAGCCAATTAACCTAACATGCATGTTTTTGGCATGTGGGAGGAAACCGGAGAAATCCCGGAGTAAACCCACGCAACACGGGGAGAACATGCAAACTCCACACAGATCACTGTTGGTCGGGGGCTGGGATCGAACCCACAATCCCACGATCCCCACAATCCCCCGGCCAAGGGTAAACTGTGCTGCCGCAGTGCTAACCACTGCGCCACCGTGCAGCCCACTACCTACCACTACCTACCACTAGCCCATTACCTCCGCCAGGCTGAAAAGGCCAGGAGGAGGTTATGTTTTTGCCGGGGTTTGTCTGTGTGTTTGTTTGTCTGTCTGTCTGTCTGTCTGTCTGTCTGTCTGTCTGTTGGTTAGCAAGATAACTCAAAAAGTCTTGGACGGATTTCCATGAAACTTTCAGGCGTTGTTGGAAATGGTACAAGGAAGAACTGATTAAATTTTGGGGGTGATCCGATTCACCGTCTGGATACAGGAATTTTTTAAAGCATTTTTCAACACTGTGACATAGGGCCATTTTCAACATGTGCGCAGGCGCAATGGAGGGCGCTGGTCGTCGTGTCTGCAACACAAACTCTGCGTTCTTCAACGTTTTAGGCACAAAAGCACGTGGAAAACACTGCTGGCCTGGGCCCGCCAGCGTGCCTGTGTTTGCGCGCAACTGCAAAACCTCACACGGGCAGCTGTCCGCCGACAGATTCTTTGGCAGAAATTCCCCGGCCAGCCATAGGAGCTGCGCATTTGGCAGAAATTCACTGGCCAGCCATAGGCGCTGCGCAAAAACGAGCTCTCTGCCGGCGAAGCTTCTAAATTCTCGTTTGCCGCGGAGCGCAACCCCAAAATAATATAATATAAAACCCACGGCAACCTGTCTACCCAATTTGCATCCGTCAGTGGAGGAGATGGACACAACAGCAACACTTCAGTTTATTACCTCCGCCAAGGAGGCGATGCTTTTACTACTGAACCACTAATCCTATCACTATCACATTGATTGTCATTGATTAATTGTGTGTTTATTGCACTGTCCCTGTCAAATAAACAAATAATCATTGTGAATCCAATTGCTACTCATATGTTTACATGCTCAAGGAATCTGAAAACGTACACACAAACACTGTATGGGGGGAATTGTGGCGCTTGGCGGAGGTCTGCGCTCTCCGAGTGCTTTTCTAGTTGTATGTGTGATTGTGTTGTATTTGTAATATGGTAAATGTTATTATGATTGTTTGTAAAGTGCACACATTATTACCTCCGCCAAGGAGGTAATGTTTATTATTATTACCTCCGCCAGGCCGAAAAGGCCAGGAGGAGGTAATGTTTTTGCCGGGGTTTGTCTGTGTGTTTGTCTGTCTGTCTGTCTGTCTGTCTGTCTGTCTGTCTGTCTGTTTGTCTGTTGGTTAGCAAGATAACTCAAAAAGTCTTGGACGGATTTCCATGAAACTTTCAGGCGTTGTTGGAAATGGTACAAGGAAGAACTGATTAAATTTTGGGGATGATCCGGATCACCGTCTGGATACAGGAATTTTTTAAAGCATTCTTTAACACTGTGACATACGGCTATTTTCAACATGTGCGCAGGCGCAATGGAGGGCGTTGGTCATCGTGTCTGACCAACATAAACTCCGCGTTCTTCAACGTTTTAGGCACAAAAGCACGCGGAAAACACTGGTGGGCTGGGCCCGCCACCGTGCCTGTGTTTGCGCGACGCTGCAAAAGCTGAGACGGGCAGCTGTCCGCCGCCGGATTATTTGGCAGAAATTCCCCGGCCAGCCATAGGCGCTGCGCAAAAACGAGCTGCTCGGCAGCGTGCTGTGTGCCTGTGTTTGCGCAACGCTGCAAAAGCTCAGACAGCCAGCTGTCCGCCGCTGGATTATTTGGCAGAAATTCCCCGGTCAGCCATAGTAGCTCCGCAAAAAGAAGCTCTCTGCCGGGGAAGTTTCCAAATCATCTTTGGCCGCGGAGCGCAACCCCAATAAAGATAAAGATTAGATGTACCACGAAGGTCGAGTGCAAGCAAGATGTTTGTGTCTGTGAACATTCCGTCTTTTGGTGAGTTGATACGTAACAATGTTTACAGTTTGATGAGAAGGTTGCTGCCATGTAACAATCATCTTATATCAGCAATTGTCAACTCGTCACTCACACTTCACTCCAGCATTTGGAAGTGGTGGGGTTCCATTTTATACTGAGTCCAATATTGTATGTTATTGTTGTTACAAGAGCGCTGACTGTCTGCTGATCTGTATATACTTTTATTTATTTATTTTCTACTCCTTTTAGTTCTGCATTTAATATGAACCCTGAGTTTGAAATAAACGTTTGAATTTTGAATAAAACCCACGCCAACCCGTCTACCTAATTAGATAGATAGATAAGTTTATTTGACAGGGACAGTGCAACAAACATAGACAATTAATCAATGACAATCAATCTGATGTGTTGCACATAGAGTGTATAGCTATTAGCTAATTTGCAACTCTTGTCCCTGGATGGGCTTTAGAAAAGAGAATCAAGTAAAGAAAAAAAAAAAACACAATAACCACATACATCAATGCAAAAAAGATTATAAATACACAATTATAAATATTATAAATATTATAAATACACAAATATAACAACCTGACTCACATTTGCCTATTTCAGGCCTCCCTCCCTTCGTCACTCACTATAAACAAACACATTCATTCCTTCCCTTCATTCACTCTCACCTTGCAGACAATCAATTCATACATGAGTACATTCTTGTTTATTTTTCAGCCAGTTTTTAACCTTTTTAGTGAATGTTTTAAAGTCCGTTATTATTTTAATTACATTTGGCATTGTGTTCCAGATGTGACTGCCCTTTATAGAGAAAGCTGTTTGTCCAAATGTGGTTCTGCGGTGGAATATTTTACAGTTATTGTTAACAGAACTCCTGGTGGCTCTGCTGCTGTCCTGTCTTTGGACGAAACCAGCAAGTGGCTCGGGTGCTGATTTATGGAAACATTTGAACGTTAATTTCAGAAAACAGAGGTCAATGAAACTCTCAAAACTCAATAGGTTGTATTTTTTTAAAACATTACAGTGATGCCACCTAATGGGCTTTTTGTCCAAGATTTTTAGGGTTTGATTATATAATGAACCTATATGTCTTATTGTGGAAGGGGCTGCTTGAGCCCAGACTGTCAAACAGTATGATATATGAGAAAAAACCATAGAATGCATATACAGTGCAGCTGCTTCGTAAGGTATGTAATATCTAATTAATTTAAAGCAGTTCAGATTTTTTTTTACTGTTTTTGAAATTTTCTTTATATGAAGGTTAAATTTGAGTTGAGGATCTAGTACAATGCCAAGGTATTTGAATTCTGTAGCTAAACTGATGTCATGATCATGTATATTAACTTTAAAACGTTGCAGGTTACATTTTTTGATTGAAAAGCACATTGAGACTGTTTTCTGAAGGTTCAGCAATAGATGGTTCTGGAGGAGCCACTCTTGGACATCAACCATACTTGTAGACAGTACATCTGCAGCCTGTGCTGGAGTCTTGGCAGCTGTGTAAATAACTGCATCATCTGCATAAAGTTGGCATGTTGCAGCTGAGCAGTGTAACGGTAAGTCATTAATAAATATGCTGAAAAGTAAAGGACCAAGAATGGACCCTTGTGGGATACCCATGCGGTTGTTTAAAAATGAGGATTTATCCTGGTGAACTTTTACACACTGTTCTCTATTCTGGAGATAAGATGCAAACCATTCTAATGTATCTGGGGAGAAGTTAAAAGATACCATTTTGGATAAAAGCAAACTGTGGTTTACAGTATCGAAAGCCTTTTTGAGATCTAGGAAAACAGCTCCTACCACATTACCCCTGTCCAAGGACTGTTTGACGTTATCAATAAGGCAACAATTTGCTGTTTCTGTTGAGTATCCTGGTCTAAAACCAAATTGATGTGGATGAAGAAGTTGACTGTCTTGTAAATATTCAATCAGCTGTGTAGCTACAACTTTTTCAAGAACCTTAGACAGGACTGGTAAAATAGAGATTGGGCGGTAATTGCATCTTTACTGCCTGATTTATGAACTGGTATGACGACAGCTTTTTTCCAGCCAGATGGAAATGTACTAGACCTAATGGAGAGATTAATGAGATGAGTCAGTGGTTTGATTAATATTTTGCTGTGCATTTTGAGAAAGGAGGTGCTCATATTGTAGATATCATTAGTTTTTGAGTTTGACAGTGTTTTAACAATACCAGCAATTAACTCCTCATTTACCTCATTGATGTGAAAAGAATCTGTTGGAAGTATGGAATTTGTGTTGTTGAGCACATTTGGCAGCACAAAAATTTTTGTTAAGTCTTCCACAGAGCCCACAAAGTATGAATTAAATTCATTTGCCAAAGTAGCCTTGTCACTGACGGTCTTGCCATTGATTCTAAGTTCCTTTACCCCCTTCTGATCGTTTTTTTTTATTAGTTAAGTTATTTAAATCCTCCATAGGGAACTGTTGTTACCCTTTGCATGATCTATCAGTTTATTGTAATAAGATACTTTTGATTTTCGCAGCTCTTGTACCACTTTATTTCTTAAACTTTTGTACACAAGGTGATCATTTTGTAGTTTAGAGGTTAATGATGTTTTCAATGCATAGTCTCGCCTCTTCATAAGTTTTCTTATTTCATTATTTAACCATGGTAGGTTAATCTTCTGTTGTCTGCTATTAATTTGCTTTGTAAATTTTTCTATGGACTTTGTAATTGTTGCAGTTATAAAATTACAGCAATCATCTACTTCATTTATTGACATGAGCTGCTCCCAATTTTAATTCTCTAAGTGATGTTCAAACTCCTCATTTTTTGATTTGGGAATAATAAAATGTGATTTGTCAATATCGATTCCCCCAAAATACTGTAGTCGCTTTTTAGTGAGTTTTCTGACAGCAAGAACCATGTTATGATCTGAGAGGCCAGTTACAAGATTATAGGTTCTGGTTATTCGTTCTGGTTTATTAGCGAATACCATGTCAATAAGTGTTCTCAATTGTTTGGTCATCCTGGTAGGTCCTTTGATCAATTGTTTGTAATTAAATTTAGTCATGAGGCTTTTCAGTTTCTGTTTTTCCTTATTATCAGACCAGTTGATATTGAAATCACCATAAAATATGGTTTCTTTGCTCCTCTCAAGTTGTTTAACCAGAGCACTTAATTCATTATAAAAAGAAGAATTGTGTGACGGTGGGTTGTACAATACTGCAATGTTGAAATTCATTACCGGTGAGAGGCATACGTTAACAGCTAAACATTCAAGTGAAGTATTCAAATCAACCAATTGACATTTAAATTTTTCTTTGATGTAAATTAAAACACCTCCTCCCCTCCCTGCCTGTCTGTCTTTTCTAAAACACTGATAACCCACAATATCGATCATATTAGTGTCTATGTTCCTGTGTAGCCAGCTTTCTGAGAGACAAAGATAGTCCAGATTTGAATCAGACAGTAACACTGAAATCTCGTCTCTTTTGGGGATTATGCTCCGTATGTTTAGATGTCCGCCGAGGATCCCCTTTGGTTTAGCCTTTGTGTCCCAAAGAACTCGTGCATGATTAACAGTTTGGAAAAATAGATGTTGTTTTTGCTTTCGTACAGCTCGGTTTTCGGATCTCGCCTCATTTGCAATTTGTTTAACCGCTCCTGTTTCCAAAATTTTGTTCGTAGCGCAGCTGTTTACAGCAGGATCAGACATGTGAGTCTGTTCAGTGCAATTCGACTCACCCGACTCGCTATGCCGGGCCGTAGATAGAAACAGCCAATCCGCCGGCTCAGATGTTTGTGCTAACCCAGTGGTCTGCTGTTTAATAGTGGCAGGTCCAGGGTTAAGGTGAATATCCCCTGCCAGAAGTAGCAGTGCTAACAGTACTTTAACTGTATAGCCTCTGCCATATTGCGATATTTGCTTACCCGTCATGTTTGCCTTGTTTTGGGAGCTTTTTCTCAGGGCTTTTGCAGCCCAGATAGAGTACAGGGTGAAATGGCCATGTCCAAATCCATATAAATAAGACTTTTTAGCTTCACCTTTAGTTGAGTTGGCCGGAAAACCCTTCTTGTTGCAGTTCCAGACACACAAAGACAATAATAAGAATAAGTAGATAGGCATCCCAATTGGCATCCGTCAGTGAAGCCCTCAGTGCTGCTTTCAGTGATCTAAAACGCTCACATAACCCATTGGCCTGTGGGTTGTACGCAGTTGTGTCATGACTTCTTTTGTTTTTTCTTTTGAATTCTTGGATGGAACATGGGTGGCCAATATAAGCTGCGGATTCAGCCATCACATATTTCGGATAACTTATGTTGAACTGTATAATCAGAGGAGCTATTGTCTAATTTGACCTTGTTGGATTTTATTACCCCCTTTGTTATATTATTCACTTTCTTTTAACCTGTACTCTTAATCTATTCGAAATAAAGATTAATTCATTCATTCATTCAATTGCAACGCCCCCAGCCTGGGAGTTTGCAGATGCAGGACATGGACATGCACACATCTCTCGGCGCCACACCCATCTCTCGGCGCCACACCAGTCGGCTGCCTTTTGCAACAGCGGCTCGATTCCGAGTTTTTTTTTTCCCTTCCTCTCTCTTTTGATCACTTTTTTTTTTTTTTCACCCCACTTATATCACGGACACACAGATCGTCCCAAATGTCTCCTGAGCCGGTGGACGGAGCCACTGTTTATAGCAGGATTCGATACAACAGGGAAGAGCTGCTAGCATTTAACCGCCACCCGGTCCCACTGGAAAAACTCGACATACCGAGAGAACTGAGGCGAAAACGCCGCGGCTGCCGGGCTGGAGTAAGGCGGAGGACAAAAAATATAAGGTACAGACCCTCCCTTCCATCTGTTGTCATGGGAAATGTACGGTCGATACTGGGAAAGTTAGATGAGCTAGCGGCTATCTCCCGTTATGATAGCACTTACCGGGAGTGCTCTCTCCTTTTGTTTACTGAGACGTGGCTAACTGAACTAGCAGCAGATGCTAACATTGAGCTGGAGGGTTTTCACATGATACGAGCTGACCGAACACCAGAGAGTGGCAAAACTAGGGGCGGTGGAGTGATAATGTATGTTAACAACAACTGGTGCAGACCGGGACATATCACTGTTAAACAACGACACTGCAGCAAAGACATTGAGTTGCTAGCTGTTAGCATGAGGCCTACATATCTCCCGAGAGAACACTCACACGTGATCTGCATTGTTGTTTATGCAAATCCGACGGCGAACGCTGGGACAGCGCGTGACGTCATCCATTCAGTAACCAGCAGGCTGCAGACAGAACACCCAGATGCTCTTCTCCTCATCTCAGGCGATTTCAACCACGTTTCACTGTCTCCCATTCTGCCCACTTTCACCCAGTATGTCACATGCCACACTAGAGACAATAAAACACTGGATTTGTTCTACGCAAACACTAAGGAGGCGTACACCTCATCACAACTCCCCCCACTTGGGAGATCGGATCACAACTTGGTTCATCTCCGACCGGTGTACAAACCCCTAGTGCACAGACAACCTCCGGCCATGCACACTGTGGAGTTATGGTCTGAGGAGACAATGGACACTCTAAAGGACTGTTTTGAAGCCACTGCCTGGAAGCAGCTCTGCGATCCACATGGTGAGGACATCGATGGCCTCATTCACACCTTCACGGGCTACCTCAGCTTCTGTGTGGACAAATCCGTTCCCACCAAGACCATATGGCGTCACTCAAACAACAAACCCTGGATCAACCCTGAGATAAAAACACTTCTGAGAGAGAAGAAGAGGATCTTCAGGTCGGGGAACAGGGAGATGCTGAAGTCCGTACAGAGGGAGCTGAGGAGAAAGATCAGAGAAGGCAAGGACAGCTTCAGGAAGAAGATGGAGGACAAGCTGCAACAGAGCGACATCAGCGGGGTCTGGAGAAACCTCAAAACCATCTCGGGGCTC
Organism: Pholidichthys leucotaenia; assembly: GCA_020510985.1. Classification (NCBI taxonomy): domain Eukaryota; kingdom Metazoa; phylum Chordata; class Actinopteri; order Cichliformes; family Pholidichthyidae; genus Pholidichthys; species Pholidichthys leucotaenia. Next base: position 456,020,959 of record CM035836.1, read on the forward strand.
CAGAATACCTCCCCCCAGGCCACGGGGGGCAGGGAGTGGGCGAACAACCTGAATCTGTTTTTCAATAGATTTGACCAACCGCCCTCCCCCCTGTCTGCACAACAACCACTGCTGCCTCTAAGAAATCAAGTCCTGCTACCCACTCCCCACTCCACCGACACCCCCCCCCCACTCCCAACACACAGCCCCCCATCCTGACCCTGACCAAGACCCAGGTGAGGACGGAGCTGAGGAAGATCAAGGCGAGGAAGGCGTCGGGACCGGACGGCATCAGCACAAAGCTCCTCAAGTCCTGTGCAGACCAGCTGTGTGGGATTGTGACATATATCTTCAACATGAGCCTGAAACTGGGGAGGGTACCACAGTTGTGGAAAATATCTTGTGTGGTACCTGTACCAAAAACTTCCCACCCCAAAGACCTGAACAGCTTCAGACCGGTGGCCTTGACGTCCCACTTGATGAAGACCCTGGAGAGACTGCTCCTTGCTCATCTCCGCCCCCTGGTGGAACCAGCGATGGATCCACTCCAGTTCGCCTACCAGCATGGCATTGGGGTGGAGGATGCGGTGATCTTCCTCCTTCACCGTTCTCTGTCCCACCTGGAGAAGCCCGGGAATATGGTGAGGATCATGTTCTTTGACTTCTCCAGTGCTTTCAACACCATCCAACCGATGATCCTGAAGGACAAGCTGCTGCGCGCAGGGGTGGACCAGCACCTGTCATCATGGATCCTGGACTACCTCACGAACCGGCCTCAGTTTGTGAGAACCCGGGACTGTGTTTCCGACACGATCATCAGTAGCACGGGGGCCCCCCAGGGAACGGTGCTGGCTCCCTTCCTGTTCACTCTTTATACTGCGGACTTCTCACACAACACAACACATTGCCATCTACAGAAGTTCTCTGATGACTCTGCGATCGTTGGTCTCATCTCCAGCGGAGATGAAGCTGAGTACAGAGGGCTTATCCAGGACTTTGTGGACTGGTGCCATCGGAACTGCCTCCAGATCAACGCGAGGAAAACTAAGGAGCTGGTGGTGGACTGCCGCAGGCATGGGCAGCCCCTCACAGCACCAGTAAATATACAGGGAACAGACATCGAGATGGTGACATCCTACAAGTACCTGGGTATTCATCTGAACAATAAACTAGACTGGTCACACAATACTGACGCACTCTACAAGAAGGGACAGCGCAGGCTGTTCCTGCTGAGGAGACTCAGGTCTTTTGGTGTACAAGGGGCGCTGCTGAAGTCATTCTATGACACGGTGGTGGCATCAGCCATCACTTTTGGAGTGGTCTGCTGGGGCAGTGGCATTACTGCAGCCGATAGGAAGAGACTGAACAAACTGATTAAGAAAGCTAGCTCTGTCCTGGGGCAACGCCTTGATCCGATGGAGGAGATAGGAGAGAGAAGGATGGTGGCTAAACTGTCATCTCTGCTGGAGTCCGAGTTCCACCCTATGCAGGACATACTGGATGCACTGAGGAGCTCATTTAGCAGCAGACTACATCATCCCAGGTGCACAACCGAGAGGTTTCGTAGGTCCTTCCTACCAACGGCTGTCAGACTGTACAACCTAAGCAGGGCTGCTCGCAGAGATAGCAAAAAGACGTAACAAACTAATAGTTTTTTGAATGCAAAAGATGCAATAGACTTACACAATGGTCCTCTCCGGCATACAACTAGGAACATACCGGTCGCTATGGAGGGTGAGAATATGTATGGGCACATAATCATACCACGTAGGATAACTAAATAGATGGTTATGCTGTTTCATCCCACCTAGCAACAATGCTCTGCACTGTGTGTGTTTATATATTTACATATTTATTCCATCTAGCTACAATGCTCTGCACTGGGTGTGTTTATATTTATATATCTATATATTTATTCCATCTAGCTACAATGCTCAGCACTGGGTGTGTTTATATTTATATATCTATATATTTATTCCATCTAGCTACAATGCTCCACACTGTGTTTTTATATATCTACATATTATTCCATCTAGCTACATTGCTCCGCACTGTGTGTGTTTATACTGTATACTTGTGTGACAGAGATCATCCTGCGCAGTTCGCCCCACACGGGACACGAACCCGCGACCTCTCAGTCAACTAACACAGTTCGAGCATGGGAGACACAGCACGATCGCGCTGAGCTAAAGGTCCGACCGATAGCTCAGCGCTACCGATACTGTATGAGGCCTTGGGAGGGAGGTTTACTAACGTTCTACGCCGAACAGCACTAGTTGGCATCCGTTACACTCTCCCCCTTAAACCTCACTCCCATGCCGGGTTCACGGCACCAGTGTGACAGAGATCATCCTGCGCAGTTCGCCCCACACGGGACACGAACCCGCGACCTCTCAGTCAACTAACACAGTTCGAGCATGGGAGACACAGCACGATCGCGCTGAGCTAAAGGTCCGACCGATAGCTCAGCGCTACCGATACTGTATGAGGCCTTGGGAGGGAGGTTTACTAACGTTCTACGCCGAACAGCACTAGTTGGCATCCGTTACACTTGCATATTTATTCCACCTAGCTGCAATGCTCCGTACTGTGGGTGTTTATATATTTACATATTTATTCCATCTAGCTACAATGCTCTGCACTGTGTGTTCATATATTCATATATTTATTCCATCCAGCTACAATGCTCTGCACTGTGTGTGTGTGTGTGTGTGTGTGTGTATATATACTGTATATTTTATAGTAATATGTACATATGTATATTAGCTGCTCTTGCTTGCTTGTTTTTTTTCTTGCCTTCTGATTGTTGCTCTGAGTGTTGCTATCCCTGTGCTGTTGCAATCCTGGAATTTCCCCGTTGTGGGACTAATAAAGGCTTATCTTATCTTATCTTATCTTATCTTATCTTACAACACCAACACTTCAGTTTATTACCTTTGCCAAGGAGGTAATGCTTTTACTACTGAACCACTAATCCTATCATTGTGAATCCAATTGCTACTCAGATGTTTTCATGGTCAAGGAATCTGACAACGTACACACAAACACTGTATGGGGGGAACTGTGGCGCTTGGCGGAGGTCTGCGCTCTCCGAGTGCTTTTCTAGTTAGGTAATGTTTTTGCCGGGGTTTGTCTGTCTGTCTGTCTGTCTGTCGGTTAGCAAGATAACTCAAAAAGTTTTGGATGGATTTCGATGAAACTTTCAGGCGTTGTTGGAAATGGTACAAGGAAGAACTGATTAAATTTTGTGGTGATCCGGATCACCGTCCAGAAGAAAAACGCCATTACGGAAAATGCCATTTTCGTGAATAACTACTGAAACACTAATCCTATCATTGTCAATCCAATTGCTAGTCATATGTTTTCATGCTCAAGGAATCTGAAAACGTACACACAAACACTGTATGGGGGGAACTGTGGCCGCCATTACGGAAAATGCCATTTTCCTGAATAACTACTGAACCACTAATCCTATCATTGTCAATCCAATTGCTAGTCATATGTTCTCATGGTCAAGGAATCTGAAAACGTACACACAAACACTGTATGGGGGGAACTGTGGCCGCCATTACGGAAAATGCCATTTTCCTGAATAACTACTGAAACACTAATCCTATCATTGTCAATCCAATTGCTAGTCATATGTTTTCGTCGTCAAGGAATCTGAAAACGTACACACAAACACTGTATGGGGGGAACTGTGGCACTTGGCGGAGGTCTGCGCTCTCCGAGTGCTTTTCTAGTTTTGGGATCTGTCTTTGTTTAATTTTGAATGCCCTTGGGAGATAATTGTTATGGTTAAGTAATTTGGTAAAATAATGGATAATTATTTATTTCACATACCTTTGCCAACATGCTTCCTGTGGGTGTCCGGGCAAAAGACTCCGTTAGGGGTTGAGAGCCTTTTATAGGACACCAGCAGGAAGGAAGCATGTATGGTAAGTTAGAGGGGTGGTTTAGTTTTTGTAAATAGGGGTTTGAACTATTTATTGAATTATTTATATTGTTATTTATTATATGTTGTTTATATTTATATTGTATATAGTTGGGGAAGTATTTATGTATTTTTAGAGATTAGTGGGTATGTGTAAAGAATGGAAACGTTTATTGTTTTACCTGGGGTTATAGTAGGGGCTAATTAAGATAAGATAAGATAAGATAAGCCTTTATTAGTCCCACAACGGGGAAATTCCAGGATTGCAACAGCACAGGGATAGCAACACTCAGAGCAACAATCAGAAGGCAAGAAAAAAAAAAACAAGCAAGCAAGAGCAGCTAATATACATATGTACATATTACTATAAAATATATATATACACACACACACACACACAGTGCAGAGCATTGTAGCTGGATGGAATAAATATATGAATATATGAACACACAGTGCAGAGCATTGTAGCTAGATGGAATAAATATGTAAATATATAAACACCCACAGTACGGAGCATTGCAGCTAGGTGGAATAAATATGCAAGTATATAAACACACACAGTGCGGAGCAATGTAGCTAGATGGAATAATATGTAGATATATAAAAACACAGTGCGGAGCATTGTAGCTAGATGGAATAAATATATAGATATATAAATATAAACACACCCAGTGCTGAGCATTGTAGCTAGATGGAATAAATATATAGATATATAAATATAAACACACCCAGTGCAGAGCATTGTAGCTAGATGGAATAAATATGTAAATATATAAACACACACAGTGCAGAGCATTGTTGCTAGGTGGGATGAAACAGCATAACCGTCTATTTAGTTATCCTACATGGTATGATTATGTGCCCATACATATTCTCACCCTCCATAGCGACCGGTATGTTCCTAGTTGTATGCCGGAGAGGACCATTGTGTAAGTCTATTGCATCTTTTGCATTCAAAAAAAAACTATTAGTTTGTTACGTCTTTTTGCTATCTCTGCGAGCAGCCCTGCTTAGGTTGTACAGTCTGACAGCCGTTGGTAGGAAGGACCTACGAAACCTCTCGGTTGTGCACCTGGGATGATGTAGTCTGCTGCTAAATGAGCTCCTCAGTGCATCCAGTATGTCCTGCATAGGGTGGAACTCGGACTCCAGCAGAGATGACAGTTTAGCCACCGTCCTTCTCTCTCCTATCTCCTCCATCGGATCAAGGCGTTGCCCCAGGACAGAGCTAGCTTTCTTAATCAGTTTGTTCAGTCTCTTCCTATCGGCTGCAGTGATGCCACTGCCCCAGCAGACCACTCCAAAAGTGATGGCTGATGCCACCACCGTGTCATAGAATGACTTCAGCAGCGCCCCTTGTACACCAAAAGACCTGAGTCTCCTCAGCAGGAACAGCCTGCGCTGTCCCTTCTTGTAGAGTGCGTCAGTATTGTGTGACCAGTCTAGTTTATTGTTCAGATGAATACCCAGGTACTTGTAGGATGTCACCATCTCGATGTCTGTTCCCTGTATATTTACTGGTGCTGTGAGGGGCTGCCCATGCCTGCGGCAGTCCACCACCAGCTCCTTAGTTTTCCTCGCGTTGATCTGGAGGCAGTTCCGATGGCACCAGTCCACAAAGTCCTGGATAAGCCCTCTGTACTCAGCTTCATCTCCGCTGGAGATGAGACCAACGATCGCAGAGTCATCAGAGAACTTCTGTAGATGGCAATGTGTTGTGTTGTGTGAGAAGTCCGCAGTATAAAGAGTGAACAGGAAGGGAGCCAGCACCGTTCCCTGGGGGGCCCCCGTGCTACTGATGATCGTGTCGGAAACACAGTCCCGGGTTCTCACAAACTGAGGCCGGTTCGTGAGGTAGTCCAGGATCCATGATGACAGGTGCTGGTCCACCCCTGCGCGCAGCAGCTTGTCCTTCAGGATCATCGGTTGGATGGTGTTGAAAGCACTGGAGAAGTCAAAGAACATGATCCTCACCATATTCCTGGGCTTCTCCAGGTGGGACAGAGAACGGTGAAGGAGGAAGATCACCGCATCCTCCACCCCAATGCCATGCTGGTAGGCGAACTGGAGTGGATCCATCGCTGGTTCCACCAGGGGGCGGAGATGAGCAAGGAGCAGTCTCTCCAGGGTCTTCATCAAGTGGGACGTCAAGGCCACCGGTCTGAAGCTGTTCAGGTCTTTGGGGTGGGAAGTTTTTGGTACAGGTACCACACAAGATGTTTTCCACAGCTGTGGTACCCTCCCCAGTTTCAGGCTCATGTTGAAGATATATGTCACAATCCCACACAGCTGGTCTGCACAGGACTTGAGGAGCTTTGTGCTGATGCCGTCCGGTCCCGACGCCTTCCTCGCCTTGATCTTCCTCAGCTCCGTCCTCACCTGGGTCTTGGTCAGGGTCAGGATGGGGGGCTGTGTGTTGGGAGTGGGGGGGGTGTCGGTGGAGTGGGGAGTGGGTAGCAGGACTTGATTTCTTAGAGGCAGCAGTGGTTGTTGTGCAGACAGGGGGGAGGGCGGTTGGTCAAATCTATTGAAAAACAGATTCAGGTTGTTCGCCCACTCCCTGCCCCCCGTGGCCTGGGGGGAGGTATTCTGGAGCCCCGAGATGGTTTTGAGGTTTCTCCAGACCCCGCTGATGTCGCTCTGTTGCAGCTTGTCCTCCATCTTCTTCCTGAAGCTGTCCTTGCCTTCTCTGATCTTTCTCCTCAGCTCCCTCTGTACGGACTTCAGCATCTCCCTGTTCCCCGACCTGAAGATCCTCTTCTTCTCTCTCAGAAGTGTTTTTATCTCAGGGTTGATCCAGGGTTTGTTGTTTGAGTGACGCCGTATGGTCTTGGTGGGAACGGATTTGTCCACACAGAAGCTGAGGTAGCCCGTGAAGGTGTGAATGAGGCCATCGATGTCCTCACCATGTGGATCGCAGAGCTGCTTCCAGGCAGTGGCTTCAAAACAGTCCTTTAGAGTGTCCATTGTCTCCTCAGACCATAACTCCACAGTGTGCATGGCCGGAGGTTGTCTGTGCACTAGGGGTTTGTACACCGGTCGGAGATGAACCAAGTTGTGATCCGATCTCCCAAGTGGGGGGAGTTGTGATGAGGTGTACGCCTCCTTAGTGTTTGCGTAGAACAAATCCAGTGTTTTATTGTCTCTAGTGTGGCATGTGACATACTGGGTGAAAGTGGGCAGAATGGGAGACAGTGAAACGTGGTTGAAATCGCCTGAGATGAGGAGAAGAGCATCTGGGTGTTCTGTCTGCAGCCTGCTGGTTACTGAATGGATGACGTCACGCGCTGTCCCAGCGTTCGCCGTCGGATTTGCATAAACAACAATGCAGATCACGTGTGAGTGTTCTCTCGGGAGATATGTAGGCCTCATGCTAACAGCTAGCAACTCAATGTCTTTGCTGCAGTGTCGTTGTTTAACAGTGATATGTCCCGGTCTACACCAGTTGTTGTTAACATACATTATCACTCCACCGCCCCTAGTTTTGCCACTCTCTGGTGTTCGGTCAGCTCGTATCATGTGAAAACCCTCCAGCTCAATGTTAGCATCTGCTGCTAGTTCAGTTAGCCACGTCTCAGTAAACAAAAGGAGAGAGCACTCCCGGTAAGTGCTATCATAACGGGAGATAGCCGCTAGCTCATCTAACTTTCCCAGTATCGACCGTACATTTCCCATGACAACAGATGGAAGGGAGGGTCTGTACCTTATATTTTTTGTCCTCCGCCTTACTCCAGCCTGGCAGCCGCGGCGTTTTCGCTTCAGTTCTCTCGGTATGTCGAGTTTTTCCAATGGGACCGGGTGGCGGTTAAATGCTAGCAGCTCTTCCCTGTTGTATCGAATCCTGCTATAAACAGTGGCTCCGTCCACCGGCTCAGGAGACATTTGGGACGATCTGTGTGTCCGTGATATAAGTGGGGTGAAAAAAAAAGTGATCAAAAGAGAGAGGAAGGGAAAAAAAAAAACTCAGAATCGAGCCGCTGTTGCAAAAGGCAGCCGACTGGTGTGGCGCCGAGAGATATATAATTAGCCCTAATTGTCTCGAGTAGTATATAGCAGGTGTGGTTAATGATAATGGGTAATTCAATTCATGTCATTGGTATTCGTATTGCTTGTATTCGTCTTGGTTGATGGCGAATTGTTACATTCTGGTAATTTTTGACTATGCTACTCGGTACCCAGAAGCCTTTTCCCTGAAATCTATTAAGGCTAGGCAGGTTGCCAACTGCCTTATCCAGTTGTTTTCAAGGGTAGGCATACCTAGAGAAATCCTGACAGACTGTGGAACAAATTTCTTGTCCAAACTGTTGCAGCAGGTATATAAGCTGTTTGGTATTAAGGGTATTAAGACCACCCCATATCACCCTCAGACCAATGGACTAGTGGAACGATTTAACCAGACTTTAAAAAACATGCTGCAGAAATTTGTTTCTGAAACGGGCTCGGATTGGGACCAATGGGTACCATATTTATTGTTTGCTTATCGGGAGGTGCCCCAGGCTTCAACAGGGTTCTCACCTTTTGAACTGCTGTATGGTCGTCAGGTGAGGGGCCCATTGGACTTATTAAAGGAGCACTGGGAGAGTCCACCGAGTGATCAGGACAATGTGGTCTCTTATGTTATTAAGATGAGAGATAAACTGGATCGAATGACTGCTTTGGCTCAGGAGCACATGAGGACGGCGCAGGCCAAACAAAAAACTTGGTAGGACAAGAAGGCCAGAAAAAGGGTTTTTCCCCCAGGACAACAGGTTTTGTTATTTCTGCCCTCGTGTGACAGTAAGCTGTTGGCTCGATGGCAGGGGCCATATAAAATTTCTAAGAAACTAAGTTCAGTGACATATGAACTATATATGCCTGACAGGAAGGTAAAATATCAGACCTTCCACATTAACTTGTTGAAAGAGTTTCAGCAGCCTGGTCATCAGCAGCAGCAACCTGTTTTTCAGGAGACACATCAGCTCTTAATTTGTGCGACAGAAGTGGATGAGGAGAGAGAACAGTCCTTTCCCACAAATGTGTCAGAGCCTTATTTGTTTCAAGTGTCTCATTTGCAGGTGGATCAGCAGAGAGAGTTGGAGGCACTTTTAGATCCAGAATTGTTTCAGGAGAGACCTGGTTTCACCACGCTGGTGCATCATAAGGTTTATTTGAAAGAGGAAGCTGTTCCACGTAGAAAATCTTATAGGATCCCGGAGCGATTGGTCCCAAAAATGAAGCAAGAAATTGACTTGATGTTGCAGCTGGGAGTGTGATCGAGGAGTCAGTCAGTGAGTGGTGTAGCCCGATTGTGCTGGTCCCCAAAAAGGACGGCTCATTAAGATTCTGTATTGACTTCAGATACCTTAATTCAGTATCTAAGTTTGAGTCATACCCCATGCCCCGGATTGACAAACTATTAGAGAAAGTGGGCAGGGCTAGGTTTATTTCTACTCTGGACCTATGCAAGGGGTATTGGCAGGTGGCACTGACACCGGAAACAAAGGAACTTACAGCCTTTAAAACACCTTATGGCAGTTTCCAGTTTAGGGTCATGCCATTTGGCCTTCAGGGGGCACCTGCAACTTTTCAGCGGCTGATGGACCAAGTGTTAAGGAGAGTATCAAACTTTGCGGCTGCCTATCTGGATGACGTGGTCATCTATAGTCAGACCTGGGAAGAACATTTGATACACCTTAGGCAGGTCCTTCAGTTAATTAAGAGGGCAGGACTGACAATCAATCCACGCAAATGTGCGTCCGGACAGCAGCAGGTGGAGTACCTGGGACATGTGGTTGGTCAGGGGGTTATTAGACCACGAGTAGGTAAAGTGGATGCCATCCGGACCTACCCTGTGCCCACCACTAAAAAGAAGGTACGATCGTTCATGGGAATGGTAGGATGGTATAGTAAGTTCATCCCCCACTTTGCTGAAAGAGCCGCAGTTTTGACTGACCTCACTAAGGCTTCGGCACCAAATAAGGTAAAATGGACAGAGGAGTGTGACAGAGCGTTTGAGGATCTGAAGAGGGCTATTTCTGGGGAGAAGGTTCTCTACAGTCCAGACTTTGCTCGCCCGTTCATTTTACAGACGGATGCTTCAGGAGTTGGCATTGGAGCAGTACTTCTCCAGGAGGAGAAGGGAGAGAGACACCCAGTACTGTTCTTGAGCCGTAAGTTGTTGGACCAGGAGACAAGATACTCTACAATAGAAAAAGAATGTCTTGCCATGAAATGGGCAATAGGGTCTCTCAAATACTATTTACTAGGGTGTCATTTTGTATTGGAGACAGATTATCGGGCTCTACAGTGGCTGGACAGGATGAAGGACGTAAACAGTCGTCTCACAGGGTGGTATGTGTCCCTTCAACCGTATAATTTTACTGTTTGGTATGTGGCAGGGAAGATCAACCTTGTAGCTGATAGCCTCTCAAGAGTACATGACTCGTAGAGTACTGTACTCTCGGGAAAGGGGGGAGGAAATGTGATGATGGAGTGTCACCACTGTATGACTTATTGTATGTGTGATTGTGTTGTATTTGTAATATGGTAAATGTTATTATGATTGTTTGTAAAGTGCACACATTATTTTGGGATCTGTCTTTGTTTAATTTTGAATACCCTTGGGAGATAATTGTTATGGTTAAGTAATTTGGTAAAATAATGGATAATGATTTATTTCACATACCTTTGCCAACATGCTTCCTGTGGGTGTCCGGGCAAAAGACTCCATTAGGGGTTGAGGGCCTTTTATAGAACACCAGCAGGAAGGAAGCATGTATGGTAAGTTAGAGGGGTGGTTTAGTTTTTGTAAATAGGGGTTTGAACTATTTATTGAATTATTTATATTGTTATTTATTATATGTTATTTGCGGCGTATGATAAAATAATAAGCAGCGATGCTGAGGTTTTAAGTAGAGTTTTATTATATCATACCGCCGTCACGACCTCCGCTACCGGCGCCATGCATGCGCGCCGGGAGCGAGCCCACGGCTCTCAAGAGAAGGAGGACACAAAGTCTGTGTCCTGCAGCAGCAGTTGCAGAAGTGAGATTGAGAGAGAGCGAGTTACAGAACCTGTGCAGTATTTATACCCAACTCAGACAATACATCAAAGAGCGGATTCACAGCAGTTGGTATGATCAAAGGGACTGCAGAACAGGCATGAGACATTTGCATTTGTAAGACCTACATAACAATAGGCAGATGCAGTCCTCTGCTCCAGCTTGCAGGACAAAGAGGTTACAAGGCACATCTACATATTGATCTGTCTCCAGGTCACAATAAGGACAGGACGCATGAACACTATACATGAATGGCACATTACATCACAATACATGAATGGCACATTGCATCACAATACATGCATGGCACATTGCATCACAATACATGAATGGCACATTACATCTCAGTAGTGCAGCGGGAAAAACCAAGAGAAGAGAGCTGACTGTCCTGTGTGTTGTGGGGGGGTTGAATCAACCCACCACACGCTCCCCCCCAGAGGGCACGGCAGGGGGCCGAGACCTCGATAATCCATCTATGGGAGCGAGCTGTGGGAGAAGCTCGCTGCAGGCGGAGGGGGAGGGAGGGGAGGGGTAGTAAGTGCCGGCAGGGGCGGTGAAATCGTCCGAGCCGCGCAAAAATTGCTTGCTGCTCCGCGACGTCGAGGGGCTGTCCCGTTGCGCGTGCGGAGATCACAAGAAGAAAAATTTGTCTCTGACTCCTCTCGTGGCCATGAAGAAAAGCAGGAGCGGCTGTAAGAAAAAAAAAATAAAAGCAGAGGGACCGGCGTGTTGACTTTAGGGCAGGCGCAACTCTAAACCCTCGGGAACCGCAGACAGCTGAATTCCCCTTGTGTGCCGTGGCTAAGACCATAAAATCCACTGAGCAAGCTGTGGGCCTCAGGTGTACAAGCAAGCCTGAAGGGCCAGTGTGCAGCAGAAGGAAGGCGGTCAGTGAAGCCGTTATTGTCCCGTGCGTGGTGTGCCGTCCTCGTAACTCCCCGGTGCGCGTGCGGGGGTTCCGTGCGTGGGTGGGCCGCTGGAGTGGCGAGTCAGGGTGCAGAATCTTGGTGGAGATCGGCGCAGACGGCGCCGATAATATCCAGGTTGAGCTGTGGCTGCAGATTGGCCATGGTGCGTTGGAGCGGTGAGAGAAAATAGACGATCTTTTGTCCCTCAGGCTCGTGCAGATGTGTTGGAGCGGTGGGAGGGAATAGACGATCTTTGGCACCGCTCGGCCGTGGTGCGTTCAGGTCCACGTGTTGCGTTCTCCGCCGGCCATGGAGGACGCCGTCGTGGAGAGGGGACGAGGTGCCTGCGCTCTCATGTGGAGGAACTGCGAGCGCGGCCGGTCCAGCGTGGATGAGCAGATCTCAGACGTGCAGATCTCATCATGAAGAACGGGTCACCAGTGCAGCTGTCCAGATCAGAAGGTTGCTTTGCACAAAACGTGTGCATGTTCGGGGTCGCCAGTGAAGCGTTCACTGGCAGCGTGTTCCTTTCTGCCTTCAGGTCATGGTGCGTTGGGGCGGCGAGAGGGAGGAGACGCCTTGTGTCCCTCGGCCGGTTCAGCGTGGATGTCCAGACCAGAAGGCTGCGTCGCACAAAGCGTGTGCGTCTTCGGGGTCACCAGTGCGGCGTATGATAAAATAATAAGCAGCGATGCTGAGGTTTTAAGTAGAGTTTTATTATATCATACCGCCGTCACGAGCTCCGCTCCCGGCGCCGTGCATGCGCGCCGGGAGCGAGCCCACGGCTCTCAAGAGAAGGAGGACACAAAGTCTGTGTCCTGCAGCAGCAGTTGCAGAAGTGAGATTGAGAGAAAGCGAGTTACAGAACCTGTGCAGTATTTATACCCAACTCAGACAATACATCAAAGAGCGGATTCACAGCAGTTGGTACGATCAAAGGGACTGCAGAACAGGCATGAGACATTTGCATTTGTAAGACCTACATAACAATAGGCAGATACAGTCCTCTGCTCCAGTTTGCAGGACAAAGAGGTTACAAGGCACATCTACATATTGATCTGTCTCCAGGTCACAGTAAGGACAGGACGCATGAACACTATACATGAATGGCACATTACATCACAATACATGAATGGCACATTGCATCACAATACATGAATGGCACATTGCATCTCAGTAGTGCAGCGGGAAAAACCAAGAGAAGAGAGCTGACTGTCCTGTGTGTTGTGGGGGGGGGGTTTGAATCAACCCGCCACATATTTATATTTATATTGTATATAGTTGGAAGTATTTATGTATTTTTAGAGATTAGTGGGTATGTGTAAAGAATGGAAACGTTTATTGTTTTACCTGGGGTTATGGTAGGGGCTAATTAGCCCTAATTGTCTCGAGTAGTATATAACAGGTGTGGTTAATGATAATGGGTAATTCAATTCATTTCATTGGTATTCGTATTGCTTGTATTCGTCTAGGTTGATGGCGAATTGTTCATTCTTGAAGAAGAGTCGTGTCAGATGTTTCGTGGGATCTATTTACGTGTAAGTTATTGAAATAAAATATTGGAAAATTGATTGAAAGCCTCCTCCTTGCCACCGCATCCTGACACTGACGAACACGAACTCCGCGTTCTTCAAAGTTTTAGGCACAAAAGCATGCGGAAAACAGTGGTGGGCCGGGCCCGGCAGCGTGCCTGTGTTTGCGCTACGATGCAAAAGCTGAGACGGGCAGCTGTCCGGCGCGGGATTATTTGGCAGAAATTCCCCGGGCAGCCATAGGGGCTGCGCAAAAACAAGCTCTCTGCCGGGGAAGCTTCCAAATCCTCTTTTGCCGCGGAGCGCAACCCCAATATAAAACCCACGGCAACCTGTCTACCCAATTTGCATCCGTCAGTGAAGCCCTGAGTACTGCTTTCAGTGATCTATGAAAACGCTCGCATAACCCACTGGCCTGTGGGTTGTATGCGGTTGTGCGATGAATTGCAACGCCCGCAGCCTGGGAATTTGGAGATGGACACAACAGCAACACTTCAGTTTATTACCTCCGCCAAGGAGGTAATGCTTTTACTACTGAACCACTAATCCTATCATTGTGAATCCAATTGCTAGTCATATGTTTTCATGGTCAAGGAATCTGAAAACGTACACACAAACACTGTATGGGAGGAACTGTGGCGCTTGGCGGAGGTCTGCGCTCTCCGAGTGCTTTTCTAGTTTCTATAAGCTATAATGTTTCTTTAGGAAATTATCAACTCTGTGAAGTCATGTGTAATAATTTCTGTATTAGTTCTAAGGAATTAGTTCATTCCTTAGAAAGGTCCAATATGAAACTGAACCTCAGTCATTGTGGTGAGAGTTCACTGTACTGGGTGTCATGTAGCAATGGTATTCTTTATCTCCTATTATTTTTTCTTTCAGTTTTATATATATTAAACATGACCAGTGTTGTGCAAGTTACTGAAAATTATTAAATAATAATTATAGTTATTAGTTATAGTTTCAAAAATAATTGAGTTATTTTACCAATTACTGCATGATTAAAGCACTTACTTGGGAAAGAAACTTTAACGTTACTTTTAAATGCATACTTAAATTATCTTGCACACGTGACAAGATAGTTTAATTAATGAATTGCATTAGGGACTCATTATTATTAATGGCAGGCTGAAAACAGACTGTTTCAACCCAATTTTTTTTTTTTTTAATGTTGGTATTGCTGAGCATGTGTCAGTGTGGCGTGGGACATACAGTAAAACTGTCCATGTTTATCTTGCCATATGTAGTGATCCAAAGAAAATGTTCAGTATCCACAATCCAAATGTCTGCTGTGGCAGAGATATGATCCAATCCCTCAAATGTCTTTTGGAGATCAAAATCCATTTTTGAATAATCTTTATCCAGGTAGCAGGAAAAGGATTTTTTTTTTTTCTGCAATAGCTCACAGTCCCAGCTGTCTGAAGGCAACTTACTCAGCTTTTGACAGTGGGATAGCGTTTCTTTACTTATTATGACATTTTGGGCATTCGGTTTAATTCTTGCTGGGTCACAAACTGTCCAGATGCATACCTGTGTCTGAAATCCAACCGTGGGTGTTTAGATAGGTGTTTAGTCCGGGTTGGAAACAACATCTCTAACTCCATCACGCTGAGCACTGGATCCCCTCAAGGCTGTGTACTCAGTCCACTGTTGTTTACACTTTTAACACATGACTGTGTGTCCAGACACGAGGGGAACCAGATTATTAAGTTTGCAGATGACATAACGCACGGCTCAGGAGACACACACGCAGGCTCAGGGTAGATTTAATAGCTTTATTGAACAACAAGAGTGCGTGGCTGCGTGTCTGTGGGATAAGAATGTATTGGTGGTGGGCGTCTGCGTCAGGCACGGGGGCAGGAAGCCGTTCAGCCGGACAACCCTAAGGGAGGAAGCAGAGGGAGAAGGGTAACGGGCACCACACCAATACAGAAGACTAAGACAGTTTGCTGGCTTACTTGGTTTGGGCTGGTGGCTGGTGTTAACAAGGGTGTAGCCCGGGAGACAGCAACCTGGAGCGCCTGCGGCAGCAGCAAGGAAGCAGCAGCGAGGAGACGAGGTCCGCCGCCGGGGAATCCACCTGTGCACAGGGGAGAAGACTGGGAGAAAAAGAGGCGAGGGAAGCTTACTCAGATTTCCTTGCTTGGAGAAGGGGGTTCCTTGCAGCAAGAGATGCCGATGAGAACAGACGGCTTCAGGCCAAAGCCCAGGGCAGAGTGAGTTAAATACCTCGCCGCTGACGAGGTGCAGGTGTGCGCCGCATCAGCGGCGAGTCATGACAGTACTCCCCCCTCTAGCAGCGCCTCCTGGCGATGGTTTCTCCGGGTGTGCTCGGTGGAACTCAGCGATGAGGGACGGGTCCAAAACAAACGAGGAGCGCACCCATTGTCTCCATTCAGGTCCATAGCCCTCCCAGTCCACCAAATACTGCAACCCGCGACCCCGGCGCCGGGAGTTCAGGATGGCGGAGACTGTCCAGGCCGGATGGCCACCTATCATCCGGGGCGCGGGCTGCACTGCAGGTGGAGGGCAGAGGGGGTCAGAGACCACCGGTTTAACCTTGGAGACGTGGAAGGTGGGATGGATGTGGAGGGCGGGGGGAATAGCCACACGCACAGCCACCGGGTTGATGATCTGGGTAATGGGAAATGGGCCGATGAATTGTTGTGCCAGCTTCCTCCTCTCACCCTTTAAATTAACGTCCTGGGTGGACACCCAGACTTGTTGGCCCACCTGGTAGGCAGGGGCAGGTCTCCTGTGCTGGTCCGCCGTGGACTTGTTGCGCTCCGCCGTGCGTAAAAGCGCATTGCGCGCCGTGGTCCAAAGGGAGCGGCACCGCCTGAGGTGCGCCTGGACTGAGGGGACAGCCAACTCGCCCTCCTGCGCGGGGAATAGAGGTGGATCATAGCCCAGGGATGCCTTGAAGGGGGACATCCCGGTGGCAGAAGAGCGGGAGGTGTTGTGGGCGTACTCCACCCAGGCGAGATGTGTGCTCCAGGACGCGGGCTTAGATGCAGTGACGCAGCGGAGCGCAGCCTCCAGCTCCTGATTGGTCCGCTCACACTGCCCGTTGGATTGGGGGTGTGGCCAGAGGAGAGGCTTACTTTGGCTCCCAGGGCGTTGCAGAAAGACCTCCAGACGTCCGAAGCGAACTGGGGACCCCGATCGGAGACCACGTCAACCGGTATCCCGTGTAGTCTGACCACGTGCTGGATGAGGAGGTCCGCCGTCTCCAAGGCAGAGGGGAGCCCCCGTAGAGGCACAAAGTGGGCGGCCTTGGAGAAATGGTCAACGATGGTCAGGACCGTGTCGAAGTTGTTGGAAACAGGGAGACCGGTGACGAAGTCTAGGGCGACGTGCGACCAGGGCCTACCAGGGACGGGCAGGGGCTGGAGCAGGCCCGCGGGGGGAGCGTTACCTGACTTGCTGGTGGCGCAGACGGGGCAGGCCCGGGCATAGCGGGCGGCATCCTTCCGCAGTCCCGGCCACCAAAAGGACCGTTGGAGGAGGTCGATCATCCGGGAGGACCCAGGGTGGCAGGTGAGCTTCGAGGTATGGAACCAGTGGATAACCTCCCCCCGGATAGCAGATGGCACGAAGAGCCTCCCCTCCGGTCCGCCGCCAGGGTCCGGTTCCGACTCCTGCGCCCTCCGGATCTTGCTCTCACTGTCCCAGGAGACGGCCCCCACGACGCACGACCTGGGCAAGATGGTGTGGACCGCATCTTCTGACGCCTCAGGGGCGAATTGCCTGGAGAGGGCGTCGGGCAGGCTGTTCTTGGAGCCGGGCCTGAAGGTGATGTTAAACCTAAACCTTGCAAAGAACATTCAGACGCTTGGCGGTTCTTAAATACTCCAAGTTCTTATGGTCGGTGAGTACCACGAACGGCAAGGCAGCCCCCTCCAGCCAGTGGCGCCACTCCTGAAGCGCGAGTTTGATGGCCAATAGTTCTCTGTCCCCCACGTCGTAATTACGTTCCGCGGGGGACAAGCGCCGAGAGAAGAAGGCGCAGGGCCGCTTGGCTCCGTTGGCTGGTGACCGCTGGGACAGCATCGCCCCCACCCCCGTATCCGAAGCGTCCACCTCCACAATGCACTGTAGCGCGGGATCGACCTGGCTGAGGACCCAGGAGGAGGAAAACTCCGTCTTCAGCACCTGGAAGGTCGCTGCGGCCTCTTCAGTCCACCGGAACGGGACCTTAGGGGAGGTGAGGCGGGTCAGAGGGCCGACGATGGCTCCAAAATTAGGGACGAAGCGGTGGTAGAAATTGGCAAACCCGATGAACTGTTGCACTTGTTTCCTCGAGGTTGGCGTGGGCCAATCTACCACCGCCTTGACCTTCGCTGGGTCCGGGAGCACCTGGTCTTGGGAGATGACGAACCCCAGGAAGGAAGTTGTCTTGGCGTAGAACTCACATTTCTCCGCTTTCACATATAGTCGGTTCTCCAGTAGCCTCTGAAGGACCCGCCTCACGTGGATCCGGTGCTCGTCCCTGGATCTGGAGAAGATGAGGATATCGTCCAGGTAGACGAACACGAACAGGCCGATGAAATCCCGGAGGACGTCATTTATGAGGCGCTGAAAGATGGCTGGAGCATTGGTCAGCCCGAACGGCATGACTAGGTATTCAAAGTGGCCGTTTGGGGTACGGAAGGCAGTCTTCCATTCATCTCCCTCCCGGATCCGGACGAGGTGGTACGCGCTGCGGAGATCCAGCTTGGTAAACCAGGTCGCCCCCTGGAGGGAGTGGAAGGCGGTGTCCATCAGGGGCAGGGTGTAGCGGTCCTTCTCCGTGATGTCGTTGAGGGCACGGTAATCAATACATGGATGAAGGGAGCCATCCTTTTTGCCCACGAAGAAGAACCCTGCGCCTAATGGTGATGATGATGGGCGGATAATCCCAGCACTGAGCGACTCCTTCAAATACGTGTTCATTGCCTCCTTCTCTGGCGCTGACAGACTGTAGAGGCGTCCCGAGGGTAGAGGTGCCCCCTGGCGGATGTTAATGGCACAGTCATAGGGCCGGTGTGGAGGAAGAGACATCGCCTTGGACTTGCTGAAGACCGCGCCCAGGTCATGAAACTCCGAGGGCACCAGGGTGAGATCCGGAGGCGCGGCGTCCTTAGCAGAGGGAGGAGAGGACGGGGCGCAGGCAGCGGATTGGAGACAGGTGCCCATGCAAAAGGAGCTCCAGGCAGACACCCTACCGGTCTTCCAGTCCAGGACGGGGTTGTGGAGGCAGAGCCATGGGTATCCAAGGATGACAGGTGTAATAGAGGAAGGCAGGACGTAGAAGGTGATGTCCTCCCGGTGGTTCCCCGAGATGATAACCGGGACGGGGGATGTCCGGTGAGTCACTTTTCCCAGGGAGACACGGGAGACATTGACTAGGGCGAGAGGAGAATCGAGAGGGTGGCAACGGATGCCCAATCGGGTTGCCAGGCTTTGAGTTATGAAGCTACCCTCCGCGCCTGAATCCACCAGTGCGTGAGTGAGATGCCCTGTGGGGTTGTGGCAGAAGCGGATGGGCAGCGTCAAATGTGTGAGGGGAGTTAACCGATTAGCGTCCGCGAGGCCCCCTACAGTGACTCGCGGACCTCCCCATTTGGTTTCTCCGGACAATGCTCCACCGTGTGCTGGCTGCCCCCGCAATACATGCAGAGGCCCAACTCACGGCGACGTTGTTTCTCCGCTAGGGGGAGCTTTGTCCGGCCCGTCACCATCGGCTCCGACTCCTCGGAGGGCTCCGGCGACGGTAATGCCAGGGGGCGAGCTTGGGGCAGGCGCGCCGAGGCACCCCGCGAGCGAGAAGAGGACTTCCGCTCCGAGGTGCGCTCGCGCAGCCTGTTATCCAAGCTAATAGCAAGGGAAGTCAGCTCCGCTAGCGTCTCCGGGATATCCCGGCTGGCCAGCTCATCCCTCAGACCAGAGTTAAGACTGCGAAGGAAGATGCCGCAGAGCGAACGCTCTTCCCATCCGACTTCCTCCGCGGTAACCCGGAAGTCGATCGCGTAATTGGCCGCCGATTGGCTCCCCTGCTGGAGGCTGAGAAGGCGATCGACCTGGACACTATCCATACGCGAGTGATCGAACACTTCCAGAAATTGTCGCACGAACTGGCCATAGGTGAGGGTGGTGTAGCTGGGCTTCGCCATTACGGCGTAAGCCCAGGTAAGCGCTCGACCCTCCAAGAGGTTACCTATATAGCCAATCTGGCTGTGGTCTGAGGGGAAGTCTCTGGGGACGCGGTGGAACACGGACTCACACTGCATGATAAATCCCCGCGCTCACCGAGCTTGCCGCTAAAGCGGGCGGGGGTGGGGATGGGTGTGAGTCGTGTCGGCGCATCCGGAGCAGGCTGGACGGCCGCCGGAGCAGCGGAAGCTGCGCCACCCAGACGAACTGGGGGGAACGGTTGTTGGGGGTCCAGGCGGTCTAATCGGTTAGTAATTATTGTTAATTGATTAAGGATCACTTGTTGTTGGTGGGCTATTAGATCCACCCGAGCCTCGAGGGTGGAAAGACGGCGTGCGAGCCCGCTGTCTGCCGAGCTGCTCTGCTGAAGCCGTACTGACATAACGCACGGCTCAGGAGACACACACGCAGGCTCAGGGTAGATTTAATAGCTTTATTGAACAACAAGAGTGCGTGGCTGCGTGTCTGTGGGATAAGAATGTATTGGTGGTGGGCGTCTGTGTCAGGCACGGGGGCAGGAAGCCGTTCAGCCGGACAACCCTAAGGGAGGAAGCAGAGGGAGAAGGGTAACGGGCACCACACCAATACAGAAGACTAAGACAGTTTGCTGGCTTACTTGGTTTGGGCTGGTGGCTGGCGTTAAGGGCGTAGCCCGGGAGACAGCAACCTGGAGCGCCTGCGGCAGCAGCGAGGAGACAGCGGCGAGGAGACAAGGTCCGCTGCCGGGGAATCCACCTGTGCACAGGGGAGAAGACTGGGAGAAAAAGAGGTGAGAGAAGCTTACTCAGATTTCCTTGCTTGGAGAAGGGGGTTCCTTGCAGCAAGAGATGCTGATGACAACAGACGGCTTCAGGCCGAAGCCCAGGGCAAAGTGAGTTAAATACCTCGCCGCTGACGAGGCGCAGGTGTGCGCGCAGCTGGCGCCGCTGATGAGCGGTGAGTCATGACAGCAGATGACACCGCAGTGGTGGGACTTATTCAGAGGGATGAGGAATCCATGTACTGGGAAGAAGTTAGAGACCTGGAGGGCTGGTGCAGGGAGAACAATCTGGTGCTCAACGTGGACAAAACGAAGGAGATGATTATCGACTTCCGGCGGTCACAGCCTGAACATGTCCCTCTCTGCATCAGCGGCCGTTCGGTGGAGAGAGTGGAGAACATCAAGTTCCTCGGAGTGCAGATCTCGCAGGACCTGACCTGGAGCAAGAATTCCTTGGGGATCAGGAAGCGGGCCCAGCAGAGGCTGCACTTCTTGAGGAAACTCAAACAGGCCTCTCTCCCCATCTGCATGCTCAGG
This sequence comes from Pholidichthys leucotaenia, assembly GCA_020510985.1. NCBI lineage: Eukaryota > Metazoa > Chordata > Actinopteri > Cichliformes > Pholidichthyidae > Pholidichthys > Pholidichthys leucotaenia. Next base: position 456,041,843 of record CM035836.1, read on the forward strand.
ACCTTCTACAGAGGTGTGGTGGAGAGTGTTCTGACGTACTGCATTGCAACATGGTACTCCAGTTGCAGTATGTCAGACAAAAAAGCTCTGCAGAGGATAGTTAAGGGAGCTGAGAAGGTAATTGGAGTTTCCCTCCCCTCTGTTCAAGTCAGAGCCGTTGTAGGAGCAGGGCACTGAACATTGTTAAGGACCACTTTCACCCTCTGCACAAACACTTTGAACTGCTGCCATCTGGCAAACGATTCCGGAGCATCAGAGGCAGAACCACCAGACTGATCAACAGCTTTCTTCCAGAAGCTGTTAGGATGCTGAACAGTTGATCTGGAATCTTTTATACATATTACTGCACTTTATGGACATTATGTATATTATAGTTTTAGTCAATTTTAAGTATTTATTTCTCTTAGCTACTTAGATTCACTTAGCCATTTTAATTGTTTTATATATACATAGGCAGTTATTATCATTTTAACTGCAACTGTAATAAGTTAACATTACTGTAATATCCAAATGTGTCTCAGGGATGTGTGAATGGCTGTCGGGGTGGGGTGTGGGGGGTGTGAGTGTGTTTTTAAATTATGTTCTTTTTACAAAACGGATGCCTAGAGAAACGCAATTTCATCTTGCTTGCACTACAGTTGTATGCATAGCATCATGACAATAAAGGTTGATTGATTAATTAATAGATGAAGCGGTGTTACCATAGCACGCTGTTACTTGGTGACTAGCTTTGCTGGAGCATATTGTTTAATCAGGTGGTTCTGATGAGTGGACTTCTGCACTACCTCAAAACTACTGCGTACGCTAGTGCAGCCCACAGACTACATGCATTTTCCCTTTTGACTACTCTGACCCAGCCCTAAGTCTTGTAAGCGGAAGTACCCTCAGGCAAAATGAGTTTATTTTTAAGAGAATTATGGCAGAATACATACAGTACACCATATTTTTTTTAAAGCCTTTGTGCTCTTTTAAGATGGTAATTCACTGTTGTAACATTGTAGATAAGTTTGAAAACATGGAAAAACATCCAATGGGTCATGTGAATTTCACAATTTTAGGTGGTAGGGATTGTTTTTGATTTGCTTTTTCTAAAATGGCCTCAATCTTTGACCATATAAAATTAAATACCTACATCTCTTTTAAGATTTTTAGACAAATGGCTCCTTATTAAAAAACTAGAAAAGCACTCATAGAGCGCATACCTCCGCCAAGGCTCCTTCCGTTTCTCATGGATGACCTCCAAAATGTAATGGGTTTGTGTGTAGGCCTATAGTCACTTGTGGTGAAAATTGCATCAAAGTCTGTCCATCAGGTTTGGAGTATTGTTGCTAACACACTGTGAGAAGATAAGAGCCTTGGCTGAGGTATGCATTCTCAGATCATCACCAAAATATAATGGGTTCCTCTGTAGCCCAAGAACCACCTCTGGTGAAAATTTCATCCAAATCCATCCAGTAGTTTTTGTGTAATCCTGCTGCACAAATAAAAACAAAGCCCTTGGTGGAGGTATGCACTCTCAGATCATCACTAAAATCTAATCATCTGTTCCCCGTGCCATTACACACCTTTCCTGAAAATTTTGTCAAAATCCGTTCATAACTTTTTGAGTTATGTTGGTAACAGACAGACAGACAGACAGACAAACCCCGGTAAAAACATTACCTCCTTGGCGGAGGTAAAAATAGGAATAAGGATACAACAGGTGGTCCTACTGCCATAGGGAACCTTTAGGCTCCTCACCACATCTATTCTGGAGTTTATGGTTTATTTGAAAAGACTGTTTCACAGCAGGTGGTATAGTTACTAGTGCTGTCCATAAGGCAAAAATCCTTCCAATAAACCCCAAATGCCATCCTCCCCTGAGAGGCACCAGTGCCCTGCCCTTCTTTCTCCTGGAACAGTATAGGGGGGAGCCAGCATGACCCTGCACACCGTGAGGCTAAATGAGCTGTCTCTGCAAGGAGTGGGCAGAGGAGACACCGTCACAGAATATGAAATGAAATGGGTGTATAAAAAGTGAACAACATACAGCAATGTGAAGAGACAAACATTCCCAGTTGTTTGCTTCTTTCAAATATTGGACATTACAAAAAAAAAAGGTTGTATAATTTATCAGCAATGGTAAAGGGACACTTCTCCATTGCCAAGATAACAACATTATCGTTGCACATGTGTCCCTTGTACTGATATTGTACGGAAAGATACATAGAGGTTCTTCTTCTTTCGGCTGCTCCCTTTAGGGGTCGCCACAGTGGATCATCTGTCTCCATCTCACCCTATCCCTTGCATCTTCCTCTGTAACACCAACCCTCTCCATGTCCTCCTTCACTACATCCATGAATCTTCTCTGTGGTCTTTGTCTTTTCCTCCTGTCTGGTAGCTCCATCTCCAGCATCCTTTGTCCAATATTTCCACTATCCCTCCTCTGAACATGTCCAGACCATCTCAGCCTTGCCTCTCTTACTTTGTCTCCAAATCTGAATCTAGTGGGTAAACTTGTTGGCTCATACACTGAGTGGAGAAAATGTAAGTTTATTTCAGTATCTGTTCTTGTTTGAGACTAATATCAGCACAGTCACTAGTGATGCTAACTCTAGCGCATGCCAAATCCTTGTTAAATTTCTGCTGTTTTTATGTTCGTGAGTGTTTGTTGCTAACATCTACAGTATATTCTGAGCGGCACATTGAAAGGTCAAGGACATTATTTTTTGTCATGTTCAGCATCTCAAAAATATTAAAAGCCATTTAAAATAATTTCTCCAGTAGACTACTACAGCTTCGTTGTCGAACGGCCACGTACAGGAAATCTTTCCTGCCACACGCAATTTCACTGTACAATAACTCACTATGATGTTGTATTCTGGTCATAGCTATGCTGCCACACTGCACCTTACAGACTAACTGGTACATCACATTTTCACTCTGCTCCTGGTAGTCCTTCTTTGTGCAATGGGATGATTCATGTGTTTATACGGGTCATCATATATTAAGCTATGATGTATATAGGTTCTATAGTCGTGTTAGTTTCTTTTTTACTTTCCATGGGTAATCCCTTTGTCTGTCGTGTGTGTTTCTGTTGTTTGGCTGTCAACTGTCGTGCTGCTGTTACACTGTAATTTCCCAGTTTGGGATCAATAAAGTACATCTATCTATCTATCTATCTATCTGTCTGTCTGTCTGTCTGTCTGTCTAAATAACTTAAGATGTATTAGTTTGCTGTGTCCCTGCTCCTGGGATTCATGTTTGTCAATTTCTAAATATTGATAATTGGTAAACAATGATGCAGCTGTAACCCCTGGGTTATTTTTGTTTATTTGCCTTAAAACTGCCCTTGTTTTGTTTAATATTTTAGTTCTTGTACACCTGTCCCAAATGTATTGTTAACATGCACTTTGCTTCTTGTTGAAGAATTCTGGTATCCAACTGACAGTAAATGCACCATGTACCATTATTGGAGGATGCAGTGTTAATGTGAAAGAGGGTCAAACCTAACTTGTTTATTTTTGTTCGTACCTTTAAGGCTGCCAGCAATGTAACTTATGACTGGAAGAGGTGAGCGGATTGACCCACATATTGATAATATCGATACCATTGTTGGCATTGATATTGATCAATGTTGGCATTGATATTGCCGCTCCCGTCACAGCAGGAAGCAGGCACGCTTTGCTCCTCTTCTTCTTCTTGTGGTTTTACGGAGGCTGGCAGCCAGTGTTTAGGTGCTGCTCCTTACTACCATCATGTGACTCAACAGTGCCAGGAAAACAAGCTAGCAAGCAGCACACATGAGCAGCCCAGAGATGGAGCAGAAGAATGGCAGAGAGGAAGAGGAGCACCGTTTGGCTGTATTTTCAAATGAAGGGAGACATTTTATTTATTTTTTGTATCGTAGTTTCTGAACAGTGTACCTTAAAAAATTAGCTTTAATTTGTTTTTGAGTGATAATTTTGTGCAGTTTGTTTATTTGAGCAAAAAATCCAGACATGACAATGTATTCAATTCAATTCAACTTTATTTACAGTATATAGCGCCATATCACAACAACAGTCATCTCATGGCACTTTCAAATGTAGGGGAAACCCCACAATTGCAGAAAGACCCCAACAATCAGGTGATTCCCTGTGAGCAAGCACTTGGAGACGGGGGAGAGGAAAAACTCCCTTTTAACAGGAAGAAACCTCCAGCAGAACCAGGCTCAGGGAGGAGCAGTCATCTGCTGCGACTGGCTAGGGGGTGAGGGGATAGAGAAGATGGAAAGAACAGACATAAAGAGAGCAAACATTAACGGAGAGAAGCAGAGTACATTATTGGAGGTCACCCGGCAGTCTAAATCTATTAACAGCAAAACAAAGGGAGGGTTAAGAGACACATGATTCCTCCCTAATCGTAGGCTATATTGAAGAGGAAGGTTTTTACCCTGCTCTTAAAAACAGAGATCGTGTCTGACTCCCGAACCCAGATTGGTAACTGGTAACTGTATGGGGGGGAAAAACTGTTTTGTTACTGTTCTATTGTTCCTGAACAAAAGGTTTCATGATAAAGTTTTTTCTATTTACTTCAAAACTTTGCCCAAATTCTGTCCTGGGTTTTAACTAATTAATAATCCAAAGAAAAAAATCACAAAACACTTAAAGGTCATGAAAATTCATTCAGATTTAGTAATTTGATGATGCATCCACCTTAATTATTAAAAAGTATTGGTATCATATCAGTGTCATCGATTCTGGCCCTGTATTTACTTGGCATTGGTATCGATACCAAATCTTGTAGTGTCACACACCACTAGTGACTGGCCGTCTCAAATCGGTGTGAAGCTACTTGGTCAGTGATTGGCTGGGTAAAAGAAGCCAAGGCGGTGTGGAGAAAAAGGAACGCGCTCTCTCTCCTCAGTCAGCGGTCGGGAGGCCACATCAGAGCTGCACCTCAGAGAATGCAAGTCTTTTATTCTACTGTACCTTCTGTTGCTGGTTTGCTTTACTGGACATAGTTAAGCAGCCGTGTAAAATGGGGTGAAACCGGGAGTCTGCCAAGCGACGGACTTGTAGTCATTATACCTCTGAGGTGTAAACTTGAAGTTGCTAACTGCTAAGCGAATCGTTAAGGTTAGCCAGAAGACTGGACTAGCACGTGCGTCCTGGGTGAACCCTGCAGGGTCCCCCGTGCATTCAGCGGCCCCTCTGTGACAGCCAGAGGGGAGGAGAGCGGTGGACAATGCCACTGACCAGTTTCACCACAGCAAGGAGCAGAACCACCACACTCCCTGCACCCTGTCAGGGATCATCTGCTGGAGAATAGCAGCCCAACAGAGGAGACTGGTCTGCAGTAGTGAGTCCACGGCCACACATGGGTGAGCAGCATCATCTAGTGGCCCAACACACTCCATGTTATGTATGTAAATAGGATGGTATTACAAAGATGGCGGCCGGGTTGGTCATGGGATAGACCGGGGTGGCTACTACTGGTTTCCGGTGGTGACGCTGCCCAGGGTATAAAAGAGTGGGCGGAAGAGGCTCTGCCTCTTTGGTCGTGGAGCCACCTAGCCAGCAGGAGAGTGCCGTAAGCCTCTGTATATAATTTGTGTATTGTATATAATAAACCCCTGTTAACCGAGGTGAGACTCACTCTTCCTTCCTACATTATGGACATAACAAATGGCAATGAGGTAAAAGTGGTAATGGAACGCTCTATTGCTAGGTTTCAGCCGTTCCTCGAGGCTCCGGGCAAGCTGCTCGTGCCGTGGCCTAGGTGGTTTGCTGCCTTTACCAACTATCTTGTTGCACTGGGTTTGGGAGATATGGAGAAGCTCCGTGCACGAGCTGTGTTAGTACATAATTTAGGACCGGAAGGGCAGGGGATTCTTGAGAATTTGGGAGGAGTGGACAGCTTTGACGATGTGGTGCAGCTAATGGCGCGCTACTTTAAGGCGCCAGAGAATGTCATTGTGAAACGCATTCAATTCCGACAGCACCGACAGCGGTCGGGAAAGCCCGTGCGAAGATTCGTGGTGGACCTCCGAGAACTGGCAAGGGAATGCAGATTTGGGACCCTGGAGGACGAGATGATTCGAGACCAGTTGGCGGAGCACGTCTGTTGCACGGCGGCCCGGTCCAGGTTGTTGATTCATCCAGGAGAAATGATGTTAGCGGAGGCTGTCGAGCTTGCCCAACAGTACGAGGCAGCAGAGACCATAGCGAGGGGCCTAACTGAAGGGGCCCCTCTGGAGAAGAATGTGCCTTGCACTGAGGTACTGCCTCTGGACCCTTGTGATGGCGAGTGCGGAGAGGATGATTTTTCCTCCATGGTCAGGATAAGGTATGCCCTTGGCACGCCGAAATGTTATGGATGTGGGTCCACTGAGCACCGCTATAAGTCCAGAGTGTGCCCAACGAAAGGAAAACGTTGTGGCAAATGTGGTCTTTTAAACCATTTTGCCAGGGTGTGTGAAAACTTTGTAAGCAGGAGCCGTGGGACAGAACCAGGTGCTACGCAGAAGACTGAGACCGTTGTGCATACTGTCTCCCCAGAGACGACAGGGAGAATTGGGTGCAACGTCACGTTGGATGGAGTCGAGGTCCCGCTCTTAGTGGACACGGGAACGGTGATCTCTGTCCTGAATGTTGAATCCATGGACAGACTGTTTCCCGACCGACAGATAAGAAGGCAATGAGTGGAGTATTATGGTTATGGGTGGAACAGGTTGGCTATACTGTATTGGGCTATGTTGAGATGGAGGCCCGATATAAGGACAGTGTGGCGCCCAGCGTTCGCATTAATATTTCTGCATCCAGTGTTAATGTTATGGGTTGCAACCTATTTTACAGCCTTGGGTTCTCCATTATGAACATCTCCAGTGAAGAATGGTCTGGATGCGGACTGTGGGGCCGACCTGTTCCTGCCTTGGAGGGTGCTGAGGTGTGGGATTCGGACTGGATGGTCAATGTGAATTTGGGAGTGCACACACCGAGCCACGCGGAGACCTCTTGGGATGGACCCGATGCTGTAACGCAGACTGCCCTGGATGATGGTGCTGGACGGCACAACAGGACCCCCGATGAGGCTCATAAGGACGAGGTGCCAATGCCGGGAGAAAACAGGGCTAGACCGCGGAGTGTGGTTATCGTAAAGCGCTCCCAGCAACGACCTGCCAAGAGGAGACCCAGGAGAGCCCGCGTGTCGGAGCAGCTGGAGTCGGGGGCCAGTCGCAGGACCGGTGATCTAATGAAAAGGAAGTGGGCTCCCTCAAAAACCAAGGTTGATGCTCGAGTACGCAGAGATCACAGTCCACGCGAACAGCGGGACAACCAGAGGCGGTTCCAGGTGGAGCCCGGTCGGATGGAGGAAGTTTGGCGCAGGTCTATACACGTCTGGAGACACCCGAGGGATCTGCGGCTGCCGGAGGTGGAGAGGAGATAGCGCAGCAGGAGCCCTGATGTGAAGAGATGGAGACGCCTTGAAAGGGATCCATCCGGGGACTGAGGGTTTTATTTTTGCATGTTTGTGTTGTTTCTTCAGTCCTGTTCTATGTTGGTTTTCCTATTTGGTACCCTGGTAAATTAAAAAAAAAAAGAAAAAAAAGGGAACTTGATAAATTTGAGCTCTTTGTATGGTAAATTTTCTGTATGTTTTGTGTTGGTCTGACCAGTGGGGCTCATCTATCCAAAGTTATACGCTATTTTGAAAGAAATTTTATTGAAATATTGTTTAATATGCCCAATTTTGGGGGAAGGACGTGTTTGACCCTGGTAAATTGTGTTGAATTTTGGGGTTTAATTAGTTTGGCCAATGGCTTCTCTGTGTGAATGTACATTAGTATTTTTCTAGAGTTTGCCTGGCTCGTGTGACTGGTATTGATTGGATTTTAAGTATTTATTGGAATTTGGTGTAGTTGGATTGTTTTATTTGTGTTGCCCCTTTGATACTTTTTTTTTTTTACTCTGTATGCCCATTGTGGGGTGGGAGTTGGGGTGGGTGGCCACCTGTAGGAAATGTCTTGTGCTTTATTGTATGTGTTTTGATGTGTTTGAAGGGATTACTTTCAATTAGAAACACGACCTATTATTATTTTGTTTGTATATTCTCCTGTTCCAAGCAGCAGAATAATCCGCTCAGTCGTGTAGGGGGTGCTGGTGGTCTACCCAGCCCCTCAGCCTTAGTTGTGTGAGTGGATAGGTGTTTGTTTATTTTCTGTACATATTTTTGGGTTAGTGCGTGTGTTGGGTGATAAATTTGGGTGGGTTATTTGTGTGCTTGGTGTTTTTTTTTTGGGGGGGGGGAGAATGCTATGTATGTAAATAGACTGGTATTACAAAGATGGTGGCCGGGTTGGTCATGGGATAGACCGGGGTGGCTACTACCAGTTTCCGGTGGTGACGCCGCCCAGGGTATAAAAGAGTGTTCGTAAGAGGCTCTGCCTCTTTCGTCATGGAGCCACCTGGCCAGCAGGAGAGTGCCGTAAGCCTCTGTATATAGTTTGTGTATTGTATATAATAAACCCCTGTTAACCGAGGTGAGACTCACTCTTCCTTCCTACATTATGGACATAACACTCCAGCCTCGATCAGGCCTGCACCGGTGGATTAATTCGGGGTAATAACTGATATGCCAGCTTTTATTTTATTTTTTATTTTTTTGTGTGCAGCTGCTGTTTTTGATTGGGCCCATTAATGTCCTGACTGTTCTGTGTCCTTGAATCCTATGTTGTTGCTGACCATATTGATTGCAAATTAAAGGGGCATTCCAAGTTTAATTTTATTCATTGTAAAACGAGTCATTTTTCAGTTTGAAGGTCACACAGTGATATATTTCGGTTTTCCTAAGAAGTTGTGTTTATTTGTAGTGTATTCTTAACAAATACTGAACCTAGGGCACTGTTCATAAGACCTGAGGGGCAGAATAGTGTTACACAGCAAAAATCTGTTTTGACAGGGTTGGTACTGTCTTGTGCAGTGGGTAGAGAATGTGTATGAGCAACTGATGTTATACACCTCTCAGCCCTCCCAGCCATTATCATCACCAGCCATCACTGACGGAGCTGGAGCCTATCCCAGCTTCTTGGGGCAAGAAGCAGGGTACACCCAATTCCAACTTAATTCAAGTTAACATAATGTGCATGTCTTTGGACACAGGATTTGAACCCAAGACATTCTTGCTACTACTAGCCACTGCTCCACCATGCTACCCAGAAAAAAGAAACACGATCGATAGGTATTCAAGAAAATGGGGCGGGGGGGGGGGGTATTTTTGTACAGTAGAGTAGCAAAATCCATTTGGCTGACAGGAATTTTTCGAGGCAGCACAAAAACGAAATTGACAAATTTTGAAATGGTAGCACAACAGTTGCCAGCGATAATGACAGCAGTGTCTATAGAGAAGAGAATCAAGTGGCAGGGGTGAGTAATGTGAACACAGAGACACTATAAGTGGGAGTAAATAGGTTTGGACAGGGTGAGAATTGAGACTTAAGACTGATATGAGATCGGAAAAGAAGCAATGAGTGATAGACCAGTGGCTGAGTAGAGATAGAAAAAAACAAAGCCACAGTGGAATGAGTGCAAGGTCGATGTGCTAGCCCATGAAAAAAAACCTGAAAGATGAAAAAGTGAGTTGAGGCATCGACACGGAGCAAGAACAGTAAATAGATTCTCTCTATTTAAGACAGGCTGTGCGAGAAATCATTTACCCCCATATCCAAGCTGTGTTTCATTTAGGCCATTAATCACAGCTATAATGGAGAGGAGAGGCCTGTGCTCCTACACAGCCCAACGTTGACATCACACACACACACACACACACATGGCGCTACACACTGGACAACTGGTACTAAGCAGCAACCCTAATGGCCACATGGATGGGAAATGAAACACTACTGGAAGCAAAAACTGATTTCACAAAAACCACTTGCCAAAAAAAGCAGCCCTACCCCCCCTTCTGCTGTATGTGAGTGTATGAATCAGGGCATGAGACAAAGGGAATCATACAGATGGATTTTCCGTTAGTTTTCAGGTTATAGATAATGGCTGCAGGGCCACTCTGCTTTCGTTGGAGAATCTATCTAAAACACAGCCGGTGATTGGGATTGAAGGTGGATGTTTTTCAGCAGTTTTGTAAAATGGCTGAAGAAGAAGAAATTGCTTGAGGGCTTCCTGTGCCTCTTCAATGAAAAGAATCTATTCCGTTTAAGCTGAAGTGAAATTAGAGTTCATAACACCTTCTTGCAGGAAAATTCCACCATTAACCATAACACTATCCACGCTTGAACATGTGCTCAAAAAGCCCTACCCTTTGACCCTGTAAGTGGGTGCATCAGTTCACTGGTGCTTCATCCCAACGTCGGATCTTAACCAACTTTAAAATGTGTCAGCATCATAATGCAAGAGTTGCTGGTTTCAAATTTGACACGCATATCCTCCAAAGGATTTTAAAGGGGTCATCAGCAGCCCTTTTGCCACATGTTGACAGCCCCCACAGGTCTTAATGAAATGTTTTTGATATATTTTGATCAAGTTTTCTTTAATTATTTAATTATTGCAGCATAATTGTGAATCATCGTTTGCAGCATTTCCCACAACGGCTTGTTGTATACCCAAGAACCACAGTTAACTCCACCCTTTTCTCCAGCGTCACTATTGGTAATCTTAGCTGGCTAGCTCCTAGCTCGGATAGCAGGCGATAGTAGTTGATAGTATATGACCAGCCCCTGGAGTACAATAAGCACAGAAGCATTCGTGAATAAGTGGCTAAACTGCTAAATTCAGCGAGTTGCCTTAGCCAGCAAAAAGTAATACTGCTACCAGTTCGATATACATACTATCAAGCTGAAAATACAACATAATTAGTCAGAATGACACAAGATATACTTATCAACTGTGGACTAGTGAACCAGGTAGAAACAGGGATGTCTGTTAGGGTGACTGAAATCTGTTCAATTCAGTTCAATTCAAATTTATTTATATAGTACTTAGTCACAGCAGAAGTCATGTCAAGGTGCTAGATACATTCAAAAGATTCAAAGAGTCAATGATTTTTATTTGTCAATACTTATATACATACAGGACATACAGGAGAATTGAAATGCCGTTTCTCTGGTGTGTGCAATATGTAAGAAAAGAAGGAATAAGGATGAAAAACAACAACAGCAGTCTATGTACAGTAATGCTACCCGTAGTGCAAATAAAGATAAACGATAACATCCAGCAACCCTATATACAGAAAAAGTGGAGCTGTAATACCCGTAATTGCAAGTTCAATGCGGTAGTGTAGGTGCAGACAGTGACAGGTTGGACTGCACATGAACAGCGTTTCAATAACAGACAGCAGCAGCAGGTATGGCATTTATGCAAATGGTTGCAGTAAGGTGCAGAGACATACAGCAGCAGATGTAATTACTGTTGATGTGCAAAGTCTTTCTGTGCAAACAGCTGAGATAGTTATTGTGTAGGTGAATGCGTTACAGTCCAGGGGGTGGGGGGGACAGAGTTCAGGATCCTGATGGCCTGGTGAACAAAGCTGTTTAGCAGTCTTGTGGAGCGGGCCTGGAGGCTCCGGTACCTTTTCTCCGAGGGCAGAAGGCTGAAGAGGGAGTGTGAGGGGTGGGAGGTGTCACCTGCAATGTTGATGGCAGGTGAGGTGGGTGTGGTAGATGTCCGAGAGGGGAAGGGGGGGCAGAGGGGCACTGATGGTCTTGCTGGCTGCTTTCACTGTGTGTTGTAGTGTCTTCCGGCAGGAGGCGGTGCAACTTCTGTACCTACATACGTAAGCACAAATCATAAATAATTCAGAGAAAAGCCCCAATGATCAAATGATCCCCTGTGAGCAATCACTAGGCAACAGTGGGAAGGAAAAAACCCCTTATAGGAAGAAACCTCTGGCAGAACCAGGCTCTGAGGGGGCAGTCTTCTGTCACAACTGGTTGGGGGGTGAGGAGAGAAAGGAAGAGAGAAGAGACATACTATTCATAACATAACATCATATAGGTAGAACAACATTGGTACAGATATGACGTGCAATGTTGTATCAAAGCTAATTTGACCTAAGGTTACAGCATTTTTATATACTTTTTTCAGGCTTATTAAGCTAACTAAAGAATCTCATAGATAACATTGCAGGTAGACACATCCGTAGCTGGACGTAGTGGTATAATGCCCAAACACTATGCATCAATCCATCCATCCATCCATCTTCTACCGCTTTTCTGGAGGTCCAGGTCGCAGAGGCAGCAGTTCAAGCAGAGAAGCCCAGACTTCCCTCTCTCCAGCCTCCTGCTCCAGCTTTTCAGAGAGGATACCAACGCATTCCCAGACCAGCTGGGAGACATAGTCTCTCCAGCAGGTCCTGGGTCTGCCCCGGGGTCTCCTTCCAGTGGGACGTGCCCAAAACACCTCAAGTGGGAGGTGTCCAGGAGGCATCCTGATCAGATACCCAAACCACCTCAATTGGCCCCTTTCAATGTGGAGGAGCAGCGGTCTCTTCTGAGCCTCTCCCGGATGACTGAGATCCTCACCCTGTCTCTAAGGGTGAGTCCAGCAATTCTACGGAGAAAGCTCATTTCAGCCACTTGTAGCCGCGATCTCATTTTTTCTGTCATTACCCAAAGCTCATGACCATAGGTGAGGGTAGGAAGGTAGATTGACCAGTAAATCGACAGCTTTGCCTTGGAGCTTATAGCTCCCTCTTCACCACAACAGACTGGTACAACGTCCGCATCACTGCAGATGCTGCTCCGATCTGTCTGTCAGTCTCTTGCTCTATTCTCCCCTCACTTGAGAATGAGACCCCAAGACACTTATTTGTCAAACAGGAAAAATTTCAGTTTTGTCTTAAAGGCAGAGAAGGTATCTGCCTCATGGACCCAGGCTGGTAACTGGTTCCATAGAAGAGGGGCCTGATAACTGAAAGGTCCCCCCCCCCATTGTACTTTTAGAAAGCTTAGGGATTACTAGGAGTCCTGCATTCTGAGAGCGTAATCATCTGTTAGAATAATAGGGCATGATCAATTCTTTAAAATAACTGGGGGATAGATTATGTATAGTTTTATATGTCAAGAGAAGGACTTTAAAGGACTTAAAATTCTAAAAATCTAAAGAAACTAATATAAACCACACTTGATAACCTAACTTGCTAGTAACACTGTTAGCTCTGAAGCTAACACCTTGGCTGGGCTCCCCCTGCTCATCTATGTTTGAGACAGATAGCTAGGCTGGCCAATAATAGAGCAGTGAGTGGGCTTTATCTTTTCCTGATGTACAACCAAAATTCTGGTGAAGTTGGGGCATTGTGTAAAATGTAAATAAAACCAAAATACCACAATGATTTAAAAATCCTTTATAACCTATATTCAACTGAAAACACCACAAAGATGAGATATTTAATGCTCATACTACTGAGCTTGATTGTTTGTTTTTTTTTGTTTTTTTTTGCAAATATTCATTCATTTTAAATTTGGGGAATGCAAAATGCATTCCAAAAAAGCTGGGACAGGGGCATGTTTACCTTTGTGTTTCATCACCTTTCTTTTTAACAACACTCAATAAGTATTTAGGAACTGAGGACACTAATTGTTGAAGCTTTGTAGGAGGAATTCTTTCTCATTCTTGCTTGATGTACGACTTCAGTTGCTTAGTGGTCTGGAGTCTTCGTTGTCATATTTTGCGTTTCATAATGCGCTACACATTTTCAATGGGACACAGATCTGGACTGCAAGCAGGCCAGTCTCATACCCAAACTCTTTAACTATTTTACTATGAAGCCATGCTGGCATTGTCTTGCTGAAATAAGCAGGGACGTCCCTGAAAAAATGTTGCTTGGATAGCAAAAGCTGTAATGGGATGGGTGATATACCAAATATATTCATTGTATTGGTACATTTGGCTGCCTGTGATATATAAAATAGTTATATGGCACATATTTGAGTATTTGTCATGTGACGCTGTGAGGCAGGTCTGCCTGCAGCCCCCCCCCCCCATGCAGTTCTGTTCTGACCTTGCTGGTGGAAGGATGCTTTGCTCTTCCCTCTGCTTGCGCTTTTCTGTCAATATTTTTATTTCCTTTGCAAGAAACTTATGGGCAGTGCCTACTGGATACTCATAAATCACTGGGATTATATGTTGCTTAAGAAATAGCTCACTATTACCATGATCTAACACTTTTTTGGACCTTATCAGTGCTACATGAGCATGGCCTACAAGCAGCTGAAGCCTGAACTACAGTGACTGACAAGCTAAAGCTAAGTATCAACAAGATGCCTCCCCTTTCTACAGATGACTACCACAAACTCTTACAGAAGATTACCATGCTGGAAACTAAAATCCAGCAGCTAGAAGTTAATCTGGAAGTAAATGGACTCTGTGAAAATAACGCAACACTGCCAGTGACTAAATACAGTGAACAAGGCCCCACTAACTCACAGCTATCCAGTGCTAACATGGTTGAGAGGAAACGGGAGGATTGTGTACAGAGAAATAAATCAAGTGATAGTCCTCCCTGGAATGCCTTTGGTGCAAAGCCCAAGAATAAATCATCGCACAGGGTGAAGGGAGGACAAGCAACAGCCCAACTTGGTGGGATCTGTGATGTGAACGGCTGGTCTGTGTTATTGAGTAGACCATAAGCATCTTCAACCCCGACTGTTGGCAAGACACAGCCGTGGATAGCTGTCAAAGGAAAGCCTTAAAACAAACCTCCTCCACAACAGCCAAACATGCCACTTCAGAACAGATTTGTGCCGCTACTGCAGGACCCTGGATCCCCACCTGATGACCTGGATAAAATCTCCCTCACACGCAACAAGGTAAATCGGAACAACTCAGAAGGTTAAAGGCTACAGAGAAAGCTAACAGCTGGGCCTGAAACTCTGATTGTTGGTGACTCTGCTGTGAGAGATGTGAGAAACGTACTGTATGTGGTAAACACACAGAAATAATGTGGTTTTCCAGGGATATGGTGCGTGATGTGAGAGACAAAATCCTGCAAATCATGTCCGATTTTCCCACAGTGAAGAGGCTCATATTACATGTAGGCTCAAGTGATGTTGTGAAATAGCAGACTGAGGTGCTGAAACAGGACTTCAAGGAACTGCTGGAACTAGTCAGCTGTCTGAATGCTTAAGTGTTTATTAGTGGCCCACTACCACCGGTCAGAGGACGAGTTGAGAGATTCAGCACTGTTCAATTTAAATGGATGGATATCAGAAGCTTGTACAAACAAATCACTTCATTTTATTGACAACTTCAACTTTTTCTGGGACTGCAGGCACTTTTGATGGAGATGGACTCAGCCTCAGCAGGTCAGGCATGAGGCTGTTTACCTCCAATCTGTTCTATTTTCTGTCACCATTCTGTTCCCCAGGACAAGGACAAGAGACAAAAGGAACCAAAACAACAGGATAAGCTACAGCCCAGCAGAAATTGTGAGATAAAGCCGCCTCAGCCCCCACCTCTGCAAACCCCTCCTTCACCAAAAGTCACCAGTGAGGATCCACCCACGCTGCCACTGCATACCCACTCCTCTTCAGCTTCCTCTTCCCCATCCTTCCCATTCCTCAACTTCACTGACCTGTTGAAGGAGCTGGTCATTGTGGCCACAAAACTGACCCCATGCCCTAGTCCAATTTTCTCACCCCGAAACCTCCCACTTCATCCTTCCCAAATCTCCCCCCTCCAGCAATTCCCCAGTGAGCTCTGACACAACTCCCAAAGCCCCAGCGTCCACCCCCACAGCTGAAGCCCCGTCGCCCACCCCCACCCTCACTGCTGAACCGAAATCCACAGCCTGATAACAACACTAGCTGGGTTTGATGTATTGGGCCCAGGCTTTGATACCACTGGTATTCATAGCTCTTTCCAAGACAAGCCGGGGCCCGGTATGGAAGTAATTTCCTTAATTCCTGTTTTAATAAGTAGCAGAAAAAGGTTGGTAAATTTACAGGGAAACAAAATCCATCCTACACATCCTGTAAATTTATCAAATCTAGTGTTCATTTCTCACTAGTCACAGCCTAAACAAAATAAAAATTTGGCAGATGATGTTCTCAACACACTGAAACTAGTTTTATTAAATATTAGGTCTTTGGCAGACCAGAGAATTTTGTTTCTCATAGTCTGAGAGTCCTTCAGGTGCCTTTTGGCAAACTCCAGGCGGGCTGCCATGTACTTTTTACTAAGGAGGGGCTTCTGTCTGGCCACTCTACCATACAGGCCTGATTGGTGGATTGCTGCAGAGATGGTCCTTGTGGAAGGTTCTCCCCTCTCCACAGAGGAACGCTGGCGCTCTGACAGAGTGACAATGGGTTCTTTGTCACCTCCCTGACTAAGGCCCCTCTCCCTCAGTCACTCAGTTTAGATGGCCGGCCAGCACTGGGAGGAGTCCTGGTGGTTCCGAACTTCTTCCATTTATGGATGATGGAGGCCACTGTGCTCACTGGGACCTTCAAAGTAGCAGAATTTTTTCTGTATCCTTCCCCAGATTTGTGCCTCGAGACAATCCTGTCTCAGAGGTCTACAGACAATTCCTTTGACTTCATGCTTGGTTTGTGCTCTGACATGCACTGTCAACTGTGGGACTGTTAGAAAAATCCTGAAGACCTTCAGTCAAAAACCAGGCTGGATCAGAGTTATAGCAAATTTAATTTCTCTGATCAGTGGAAGATGATAGAGTACGGTTCTCACAGACTGCTGCACTGTTTCTGGCTAATACATAGGGCCGGGCCATCGGCGACTCAACCGGCAACCCCGCCCTTCTGAGGGTGTGGAGGGTGAAATTGGGCATCCTGGCAGAACTAAAAACAATATTTGTCACAGGTCGGTGGTGGACCACTCCCAGTTACACAGGGTGAGACTGGACATCCTGGCAGATAAGCACATCTGTTGCAAGGTCTGTGGTGGACTTTTGCCAGTCAGTGCATCGTGACGTGCACTGCACAAAGAGCAGAGATAAACAAAGCTATCATCTGGTCAGTCACTGCAACAGATACTGGAGTCAGTTTGTCTTGGCCTGTCCTTGCCACTGATAATACCTCTATCTGCCAAGAATGTACTGCTAGCCCAGCAAAAGCTAGCAGTACTCAAATACTTTGCAAGCAGTTTCATGAAATGGTCAGTCAAAGAGCAACTCATACCGGCTTGGATTTCGCCCGGGTTAACAAGGCCAGGAGTTCCTGGCAGCGGAAGGCGAAGGACAGAGTTACATGGAGGAATCTGATCAGACCTACACTACCGTTCAAAAGTTTGGGGTCACTTAGAAATTTCCTTATTTTTGAAAGAAAAGCACTGTTTTTTTCAATGAAGATAACTAAACTAATCAGAAATACACTCTAATATCTAATATACATTGCTAATGTGGTAAATGACTATTTTAGCTGCAAATGTCTGGTTTTTGGTGCAATATCTACATAGGTGTATAGAGGCCCATTTCCAGCAGCTATCACGCCAGTGTTCTAATGGTACAATGTGTTTGCTCATTGCGTCAGAAGGCTAATGGATGATTAGAAAACCCTTGTGCAATCATGTTAGCACAGCTGAAAACAGTTTAGCTGGTTAGAGAAGCTATAAAACTGACCTTCCTTTGAGCAGGTTGAGTATCTGGAAAAAAAGTATTATTTCAAATACAAATCATTATTTCTAACCGTGTCAATGTCTTGACTATATTTTCTATTCATTTTACAACTCATGGTGGTAAATAAGTGTGACTTTTCATGGAAAACACAAAATAATTGTCTGGGTGACCCCAAACTTTTGAACGGTAGTGTAAATGAAACAGTCATTGTCGCCCCCGACAGACTGCTATGATGATGATGATGAGGTCTTTGGCAGGAAAAACATTTTTAATTAATGATCTCATTATAAAACAAAAACTGGATTTTATGTTTTTAACAGAGACTTGGTTATATGAAAACAGTGGATTTCTTCTTATCGAAGCAGCCTCTCCCAACTACAGCTTTATAAGTGAACCCAGGCTGCATAAGAAAGGAGGAGGAGTAGCTGTTTTGTTTAATGATTCCCTCCAATGTAAGCAGATGTCTTATGATAAGTTTACCTCATTTGAATATGTGGCTCTTCAGCTGGATTCCTCCTCCCGTGTGTTGTTTCTCAGTGTTTACAGACCAATTAAATACCATGCAACCTTTTTGGATGATTTTACAAAGCTACTGTCTATTATCTGTGTTGACTTTGACTGTGTAGTTATTGTTGGTGATTTTAACATTCATGTTGATAACCCTCAGGACAGAGGGACCAAATAATTGTGTTGTGTCCTTGATAACTTTGGACTGACTCAGCATGTAACGGAAAAAAAACACAACAGAGGACATAGTCTGGACTTGGTCATCTCCAAAGGTCTGAACATCTCTAAGGTTATGGTGATGGATGTTGCTCTGTCTGACCATTCTTGCGCTTTCTTTGAGAGTACTAATAATGTCAAAAGAAATATCCAGACAGAGGTCATCAGAAAACGGTACATCAGTCATAATACCAGTGAAACATTCATCCAAGCTTTCTCTTCCTCACCCCCCCCCCCACACCTTCAGTAAATGAGCTTGTGGAAAATTTCAATGGTAAAATTACAAGTGTTATCAATGCCATTGCTCCCATCAAGATGAAGGTGGTCACTATTAAAAAGAAACCTCCATGGAGAAATGGCAAACTAGTAAAAGCTGAAAAAAGAGTGTCGAAAAGCTGAGCGCAGGTGGCGAAAAACTAAATTATAGGTTCATTATGAAATCTATAATGAGAGATTGAGCATTTATAATTTGGAGCTGAGAAATGCAAGGCAAGCATATTTTTCTGACATCATTGCTAAAAACAACAATAATGCGCGCACCTTGTTCACTACTGTTGACAGGCTAACAAATTCCCCTGTGTCAGTAGCTCCTGAACTTCTATCCAGTTGTGCCTGCAATGACTTTGCCTTTTTCTTTACTGACAAAATTCAGAAAATTAGACAGTCAGTGCTCCTATGCCAGGTGCTGGACGTGTGCTTCCCCAGTGTCCACGTAGAGAAGATGTAAACACCATGGCAAAATTTTTTCCAATCAATCATAAAGTCTTGGATGGCATCATACGCCACCTGAAATCCACTTCCTGCTGCCTTGATACCCTCCCAACAGGTTTAAAAAAACAAAACAAACAAAAACAAACCGTTTCATATTGTATGGCCTCAGATCTACTACAGATCATAAATACTGTATGTCTTAACATTCAGGTGTCTTCCCTCAGTGCTTAAAAACAGCTGTTATCAAGCCACTTCCAAAAAAGAGCAACCTAGACACCTCACTCATGAACAGCTGTAGGTCCATATCAAGCCTCCCCTTTCTTAGTAAAATAATAGAAAAAGCTGTTTTTCAACAATTGTACAACTTCCTGACATTAAATAACTGTTTTGATGTCTTCCAGTTAGGTTTTCGGCCATACCACAACACTGAGACAGCTCTAATTAAGGTCCTTAATGACATCCACTCCAATACAGATAATGGCAACATTCCAGTCTTGGTTCTACTGGACCTCATTGCTGCATTCAACACGGTCGACCATAACATCTTACTAGACCGGCTGAAAAACTGGGTGGGACTTTTTTGTACAGCATTTAGCTGGTTTGAGTCCTATTTAAAAGACAGGGACTATTTTGTGTCAATAGGTAACTAAAAATCCGAGCAAACAAAAATAACCTGTGGAGTTCCCCAAGGTTCCAGTTTGGGACCTCTGCTTTTCAACATCTATATGCTCCCACTAGCTCAAATCATAAAAAACAAAAAATTATATTACCATAATTATGCAGATGATACACAAATCTACATAACTGTCTCACAAGGAAACTATGGTCCAATTAAAACCCTGATCAAATGCATTGGTCAAATTAAAGAGTGGCTGTGCCAGAACTTTCTTCAGTTAAACAAAGACAAAACCGACATAATAGTTTTTGGAGCCAAAGAAGAAAGACTTGAAGTTAGTACTCAGCTTCAATCAATGATGGTAAAAACCACCAGCCAAGCCTGAAATCTGGGTGTGGTTCTGGACTCAGACCTGAATTTTAACAGCCACATTAAGACAGTAGTGAAATCAGCCTATTATAACTTAAAGAACATAGCGAGGATTAAAGATCTGATGTCTCAGCAGGATCTAGAAAAACTTGTCTTGTAGAGAAGTGTGGGAAGGACGAGACTGAGTTTATTTCTCAAGTCCAGTTTTATTCACATTCACATTCTCCAACAGCCAAAAACAGAAAGAGAAAGGAATCCCCCAACATCTGTCCCTTTTATACCCCAGGACATCAAAGCACACAGTCACATTGTCTCTTAATCCCAAATACAATGCATCCCCCTCCAGGTCTTCTCGTCTCCACCTAAAGTCCTGGTGGTCAGGAAATCTCTCAAGGCCATCTCTCTGCATACAAAAGGCCAGACTTTACATCCTGACATAATGCACGGCTCAGGAGACACACGCAGGCTCAGAGTAGCTCAAATAGCTTTATTAACAACAAGGGTGTATGAATGTGTGTCTGCGAGATGTAAATGTGTTGGTGATGGCGTCTGCTTCGGGCACAGAGGCAGGAGACCGTACAGCCGGACAACCCTATGGGAAAAGCACAGGGAGAAGGGTGACGGGCACACACCAACACAGGAGATGTACAAGTTGGAGAGGAGCTTACTTGGAATGGACAGGTGGCTGGCACAGCAAGGAACGAGGTCCGGGAGACAGCAACCTGGAGAGCCCGGTGCAGCAGCGAGGGACAGGTGATGGAGAGGAATGGTCCGCTGCTGGGAAATCTGCCTGTGCACAGGGGAGAAGACTTGGAGAAGAAAAGGTAAGGGCTTCTTACCGCAATGCTTGCTGAAGTATGAGAGGGAACTCACAGCAATCCGATGAGTGAAGTCTGACGGCTTCAGGCCGAAGCCCAGGGCGAGGCGGCTTAAATCCCTCGCCGCTGATGATGTGCAGGTGTGCGTGCAGCTGGCGCCGCTGATGAGTGGCGAGGCGTGACAGTACTCCCCCCTCTAGCAGCGCCTCCTGGCGATGGTTTCTCCGGGTGCGCTCGGTGGAACTCAGTAATGAGAGATGGGTCCAACACAAACGACGAGGGTACCCACTGCCGATGTTCAGGCCCATAGCCCTCCCAGTCCACCAAGTACTGCAACCCACGACCCCGGCGCCGGGAGTCCAGGATGGAGGAGACAGGCCAGGCTGGATGGCCATCAATCATCCGGGGCGCGGGTTGCACAGCAGGAGGGGGGCAAAGGGGGTCGGAGACTGCCAGCTTCACCTTGGATACGTGGAAGGTGGGGTGGATGCGGAGGGAGGGGGGAACAGCTACACGCACAGCCACCGGGTTGATGATCCTGGTGATGGGGTATGGGCCCATAAAACGCTGTGCCAGCTTCCTCCTCTCGCCCTTTAAAATCACGTCCTGGGTTGACACATAGACTTGCTGACCAACTCGGTACGCCGGGGCAGGTCTTCTGTGCCGGTCCGCCACGACTCTGTTGCGCTCTGCCGTGCGTAAAAGCGCATTGCGCGCTGACGCCCAGATGGAGCGGAACTGCCTGAGATGCGCCCGAACTGAGGGGACAGTTACCTCACTCTCCTGCGCCGGGAACAGCGGGGGGTCGTAACCCAGGGACGCCTTAAAGGGGGACATCCCTGTAGCAGAAGAGCGAGCGGTGTTGTGGGCGTATTCAACCTAGGCGAGGTGGTTGCTCCAGGACGTTGGTTTGGACGCCGTGACGCAGCGGAGCGCAGCCTCCAGCTCCTGGTTGGTCCGCTCACACTGCCCGTTGGTTTGGGGGTGATGGCTGGAGGAGAGGCTCACCTTGGCTCCCAGGGCGTTGCAGAATGACCTCCCCCTGAACCGTGGATGGCACGAACAGCCTCCCCTCCGGTCCGCCGCCAGGGTCAGGTTCCACTTCCTGCGCCTTCCTGATCTTGCTTTCTATGTCCCAGGTGACAGCTCCCACGACGCACGACCTGGGTAGGATGGTGTGGACCGTGTCCTCTGACTCCTCGGGGGCAAATTGTCTAGAGAGGGCGTCGGGCAGGCCGTTCTTGGAGCCAGGCCTGAAGGTGATGTTGAATCGGAACCTGGCAAAGAACAAGGACCAGCGCGCCTGGCGGGCATTCAGACGCTTGGCAGATCTTGTGGTCCGTCAGGACCACGAACGGCAGGTCCGCTCCCTCTAGCCAGTGACGCCACTCCTGCAGCGCGAGCTTGATGGCGAGGAGCTCTCTGTCCCCCACGTCGTAATTCCGTTCCGCCGGGGACAAGCGCCGGGAGAAGAAGGCGCAGGGCCGTTTGACTCCATCCTCTGGCGACCGCTGGGATAGAACCGCCCCCACTCCTGTGTCCGAAGCGTCCACTTCCACGATGCACTGCAGCGCAGAGTTGACTTGGCTCAGGACCTGGGAGGAGGAGAACTCCGCCTTCAGCGCCTGAAAGGCAGCCGCGGCCTCTTCGGTCCACCGGAACGGGACCTTAGGGGACGTGAGGCGGGTCAACGGGCCGACGATGGTGCCAAAGTTAGGGACGAAGCGGCGGTAGAAATTTGCAAACCCGATGAATTGCTGCACCTGTTTTCTCGATGCAGGTGTGGGCCATTCCACCACCGCCTTCACCTTCACTGGGTCCGGAAGCACCTGGTCGTGGGAGATGATGAACCCGAGGAAGGATGTTGTCTTCGCGTAGAACTCGCATTTTTCGGCCTTCACGTACAACCGGTTCTCCAGCAGTCTTTGGAGGACCCGCCTCACATGGACCCGGTGCTCGTCCCTGGATTTGGAGAAGATGAGAATGTCATCCAGGTAGACGAACACAAAAAGGCCAATGAAATCCCGGAGGACGTCATTAATTAGGCGCTGAAAGACGGCTGGAGTGTTGGTCAGCCCGAACGGCATCACCAGGTACTCGAAGTGGCCGTTCGGGGTACGGAAGGCTGTCTTCCACTCATCTCCCTCCCGGATCTGGACGAGGTGGTATGCACTGCGTAGATCCAGCTTGGTGAACCAAGTCGCCCCCTGGAGGGAGTGGAAGGCGGTGTCCATGAGGGGCAGGGTGTAGCGATCCTTCTCCGTAATGTCGTTTAGGGCGCGATAGTCGATGCAAGGACGGAGGGAACCGTCCTTCTTGCCCACGAAGAAGAATCCTGCCCCCACAGGTGATGACGAGGGACGGATAATCCCAGCACTCAGCAACTCCTTGAGATAAGCGTTCATTGTCTCCTTCTCCGGCGCCGACAGGCTGTAGAGTCGCCCAGAGGGTAAGGGTGCCCCCTGGCGGATGTTAATTGCACAGTCGTAGGGTCTGTGTGGAGGAAGAGACATCGCCTTGGACTTGCTGAATACCATACCCAGGTCGTGAAATTCCGATGGCACCAGGGATAGGTCCGGGGGCGCAGCGTCCGTAGGTGTTGGGGAAGAGGACCGAGAGCAGGCAGCGGACTGTAAACAGGTGCTCATACAAAATGTGCTCCATGCCGACACCCTGGCGGACTTCCAATCCAAGACGGGGTTGTGGAGGCATAGCCGGGGGTACCCCAGGATGACGGGCGACACAGAGTTGGGCAGGACGTAAAAAGTTATCTCCTCCCGGTGGTTCCCAGAGATGATAACCAGAACGGGGATGGTCTGGTGTGTTACTCTCCCCAGGGAGACACGGGAGAGGTTGACCAGGGAGAGAGGGGTTTTTAGTGCCTGGCAGCGGATGCCCAATCGGGTTGCCAGGCTTTGTGAAATAAAACTGCCCTCCGCGCCCGAATCCACCAGTGCGTGAGTGAGGTGCCCAGTGGAGCAAAATCGGACGGGCAGCTTCAATTGGGTGAGGGAACTTAACCGATTGATGTCCGCGAGGCCCCCTACAGTGACTCGCGGACTCCGCCGTCGGGCTTTCCGTGGGCAAAGCTTCACCGTGTGTTGATTATCTCCGAAATACGTGCAGAGATCCAACTCACGGCGGCGTTGTTTCTCCGCAGGGGGAAGCAACAAGGGTGTATGAATGTGTGTCTGCGAGATGTAAATGTGTTGGTGATGGCGTCTGCTTCGGGCAGAGGCAGGAGACCGTACAGCCGGACAACCCTATGGGAAAAGCACAGGGAGAAGGGTGACGGGCACACACCAACACAGGAGATGTACAAGTTGGAGAGGAGCTTACTTGGAATGGACAGGTGGCTGGCACAGCAAGGAACGAGGTCCGGGAGACAGCAACCTGGAGAGCCCGGTGCAGCAGCGAGGGACAGGTGACGGAGAGGAATGGTCCGCCGCCGGGAAATCCGCCTGTGCACAGGGGAGAAGACTTGGAGAAGAAAAGGTAAGGGCTTCTTACCGCAATGCTTGCTGAAGTATGAGAGGGAACTCACAGCAATCCGATGAGTGAAGTCTGACGGCTTCAGGCCGAAGCCCAGGGCGAGGCGGCTTAAATCCCTCACCGCTGATGATGTGCAGGTGTGCGTGCAGCTGGCGCCGCTGATGAGCGGCGAGGCGTGACACATCCTCCTGTTACCCCTAGGAGGTTCAGACCTTTTGTTCCTCTGAGACGTGAAGCACACAATAAGCATACAGTAATACACACGTGAAGCATATGAAACCCACATATGTGCACCACATGACCCCCCCCAAACGTCTAAGATGGAACAACATAACCACAGATTGCATGTCATAATAAAATGACTACATATCAGTCCACGTGCCGCTTGGGTCTCAGCCTTCTCCCGTATTTGCTGTAAGCAGGCTGTACCACTTCCACGGCGTCTTCCTGCTGTGGAGCTGCTGCCTGGGGGTGAGAACTGTTAGTCAACCTCTGTGGGTGTTCTGGGGAATGCTCTCTAGGGGGTCTGCCACGCCGAGGAGCCTTAGCCAACTGCACAACTTCGTCAGCTACCACAAAAGCGGATTTGAGCCTGTTAATGCCAATCATTTCTTTTCTGCCCCCCAAATCTAGCAAAAAATGCTTATCCCCTGTTTCCAGCACTCTAAATGGTTCGTCATAAGGTGGGCGTAAAGGCGGACGATGGGCATCATGTCTGACAAAAACAAACTCCGCATTTTTTGAAGCCTTAGGCACAAAAACACGCGGAAAATGGTGGTGAACGGGGTCAGGTAGCGTGCTCGGGCCCATGCTATTCTGTAACCGCTGAGCCGGGGAGCACTCTGGCGCTGGATTATCTGGGAGAAATTCCCCGGGCAGCCGAAGTGGCTGTGCGAAAACTAGATCAGCTGGGGAGGCTTCTAAATCCTCTTTAGGTGCAGAACGCAACCCCAATAAAACCCATGGTAGCTTGTCCACCCAATTTGCATCCGTAAACGACGCTCTGAGAGCTGCCTTCAGTGACCTGTGAAAACGTTCGCATAACCCGTTAGCCTGTGGGTTGTAAGCGGTCGTGCGGTGGATCGTTGCCCCCAGGCTGCGGGCCATCGCTGACCAAAGTTCGGAAACAAATTGAGAGCCTCTGTCGGACGTAATGTCCGAAGGGACTCCAAAACGTGCTACCCATGCTGTTAAAAACGCGCGCGCCACCTCCTCGGCTGTGGTTGACGACAGCGGAACCACTTCCGGCCAGCGCGTGGTGCGGTCAACCATTGTCAGAAGATGTGTGCACCCTTGTGAGGGCGGGAGGGGGCCTACGAGGTCCACGTGGACATGGTCAAACCTTCTAGCTGGGATGTGAAACGGCTCCAAGGGAGCTCTGGTGTGTCTATGAACCTTGGCCCGCTGGCAAGCCATGCAGGCTGCCGCCCACTCTCTAACTTGTTTGCGCAGGCTCAGCCATACAAATTTCTCTCCTACCATTTTGACCGACGCACGCACTCCCGGGTGCGCCAGAGAATGGATCGAGTCAAAAATGCAGCGGCGCCACGCGGCTGGAACCACCGGATGCGGCCGCCCAGTGGAGACATCGCAGATTAGGGGGGGCATACCGTCTTGCAGCACCCTGTTCTCCAGCCTTAACCCTGTTGGTCCAGACTGGAGCGCGCACACATCCGCATCGCTAACCTGCTCTGCGGCCATGGCTGCATAATCTATCCCCACGCGGACCGGGGCCGCGCGCACTTCCACGTCGCTAACCTGCTCCGCGGCCATGGCTGCAGGATCTACCTCCACGCGGGCTGGAGCCCCCACGGCACGCGAGAGGCAGTCCACCACTACATTAAGTTTACCCGCAACATGCTGGATATTGGTAGTAAACTCCGATATCGCGGCCAGCTGTCTCTGCTGCCGGCCCAACCAAGGTTCTGAAATCTTGGCCATCGCGAAAGTCAGCGGCTTGTGGTCAACGAACGCGGTGAAACAGCGTCCTTCCAGCCAGAACTGGAAGTGGCGAATGGCCAAGTGGAGAGCTAACAACTCCCTGTCGAATGCGCTGTATTTTCGTTCGCTGTTGCGCAGGGTCTTACTGAAAAAAGCGAGCGGTTGCCAGGCTCCGGCTACAAACTGTTCCACGACCGCCCCTATGGCCACATCTGATGCGTCAGTAGTGAGCGCCATGCGGGCCGCTGGGACTGGTTGTGCTAACAACGCAGCGTTTGCCAGGGCTGTTTTGACTTCAGAAAATGCGCGCTCTCGCTCGGGAGACCATTCGACTTTATTTGTGGGTTTTTGTTTTTTTAGTGCAGCATACAATGGTTGCATGAGCTGCGCTGCGCGGGGGAGGAAACGGTTATAAAAATTCACCATTCCCAAAAACTCCTGTAACGCTTTGACCGTTTGTGGCTGGGGAAAATTCGTTACTGCGCGCACTTTGTCAGGCAGAGGGACTGCTCCCTCTGGGGAGACGCGATGCCCCAAAAAATCAATCTGCGTCACCCCGAACTGACACTTCGCTGGGTTAATTATTAACCCATGCTCTGCCAACCTCCGGAAAACTGCAGTGAGGTGGTTTTTGTGTTCGTCTTCAGACGCACTGGCTACCAATATGTCGTCCAGGTAGACGAATACGAAGGGGAGATCGCGCAAAACCGCATCCATCATGCGTTGGAACATCTGCGCTGCGCCTTTAAGCCCAAACGGCATGCACAAAAACTCGAAAAGCCCGAAGGGAGTTATTACCGCTGTTTTGGGTATGTCCTCAGCGCGCACGGGGACCTGGTGGTAACCGCGTACCAAGTCTATTTTAGAAAAAACGCGCGCCCCCGCCAAATGAACTGAAAAATCTTGGATGTGCGGGATCGGGTAGCGGTCGTGCGCTGTAGCGTTGTTCAGCCTGCGGAAATCACCGCAAGGCCGCCACGAGCCATCAGCTTTCGGGACCATGTGAAGCGGTGAAGCCCATGGGCTCTTCGAACGCCTGATGATGCCCGACCTTTCCAGGTTGGCGAACTCCTCCGGCGCTATGGTCAGTTTAGCTGAATCCAAGCGCCAAGCTTTTGCGAAAACGGGCGGTCCGGTGGTAGTAATAAAATGTTCCACCCCGTGTTTAGCCACGGTCGCCGAAAATGTTGGAACCGTGAGTGCTGGAAACTGGGTGAGGAGTGTGTGGAACTTACCACCTGCAGCTGTGACGTTGGCTTGTGCTGTTGGCGGGGCCACTTGAACTGTACAGGGAATAGAATGAAAAGAGAGTGCATTAACCAGGCGTCTGTTAGCAAGATCGACCAACAAACCATGTGAGCACAAAAAATCAGCCCCTAACATGTTGAAATTGACTGCCTCTATGAAGAAAGTCCACTCGAATGTACGGCCGTGTAGAGACAGAAGCAGAGTCTTCTCACCGAAGGTCTTAATCTCCGAGCCGTTCGCTGCTGACACCCGGGGACCACTGGAAGGCGCCAGCCAGTCAGCGTAGGAAGGTGTGATGAAACTCAGCTGGGAGCCCGTGTCCACGAGGAAATGCCTCCCCGAGTGCGCATCCCTCAAGTAGAGCAGTTTGTTCTCCTCTCCGAGGGCCGCAGCTGCTACCGACCCCCGGTCTTGGCATTTCCCGAGCGCTTGAAATGGCATGGTGGAATGCACTTGCGTGCCCTCTCTGCGAAGCGGCGATGGTAGAAGCAAAGGACGTCATCTGCCCCGTGTTTCCTGGCCCCTGCCGCCGCCGTTGTCGGTGAGTCTGGTGCTGCAGCCTCTGGCCCCCTGCCATCTCCGTACGTTGCACCTAGCTCCACTGCTGCAGCCGCAGCCGCGCACCGTTTATTGGCGTCGACGAGTCGTTGCGCCTCCTGGCCCAGCTCGTGGTAGTCTCATCGAGCCAACAGTGGTGAACTGGCCAGGGTCACTCTCACCACTGATGGTAGGGTCCTGAGGAAAAGGTGGATGAAGATGAAGTTATCATCTTCGGAGTCTCTCAAACTCAACATCTTCCCCATCAGGTCTGCAGGTCTGTTGCTCTCGAATTCAGTCAGCGCCAGGAGCCTCTCTGCTCGCTCCTCCACTGAGGGGGTGAAGTAACGGATGAGTGCAGCCTTCAACGTGCTGTACTTGTCGCTGTCCGGCGGGTGGTTGATCAGGTTCGCCACCCGCTGGGCTGTGTGGTTGTCCACCTTTGCAACCACATGGTAGAGCTTTGTGGCGTCCACCGAAATCCTCCGGAGGTGGAACTGTGCCTCGACTGCACTAAACCAGGAGCGCGGATTGTTCGGCTAGAAGTCCGGTAGCTGAACTGTGACTGCATTCGTTTGGCTGGCTCCTGACGAGTCTGGCTCGGGAGATTCGTCTCCGCTCATGATACGTCTTAAGGTCACCAGTGTGGAGAAGTGTGGGAAGGACGAGGCTGAGTTTATTTCTCAAGTCCAGTTTTATTCACATTCACATTCTCCAACATCCAAATCAGAAAAAGAAAGGAATCCCCCAACATCTGTCCCTTTTATACCCCAGGACATCAAAGCACACAGTCACATTATCTCTTAATCCCAAATACAATGCATCCCCCTCCAGGTCTTCTTGTCTCCACCTAAAGTCCTGGAGGTCAGGAAATCTCTCAAGGCCATCTCTCTGCATACAAAAGGCCAGACTTCACATCCTCCTGTTACCCCTAGGAGGTTCAGACCTTTTGTTCCTCTGAGACGTGAAGCACATGTGAAGCATATGAAACCCACATATGTGCACCACAGTCTATGCATTTATCCTCAGCAAACTGGACTACTGCAATGCTGTCTTCACAGGCTTCACTAAAAGGTCCATCAGACAGCTGCATTTGGTTCAGAACGCTGCAGCTTGAGTCCTCACTAAGACCAAGACCAAGCGCAGCCTCCAGCTCCTGGTTGGTCCGCTCACACTGCCCGTTGGTTTGGGGGTGATGGCTGGAGGAGAGGCTCACCTTGGCTCCCAGGGCGTTGCAGAATGACCTCCCCCTGAACCGTGGATGGCACGAACAGCCTCCCCTCCGGTCCGCCGCCAGGGTCAGGTTCCACTTCCTGCGCCTTCCTGATCTTGCTTTCTATGTCCCAGGTGACAGCTCCCACGACGCACGACCTGGGTAGGATGGTGTGGACCGTGTCCTCTGACTCCTCGGGGGCAAATTGTCTAGAGAGGGCGTCGGGCAGGCCGTTCTTGGAGCCAGGCCTGAAGGTGATGTTGAATCGGAACCTGGCAAAGAACAAGGACCAGCGCGCCTGGCGGGCATTCAGACGCTTGGCAGATCTTGTGGTCCGTCAGGACCACGAACGGCAGGTCCGCTCCCTCTAGCCAGTGACGCCACTCCTGCAGCGCGAGCTTGATGGCGAGGAGCTCTCTGTCCCCCACGTCGTAATTCCGTTCCGCCGGGGACAAGCGCCGGGAGAAGAAGGCGCAGGGCCGTTTGACTCCATCCTCTGGCGACCGCTGGGATAGAACCGCCCCCACTCCTGTGTCCGAAGCGTCCACTTCCACGATGCACTGCAGCGCAGAGTTGACTTGGCTCAGGACCTGGGAGGAGGAGAACTCCGCCTTCAGCGCCTGAAAGGCAGCCGCGGCCTCTTCGGTCCACCGGAACGGGACCTTAGGGGACGTGAGGCGGGTCAACGGGCCGACGATGGTGCCAAAGTTAGGGACGAAGCGGCGGTAGAAATTTGCAAACCCGATGAATTGCTGCACCTGTTTTCTCGATGCAGGTGTGGGCCATTCCACCACCGCCTTCACCTTCACTGGGTCCGGAAGCACCTGGTCGTGGGAGATGATGAACCCGAGGAAGGATGTTGTCTTCGCGTAGAACTCGCATTTTTCGGCCTTCACGTACAACCGGTTCTCCAGCAGTCTTTGGAGGACCCGCCTCACATGGACCCGGTGCTCGTCCCTGGATTTGGAGAAGATGAGAATGTCATCCAGGTAGACGAACACAAAAAGGCCAATGAAATCCCGGAGGACGTCATTAATTAGGCGCTGAAAGACGGCTGGAGTGTTGGTCAGCCCGAACGGCATCACCAGGTACTCGAAGTGGCCGTTCGGGGTACGGAAGGCTGTCTTCCACTCATCTCCCTCCCGGATCTGGACGAGGTGGTATGCACTGCGTAGATCCAGCTTGGTGAACCAAGTCGCCCCCTGGAGGGAGTGGAAGGCGGTGTCCATGAGGGGCAGGGTGTAGCGATCCTTCTCCGTAATGTCGTTTAGGGCGCGATAGTCGATGCAAGGACGGAGGGAACCGTCCTTCTTGCCCACGAAGAAGAATCCTGCCCCCACAGGTGATGACGAGGGACGGATAATCCCAGCACTCAGCAACTCCTTGAGATAAGCGTTCATTGTCTCCTTCTCCGGCGCCGACAGGCTGTAGAGTCGCCCAGAGGGTAAGGGTGCCCCCTGGCGGATGTTAATTGCACAGTCGTAGGGTCTGTGTGGAGGAAGAGACATCGCCTTGGACTTGCTGAATACCATACCCAGGTCGTGAAATTCCGATGGCACCAGGGATAGGTCCGGGGGCGCAGCGTCCGTAGGTGTTGGGGAAGAGGACCGAGAGCAGGCAGCGGACTGTAAACAGGTGCTCATACAAAATGTGCTCCATGCCGACACCCTGGCGGACTTCCAATCCAAGACGGGGTTGTGGAGGCATAGCCGGGGGTACCCCAGGATGACGGGCGACACAGAGTTGGGCAGGACGTAAAAAGTTATCTCCTCCCGGTGGTTCCCAGAGATGATAACCAGAACGGGGATGGTCTGGTGTGTTACTCTCCCCAGGGAGACACGGGAGAGGTTGACCAGGGAGAGAGGGGTTTTTAGTGCCTGGCAGCGGATGCCCAATCGGGTTGCCAGGCTTTGTGAAATAAAACTGCCCTCCGCGCCCGAATCCACCAGTGCGTGAGTGAGGTGCCCAGTGGAGCAAAATCGGACGGGCAGCTTCAATTGGGTGAGGGAACTTAACCGATTGATGTCCGCGAGGCCCCCTACAGTGACTCGCGGACTCCGCCGTCGGGCTTTCCGTGGGCAAAGCTTCACCGTGTGTTGATTATCTCCGAAATACGTGCAGAGATCCAACTCACGGCGGCGTTGTTTCTCCGCAGGGGGAAGCAACAAGGGTGTATGAATGTGTGTCTGCGAGATGTAAATGTGTTGGTGATGGCGTCTGCTTCGGGCAGAGGCAGGAGACCGTACAGCCGGACAACCCTATGGGAAAAGCACAGGGAGAAGGGTGACGGGCACACACCAACACAGGAGATGTACAAGTTGGAGAGGAGCTTACTTGGAATGGACAGGTGGCTGGCACAGCAAGGAACGAGGTCCGGGAGACAGCAACCTGGAGAGCCCGGTGCAGCAGCGAGGGACAGGTGACGGAGAGGAATGGTCCGCCGCCGGGAAATCCGCCTGTGCACAGGGGAGAAGACTTGGAGAAGAAAAGGTAAGGGCTTCTTACCGCAATGCTTGCTGAAGTATGAGAGGGAACTCACAGCAATCCGATGAGTGAAGTCTGACGGCTTCAGGCCGAAGCCCAGGGCGAGGCGGCTTAAATCCCTCACCGCTGATGATGTGCAGGTGTGCGTGCAGCTGGCGCCGCTGATGAGCGGCGAGGCGTGACACATCCTCCTGTTACCCCTAGGAGGTTCAGACCTTTTGTTCCTCTGAGACGTGAAGCACACAATAAGCATACAGTAATACACACGTGAAGCATATGAAACCCACATATGTGCACCACATGACCCCCCCCAAACGTCTAAGATGGAACAACATAACCACAGATTGCATGTCATAATAAAATGACTACATATCAGTCCACGTGCCGCTTGGGTCTCAGCCTTCTCCCGTATTTGCTGTAAGCAGGCTGTACCACTTCCACGGCGTCTTCCTGCTGTGGAGCTGCTGCCTGGGGGTGAGAACTGTTAGTCAACCTCTGTGGGTGTTCTGGGGAATGCTCTCTAGGGGGTCTGCCACGCCGAGGAGCCTTAGCCAACTGCACAACTTCGTCAGCTACCACAAAAGCGGATTTGAGCCTGTTAATGCCAATCATTTCTTTTCTGCCCCCCAAATCTAGCAAAAAATGCTTATCCCCTGTTTCCAGCACTCTAAATGGTTCGTCATAAGGTGGGCGTAAAGGCGGACGATGGGCATCATGTCTGACAAAAACAAACTCCGCATTTTTTGAAGCCTTAGGCACAAAAACACGCGGAAAATGGTGGTGAACGGGGTCAGGTAGCGTGCTCGGGCCCATGCTATTCTGTAACCGCTGAGCCGGGGAGCACTCTGGCGCTGGATTATCTGGGAGAAATTCCCCGGGCAGCCGAAGTGGCTGTGCGAAAACTAGATCAGCTGGGGAGGCTTCTAAATCCTCTTTAGGTGCAGAACGCAACCCCAATAAAACCCATGGTAGCTTGTCCACCCAATTTGCATCCGTAAACGACGCTCTGAGAGCTGCCTTCAGTGACCTGTGAAAACGTTCGCATAACCCGTTAGCCTGTGGGTTGTAAGCGGTCGTGCGGTGGATCGTTGCCCCCAGGCTGTGGGCCATCGCTGACCAAAGTTCGGAAACAAATTGAGAGCCTCTGTCGGACGTAATGTCCGAAGGGACTCCAAAACGTGCTACCCATGCTGTTAAAAACGCGCGCGCCACCTCCTCGGCTGTGGTTGACGACAGCGGAACCACTTCCGGCCAGCGCGTGGTGCGGTCAACCATTGTCAGAAGATGTGTGCACCCTTGTGAGGGCGGGAGGGGGCCTACGAGGTCCACGTGGACATGGTCAAACCTTCTAGCTGGGATGTGAAACGGCTCCAAGGGAGCTCTGGTGTGTCTATGAACCTTGGCCCGCTGGCAAGCCATGCAGGCTGCCGCCCACTCTCTAACTTGTTTGCGCAGGCTCAGCCATACAAATTTCTCTCCTACCATTTTGACCGACGCACGCACTCCCGGGTGCGCCAGAGAATGGATCGAGTCAAAAATGCAGCGGCGCCACGCGGCTGGAACCACCGGATGCGGCCGCCCAGTGGAGACATCGCAGATTAGGGGGGGCATACCGTCTTGCAGCACCCTGTTCTCCAGCCTTAACCCTGTTGGTCCAGACTGGAGCGCGCACACATCCGCATCGCTAACCTGCTCTGCGGCCATGGCTGCATAATCTATCCCCACGCGGACCGGGGCCGCGCGCACTTCCACGTCGCTAACCTGCTCCGCGGCCATGGCTGCAGGATCTACCTCCACGCGGGCTGGAGCCCCCACGGCACGCGAGAGGCAGTCCACCACTACATTAAGTTTATCCGCAACATGCTGGATATTGGTAGTAAACTCCGATATCGCGGCCAGCTGTCTCTGCTGCCGGCCCAACCAAGGTTCTGAAATCTTGGCCATCGCGAAAGTCAGCGGCTTGTGGTCAACGAACGCGGTGAAACAGCGTCCTTCCAGCCAGAACTGGAAGTGGCGAATGGCCAAGTGGAGAGCTAACAACTCCCTGTCGAATGCGCTGTATTTTCGTTCGCTGTTGCGCAGGGTCTTACTGAAAAAAGCGAGCGGTTGCCAGGCTCCGGCTACAAACTGTTCCACGACCGCCCCTATGGCCACATCTGATGCGTCAGTAGTGAGCGCCATGCGGGCCGCTGGGACTGGTTGTGCTAACAACGCAGCGTTTGCCAGGGCTGTTTTGACTTCAGAAAATGCGCGCTCTCGCTCGGGAGACCATTCGACTTTATTTGTGGGTTTTTGTTTTTTTAGTGCAGCATACAATGGTTGCATGAGCTGCGCTGCGCGGGGGAGGAAACGGTTATAAAAATTCACCATTCCCAAAAACTCCTGTAACGCTTTGACCGTTTGTGGCTGGGGAAAATTCGTTACTGCGCGCACTTTGTCAGGCAGAGGGACTGCTCCCTCTGGGGAGACGCGATGCCCCAAAAAATCAATCTGCGTCACCCCGAACTGACACTTCGCTGGGTTAATTATTAACCCATGCTCTGCCAACCTCCGGAAAACTGCAGTGAGGTGGTTTTTGTGTTCGTCTTCAGACGCACTGGCTACCAATATGTCGTCCAGGTAGACGAATACGAAGGGGAGATCGCGCAAAACCGCATCCATCATGCGTTGGAACATCTGCGCTGCGCCTTTAAGCCCAAACGGCATGCACAAAAACTCGAAAAGCCCGAAGGGAGTTATTACCGCTGTTTTGGGTATGTCCTCAGCGCGCACGGGGACCTGGTGGTAACCGCGTACCAAGTCTATTTTAGAAAAAACGCGCGCCCCCGCCAAATGAACTGAAAAATCTTGGATGTGCGGGATCGGGTAGCGGTCGTGCGCTGTAGCGTTGTTCAGCCTGCGGAAATCACCGCAAGGCCGCCACGAGCCATCAGCTTTCGGGACCATGTGAAGCGGTGAAGCCCATGGGCTCTTCGAACGCCTGATGATGCCCGACCTTTCCAGGTTGGCGAACTCCTCCGGCGCTATGGTCAGTTTAGCTGAATCCAAGCGCCAAGCTTTTGCGAAAACGGGCGGTCCGGTGGTAGTAATAAAATGTTCCACCCCGTGTTTAGCCACGGTCGCCGAAAATGTTGGAACCGTGAGTGCTGGAAACTGGGTGAGGAGTGTGTGGAACTTACCACCTGCAGCTGTGACGTTGGCTTGTGCTGTTGGCGGGGCCACTTGAACTGTACAGGGAATAGAATGAAAAGAGAGTGCATTAACCAGGCGTCTGTTAGCAAGATCGACCAACAAACCATGTGAGCACAAAAAATCAGCCCCTAACATGTTGAAATTGACTGCCTCTATGAAGAAAGTCCACTCGAATGTACGGCCGTGTAGAGACAGAAGCAGAGTCTTCTCACCGAAGGTCTTAATCTCCGAGCCGTTCGCTGCTGACACCCGGGGACCACTGGAAGGCGCCAGCCAGTCAGCGTAGGAAGGTGTGATGAAACTCAGCTGGGAGCCCGTGTCCACGAGGAAATGCCTCCCCGAGTGCGCATCCCTCAAGTAGAGCAGTTTGTTCTCCTCTCCGAGGGCCGCAGCTGCTACCGACCCCCGGTCTTGGCATTTCCCGAGCGCTTGAAATGGCATGGTGGAATGCACTTGCGTGCCCTCTCTGCGAAGCGGCGATGGTAGAAGCAAAGGACGTCATCTGCCCCGTGTTTCCTGGCCCCTGCCGCCGCCGTTGTCGGTGAGTCTGGTGCTGCAGCCTCTGGCCCCCTGCCATCTCCGTACGTTGCACCTAGCTCCACTGCTGCAGCCGCAGCCGCGCACCGTTTATTGGCGTCGACGAGTCGTTGCGCCTCCTGGCCCAGCTCGTGGTAGTCTCATCGAGCCAACAGTGGTGAACTGGCCAGGGTCACTCTCACCACTGATGGTAGGGTCCTGAGGAAAAGGTGGATGAAGATGAAGTTATCATCTTCGGAGTCTCTCAAACTCAACATCTTCCCCATCAGGTCTGCAGGTCTGTTGCTCTCGAATTCAGTCAGCGCCAGGAGCCTCTCTGCTCGCTCCTCCACTGAGGGGGTGAAGTAACGGATGAGTGCAGCCTTCAACGTGCTGTACTTGTCGCTGTCCGGCGGGTGGTTGATCAGGTTCGCCACCCGCTGGGCTGTGTGGTTGTCCACCTTTGCAACCACATGGTAGAGCTTTGTGGCGTCCACCGAAATCCTCCGGAGGTGGAACTGTGCCTCGACTGCACTAAACCAGGAGCGCGGATTGTTCGGCTAGAAGTCCGGTAGCTGAACTGTGACTGCATTCGTTTGGCTGGCTCCTGACGAGTCTGGCTCGGGAGATTCGTCTCCGCTCATGATACGTCTTAAGGTCACCAGTGTGGAGAAGTGTGGGAAGGACGAGGCTGAGTTTATTTCTCAAGTCCAGTTTTATTCACATTCACATTCTCCAACATCCAAATCAGAAAAAGAAAGGAATCCCCCAACATCTGTCCCTTTTATACCCCAGGACATCAAAGCACACAGTCACATTATCTCTTAATCCCAAATACAATGCATCCCCCTCCAGGTCTTCTTGTCTCCACCTAAAGTCCTGGAGGTCAGGAAATCTCTCAAGGCCATCTCTCTGCATACAAAAGGCCAGACTTCACATCCTCCTGTTACCCCTAGGAGGTTCAGACCTTTTGTTCCTCTGAGACGTGAAGCACATGTGAAGCATATGAAACCCACATATGTGCACCACAGTCTATGCATTTATCCTCAGCAAACTGGACTACTGCAATGCTGTCTTCACAGGCTTCACTAAAAGGTCCATCAGACAGCTGCATTTGGTTCAGAACGCTGCAGCTTGAGTCCTCACTAAGACCAAGAAAGTAAATCATATAACTCCAGTTCTCAAATCTTTACACTGGCTTCCTGTCTGTCAAAGAATAGAT
The DNA here is from genome assembly GCA_020510985.1 of Pholidichthys leucotaenia. Lineage (NCBI taxonomy): Eukaryota > Metazoa > Chordata > Actinopteri > Cichliformes > Pholidichthyidae > Pholidichthys > Pholidichthys leucotaenia. The sequence goes on from CM035836.1 coordinate 456,078,469, forward strand.
TTCAAAATACTGCTGTTGGTTTATAAAGATCTGAATGGTTTAGGGCCAAAATACATTTCAGATCTTCTGGTCCATTATGAACCACCCAGAGCCCTCAGATCATCAGGGTTAGGCTTACTATCTGTGCCCAGAGTTAGAACCAAACATGGAGGCCTCTCCATGTTTGGTACTCTCTACTTCCGCTTCTGAGAGAGAGAAGACACTTTTCTTCCCTCTCCCTCCTAATCCTCTCCCTTCTGATCCCAGCTTGCAATGTCACTCTTCTCCTGGCTGAATCTTAATCCAAATGGAAATTATGGATCTGGAAAGCGGCTTATATGCGATTGTCACCTTTAAAAGAAGAAGCGGGTCAGGGGGAACCCAAGGGAGACTCATGGCATTGGAACTCATGTGTCTGTGTGATTCGACTGAGATTGAACTGATCACAGGATCTTCTGTTTTGGCCCCTGGAGTTTTCCTAGTGTATCGAAATTATCTGGGTGAGCTAATCAAATGCGGACCCCGGCGTAGCTCCCTTAACAAATTCAACAATTCGTCCAGCTGGGGGGAGCACTGACTGTCAGCGGCAGGATTAACATGGAATTTACTACCTGGCATGCATTGAAGAGAGAACGAACTCTCTGGACATGTTTTACCTATGTTTCGGTAGGTGGATAACATCTGTGGATCGCTGAGTGCTCTCCAGAGAATGATCTAAAGTATGATTCAAGCCTGTATGAAATTGAAGCACAGAATCGAAGAGAGAGAAATTTTTTTATTCTCTGAGTGCACTGTGCAGATTTGACCTTGTGTTTTGGTACCCTTGTTTACATTCCTCCTCGATAAGATAACGCCAGAGAAGTGGCTTATGTCTACCCATACATCAACAATCAGTTGTTGTCGTCAGCGGATTGGTCTCTCGAGGACAATGCCCATGTGCCTTCTGCAAGGAAGAGGAAAAGAGAGACAGACTCTGATCTCTGGTCTTGTTTATAAGTCACATGATTATAACATCTATCCACTGCCTGGAGGCGCCCTCTGCTGCCCACTAACAACTGTTACACTCACACTACACAATGACATGCAAATATACACACACTGCTCTCCCTCCCTCTGCTGTGTGATTGTATCTGTTGTCTGCTAATGCATGAGGGTTTTTTTCTGTGTAGTCAAAATTTGGCTCATATACGAGCGTTTATTCTGATTACTATGTTTTTTCTCTCTCCTATTGTGTTTTCCTCCCCCTCCCCTCCCCTCTTTACCTCCACTGTTGACAGGCGCCTTGTATGGCGACGCGTCATTGGATGCGCCTAACGTGCGCGTCCAATGTCAAGTCAAATTCCTCGTGTGTTTACTTGTAAATATACTTGGCAATAAAGCTGATTCTGATTCTGATTCTGATTCTGGTGAGGCAGCGTTTAGTTTTTATGCCCTTCACATATGGGACAAACTCCCAGAAAGCATCAGGGCTGCTGAAACTCTCAGCTTATGGGCCTCAGGTTATTTCACACCTTAGACAGAGACAATGAATACACATGGGAGAACAATGCCCAAGTGGGTGAGAGGAGGTTGAATGAAGTGTAGTGTAGATGTCATGCTGTGATGAGGAAGTGCCTTGATCCTTGTGAAGTGTGACTTGATATAGAGAGAGGAAAGCTTGATGTGACCAGTCAGTCTGTTCTTTGCTTGTGAGATGTGAGTGTGTAATAAATCGTCTGAAATGAATACGCCTCTTCATTTACACACTCCACACTGGTGACCCAAGACGTATTATGGAACACGAGGCAAGAACCCCGGAGCCGGCCCAGTCGGGAACCCCCAGAGACGCTGAAGCCAACCCGCAGACAGCCAGGACTGGAACCCCCAGCAACACGTGTGCAGTTTCAGTCAAACTACCGGATTTCTGGCAGCACAACCCGTGCTCTTGGTTCCACCACACCGAGGCCCAGTTCACCCTCCGGGGAGTAACAACAGACGACACCAAGTTCTACCATGTGGTAGCAGCGCTGGACTCCCGCACAGCCCAGCAGGTAGCGATCCTGCTCGATCAGCCACCAGCCAGCAGCAAATATGAGGTGCTCAAGGCTGCGCTCATCCGGCGATACATGCTCTCGGAATGTGAGAGAGCAGAGAGGCTCCTGGCGCGAACCGCGTTAGGAGATGGGTTGGCCACAGACCTGATGGAGAAGATGCTGGCATTGATGGGCACGGGCGACGGGCACTTTCTGTTTGCCCACCTTTTCCTCTGGAACCTGCCAACAGAAGCAAGAGCGGTTTTGGCCAATTCGCCGTTGTTGGCCGCGCGAGACTACCGTGCGCTAGCCCAGGAGGCAGACCGGATCATCCTCACCACCAGGGTGATCACAGTCAACGCGGCGGCAGCAGAGCCCAGCGAGACGACCAGGGGAGGCGAGGAGCCACCGACGGTAGCGGCAATGGGGGCCAAGGAGCACCAGAAAGACATGCTCTGCTTCTACCACCGCCGCTTCGGAGGGAACGTGCGCAGATGCGCACCACTGTGCCACTTCAAGCGCTCGGGAAACGCCAAGGCCGGCAGTTGGTAGCAGCTGCGACCGCCGGTGAAGAGAACAAGCTGCTCTACGTGACGGACTCGCGCTCGGGGAGACGCTTCCTCGTCGACACCGGAGCCCAGAAGAGCGTCATCCTGCCGTCCTACACTGACCAGCTGGCAGGACCTAGCGGCCCCGGAATGGTGGCAGTAAACGGCTCGGAGATTAAGACGTTCGGTGAGAGAACACTGACCTTATCTCTACATGGCCGCTGGTATGAGTGGACTTTTATCATAGCAGCACTGTGTTGCCCGCTCCTAGGCGCTGATTTTCTGTGTGCACATGGTTTACTTGTGGATGTTGCTAACAGGCGCCTGGTTAATGCACTGTCCTTTGAATCTCTCCCCTGTATAGCTCGAGGGACCCGGCCAACAGCACAAGCCAGCGTCACAACTCCAGGCGGTAAGTTCCACGCACTGCTCACTCAGTTCCCAGCACTCACGGTCCCAACGTTTTCGGCAGCCATCGCTAAACACGGGGTGGAGCACTTTATCACCACCACCGGGCCGCCTGTTTTTGCAAGACCTCGGCGCTTGGACACAGTTAAACTGGCCATAGCGCGTGAGGAGTTCGCCAACCTGGAAAGGTTGGGCATCATCAGGCGATCAAACAGCCCATGGGCATCCCCGCTACACATGGTCCCTAAGGCTGAGGGAGCATGGCGACCGTGCGGTGATTTCCGCAGGTTGAACAACGCCACAGCACACGACCGCTACCCAATTCCTCACATACAGGATTTTTCCGTTCACCTCGCCGTAGCACACGTTTTTTCTAAAATAGACCTGGTCCGCAGTTACCACCAAGTCCCAGTGTGCGCGGAGAACGTACCCAAAACAGCAGTAATAACTCCGTTCGGTTTATTCGAGTTCCTGCGCATGCCATTCGGGTTAAAAGGCGCAGCACAGACGTTCCAGCGCATGATGGATGCAGTGCTGCGTGACCTCCCATTCGTGTTTGTCTACCTGGACGATATCCTGGTAGCCAGTACGTCCGAAGACGAACACGAAACCCACCTCAGGATGGTTTTCCGGAGGTTGGAGGAGCACGGGTTAATAATCAACCCGGCGAAATGCCAGTTCGGCGTGACGGAGATTGATTTTTTGGGGCACCACGTCTCTCCGGAAGGAGCGATCCCATTGCCTGACAAAGTGCGCACCGTGGCAGATTTTCCCCGGCCTCAGACAGTCAGGGCATTGCAGGAATTTTTGGGGATGGTGAATTTTTATAACCGTTTCCTTCCCCGCGCAGCGTGGCTCATGCAACCATTGTACGCCGCGCTCAAGAGACAGAAACCCATGGATGGAGTCGAATGGACCCCGGAGCGAGAGCGGGCGTTCTCGGAAGTTAAAGAAGCCCTGGCAAACGCCGCACTGCTGGCACATCCGGACCCGACGGCCTACATAGCACTCACCACCGACGCTTCAAACGTGGCCATAGGGGCGGTCGTGGAGCAGCGCGTAGTCGGGGCTTGGCAGCCGCTCGCCTTTTGCAGCAGAACTTTGCGCAACAGTGAACGTAAATACAGTGCATTCGACAGAGAGTTGCTGGCTCTCCATCTGGCCATACGCCACTTCCAGTTCTGGCTGGAAGTGCGCAACTTCACCGCGTTCGTAGACCAGAAGTCACAAATGTTCGCGATGGCCAAGGTTTCAGAACCGTGGTCGGGCCGGCAGCAGAGGCAGCTGGCCGCGATCTCAGAGTTTACTACAGATATTCAGCATGTGTCGGGTAAACTGAATGTGGTGGCGGACTGCCTCTCGCGCGCCGTGGTGGCCCCAGTCTACGTGAGAATAGATTACGCAGCCATGGCCGCGGAGCAGATTAGCGATGCAGACATGCGCGCGCTCCAGCCTGGACCAACAGGGTTAAGGCTGGAGAGCAGGGTGCTGCAAGATGGCGGCCCCCCCCCCAATCTGCAACGTCTCCACGGGACGCCCGCGTCCGGTAGTCCCGGTCGCGTGGCACCACCGCGTGTTTGAGTCGGTTCACACTCTGGCGAACCCAGGAGTGTGCGCGTCTGTCAAAATGGTGGGAGAGAAGTTCGTGCGGCCGAGCCTACACAAACAAGTAAGAGTGGGCTGCAGCCTGTGTGGTGTGCCAACGAGCCAAGGTACACAGACACACGAAGGCTCCCTTGGAGCCGTTTCCGGTACCGGCTAAGAGGTTCGACCACGTTCACGTGGACCTCGTGGGCCCCCTCCCGCCATTACAGGGGTGCACGCACCTCCTGACAGTGGTGGACCGCTGGCAGCAACCACGTCCGCGGACGTAGCACGCGCTTTTTTAACAACATGGGTGGCGCGTTTTGGAGTCCCGTCGGACATTACGTCCGACAGGGGCCCTCAATTTGTTTCCGACCTCTGGTCCGCAATGGCCTACAGCCTGGGTGTTACAATTCATCGCACAACCGCGTACAACCCACAGGCCAATGGTTTATGCGAGCGTTTTCATAGATCACTAAAAGCAGCACTCAGGGCTTCACTGACTGATGCAAATTGGGTGGGCTTTGTTGGGGTTGCGCACCGTGCCAAAAGAGGATTTGAAAGCTTCCCCGGCAGAGCTTGTTTTTGCGCAGCCCCTACGGCTGCCCGGTGAATTTCTACCGGACAATCCCATGCCGGGCAGCTCCCTGTCTCAGCTTTTGCAGCGTAGCACAAATACAGGCACGCTGCCGGGCCCTGCCCATCACAGTTTTACGTGTGCCTAAAACGTTGAAGAATGCGGAGTTCGTGTTCATCAGACACGACGCCCACCGCCCTCCATTGCGCCCACCCTATGATGGACCGTTCAGAGTGTTGGAAACAGGGGATAAGCATTTTGTGGTAGACTTGGGGGGTAGACAGGAGAGAATTGGCATAGACAGACTCAAACCAGCTTTTGTAGTGGCGGATGAGCAAGTGCTGTTGGCGAGGGCCCCTCGGCGTGGAAGACCCCCACGGAGACCTCCGCAGGGGAACGATTCATCAGAGCAGCCACACGGACAGAGTGACCCCCCCCCCCCCCCTCCACGGCTCACCCGCAGTTGGACACACTCCCAGCAGCCTCCCACTGGAACAGCAGCGCCACGGAGGCAGTAAACCCCAGTTACAGCAGATAAGGGAGGAGACTGAAGCCGAAACAGCATGTGGACTGATGTTCTATTGTTCTATCTAAGATGCTGGGGGGGCGGTATGGGCCTCAGGTTATTTCATACCTTAGACAGAGACAATGAATACACATGGAAGAACAATGCCCAAGTGGGTGAGAGGGGGTTGAATGAAGTGTAGTGTAGATGTCATGCTGTGATGAGGAAGTGCCTTGATCCTTGTGAAGTGTGACTTGATATAGAGAGAGGAAAGCTTGATGTGACCAGTCAGTCTGTTCTTTGCTTGTGAGATGTGAGTGTGTAATAAATCGTCTGAAATGAATACGCCTCTTCATTTACACACTCCACAAGCTGCTATAAATCCAGGTTAAAAACTCTATTTGCCACAGCCTTTCAGTAGAACAATTGTTAATCTCCTACAATGCACTGTAAATTTTTATTTCTGTCATATTCTATTTTATCCTGCTTTTGTTTCTCTTTAATTTACTTTTGAGTTTGCTTTTAAATTCTTATGTATTCCTTTTGCAACTTGCTCTAATGCTTTAATGTTTTTACGTAAAGCACTTTGAATTGTCTTGTACACGAAATGTGCTATACAAATAAACTTGCCTTGCCTTACACTGCAGCGAGTGTTACGTCAGGAAAACTGGAAGGACCGACAGAGGGTAGCGTTTGCTGGGAACACAAACTTTATTACATAAAACACTATTATGGCGGTACAGCAGTGTTAATAGCTGGGAGGCCAAGTGCCAAAGGAAAGCTAAAAGAGACTGTAAAATGGCCATTCCTTACCTTTATATGCTTGGCATGATGACGTCACCAAGCGGCTGCGTCATCACGCCGACGCTGACCAAACTTGTGGTTTTACTTCCACTACAGTGAGCAGAAATGAAAAGGAAAATAACAGAATAAAAGTAGGCTCACCTTAAGCACAGGAAATGGGGGAGGGCTGGGGGAAGATTAACATTTCAAGTCTGAACTCTGCAGGAGTAAAATCATGGTCACTAGTGAACAAACTTTCAAAATAAGAGTAACTAGCCTGTCTTGCAACACTTCAAAATAAGAGCGAGTGGCTTACCAAATAAAAACTGATAAAATGTAGACACATAAAAAATAAGTGACAAATTATACTTCTGTCACTTATTAGACTGCCAAGCAGGGCTTGACATTAACACCTGCCAACCCGCCAATGGCGGGTAGATTTCAGCACTGGCCGGTAAGACAGCCACTACCACTAGCCAGTTTGGTGGTTTGCAGTTTTCTCAAATGGCAATTTTAATAATTAACCTTGCAATGTGAGACTATGAAAAAACAATTCTAGATATTATTGACAATAAAAACACTTTCAAACAATCAAAAACATCCATCACTTTCACCTATTTTGACAGCAGTGCTGAAATAAATGACAGAGGGTGGGGACATTTGTCTGCCTGCTTTCGGCAAGATCTGACTGCACAATAGGAGGAGGGGGAGGAGGAGAAATGATCATAGACTATATTTGGATGCATAAAGTGGCCCTGTGAAACAACTGTATGCATCCAAGCTGAAATTATTCCTGTAATTATAATAATAGTAATTATTATTATAATGATCCTGTTATTAATTATTTGCAAGCCCATGTGATTCTGCTTTATGCTGTGCGCTCACTTCATCCTACCTGTGCCAGTCTGGAGCTGAGAGAAAAAATCTCTTCTTCTTAACTTTAATTTTATCATTATTGTGTTTGGTGCAGGCAACCCTTTACCCTCTAAATATATATTTTCAATGGGCTGGTTCAGGGGTGTGAAACATATGGCCCTCTGGCCAAAATCTGTCCGCCAGGGCATGCAATTTTTTCTCTGTGAATTTACAGCTTTTTTTCTAGTAAATTTCCGACTTTTTCTACTGAATAGAATAGAGAGCCTAAGTCACACCCCCTCTGTTTCCACACATGGGACCTTAAATTGGAAAAAAAAAATCTCCATTGAAATGAATGGCAAGAGCGAAATTATTTTTTGATCCCGATGGAATTTTGCCACGAGTTACACATATGATGTTTGTCAATTTAAAAGATAATTTTCCACGCAAATAACGATGTAGGTTGTTGTCTAAACTGTTAAGATATAAGGTTATAAAGACAAGTCTTTATTCATCCCACAATGGGGAAATTACAGGATTGCAGCAGCAAAGGGATAGCAGCACTCAGAGCAATAGTAAATAAGATAAGAAATGGTTAGCCAAAGCAGTAAATAAATACACATATGTACACAGTTATATACACAGTGCAGGAGCATTGCAGTTAGATGGTATCAACAGTATTACAGTTAAATAAATTACCCGGCAAAATATAAATATGGACCCAGACAGTATATTTCACATTGAATGAACAGTGTTGTTGCCACCCTCAATAATAACTGTAATTGTCTTAGTTGTGTATGGGAGGGGATGATCTCTATTGTGCAGAGTTGTGAAGTTTAATATGGCCTCTATGAGCAGTATTTAGTTTATAAAGTCTGACAGCCGTAGGTAAGAAGGACCTGCCGAATCTCTCCCTTGAGCATTTAGGAAGGCACAGCCTCCCGCTAAATGAGCTCCTCAGTGCGTTCAGCGTGTCCCTCAGGGATGGGACTCGGACTCCAACAGAGATGACAACTTAGCCACCATCCTCCTCTCTCCTATCTCCTCCACTGGGTCGAGGCTTCGCCCCAGAATAGAGCTGGCTTTTTGATCAGCCTGTTCAGTCTCTTCCTGTCAGCCACCGTGATGCCACTGCCCCAGCAGACCACTCTATAGTACGTATAGGCTGATGCCACCATCGAAACGTAGAAGGTCTTCAGGAGTGCCCCCCCAACACACACACTCCAAAAGACCTGAGTCTCCTCAGGAGGAACAGCCTGCACTGCCTTCTTGTAGAGTGTGTTGGTGTTGTGTGACCAGTGCAGTTTATTGTTCAGGTGAAGACCCAGATACTTGTAAGATGTCACCATCTCAATGTCTGTTACCTGGATGTTTACCGGTGCTGTGGGAGGTTGTCCACACCTGTGGCAGTCCACCACCAGTTCTTTGGTTTTCCTCGCATATATTTGGAGGCAGTTCTGCAGGCACCAGTCCACGAAGTCCTGGATAAGTCCCCTGTACTCTGCATCATCCCCCTCGGAGATGAGGCCGATGATCGCAGAGTCATCAGAGAACTTCTGTAAATAGCAGTGTGGTGTGTTGTGTGTAACGTCAGCAGTGTAGAAAGTGAACAGGAAGGGAGCCAGAACTGTTCCCTGGGGAGGCCTCGTACTGCAGATGATGCTGTCAGACACACAGTCCCGGGTCCTCACAAACTGGTTGGTCTGTGAGGTAGTCCAGGATCCATGATGACAAGTGCTGGTCCACACTTGCACACAGCAGCTTGTATTTCAGAATCACTGGTTGGATGATATTGAAAGCACTGGAGAAATCAAAAAACATGATCCTCACAGTGCTCCCAGGCTTCTCCAGGTGGGACAGGGAACGATGTAGGAGGAATATCACTGCATCCTCCACCCCGGTACCATGCTGGTAGGCAAACTGAAGTGGGTCCATCGCTGGACCAACCAGGGGGCGGAGGTGGGCGAGGAGCAGCCTCTCCAGGGTCTTCAATAGGTGTGATGTGAAGGCCACTGCTCTGTAGTTGACAGTCCTCTGGATCAGCTGCAGCTCTCAAAATACAAAACAATACTTTTGTGTTGTTTTTCTCGTCTTTGGATCCTTCTTTCATTGGTCAGGAAACAGGAGATGAGGTTTTAATAATCTCCAGCCATGATCATATTTGGTGATGTAGGATGATGGGAGATGTTGTCTGCAATCATTTTCACAAAAACTAAATATTACTCTGTTATTATATGACAACTTACAATTTTAATTACATGGAAAGTTATCTTTTAAACTGACAAACATCAAATGTGTAACTCGTGGCAAAATTTGATCAGGATCAAAAGATAACTTCACTCTTGCCATTCATTTCAGTGGAGAATTTTTCCAATTTAAGGTCCCATACGCGGAAGTAGAGGGGGCATGACTTAGGCTCTTTATTATTCATGTAAATTTGAGACATTTTTCTCCTTAAGATGGAGCTTTTTTTCCTAATCAGTTTTCTGTTCTTTCTCTTCTTTTTTTCTGGTGAAAACAGGCAGTGTCCATCCATCCATCCATCCATCCATCTTCTTCCGCTTAGTCCTTTTCGGGTCGCGGGGGGGCTGGAGCCTATCCCAGCATCTTTGGGTGAGAGGCAGGGTACACCCTGGACAGATCGCCAGTCCATCGCAGGGCCAACACAGAGAGACAGACAACCATTCACTCTCAGTCATACCTAAGGACAATTTAGAATCCCCAGTTTTGATGCCAATTAATCTAACCTGCATGTTTTTTTGGCATGGGGGAGGAAACCGGAGAAATCCCAGAGTAAACCCATGCAGACATGGGGAGAACATGCAAACTTCACACAGATCACTGTTGGTCAGGGGCTTGGGATCGAACCCAGGATCCCCCGGCCAAGGGTGAGTTGCTGTGCTGCCGCAGTGCTAACCACTCCGCCACCGTGCTGCCCAACAGGCAGTGTCCATTTAGGTTAAATCCATCAGCAACTTCTAATGACGTAGCGCAGCCTGAAGGGGTGTCCCAATTCATAGGGGTAATTTTCAGACCTCAAGCGCCACAGGGTAGGGGTAGGTGAAGGGTGGGGGTATAAATGAGAATTGGAGAACTACCCCTTTGCCCTACCCCTCCGTTTTGTACATTCATGGTGAATAAGTAAAATGGAGGGGTAGTGCTAAGAGGCAGGGCAAAGGGGTGAGTTGGGATGCACCCCAAAGCTATCTGTATTTCACTCTCACATTGCAAATATTTTTACCTCCACCAAGGAGGTAATGTAATCGGGGTGGTTTGTCTGTCTCTTTGTTTGTTTCTTAGCAGGACTACGCAAAAACTACTGTACAGATTTTGATGAAATTTTCACCAGAGGTAGCCCTTGGGCCAAGGATGAACCCATTAAATTTTGATAATGATCTGAGAGTGCATACCTCCACCAAGGACCTTGTTTGTATTTGTGCAGCAGGATTATACAAAAATTACTGGATGGATTTGGATGAAATTTTTACCAGAGGTGGTCTTTGGGCTAGAGAGGAACTCATTACATTTTGGTGATGATCCAAGAACGCATACCACCAAGGCTCTTATCTTCTCACAGTGTGTTAGCAAGAATCCTCCAAAACTAATGGATAGACTTTGATGAACTGGCTCGTGGCCTACACACAAACCCATTCCATTTTGGAGGTGATCCATGAGGGATGGAAGGAGGCTTGGAGGAGAGGTATGCGGTCTCTGAGTGCTTTTCTAGTTCTCTACTGTTTTACAGCATTTACTGCTGTTCATAGATAATTAAATAGTGTTTCTGTTCCTACTTTTTATGTACTGTATGTATAATTAGTTCAAGTAAATCTTAGCATGCAATAGTTAAATTTGATCATATTAAACATTATTTTCCCACCACAAAATTGTGGCTAGTGGAAAGGCTGAGTTACTAGTTCATTTCAATTCAAATTATTTATATAGCACCAAATCACAACACAGGTCATCTCAAGGAACTTTACAAAAGGGTGGATTTAGGCCACACTCTCAAATTTTTAGAACCTAGCAGAGACTCCAAAGAACAAGCACTGCGGCGACACAGGCGAGGAAAAAACTTCCCCTTAATGGGCAGAAACCTTGAGCGGAACCTTAGCTCATAGAGGACGGCCATCCGCCTCAACCGGACAGGAGGCCTAGCAGTAGCTACATTCAAGACAAACATAACAAATACAATTCAACATTAACATTCACAGCCAGACCTGCCAGTATCAAGCAGGGTTAGGCACCACATGTGGGTGAAGGCCTGGCAGCAGCAACATTTTTAACTATAGGCTTTATCAAAGAGAAAAGATTTCAACTTACTCTTGAGTAGAGAGAAAGTGACTGCCCCTCCCAAACTGAACTGGGGAGATGGTTCCACAGGAGGGGAGCTTGATAACTGAAAGCTCTACCTCCCAATCTACTTCTGAAGACCTTGGGGACCACCAGTAGTTTGGAATTTTGGGAGCGCAGAGCTCTGGTTGGATTATAGGGAACTATGAGTTCTTGCAGGTAAGAAGGAGCCAGACCAATAAGGGCTTTATAAGTTAGGAGTAAAATCTTGAACTCAATTCTATATTTTATTGGGAGCCAATGTAAAGAAGCTAAAACTGGAGTAATGTGATCTCTTCTCCTTGTTTTTGTCAGGATATGTGCAGCTGTATTCTGAATGAACTGGAGAAACTTTATGGACTTATTAGGACAACCTGATAAAACTGAATTACAATAGTCTAGCCTAGAGGTGATAAAGGAATGGACAAGTTTCTCTGCATCTTTATGAGACAGGATGGTTTAATGTCGATAAACGAGGGGTCAGTGATGAGAATGAAGGTAGAACTGAACACGACTTTATTATGGATTCACTGTGCAGTAGACACTCCCATCAGGCAGAGGTGAGGTCAAAGAGACCGCCCCTCTTCCGCACAGCCCTCTTATACTCCGGGTGGTGGCGGAACCGTAGAGGTGGAGCCACCACCCGTGTCACACAATAATATGTCCTAAGAACAACACAATACCCCCCCCTTCAAAATGATCCAAAACACACATACAATCAAGACCCTCCCCAATTTAGAACCTGAATCACATACTAAATTAACCAGAAATATATCAGGGCCTATAACAGTCACACAAAACAACTAAGGCTAGGGGGAACAGGTGGACTACCATTCCACCCGCACACAGCCAGATGGATTATTGTGCCGTCTCTGCTATAATATAGTCCATTAAACAAAACATTGCCGTGTTCCTAAAATAAAACATAAAACATCAAAATAACCCCATTAACAACCCAACATACAACTTAATTATCACTCATATCAACGCCATGCAAAAAACACATCACCCCCAAACATCAGTCTGCCCCAGTAGAGGAGCCACCCCCCGGAAAACCATCCGACAGCTCCCCTCAGGTGCACCTTCTTCTCTTCATGCCTAGGGATGGCTCGCGCTGCAGCCCAAACACCTCCTTCTCCTGTCTGGTGCGCTGCAGCTTGTTGGAATGCCGTCAGATAGCTGAAGGTAGCCATCCTCCCGAACAGCCACCACCTGCAGCCGCCCCAGTCATCTTGTCTCTTACGTTTGCCCAGAACTCCTCTCGACCAGGCCTCCTCTCTGGGTCGGCTCACATCAGCGACCCCCAGAGGAGCCCGATTTGGCTTCCAGTGTCCCTGTGTGGCACGTTGTTTTACCTTGCCAGCCAGTCCTGCCCCGCTCACTTTCATTTTCTTCGCCGGCGAAGCCGTTGTGACCCCTTGCTCCTCAGTACTTACGGGCAGCACGGTGGTGCAGTGGTTAGCACTGTTGCCTTACAGCTAGAAGGTTCCTGGTTCAAATCCCCAGGTTGGCAGGGGTTGGAACCTTTCTGTGTGGAGTTTGCATGTTCTCCCTGTGCTGTGTGGGTTTACTCCGGGGGCTCCGGTTTCCTCCCACAATCCAAAGACATGCATGTTAGGTTAATTGGCTGTTCTAAATTGTCCCTAGATATCTGTTTCCTATAGGCCCCTAGAATAGAGGGTTAGTATTAGTGAAAGCGCTTTGAGTGGTCTTTGTGATTAGAAAAGCGCTATATAAGTACAGGTTAGTTAGTTAGTTAGTTAGTTAGTTAGTTAGTACTTCCCAGTGGAACTCCAGAAGCAGAATGGGCCATCCACTTGGCTCCACCCACCATCACGGGCGTCCCACCATGCCACTCAGTTCTCTCAGCTAGGGTTACTTGGGCTCTGGCACCGGAACCCTCCCGCGATGGCCCTGGGTGGGGTTGGTCCTGCTCATCTTCCAGAATACTAGGCCAAGGTTCATCCCATACAGCATCATCCACCACTCACGGAATCGGCCAGTCCCACAAAACCACGGCCCGACCACTCCTCTCCTACACCGCTGGTGATAGTGAAACCCAGTCCATAAAAAAGGTCATAGCCCATAACATTTTCGCCACTGGTGGTCACCATGAACTGCAGATTGGACACCTCCGCTGACTTGTACCGAGCCGTCAGTTCCACCGATCCCACCGTGGCCAACCTCTTTCCACCATACCCACACATCGGCGCTGAATGACCTCTTACAGTATTTGGTAATATGGGAAGAAATTCCTCACGGTGGGCCAATTCAACACGGACCTCACCGGGCCCGTGTCAGTCAGCAATGGCACCTCCACCCCGTCCAATTTCACCATACAGTATGTACGATCATCGGTGCAGGGGGAGACGGCGTGGATGACCGTGGGAGTTTGAGCGGGGAAGTCCACTTTGCATCGCTGTTCCCCTCGCTTGAACCTATTACAGGCCCTGGCAAAATGATGCAGAAATCCGCACTTGCCGCAGTGCTTTCCTCTTGCTGGACACTCTCTAGCCTTATAACAGTGCTTGGTGGACCCACAACCCAAACACCTGGGTGATCCCGGGGCGGACCTTATCTTCACAGCTGTAGCGTACTCCTCTGTATCCTGCATGCTATCATCGCTGTCTGGGTCCACAGCCTGTGGCGTTGACTGTGATTCATATTAGTGTATAGCACATATTGAAGTGTAGCTCTCTCACCATGGTCACGTGACAGTTTGTCCGCTGCTTCACACTGCTGAGCTATCTCAACAGCCATGGCTAATGTCAGTTAGCTGGAGTGTGTGCTGTCGAGCAAAGCGTGTGCTCTGCCAACTGGTTGCGGACCATCTCTTCTTCTAATGCTCCAAAAATGGCAGTCTCTGGCCAGCTGATGCAGGGCCGCAACATACCGTTGCACTGTCTCACCGGTCCACTGGTGGTGCTGCCGAAACTGAATCCTCTGGATGATGACATTCTCAGGGGCGTGAAAATGTCACGCCAATAGCTCAACAACGTCCTCGAAGCTATCACTAGCACCCAAGGTAGCAAGGATACGCTGTCCTTCCATACCCAAATTATGAACCAATATCGCTCGAGCCCGTATCTTCTTCAGTTCACCAAGGTTTAGAGCTACCAAGTAATTCTGGAACGCGGTGAACCATCTTGCCCAGGGGACCGTTGGCTTGCTGGGAAGCTCCAGAAATGGCCGCATGGTAGCGACTCCCGCGTCCATACTTTTATCCTCGTCACCAAATGTTATGTTGGTAAACGAGGGGTCAATGACGAGACTGAAGGTGGAACTGAACACGACTTTATTATGGAATCACTGCACAGTACAGACACTCCCATCAGGCAGAGGTGAGGTCAAAGAGACCGTCCCCCTTCCGCACAGCCCTCTTATACTCTGGGTGGCGGCAGAACCAGAAAGGTGAAGCCACCACCCATGTCACACAATACTATGTCCTAAGAACAAAACAACAGATGGGCCTAATTTTAGAAATATTACGCAGATGGAAGAAGGCAGCTGTATATGAGAGTTAAAAGACATATCTTGATCAAAGACAACTCCAATGATTCCCAACAGTGGACTTTGAAGCCAGAGGAATGCCATCTAGTGTTAGCTTACTAGAAAGAGTACTTCTAGCTTGTTTGGGGCCAAGAACAATGACTTCAGTTTTATCTGTAGTTAACAATAGAAAGTTGTAGTTCATCCAGGTTTTAATGTCCTTAAGACACTCCTGGAGTGAACCCAAATGGCTGGGATCATCTGGATTGATGGATAAATATAACTGTGTGTCATCAGCATAACAATGAAAATGAATAGAATGCTTCCTCATAATATCTCCCAAAGGTAGCATGTACAATGTAAACAGTATTGGTCCAAGTACCAATCCCTGCAGAACTCCATAGCTAATTGTGGTCTGGATAGAGGATTTGTTATGGACACAAACAAACTGGAAACAGTCTGATAAATAAGACTGGAACCATCTTAGCGTTGTTCCTTTTAAACCAATTTGCTGTTCAAGTCTCTAACAGAATATGATGGTCGATGGTGTCACAGGCAGCACTAAGATCCAATAAGACAAGGACAGAGACAAGTCCTTTGTCAAATGCCATAAGATAAGATAAGATAAGATAAGCCTTTATTAGTCCCACAATGGGGAAATTCCAGGATTGCAACAGCACAGGGACAGCAACACTCAGAGCAACAATCAGAAGGCAAGAAAAAACAACATCTAGCAAACATATGTCCATATTACTATAAATGTATATATATAGACACACAGTGCAGAGCATTATGGCTGGTGGATGTGCAGCAGAAAGTCTAAGCTCTCTCTCCGCGGATGCAGCGGGCCAGCTGGAAGTCTTTGGGCATGATGGTGACCCCCTTAGCGAAGAAGAGACCACCAGGTGGGTCTCGCTGGTCTCCTGCAGAGCCATGACGGCGAAACTCAGGAAACGCAGGACGGTCTTGAAGTCCTGAGCGATCTCCCTCACCAGGCGCTGGACGGGCAGCTTACGGATGAGCAGCTCCGTGGATTTCTGGTAGCGACGGATCTCTCTCAGAGCCACGGACCTGTGACGGCGAGGCCTCTTCACTCTGCCGGTGGCCAGAGCGCCTCTCCGAGCAGCCCTGGTGGCTAGCTGTCTCCTGGGGGGCTTCTTCCTCCAGTAGATTTTACGGGCGGTCTGCTTGGTTCTTGCCATCGCTCTTTATTATTCTGTCTTATATTTCTTTCACGCCGCCTAAACTCCAGCCCGGCACCCGCTTCGTTTTCGCTACAGCTCCCGGTATGTCGAGTTTCCCATTAGCACTGGGCGGCGGCCAAGTGCTAGCTAGCACTAGCTCCTCCCCGCTGTAACGTCTCCCGCTGCAAACCGTGGCTCCGTCCGCCGACCCGGGAGACCCCCGGGGCGATCCGTGCGTCCATGATATATATACAGAGTGAAAGGTGTAGAAAGAAGAAGGAAGATAAAAAAAAAAGGCTGTTGCAACAGGCAGCCGACTCGTGTGGCGCCGCCGGTCCGGCAGAGCCGGAACCGGCGGCGGTCATCAGTAACTTTGCTCTGCCTGTAGAGCTGCCTGGGCACGCACTTGGTTCGGGGAGTTGTCCGTCTTGAGCTCCTTATGGGTCGAGTACTGCATGTAAATGGGGTGGTTTCTGATGACAGGAGTGACCAGGCAGCTCTATAAGGAGGTCATCAGTAACTTTCACTAGGGCTGTCTCTGTGCTGTGGTGTTTTCTAAAACCTGACTGAAATTTCTCAAATATAGAATTATTTTCCAAAAAAGTGCACAGTTGATTGGCGACTACTTTTTCGAGGATCTTGGAAAGGTAGGGGAGGTTAGATATTGGTCTATAATTGGCCAAAATCCCTGAATCAAGCAAAGGTTTTTTTTTTAAGCAGAGGTTTAATTACTGCCACTTTAAAAGACTGCGGTACATGTCCTGTCAATAGGGACATATTAATTATGTTCAAAAATGGTGGACTAATCAGAGGTAGTGACTCCTTCAGGAGTCTAGTAGGGATTGGGTCTAAGAGACAGGTAGTTGATTTAGAGGCTGAAACCATTAAGGCTAGATCAGAATGACTAATAACAAAAAATTCAAAAAAGCAGAATTCTGGGCCTGTGGACACAGCAGTGTTAGGCAGAGGCTTGGTATTTTTAAAGGGGCTATTTTTTGGAATATTTTTCCTGATATTGATAATTTTGTCATTAAAGAAATTCAAAAAGTCATCAGCACTAAGAGTTAGAGGAATGTAGGGATCTATGGCATTGTGGATCTTGGTTAACTGAGCCACAGTGTTAAGAAATCTATGGTTATTTTTATTTTCTTCTATCAAGGATGACTAGTACTGTCGCCTAGCATTATGGAGAGATTTCTTATTAGTGATAAAGCTGGCATTCCAAGCTGAACATGATTCTTCTGTCTTATTCGCACCCCATAGCCTTTCACAGGATCTGACTTTCTGTTTTAACTCACGAGTGTGAGAGTTGTACCATGGAGCTAATCTATTTTTAATAGTTTTCTTTTTAAGATGGGCTATAGAGTCAAGTGTTGTCCGCAGTGAGGCTGCAGTACTATCAACTAAAAGGTCTAATTCTGATGGATTAAAACAATCACTGCTGTCCTCTGCTATACTGAGGCATGGTAATAGAATAAGTGCTGAAGGGATTAATTCTTTAAAGCGAGCCACAACACTATCAGGTAAGTATTTGGTAACTATGTTTCTGTTTGATGCTGTAAAATCAGATAACACAATTTTGAAAGTTATCAAATAATGACCAGTCAGTGTAGAATTTTGAGGAATTATTAGCAGTTCATCAATTTCTACACCATAGGCCAAGACCAGGTCAAGGGTGTGATTATGATGATGAGCTGGTTTACTAACACACTGAGAAAAAAACAGTTGAATTTAGGAGGGAGAGAAATGCTACACTATGACTATACTTATCAACGTCTATATGAATATTACATTTGCCAGCTATGATAATCTTGTCTGAACTGAGAACTAAGGTTGTTAAGAACTTGAAGAATTCAGACATAAATTCAGTAAAAGAAGCACTGGGAGGGCGATATACTGTGGTAAATAAAATGGGCTGTTCTGACCTCCGGAATGGGTGTGCTAAGCTAAAAATTAAGCATTCAAAAGAGTTATAATTTGAGTTTAGCTTAGGCTAAGGGTTCATTACCTCCGCCAAGGAGGTTATGTTTTCATCGGCGTTGGTTTGTCTGTTTGTTTGTTTGTTTGTTTGTTAGCAAGATAACTCAAAAAGTTATGGACGGATTTTCATGAAATTTTCAGAGATTGTCACAAATGGGGTATCCTACAGATGATTAGATTTTGGTGGTGATCCGGATCACCATCAAGAAAACCGCCATTATGGAAAATGCGATTTTCCTGAATAACTACTGAACCACTAATCCTATCATTGTCAATCCAATTGCTAGTCATATGTTTTCATGGTCAAGGAATCTGAAAACGTACACACAAACACTGTATGGGGGGAACTGTGGCGCTTGGCAGAGGTCTGCGCTCTCCGAGTGCTTTTCTAGTTGGTAATGTGGATTCATATATTACCCCAACACCACCACCTCGGCCAGTGTTTCTAGGAATATGAATATTACTATAAATTGGGGGGGGGGGCTCATTGATACTAACATAGTCATCGGGGCGTAGCCATGCTTCTGTGAGACAGTATATTTATATTGTGATCCATGATCATATCATTAATTAAGTTAGCTTTATCATGACAGAGATCTTATATTCACCAGTCCACTTTTAATTATTTTATTTTTCTGTGGTAAATTAATGGTTTTAATCTTTATCAAGTTATGTTGTACTTGTCTTGGGGTATGTTTTGGGTATTGGGGCACAGACACAATCTCTATGGGGCTGTGAGTGAAAGACTGATCTAAACAGAATTATTTGGATTAATAGGAGTTATATGAGAAGTGGAAAGGAAAAAAGCTGGTTTGCAGACCCAGGGACTTTGGGGTGAGGTGACGCACCAGCTTTCAGTCACTATACTAAAAAATGCTGAATAGAATAAAACAGATTGTCCCTTAAAACACGTGCACACAGTTTATTTGGATGAATACCATCTGGCCTCAAATGATGAGCGATTCCAGAACAGGTTGAAATTGTCTATAAAATCAATGCTAAAAGTAGGACATGTTGAACACAGCCAGGTATTAAGGCTAAGAGTTCTGCTAAAATGATTGCAACCTCTTCTGAAAGTGGTCCAGAGATAAACACACGTCTGCCACAGTTCTTAAGAGTAGACAGAAGGCTCCTGAAGTCACTCTTCAAGATCTCAGACGCTTCATCTGGGATGTCATTGCATCCAACATGGACAATAACAGTTTTGGCGTGGGGGAATTCATTTAATAGGTCAGGAGTAAGAGCTTGAATTTCTGACACTTTTGCCCCAGGAAAAAAAATTTAATGACACAGTACCTGCTTCTGACATTCCTCATTATGGAATCACCAGTTACCAGCATCGTCTGGAGGGGATTTTGTTGGTGGTTTCTGTAATGGTGAATAATTTTGCTGTTGTTGTTGCTGCGCGTGGTGAGATGCCGGTGCGGGGGGTGGGGGTGGGGGGGTGCTTTCTTCTTTTTGGAGCTGGTGTAAAGTTCGGCACACCTAGGGTAGTTTTCATCCAGGGCTTGCGGGTTTGGGTCGCTGCAGAAGGAGGAGGGGGCAGCCATGGGAGGAGTGTTATGCCTGGTATTATTTGTGGTTCACAAACGAGGCGAGGTGGCTTGGAACGCAGCTTTATTGCTTACTCGCTTTGACAGCTACTGACAGATGGGTGGCTAAGCTCCAGACGAGATAAAGAGGATAATAAGATGGCCGACCCGGCCCTATATAGGGTGGGGCAAAGGCGCCACCTGGAGGTGTGCGTCCATCTTGCACTATCATATTAAATACACATGTCACATTCTTCCCCCCCCCCCAAAAAAAAGTCCAAAACCACTCACTCAATTAAGACCCTCCCCAATCTGGGACCGAATCACACACTAATAAACAAAAACTAATGTCTCTAAATGGCCTAATGCATTCACACAACAAAACCTAGAATAGGGAGGACGGGTGGACTGCCATCCTGCCGACACGGCAAGGTGGATTATTCTGCCACCTGCTAAATTAAAGCCCATTAATAACTAAAATTGTAAGTCGTGCTTCTAAACTAGAACAAAACCCAAAATAATCCCTTATATAACACTTTTTTAAACAACAACACCAACACAACAACAATAGAACTTCAATATATACTATGTAAAACCCAAGTGTTCAAGTAGAAAGAGCATAACTGGTATGGGGCCCCAGGGCACCCTCTCAGCCGATGCTCCTTTGGAAACTGCTGCTCCTCAAGGTGGTGACTGGCCCAGCGGATGCTGAAGCCGCTCCTCCTCACCCTTGACCTCATCCCATGTCTAGCGTCATCTCCCAGAGTCTCCTCCTGGCCATGCTGAAGCTGGGTCGCATCCCACACTGAGCTGTCAGAGAGCCTGAAGTGTGCTGCGTCCAGTCTGGCCACTATGTGCAGACACTTCTGACGCTCCCGGGGTTGTTGCCTGGCCCATCTTCGCTGCAGGTGCTCCTCACCTCACACCTGGACCCAATCCAGGACCCTCAATGGGGCCCGGCTCGGCTTGAGGTGTTGTCGCCGAGCTCGCCGATCTCTCGTGCTCATTGGTCTCGTCCCGACCTCCTCTAACGCTGGTGTAATGTGCTCCCTCGTAGCCGCCGACCCTCCATCCCATTGCGGCCAAACTCTGGAGGCATCCGGGGCTAACCCAATCGGCGCCACTCGCCGGCGCTGGCTCTGAGCAAAATTGGTCTTGCTTGACCGCCATGGCGTCCAGTAGTTCTTTACTCCACACCACACATCTTCATCAGTCGCCGGAATCAGGGGGTTCCACTGGCCACAGCCCGACCACTCCTCCCCAGCGTTGTCTTTAATGGCAAAACCCAGTCCGTAAAATAAATCACAGCCCATGATATTATCACTCCGTGCTGTTATATGGAACGTGAAGGCATTCACCGTTGTGGACTTGTACCGAACAGTCAGCTCCAAAGTCTCCACCGTGTCCAGCCTTCCACCACCATAACTGTACAATGGTGCTGGGTTGCTTCTAACTCTGTGGTGGGGAAAAAAAACCTCTTCACCGTGACCCAATTCAGCAGTGACTCCTGTGTCAATCAACAGTGGCACCTCCACATTGTCCAGCCTCACCGTGCAAAACGTGTACCCGTTCAAGTCGGGGGACACTGTGTGGATGGTTGTCTGGGGCGGACGGAGCGATTTCCTCCGTGGGCTCTCCGGTTTACATTCATGGCACATCCTGGCAAAATGGTCCAAGCGACCACATCTGTTACACCATGCTCCTCTCGCTGGGCAGTCCTTAACCTTTTTCTGGTGTGTCTTAGAGCCACAACCTATACAGAGAGACTTTACCAGGGCTGACCCCCGGCTTGTAGCTTTGGCTTCCGTTTCCTTGCTGTCCCACCTGTCTTCACTGTCCAGGTCCGTGGCATTTGCCGCGACAAGAGGCTCTAGCCGCTCCTGTGACTGGCTCCCAGTTTGCTGTAGAGCTAGCTTGTCCACGGCTTCCATTTGGAGCGTTAGCTTGATGGCTCTGGCTAACGTGAGCTCATTTGGCACCGTAGGTAGCCTAGCTCACAATGTGGCGCTACAGGTATGCTCTGCCAGTTGGTCATGTGCCATTTCCTCCTCCAAGGCTCCGAAACGGCACTCGCTAGCAAGCTGTCTCAAATCAGCGACAAACTGCAGGATGGGTTCACCTACCCGTTGACGTCGCTGCTGAAAGCGGATCCTCCAGACCGTCACATTATCCGGAGTGTCGAAATGGCCAGCTAGCAACTCCGCTACCTCTTCGTAGGTGTCCGCAGCACCGAGAGTTCGCAGGATCCGCTGGCCCTCTATGCCCAAATTGTGCACCAATAGCGCCTAGGCTCTCTGCTTGTCGAGCTCCCTGAGCCCCATGTTGTGTGTGAGTTTGGCCCTAGGGGCTTGCTGTAGCTGTCTGGGGTGATGACATCAGGCGGGCTGCAGCCACTGTATACATCATGGCGTTGGGCCTGGGTAGACTCGACAGAATGCAGAGATGAGCACTTCTGGTCCACCATCTCGGCGTAGAAGGTCGGAAAGTTTTCCACACATTAGGGGAGACCGAGTCTTATGTGGATGGTATCGGGCGGCTGGCTGAATATTTTGCCGAACACACAAGAGGCACGAAGCTGTGGGTGGAAAAGGCTGTTGGTGCCAAAAGTAGCTACGCTAGCTAGCTCAGAGAAGCTAGCAGCTTAGCCAGTGGCAATGGCAAAGTTAGCCACGGAGCTAGGTGGGCGCCAAACACTAGCTAAAAGCTAGTTTTTGCAGTGGAGTCGGAGCCACAGGAGAGGGAGCCCGTGTCCACCAAAGGCAACAAGCCAGTCGAAAAGCTCAGCACGGTGAGTGACCGCAGCGCTGGAGGTGAAAACAGTGCGGTGAGTGAAGATGGCATGGGGGGAGAGCAGCGACCAGACTCAGCTGTTTGCCCCGCAGCTAGGGTCGGAGCAGCAGGAAGGAGAGCGCGAGCATGCTGAGAGCCCCAAAGAGCAGCAGCAACAGCCGGGCACAGAGACTGACACTGGGAGTGAGCAGTGCGAGGAGTTGCCGGGTGCCACGGAGGTCGAGCAGGATCAGCCTCGCTTGGGGTCGGCACAGGGGGACCTTGGTACCAGAGCCCGGGTTGCCCTGGACATGAGTGCTGGGCGTGGCGGTGGGACACCTGGGTCAACGGGTGACGCCGACGAGCGAGCTTCAGTTTTCCCCAGAGCTCAGCCACAGGGGGCCGGAGGATCTGTGACTACAACAGCGACAACTACAGTGGCTTTAAAAGCGGTCGGGCTGGACCGTCAGGCATGGAGAAATTGCTTGCCAAGCAACAACACTGCAAGCCAAGAAAAACTCCCCTGAGAGTTGTGGACCGGGTTTGGGTTCGTGAGGAGTGACAACCACGGCGAATAAGGGCCGGATGACAGCCGGAGGAACTCCAGGAGTGGCTGCACATCAAGGCTAAGCTGGGTGCAGCTTATTTTCAGCTGTCGGGCAGCTCAAGGAGGCACGCCAACGAGGTGCGACATGTCCTGGAGAAGGCTTTGGATGGCGGGTCTGGACAAGAGGCGTAGCCGATGGCGAGAAGACGCATTCTCATCTATAAGATCAGCTGCGGCCCTAGGGGCTGGCCGCCTCCAGGGGTGGGTCTGCTGGGGGGCTGCCCTAGACCCCCATGCAAGTTAAAGTGTTTTTTTTTTTCACCAGAGTGACTTTGTTTATTAATAGTTCTGAGGTTCTTGTGTGTATGTATGTTATGTGATGGGATTATTTTGTACATTTTTCTTAGTTTAGGAGCACGGCATGTAATTTTAATTTGTGTATGGACACTCTTTTAGTTTAGGGTTGGCAAAATAATCCACCCTGCCGTGCAGGCTGCACGGTAGTCCACCTGCCAGCCCTATTTTAGTTGTTTTGTGTGAATGTGTTAGGCCAATTTTTGGTACATTAGTTCCATTATTTTAGCATGTGATTTGGGTCCCAAATTTGGTGAGGTTTTCAATTGTGTGTGTGTGTGTGTGTGTGTGTGTTTTGGACTTTTCTAAAGGGGGGGGAGAATGTTGTGTGTGAGTTTGGCCCTAGGGGCTTGCTGTAACCACCCGGGGGGATGACGTCAGGCGGGCTGCGGCCACTCTATATTGTTCTGTGTGTTCTCAATAAAGTGCTGTTCGTTGCTTGGCATGAGACGACTCCAGTCTCTGATTTCATACATAACACCCCAGCGTGGCAATGTAATTCTGAAAGGCCTTGTACCACCTAGACCAGGACACCAGCGGTCCTCCGGGCGCCTCGAGGAAAGGGCAAATAGGGACCATGCATGCCTCCATGGTTTTATCCTACGTTGCCAATGTTATGTCTGGTATTATTCGTGGTTCACAAACGAGGCGAGGTGGCTTGGAACACAGCTTTATTGCTTACTCGCTTTGACAGCTACTGACAGATGGGTGGCTAAGCTCCAGACGAGATAAAGAGGATAATAAGATGGCTGACCCAGCCTTATATAGGGCGGGGCGGAGGCGCCACCTGGAGGTGCGTATCCATCTTACAATGTCATATTAAATACTGTACATATGTCACAGGAAGATCAGCATCCAGGTGGGGGAAATCTTCAGGGAAAAGATGTTGAATCTGTTTTCCAGCAAGAGGGGAAGGGAGGAGGCACGGCGGTTCCTGGTCAATCCTTGACATTTGTTGTGAGACACAATCATGGTCCAGGGCGTGCATTGAGGCTGAGAATAAGCTCAGAGCTTTGGGTTTAGCTCCGAGCTGAAGCCAGTGTTTAGTGCAGCAGTCCTGGGCAACTGAGGTGACCAGAGCAGGGGTGGAGGTGGATGGCGATATGTTAGTTTCACCCAGGTAAGTAGCCGTCTCCGCTAACTGCGAGTCCATTGCTGGCACTGATGTTCCTCCAAAAATTATTGTGTCCAAATGATTTTCAGCCTCCTGAATCTTATAGAGGTTAGAGAGTCTCAGTTCCAGCTCAGAAACCTTCTTAGAGAGGGAAACACAGCTGTCACAGGTCGGGGAGAGGGCCATGGCTTTACAGACCAGGGATGGCTAACCAAAACAAACAGGTTAGCCTAACATGGTTTGTTGACCGAAAAAAATCAGGCAGCAAGAATCCTCGGTCCAATAAAATTATAAGTGGGTAAAAATCATCAAGAAAGATGATGCAGAGGTTAAAAATAATAAAACAAAAAATATAAAACAAACTAACAGCTTATTAACGGTAATGTTTCTAACAGCAAATTCCAAATTATCTGACAGCGTCTGACAGAATGGAGTCATGAGCTCCAAACAAGTGCGGATCGCCTGATGAGAGCCGAACATTGGAAATTCACTAGCCACAGAGGCTGGTGGGCAAAAAAGTTAATGTCAAGCCCTCCTGCCAAGTATTAATTATGTGTGGTTGTCACAACAATCCTCTGGTAGGCAGGGAAAAATGGACTCAGATGCAGGTAGTTTCTCCGGTCACACACAATTTATTAACAAAATACCAAATAAAGACAGCTCGGGGGCTGCAACACAAGAAGAGCCGTCAAGGCAAAACACTTCAGATCCGCTCCAACACAACACGAGAAACCAGAGGCCAAAACAGACAATGACGCCACTAAAAACACAAACTCAGACTGATATAGGTATATAGAGTAACTAATAATTACATGGACTCAAGACAGCTGGGAGACAGTCAGGGGCTAAATGGCAACACACATGAGGGAAAGTGGCTATGGGTATGGAACACACGACGGACTGGAAACAATAGGTAAACAAGTACAGGGGATACACCCAAGACATCCACAGAAGACCAGGGGGGACACAAAACAACAACAACAGGGACAATGGGGACGCCACGACAGACTAAGGACCGAGGACACAGAGGACAATAATAATGACAACAGGGGATGAGCACAGCGGACCAGGAGAAACACAGAAGACACATAATGCAAATAATAATAATCATAACAACAAGGGAAAACACAAAGACATCAAAATGGAACATAAAGCGTGGGCATGGTCCGCAGTCCATGCCCAGATTGTGACAGTGGTAAACTGAAAAATTTCTACCCATGTGGATAAACTTTACTTGATAATGTGAGTTCTGTTCAGCAAAGGAAAAAGGACACTTTGCTCAGTTACAAATTGTTGTGAAGAATTCTCTCTGACAGAAGTTTTCATTTTATTTTATTATTCACCTTTTCCTTAAGTGAAATGAATAATATATACACTACCGTTCAAAAGTTTGGGGTCACCCAGACAATTATTTTGTGTTTTCCATGAAAAGTCACACTTATTTACCACCATGAGTTGTAAAATGAATAGAAAATATAGTCAAGACATTGACAAGGTTAGAAATAATGATTTGTATTTGAAATAATTGTAGAGAATGTGGAAGGACGAGGCTGAGTTTATTTCACAAGTCAGGTTTATTCACATTCTCCAACATCATCCAAAAACAGAAAGAGAGAGAATCCCCCAACATCTGTCCCCTTTATACCAGGACATCAAAACACACAGTCACATGGCACTTAATCCCCAATAACAATGTAACTTCCTCCCGATCTTAACACCCCCCACCTTCAGTCTCTGGCCGCTGGGCGAAATCCCCCAAGGCTGTCTCCTCGCATGCCAAAGACTAAACTTTCACATCCTCGTGTTATCTCCAAAGCCGCTCAGTCCTTTGTTCCGTTTCAGATGTGAAGCCTAAGGTGGTATACATATGTGCATATATGTGCCCCACATGACCACCCCCCCCAAACGTCTAAGATGGAACAACGTAATCACAGTCTGCAAGTCATGGTAAAATTATTACACAACAGTCCACGTGTCGCTTGGGCCTCAGTCTCCTCCCATACCTGCTGTGAGCGGGCTTTACCACTTTCGCGGCGCCCTCCTGCTGGGGATCTGCTGTCTGAGGATGAGAACTGTTAGTCAATCCCTGTGGGTGTTCTGGTGAATGTTTCTTAGGGGGTCTGTCACGCCAAGGAGCCGTAGCCAACAGCACATCCTCGTCGGCCAACACAAAGGCGGGTTTGAGTCTGTTTATGCCAATCTTTTCTTTCCTGCCCCCCAAATCTAGCACAAAATGCTTATCCCCTGTTTCCAGCACTCTAAATAGTCCATCATAAAGCGGTCGCAATGGCGGGCGATGCGCATCGTTTCTGACAAAAACAAACTCCGCATTTTTTAGAGCCTTAGGCACAAAAACGCGCGGAAAACTGTGGTGAACGGGGCCTGGCAGGATGCACGCTTCCGTGCCACCCTGCAACCGCTGAGCCGGGAAACATTCTTTCGCAGGATTATCTGGGAGAAATTCCCCGGGTAGCTGGAGTGGCTGCGCAAAAACTAACTCAGCTGGGGAGACTTCTAAGTCCTCTTTAGGTGCAGAACGCAACCCCAATAAAACCCATGGTAGCCTGTCCACCCAATTTGCATCCGTAAGTGACGCTCTGAGGGCCGCCTTCAATGACCTATGGAAACGTTCGCATAACCCATTAGCCTGCGGGTTGTACGCGGTAGTGCGGTGGATCGTTACCCCCAGGCTGCGGGCCATCGCTGACCAAAGCTCGGAAACAAATTGAGGACCTCTGTCGGACGTAATGTCCGACGGAACTCCAAAGCGCGCTACCCATGCCTTTAAAAACGCGTGCGCCACCTCCTCGGCTGTGGTTGATGACAGTGGGACCACTTCAGGCCAGCGCGTGGTGCAGTCTACCATTGTCAGAAGGTGTGTGCACCCCTGCGACGGCAGGAGGGGGCCTACGAGGTCCACGTGAACGTGGTCGAACCTCTTAGCCGGGATGTGAAACGCCTCAAGGGGGCTTTCGTGTGTTTGTGTACCTTGGCTCATTGACAAGCCACGCAGGCTGCCGCCCACTCTCTAACTTGCTTGCGCAGGCTCGGCCATACAAATTTCTCTCCTACCATTTTGACCGACGCGCGCACCTCCGGGTGCGCCAGAGAATGAATCGAGTCAAAAACGCGGCGGCGCCACGCGGTCGGCACCACCGGGCGCGGTTGTCCCGTGGAGACATCGCAGATTAGGGGGGGCACACCATCTTGCAGCACCCTGTTCTCCAGCCTTAACCCTGTTGGTCCAGACTGGAATGCGCGCACGTCCGTGTCGCTAATCTGATCCGCGGCCATGGCTGCGTAATCTATCCCTACGCGGACTGGGGCCGCGTGCACTTCCGCGTCGCTAGCCTGCTCCGCGGCCATGGCTGCATAATCTATCCCTACGCGGACTGGAGCTGCTACGGCGCGCGAGAGGCAGTCAGCCACTACATTCAGTTTACCCGCTACGTGCTGAATATCGGTAGTAAACTCTGAGATTGCAGCCAGCTGTCTCTGCTGCCGGCCTGACCACGGTTCTGAAACCTTGGCCATCGCGAAAGTAAGCGGCTTGTGGTCGACGAATGCGGTGAAACGGCGTCCCTCCAGCCAGAACTGGAAGTGGCGAATGGCCAAGTGGAGAGCTAACAACTCCCTATCGAATGCGCTGTATTTTCGCTCACTATCGCGCAAAGTCCTGCTGAAAAAAGCGAGCGGCTGCCAAGCCCCAGCCACATGCTGCTCCACGACCGCCCCTATGGCCACATCTGACGCGTCAGTAGTGAGCGCTATGCGGGTCGTTGGGTCTGGATGTGCTAACAACGCAGCGTTTGCCAGGGCTGTTTTGACCTCAGAGAATGCGCGCTCTTGCTCCGGAGACCATTCGATTTTATTTGTGGGTTTTTGTTTTTTTAGCACGGCATACAATGGTTGCATGAGCTGCGCTGCGCGGGGGAGGAAACGGTTATAAAAATTCACCATTCCCAAAAACTCCTGTAACGCTTTGACCGTTTGTGGCTGGGGAAAATTTGTTACTGCGCGCACTTTGTCAGGCAGAGGAACTGCTCCTTCTGGAGAGACACGATGCCCCAAAAAATCAATCTGCGTCACCCCGAACTGACACTTCGCTGGGCTGATTATTAACCCGTGCTCTCCCAACCTCCGGAAAACTGCCGTGAGGTGACTTTCGTGTTCGTCTTCGGACACGCTGGCTACCAAGATGTCGTCCAGGTAGACGAACACGAAGGGGCGATCGCGCAACACCGCGTCCATCATGCGTTGGAACGTCTGCGCAGCGCCTTTAAGCCCAAACGGCATGCGCAAAAACTCGAATAGGCCAAACGGAGTTATTACCGCTGTTTTGGGTATGTCCTCAGCGCGTACTGGGACTTGGTGGTACTCGCGGACCAAGTAAAAACGCGCGCCCCCGCCAAATGAATGGAAAAATCTTGGATATGCGGGATTGGGTAGCGGTCGTGCGCTGTAGCGTTGTTCAACCTGCGGAAATCTCTGCAAGGTCGCCACGAGCCGTCAGCTTTAGGGACCATGTGAAGCGGGGAAGCCCATGGGCTTTTTGAACGCCTGATGATGCCCAACTTTTCCAGGTTGGCGAACTCCTCGTGCGCTATGGTCAGTTTAGCTGCATCCAAGCACTGAGCTTTTGCAAAAATGGGTGGTCCGGTGGTAGTAATAAAATGTTCCACCCTGTGTTTAGCGACTGCTGCTGAAAATGTGGGAACCGTGAGTGCTGGGAACTGGGTGAGTAGTGTGTGAAACTTACCGCTTGCCGTTGCGACGTTGGCTTGTGCTGTGGGCGGGGTCACTCGGGCTGCACAGGGAATAGAATAAAAAGAGAGTGCATTAACCAGGCGCCTATTAGCAAGATCAACCAACAAACCGTGTGAGCACAGAAAATCAGCCCCTAACATATTGAAGCTCACTGCAGCTATAACAAAAGTCCACTCAAATGTACGGCCGTGTAGGGACAGAAGCAGAGTCTTCTCACCGAAGGTCTTAATCCTCGAGCCGTTCGCTGCTGATGCCCCGTGACTTCCGGGGCCCGCCAGCCGGTCAGCATAGGTAGGCATGATGAAACTCACTTGGGAGCCTGTGTCCACGAGGAATTGCTTCCCCGAACGTGCATCCGTCAAGTAGAGCAGCTTGTTCTCTTCCCAGAGGGCCGCGGCTGCTACCGACCCCCGGCTTTGGCGTTTCCCAAGCTCTTGAACTGGCACGGTGGTATACACTTGCGCGCCCTCTCTGCGAAGCGGCGATGGTAAAAACAGAAGTCGTCTCCTCCGCGATCCCTGGCCCTCGCCGCCGCCGTTGTCGGTGGGTCTGCTACCGCTGCCTCTGGCCCCCTGCCATCTCCGGCCGCCGCGCCGAGTTCCATCGCTGCTGCAGTGGCCGCACGCTGTCTGCTGGCATTGAGAATCCTCTGTGCCTCCTGGGCCAGCGCGCGGAAGTCCCGCTGGGCCAACAACGGTGAACCGGCCAGGGTCGATCTTGTGGCCGACGGTAGGGTTCTCAGGAAAATGTGGGTGAAAAGGAAGTCGTCGTCGTCTGAGCCCCTCAGCCTCAGCATGTCCTCCATCAGGTCGACGGGCGTGCTATCTCCCAAGTTGTTCAGAGCCAGGAGCCTCTCCGCTCTCTCCTGGACTGAGGGAGTGAAACGCTGGATGAGCGCAGCCTTCAACCCGCCGTATTTGTCGTCGGCCGGTGGGCGCTCCAACAGGCTCTGCACATGTCGAGCCGTGCGGTTGTCGAGCTTGGCAATGACGTGGTAGAATTTCGTGTCATCTGCCGTTATCCCCCGGAGGGCGAACTGTGCTTCGACCAAGTGGAACCAGGAGCACGGATTGTCTTGCCAGAAGTCTGGTAGCTTGACTGTGGCTGCGTTCGCCTGGCTGGCTCCTGACGAGTCCGGCTTGAGGGAATTTCTTCCGCTCATGATACGTCTTAGGGTCACCAGTGTAGAGAATGTGGAAGGACGAGGCTGAGTTTATTTCACAAATCAGGTTTATTCACATTCTCCAACATCATCCAAAAACAGAAAGAGAGAGAATCCCCCAATATCTGTCCCCTTTATACCAGGACATCAAAACACACAGTCACATGGCACTTAATCCCCAATAACAATGTAACTTCCTCCCGATCTTAACACCCCCTACCTTCAGTCTCTGGCCGCTGGGCGAAATCCCCCAAGGCTGTCTCCTCGCATGCCAAAGACTAAACTTTCACATCCTCGTGTTATCTCCAAAGCGGCTCAGTCCTTTGTTCCGTCTCAGATGTGAAGCCTAAGGTGGTATACGTATGAATCATACAGTGGTATACGTATGTGCATATATGTGCCCCACATAATAATTTTTTCCAGATACTCAACCTGCTCAAAGGAAGGTCAGTTTTATAGCTTCTCTAACCAGCTAAACTGTTTTCAGCTGTGCTAACATGATTGCACAAGGGTTTTCTAATCATCCATTAGCCTTCTGACGCAATGAGCAAACACATTGTGCCATTAGAACACTGGAGTGATAGTTGCTGGAAATGGGCCTCTATACACCTATGTAGATATTGCACCAAAAACCAGACATTTGCAGCTAGAATAGTCATTTACCACATTAGCAATGTATATTAGATATTAGAGTGTATTTCTGATTCGTCGGCCTCCGTCGGTCTATGATGACCATGGAAGAGAATCCTAAACGTCTACTCTGCTGGAACAGCACCGCCTGTGGCTGAACAGGCCGATGCGCGAATGGCAGTCCCTGTCACACAGGTCGCACTTGTGGGTGGTCTCCATGTTGCTGGGTCTGTTGCGGTTTTTCCTGCGGGTCCTTTTTTCATCTGCTGCAGCAGTCAGTCTCTCTTCACCCACCTTGAGCTGTCTGGTCAGGGTGCCTCTCCATTTGGAGCGGTCCGTTGCAAGGTCTTCCCAGCGCTCTGTGTTGATCTCCAGGGCCTTCTTGTCTCTCTTGCAGACGTCTCTAAAGCGCAGCTGTGGTCGGCCAACGTCTCTCCTGCCAATCGCCAGTTCTCCGTAGAGGACGTCTTTGGGGATTCTGCCATCCTCCATACAGTGAACGTGGCCTAGCCAGCGGAGCCTGTGCTGCCTGAGTAGAGTGAACATGGAGGGAAGGCCAGCGCGGGACAGAACTTCTGTGTTGGGCACTTTGTCCTGCCAGGATATGTCCAGGATGTGGCGAATGCAGCGCAAGTGGAAGGAGTTCAGTCTCTTTTCCTGCCGGGTGTATGTTGTCCATGTGTCACTCCCATAGAGCAGTGTGCTGATGACGCAGGCGTTGTACACTGCCATCTTCGTCTTGACAGAGAGTTTGGGATTCTCCCACACTCGTGTGGTGAGGCGAGCGAGTGTGAAGGCTGATTTTCCAATCCTCTTGTCGATCTCTGTATCAAGGGAGAGGTTGCTGCTGATCGTGGACCCCAGGTACGTGAACTGATTCACGACCTCCAGCTCGTAGTCATCGATGGTGATGGTTGGTGGTGCTTCCGTGCCTTGCGCCAAGACGTTAGTCTTCTTCAGGCTGATGGTAAGCCCGAAGTCCTTGCATGCCTGGGAGAAGCGGTCCATCAGGGTCTGAAGCTCCTGCTGTGTGTGGGTTGCGACTGCAGCGTCGTCTGCGAACAGCATGTCTCTGATTAGAGCCTCGCGTACTTTGGTTCTGGCTTTCAGGTGGGCGAGGTTGAAAAGCCTGCCGTCAGATCTTGTGTGCAGGTAGGTTCCCTCTGTTGCTGTGTTGAAGGCATGCCTCAGGACCATAGCAAAGAAAATCCCAAAGAGGGTTGATGCAAGTACACAGCCCTGTTTCACTCCGCTGCGTATGTTGAATGGCTCTGAGACGTTGCCGTCGTGCTACACTATCTCCTGCATGTTGGTGTGAAATGATTCGATGAGGCTTTGCAACTTTGGTGGGCATCCTATCTTTGGCAGGATCTTGAAAAGGCCCTCGCTGCTGACCAGATCGAACGCTTTGGTGAGGTCAATGAAGGCAACGTACAGGGGCATGTTCTGTTCTCTGCATTTCTCCTGGAGTTGGCGGATGGAGAATATCATGTCTACCGTTGATCGCTCAGCGCGGAAGCCACACTGAGACTCGGGGTAGACACGTTCGGCAAGCTTCTGTAGACGAACGAGAACAACTCGTGCGTAGACTTTGCCAACAACGCTGAGGAGGGAGATGCCCCTGTAGTTTTTGTAGTCGCTTCTCTCCCCTTTGTTTTTGTAGAGGGCGATGATCTTGGCGTCCCTCATGTCCTGTGGTACGGCACCTTCCTTCCAGCACTGGCAGAGGACGTCATGCAATGGCAGCAGTAGGGCGGTCTTGCAGTGCTTGATCAGGTCGGGGGGTATGCCGTCGTTGCCGGGTGCCTTGCCAGCGGCCAAGCTATCAATGGCCTTGCTGAGTTCGTCGATGGTTGGATCGGCTTGAAGTTCGTCCATGGATGGCAGGCAGTCGATGGCATCAAGGGCTGACGGTTTCACGGTGTTCTGTCTGGAGTAGAGGTCGGAGTAGTGTTCCACCCATCTCTCCATCTGCTTGTTCTTTTCTGTGATCATCTTCCCAGTGGAGGATTTGAGGGGGGCCGTCTTGCTCTGAGCCGGACCAAGTGCTTTCTTGATGCCATCGTACATACCACGGATGTTCCCTGTTATGGCAGCGGTTTGAATGTCTTGGCTGAGCTGAGTCCAGTACTCATTGGCACAGCACCGAGCAGTCTGGTGAACTTTGCTTCTCGCAGCCCTGAGAATCTGGAGATTCTTCTCGTTTGGGTACTTCTTGTACTCAGCAAGTGCTGAGCGCTTGGCTTCAATGATGGGGGTCATCTCGGTCAACTTGGCATCAAACCAGTCCTGTGACTTCGAGGTCTTTCTCCCAAAGGTAGCCAAGGCTGTGCGGTGGATGGTGTTTCGCAGCTCTTCCCACTTCTGCTTTGCAGATTCTCCTTCTTGTGGTACACCAAGTTCCTTCTCAAAGATGGAGGCAAACTGCTCAACAAGTTCTGGTTGGGCCATCTTGCTGGTGTCAGTCCGTGCCTTTCCAGACTGTCTAGCATGATGGAATTTCTTCAGCTGCAGCTTGACCTTGCAACACACCAATGAATGGTCTGTGTCACAATCTGCACTCTGGAACGAACGGGTGATTAGCACATTCTTCAGTGAGGTGCGCCTGGTCAAGATCAAGTCCAGCTGGTGCCGTGCTTTGAGCGCGGATGTCGCCAGGAAACCTTGTGTTGGGGCTTGGTCTTGAAGAACGAGTTTGTGATGCACAGATCGTGATATGTGCAGAACTCGAGCAGCCGCTGTCCGTTGTTGTTCATTCTGCCCACGCCAAATGGTCCAAGACAGGAGGGCCAGGAGTCGTGGTCAGCACCCACTCTGGCATTGAAGTCTCCAAGGAGAATGAGTTGTTCAGAGTTGGGGATGATCCTGACAGTTGTTGCGAGATTCTCGTAGAACTCGTCTTTTGCCTCTGGTGTGGCTGTCAGTGTTGGGGCATACACACTGACGAGGGTGACTGGGCCTTGAGTGGTGTTGAGGCGGAGGGTGAGGAGTCGTGCAGAGCCATTGCTGCCCAGTTCCACCATCTTCAGCAAGGTGTTCTTCACTGCAAAGCCCACTCCGTGTGTTCGTCACTGCCCTTTCCCTGCCAGTAGAACGTGTAGTCCTTCTCTCTCAGTGTGCCTGCGTCAGCCAACCGTGTTTCCTGGAGAGTGGCGATATCCACTCCCAGTCTCTTCAGCTCATTATTGATGATGGCAGTCTTCCTGGTGTTGTTGATGTCCATGAGGTTAGCAGCGAGTCCTGTCATCATAGTGCGGACGTTCCAAGTTCCCAGTTTTAGAGTTGGTCTCTTTTGTTTTTTTGTCTTGCCTGGTGCGAAGGTTCTCAGCCTGCTGTTCGGACTTCTCCTCATCCCCATGCACCCAATGAGGAAAGCAAGCTGTGGCGTGACAACACCTTATTGGCTGGGGGCTGCCCAGCTTGAGGTGGGCGGTAGCTGTCCAGTGAGATCCGATGATTCCTCCCACCGTCGGGAACAACCCCTGCCGCCGCGCTCTACGCCAGTTGAGCGGTGGCTTATAACCAGTAACTGTCATTCCCCATGTTTTGTCTACGCCAAAGGTGAAGCTGGAGTGTCCTCTCCAGTGATCCGGTGTTCTACCTTCCAGCGTTGGGCATTGGTAGGATTCAAGCCTGGGCAGGAAGATATGGAGGACAAGATGTTACCCATGCAGCATGTCCCCCCTCTCCACGTCACTGATGAATCCAAAGGAACAGCAGGGCTGCTACAGTTTGGCACCAGCGCCGTCGCAGGAGCTGCCAGAACGATGTTGAGCACAACAGAGAACTGCCTTAGGGGCTCCGACTCCGGATTTTTCCTCAGGGTTGACTCCCGAAGCCTTTCCCGTGACCGGGTGTGCCGCAAGGCAGCGGAGGTTTGAAATCAGGGTTTACCTTCCCCTAGATGGGCTACCTTCCCAGGTTGACGAGCCACCATCTACCCGAAGCATCTTGTTTTAAGGCGCCAGAGATCCGCCCTCGCCCCTTCTCCTATTAGTAAAAGCAGTTCCGCCGGGCTTAGAGACTAAACCACACGGGCAGGCTAGGAGTTGGACTTAGTTGTCAGAGGCTTTTCGAGACGCATGCCGTAAGGAGCATTTTATGAGCACTGGGAGCTTAACCCCAGTGCCGCTCATGGCTATGACAACCTTGGAAGTTTAAAGTTATCTTCATTGAAAAAAAACAGTGCTTTTCTTTCAAAAATAAGGAAATTTCAAAGTGACCCCAAACTTTTGAATGGTAGTGTATATTTTAGTGGTGTTGGCGTTATCGCGTTAATCACTCGTTAACGCTTTGCCCCGGTTAATGGTGACAAAGTTTGTGATCGCGGTTAATGGCAGAAAGTGCAAACAGTACTTTTTGGCCTTGCAGCTCTCCGTACCAAAGCCGCTCTTGCCACGGACACTGTGCGCACCATGCAGACATTGTGAAGTCAAACACGCTGGATTACAACCATGGAAATCCCCAAAGTGCTGTCATGTTTAAGTTTACAACGCTATCTGTCGGAGCTCTCACCTGGATAATTGTTACGTCCTCCTCCAAATCTCCGCCTGGTTGTTGGGTTGTTCTTTTTCTGTAGAAGCTGCCTAGGTCATCAACAAAGGCAGGTGACTACAGGCTGACTGTGTATGCTGACTTACGCCACGACACTGAATGCCCCCACTGTCACCCAATAAATACCAAGCAGGCTAATGAGTGACAAGTGGACGCAGGTGTGTGGTGGGAGTCTGTGTAGGAGTCTCTGTGTGTGTGGGCAGGAACAAATGAGAAAATAACTAACAGCTGGTGAGTGTCTGGTTGTCATGGTTCGAGCACTAATCCCGTCCGCGTTCGAGCCATGCACTATCCTCGCCCATTTCACGGCTGTGTGCCCCCTTTTGGCTCCCCGAGCCTTTATTGTGACAGCGCTTGGAGGGGCTTCCGGCTGTCAGGTTTGACAACTGAGCTGCATTTCGTCTCATCAACGGCTGTCCACTTAAGAGGGCAGCTGGGAACGAAAAGACGCGGCAGTCTCGTCAGAAACTCCCCATTGTCTGACGCATCGAGCATCCCTTGGCTCAGACGCTGTCTATTCATCTTCTACATTTCGTAAGTGTACTCTATTGTGAACCTGTTTTCGTCGTAGTGTGTTTTAGCCCCCTGTGGCTTGTTATTTTGTGTTCTTTTCTGTTCCATTAATAAACTGTGCAAACTCACTGGCGATTTGTGGCGTCTTATGATGGCTCGGGAGGGCCATACATGACAGTAGACTGCCGCCAGACTGAGACGCCAGTCCCGGTAAGTTTTGCCTAAATTGGACGTTTGTTTTCCCTGTCTGGGTACCTGCACGCTGGGAGGTCATGTCATCATTCAGGGGCTGTGTTCGCAGCCTGGGCTACGAGCTGGCGGAGGCCCTGGACTACGTAGATGGAACGCTCATCACCGCTACCCTCTACGACGCTCCCAGCGATGTACGCCTGCACCTGGACCTCGCTGAGGACATCCTTAATCGCCTTCCTCGCTACTCCAACCACCCGGAAGTCACGGCGAGGAAGGCTGACATCGCTTCACAATGCGAGATACTCCGTGGGCTGGAGGGAAACTCCGGCAGGAAGCCGAAGAGGAGGCATCCTCGCTCCTCGTTTCGGGATCCCGTTCCTGTCCCCGATCTGGTCCAGGAGTTCACACCATCCAGGGGTTATCCCCGAACGAGCATGACGTCAGTCAGGAATCCCCCAGAGAGGTTGCAGCTCACAGCAATCTCCATCCGGGACTGAGTCGCTGCAGCTCGCTCCACTGGCCACTCCACACAAATCATGAAGCACGTGACGGTGGCTGTCAGACTGGTTGAGAGGAATCCCGAGCTGAGTGACTATCCGGAATACGCTGACCTGCTCGCCTCTGTTTCTGCACAAGAGCGGTGTTTTCCGGACCTAACCTTCGCCTCGACATCAGCCAGTGAACGTCGGCACCACGCTCCAAGCAAACCTCAGCGGGAACCCCGTCTGGATCTGTTTCCGGGTCGTCGGAGGAACTCTGCCTCCTTGCCAGCCGCTCCTTCTGCGTCATGACAGGAGGGAATTCCCGCACCCTCTCCCCCCCAGGTCACCTGTTTCCGCTGTCCCGTCAACTCATCGTGCCCGGATCATCTCGGCTGTCGTCCCCTCCTCCTCGACGTCATCTCCGGCTGTGAGAGAGTTTTGAGTCCTGCCCCGGCGAAGCCCGTTAGTGGACCATCACAAGCGGCTCCTCCTCATCCTCCCAGGGGGCCCTCCATCACCATCTAGTGGGGAAAGGGAAGAACAACTTCCACTACAGCAGGCACCATCTATCCTCCAGGAAACAGGCAAGTGCAAGTTCATTTTGCTCCCTGTAGTAGTGATTTGCCTTGTCTGACTCCTGGGGGTGGAGTTTGGGATTTGCAGTCCCCCGAGCTCCCACCACCTGCTGTAGCTTCTGTCACTAAACCTGCTGCCTCTGTGTCTCCCTCCGCTGAGCGGTCAACGACGCCAGGCCTACATCACCGGACGAGGAGGGGGCCTGCGGTTCTGGAGAGCCTGGTTCCAGCCCCGCAGCCACATCATGGGCAGAGGAGGAGAGCGGACTGCAGCGTGGAGCCTGCGCCGATGAGGAAGCGTCCCCAGGTCTCCACAGATGAGCAGTTCAAGCCAGCGGTCGAGGGTCCCCTGCCACCACGCCGTGCGGGTCATCACCATGGACGTTAGCACCGGAAGGTCCTCAGACTGCGCAAACCATCTTGCCGGCTGCAGAACCCGCCGTTGCTGAGTGGGAGCCTGACGACGACCTTCTTCGTCCTGAGCCTGGATCAGCGAAGTCCTGGACGGCGACAGAACCCGAGTGCAGGCAAGTGATCTACTTTGTTTTTCTTCTTTCTATTTTGGAGCATTTTTGCCTGCCTCTTGGGGAGACGAGCCAGGGGCAGCCGTCCACTGCACCCGAGCTCGTCTCGCTGGGCTCTGTCGCTACCGGTGATTCTGATCCCGGTTCTTTCCTTTCTCCTGAGCCTTCCCCCAGGGTCACCAGTGTGGAGCCAATCCCAGTCGCTGTGCTGGAGGTTCAAGGTTTGGGGTTGGAGGTCGTCACTGGTGCTGTGCCGACCCAATCAGGGTCCAATGCGGGTGCAGACGAGACCCAATCGGGGTCCAACGTGGGTGCAACCGAGACCCAATCGGGGTCCAACTCGGGAGCAGCACCGGTATGGGTCAAGGTCAGTGAAAGAGCTGCAGACCCTCTGCCGCCTGACATTGTGCTGGCTCATCGTCGTCTTCATCCCCCTCATCATCGTCACCATCCCAGCTCATTGACACCGGGGGCCGTTGGGGTTCTCTACGTTCGCCCCGGCTCTCCCACGTCTTTCCCCTCGCCAGGGAGGCCATTGCCAATTGTTTCCCCACAGTTCTGGTGGCTTAGGGATGCGGGTCGGCCGCCTGAGGAACTTTTTCGCCGGTTCGGCGCCCTGGGTCGGCCACCCGACGTATAGTGCTTTCTACTGGGCGACCTGGTTCGGCCGCCGGAGGTTCTGACTTTCTGGGCCTGGGAGTGGGGTAGGCCGCCCGAACATTTCCTTTTCCCTTTAATCACCCTTTGGCCATTGGACGCAGGGAGACCACCGGAACTGTTCCCGTTTTACTGGACTCTGCCTGTCATCATCCTCATGTGTTGTGTGGTCCCACTGAGGTATAAGGTCATTCTGTGTAGTTGTTCTGATCAGTGTATTTGTCGTGGTTAGCATGTTTTTTTTTTCTCCTCTCCTGTCTGAGGGATGAAATGTGCCTAACTCTTGATGTTTTTGCTTTTTCCCCTGCTCTGTGTGTTTTCTGTGCATCACGGAGTATTGTGTTTTCTGTACTGGGGAGGTACTGTCATGGTTCGAGCACCAATCCCGTCCGCGCTCGAACTATGCACTATCCTCGCCCATTTGATGGCTGTGTGCCCCTTTTGGCTCCCTGAGCCTTTATTGTGACAGTGCTCGGAGGGGCTTCCGGCTGTCAGGTTTGACAGCTGAGCTGCATTTCGTCTCATCAGCGGCTCTCCACTTAAGAGGGCAGCTGGGAACAAAAAGACACGGCAGTCTCGTCAGAAACTCCCCATTGTCTGACACATCGAGCATCCCTCGGCTCAGACGTTGTCTATTCATCTTCTACATTCGTAAGTGTACTCTATTGTGAACCTGCTTTCGTCGTAGTGTGTTTTAGCCCCCCGTGGCTTGTTATTTTGTGTTCTTTTCTGTTCCATTAATAAACTGTGCAAACTCACTGGCGATTTGTGGCGTCTTATGATGGCTCGCGAGGGCCATTCATGACACTGGTAGAGAGAGGGGTGTGGCTGTAGACTGGCAAGGGCAAGGCTCAGGGCTCAACCTGCCAGCTGGAACTAATTAACAACAAATTAGAAGCTACAGCCACAAATCATGGGCGGAGCTGAAACACCAGTTCCGCACATGACAGGCTAGCTGGCTCGTAGCTTCATGCTAGGTTGTAGCTGATCTCCAGCAGCTGACACGGACAGAAATTTGCCTGTTTTCCTCCTCATAGCTTTGAGTCCAACTGTTGGTGAGTAACAGTCTAAAAAAATTCTCAAGCTGTGTTGATAATGTCCATTCACCCCCCCCCAACCATTTTTGCAGCACGGTGGGGGTGTCATCACAGGTGAGATAGTTGTTTGTTTATGCTTGCAGTTTTTCTGCTAAAAGGGAAATTTTGTCTGTTGTGACACAATGAGGTCCATGGTTTTGTGCTGAGCTGCTTAAAAGTTGTGGATGTTTGCTATGGGAGAAAGAGCAAGCTCCATTTGTGGCTGCTGACTGGTTGGATGTTGAGTTGTGTTGCAGTGATGTTAATGAGCTTTGGCATTCTGTTGTTTGTGTCATGGTCCGCTTTGCTCATCACCGTCAGCTGCGCTCACTCCTGGTCCTCATCAGGCGCCGCCTGTATCTACTGCTCTGGCCTTTGGGTTAGTTCGGAGATGTCTCACTGCGCTCCAGGAGAACTTCATCACCGTTCCTTGCCTTCTACCTATGCTACAGCCAACGCTCGTCTTCTGCCTTGTCCAAGAAGCCATCCAGCCTGCCACGTAAGCGCTCATTCCTACTCACCTGATGAATCAGTTCCCCTGTGCACAGGCGGCGTTCTTGGCGGTGGATTCCCAGCCTCCTCCTCCCAGGCGGCGGACCATTCATCCTACCAGCTCACCTCCACCAGCACGTCTACTCACCTGCCGGAGTCACTCCACCACCTGAAGAGCACTGTCTTCC
Source organism: Pholidichthys leucotaenia (assembly GCA_020510985.1). Lineage (NCBI taxonomy): Eukaryota > Metazoa > Chordata > Actinopteri > Cichliformes > Pholidichthyidae > Pholidichthys > Pholidichthys leucotaenia. The sequence goes on from CM035836.1 coordinate 456,118,830, forward strand.
TGGCCACAGCTGTCAAGCTGAACTGGAGCTCGCTACCATCTGTTCCTACAGTAAGTTCAGTGTAACTGTTAATCTCCATAAGTGACGCCCAGTAATTCCCTCTCCCTGTGTGTCTCCAGGGCTGCCAGGCTGTACAGTGTCTCGCTCAGTTCCCAGCAGTTCCAGACTACATTCACACCACATAGTGTAGGCTTATTTGTCATGAAATAAAAATTCGTGTATTTTTTTTGGTAAAAGCAAAAACTCGACTGATTCTGTTAGAATATGATATAAACATAAGAAAAAAATAGGGTGCCATTTTTTTTTCGTGCTCTAATGCCCTGAAATCCAAGATGGCTGCCATGATACAAAAACGGCATAAATTAGACATTACGATTGATATAAATCTGGTTCCAATATTTTTTTCAGCATCTATTACTTATAAAACTAACTTTAAATAGAGATTTACACATGGATAACAACTTCCTGAACTGTCAAATTTACAACGCGAATTTGAAAAAAAACATACTGCACTGGCAACAATGAGAAAAGAACGCAACACCATGAACTCACAGAAGGAAAGCTCTCTCGTGTCACACAAAATGCAGTCAAACTCAGTGCAGTATTTCATCAGCATGGAAACCCATTTGAATCTGCTGATGAGGATGAGATATACAACCTGCTCACCAAGTCAGTGATTAATGAAACTGTTACCAATGACATCCTTCACCGTGACGAGATTGGTCAACAGATGTTTGAAGATTTCGTCACTGAACGCCTGACAGAAGGAAAACTTTCTGTGTGGGAGAAAATGACCAAAAGGAAACCTGGAACTTACAAAAGCGCTAATGCATCAACAGAAATCAGAGTAGGGGACAATGTGGTCAAGATCAAAGAAGAGCGAGGATTCTTGCAGCGCTTCATCGTTATCTCCAGAAGTCGACCAGAACTTGACCTGAAGGACTGCATTGGAACTTACGAGTTTGGTGTGTTACCACGATCCTTATTTGCTTCAGATGGGTCTCTTCTGCTAGCCTATGATAAGGCTTCGATGCTGCATCATCTTGAGAGACTCAGTAGTAACGCACAACAGGCCGAAGCTGACAGAAATGAGACAACTGAAAGTGAGCCATCTGGCAATCAATCAGCGCATGTACCACTACAAGTAGCAGCTACAACAGTAGAACATACAGATGTGGAGACAAATCAACCATCAGCATATCGAGTAGTCATCATCGATGGAATGGCTGTGGTAAACTCGGTTACCAAGACCGACCAAATAAAGACGTGTCAAGATTTTGCAGACTCCTTTCTGGCGATAATCTGCAACATGGCTGCAAACTATGATGAGGTCAGATTGGTGTTTGACAGGTACATGAAAACATCACTCAAGGAACAGATGAGGACAAAGAGGACCAAGGGAAAGTCAACATATTACCATGTGAAGGACACCACTTTAATCCAGAATATTTCCCTGAAGGACTTTCTCTTGGATATCCGGACCAAAGCAGAGCTCACCGAGTATTTGGCTGACAAGGTTGTACGCCACAGCAGGAGCTCAAACAACAGACTGAAGAAATTTGTGGTGACCTCAGGAACACAAACCAAGGGCAATGTTGATATTCCAGACTCGCTTCTCACTCACAGCCAAGAAGAGGCAGACACGTTGCTCATACTGCATGCTGTAAGTGTTCCCCATGAAGCAGAACTTGTGGTCCGTTCTCCAGACATGGATGTCTTGTTGCTGCTGGTCCACATGTATCCATACTTGCCAGTTTCTACAGTCTTCCTCACTGGAAAGGGCAGGCTGAAGAGGAACATTTCTGTCTGTAACATATACAACAACTTAGGACAAAAGCGCGCTTCTGCACTGTTGGGTCTTCATGCTCTGACAGGCTCCGACATGTCTGGTAGATTTGCTGGCAGAACCAAAGACTGGTGCTTCAAAGCATTCATGTCTTGTGACGATGAGATCCTGGATGCACTAGCAATGGTAGGAAATGACAACGATCTGCCCTCTGATGCATGCTCTCAGCTGGAACGTTTTGTTTGCGTGCTGTATCGATCAAAAATCCACACAACAGTAAAAGAGCTTCGCTGGTTCCTCTACTCAAATTGTGCAGCCGAAGGAGAAAACCTTCCACCAACTTCTGGTTCACTGGACTTACATATTCGGCGTGCACACTACATAGCCATGATTTGGAGGAAAGCTGATGAAAATCACCCACGCCTCCCAGCACCTGCTGCATTTGGTTGGACATTTGACGCAGGTTCAAGTCACTTCTCTCCTGTTCGATGTTTGAATCCACCAGCTCCTGAGGCAGTACTGCACCTGATAAAGTGTGGATGCAAAAGTGGATGTGAAGGAAGGTGCAGTTGTCGCAAAAACAATATCCCATGTACAGAATTCTGTGGATGTTGGGTTTTCACTTGCAACAACAAAACAAGCCAACCAGGGATAAATGAAGAGTGTGAAGACGTTTGATGTCCACTGCTAAAACTACATCTATATACCATGTGACTTTTTGCATTTTTTTCGTTCATAAAATGACTGAACAATAACTAACATGGTTTCACTATAGTTATATAGATTTGTTTATTGACTTGTTCATATAATGTGTACCACATGACCAATACATTACTTTAATCAAACACATAAGGTCTTTGAACATTTATTTCCAATATCATTGTATGGACTACGGTGTCGAAATAAGTAGAATTTAGTGTAAACAGTAGCCATTTTGGACGCCATCTTGAAATTAGGCATGTAAATCACAACTTTAGCCTAAATTTGATGATTCCATTGGTTTTCTTGTGTCAGAAAACCTATGTTTAGATACTTTGTTTGTAATTATATCATGTGTACTAGCGAAGATATTGAATTATTGCTAAACGGCGGCTATTTTGGCCGCCATCTTGGATTTCGGACCCTTAGAATGTGAAGAAAAAATGGCACCCTAATTTTTTTTAAAACTTATATCTTCTTTCAAAATCAAATGAGTTTTTGCTTTTACCAAAAAAATTACACGAAATTACAAATGAGCCTACACTAACACTCTCACTACTTGGTTGTTAATAAACTTGATTGTATCGATTTGGAGTCTGTGTGTTGTCACTGGGTCATTGAACTATGTCAGTTTGCACATGCAGTCTACTTTTGAGAATTTTCTGGAGAATATTCTGGATAGTTTTTGTCATTTTGGATATGTTGAGAGCTTTAATAAAGCTGCAGATGAAGACAGCAAGCATATTTGTCCACTCCCATGTTCATAACAGTATGACAAACTTGAAAAATTACAGAGTGTACACTGTGTGTGGAAAAACATGAGATTAATACATTATTAATTGCAATTAACTCAACATTACAAAAAGATTAATCACGATTATTAATTTTAATTGTCCAACACCACTAATATACAGTACATATATATAATTTCTAATAAAAATGTAACACCAAATTTTAAAGGACATTCAGTCCACCAAAAACATATTGTGATGTGTATTGTGTATCATGATATAAAGAAATTATGATGTGATACAACTTTTGAGCTACATTGCCAAGCCCAAATCTTCACAGCTCTAACCATCTGTGAAGGCATTAATGATGCCTTCACAGATGTGCAAGTTAACCATGTCATGGGCACTATCACACCCCCATACCATCACAGATGCTGGCTTTTTAACTTAATGCTGATAACAATCTGGATGATTGTTTTCATCTTTAGCTTGGAGGACACAACGTCCATGATTTCCAAAAAATATTTGAAATGTGGACTCGTCAGACCACAGCACACTTTTCCACTTTGTGTCAGTCCATCTCCAACGAGTTTTGGCCCAGAGCAACCGGTGGTGTTTCTTGGTGTTGTTGATATATGGATTTTGCTTTCATGATAGATTTTTAACTTGCACTTGTAGAAGTAGTGACAAACTGTGTTAACTGACACTGGTTTTCCGAAGTGTTCCTGAGCCCACGTGGTAATATCCTTTATAGAATGATGTTGGTTTTTTATGCAGCGCTGCCTGAGGGATCGAAGGTCACAAGCACTCAATGTTGGCTTTTGGTTTTGCTGCTTTATAATTCAATAAGTGACTCCGTGAAACACTCATGGCTGCACTGTTCATTCACAGACCAGAAAATTCACACTGTTATCCTATTAAATCAAAGGGAATCTTTGTTCTTTTGCATGTCCTTTTGTTGTGAAAATTGTGTTAACAGGCCTGAGGAGTTGTTAGTTCCGGTCCAGCAGGTCAGTTGGGGGGGGGGGGGGGGATCAGTGCTGCTGATAAAGCCACGTCACCCTTTAACCCTTTGGTTTCCATCTCAGCAGCAGCTCTGTTTGAATTGTCCTCAGAAGGGAATATGTAAATCGACAGAGGTGTGAAGTTTGGCCCAGCTGTTCCCACTGATGTCATGGGGGGGGTGATCTGTTGTGTGTCATGGGGTGTCATGTGTTTACTCATCCTGGGTTAACTGGATTATTTCTGCTGCTGGGGATCACCTATTCCTCTTCTTCTCCCTTTTCCTGCTGATCAATGCAGATCTGCAGGATTTAACACCTCTGAACATCACCACTTAGTTCCTCCTCACGGCTGTCTTTTAAAAAAATGGTCAACACATGCCAATTTATCACATCCTTTTTCCATGTAAATTAGAAACATTCTTTTGTAAATGTGAGGATTTTTTCATAAATTTGCAGGATTTTCCTGCAGAGTTAGAGCCATTCTACTCAGAAACGTGCAGTTTCTTTTTTTTTTCCCACAATATCTTTATTGAACCTTTTTTTTTTTAACAAACATGATACAAACAATCAAACACTAACACTAAAGTACTACAAAAAAAAAAAATACCCTAAAAACACCAACAACCACCAACAAAATCAAGTCTTCAACAATGCTCCTCTGTTTAGTCTAGACAATCCAATACATTAGTATACATATTATGTTCACCAGTTTGGAATTTACAAGGTCCACACACATCATTCACCTTCTTCTTCAAGAGTTATGTTTAAATTTTTTACATAATCAATAAAAGGTCTCCATATATTCTCAAACACAATTTCCTTTGATTTCAGTATATATGTTATTCTTTCTAATGGAAGGTTTGTTAACATCTGTCTTAACCACTGAGTCACATCTGGTCTATGAGTCTTTTTCCATAATAGTGCAATACATTTTTTGGCATTAAAACTGAGGTCTATGAATGTTCTTTCACTTTTATTGAAATTATGCTTTTCTGGGTACAGACCCAACAAAAACAGTTTAGGATTCAATATGATTTGTTTTGAGATTATTTTTTCAATTGTTACCCTCACCTCCTCCCAAAACATTCTTATTAATCTACATTCCCATAAACAATGAAATAGGGTTCCTTTACTTTCCATGCATTTTGTGCATGTATCTGGTATATTTTTGTTATATCTATTTAACTCCTCCGGTGTAACATACATCCGCATTAACCATTTGAAATGTATCAATTTAAGGCGTGCATTTATTGATTTGGTTTGAGCTTCTGTACAAGCCAATTCCCATTGTTCCTCTGAAATTTCAATTTGCAGATCTTCTTTCCAGTAGTTTAATCTTTTCAGTGAATTTTCACTTGAAGATAGTGTCAATGAGTTATAAAACTCTGAAATAATACCCTTTCTTTTACTATCTTTCATCATCATTTTTTCCAAGGATGAATAAATAGGTCGAGTGAGAGCTTTATTTTGATTTGATCGAATAAAGTTTCTAAGTTGAAGATATTTAAAAAAATGTGTTCTATTGAGGTTAAATTTGATCCTCAGCTCTTCAAAAGACATTATGTTGTCTGCACATGGCAAATATAAATCCTGAATCTTTTGTATCCCTTTTAAATTCCATACTTTAAATACAGTGTCCGCTCTCCCTGGTTTAAAATATTGATTACCCCATATTGGACTAAATTGTGACAATAACTGTGGTTCTTTTAAATAGTTTTTAGCTTCACACCATATTTTGATCATATGCTTTACAAATGGATTTTTAACTTGTTTTTGTAATTTTTTTGCCGAATCTGAGTATATGAATATGGGAAGAGGTAAAGGTAAATTGTATGATTCCATTTCAGTCCAGTGAGGGAGATCATTTGATGAAAAATAATATGTCATAGACCTCAGTTGTGCCGACCAATAATACAACATAAAATTTGGACATTTCAGACCTCCACGATCAAACGGTAAATATAATAAGGACAAGCGTAATCTAGCCCTCCTGTTGTTCCATATAAATTCCACTAACTTTTTTTTTATTCTTGAGAATAGATCTAAAGGTGGTGATAAGGGAATGTATTGAAATAAATAAAGTATTTTAGGTAAAATATTACTTTTAAGTATATTGATTCTCCCGATCATCGACATTGGTAGTGACATCCATCTCTGAGTTAACTCATTGATATCTGACATTAAGGCTTCATAGTTGACACTGGCGACTGATTCTAGCTTAGGCATAATTTGGATTCCTAAATATTTAAACTGATTTACAACATTGAATTGATTTACCTCAGGGGCTGGGTAATTTCTCTGGGTCTCATTTAGCATTAATATTGAAGATTTAGTTTTATTTATTTTATATCCTGATATTTCCCCAAAATTCTTTATTAAATTCAACAAGGTTGGAATTGATTTTTTTAGATTCGACATAAACAAAATTATATCATCGGCGTACAGGGAGATTTTATGTTCTGTTGGTCCAACTTTAATTCCATATATTTGTGAATGTAAACGTATCGCTATCGCTAAAGGTTCAATTGCCATAGTAAACAGTAAAGGTGAAAGTGGACAGCCTTGTCGACATCCTCTATTGATTTTTATTGGTTTTGAAATATTGTTATTTGTTAGGATTTCTGCTGTAGCATTATTGTATATTATTTGAACCCATTTTATGAAATTATTTCCAAGTCCAAACCTTTGTAGGACTTCAAAAAGAAAGGGCCATTCAACTCTATCAAAGGCCTTTTCGGCGTCCAATGATAGGAGAGCTGTATCCGGTGCTTCTTTATTAAAATAAATAATATTAAATAGTCTTCTTACATTATGGAAGCCTTGTCTACCCTTTATAAAGCCATTCTGATCTCGATTAATAATATTTGGTAAAATTTCTTGTATTCGTCTTGCTAAAATTTTACAGATTATCTTAAGGTCGGCGTTTAATAGGCTTATTGGTCTCATATTTTCACATTTATTAGAGGGCTTACCTGGTTTTGGCAGCAGTATAATTACGGCATTATTTATGTATGATGGTAAATTATTATTTTGAAATGCTTCTAAAACCATTTCCAAAAAAGGTTTTATTAATTTATTCTTAAATTTTTTATAAAGGTCAACTGGAAGACCATCTGGTCCTGCACTTTTTCCTGATTTCATATTATCAATGGCTAGCCCAACTTCTTCTTGACTAATTTTAGACTCCAATATCTCCCTGTTTTCATTTGGAATACACGGTATAGATAGTTCGTTCAAAAACCCATTTAGTTTTGTTAAATCAGGTTCATTTTTGGTATCATATAATTTTTCATAGTAATCTCTAAAGGCTCTATTAATTTCTAAAGGATCTATAACTACCTGTCCGTTACTTATAATACTGGTAATTGGTGTTTTAATTTCCAATTGTTTAATCTGCCATGCTAATAATTTTCCTGATTTTTCACCTTGTTCATAAAAAGATTGTTTCAATCTTAGAAGACTCGAGGCAGCTCTATTCGCTGATTTTTTGTCGTATTCAGCTCTCAAAATCAGTAATTCATTCTCCAACCTTGGGTCACTTCCTGCATACACTTTTTCCTGAAGACTTTTTATTTTATGTTCCAATTTAGCTCTCTCCTCTCGAGTCTTCTTAGATTTTGATCCTGTATAACTAATAATATGTCCCCTAATAAAAGCTTTGAAAGCCTCCCACTTTACACATGCTGATGTTTGTGTAGTATTGATGTCAAAGAACTCGTCTATCTGTTTTTCTATATACTTGACAGATTCCTCATCCTGAAGCCATTTATGTTGAAATTGCCATCTACCTGATTCCTTTGTCAATTTTTTATCTACATATATTAGACAACAGGGTGCATGATCAGAAATCACGATGTTATCATAAAAGCAGTTTTGAATCTTGGACCTTAATTCTGTGGAAATCAAAAAATAATCAATACGTGAGAATGTCTTGTAGGTACTGGAATAACAAGAATAGGCTTTAACTTGTGGTTTCATTTCTCTCCATATATCTAACAATCTCAATTCTTTCATAAAATGATTAATAGTCATCCTACATCCAATGTGCGTACAATCCAGTCCTGTTGATCTATCCACACCTGGATTCAATGTACAATTAAAATCCCCTGCTATTATATGTTGCCCTGTAAGTGATGATAAGATGAGAAATAAATTAGCAAAGAACTTCTGATCATCTATATTGGGACCATATAAGTTCACAAGATTTATATTTTCTAATAGCAAAGAACCTTGAATGATTACATATCTTCCAAATTTGTCTCCAATTACATTTTTCACCTGAAAAGGAACTGATTTATGTATGAGAGTCATAACTCCCCTGGCTCGGGATGAAAATGAAGAGGTGAATACACTTCCCTGCCATCTACTCCTAATTCTTTTAACATCCTCCTCTATCAGATGAGTTTCTTGTAAAAACACAATTCTTGAACCCATGTCCTTTATTTTATTCATAACTTGTTTAAGTTTTTTTAAATTTTGTAGACCTCTGCAATTCCATGAAGTTAAATTAAGATTAACACTTTGGTCCATGATCAATAGAGAGTTTGGGATTACCTTGCAGTGTAAACATGCTCATACAGAGAAGCAAAAACATGAGTGGTTGAACATTCATCCTACAAACTACACACAAACAAATTTCCCCTTCCCACACTTGTGGCAAACCCCCCAAAATCAAAAGAAAAATTCTGTCTCCCGATATAGCCATCGACTGTTCCACACCCACGGGGAACAGCCTAAGCCACTCCTTCTTCATCCTCCCAATCACCCCAACTCTACTGCTTTTAATGACGTAACATTAACTCTCCTCTGTAGTTTTCCAACTTAACTCCAAAATTTTTAACAACTTTGTACATCATAGTTTTTTTTTTTGTTTGTTTTGTTTTTGTTTTGTTTTTTTTAATATATAATACAATCTATATTTTGTAAACTTACTATTTACTTCAAGTCAGTCAGATGCCTGTGCAAATGCTTAATTATTCTACCTTATATTTTGTTCATGCTTAGCTCCCACCAGTCTCTTCTTCTTCTTTGATCTTCTTGATGAACTCCTGCGCCTCCTCTGGGGTCTTGAAAATGTGGGTTCTGCCCTCATACGTGGTCAGCAGTCTCGCAGGATAGATTACACCATGACGAATCCCAAGGTTGCGCAGCTCCTTACGTACGGGATCAAACTGCTTCCTCAATTGCTGGATTCCTGTGGCCAAATCTGGGTAGAACCGCACCTGCTGGTCCTGGTGTTTAATCTCTCCTTTAGCACGTGCAGCGTTGAAGATCTTCATCCTGTCTCTGTTGCTAAGAAACTTCATAATTAAGGTCCTCGGCGGTCCCTTATCTCTCCGTGGGCCAATACGATGTGCTTTTTCCAGAACCACTGCTGATTGCAACTCCTCGCTGCCCAGCACCTCCGGAATCCACTTTTCCAGAAAGGAACATACGTCCCGACCTTCTGATTCCTCTGGAAGACCCACCAGCCTCAAATTATTCTGTCTCGACCGAGATTCCAAATCCAAAATATTATCTTCCAGAGATTTTTTTTTTTTTTCCAAAGTGCGCACCTTTAATTGAAGACGGGTGACGTCATCTTCAGCACTAGCGAGACGGAGCTCCATCTGCGCCGTTCGTTCTACACAGTCACCCAATTCCTTTCTTATTCCTTCCAACGCTGTCATAATCCCATCAAATCTAGAGGAAAAGTCCGCTCTCATTGAACTCATGGCAGCCATCAGCGCATCTGCGCCATTCCCCGCAAACATCGCACCGCCGCCAGCTTCCTCCGCCATATATGGAGTTTTGTTTGCTGCGTCACAGACCTGAAAGTCCGTTAATTTGGACTGTTTCGGCGGGTCGCTTTTTCCTTTTCCTGGTTTTCCAGCCTTAGGCTTCGCCGACATATCCTCGCCCAAACGCTGGGATACGTTCTGTCCCAAATGAGAGAGTTATTTGCCGATTTTTTTTCTCCAGGAGCAGAGCAGAGCGAGACACGTCCGTCCTACGTGGCAGCCATAACCGGAAGTCAGAAACGTGCAGCTTCTTACTTGAAAATATGCAGCTTTTTATTATTCATAATTTTGCAGCTTTTTCCTCATGAACTTAGAACTTTTCTTACTCTTGAATTTGCAGTTTTTTTAAAAAAAAAGCTTAAACTTGCAGCATTTTACTCAAATCTTATATCTGCAGCGTTTTAGGTTGTAAAGAGTTGGAAATTTACACCTTCTTTTGTCTTTTTGCTAAAGTTGCAGCTTCTTACCCATAAAATTCCACTTTTTTTGGTCAGAAATTGGCAGCTTTTAACTGAGACTTACATCCCGTTTTGTTTTTGTTTTTTTTGTGTGTATGTCAGGTCAGGCATTGGCTTGCTTGCTACCGGATAACCATGAAAACTGGTACTACCTGTCTCATGGGTTGGGCCGTCGGCGACTCAACCGGCATCCCCGCCCTTCCGAGGGCGTGGAGGGTGAAACAGGGCATCCTGGCAGAACTAAAAACAATTTCTGCCACAGGTCTGTGGTGGACCACTCCCAGTTACACAGGGTGAGACTGGACATCCTGGCAGATAAATAAACACATCTGTCGCAAGGTCTGTGGTGGACTGTGCCAGTCGGTGCATTGTGACATGCACTACACAAAGAGCAGAGATAAACAAACCTATCATCTGGTCAGTCACTGCAACAGATACTGGAGTCAGTTTGTCTTGGCTTGTCCTTGCCACTGATAATACTTTTATCTGCCAAGAAAGTGCTGCTAGTCCAGCAAAAGCTAGCAGTACTCAAATACTTTGCAAGTAGTTTCATGAAATGGTCAATCAGAAAGCAACTCATACCGGCTCGGACGTCGCCCGGGCTTACAAGGTCCGCGCTGATCTGTTCACACTCCGACAGGCAGTGAAAAGTAAGCTAGGAGTAGGAAGACAAAAGAAGAGGAAAACAGCAGCCTTGTTTGTAGCAGAAATCAAATCAAATCAAATCAACTTTATTGTCATATTGCTGTACATACAACTGTAGTGCAGGCAAGATGAAATTGTATTTCTCTCGGCATCCATATAAATAGAAGCAGCATGATTTAAGACACACTCCCACATAGCTTCACCCCCCCACCCCCACCCCCCCATCCATTCACACATCCCTGAGACATACTTGGGAAGAAAAAAAAACTAACTAACTATAATATACAAATAATATACAAAATGTCCGTAGGTGCAGTAGTGTGTATGAGAGATTCCGGGTCAACTGTTCAGCATCCTGACAGCTTGTGGAAGGAAGCTGTTGATCAGTCTGGTGGTTCTGCCTCTGATACTCTGGAATCGTTTACCAGATGGAAGAAGTTCACAGTGTTTATGCAGAGGGTGAGAACAGTCCTTGACAATGTTCAGTGCCCTGCTCCTACAACGGTTCTGAAAAAGTTCTTGGACAGAGGGGAGGGAGACTCTAATTACCCTCTCAGCCCCCTTGACTATCCTCTGCAGGGCTTTTTTGTCTGACATACTGCAGCTGGAGTACCATGTAGCAATGCAGTATGTCAGAACACTCTCCACCACACTGTGGAAGGTCCTGAGGATGCAGATGGGGAGAGAGGCCTGTTTGAGTTTCCTCAAGAAGTGCAGTCTCTGCTGAACCCGCTTCCTGATCCCCAAGGAATTCTTGCTCCAGGTCAGGTCCTGCGAGATCTGCACTCCGAGAAACTTGATGTTCTCTACTCTCTCCACTAAACGGCCGCCGATGCTGAGGGGGACGTGCTCAGGCTGTGACCGCCGGAAGTCGATAATCATCTCCTTTGTTTTGTCAATGTTGAGCACCAGATTGTTCTCCATGCACCAGCCCTCCAGGTCTCTCACTTCTTCCCTGTACATTGATTCCTCATCCCTCTGAATAAGTCCCACCACCGTGGTGTCGTCTGCAAACTTAATAATTTGGTTCCCCTTGTGTCTGGATACACAGTCATGTGTTAGAAGAGTAAACAACAGTGGACTGAGTACACAGCCTTGAGGGGATCCGGTGCTCAGCGTGACAGAGTTGGAGATGCTGTTTCCAACCCGGACAGACTGAGGTCTCTCAGTCAGGAAATCCAGGATCCAGAGACATGTGGCGGTGTTCAGACCGAGAAGGAGTAATTTCTCCATCAGTCTCTGGGGAATAATGGTGTTGAATGCTGAACTGAAATCAATGTACAGAAGTCTGGCATAGGTGTCTTTCTGGTCCAGGTGGGTGATGACAGAGTGTAGGGTGGTGACTATAGCATCCTCCGTGGAGCTGTTTGAACGATATGCAAACTGGAGCGGGTCGTGTGATGCAGGGAGGCAGGCTGTAATGTGTGGTTTGACAAGCTGTTCAAAACACTTCATCACAATTGGTGTCAGTGCAACAGGACGATAGTCATTCAAACAGGACACAACTGGTTTCTTTGCCACCGGTACAATGATAGAGGTCTTGAAGCATCTGGGAACAATGGCCTGACTCAGGGAGATGTTATAAATGTCAGTCAGGACATCCGCCAACTCGCTCGCGCAGTCTCGGAGCACACGTCCTGGAATGTTGTCCGGACCGGCAGCTTTGCTTGGGTTGACTTTGGTTAGGGTCCTCCATGTGTCCGCTGTGTTGATGGTAAAAGCTGGTCCGACCGATGGTGGGGGTGGGCCAGCCCTCCCTCTGATTGTCGAGTTTGATGCTTCAAAACGTGCAAAGAAGTCGTTAAGCCTGTCTGGAAGCGAAGCGTCATCATCATCGACCCCCTGCCTAGACTTATAGCCCGTCAGTGTCCGAACTCCCTGCCACATCTGCTTGGTGTTCCTAGTGTCATAGAGGTGTCCCTGGATTTTCTCCGCATAGGCGCGCTTTGCCGCTTTAATTCCCTTTGAGAGCGCAGACCTGGCTGAGCGGAGGGCGATCCTGTCCTTCGCTCTGAAGGCTGCATCTCTGGCTATAAGCAGCGAGCGCACCTTTGCAGTCATCCAGGGCTTATGGTTACCCCGCATAGTGATGGTCTTCACTGTAGTGAATGGAATGCACGCACTCTGTTGGACAGAACAACATCACAGCGCCCAGAAAGACAGACCGCGCTTGTGGCCTGGAAATGAACAGGTACAGTGTCGACATAGCTGCACTTAGTGAAACAAGATTGCCTGGATATGACAGCTTGGAAGACCATGGGTACATCTTATTTTGGAGTGGGAGATCAACTCAAGAAAGGAGAGAAGCAGGAGTGGGCTTTGCAGTTAGAAAGGAGACAGCACCAATGCTTGATGAGGAACCGGTGCCAATCAATGACAGGATAATGACTATGAGACTCTCACTACAGCGGAAGATGTATGCCACACTCATCAGTGTATATGCCCCAACAATGACCAACACAGAGGAGGTGAAGGAAGAGTTCTACAGTTATTTACGTGAGACTATCAGGCGTGTACCAACTGATGACAGGCTGATACTCGTTGGAGATTTTAATGCCAGAGTTGGTTCGGACACTGAGGAATGGAAAGGAGTGCTAGGCAGTCATGGAGTAGGCAAGTGCAATGCTAATGGAGAACTTCTACTTGCACTACGTTCAGAGTACAACCTTGTGACAACCAACACTCTATTTAAGCACAAGGACACACACAAGAAGACATGGATGCACCCAAGATCCGTGTGTTTCTTCTTCTGGCTTTCAGAGAGAGCAGACGCATTTCTTCTCCTCTCCTCCTCTCCTCCCTTGACTGATCCCAGCTTGCTGTGTCCTGTCTGTGTCTCGCTCTCCTTCTCGCTGATCTCGATCCAAACAGAAAATTATGGAATTGAGCTGGGCTTTAAATGCAATTGACACCACTTTTTCAAACAGAAAATCGGGCCCGGGGGAGCCCAAGTATGTGAGAGACTCATGGGACAATTGGATTGAAGATGTGGAAGACATCTACCTATTTGGCTTCATGATCACAGGATTTTCTGCTGTTTGGCTTTGGAGTTTTCCTAGTGTATCGGAATTAATGAAGTTGAAAAGAGCTAATCAAAATGCGGACCCGGCGAAGCTCCTTCAACAACAATTCGACCAGCTGGGGAGGGCACTGATAGCGGCAAATGGCGAACTGAATCGAACTGAATCGGAAGGTGGGAAATATCTCGGAGTCGCTGGGTGCTCTCCAGGGAATGATTTTATTTTAAAGCCTGTGAATGTTAATGCAAATTGTGATGCACAGAATCGCATGAGAGATGAAAATTCTATGCTCTAAGTGAACTGTGCTCATCAGGCCTTGATTCGGCGTCCTTGGGAGAACTCATTCCTCCAGGAGAAGAGATAAAGCAGAAGGGAGTTTGGCTTCTCTCTAACTCAAACAATTGCTGATGTGCAGCAATCTGAACTCTCCAAGGACAGCGTCATGTGACTAACATGGAATTTTACCATCTGGCATGCACTGAACTGTGGACATGTTATCTATGTTTTAGAACACCAAGAACATAACATCTAGCCATTGCCTGGGAGAGGATTTTTGTTGTCCACCAGTAACTGATACTTCATACACTGCATTCACACTGATATCACATGACTGACATACACACACTGGTCTCTCTCTTGCTTTGTTAATGTGTGGATCTGTATTGTCTGCTAAGTGTGCAATTAGAGGTTTTTTTTCTATGTGATCACAATCTTGCTCATTCGAGCTATATTTTGATAACTATGTTTTTTCTCTCTGCCCAATGTGTCACCCCCTCCCCTCCCCCTCTTTACCCCCCACTGTATGAGGCGCCTGTATGGCTGCCACGTCATTAGGGAGTGCTTAACAGGAGCGCACCTTAGTGATAAGTAAAATTCCTTGTATGTGTAAGCATACTTGGCAATAAAGTTGATTCTGATTCTGATTCTGATCCAAACACTGGCACTTATTAGACTACATCATAGTCAGGCAGAGAGACATAAGGGATGTATATGACACCAGAGCAATGAGAGGCGCGGACTGTGGTACTGATCATGTTATGCTGAGATCTAGATTAAGGATTTGGAGATGAAAACAGCACTGCAGGACGGGTGTGAAGCCACCACGGAAGCTAAACACTAGTGCACTGAAAGGCCAAAAGAAGCAGGAAGAACTTACACAGGAAATGGATGAAAACTTGAAAGACTGGGACAGCAACAACTCAGAGAATGACATAGAAGAGAAATGGGCAACACTGAAGGATACGGTGTATCAGACTGCGAGTGATGTATTAGGCTACCCTGAGAGGAAACATCAATATTGGTTTGATGAGCATGATGAACACCTGAAGAAACTACTAGAAGTGAGGAATACAGCTAGGCAGGAAAACCTACAGTGTAACACAAGGTTGAAGAAGATGAAATGCTCAAAGGCTCAGAGTGAGCTACAGAAGTACAACAGAGAGATGAAGTCCAACTGGTGGGATGAAAAAGCAGAGAAACTTCAAACTGCAGCAGACAGGAAGGACATGAAAACATTCTTCACAGGTTTGAGAGAAATCTACGGCCCTAAACCAAGAGGATTGATCCAACTAAAGGCTATGGATGGTGAAACGGTTTTGCAGGAGAAAGACAAGATCCTGGACAGATTTGCAGACCACTTTGACCAAATACTAAACAACCCTGTAGATCTCACTGAAGAGGCTAAAGAAGCTCTAGTGCATCGACCAGCTGTATCAAGTCTGGATGAACCACCAAATTTTTGATGAACTAATGGCAGCTATCAGGACAACACAGGATGGTAAAGCTCCAGGAAGGGATGGAATTCCAGCAGAAGTGTGGAAATTTGGTGGTGTTCATCTGACCAACTGCCTGCACAAGCTCATCCAAGAGATATGGGATGCCCAGAAAGTACCTCAAGACTGGAAGGATGCAAGTATTGTACCTTTGTTCAAGAAAGGTGACAGGAAAGATTGTGGAAATTACTGAGGTATATCACTGCTAGCCACTGTTGGTAAGATTCTCTCACGTGTACAACTGAACAGACTCAATGAACACATCTCGCAGAATGTACTACCGGAAACCCAGTGCGGGTTTAGAAGTGGAAGAAGCTCAATGGACATGATTTTCTGCTTGAAACAGGTTCAAGAAAAGTGTATCGAACAGAACATGTCGCTTTATGTAGTCTTCATAGACTTCAGTAAAGCCTTCGATACTGTTTCATGACAAGGACTTTGGCAGGTACTCAAGAAATATGGTTGTACAGAGAAGTTTGTCAGCCTGATCGAGGCACTCCATACAGGTATGCAAGCAAACGTGGCAATGAGTGGTTCAGTATCTAAAGACTTTTCAGTAAGCAACGGGGTGAAACAAGGGTGTGTGTTGGCACCTACACTCTTCTCGCTATATCTGGCAGCCATGCTTGAGGTGGCCTTCAGAGACACTTCAGAAGGAGTATACATTCAAACAAGGGAAGAAGCAGAATTGTTCAGTGTGGCACAATTTAAAGCCAAGAGTAAGACATCGATAAAGGTAGTAAGAGAAATGCTCTTTGCTGATGACAGTGCTCTAGTTGCACACAGCGTGGAAGATATGCAATCTTCAGTGGAGAAATTTGCAAGAGCAGCTAGCCAATTCAGCCTCCAAATCAACATCAAGAAGACAGAGTGCCTTTATCAACCACCAAAGGTTCCAGTTATCAACATTACTACCAGAAGAGATCAGCATTGGTACAGAGCCACTAGTCAAGTGCAAGACTTTCAAATACCTAGGGAGCACTGTTTCAGAGAATGCTAGGCTGGAGGATGAACTATCTCTCAGAATGGGAAGAGCGAGCGCTGTTTGGAAACTTGAGGGAGAGACTGTGGAACAATCGACATGTGTCTATCTGTGTGAAATGCAAAGTGTACAGAGCGACAGTACTGGCTACTCTATTATACGGTGCTGAAACTTGGACTGTCTACAGAGTGCAGGTGAAGAAACTCCACGCGTACATGATGAGACACCTTCGAGCCATAATGAACATCTCATGGAAAGACAAGATAACCAACATAGAAGTGTTGAAACGAGCTGGTCTACCATCAATGGAGGACATGCTAATAAAGATGAACCTGAGATGGCTTGGACATGTTGAGAGGATGAACCACCAGCGTCTCCCTCGGCAGTTACTCTACTCACAGTTATGTGAGGGCAAACGCAATCAGGGTAGACCAAGGCTCAGATTTAAAGACACTATGGCGCATATTTAGGGCGCATATATGGTATTCATATTCACCCACATATACCTAGTAGGCATGACAGTGCATATTCTGGAAGCTTCACGTCTTAATGGCCAAAGAGGACCTGACCCTGCAGAGACCTACGGGAGGTGTGAAGATGGTCTTTTAGGAGACGGGAAGTTGGAGAGAATGTCCCAGCAGGAGCCCCGGAGGCTAGAAGGATGAGAGACAATGGAGACGCCAAGGAGCCTCGGGGGCTGTATGTTTACTAAAGGACTGTGGGTTGGGGGTGTGCTATTTGATGTTGGGGGTTTTGTGTCTTTGGAGGGTATAAGAACTGTGAAGGATGATTGTTCTGCCTCTTTCCTGAGATTCTGTGCTTGTTAGAGGATGTAGCCTCTCAATGAACCAATCCTGAGAAATAAACTCAGTCTCGTCTGTGAAAGGCATCCTCTACACTGGTGATCTACGACAAATTATGGCCGGTGGCGACGATCTTCCCGCACCGGACTCTTCAGGAGCCAACCGGGTTAACGCAGCTACCACACTACAGCTGCCCGATTTCTGGCAACATAACCCGCGCTCCTGGTTTACCACTGTGGAGGCGCAGTTCCACCTTCGGGGAATCTCAGCGGACGCAACAAGGTTCTACCATGTCGTCGCGAAGCTGGACAGCCTCACAGTGCAGCGGGTGGAGAGCCTGACCAACCACCCGCCCCAAGACGACAAGTATGGCGCACTGAAAGCCGCCCTCATCCGAGCTTTCACCCCCTCGCAGGGAGAGCGAGCAGAGAAGCTTCTGGCGCTAACAGAAGGCGAAGCAGACAGGCCGGCAGATCTGATGGCGAGGATGATGAACCTGAGAGGCGAAGATGACGACAATTTTATCTTCACCCACCTCTTTCAAAGAACACTACCACCAGCAGTGAGAGTCACCCTGGCCAGCTCACAGCTGCTCAACAACCGTGACTACCACGGGCTGGGCCAGGAGGTGCAGCGGCTCGTCGACGCCCATAGACGACACGCAGCCATGACGGCGGCAATGGAGCTGAACGCATCACCGCGAGACGAGGGGAGACCAGAGGCTGCAGCACCGGACCCACTGACATCAGCAGCGGCAGAGACCAAGAGAAGCGGAGCGGACGGCACCCTCTGCTTTTACCATCGACGCTTCACCGAGAGGGCGCACAGATGCATCCCACCGTGCCGATACAAGCGCCAGGGAAACGCCAAGACCGAGAGTCGGTAGCAGCTGCGGCTCTCCACGCGAAGAACAAGCTGCTTTTCGTGACGGACGCGAATTCAGGGAAGGATTTCCTGGTTGACACAGGCTCCCAACTGAGTTTCGTCAAGCCTTCCTACGCGGACCTGCTGGCGCCCTCCAGTGGACCCCTGGTGCTAGTGGCAAACGGCTCCACGATCAAGACCTATGGGGAGAAGACGCTCCTCCTATCCTTCCACGGTCGCACCTTCGAGTGGACTTTCGTCGTAGCTGCAGTTAGCAACAACATGCTAGGTGCTGATTTTTTATGCTCAAATGGTTTATTAGTTGATCTTACTAATAGACGTATGGTAAATGCACTGTCTTTCCACTCTATCTCCTGTACAGCTCGGGTGGCCCTGCCTTCTGCACATCCCAATGTCACAGCTACGGGTGGTAAGTTTCATGCACTACTCAATCAGTTCCCAGCACTCACGGTCCCAACATTTTCAGCGTCGGTAGCCAAACACGGGGTTGAGCACTTCATAACTACCTCTGGCCCCCCTGTTTTTGCAAAAGCTCGGCGTTTGGACCCAGCTAAACTGGCCATCGCGCGTGAGGAATTTGCCAACTTGGAAAAACTGGGCATCATTAGGCGCTCGAACAGCCCTTGGTCTTCACCGCTGCATTTAGCTCCTAAGGCCGACGGCTCGTGGCGGCCTTGCGGTGATTTCCGCAGGCTAAATAATACTTCAGCACACGACCGCTACCCGATTCCGCACATCCAGGATTTTTCGGCACACTTGGCGGGGGCGCACATCTTTTCCAAAATAGATTTAGTGCGCGGTTATCACCAAGTCCCAGTCCGCGCTCAGGACATACCCAAAACGGCAGTAATAACCCCCTTTGGGCTTTTCGAATTTTTGCGCACGCCTTTCGGCCTCAAGGGCGCCGCACAGACATTCTAACGCATGATGGATGCGGTGTTGCGCGGCCTCCCTTTCGTGTTCATCTACTTGGATGATATTTTAGTAGCCAGCACATCCGAGGACGAACACGAACGCCACCTCACAGCAGTTTTTCAGAGGCTGACAGAGCATGGGTTAATAATTAACCCAGCAAAATGCCAGCTCGGGGTAGCGCAAATCGATTTTTTGGGGCACCGCGTTTCTCCAGAAGGAGCGGTCCTGCTGCCTGGTAAAGTACACGCGATAACGGAGTTTCCCCAACCGCAGACAGTTAAAGCATTGCAGGAATTTTTGGGGATGGTCAATTTTTATAACCGTTTCCTCCCCAGCACGGCACAGCTCATGCACCCACTGTATGCGGCACTAAAGAAACAAAAACCTGCAAATAAGGTCGAGTGGTCCCCGGAACGGGAGCGCGCTTTCTCCCAGGTCAAGTCGGCCCTGGCGAACGCTATGCTGTTGGCACACCCCGTGCCAGCAGCTCGCATGGCACTAACCACGGACGCTTCCGACGTAGCAGTGGGGGTGGTTGTCGAGCAACTGGTAGCAGGGAGCTGGCAACCGCTTGCGTTTTTCAGCAAAACATTGCGCGATAACGAGCGGAAATACAGCGCGTTCGATAGGGAGCTTTTAGCCCTGCATCTGGCCATCCGCCACTTCCAGTTCTGGCTGGAAGGGCGCCGTTTCACCGCGTTTGTAGACCACAAACCATTAACATTTGCAATGGCCAAGATTTCAGAGCCGTGGTCGGGCCGACAGCAGAGACAGCTGGCCGCGATTTCAGAGTTTACCACCGACATTCAACATGTGGCAGGCAAACACAATGTAGTGGCAGATTGCCTCTCGTGCGCAGTTGCAACGCCAGGCCCCCAGGTGGCAAACACGGTGGCCGTGGACGCGGGCCAGGCTTGCGGCGCGGAAGCGCTCGCAGCCCCGGTCTGCGTAGGCTTAGATTATGCAGCCATGGCCGCCGAGCAGGTTAGTGATGCGGATGTGCGCGCGCTCCAGTCTGGGCCAACAGGGCTAAGACTGTAGCACAGGGTGCATCAGACAGGTATGCCTCCTCTAATCTGCGATGTCTCCACGGGGCGCCCCCACCTCGTGGTCCCAGCTGCATGGCGCCACCGCGTTTTTGATTTAATCCATTCGCTGGCACATCCGGGAGTTCGCGCATCGATCAAAATGGTGGGAGAAAAATTTGTTTGGCCGGGGCTGCGTAAACAGGTCAAAGAGTGGGCCGCAGCCTGCGCAGTGTGTCAAAGAGCAAAAATACACAAGCACACGTGGGCCCCCTTAGAACCTTTTCACATCCCGGCCAAACGCTTCGACCACGTGCATATCAACTTGGTGGGACCCATCCCGCTGTCGCAGGGGTTCACACACCTTCTAACCATGGTGGACCGCACAACGCGCTGGCCAGAAGCGGTCCCCCTGGCGTCAACTACAGCAGCAGACGTGGCGCGCGCGTTTTTAACGGCTTGGGTCGCGCGCTTTGGAGTCCCGTCAGACATAACGTCTGACAGGGGTCCCCAATTCGTTTCTGAGTTCTGGTCATCCATGGCACTCAGTCTGGGGGTGAAAATTCATCGCACTACCGCTTATAACCCCCAGGCCAACGGTTTGTGCGAACGCTTTCACCGGTCATTGAAAGCAGCCCTCAGAGCGGCTCTCATGGACACAAATTGGGTTGATAAACTTCCATGGGTTTTATTAGGGTTGCGTTCAGCACCTAAGGAAGATTTGCAGGCCTCTCCGGCTGAGCTAGTTTTTGCCCAACCCCTCTGGTTACCGGGCAAATTCCTTCCAGAGAACCCCGCACCAAATCGCCCACCCGCTCAGCTGCTGCAGAGCGACACGGGATCAAACACCCTCCCCGGCCCAGTTCATCACAGTTTCCCATGCGTTTTTGTGCCTAAGACCTTAAAGAACGCAGAATTTGTCTTTGTCAGACACGATGCTCAGAGGCCAGGTTTAAGGCCGCCTTATGATGCACCATTCAGTGTTGGAAACTGGGGAAAAACATTTTTTGCTCGATTTGGGTGACAGGAGGGAATTAGTCTGCATTAACAGACTCAAACCCGCTTTTGTGTTGGCTGATGAACAAGTGCGGTTAGCCAGGGCCCCCCGTCGCGGCAGGCCACCGGGGAGACACTCTTCTAAGCTTTCACAAGGATGTGCTAACGACTCTGATCCACAGATGCAAGAAACAGTTACAGGCAGATCGAAACCTGCTTACAGCAGTTATGGCAGGAGGTTGAAGCCCAAGCAGTTGGAAGTGTGATATGTTGTGCCATTTTGCTGTTCTGTGTGATATGACATGATCCTATGCATATTGGGGTGTACTTTGTCCTTATTTAGACGTTTGGGGGGGGGGGTTATATGGCGCATATTTAGGGCGCATATATGGTATTCATATTCACCCACATATACCTAGTAGGCATGACAGTGCATATTCTGGAAGCTTCACGTCTTAATGGCCAAAGAGGACCTGACCCTGCAGAGACCTACGGGAGGTGTGAAGTTGGTCTTTTAGGAGACGGGAAGTTGAAGAGAATGTCCCAGCAGGAGCCCCGGAGGCTAGAAGGATGAGAGACAATGGAGACGCCAAGGAGCCTCGGGGGGCTGTATGTTTACTAAAGGACTGTGGGTTGGGGGTGTGTTATTTGAAGTTGGGGGTTTTGTGTCTTTGGAGGGTATAAGAACTGTGAAGGATGATTGTTCTGCCTCTTTCCTGAGATTCTGTGCTTGTTAGAGGATGTAGCCTCTCAATGAACCAATCCTGAGAAATAAACTCAGTCTCGTCTGTAAAAGGCATCCTCTACAACACTGTAAAAAGAAACTTGAAGAAGTTGGACATAGACAGGAGTTCCTGGCAGCGGAAGGCTAAGGACAGAGCTGTGTGGAGGAATCTGATCAGACCTAAATGAAACAGTCATTGTTGCCCACGACAGACTGCTATGATGATGATGACGATGATGCTTATGTGCAGAAATTTCTCCAGATTCTCTGAATCTTTTGATGATATTATGGACTGTAGATGATGAAATCCCAAAATTCCTTGCAGTTGTTCATTGAGAAACGTTCTTAAACTGTTAGACTATTTGCCCACGCAGTTGTTCACAAAGTGCTGGACCTCACCCCATTCTTGCTTGTGAATGACTGAGCCTTTTTGGGATGCTCCTTCTATGCCCAATCATGACGCTCACCTGTTTCCAACTAACCTACTCACCTGTGGAATGTTCCAAAAAGGTATTTCCCAGTCTTTTCTTGTCCCGTACCAGCTTTTTTGGAATGTGTTGCAGGCATTAAATTCAAAGTGAGTGAATACAGTCTTTGCAAAAAACCCCAATAAAGTTTATCAGTTTGAATTAAACATTACATATATTGTCTTTGTAGTCTATTGGTCTGACACAGGAGGAGACCCTTCAGCAGCATAGGGTACGACAGACAAGGAAGATCATAGGACTCCCTATGACATCATCAAAGATCAAAGGCAGGCATTACTGAACAAGTGGTGACTTACTTACACCTGCTTTCTATGGGCATGAAGAAATACTTGCTTATACTTGGTTTCTACGGGGCATGGATGGGTATGCTCTAGTTTAATTGAATATAGGTTGAAAATGATTTTTAAATCATTGTATTTTGTTTGTATTTATATTTTACACAGCGTTGTCGGTAATTCCTTTTCTGCTCTTTCCACCAAAAGTACAGACCATTATAGTCTGAAAAAAGTTTCTTTTCAGGAACCTTTTAACTCTCTTTAGGAACTCTTGGAAAACACTAACATTCTAGTGACAAAGATGTATGTAATCGGTCTAAATATAAGTGACCACTGACACTTTGTTGACAGAACGCGTCACAGCCACAATAACCTTTGCTTGTCAAAAGAAATGAAAAATGGAAGGAAACAGACGTCTCATTTCTAAAGCCGCAATTACCAGTAACCAATGTAACACACACACACACACACACACACACACACACACACACACACACACCTAGACACACACACAGAGCTGTGATAATGTTCTCCATCTTGCTAATGAGAGCTGTCATTTTGGTGTGCCACCATCCTTGTGTGAGTATATCACCAAACAGCTCTTGGTCTCAGTGGGAATTCAGAAAAAAAAGCCTTTAGAAGAAGCTTGATTTCTATTTAGGTGTCTCTCTCTCGCTCTTTTTTTTCGTGTCACCATCCAGAGTTTGTGGCTCAAGTAATCAGGTGAATGAAATTTCCTTTATGATAAGCTTGCTTTACCTACCAAGAAGTATTAATCTGTTTTTAAAATGAAAAGACAGCATCTTGGAGAGGCTAAAAATGTGCCTCAGGTATTATTTTGAGCAGCAGGCCAACTACTCTTTGGCAAATAAAAAAAGAACTGGTTCTCTGAGGTGTGTGTGCCAGTCTTCAGTTAAGTCTTAGAGTGCTGCCCAAAAGAAAAGCCTGGAGTCTGTTCTCACCTGATGAGGTCACCTCTTTCTCCTGAGAACTCCTTCATCAGCAAGGTCAAGAGGCGCTTAGCATGGGGCTGCATGGTGGCAGCACTAATGCAGTCAGCTGGAGATAATGGGGAGTTCTGGGGAAGTGGACCTTGAGCATGACCCAGGAGGCAAAGTAGAAAGGCTGACTAAAATATTCATAAGCCATCACTGATCTCAATAAAAAAAAATAAAATAAAACTGCAATGAGTTTCATTTAAATGAAGACTTAGCAAGTCTGGGAATTAACAGGCTTTTTTTTTTTTAATGCCCAGAGTGAAATGTATGAACAAATCCAAAAATGCTCACATGCCCACCTCCTCAGGAGGTTCTTTTAAAAGATATTGAAGTAGAAAATCTGTCAATTTCATTCTTTATTCATTTCATTTCACCGTATGTTATCCCACATTGTGTATAATTGCTGTAAGAGACAGCCGCCGTGTGATGAGACATTATCGCTGTGCCAAATTGCGTGGGAGTTTTTCTTATTCTAGTCTTAAGCGTCTCCAGGATGCCACTGGCAACGTGTAGACAATGCAGGGAATAATCAGTAAGACATAAACCGTTTTTACACAGGAACCCTAGAAAATGTTGGAAGATTGAAGCGCAAAAACTGTCCACAGTCACTTGCAGTACTGTATATGTCAAGTTTGCTTTAGGCAAGGATCTGGCATGCATATACTGGACCGTGCACAAGGTAGAACACATGACATCCACCCACTCATGTGTTTGTCAAACTAATGTTTACAGGGGAAACATAAGAAATTATCCACAATTTATTTGACCAGGGAGATATTTGTTTAGTAAGAAATACAAAAGTGCATATAGTTTTTGGAAATGAACTCAAAACAACTACTCAGTTTTTGCACAAAATATTATGCTAAAATACACAAAAACTACATATCGTGGCAGTGCAAACTGCTTTATCTTTAGCATACATACATGTTATGTGTCATGATTTAACCAGCCCTTTGTTCAGTTGACAAAACCGTTTGCAACCATACGGAATTGTTCGTTAGTTTCCGAAACTGAACGACACGGTTGCCTTGAACCGTTTTCTCATTGGCCGAACTCCTTGGGGAGGTGACTCACGTAGCGAACAAAGATGGCAGCTAGGTAAGATAGCTTGCGATATCCTTTTGTTTTCTTTTTGGAGCAATTCCATCAATTTAAGAGTAGATGTTATGTCAGTTTGTAAGTAAAACAATACCACACATAAAATATTGTTTTGGTGGGGGTATAACGGAGAATTCTTAGGTAATAAGAAGTTGAAGTAGACTTCAGTCTATGCCGTAGTTACCATATCCTCTAACTGGCTGACAGAGGACCATAGATCTACACCACTACAGAATGCGTGTGCCGAACAGAAAAAACGTTTGCCAAGAACTGTCCGTTCATTTATCTTAGTTAGTTTTGCAAACTATGTTCAGCGAACTGTTTTGTGAACTGAACTCGCCCCAGGTTTTGGACCCAATAGTGGTGGCTCATCAGAGGAGGCACAAGGGAGGCGGAGCCTCCTCAGAAATTTGAGAAGAAAGAGAGAAGAAATGATGCATACATTGTGATAATAAATGTATAATTTAGCATGCATGTTTTTCTTTCAAAGCTTGGCTATTTCTTGAAGATGGCCTCTGATGGTGTATAATAATATTGTTGTGTAACATTTAGTCAGAAACCTGTGAGAAGTCCAATGGCAGAAAAGGGACACTTGGTGCAGCCTGAACATTGATAAGCCAATCAGAAATCCGTTTATATTTGTTGCTATCGAAAAACTCTATCTTCTTGCATTGAAGAAAACAAATTGAGGGAGGCAAGTCTCTTACTTTTCAAGTGTTATGTCTATAAATAAGGAGCGGACAGGAGTCTTCTTCATGCAGCCAACAAGTGAACTTTATTATGTGAACTTGGATTTATATACAGAGTGGGCCATGCCCGCCTGACGTCACCCTGTGGTTGGGCACGGCTTCACATACACACATATACTCATACACAACATTCCCTTCCCCCTTAGAAAATGGGAAATCACACACACCATTGGAAACCTCCCAAATTTAGAACCCAAATCGTGCACTAAGAACCTGGGTAACAATATACTGTAACAAAATAACCTATCACATTCACACAAAGAACAACTAAAATGGACCTTGTCTCTTGAAAATACAAAATAATCCCATATTATTCACACTCACTCTAATGCACACCAGCAATCAACATAAAGAAAACACACACACATATATATATATATATATATATATATATATATACAGTATATATATACACAAATATTTACACAAGAAGGATTATTCAGGTAATTCCAATGTCTCTGGGCAGCCACCATCTTCCACACTGCCACGGAGGACCTGGGCAGCCCCATAGCATCTGTGCCCTTAGCCGCTGTCTGCCCCCAGGGTCAAAGCCCCCCTCCCTGGCAAAAATGTCTTTACCTGCCATTTGGCACTTTTTCCCTCTGGGCCCGCCGTGCCACTGTTTGGTGTGCTGCCTCTCCGTGCCTGATGAGCCGCACCCGACTGCCTTACTCACCGCTGTCATGGCTCCATACCCTCCGGCCCCCAGTGGCCGCACTTCGGGAAGAAACAAAGCCTGTTCGCTGGTGTCATCCGCCGCCTCGGGCGCCTCGCCGTACCGCTCAGCGCCCTCGTCCAAGGTGTGTGGAGCTCCGGCACTGAGGCACTGCCTGACCTCCATGGCGCACGGCTGTTGCTGCTCACCTCCGGTGTTCACCACGACGCCCTGGCCAATGTCCTTCTCCGACCCAGGCACCTCGCTGCTGCATCCAGCACTCACATACCAGGTGCCCTGCTGCATCGTCACCGTACCCGGCTGTGGCTGTTCTCCCTCGGGGCTCTCGGTGACACTCCCGTCGGCTCTATCCTCCGTCCCGGACATCTCGTCACCGCTATCAGCACCCTCGCTCCAGATGTCCCGCTGCTTCGCCTCTGCATCCTGCAGCTGCAGCTCTTCACCGGGGTCCCCGGCCTGCATGGTCCCGCTCTCCTGCTGTTCAGACTCCAGCATCGGGGCTGACTCCTGCCACATCTCCTCTCTGCTGTCCTCGTGCACCGTGCTGTCTGACCCATCAGCGCTGTGGTCCTGTGTCAGGCTGGGCTCCACAGCCGGCTCGCCGTCTTTAGTGACCAGGGACTTTTCCTCACTTTGTCCCTGGCTTCCAGCTTGGCGCTCTTAGCCTCGTTTTGGCGCGCAGTTAGCTTGTCGGTTAGCCCGTACATTGGCACAGAATGGGTAGCTAGCCTCTTGAAGCTAACTAGCTTGCTTGACCCTGGCACCAAAAGCTCCATCACCTGTAGCCTATAGGTCCACGTATGCTCAGCAAAGTGGTCGGCCATCCACTTGATGGCATCCTCATAGCCCTCATCAGTGCCCAGCGACTCAAGGATCCTCCGGCCCGCCGCACTGAGGTTATGGGCCAGGAGTGCCTGGAGCTGTCTCCCGTCAAGCCCATGGAGACCCCGTGCTCCGATGTATTCCTCAAAGTCCTGTCTCCTTTTCGGCCACAGGATAACCGACTCACCTGCACGCTCCAGAAACAGCAGCAGTGGAGGAGGTAGCCAGCATGCTTCCACCTTTCTCCTTGTTGCCATTGTTATGTCTATAAATAAGGAGCGGACAGGAGTCTTCTTCATGCAGCCAACAAGTGAACTTTATTATGTGAATTTGGGTTTATATACAGAGTGGGCCGTGCCCGCCTGACGTCACCCTGGGGTTGGGCACGGCTTCACATACACACATATATTCATACTCAGCATCAAGCAATCACAATCAGTCTTGACAACGTCATCGTATCGATATATTTCAACCTATGATTACAATCAGTGAGCGGGGAGGGGGATATCTGCAGTCTTACTTGGTAACAAGTTTTGTAAATTACAATTTGTACACCAGTTTCAGATAAAAAACAACCCCAGGCCTTTTCCAAAACTGAACATTACAAAGAAGCCGGGTGCAACAGGATGGTTCTCTTTTAATCAGAATACCTTTGGCCAAGTAGAATGGTTAACTGGCTTCGCTGTGCTAGCCTTGGCCTTGCATTTTGTTTGATGAGGCAAACTTGAGTAACAACCCTTGGAATACAACTGGATTTGATGACATGAAGAATGTATCCAGAGCCATAGAAAGGCATGGTAACTGGTGAGTTAAAATATAGTATTTACCTCCTATACAGTGCATCTGGAAAGTATTCACAGCGCTTCCCTTTATCCACATTTTGTTATGTTACAGCCTTATTCCAAAATGTTTTTCCTCAAAATTCTACACACAATACCCCATAATGACATGAAAAGTTTTTTGTTTTTTTTTAGATTTTTGCAAATTTATTAAAAATAAAAAACTAAGAAATCACATGTACATAAGTATTCACAGCCTTTGCCATGAAGCTCAAAATGGAGCTCAGGTGCATCATGTTTCCACTTATCATCCTTGAGATGTTTCTCCAGCTTAATTGGAGTCCATCTGTGATAAATTCAGCTGATTGGACATGATTTGGAAAGGCACACACCCGTCTATATAAGGTCCCACAGTTGACAGTGCATGTCAGAGCACAAACCAAGCATGAAGTCAAAGGAATCATCTAGACCTCCGAGACAGGACTGTCTCGAGGCACAAATCTGGGGAAGGGTACAGAAACATTTCTGCTGTTTTGAAGGTCCCAGTGAGCACAGTGGCCTCCATCATCTGTAAATAGAAGAAGTTCGGAACCACCAGGACTCTTCCTAGAGCTGGCCGGCCGTCTAAACTGAGCGATCGCGGGAGAAGAACCCTAGTCAGGGAGGTGACCAAGAACCCAATGGTCACTCTAACAGAGCTCCAGCGTTTCTCTGTGAAGAGGAGAAACTTCCAGAAGGACAACCATCTCTGCAGCAATCCACCAATCAGGCCTGTATTGTAGAGCAACCAGACGGAAGCCACTCCTTAGTAAAAGTCACATGGCAGCCCGCCTGGAGTTTGCCAAAGGGCACCTGAAGGACTCTCAGACCATGAGAAACAAAATTCTCTGGTCTGATGAGACAAAGATTGTACTCTTTGGCGTGAATGCCAGCCATCATGTTTGGAGGAAACCAGGCACTGCTCATCACCAGGCCAATACCATCCCTACATTGAAGTATGGTGGTGGCAGCATCATGCTGTGGGGATGTTTTTCAGTGGCTGGAACTGGGGTCAGGATGAGGGAAAGATGAATCCAGCAATGTACAGAGACATCCTGGATGAAAACATGCTCCAGAGCGCTCTTGACCTCAGAATGGGGTGACGGTTCATCTTTCAGCAGGACAACGACCCTAAGCACACAGCCAAGATATCGAAGGAGTGGCTTTAGGACAACTCTGTGAATGTCCTTGAGTGGCCCAGCCAGAGCCCAGACTTGAATCCAACTGAACATCTCTGGGGAGATCTGAAAATGGCTGTGCACTGATGCTTCCCATCCAACCTGGAGCTTGAGAGGTGCTGCAAAGAGGAATGGGTGAAACTGCCCAAAGATAGGTGTGCCAAGCTTGTGGCATCATATTCAAAAAGACTTGAGGCTGTAATTGTTGCCAAAGGTGCATCAACAAAGTATTGAGCAAAGGCTGTGAATACTTATGTACATGTGATTTCTTAGTTTTTATTTTTTAATAAATTTGCAAAAATCTAAAAAAACAAAAAAACAAAACTTTTTTCATTTTGTCATTAGGGGGTGTTGTGTGTTGAATTTTGAGAAAAAAATCAATTTGTTCCATTTTGAAATAAGGCTGTAACAAAACAAAATGTGGAAAAAGTGAAGCACTGTCGAGACTTTCCGGATGCACTGTATGTATGTATCTATACCTGGATCCTGTTTTATTTTTAAACCTTCCTATGATTGTGAAAAGGGTTAGGGGTTTTCTTTGGCACTGAGGGTACGATGCCTCATCAACTTTTCTTGGTCAGATTTTGTCATGCTGAGTGAGACTTGAGCAGGCTGGTGTAGTGTTGTCTTGAATAGAATGTGGGTCAGCATAGTGATCGTTGGTTTATTGGTGCTTTGCAAGAGCTGTGAGCTGCATGTGTAGGTGTGTCTGTGGAGCTACAGAATCAAGGTTCTCCCAAGTATTGGTGTGTCTGTGCATGTGTTATTTGCCTCTTCAGTGGAATCACTGACAAGCCACTACTAGGACCCAATAGCAGGACACAACACATGGAGACACAGATTGAGCCAAGGGAGTGATCTTTGTTTATTTACCAGGGTGGCCCTGCAGTGCAGGGAGATTGATCCTGCAGGAGGACAGAAAGGGAGATGGTTAAGTGACTGTAGATCTTGGATGTTAAGTATGGATAGTATATTTTCAGGTGAGAGTTCTTACTTGGGGAGTGAGGCATTCAGACAGGTAGGGGGCTTCACCCCAGAGGTTGCAGGCCACCAATGGTGCTGAGGAAGACTTCATTAGTGGGAACGGTGCATGAGTATGAGTTCTTACTTGTGTTCCCTATGAGGCTAGGGGTCTAGCAGAGGGTCCTTGTTGAGGTGAGTGTGAGTATCCAGGTATCCTGAAGGGAGGAGGTGAGTTCCTTACTTGGTTTGTCCTTTCCGAAATGATTCAGACAGGTGAGATTTCCAGCCTGGAGAGGTAGGCAGCCAGGAGAGGGCAGGTTGCTGGGTGAGCATGAGGAGCCAAGGAGGTAAAGTGGTGTGACAGGCGAGTAGGTTTATCCAACATGATTGTCCCACTATGATCCACTCTCTGGAGCTTAAAAAGCCATTGGCTGCAACCACCAGCCAGTGAGACAGATCACCAGCTACCACCAGTTAACCTCCAGGCTGCTGATGTGAGAATGTTAAGCTTGTTTCATGCTGCACCTCTGCTGTCCACGTACGTGTAACCGGAAACCTTGTGTGATGAAATTTACATCATCGTCTCCACTCCGCTAGTGTCTGCAGTACACGACCGCAGACAACCATGTGCAGCCCAAATTTTGTGACCATGCCGCCTGCCCACAGCCTGAACGTGTTGAAAAGCGCATGCGTAAGACTGAACGTCCCCATGAGGTGGCAATGTCGGCACAGCATACCAAGACAAAGTAGACAAAGAAGACAACGAGTAGGCAGAAAATGAGAATAAACATATATGAATCATACATAAATACTTCAGCAGCAGCAGCAGCAGTATCTTTGTGGAAAAGGAGTGAAAATTGGGAAGTCAAGCAGCGGAAAGCAAGCAGCGTTTCTTCGTTGGTGAAAATCCTGGCGTGTCAACGCATTGGCTCTACCTATCAGGCAGGACTGAAACTACAAATGATGGTTGTGCTCGTGCGTCAACCGCTTGGCCTGGGTAGATGAAAAAAGTGAGCATGAACAGCACCGCATGTGTGCCGGGTTAGTCCAAAGCGCATGCCGACCGAAGTGGACTAGAGGGGAAATGCAGCATGAGTAAGGCTTTATGCACCAAAGAGTAATACATGGCAGATGGTGCTGCACTCACCCAGATCCACAACATTATGATTCTTTTACAAACCTAAAGTCACTCAAATATATACCCTAGCTAAAATAAATGTATTGGTGCAAAGCTTTTATGTAGAAACTAAACTATGGACCATATATGGGAATTTACAGTTACTAACCTAAAACAAAGAAATTTGTCTCAAAATGCCTAAACCATGAAAATTAAGATTTACAAATGCATAGAAGGATGAGTGTGTCACTTCCAAATGTGTGTTTCAATTCACAAACTGTCAGAGTTGCCCCTCTGGGGCAACGAAAGAGAGGAGAACCCAGATACGAATATGGTAATCCATTATTTATTTATGCAAACAGAAAATAAAACAGCTCATGGGCTGAAACAAAAGCAAAACAAAAGCAAAACAGAACGAGCTTCAGACACAAGGTCACAGGCAGGACAGGCTGAACAGAAGTGTGGGTGAGATGCCAACAAAGGACAAGATCACCGCACAGGACACAGACTGAGACACACATATATAGACAGGGGTAATGAAGACAACACAGGACAGGTGGGAACAGTCAGGGGCAATCAGAGACAGCAGGACATGGCAACAGGTGCAGGAGACATGAGGGACTGAGACAAAAGGTAAACAGGAACGGAGGATGCACAAGATGCATGAACACAGGACCAGGGAGAAGATGACCATGATAAATAATAATGATGATAACTCAAAAAACGGACAAGGACAAATCGTTTGGAACATAACGAGAGACATGATAATGGAAATAAACACAATGACCAAACTTAGACTGAGGCAGGGATGAATAAAGCAAAACAATCCAAGATAATAATACTAAGCACAGAGAAACATAACAAAGGACGAGGACATGGCTGAACTCATATCCTGGAGACCACAGAGAATAAAGAGACAACATAAAGCGAGAACATGAGCACAGCCAAGTCCAAACTCTGACACAAAAAAACACAAAGCAATTTGAAAATATGAAAAAAACAATTAATATCCACACATTATTTACACAGTGTGATTGAGCCTTTTTGGTGTTTGTCTAAAAACCTGCAATTGCAGTCTAGGACTGTCACAGCCAATAGCACAGCAATGGGAGATAACTTAACCAGGGTTTTCTTTTAGTCACATAGGGAAATATAACCCAGAAGAGTTATACTTTCTTCTGCTTCTTCTAGGGGTCACCACAGCGGCTCATCTGCCTCCATGTCACCCTATCTCTTGCATTCTCTTTTCTCATACAGCCCTCTCCATGTCCTCTTTCACTACATCCATGAATCTTCTTTGTGGTTTTCTTCTTTTCCTCTTGCCTGGCAGCTCCATCTACAGCATCCTTTGTCCAATATATCCACTATCCCTCCTCTGCACATGTCCAAACCATCTCAGCCTTGTCTCTCTTACTTTGTCTCCAAACTGCTCAACCTGAGCTGTCCCTCTGATATACTCACTTCTAATCCTGTCCCTCCTAGTCACTCCCAATAAGAATCTTAGCATCTTCAACCCTGCCACCTCCAGCTCCGCCCTCTTGTCTTTTTGTCAGTGCCACTGTCTCCAAACCATAGATCATAGCAGGTCTCACTACCATCTTATAAATCTTCCCTTTCACTCTAGTTGTTATCCTTATGTCACAAATCACCCCTGACACTCGTCTCCGCCCACTCCACCCTGCTTGTACTCTCGTCCTAACCCTCTCTTGTGCGTTTTCCTTTCCTTTGATGGTTGACCCATGCATTTAAACTCATCTTCCTTCACTATCTTCATAGATATTTCTAAATAAAGATTTTAATATCTTACAGTAATAACATGACTGAAAAAATATTTTAAAGTTAAGGTTAATCAGGCTGAAGCAAAATTTCAATGCTAGAATCTGGCTTTTCTTTTGAGAGAGAGTATGTATGTATTGATTCATACATACTTTAGAATCAGTCTCAAGTGGCAACAAAAGGGAATTTCAATCAGTAAATGCAATGATAATAACTACCTGCTACAAACGGTGTGGGCCCCACGATGTCCGGCACTGAATTCTTGAGGGTTATGGGGCTTCGAGGGGGCCTGTAATGTTCCTTGAGGGGCTGTGCAATGCTTATGCTTTTGCTGAAAGATTTTGCTGTGGATTGCTGTAGGCTGAATTGTAGGACTCGGGTTTTCCCATCAGAGTGTTACATTGTTACAAAGATCATCGCTATTCACTCCCCCCACCACTGGTTTTAATGTGGCACGCCTGCAAGGATAAACAAAAATGTTTTTGAGTTGACTCGCTGAAACTACCTTCCTCCTGTCCAGCACAGGTTACATTAATAATTCACACAATTTCTGCATTTTCAGAATGCCTTATGTATTTATAATATGCATGTGCCAGCATGATGCTGGTGGCATTTGGTAGCATAAAAAAGGGCAAGAAACTTTTCATCCCCAAGTGCTTTTCCACTCTGGAATGGTATTGTTTGACATTCTGCTCTGAAAAGGGGCTTTACTGGCATCCATTAGCGTGTTTTATACCCAGCAGCTTTTACAGCAAAATCCCCCTCTGTTGTGCATATAACCCACATTGCATGTACATTCAGAGAAGTAGACATACTGTAGATATATACACCCCGGTGCCCATTACCCCAACTGTACACAGTCACACACAGCGGTGTGGAAATTGGTAGGAGGTCAGCCTCAAAAAGGATGCAAGTTGGATGGTTACCATGGTACCCAGTTGGACATGTTATCTGAGAAAAGACGAAGTGGAGGGTAGCTTCATTTCCTGTAGATTTTTTTTTTCTCCCATTAGAACATCAGTTTACCATAATGTGTTGCTGCCTTAGAGCCATGCTTGATGGCCCAATGATGTGTTGCACAAAAATAAAAAAAATTATATCATACACAATGTCAGGAAATCACAGCTTTTATTTCAATGCTGTGTGGCTTCACAGTATTGGAATGAAAGCTCTCATGGTGCATTCAGACCAAAAAGAAAAGCACCCATTTTTCAGGCAGCACGATTACATGTTAACTCAATGTAAACATGTGGATAGACGTGAATTAGTGTCTGGGCAGCTTTATTCACAGCGAAACTCGTTCAGCTGAAGACAGTAGAACCAATGCTACAGAGAAGAAACATGAGACATGCAAGGCCAGAGCTGCAAGCACCCAGCGCTCTACTCCCATCCTCATGTGTCCCAGTTGCGGGACAGGATTCCATGCCCGGTTTGAGATCATCAGCCACCTCGAGACACATCAAACCAGATCTGCCAACATCTGATGATGTCATGGTCATCTTTGATTACGAAGGATGAACAGAAAGCATCTAGGCGAGCTGCAGAGGGGGTGGGGTTGCTTTCATAGCTTCTGCAGCTGCTTTTTTACCTACTGTGGAAATCGTAAAAATGCCATTGTGGAGAGTGTAAATAACGAGACTGGTTCATATAGCAGACTACTTTATTCACTCTCACATCAGTTATTCACAGAAAAGCATGTCTCAATACACCATGGGTTCTCCTTTTATATCAACCACCCATCTCACATCTGCATGACATCTCACATCACAATACATTCATCCCTTCTCCCCCCAACTCCGTCTTCCTGCCACCTCACTGTAATCTCCATAGCCATTGTCCTTCTCTGTTTACCCTCTGCATCCAGTCTGAGATGATTAACCCAGTCTCTACACCGCCCCCCCCAAAAAAAATCTCAGACCGAGTTTCAGTCCTCACGTCCTTTTGGCTTCAGTCTCCTCCCATATCTGCTGTAACGGTGGTTTACCGCCTCCACGGCGCTGCTGTGCCGGCATGGGGCTCCTGGGGTTGTGTCTGTCTGCGGGTGGGCCATGGCGAGGGGGGTGAAACCTTCGATTTGCCCGTGTGGCTGCTCTGATGAATCGTTTACCTGGGAAGTTCTCAGTGGGGGTCTTCTGCGCCGAGGGGTCTGAGCCAACAGCACTTGCTCGTCTGCCACCACAAAGGCGGGCTTAAGTCTGTCTATGCATATTTTCTCCCGACGACCCCCCAAGTCTAACAAAAAATATTTGTACCCTGTTTCCAGCACTCTGAATGAGCCATCGTAGGGTGGGTGCAACGGAGGGCGGTGGGCATCGTTCCTGACAAACACGAACGCCATGTTCTTCAAAGTTTTTGGCACAAAAGTGCGTGGAAAACAGTGGTGGGCTGGGCCCAGCAGCGTGCCTGTGTCTGCGCTATGCTGCAAACGCTGAGACGGGCAGCTGTCCGGCGTGGGATTATCTGGCAAAAATTCCCCGGGCAGCCGCAGCAGCTGAGAAAAAACAAGCTCCGCCGGGGAAGCCTCCAAATCCTCTTTTGGTGCAGAACGCAACCCCAATAAAACCCACGGCAACCGGTCTACCCAATTTGCATCCATCAGCGAAGCCCTGAGCGCTGCTTTCAGTGACCTATGAAAACGCTTGCATAACCCATTGGCCTGTGGGTTGTACGCGGTTGTGCGATGAATTGCAACAACCAGGCTACGGGCCCTCGTGGACCAGAGATCTGAAACAAACTGAGGGCCCCTATCGGACGTGATGTCCGACAGGATTCCAAAACGTGCCACCCATGTCGTCAAAAAAGCGCGCGCCACGTCCATGGACGTAGTTGCTGCCAGCGGGACTGCTTCTGGCCAGCGTGTGGTGCGGTCCACCACTGTCAGAAGGTGCGTGCACCCCTGCGATGGCGGGAGGGGGCCCACGAGGTCCACGTGAACATGGTCAAACCTCTTAGCCGGGATACGAAACGGCTCCAAAGGAGCCTTCGTGTGTCTGTGTACTTTGGCTTACTGGCACGCTACGCAGGCTGCAGCCCACTCTTTCACTTGTTTGCGCAGGCCTGGCCAAACGAACTTCGCTCCCACCATTTTGACTGACGCGCGCACCCCTGGGTGCGCCAGAGCATGAACTGACTCAAACATGCGGCGGCGCCAAGCGACTGGGACCACTGGGCACGGGTGTCCCGTGGAGACGTCGCAGATTAGAGGGGGCTTGCCATCTTGCAGCACTCTGCTCTCCAGCCTTAACCCTGTTGGTCCAGACTGGAGCACGCGCACGTCCGCATCGCCAATCTGCTCTGCGACCATGGCTGTATAATCTATCCCCATGCAGACCGGGGCGACTACTGCGCGCGAGAGGCAGTCCACTACCACATTCAGTTTACCCGACACATGCTGAATATCGGTTGTAAACTCTGAGATCGTGGCCAGCTGTCTCTACTGCCGGCCCGACCATGGTTCCGAAACCTTGGCCATCGCGATCATTAGTGGCTTGTGGTCCACGAACGCAGTGAAGCTGCGCCCTTCCAGCCAGAACTGGAAGTGGCGTATGGCCAGGTGGAGAGCCAGCAACTCTCTGTCGAATGCGCTGTATTTACGCTCACTGTCGCGCAAAGCCCTGCTGAAAAAAGCAAGCAGCTGCCAGGAACCGGCGACAAGTTGCTCCACGATGGCCCCTATGGCCACATCCGAGGTGTCGGTAGTGAGCGCTATCCGGGCCGCCGGGTCCGGGCGCGCCAACATTGCGGTGTTTGCCAGGGCTGTTTTAACCTCAGAGAATGCCTGCTCTCGCTCCGGAGTCCATTCGACTCTGTCCACGGGTTTCTGTTTCTTGAGCGCGGCGTATAATGACTGCATGAGTTGAGCTGCACGGGGTAGGAACCGGTTATAAAAGTTAACCATCCCCCAAAATTCTTGCAGCGCCCTGACTGTCTGAGGCCGGGGAAAATTTGCCACGGCGCGCACTTTGTTGGGCAAGGGTATCGCTCCCTCCGGTGAGACGCGGTGCCCCAAAAAATCAATCCCCGTCACGCCAAGCTGGCATTTCGCCGGGTTGATTATTAACCCGTGCTCCTCCAACCTCCGGAAAACCGTCCTGAGGTGGGTTACGTGTTCGTCCTCGGACGCACTGGCCACCAGGATATCATCCAGGTAGACAAACACAAACGGGAGATGGCGCAACACCGCATCAATCATGCGTTGGAATGTCTGTGCCGCTCCTTTTAATCCGAAGGGCATGCGTAAAGACTCAAACAAGCCAAACGGAGTTATTACCGCTGTTTTAGGGATGTCCTCCGTGTGCACTGGGACCTGGTGGTAACCGCGGACCAGGTCTATTTTAGAAAAAATGCGTGCTCCGGCGAGGTGAGCGGAGAAATCCTGAATATGGGGAATCGGGTAGCAGTCGTGCGCTGTGGCGTTATTCAATCTGCGGAAATCTCTGCACGGTCGCCACGATCCCTCGGACTTAGGGACCATGGGCTGTTCGATCGCCTGATGATGCCCAACCTTTCCAGGCTGGCAAACTCCTCTGGCCAGTTTAGCTGCGTCCAAGCGCCGAGGTCATGCGAAAACGGGCGGCCCAGTGGTGGTGATAAAGTGTTCCACCCCGTGTTTAGCGATGGCCGCCGAAAACGTCGGGACCGTGAGTGCTGGGAATTGAGTGAGCAGTGTGTGGAACTTACCGCCTGGAGCTGTGACGTTGGCTTGTGTTATTGGCCCGGCCCCTCGAGCTGTACAGGGGAGAGAATCAAAAGAGCATTAACCAGGCACCTGTTAGCAACATCGACTAGTAACCCATGTGCACACAGAAAATCAGCTCCCAGGATTGGGAAACTCAGTGCCGCTATGACAAAAGTCCACTCGTACATACGGCCGTGTAGGGATAAGTCAGTGTTCTCTCACCAAAAGTCTTAATGCCCGAGCCATTTACTGCTACCAGCCCGGGGCCGCTAGGTCCTGCTAGCCGGTCGGCGTAGGACGGCAGGATGATGCTCCTCTGGGCTCCGGTGTCTACGAGGAACCGTCTCCCCGAGCGCAAGTCCGTCACGTAGAGCAACTTGTTCTCTTCACCGGCGGTCGCAGCTGCTACCGACTGCCGGCCTTGGCATTTCCCGAGCGCTTGAATTGGCACTGTGGCGCACATCTGCGTTCGTTCTCTCCAAAGCGGTGGTGGTAGAAGCAGAGCGTGTCTCTCTGGCGCTTCCTGGCCTCCGCTGCTGCTACCGTCGGCGGCTCTTCGCCTCCACTGGTCGTCTCACTGGGTTCTGACGCCGCCGCGTTCACTGTGAGGGCTCTGGTGGTGAGGATGATCCGATCTGCCTCCTGGGCTAGCGCACGGTAGTCACGCGCGGCCAGCAATGGCGAATTGGCAAGAACCGCTCTCGCCTCTGTTGGGAGGTTCCGGAGGAAAAGGTGGGCAAACAGAAAATGCCCGTCGTCCGTGCCCATTAACGGCAACATCTTCTCCATCAGTTCGACTGCCGAACCATCTCCTAACTCGGAGTGCCTCAGAAGCCTGTCTGCTCTCTCACAGTCCGAGAGCGTGTAGCGCCGGGTCAGCGCGGCCTTGAGAGTCCCATATTTGTCATGGGCTGGAGGCTGTTGGAGCAGGCTCGCTACCTGCTGAGACGTGTGAGTGTCCAGCGCTGCAACCACATAGTAATATTTGGTGTCGTTTGCCGTTATTCCCCGGAGGGCGAACTGAGCCTCGATGTGGTGGAACCAAGACCGCGGGTCGTGCAGTCAAAAGTCCGGTAGTTTGACCGAAACAGCGCACGCGTTGCTGGGGGTTCCCGTCCGGGCCGTCTCTGGGATGCTTGTCGCGTTGCTGGGGCTTCCTGTCTGGGCCGACTCCGGGGTTCTTGCCTCGTGTTCCATAATTCGTCAAGGGGTCACCAGTGTGGAGAGTGTAAATAACGAGACTGGTTTATATAGCAGACGACTTTATTCACTCTCACATCAGTCATACACAGAAAAGCATGTCTCAATACACCATGAGTTCTCCTTTTATACCAACCACCCATCTCACATCTGCATGACATCTCACATCACAATACATTCATCCCTTCTCCCCCCAACTCCGTCTTCCTGCCACCTCACCATAGTCTCCATAGCCATTGTCCTTCTCTGTTTCAGAATCAGAATCAGAATCAGGTTTATTGCCATTGTTCATGTAGTACACAAACTAGGAATTTGTCTCGGTACAATGCTGCAACATTAAACATGATAAGATAAGAGAAATAAACTATACATGTAATAAAGTGTAGGATAAGATTAAGTGATACTGGTCAACAGTTAAAATATATATTAGCCAGCAGCAGATACTGTGGAGAACTATATAGTGCAGTCGGTAATGCAGGAAGAAAACAGTGATGATTGACATGAGTCTGGTTGAGCTGCTGTACATGGTGCACGAGAGTCACTTAGTGTTCAGCAGTCTAATGGCAGAGGGGAAGAAGCTGTTCATGTGACGGGAGGTTTTAGTCTGGATGGACCGAAGTCTTCTACCAGAGGGGAGGGGGGCAAACAGTACATGACCAGGGTGTGAGGGATCGGCTATGATCCGGCCAGCACGCCTCCGGGTCCTGGAGATGTACAGATCCTGGAGAGATGGGAGCTTGCATCCGATCACCTTCTCAGCAGTGCGCACGACGCGCTGCAGCCTTAGTCTGTCCCTGGCAGTGGCTCCTGCGTACCACACGGTTATGGAGGTGGTGAGGATGGACTCGATGATGGCTGTGTAGAACTGCACTAACATCTTGGTGGGTAGCTTGAGCTTCCTCAGCTGCCGCAGGAAGAACATCCTCTGCTGGGCTTTTTTGATGAGTGAGCTGATGGTCAGCTCCCATTTGAGGTCCCTGGTGATGGTAGTGCCTAGGAAGCGGAAGGAATCAGCAGTGGTGATGGGAGAGCCTGAGAGGGTGAGGGGGGGCAGAGGAGTAGTGACTTTCCTGAAGTCTACAATCATCTCCACTGTCTTCAGAGCGTTCAGCTGCAGGTTGTTATTGCTGCACCAGGACGCCAGCTGGGCCACCTCTCTCCTGTAGGCGGACTCGTCGCCGTTGGAGATGAGCCCGATGAGGGTGGTGTCGTCCGCAAACTTGATCAACTTGACAGACTGGTGGCTGGAGGTGCAGGAGTTGGTGTAAAGGGAGAAGAGTAGGGGGGAAAGTACACAGCCCTGGGGTGATCCGGTGCTGATGCTAGTATAGTCTGAGACAGTCTTTCCCAGCCGCACATGCTGCCTCCGGTCCATCAGGAAGTCGATGATCCACCTGCAGAGGGAGTCAGGCACGTTGAGCAGGGACAGCTTGTCCCGGAGCAGAGCGGGGCGGATGGTGTTGAATGCGGAGCTGAAGTCCACAAACAGGATCCTGGCGTAGGTTCCCGGGGAGTCCAGGTGCTGCAGGATGGAGTGGAGGGCCAGGTTGACTGCATCGTCTACAGACCTGTTGGCTCGGTAGGCAAACTGCAGCGGGTCCAGGAGAGGGGTGGTGATGGACTTGAGGTGGGACAGGACCAGGCGCTCAAAGGACTTCATGACTACAGAGGTGAGCGCTACAGGTCTGTAGTCATTAAGTCCAGTGATCCGTGGCTTCTTGGGGACAGGGATGATGGTGGAGGATTTGAGGCAGGACGGCACGTGGCATAACTTAAGGGAGGTGTTAAAAATGTCTGTGAATACAGGAGCCAGCTGTTTCGCACAGAGTCTCAGGGTGGAGGGAGACACGCCGTCTGGGCCGGGGGCCTTGCGCGGGTTCAGTCTGGAGAACTGTTTGAGCACATCCTGCTCACTGATGATAAGGGGAGGGGGGGAGGTGGGGGGGGTGCCTTAAATGAAGTAGGGAATGTGGAGGCTGTGGAGCTGGAGGGAGGGGGGGAGTTGGACACAGATGACGAGGTGTCAAAACGGGCATAGTGTTGGGACAGTCTCTGACAAAGGGCTTTGTCATCCTGACCTTTAGGAGCCTGAGGCCGATAGTTGGTGATCTGCCTCAGTCCTCTCCACACGGAAGCCGAATCATTAGCAGTGAACTGCTGCTGGAGTCTCTCTGAGTACACAGATTTAGCCCTCTTCAGCTCTCTGTTAAACCGGTATTTAACCTCCCTGTAGCAGTCCCTGTCTCCACTTTTCAGCGCTGCTTCCTTCTCCTTCCTGATCTGTCTGAGCTTAGCTGTGAACCAGGGTTTGTCATTAGAGTAACTCACCCTGGTGCGTGATGGAAGAATGTTCTCTTCACAAAAGTGGATATATGAGTTCACAGTGTCCGTGTACTCATCCAGATCATGCGTGGCTCCTTTAAGCATGCCCCAGTCAGATATTTCCATGCACGTTTCCAGCTTCTCCTCAGCATCACTGGTCCGTATCTTCGTAGTGCTCACAACAGGTTTAGTGAGCTTCAATCTCTGTCTGTATGTGGGAATG
Source organism: Pholidichthys leucotaenia (assembly GCA_020510985.1). Classification (NCBI taxonomy): domain Eukaryota; kingdom Metazoa; phylum Chordata; class Actinopteri; order Cichliformes; family Pholidichthyidae; genus Pholidichthys; species Pholidichthys leucotaenia. The sequence goes on from CM035836.1 coordinate 456,160,436, forward strand.
AGGTGAACCATCACGTGATCAGATAATCCCAGCGCAGCTCGAGGGACAGCGCGATATGCGTCTTTCACTGTGGTGTAACAGTGATCCAGTGTGTTTAATCCTCTGGTGGGGCATTTAATAAACTGTTTGTAGCGGGGGAGATCGTGGCTCAGATTGCACTGATTAAAGTCGCCAGCCACAATAATCAGCGAGTCTGGAAAACTCCGCTCTGTGTGTTGAATGTGATCCGCGAGCACGCGCTGAGCTTCGCGCGTGTCCGCGTCGGGAGGGGCGTACACAGCGATCAGTATAAAAGAAGCAAACTCCCGTGGGGAATAAAAAGGCTTGCAGTTGATAACAAGAAATTCCAAGGCAGGAGAACAGTGTTTGGAAATTTCCGTTACATCAGAGCACCAGCTACAGTTGATGTAGAAGCAGACACCGCCTCCTGTGGTCTTGCCGGAAAGCTCTGTGTCACGATCAGCACGGAAGAGCTGGAAGCCGTCGAGGCGCAGCGCGCTGTCCGGTATATTTTCCCGGAGCCAGGTCTCAGTAAAGCAGAGGACAGCTGAGGAGGCGAGGTCCTTAAAACGCACCAGCAGTCTCAGTTCATCCACCTTGTTAGAGAGAGAGTTGGTATTGGACAGAAATATGCCAGGCAGCGCCGTTCGCGAGCCTCTCCTGCGAAGTCGTACGAGAGCGCCCGCTCGTCTTCCTCTCTTCCGCCGTCTCACTTTCCGAGCCAAACAATAAACCAGATCGGCGGCAGGGGCTAGAAAAACTGGGAGGAGGTCCGTGGGGGTCAAAGTCCTGATATTTAAAAGTTCTTCACGGGTATAAGTGCAAGCAGACACACAATTGACAAACAAAAACAAACAAAGAGCGCAGCGAAGCACCATGTCGACCGCTGTGGGCGCCATCTTGGATTTGACTTCAAGTTGAAGTTTACCCTCTACATCCAGTCTGAGATGATTAACCCAGTCTCTACACCATCATGTTTAGGCTTACAGCATTGTCTGGCAGGGCCTCCACCTGGGAAAATGTCACTGCCTCCACCAAAACTGCACCTGGATGACAGCTGTTTACACTGCTAGCCTGTTAGCCCTCACTAACATATCCGTAGCAGGAGGATGTGGGTGAATAAACAACAGACACTTCCTTGCAGCCCCAGATCTCTTGGTCCATCTGCAGGTGAGTGGCATTTTCAAACTAGTTTACTCTCCAGTGCTTTTTACTCTACTGATGGCAGAATCTCAAGGCAGATTATTAACTATCGCTACCAAATCCCTTGGACACAAATGTGCATATATTCATGTAGCATTATCATGAGGTGGGGACATCACTGATATGTATATGATTATTAATAATTAATAACTGGAATTAATAATTATTAATAACTCTTGCATTACCTCATTTGTAGCACTAGTTGGGGCACCATCCACATTTTATAGAGGTGGAAACTCTTATGAACAAAGACTTAAGCTTAAGAATTTAGCAATTGGTAAGTTAAGCCTTAGTTAATAATTCTCTTGACAATGCTTGATCAGTCTCATAATCTGGGCATCAGTTCTTGACACTGTGTGATTCTTAAAATCTGGACAGAGAGGACACCGATGAAGAGGTTAGTAAATTTATTACAGAAAAACCCCAAATTACAATAGACATCTGTATAGCTTGTAAAATGAGAAGATAACCAAATTAGCTTGAACAGTGATAATTTTGCATATATGAAGAAACAGCAATATGTACATATTTACAGGTCTTGCATATGTGGAATAAGGATGAAGTGAAAATAGTGGTAAAATTTAAGTGGAACGCAAAGTTAAGGAAAAAGAAATTTGGAAAAAACAGATTAACTTTACCTTGTGTTCAAAAAGGGATGATTGTTACAGAAAAAGGTTATGGCTTTCCTTGAAGCTAATGCTGTTAACTGCCTTACTGTCTTGGCGTTGCTTGGTTTCCAAGAGGCTTGAAACAGGACAAAATGGTCGAGCATTAGGAGGGGTCACAGGCGTGGGAGAAATGACTCTGGGTAGCCCGGCATTGGTCCAACCTGGGCTGGAGAGGCCTTGGTGGCAATGGTTCTCCCTGTTGTCCTGTGCCTCGGGGTCTCGGCCTGGAAATCCTTGGTGAGGTGGGGCCTGCTTCAGGCCTGGAGCTTGCGTCTGCTGGAGGTGGCTGGAACAATGAATCTCCTTGAGGCCAACATTTTGCAGTGCAGGATAGCCAGAAGGAAGCCTTAAAAATGGAATGAACTCTAAAAAGTGTGATCACGCTTGAGTTACAGGAAAATTAGGATTAAAGAAGAAAATCATGGCTTGGTTGGCTTTAGAAAAGATAAAAATTGAAGATTACTTCGACTAGTCATGAATTGCTAGAGAAGGTGATGAAGTTTTAAAGAAAAATCCAAAAGTATCAAAGTTTAGGTAATTAAAGCATGCTAGAAAAAAAAAAGACAGCTTCAAGTGTTACTTTCAGGCAGATCAGAGCTGGATTAGAGGCCTTCAGGCCTCTGAGGAGAGAGAGAGAGCCTGTGACCTCTGTCCTCAGAAGAACAGCAGCAAAAAAGAGGGAATTCTGGGTACATACATGTGATAAAGGCAGATACCCACAGGGCGATCCTGAGGGGTCGGCCAATCAGGGCTTTGCATAACCATCTCACTGCCCCTTGGCTCACTCGTCCCAAAGGGAAGTGAAGTCATAGACATCTATCACAAACTAGGCACACATTTTCAGAATACCTCTATCTGAATTTTCTAATCTATGAGGGTTCATAAGTAAGAAAAGCATGCATAAATGAAACATTTATGACAACAGATAATGCAGCAACATTGTAAGCACATTTAGGAAATCTTTAGAAAAAATTCCTGTTCTGCAAGAGTTTTATGGTTGTGGTCGTAAAATAATGTCTCAGCGGGGGAGTTTATTTCCTGCTTCTCTCTTCTCCATGCCAGGGATCTGTGTTGAAAGGAAGGGAGGGGACAGGGGTGCTGTATATAAGATAAGATAAGCCTTTATTAGTCCCACAACGGGGAAATTCCAGGATTGCAACAGCACAGGGATAGCAACACTCAGAGCAACAATCAGAAGGCAAGAAAAAAACAAGCAAGCAAGAGCAGCTAATATACATATTTTATATTATATAATTTTTATTATATATAATATATATATATATAATTTTTATATTATATATACATATTTTATTTATTATATTATATAATTATATATTATATATATTATATTATTATTAATATTATATTATATATTTATATTATATATTATATATACATATTTTATTTTATTCATATATTACTATAAAATATACAGTATATATACACACACACACACACACAGACACACAGTGCAGAGCATTGTAGCTGGATGGAATAAATATGTAAATATATAAACACCCACAGTACGGAGCATTGCAGCTAGGTGGAATAAATATGCAAGTATATAAACACACACAGTGCGGAGCAATGTAGCTAGATGGAATAATATGTAGATATATAAAAACACAGTGCGGAGCATTGTAGCTAGATGGAATAAATATATAGATATATAAATATAAACACACCCAGTGCTGAGCATTGTAGCTAGATGGAATAAATATGTAAATATATAAACACACACAGTGCAGAGCATTGTTGCTAGATGGGATGAAACAGCATAACCGTCTACTTAGTTATCCTACATGGTATGATTATGTGCCCATACATATTCTCACCCTCCATAGCGACCGGTATGTTCCTAGTTGTATGCTGGAGGGGACCATTGTGTAAGTCTATTGCATCTTTTGCATTCAAAAAACTATTAGTTTGTTACATCTTTTTGCTATCTCTGTGAGCAGCCCTGCTTAGGTTGTACAGTCTGACAGCCGTTGGTAGGAAGGACCTACGAAACCTCTCGGTTGTGCACCTGGGATGATGTAGTCTGCTGCTAAATGAGCTCCTCAGTGCATCCAGTATGTCCTGCATAGGGTGGAACTCGGACTCCAGCAGAGATGACAGTTTAGCCACCGTCCTTCTCTCTCCTATCTCCTCCATCGGATCAAGGCGCTGCCCCAGGACAGAGCTAGCTTTCTTAATCAGTTTGTTCAGTCTCTTCCTATCGGCTGCAGTAATGCCACTGCCCCAGCAGACCACTCCAAAAGTGATGGCTGATGCCACCACCGTGTCATAGAATGACTTCAGCAGCGCCCCTTGTACACCAAAAGACCTGAGTCTCCTCAGCAGGAACAGCCTGCGCTGTCCCTTCTTGTAGAGTGCGTCAGTATTGTGTGACCAGTCTAGTTTATTGTTCAGATGAACACCCAGGTACTTATAGGATGTCACCATCTCGATGTCTGTTCCCTGTATATTTACTGGTGCTGTGAGGGGCTGCCCATGCCTGCGGCAGTCCACCACCAGTTCCTTAGTTTTCCTCGCGTTGATCTGGAGGCAGTTCCGATGGCACCAGTCCACGAAGTCCTGGATAAGCCCTCTGTACTCAGCTTCATCTCCATTGGAGATGAGGCCAACGATCGCAGAGTCATCAGAGAACTTCTGTAGATGGCAGTGTGTTGTGTTGTGTGAGAAGTCCGCAGTATAAAGAGTGAACAGGAAGGGAGCCAGCACCGTTCCCTGGGGGGCCCCCGTGCTACTGATGATCGTGTCGGACACACAGTCCCGGGTTCTCACAAACTGAGGCCGGTTCGTGAGGTAGTCCAGGATCCATGATGACAGGTGCTGGTCCACCCCTGCGCGCAGCAGCTTGTCCTTCAGGATCATCGGTTGGATGGTGTTGAAAGCACTGGAGAAGTCAAAGAACATGATCCTCACCATATTCCCGGGCTTTTCCAGGTGGGACAGAGAACGC